>JAVUPR010000301.1:462500-1735000 GCA_036785695.1 Gentiana straminea
ATATATATATATATATATATATATATATATATATATATATATATTAGATGGTCTTTTATAACACTTGAAACACTCAACATTGTCTTTAAAAAATAAAATAAAAAAACACTCAACATTTTATATACATTTTTATCTCTTCTACTACTTTCCTTTATCCACAAAAATAAACCATTCATGTTTTTTAATTTGTTTAAAACAATTACTTTTTAGAACATAAATGAAGAAAATATATCATAATGAAAAATATGGGTTAGTTTTGTGAAAATAAAAACAAATAGGAGGCTAAATGTGCAGTTATTCGTTCAAGAATATATTTTCGAAATTTAATTAACTATTTCAAAGATATACTTGTTACATCCCATGAAAATTGTCCTTATTTAAAAAAAGTTGTCCTATAAAAAGTGTCAATTTATAACAAAAATACATCATTTAATGGTTTTTTCCATAGTTACTCATACTTCAACATTTATTTATGGCAGTTTTTTTTACATCCAAAAACAAGAATTTATTATGAAGAGAAGGCTAAATATGTCAATATAGTACTAAATACAACATTTTTTTAGGGGACTAAATACAACATATTAATTGAATTTCTTAATCGGTGGGTATCATAAAATTTTGACACTTTTTATGTAACGAGATAGTATTATCTACATTCATGGTTATATCTTTGAATTTCGCTAATATATGTCTGAAATCTATTTTTTTATACACTCGGATACCACGATCAATAGTGCAAAACTGAGTTAATTGTTATGATACACCTCATGTGACAGTAAAATTTTAGCATAATTACATGAATAGCAATTTATGTTACAATTTAGGGAGAATGGGCCAGAAGGAAAAAAAAAATCATAAATTGGTCCAGAATGACGTTACTATATTTTATGTGATTAAAAAGAACAAATTCATAATAAATGGACAAGAATACCCTTTTACACATTAAACACGTAGTAACACTAGATAAATTGTAGTAACATCCAATAAAACAAAACAAATAGTAACAGCTAATAAAACAAAACAAATAGTAACAGGCCATAAAATGTCATAACATCCATAAAATGTCGTAACATCCAAATGACTCAAAAAAAAAGTAGACCCGTAAAATGTAGTAACGGCCAATAAACAAGTAATAAGCGTTAGTAATACCATTTTAAAACGATTTATGGATCTAGATCTATATACTACACGTAATAAAACAACTAACTAAATAAACAAGTAGTAGATAAACTTAGCCTCCAAGGATTTAATAATTAATACAAAATCAATTATAATAATCCTATTAAATAAAAGATAATCCCATAATATTCTAGAACAAATCTAGAATAATATTTATCTTTATTTCTTTCCATAAATATTTATCCAATAAATATTTTATGCACATGTCTTATTAATCCACAAGAAACTAATTCTTGTTCCAAAAATAAGGCATGGGGCGAAAATTACATGCATTGACCTAGTCAATATTAATTTTGCCATTACACAATAATTGGGCCAAGATTATGGAAAATGTCTTTTCCACTAAACAATTAATTCACATATCGTTTTAATAAAGTCCAACAAGAACTAAATTAATATTATTAGGATTCGACGTCCGAGAATAGCTATGCTATATAGGAGGCACGTCGGGGACCATGGACTAATAATCAGCGGCTCCGATAAATCAAATAAATAATTATAGAATAATTATATTCGATAAATCAATCACAGGAATATGCCACCATAATCCCGTGACTGCACTCCTCCGATTATGAGATTATATTTATCTCCTCACGAGAATAATAATAAGCGTCCATTGATATAATCATTACATATGGATTAATCCTCCATAGATCGTTCATTCTAAATCGGGAAGTTACCGTTAACCCTTTTTAGAACCTCTTATCCTTATTTACCATTAACCCCCTAGTGATCAATTAATTCATACAACTCACCGGTGATCAATCAAAGTGTGATATGAACTCGCGCGATCGATCGGTTTAGGATTAACAAATAAGGGAACTCGTCTATCTACTTCCATAAATGGAAGGAATGGATTCCGTATCCGTGATAACACGGACTACTCACTCAATCCAAGTACAATGCCAAGATGGGGTAATTCGGACCACGGACTCGGTGTAATCCTTAACCGTCAAGTCAAACTTCATACCGATTCAAGCGGTTGATCGTGATCACCTCGGGATTAAGATATATCCATAAATATGATCATCCATTGATTCGATAAGACTTCTCGATTACGGAATTATATCGTGAACTCTAATCAAATCGGTCCGCCCTATATGATATATCTATCATATATAAATGCCCCATTAGGTTCTCTTAACCGAAAGTCCGGATAAGACAATCACACCTATTGTGTTCGGGCGCATTAATAGCACGTTAAAGGAGAGACCCGATACTCTCGATTAACTTCACTACGGGCTAATTGTATTTTAAGTACATCTTCACTAACTCAATCCTCCGTGTATATCCCATACACCGAGTTAAGTGATTACATAAACGATATACTTAGGGTTTTACGTAGTGTAAATACTATTGTCACATCGGTGATTATGAGAATAATAAATATGAATAATAACGTCAATTCATTTATTAAATAAAACAATTACAAAAATTGTCTTTCGGGCATCACACCTAACAATCTCCCACTTGCACGAAAGCATGTGATTAATTGTTTTAGAGCACACCCTATTATTTAAAATACAACAAACTACATCTCCCACTTGCTCTAAAGCAATGGAGACTCATCCCGTATTCTAGTACCCACTAAGCATGTCATAACCATTTCAGATTCCAAAATACACTCCGAGTATGCCGTCGTAGGATAGGTCAGTGACTCGGGGAGTACCTACATCTAAATGTCATGGGTCTTAATGATTAGTCAGGTTGTCGGCTCGAGACGTTCCGTAGAATCGAAACGTTACCGGTCCATCAAATCATGTGGTACTGAGTAAACACTGAGCCCGAGATCGACTTAACGATCATCCTAAATCGACTTAAAGTCAAAATCGTGTATCACACATATCCAAGTTCACACATGAATATGTCCGCATATTGTTCCTCGTTCTCTTCAAGATACTAAAGGACATACTAAACTTGCTTTGTTAACCGCCGAATCTAAGATTCGATCAAAGTTGACGTTCAATAACCTGACCATCTCTTACTAGAAAGAGAATCTATCCCATTTCTCTTGATCCGAAGATTTAGAGAGTCATTCCTGAGGCATAGGGTAGAACTTCCTCGTTGAATGTTGCATACACGGATGCATCATCTTAACCAATAAGATGGATGGGAAACCGATCGATTCTAATGAGTTCGACCGAGTCAAACTCTTAAGAATGTTGTCCAAATCTCTGTTGCAGAGAATTGTGGTATTGTCAGATTCTGACTTCAGATAATACACCCATGTTGATTCCAACTGGTGCAGTGTTATCCTTCACAAACACTAATATATGTATATATTCACTACTATACTAAAATTGATATCCAGTCTACAAAAAAGACTTATCAATATACTGGTCAAATCCATATATTGTAGAAATATATGACTTCCAATGACCGAGAGGTTTGCTTTTTATCCACAAAAGACATAAGCCTTGACAGTCATCCCGTCATAAGTTCATAAGTCAATACCCTTCGTTTCGAATGAATCCGGACTCCGTTTGTTTGGCAAGAAAGTCTCGGGGAATCACCCCTATTTTCTCGCTTTTGAACGAAATCATGCAATACCAAACTCATTCTACTCTTTTCCGTGTAGATCCAATTACTCCCACCTTTGGGCCGAGACACTCGGGTGGTTCTACAAGAGTATGAACAACTCTACGGAGTACCAAACTCCATTCACGGGGTTATGGCTTGTAAACCAACCTCTATTATCGAATCCTATATCGCTCACAAAAGAGCCATAGGTCATCGATCGATCCTTAGACTACAAAGTCTGCGAGAACCCGTAACGGGTAATGGATAAACCATACTCCCACTACATTCGGGTGGATCGAAATTCGAACTAGTTTAGTAGTATTTAGTGTTATCACCAACAACCGATGTTGGATGTGGTCTCGATTTTAATCGGTTAGTAACTACCTTGAGTAAACGTACTTCAAGGTTCAAGGTTTTTTTCGAACATGGATTCTATCGAAAGGATGCAACAAAGATAACTCTGTCCCTTCCCGATTTCAAGAATCCTATATCTAACCTTTATACTCAATAGGTTAAAAGATATATCACGAATGGTCATTGACCGAACGTGTTTGCGAAATTTTCGACCTACCTTCAAGCACCGTGTGCTAAATGCTTATATTTACGGAAGTGGGGTGAACCGAATCCACACCTTATCCGTAAATTCCAAAGCATATTCTAGGTAGACTGGTTGGTCTTACATTTCAATGTAAACCGATATTTCGCTTCTAATATCTTTATTGAGTTAAGCAGTGTATTGTAGCACATCTAAAAACATATATAAGGCAATTTTACGGTTTCTCACTTAGTGAGAACATGTCACAATGAGGCAGGCTGAGCATCAGTCTCGAGGACTATGAATGGCCTATTCCGAGTATAGAATACTCTATCTCTGTTGAAAACAGAGAAACCTCAAAATATTTTGGATAAACTTACCGGAGTTTTTGAATAGTTATCAGACAAGAAGTCACTACTCAGAAGCTCCTACTAGCTTGTTTCTTTCATCAGACCCCGAAGGTCGTCATGAACAAGCAATGTTACTTCTTTATAACCATTATCCTTTCCAAATTGAAAGGAAACTTAGTCATTGAACCTTTGAGACAATATAACCGGACCGGGAGAAAGGAATCACCCCGAGCCGGTCTTCGTGTCTTGTCTTTTAGTGGACTATGCACTAACTATGGAATATGAAGAAGCGTTTATCTAAATATAGAAACCAATTGCTTTTAATAGTTCTTAAGATGTGTTTTATATACATATTTCAAATTTGTTGTAAGTGGTTTTGACTTTATCAAACAAAAGTCCGAGTCTTGGATTCGTACTACAAATGGTATATTCACTTTCTATACGACAAACAAATTATCGACTAGAAGGTAAATCCATTCGTTCCAACGAATCTTAAACAACAACAAAAATAAATCTTCTGCGATATCCAAGGATTGAATCCGAGATTCATTTCCTCATATCACTCCCACTATTCTAGCTAAAATTAACTGCCCGTTGTTTACTCTTTTAATCGTTAAATGCACTGCTGCCTTGTTCTTCCAAAGAACTTAGCTCGAGAAAATCACCAAGGATTCATAGGTTGGTGATCCAAAATGATCGTCCTTATCCTATGATTTTCGTTAATTAATTTTCGGTTCAAACCTTAAAATTTTCTCGTTTAGGTGACTAACACTTTTAGACATATTCTCCCATTCTTGACTTTCAATGAATGGAAACAGTCTTGAACCAGCGGTTCGTTTGAGTAGACACTACTCTTGAACCGTGGGATGTCTATTTCGAGTGTTACTCGTCGAGACTTCTCGGATTTTCTAATATACCAGAAAAAAACAACAAATCATAGCATTAAAGCTCCCACTAGTTTATCGGTTCCAAATACCGTCTAACCAGCAATGCTTTATTTTATGATTTTCCAATTTTTCAATTTGAAAATCTCTCGTGTAAACACTTACACAGTTCTAATGTTTCCAAATCATAAAACTCCCACTAGTTCATCGATTCCAAATATCGTCTAACTAGCAACATTTCATGACTTTCCGGTTTTTCAATTAGAACGGTTACGTGTGTAGTCAGTTACACTTTTCTAATGTTCTAGAAAAACAACAAATCATAAAGCTCCCACTAGTTCATCGATTCCAAATATCGTCCATCTAGTAACACTTCATGATTTTCCGATTTTTCAATTAGAAAATTGCACGTGTATTTCCTACACACTCAAAATTCACTAAAAGAATTTCTTAGTCCGAATGACACTAATGACACTGGTGACATACCTATATGTCACTCTGGTTTTTAAAAGGCTTAAGAGAAAATATCTCTTTCGAAAAATAATTGCATTATCGATTAACTAGTTCAACGTCCTAGTTACTTTCCACTTTTTAACGAAGTCAATACTAGTCAATTATAAATTTTAAGCAATTTAGTAAGGGATATAATCTCGTAAATAAAATGACATATATTAATTCAAGTTTAACACTACTATATTATTTTATTTTAGGAATTGTAGACTAAAAATTAAGTCTACTCTACCATTCCAAGGTTTTAACCTCGCATCTCAGTGCCGCCTTAGGGTAGGTCAAAGAGATGACGGTTAAATCGAGACAATCTCATCAATGAATAACTTGTGAGAATCGTACATCCCACGAGAATCGAACATCCCTTTATTCATTGACTACCTTCCTTTTTTAGCCTAGATATTATCAAAAAATACCCATGATGAGTGTGACCTACTATATCGGATCTCTTAGGTACGCCCGAGTATGCCGTCTTAGGATAGGTCGGTGACCCGACGAGTACCCGTAAATCCTATCCTTTCGGAGACCAAGCCATGAATGTTGATATGGGTGAACACCATCCTTAGGGGGACAAAATCAAAGCGCCTCGAGGCGTCACCCTTCTCTCACTTACTTGTATCTATAGTAGAGGCCGTGGGGTTGGTTGTCGCCTCCTCCGCTCCCACTCAATATTTTGGAAGTGGTTGTGGGTTAACTAACCACGTCTTTTTGATGTTAACATAAAAGTACATCAAATCAAGGATTCCGAATGGTGTCGGTAACGTAGGCAAGCCTACCCGTCCTATTCGTTGGAACATATGTGACGATCGGACGAAATCGGGTCAAGACGGCCTCATTGAGATAAGAAGGAATCACCCCCCTCTCGCTCTCCAGGTGTAGCTTAGTCTTGCCGGACCCCCGTGCATACATCACACTAGGAGGGTTAAGTCGGTCGAGCGAAGCTCGATTGACCACCCAACCTATAGGCGAACCGTTTTTATCCAAGATTTATTGTTCTTTTACCATCATTCAATCTCGTAGATACTACGAATTGAAAACGTGATCTCGTTTGGGCTTTAAGGCGGTTCACCGAGAACACACACCGAAAGGCTTAACGATTTCATAACCCGTCCTCGGATCTTTAATTAGTTACTAAATTAATTAATTACCACGTATTAATTAAATTTCAACTAATTACGCGAGTTTGTATACATGCCTATTTTAATTACCAAAATTAAAATTCTACATGTATGCATGGAGTGGATTTATGATATGATGCATGTCATGGCAATTCCGGTTTTATATCTATTTTATGATCAAACACATAAAAAATAAATGCGGAAAATTTAAACACCGAGATGGACCGTTGGCACCCCCGAATCTAACCTATTAGAAAATAAATAACCAAAACCCTAACTAGGGTTTACGACTTTCTAACTAAATCTGCAGCTGTTCGAACTCTTCGACGATCGGCATACAAACGAACTCGGATCGGGACGAAACTTTCCAGATCTTTTCTTCACTCCTTGAACTTCAATATGGACGGTTGGATCGGTGCTTTGACTTACCATTTTTCTCCAGTAAAACGCACAAACTTGCTGCTGAATCTGACTTTAACTGCACTGCATCAAGGACTTCCTGAGGCAGATCGGGAATCGAGATGAATCCCGATCGACCTGAAATTTTTATGGTATGTCCAAAACTCAAATTTTATCAATCTGAACGGTCGGATTTGCGTTTCAACGGTCCAAACTCTCCCAGAAAATCGAGAAAGTCACAGGTAGAGTTTCTGTGAATCCTGCGTTTTTCTGTTACAGCAGCCTCTTCGCAGCATCAAACGGATATCGAAATGGACTCTGATCGACGCCAAAATTTGTGGAGTTGATCATCATCTTCTAATCTGGATTCTGACCGGAGGGATCTTCGTTTCAACGGTTCGATCAACGGGAAACACGAAATAACTAAACAGCTACTAAACAGATCTATTTTCTGGAAATTAAAATTGCAATAAAAAAGAATTACATAATTTCCTATACTCATATGGACGAATTTTCATCGTTTATATGAGTTTACAATAGATCTAACGGGTAAAACAAATGCCAACCCCAATCCATCTCTTCAACCACGACATTCATAAGCATAAAAAATAAACATATGCATCGGCCCCCAAAAAAGTTGGGACAAAGAATCTACATGTTTTACCACTCCTAGATCTAATATTTTATACGTATAAATATAGATCACAAAGGCGTCTGATACCACTGTTAGTAATACCATCCGCAGCGGAAACGATTTATGGATCTAGATCTATATACTACACGTAATAAAACAACTAGATCTATTCTACAAGGGGGTTGTAGATCATACCTCTTGGATCTCTAAATCCAAGTTGAAGAACCGCAATAGGATGAACGAAGGAAAGCATGAAGAGCGCCACGATCTTCCGTACGTGTGATCCAAGCAACTCCCGGTGGAAGGAAATTCTCGACTCGAACCCTTCCGATATGCTACCCGGAAAAATCTCCAAGATTTTCCCTCTTATTCTCCCCTTGGCCGAAATTTTCCTTCTCCTCTCTAAGAGGTAGAAGTCGAAAATTACATTGTGTATAAGGCTTGGGAGAACTCTCTTTATATAAGAGAGTAAAACTTAGCCTCCAAGGATTTAATAATTAATACAAAATCAATTATAATAATCCTATTAAATAAAAGATAATCCCATAATATTCTAGAACAAATCTAGAATAATATTTATCTTTATTTCTTTCCATAAATATTTATCCAATAAATATTTTATGCACATGTCTTATTAATCCACAAGAAACTAATTCTTGTTCCAAAAATAAGGCATGGGGCGAAAATTACATGCATTGACCTAGTAATATTAATTTTGCCATTACACAATAATTGGGCCAAGATTATGGAAAATGTCTTTTCCACTAAACAATTAATTCACATATCGTTTTAATAAAGTCCAACAAGAACTAAATTAATATTATTAGGATTCGACGTCGAGAGAATAGCTATGCTATATAGGAGGCACGTTGGGGACCATGGACTAATAATCGCGGCTCCGATAAATCAAATAAATAATTATAGAATAATTATATTCGATAAATCAATCACAGAATATGCCACCATAATCCCGTGATCGCACTCCTCCGATTATGAGATTATATTTATCTCCTCACGAGAATAATAATAAGCGTCCATTGATATAATCATTACATATGGATTAATCCTCCATAGATCGTTCATTCTAAATCGGGAAGTTACCGTTAACCCTTTTTAGAACCTCTTATCCTTATTTACCATTAACCCCCTAGTGATCAATTAATTCATACAACTCACCGGTGATCAATCGGTGTGATATGAACTCGCGCGATCGATCGTTTCTAGGATTAACAAATAAGGGAATCGTATATCTACTTCCATAAATGGAAGGAATGGATTCCGTATCCGTGATAACACGGACTACTCACTCAATCCAAGACAATGCCAAGATGGGGTAATTCGGACTACGGACTCGGTGTAATCCTTAACCGTCAAGTCAAACTTCATACCGATTCAAGCTTGACTGTGATCACCTCAGATTAAGATATATCCATAAATATGATCATCCATTGATTCGATAAGACTTCTCGATTACGGAATTATATCGTGAACTCTAATCAAATCGGTCCACCCCTATATGATATATCTATCATATATAAATGCCCCATTAGGTTCTCTTAACCGAAAGTCCGGATAAGACAATCACACCTATTGTGTTCGGGCGCATTAATAGCACGTTAAAGGAGAGACCCGATACTCTCGATTAACTTCACTACGGGCTAATTGTATTTTAAGTACATCTTCACTAACTCAATCCTCCCGTGTATATCCCATACACCGAGTTAAGTGATTACATAAACGATATACTTAGGGTTTTCTGTAGTGTAAATACTATTGTCACATCGGTGATTATGAGAATAATAAATATGAATAATAACGTCAATTCATTTATTAAATAAAACAAATTACAAAAATTGTCTTTCGGGCATCACACCTAACAGTAACAGCCCACAAAATAGATAAATTTACATCAAAAAATGTATTAACGTTATAAAATTAATAGTAACAACTTTAAACCCTAAACTTTTTCAAAAAATAAAATAAAATACAGCGTCCATGATCGGAGCTCTGCTAATTCAATGTGCCCCGGTGGCCATGATCGGAGCTCTCTGCTACAACGTCCTGTTAGTAATACCACCCGCAGCGGAAGCGTTTTATGGATCTAGATCTATAAAATACACGTAATAAAATAACTAGATCTATATCTACAAGGGGGGTTGTAGATCATACCTCTTGGATCTCAAAATCCAAGTTGAAGAACCACAATAAGAAGGATGAAAGATTGTGTGAAGAGCACCACGATCTTCCGTACGTGTGATCCAAGCAACTCCCGGTGGAAGGAAATTCTCGTCTCGAATCCTTCCGATATGCTACCCGGAAAAATCTCCAAGATTTCTCCTCAACCCTCTTGGCCGAAATTTATCTATCTCCTCTCTAAGAGTGATAGTCGAAATTTACATGTGTGTTAAGGCTTGGAAGAACTCTCTTTATATAGGAGAGTAAAATTTAGCCTCCAAGGATTAAATAATTAAGAGATAATTATTACATTAATCCTTTTTCCAAATAAAAGATAAATAAAATAATTATCCCAAACAAATTAGGATAAATCATATTATTATCTAATATTTCATGAATTATCATTTAACAAATAAAAGATAAATCACATGTCAAATAATTATCCAAGAAAACTAATTTCCCAATAATTAAATAATAACACAAAAATGCGTCATATGCAAACCCCAAAAAAGGTTACACGCATTTTACTACATTTGACCAATTTGGTCAAAAAGTCAACACACCAATTCGGGCCGAGTCCACGAAAAATGTCTTTTCCGTGTATTTAATTATTTAGTCCAACTAAACAATTAATTCACATATCGTTTTAATAAAGTCCAACAAGAACTAAATTAATATTATTAGGATTCGACGTCCGAGAATAGCTATGCTATATTAGGAGGCACGTCGGGGACCATGGACTAATAATCAGCGGCTCCGATAAATCAAATAAATAATTATCTTACGAACGAATAATTATATTCGATAAATCAATCACGGGAATATGCCACCATAATCCCGTGATCGCACTCCTCCGATTATGAGATTATATTTATCTCCTCACGAGAATAATAATAAGCGTCCATTGATATAATCATTACATATGAATTAATCCTCCATAGACTGTTCATTCTAAATCGGGAAGTTACCGTTAACCCTTTTTAGAACCTCTTATCCTTATTTACTATTAACCCCCTAGTGATCAATTAATTCATACAACTCACCGGTAGCTAATCGGTGTAATATGAACTCGCGCGATCGATCGTTTCTAGGATTAACAAATAAGGGAGCGTCTATCTACTTCCATAAATGGAAGGAATGGATTCCGTATCGTGATAACACGGACTACTCACTCAATCCAAGTACAATGCCAAGATGGGGTAATTCGGACCACGACTCGTGTAATCCTTAACCGTCAAGTCAAACTTCATACCGATTCAAGCAGTTGATCGTGATCACCTCGGGATTAAGATATATCCATAAATATGATCATCCATTGATTCGATAAGACTTCTCGATTACGGAATTATATCGTGAACTCTAATCAAATCGGTCCGATAGCCCTATATGATATATCTATCATATATAAATGCCCCATTAGGTTCTTTTAACCGAAAGTCCGGATAGGACTATCACACCTATTGTGTTCGGGCGCATTAATAGCACGTTAAAGGAGAGACCCGATACTCTCGATTAACTTCACTACGGGCTAATTGTATTTTAAGTACATCTTCACTAACTCAATCCTCCCGTGTGTATCCCATACACCGAGTTAAGTGATTACATAAACGATATACTTAGGGTTTTTCGTAGTGTAAATACTATTGTCACATCGGTGAATATGAGAATAATAAATATGAATAATAATATCATTTCATTTATTAAATAAAACAATTACAAAATTGTCTTTCGGGCATCACACCTAACAATCTCCCACTTGCACGAAAGCATGTGATTAATTGTTTTAGAGCACACCCTATTATTTAAAATACAACAAACTACATCTCCCACTTGCTCTAAAGCAATGAAGACCCATCCCGTATTCTAGTACCCATTAAGCATATCATAACCATTTCGATTCCAGTACACTCCGAGTATGCCGTCGTAGGATAGGTCGGTGACTCGGGGAGCACCTACATCTAAATGTCATGGGTCTTAATGATTAGTCAGGTTGTCGGCTCGAGACGATCCGTAGATTCGAAACGTTACCGGTCCATCTAATCATGTGGTACTTAAAAAACACTGAGCCCGAGATCGACTTAACGATCATCCTCAATCTGACTCAAAGTCAAAATCAGTGTATCACACATATCCAAGTTCACACATGAATATGTCCGCATATTATTCCTCGTTCTCTCCAAGATACTAAAGGACATACTAAACTTGCTTTGTTAACCGCCGAATCTAAGATTCGATCAAAGTTGACGTTCAATAACCTGACCATCTCTTACTTGAAAGAGAATCTATCCCATTTCTCTTGATCCGAAGATTTAGAGAGTCATTCCTGAGGCATAGGGTAGAACTTCCTCGTTGAATGTTGCATACACAGATGCATCATCTTAACCAATAAGATGGATGGGAAACCAAAGGATCGATTCTAAAGAATTCGACCGAGTCAAACTCTTCAGAATGTTGTCCAAATCTCTGTTGCAGAGAATTGTGGCATTGTCAGATTCTGACTTCAGATAACACACCCATGTTGATTCCAACTGGTGCAGTGTTATCCTTCACAAACACTAATGTATGTATATATTCACTAATGTACTAAAATTGATATCCAGCCTACAAAAGACTTATCAATATTCTGGTCAAATCCACATATTGTAGAAATATATGACTTCCAATGACCGAGAGGTTTGCTTTTTATCCACAAAAGGACATAAGCCTTGACAGTCATCCTGTCATAAGTTCATAAGGCAATACCCTTTTGTTCCGAATGAATCCAGACTCCGTTTGTTTGGCAAGAAAAGTCTCATGGAATCACCCCTATTTTCTGCTTTTGAACGAAATCACTTCCCTGAACTCATTCTACTATTTTCCGTGTAGATCCAATTACTCCCACTGGGCCTGAGACGCTTAGGTGGTTCTACAAGAGCATGAACGAAGCTGGAGTATTTAACTCCATTTACAGGGTTATGGCTATTAAACCAACCTCTATTATCAGAATCCTATACTGCTCACAAAAGAGCCATAGGTCAACAATCGATCCTCAGACTACAAAGTCCGCAGAACACGTAATGGGTAATGGATAAACCATACTCCCAATACATACTGGGTGGATCGAAATTCTGATCTAGTTTAGTAGTATTTAGTGTTATCACCAACAACCGATGTTGGATGTGGTCTGATTTTAATCAGTTAGTAACTATCTTGAGTAAACGTACTTCAAGGTTCAAGGTTTTCTTGTTCATGGATTCTATCGAAAGGATGCAACAAAGTATAACCGTCCCTTCCCGATTTCAAGAATCCCGTATCTAACCTTTATACTCAATAGGTTAAAAGATATATCACGAATGGTCATTGACCGAACGTATGCGCGAAATTCCCAGTCTTACCTTCAAGCACCGTGTGCTAAATGCTTATATTTATGGAAGTGGGGTGAACCGAATCCACACTTTATCCGTAAATTCCAAAGCATATTCTAGGTAGACTTCTCGGTCTTACATTTCAATGTAAACCGTTATTTCGCTTCCAATATCTTTATTGAGTTAAGCAGTGTATTGTAGCACATCTAAAAATATATATAAGGCAATTTAACGGTTTCTCACTTAGTGAAAGCATTTCACTAGCGAGGCAAAGCCGAGCATCGTCCCCAGGACTATGTGATGGCCCATTTCGAGTATAGAATACTCTATCTCTCGTTGAAAACAGAGAAACCTCAAAATATTTTGGATAAACTTTCCGGAGTGTTTGAATAGTTATCGACAAGAAGTCACTACTCGGAAGCTCCTACTAGCTTGCATCTTTCATCAGACCCCGAAGGTCGTCATGAACAAGCTATGTTACTTCTTTATAACCATTATCCTTTCCCGATTGAAAGGAGACTTAGTCATTGAACCTTTGAGACAATCTAACCAGACTGGGAGAAAGGAATCACCCTGAGCCAGTCTTCAGGTCTTGTCTTTTAGGGACTATGCACTAACTATGGAATATGAAGAAGCGTTTATCTAAATATTGAAACCAATTGCTTTTAATAGTTCTTAAGATGTGTTTTATATACATATTTCAGCAGTTGTAAGTGGTTTTGACTTTATCAAACAAAAGTCCGAGTCTTGGATTCGTACTACAAATGATATATTCACATTCTATACGACAAACAAATTATCGAATAGAAGGTAAATCCATTCGTTCCAACGAATCTTAAACAGAAAATAATTTTTCCGCGATATCCAAGGATTGAATCCGAGATTCATTTCCTTATATCACTCCCACTATTCTAGCTAAAATTAACTGCCCGTTGTTTACTCTTTTAATCGTTAAATGCACTGCTACCTTGTTCTTCCAAAGAACTTAGCTCGAGAAAATCTCCAAGGATTCATAGGTTGGTGATCCAAAATCACCGTCCTTATCCTATGATTTTCGATTAATTAATTTTTCGGTTCGGCCTTAAAGTTTTCTCGTTTAGATGACTAACACTTTTAGACAGATTCTCCCATTCTTGACTTTCCGTGAATGGAAACGAGTCTTGAACCGGCGGTTCGTTTGAGTAGACACTACTCTTGAACCGTGGGATGTCTATTTCGAGTGTTACTCGTCGGGACTTCTCGGATTTTCTAATATACCAGAAAAAACAACAAATCATAACGATAAAGCTCCCACTAGTTTATCGGTTCCAAATACCGTCTAACGAGCAATGCTTTATTTTTATGGTTTTCCGATTTTTTCGATTAGAAAAATCTATAGTTCCAATGTTTCCAGAAAAACAAATCATAGAACTCCCACTAGTTCATCGATTCCAAATATCGTCCAACTAGCGACATTTCATGACTTTCGGTTTTTCAATTAGAACGTTTACGTGTGTAGTTAGTTACACTTTTCTAATGTTCTAGAAAAACAACAAATCATAAAGCTCCCACTAGTTCATCGATTCCAAATACCGTCCAACTAGAAATACTTCATGATTTTCCGATTTTTCAATTAGAAAATTACTCGTGTAATCACTACACACTCAAAATTCACTAGAAGAATTTCAAAGTCCGAAATCACCTTTGATCAAACTAAGTTTGTCCTCCGTTTGACACGAATGACACTAGTGACATACCTATATGTCACTCAGGTTTTTTTAAAAAGGCTTAAGAGAAAATATCTCTTTCGAAAAATAATTGCATTATCGATTAACTAGTTCAACGTCCTAGTTACTTTCCACTTTTTAACGAAGTCAATACTAGTCAATTAATATTTAAGCAATTTAGTAAGGGATATAATGCTGTAAATAAAATGACATATATTAATTCAAGTTTAACACTACTATATTATTTTATTTTAGGAATTGTAAACTAAAAATAAGTCTACTCTACCATTCCAAGGTTTTTAACCTCGCATCTCAGTGCCGCCGTAGGGTAGGTCAAAGAGATGACGGTTAAATCGAGACAATCTCATCAATGAATAACTTGTGAGAATCAAACATCCCACGAGAATCGAACATCCCTTAATTCATTGACTACCTTCCTTTTTTAGCCTAGATATTACCAAAAATATCCTTTATGAGTGTGACCTACTATATCGGATCTCTTAGGTACGCCCCGAGTGTGCCGTCGTAGGATAGGTCAGTGACCCGACGAGTACCCAGAAATCCTATCCTTTCGGAGACCAAGCCATGAATGTTGATAGGGGTGAACACCATCCGTAGGGGGACGAAATCAAAGCGCCGCGAGGCGTCACCTTCTCTCACTTACTTGTATCTATAGTAGAGGCCGTGGGGTTGGCTGTCGCCTCCCCCGCTCCCACTCAATATTTTGGAAGTGGTGGTGGGTTAACTAACCACGTCTTTTTGATGTTAACATAAAAGCACATCAAATCAAGGATTCCGAATGGTGTCGGTAACGTAGGTAAGCCTACCCGTCATATTCGTTGGAACATATGTGACAGTCGGACGAAGTCGGGTCAAGAAAGCCCCATTGAGATAAGAGGGAATCACCCCTCCGCTCGTTGGTGTAGCTTAGTCTTGCCGGACCCCCGTGCATACATCACACTAGGAGGGTTAAGTCGGTCGAGCCCAGCTCAGTTGACCACCCAACCTATAAGCGAACCGTTTTTATCCAAGATTTATTGTTCTTTTACCATCATTCAATCTCGTAGACACTACGAATCGAAAACGTGATCTCGTTTGGGCTTTAAGGCGGTTCACCGAGAACACACACCAAAAGGCTTAACGATTTCATAACCCGTCCTCGGATCTTTAATTAGTTACTAAATTAATTAATTACCACGTATTAATTAAATTTCAACTAATTACGCGAGTTTGTGTACATGCCTATTTTAATTACCAAAATTAAAATTCTACATGTATGCATGGAGTGGATTTATGATATGATGCATGTCATGGCAATTCCGATTTTATATCTATTTTATGATCAAACACATAAAAAAAATTGCGGAAAATTTAAACACCGAGATGGACCGTTGGCACCCCCGTATCTAACCTATTAGAAAATAAATAACCAAACCCTAACTAGGGTTTACTACTTTCTAACATAATCTGCAGCTGTTCAAATTCTTCGATGATCGGGAAACTAAACGAACTCGGATCGAGACGAAACTTTCCAGATCTGTTCTTCATTCCTCGGGCTTCAATATGGACGGTTGGATCTGAGTTTTGACTTGTCAATTTTCTTCAGTGAGCCGCCGATCTTGATGCTGCATCTGTCTCTGACTGCAGCGTATCAGTTACTTTCCGGAGCCGATCGGGAGTCGAGATGAAACCCGATCGACCTGAAATTTTTATGCCACATCAAAAACTCCATATTTATCGATCTGACCGGTTGGATTTGCGATTCAACGGTTCAAACTCTCCCAGAAATTCGAGGAAGTCACAGGTAGGGTTTCTGTGAATCCTGCGTTTTTCTGTTACAGCAGCTTCTTTGCAGCAATGAACGGATATCAAAACGGACTCCGATCGAGGCCAAATTTTGTGGAATTGTTCATCATCTTCCAATATTGATTCTGACCGGAGGGATCGTCGTTTCAACGGCTCAATCAACGGGAAACATGAAATAACTAAACAGCTACTAAACAGATCTATTTTCTGGAAATTAAAATTGCAATAAAAAAGAATTACATAATTTCCTATACTCATATGGACGAATTTTCATCGTTTATATGAGTTTACAATAGATCTAACGGGTAAACAGTGCCAACCCCAATCCATCTCTTCAACCACGACATTCATAAGCATAAAAATTAAACATATGCATCGGCCCCCAAAAAAATTGGGACAAAAAAACTACATGTTTTCCACTCCTAGATCTAATATTTTATACGTATAAATATAGATCACCTTGGTCTCTGATACCACTGTTAGTAATACCATCCGCAGCGGAAGCGTTTTATGGATCTAGATCTATAAAATACACGTAATAAAATAACTAGATCTATATCTACAAGGGGGGTTGTAGATCATACCTCTTGGATCTCAAAATCCAAGTTGAAGAACCGCAATAAGAAGGATGAAAGATTGTGTGAAGAGCACCACGATCTTCCGTACGTGTGATCCAAGCAACTCCCGGTGGAAGCAAATTCTCGTCTCGAATCCTTCCGATATGCTACCCGGAAAAATCTCCAAGATTTCTCCTCAACCCTCTTGGCCGAAATTTATCTATCTCCTCTCTAAGAGTGATAGTCGAAATTTACATGTGTGTTAAGGCTTGGAAGAACTCTCTATATATAGGAGAGTAAAACTTAGCCTCCAAGGATTAAATAATTAAGAGATAATTATTACATTAATCCTTTTTCCAAATAAAAGATAAATAAAATAATTATCCCAAACAAATTAGGATAAATCATATTATTATCTAATATTTCATGAATTATCATTTAACAAATAAAAGATAAATCACATGTCAAATAATTATCCAAGAAAACTAATTTCCGTATCTGTGATAACACAGACTACTCACTCAATCCAGTACAATGCCAAGATGGGGTAATTCAGACCACAGACTCAGTGTAATCCTTAACCGTCAAGTCAAACTTCATACTGATTCAAGCAGTTGACTCGTGATCACCTCGGGATTAAGATATATCCATAAATATGATCATCCATTGATTCGATAAGACTTCTCGATTACGGAATTATATCGTGAACTCTAATCAAATCGGTCGTACCCCTATATGATATATCTATCATATATAAATGCCCCATTAGGTTCTCTTAACCGAAAGTCCGGATAGGACTATCACACCTATTGTGTTCTGGGCGCATTAATAGCACGTTAAAGGAGAGACCCAATACTCTCAATTAACTTCACTACGGGCTAATTGTATTTTAAGTACATCTTCACTAACTCAATCCTCCCTGTGTGTATCCCATACACGGAGTTAAGTGATTACATAAACGATATACTTAGGGTTTTCGTAGTGTAAATACTATTGTCACATCGGTGAATATGAGAATAATAAATATGAATAATAATATCATTTCATTTATTAAATAAAACAATTACAAAATTGTCTTTCGGGCATCACACCTAACACGTCCTTCATAGTCGGAGCCACCACCATTCTCCATCTCAGGTCTAGAATTTTTTGAATGGCCGCCGTTAATGGGGCGGCTTATGGGTTGGCTGAACGGCTGCCCAAGAATCCGGCCCAAAGAATCCGGCATGACGAACAAGCAGCAATCGGACGGTGGACGGAATAGAGGGGGTTGTTGTGGGGTGAATCTGGGTACACAACATAATCACTGGAATGTCGGGCAATAATCACGTCTCCTTCTTCTATGCAAATCCGGCATCTCCGCACAGGCCGGAATCGTCCAGGCAATAATCACGTCTCCTTCTCCGGCATCTCTACACAGGCGGCCAAAATTTGGGGATTAGGAACGCTTCCGGCGGCAGTGAATTTTGTTTTTGAATGCTGATGGATTTTTTAACGATGATGCATTGTGGCGTCTGGACGAGGGAAAGACTAATTAGGTTAATTAGGTTTAATTAGAAAAAAAGTATTTTGGTAAGTTTAATTAAGTTTTGTCCTAATTAATAATCCATTTCTTTGTAGCCTAATAAAAATATTAGTTTGTCATTCTAGACAAAAACCTATACAATTTAAACCGTTGTACAAAGTATACCCATTAAAATTCCAATAGTTTTCCTATCTTTCACCATACACATTCTAAATATGTTAAAAATGGTATAAATACGAGAATATAACGTATCTCAATTGTTATAACTTGTATATTAAAGACCAATAGTTCGTGATATACATTATTCATATCTATGGACAAAGAGATGGTACTATAAAATATATTACCATCACATGCCTCTGTGAGTTGTAAGTCACAGGTTAAAAATATTAACATAATTTCATTAAAAGAAACATGATGTGACAACCGTCGTGATAGTAGGTATTAACAACGGTCGTTGTGACAGTAAATAATTACATTAAGAAACATTTTATGTTGTATCAGAATTTATGTACCGTAACCACATGTTTCTGTTCTTTTTAATTATATACTTCACTACCGTCTAAAAAGCACAAATATGTAGATATAATGATATCAGTTTATATTCCATGCAAAATAGAGATTTTACTATAAAGTTAAATGTCATCAAATGCCTCTGTAATTTATAACTCACGGGCTTGAATCCGTAGTCTTATATGGAAAAAGTTTTTGTCTAGTGTCTCCATATGCATCAAAGTGACAGGAAGATCATTTAATGTTTAAACTGTGTGCTCCGTTGCGATTCAGATCTGAAACTGGAGATCATTTGCCTGTTTGACACGGCCAAAACTGGAGATACGTGTGCTCGTTGAATATGCATATACGATTACCGAATCTGAATCGTATCAGGCCAAAACTAGAGATACGATTACCGAATCAGTATATGGAGATACGATTCATTTGAAGGTTTTGGCCAAAACTGGAGATACGAATCGCGGCCAAAACTGGAGATACGATTACCGAATCTGAATTGTATCAGGCAATAATCACGTATCAGAATGATCTAGAGCACACAGTTTGACACCACCTTAAAACCTCCCCTTGTATGGATGGCATTCTCCTGTTAATCTTTTGTACAACTACCTCTGTCTGATAAAAAATGTCCACTAACTAAAAATGAATTGTCCTATGTTAGGGAGTTTATAGGATGATTAGAACAATGGTATCAAAACTTGAAATGCAAGATAACTTGATATGATCGCAGAGTCGATTTGGAAATCTTTCCTGCGAAAATTATTCGTTCCCTTGAATTGCCTCCGGGAATTAACTCGAATATAATCACGGGATAAATCTGCTTCTCTTCCAATCTTTGGCAATAAGATGAAAGAATGCTATAGAAGTTTTGTAGATATGTGTGTTTAAACTTGAGGCTTCAAGAATTTCAAAGAAAACAGAAAAATTGCTTCTCAAATTCTTTTCTTGTGTTTTAAAATCAAGTTCCAAGTGTTCCTTCGTGTATGTGATGTCATACTAATATCCTATAAAGTGTCTATTTAAAAATCAATGAATCATTTAATGCATCTTTTCCAAACATACCCTTATCATATCATTTAATGTTTATATATTGTTTTTATATTACAAAACAAACATTTATTATGAAATAGGGGTTTATATATATATCCATTAACGTTTAAAATACAACACATTTATTGTTTTCTCAACAAAAAAAAAAACCCACTATTACTTACCTCAAATATATTGTTGATTCTTAATGGTCATTGGAAAATCGAGGGTAAAACAATTTGAGTTTTTTTTTTTCCTGATTTCTGACCTAGATCAACATTTTTCTACACACGGTCATTATTCCTGAATCAACACTTGAAACAATCTTTTATCTTTCTATGAATAGCCTTGTTTATCCTTTGGTTTTAGAACCTTGAAGAGAAGAATTTGAATGAGGCGTGGGTGCTTATTCCAGTAAGTAAGTTGACGATAACGCTGGATTTCAAATAGAAGTTTATCCGCAACGGAGAATATACCGAATCTGATACGATTGCTTCCCAACTTCCACAATCCTCCGATCCCGCATATCTATGCGGTTCGTTTCCTTGTGGGAAGGTTGTATATAGAATGGGGTGGGTGGAAACGCAAGTTGTGGCAAAGTTCTGAATAAGTGGTTTTTTTTTTTCGGAGAGAGCATTTGAGCTTGCGTTTGTTTTCGTTGGTGTTTTTTTTGAAGTTTTTTTTATATCACTTCATTAATTATTTCTTACAATTCTCTCATCAATCATTATTTCAACTACAAATAAAAAATATTAAATTATCTTTCATCATTTCACTTTATCTACTTTATTATTTTTTTTACTATTATTTTATTCTTTATACTACTTTATTTTAATGTCTCTCACCAATCATTTCTTTATCTACACAAATTTCAAAAAGACATTTTAACTTTCTAATCATTACTTCAATCATTTTTATTATATTTTATTATCCACTAGCATACAAAAAGGCGGCAGCTATCGGCACCACGAAAATACTCACGCACCACAATCACTTTTGGCACCCTATAAATCACTCTGGACACCACATTGAATATTTTTATTATTTCTTTACTCCCACACCACCAAAAAAATATTAAAATTACTCTCTACACCACAAAAACATAAACTACAATTTAGTCCTTGAAAAATAATAATTGCATAAATTAATTAACCTTTTATAATCCACCATTACAACTAATCCACAAAACTTAATTTTAATAGTCTAACAACATTAATCACATACAACCACTTTCATATCTTAACATCACCATATCATCTTCATTCTTAAAAACAAATCCCTCCATCATCTTCATCTTCTTCAACCCACCAACACAAAAAAAATGCCATAAACCCCAAGATGAACCCATCTTCACAATCTCTTACACTTGAAACCATGAATACCAATGAAGATAATGATGCAATATCACTTGAAGACATACCATTTTCAACCCAATTTGAAGAACAAATGACATCAATATGGTAATTTCTCAAACCAAAATCTTGTTTTTTTTTTCAAAACATGAAATAGGTGAATGATTTACACCATGAAGAACATGTAAAAGCATGATTTGTGGAGAATGATCATGCTTTTGTGCGTTCTCCGATGGTATATAGGGTTTCGCCGGCGTCTCTTTATGTAACCGGGCGTCCCAGTTCTGAAGCCCAAAACGTCGGATACTCCGACGTTACGTTGCACTTTCAACGTCCTGGTTACCGACGTTGTAAGTGATTACGGGCGTCCTATTGGGGACGTTTGTAAGCCAGAGGCTTGTGTTTTGGTAGTAGTCTTGACGTCACCTTTTTGACGCCCTAGATCACTCACCAAGTCTACAACTCCGACGTTACAGACAATCACACTGATTTTACCACTTCTTCGTATTGGCATACACTTAACTTGTTGGTTTTTATATTATTTGCATAGAGCCCAAGTGAGGACAATGGTAAGAAGCCATGCGATGGTGCGGGGGTAAATGATTACGATGAGGCATATTTTGAGGTAACTTAATAACAATTGTTCTTTGGCTTTAGTTTATTTCAAAGTGTAACTTGCTTGTTGGTAATGCAAACTTGTTTTTTTGTAGCATTTGGCTGATGTAATGATTGAGGAAGATCAATAGTTTCTTAACAATCCTCATGATGACAATCCTGAAGAGTTTCTTAACAATCCTCATGATGACATACTTGCTTTGTGGGATAAAATGCCTAAAGAATTATCAACTGATATGACTTCACTTTTTGAAACCGACCGTGTACGTACCTTAAGCAAATTATTGTAATACTTTTGTGTTTAGATATTGAATTTTATTCAGTACTTTTATTGCTATAGGTATTCGATACCCATGAAGATGTAACCAAACATATTCAAAAGTTGGGAAGAGATAATGGGGTCGTGATTATGAAGTTGAGATCGGATTTATCTGGGAAACGGACACCATATATAAAGTACCAATGTGAGAGGGGCGGTGAACAAAGGGACCATTGCAAAGGTGGGAAATATGAAAAAAAAAAGTAGGTGGTTCCGGTAAGAACAAGCCAAGGTATTCATCGTCAAGGAAGTGTGCATGTTTGTTCGTACTAAAAACCACACATGATAAAGTGAAGTTGTTATGGACCGTAGAAGTAATTAATGGGATTCATAATCACAATACGGTCAGGTTTGATGAGGGCCATGCATATCTCGGAAGAATTAGCAGAGAAGAGACTGAAACCGTTGCTAGAATGTCCCAGAACAGCATACAACCCAAGTACATACTGAAGGAACTTAGAAGGATAGATGAAAATAATTGCACGTCAGCCAAGAAGATATACAACATTCGTTTGAGGTAAAGAAATAGAGCACGAGAGGGTCATTCAGAGATGCAAGAGGTATACAACTTGGCGGAAAATACTAATGCCTTCGTAGATTCCCAACCTGTCGAGAATGTAGTGAAAGATGTTTTTTGGGCACATAACGATAGCTTGTGTCTTGATAGGTGCTTCCCTTCCATGTTGCTTATGGACTGCAAATACAAGACAAACAAGTAGAAGATGCCTTTTTTTGCAGATATTTGGTGATGTGCTCCGCCCCGAGGACTTGTTGGACTTGTTTTATTTTATTTTAGCCTTGTTTTTACTAGTTTGTTTAATAAAGGTCTTTTGGGCCTAGTTGATAGTAAGACACATGAAAAAAGGTGTCTATATGTTAGTATATTAGGTTAAGTGTTTGTTTTTAGCAAATAAAGGCCATTTGTGCTTATTATAGTCAAGTTAGGCACACTAGGAAATAAAGTGGCGAAAATTACTAAGTAATTTGTCCCACATTGCTTAGAAATTTGTTAGTCTTTTATTTTGTAGCCTATATAAAGGCATTCGACTTGTAATTTTGAGAACAATCAATTATGAAAATCATTATCAATATATTGAGAGAAGTTTCTCTTGTTTAAGTCGATTTGGCTTAAAAATCACTTGCGAGTGAGTGATCTCTTTGTCGTAGAGATTGCACCCCTTTCGAGAGCTTATCAGCGTTCTTGAGCAAAGCATTGAGTTGTTCTTGGCCCTCTTCCTAGACTGCTGCTCAGTTAGGTTAGGGTTTCCCGCTCCTATTAATCCTTTCGTCGATCTCTTGGGATCGTATCACGTCATCCCGGGACTTGTTGGACTTGTTTTATTTTATTTTAGCCTTGTTTTTACTAGTTTGTTTAATAAAGGTCTTTTGGGCCTAGTTGATAGTAAGACACATGAAAAAAAGGTGTCTATATGTTAGTATATTAGGTTAAGTGTTTGTTTTTAGCAAATAAAGGCCATTTGGGCTTATTATAGTCAAGTTAGGCACACTAGGAAATAAAGTGGCGAAAATTACTAAGTAATTTGTCCCACATTGCTTAGAAGTTTGTTAGTCGTTTATTTTGTAGCCTATTTAAAGGCATTCGACTTGTAATTTTGAGAACAATCAATTATGAAAATCATTATCAATATATTGAGAGAAGTTTCTCTTGTTTAAGTCGATTTGGCTTAAAAATCACTTGCAAGTGAGTGATCTCTTTATCGTAGAGATTGCACCCCTTTCGAGAGCTTATCAGTGTTCTTGAGCAAAGCGTTGAGTTGTTCTTGGCCCTCTTCCTAGACTACTGCTCAGTTAGGTTAGGGTTTCTTGCTCTCATTGATTCCTTTCATCGATCTCCTGGGATCGTATCGCGTCAGTTGGTGTCACATCTACGGGCATGTCGTTTTCCACTGGGTTTGCACTTATTGGATTGGAGAGGGAAGACAACTACACTTGGGCTCTAAATACATTACGAAATGCAATAGAGGCCAAAGTGAGCGTACTTGTTGTATTGTCACTGATGGAGAAGATGCATTGATGAATGCAATTCATGTCGTATTTCCGAAAGCAAAGAATCTATTATGCCGTTGGCACATTGAGAAAGGTCTTGTGTCTAACTTGAAGACAAAGACGACGAGTGATGATTGGTAGAATCTAATGGCAACATGGGTTGATGTTATTAACTTTGGTACGGAGGAAGAGTTGAATGACCGATTAGAGGAATGCAAGAAGACATTTACTGAAGAAGCAATGGGTTACCTTACAAATACATGGTTGAAAGGACATAGGGAGACATTTGTTTCGGCATGGACCAACTCAATTTTTCACGTAGGAAACACTAGTACCTCGAGGGTGGAGGGAATGCATTCCGTTTTTAAAAGTTGGCTAACAAACGGGATGGGTGACTTGGTGACGGACTGGGAAGCCGGCGTTCGAATGGTAGATCAAGAGATACGTAACATTAAAAAATCATTTGAGACTTCTCTATTCATGGTTCCAAAAAATTCAAGGAAGAGCCATTGTTGAAAAAGCTTTTGCATCATATATCCATCCATGCACTGGAGCTTTTGCTTGGAGAGTTGGGAAAGAAAGATGATGGTGGTGAATCGAAGAAGGATTGTGGATGTTCTCTTAGAAAGACGCACGGATTGCCGTGTAGGCATGAGATATCATGGTTTAAGAAGAAACAAGGATTCATTCCCCTTTCCTCAATAGATGTTCACTGGGAAACTCTCGATGTCACAGGCCCACCTCCAAATGAATCGGAGTTAGAGTACGTTCCAGTCTTGCATGCATTGGAAGAAAAACTCAAAACGGTCGACGTGTGGGAGAGGCAAAGGTTGATAGTGAAGATTCGTGACCTTTGTCAACCGGCAAAAACAGTGTTGTTAGAGCCAAAAATCAAGTCAATTGGTTGTGGTTGGCCTAACGGATCCGGAAACAAGCGGAAGATTCTTGAAGACCACTCTCCTAAGCAGCAAAAGTGTATGTTTGAGAGAGTTGAAGAAGAACTAGCGAGTGTTAACCAAATGAATGATTCTGAAGGCCCAACTCCACCTTTATCTAAAGGTGTTTCTTCTAAGGAAAACAAACAACCATGTCCAAGAGTCCGAGCTACATACACGCGCTCTAATTCCAAGAAAAAAGGAAGAGACTTACAATGGTGTATTGGACAAATCCCAGAACAAGTTCATGATCACATATCCTTGATTGATGATGTTACTGATGATGGATATTGTGGTTATAGAGTCATAGCAAAAGCATTAGGTCTTCATGATGAAAAATGGGCTACGGTGTGAAAAGGATTAAAAGAAGAATTGATTGCAAACAAGGAACATTACTTATCATTATTTGGGGGGCATGCGGTTGTTTATGATTCATGCATTTCGTCAGTTGATCATGAAGTAGGATCGTGCGGATTGGATAAGTACTTTGAAAGCTACGTTGGTTGGGCAGTGTGCAACGTGTATGATGTTTTATTAACCATATTGTCTAAAACGCATGGATCTCAAACTTTTCTCCCAAGTTTCAGAAAACCTTCCGTTTGGCCCCCTAATCATATATGGATGGGTTTGTGCGATGGGAATCATTTTATTCATCTGACTATGAGAGATACTTGTCCAATGCCTAGGGTGCCTAGGGTTTGGTATAACTTTACTACACAAGAAGAAAGTGAATGGGTTGAGAAATTTTCTCATAGACTCACTTCATGGGTTGTCGAGGACAAGAGTCATTACCTGCCGAATCATATGGACTTAGATTAGTGATGTTTATGGCCTTGTTTTTGTATATTTTGCTGATAACGCTCTTAATGGTGCCAATAATTATACCTTTATTCACCATGAATTCTGCTCAAGAGAGGATAAATAGGCTCATTATTATATGGAATATATGTTAAATGCTATGTGAGTGTTTTCAGGATCGTAATTCTGCATCTATGTCATTTTCCCGAAGATTTGGTACTGTTTTGTCTCGTTTTGCATGTTTTATAGAATGTACCGGATCTGGAGCCTTGGGGAATGGATCTGGACCAAAAGGAGTACATTGGGCCGAGTGATTGAAGTCCAAGAAGAAATCTGCTGAAGAAAAAGAGAAAAGTAGGCCCGGTGACCCGAAGGCTAGGCCCGGTAAACCGGCGACTTGTTCGACACGAAATTGATTCTGCCGCATTATCTAGGTCGGTTAGGGTTTTAGAGAGTCATAAGTCGGTCATTGTATCTACATAAGGCCGCATTAGCTGATTATTTTAGAAGCACTCAATATTCAATTATATTATACAAATTTGATGAAATAGAGTTTTCTTGAGCTTTTGAGAGTTATTTCTGGTTTCCTCCCTTGCTTCCATCATCTCTAGCTTGAGTAGATCGAGCTAGATCTCCATTGTTGAAGGTATGAAGCTTTGAACATTCCTTTATTGTCTTCAATATGGTAGTGTTTTAGTTAATCTGCATGTTTAAAGACCCCATAATTTACTTATTTTAATCGTATCAGAGCAATGTAGATCCAAAAATTAGGAAAAGCTGACCTCGGTGCGGTCTATACCGGTTTACCGAGGCAATATTTAGAAAACCTAAACTGGGATTCACTACAGCTACGTTGATCGACAGGTTTAATTAACAGTAGGTTAGATCTCGCCAATCTGCTTATTGTAATCGTAAATTAACATAAAGGACTGTTAGTGAAGTGTTAATTAGGACATAGTCTAGAATGGACCCTAAGAACGTGCTGGCCAATGTCGACAGCTGACTAGGCGGGTTAGCGGTATGAGTTAGCGCTCAATATCGGCAATTCTAGTTCTTTATGCGTATAGGCTATTACGGACCAATTAAAGATGGTAGCTTGCGTATAGATTGTCTACTGCCATTGTCGGAGTAGATAGGAGAAGGAATTGCACCCGTAGCTGATAATGATAATTAAAACGAAAGCTCGTGATAAATCTAAGGAAATTATATGGGGAAGTAAACATAACGATTAACTAATCCAAGTTAGTAGATCGGTGAGGAGAGGAGAGGACTACCATATTTGTTTTCCTTTATGTTATTGTTGGTCAATGACCGCCTCTATGTTGCTTCTTAATTAAGTTAGAATCGTTTATACTTATAGTTGCATTGTCTCTATGGGATCGACCTTGACTCGCATTTACTATACTACGATGTACCTAATATTCCTTGCTAGTAATATCGACGTTAGTGACTTACACACGATCAAGATTTTTGGCGCCGTTGTCGGGGACAATGGCCAATTGTAAATATAAACGTTTTAATTCTACTTAAGAATTCGTTTTTGTTTTATTTATTTTATTTTGAGTCTTGAGTCGTTCTGTATCAAATCTGCATTGTTAAACTGCCAGAAAAAGAAATTTCAGGGCCGGTTTACCGGGGTTAACCCCCGGGTTACCGAGGCCTGAAAAATCGATTTTGTATAGTTTCTGTTATTCTGTGTTATTCCCTGTTGATTTTAGTTAGTAGGTCTGCAACAGTTGGGATCATACCCAACTGAAGCGGAATTTGATGACCTTTTCCTTGTTTTATTTTGTCTTTTCGCAGGAAGATCAGAACACCTCAGAAATTCGATCAAATCAGAGTTGAAAAAGAGCAAACAAGTCAAGCAGTATGCCTAGAACGATATTGAACATCACACCGATTTCCATGTACCCTAGATCTGAAGCAAGAGAGCATTATGACGCTATAAAGAAACGGTTGGAAAAAGAGAAAGAAGCAATCAAGCAAGAGCCTGAAGAGAACCTTAAGGAGTATAGCACGTATCATCCAGGTGAGTTCCCTTGTGAGTTAATTGTTATATCGTCTTCGGATTATGATTCTGATGATCCTGGGAGGATCCTGACATGATGTTTTCTGAGCCTGAGGATTACCCAGACTCGGAAACCGTGGTAAAGTTAGGAGACCCTGGCACGTTCAAACTCCCGATTTATGTTAATGGTATATCAGTAGGATTGGGTCTCTGCGACTCTGGATCGAGTTGCAACATTCTACCCTTACCCCTCTGTCAAAAGATCAAGCTTCCGGTCGTAATGAATCAAACTAGGACCATGACTTTTGTCGATAGAACTAGAGATATGCCTGCTGGTCTACTTAGGAAGTGTACGATTAAGGTAGGAGGGTTCACATATCCTATTGACTTCACGGTCATAGATGTACCTGAGGACCCAAGTGCCCCAGTTTTGTTAGGGAGACCTTTCTTTGCGACAAGTAGGGCGGTTATGGATTTTGATAATGGGGAGATTAAGGTTGAATAATGACGCTGTATCTTTTAAGATCATAGAACCCCTAGAAAACCGACCGGAAAGTTGCAAGATGACGTATGCTTCAGGAAAGGTGGAAATTATGGAAATAGATGGGCATAAGAATAGAGAGGTTGTAGTAGAAACCGTTGAGCAAGAATTTATGAGACTAATGCTGCGAGAGAGAGAAAGAGAAGAGAAGGACCACGACAAGGTGCTCACGGAAGCTAGTCCTTCCGTGTTGCGTAGTGAATGAGTTGAGCTAAAAGTGGAAAACGTGGAGTCCTTGGGTCTAAAGTCTAAATCTCATCACAGAGGCAGACCTAGCACGCGAGCTAAGAGGGAAAGACGTGCTAGGAAGAGAGCTCAAAAAGGTTCTATAAAGGTACAAGCCTCTGGAGCAAAAGTTTGGCGAGTTAAAGCTCCAACCTTTGAATGACCGGAGATCTGAAGAAAGTCGAGCTGGCGACTATAAACTCAGAACTATTTTCTTTAAACCCTTAGGTAGATTAGGAATGAATAAAGTAGCCAGATGAAGGGATGAGCTTTTTTTCATCCTACCGCACCCTTAGGGTTGAAACCGAATGGTTGTGGAAAGGTTTTTTTTACTCGTTGCGGATTCTAGTGAAGTAGGTTAGGTTTTGAGTCGGAAATAGCAAAGGAAAGAGCGAAGGTCTAATCAATTTGAGATCAGAATTGAGTAGAGAGGTTGAGCATAGTGTGTAGTGAAGGCAGAAAGAAAAATCTGGGAAAAAGTACCATCGGTAAACCCTAGGTTACCCCCGAGTTACCGAGGGTGGATTTTCCGGTTTCTGAATGTCAGGTTGTAAAGCTGAATTATTAGAGACACGTGGAGGACTCACCTTGCACCAGATACGGTCAGTCAGTAGAAACGCCACCATTTTTCCCTCTTTTCAAATTTTTCATCCTTTCCCACACTCCACCATAACTCCACCTCAATCCCATCAATCACCTCATCAAATCCCTCACCTTCATAACTCCTCTACCCACTAACCCACTAAATCCTTCCACCTTCACTCATTTCTTCCTATTTAAACCACCCTTCATCACCAATCTCTTCATTCTTATCAAATACTTTCTCTTCAATCACCAAAATTCTCCCATTTCTTCTTCCTCCATCTAATTCGGCCACCTATCACCACCATATCACCATTATAACCAAACCATTTCCTTCCATTTTTCCAAACCCTAAAACACCACATCCAACACCACCGTTCATTGACAAGACAACCGAGAATACATAGCTAAGTTAAGCATGCACGCAATACAAGTGTCCCGGCACCAATGTAAAGCGTTGCCACCGGATTGTACATTCGGATAAGTATGGCGAGCAGCCGAGTATCGAGAAATACGGTTGAGTAGCGAACTCACTTGTCCCTTGAGTATATAGTTTGGAATCACACGGAAAGAATGAGTCCGGCCAACCGGCGAGTGGCGGATTTCAAGCCGGTGCTCGGCGTACTTGTAACGGCGATATAAGGGGAGTAGGCCCCGACCTCGTAGCTAGCGACCGAAGAATAGAAGCCCATTTATCCGTACCGACGGGCCAAAATTGTAGGCCCCATATTGCCCCATTCCAAGTATATCAATGGCCCTCACGTCGTTAGCCGTGTCCGCCAAGGCGGAGAGTAGACTTTGAAGAACCTTTGGTGGAGCTCCTTCGTAGTCGCTTGTGATAGAGGCTTTCCATCGTTTTATCGAGCTTGAACCAGTGTTGGTGAAAACCACTACGAGTCCCGTGCATTTGTAGCGAACAGGCTTGATCGCCGATAATGTTCTATCGGGCTTGAATCGTTGTTAGTATCGCGTAACGAATTACCGATTATATGCTTTTCGCGCATTTGTTGCGGACAAGCTTGATCGCCGACATCGCTCCGTCGGGCTTATTTAAGTGAGGCCACGGCGGGCATTGATTGATGATAGCCGCTTGAAATAATATCGGGAGATAGTAATACGCCGAGGTCGTGTATTGATCGCGGATATGTTGGTGATCGTTAGGAGAGGCTTGAACGGTTGGTATATACAAACGGATGTATCGGTACACGAAACGTCACATCGGCCACGTGCTCGACACGGCGGTTGGAACCCGAACCGTCCCTTGCTCGATTGGCGGAGAAAAAATTGGTAACCGTTCCCGCCATCGCGACGTTTGAATTTTGAATCCCAAGCGTCGTTCCCCCTCAATTCTCCCTCTATAAATAGAGGTACTTCCCCAAACACTTACGCTTTTCTCTCTTTCACTTCGATAAATCCCTCCGGCGATAAAGCAAGGAAATTCCGGCGATTGTGCGTATTCCGACGAGTGCTTATTCCAATCCAAGATCAACGTTTTACTTCTTTTCTCATCCATCGGTGTGTGAATTTAAACATTCCTTTATCGTTTTCCGAATTGATTTATGTATTTATTACCGTCTGAATTTCTTGCTTGAGACATGAATGTCGTGATTTAGCTCGTGATTTTGCCTCCGTAATTTCAATTTCCTCCGATGAACACCATGAGCCCCATCTCGTGCACGCGATTTCATACTCTTTTTACCCGAAATACCCCTATATGTATGTATGCTTTGATTGCTAGTTTAGTCGTTTGTTTGGTAGAGGTTTGAATGCGTGTTGTTTGAAGCCTTTTCTCGGTTTGAGTTTAGGGTTTTTCCGAGAATTTGGGGGTTTTTCCGGGGAGAATGCTTGGGGTTTTTTACGGGAATTTTGTATATGATATTTAAGGAAGATGGAAGGGCGAGGTGTCGGGGTGTGATTGCTTTCACCTCGACCCGATTTCCATGTCCGGGTGATAAACCGATCCACCTTGCCCTTTTTCTTTTCCGGGGAATGTCATCGCAGCACACACGATCGACGAAGAGGCTAGGGCCGCGGCGGGTTATGGGTCGGAGGAGGTGAGCATGGAGGATGCTAGCTCAGCGGTGACGAGGAGGAGATGGAAGAAAATCCAAACCCTGGACCCATTAACATAGAATTTGACCCAGAGGTCGCAGTTATTGGTGAGGGCGCTGTGGAGGGCGAGGTTGAAGATGACGACCAAACGGCACTAAGCAATCTCCTCACCAGGGATGGAGAGAGTTTTAAAACCCGGAGCCGCTAAAAACCGTACCCTATCTCCGGTTTACTATTCGAGTGTCATAGCTAAGTTTTTTTCGAAACGACCTGGCCAGTTGGATAAGAATCGGTTCTATACTCATTCAGGATGGGTCCAAAGCGTCAACGTTCAGCTGTTCGTCCCAGGGGTTATCAGAGTGTGTATGGAGATGCTAATCCCTTGATAGACGGGGTTGAGCAATTCTATTCTTTAGAGATTTATGAGTCGTTCCGAGGGCATTGGAACACAAGACCAGTGGCTCGTAACGAGGGGTGGACTTGGACGATTGCGGTTCGATTTTTCCGGGTGCCCTACAAACACAAGATATATTGGACATGGCTGAGGCACCGGCCCGGTTCAATGCCACGGTGGTAAGGGAATTTTATGCTTATGTTTCGCATAACCCCGGAGCCACATATGCTATGGTTCGCGGTATCAAGTTGACTTCTCTATCGAGCGGATCAACGCTCATTTTGGGGTTAGACATCCACCGGTGGGCCCAGATGAGTACACATCCTAGAACAATACTGAAGATCTTGTGAGGATGGAGATGATAGCTGAGTTTTTTGGGGTGCAATGGAAGCGCAATCCTGCTGGAGCCCCTACCATCTTCCTAGAAAATGAGTTATCCTGGGACCGGAAGATGGTTAATAGATTTGTTTGTGCCCGCCTTCTACCGACTAAGCACACGGTCTCTATCACCACCAAGAGGGTGGAATTAATGTTTTATCTGGAGCAGGGATCTCCAATAAACATCGGTCTACTGATGCATAGCCGTATCCACGAGCTTGCTGCCGCTTCTGAGCGTGAGCTGTTACCATACGGGCCGATGATTGATATGTTTGCTTTGGAGGACGAGGTGAAGATGCTCGTCAGTGATGATTGGGAAGACCCTGAGCCGAAGCTCAGTTCGTAGTCAGATTTGCGAGTACAAAGACGGGTTAGAGCAGAGAGGGAGCGTACTCCGGTGCATGGAGCACCGAGGACTTAGAGAGTCTTGCTTGAGGAGCACTCGCGAGAGATTGAGTGTCTACATCGTAAGATGGATCGGATTATTGACTTTCTAAGAGTTCCGCCTGTTACCCCGCCACCTAGGACTGCCCCTCGTCATAGAGCATCCTCTTCCACCGCTACTGCCTCCAGTTCTGGTCCACCTCCCGGTTTTGAGCCTAGAGAGTAGAGACGACTGGGAGGACTATTCTGATGAGGATTAGATTTTCTTTCTTTTTATTGTTGTTTTCCGTTTTCTTTTTTTTTTGTTTTTTCTTTCCTATCTAGTTGATGTAGCAGAATAATTTTATACTATAATGATTTTGTCGGCTTAAATTGTTTTGGAGTTATTTTCTCTTTTACTGCCGCTCTTTTATTATACTGTTTCTTGTCACCACGATTCTTCTTGGTTTGTTTGAGTTATTTAGCGCAGATTCTTCATGGATTACTTCCATGAGCCCGATGATTTTTACGACGATCCACTTCTTCTATGGTTCCACGCTTAACCGAAGCTAAGTTCCTCTTCATTTTTATTTTCCATCTTACACATTAGGGACAATGTTTCGATTAAGTGAGGGAAAAAAAGGACGTCACTTAGCTTCTTAGCATTATATTCCATGAATTGCGTGATTATCTTGATTCTCTTTGATGCACGATTCACCACTTAGAATTTGATTCATTTCGACAGAATTTCAAAAAAATTAGGATATCTTTGATCTTTTCGAGTTAATTGACTTCATCTTTGTCTTACTTGGTACGAGTGAGAGTAAATGCCCACTTCTGAAGTAGTGGCGTATTATTCGCATATTCTGTTATGAGCCACCATTTTAAGCACGTATAACTCACTTCTCTTGGTAGGTAGTCGATAACATATTGCTTTGACTAGAGTTGACCCTGGCTTCATCACGAATCATGCTCCACCAACGCTTATGAAGGCAATGGAATTTCGGATTCGGTAGTTTATCATGAGTGGGGCCGTGAGGATAGATAAATCAATGAGAGTTTACCCACCAAGAAAGAGAAGTGCATTGAAATATATACATCTATATTCTCTTTGGCAATATTTTAGTCGATGGAGCGTAAGACGCACGACTTTTGCATAGACCGATAAACGTGAGCCTAAGAGTAATATATGCTCGGTTCTCGATCCGCCTTGCCAGTTCAATTAATTAATAAATAACATGTTCGAGACTAGGTTAGTTTGACTACGGGTTGACGTAATGTGAGATTGTCTGCATTAATAAATAACATGTTCTAGGTCGGTTAGGGTTTTAGAGAGTCATAAGTCGGTCATTGTATCTATATCATACTTGTTAAAGCGCAAGCGCCAATGCCACGCTTCAAAATAGCAGGTTAAGCGTCATCATGATTAAGCGTCTCTAAAAGCGTGAAAAGCGTCGCTATATGGCGAAAAGCGTCGCTTTTTATCTAAAAAGCGTCGCGTAAAGCGCTAAAAATGTTGCGAAAAGAACTGACAGCAGGTTTATTCTGTTTTTTTCCCTGTTTTTTTCCTTTCCTCTTTTTTTTGGTTCTGAGTAGTAGTCCTTAGCAAGGCCAATGTAATTTTTTTATAAGCATGAAAGTAAGATTTGAAGTCTTTAATTAGTAAAAATCATTCAATATTATTGAATTAGTGTTAATTTGTTATTATGTTAAATTGTTAGTTACTTGGTTGTCTACCTAGTTAGTTAATTAATTGTCTCACAACAAGAAATTTAGTTACTTGGAATGTTGTTATGTTAAGTAATAACACTAAAATGTTATTAGTACATAGAATATGGATGACATCATTTGCTTTGTGGTTGTGGTTTAGTCATTGTGATGTTTTAATAGTTGATTTTAGTGTTTTATTAAAGTATTATATTGTTTTTATATGATTTATTAGTTTTTTTGGGTTAGTTTTTAATTAAAACATCATATTTTTTGTTTTGCACGCTTAAATGAAAAGGCAGCGCTTTTTTGACGCTTAATCGGCGCTTACGCTTTTCTTACCCTTCGCCGACGCTTTACGCTTTAACAAGTATGATCTATATAAGGCCGCATTAGCTGATTATTGTTGAAGCACGCAATTATATTCAATTATATTATACAAATTTAATTAAATAGAGTTTTCTTGAGCTTTTGAGAGTTATTTATGGTTTCCTCCCTTATTCCATCATCTCTAGCTTGAGTAGATCGAGCTAGATCTCCATTGTTGAAGGTATGAAGCTTTAAACGTTCTTTTATTGTCTTCAATATGGTAGATCTATTCGTATTTATGTGTTTTCGTTAATCTGGATGTTTAAAGACCCCATCATTTACTTATTTTAATCGTATCAGAGCAATGTAGATCCAAAAATTAGGAAAAGCTGACCCCGGTAACCCGGCGGTCTATACCGGTTTACCAAGGCAATTTTTAGAAAACCTAAACTGGATTCACTACAGCTACGTTGATCGACAGGTTTAACTAACAGTAGGTTAGATCTGGCCAATCTGCTTATTGTAATCGTAAATTAACATGAAAGACTGTTAGTGAAGTGTTAATTAGGACATAGTCTAGAATGGACCCTAGGAACGTGCTGGTCAATGTCGACAGTTGTCTAGGCGGGTTAGCGGTATGAGTTAGCGCTCAATATCGGCAATTCTAGTTCTTTATGCGTATGGGCTATTACGGACCAATTAAGAAGGGTAGATTGCGTATAGATTTTCTACTGCCATCGTCGGAGTAGATAGGAGTAGGAATTGCACCCGTAGCTGATAATGATAATTAAAACCAAAGCTCACGATTAATCTAAGGAAATTATGTGGGGAAGTAAAAATAACGATTAACTAATCCAAGTTAGTAGATCGGTGAGGAGAGGAGAGGAATACCATATTTGTTTTCCTTTATGTTATTGTTGGTCAATGACCGCCTCTATGTTGCTTCTTAATTAAGTTAGAATCGTTTATACTTAAAGTTGCATTGTCTCTGTGGGATCGACCTTGACTAGCATTTAATATACTACGATGTACCTAGTATTCTTGCTAGTAATATCGACGTTGGTGACTTACTCGCGATCATTTTCCTTGATTGACAAGTCCATGGTTGTGTATTTTGCTTGATGGATTGTCGATGACAAGTCCTTGGTTGTGTATTTTGCTGTCATTATTGACTTTGATGGAATCTTTTGTAAAGGTGTTTTGATAACGCTTCACGATATACATTTGTAAGGTGTTTTGCAATGTTGTACTTTTTTTTGGTTTGTCAATTGTTTATGATGTTAAGTTGAGAATGTCAATCCAAATTATAGTTTATGCATTGCTGAGACATAAAACGTCAGCAGCCATGTTGCTCGTGGCATACACTAGCATCATATTACCAGACGTTGTGTTCCAGAAGCCTATAACATACTGGAACTCATTACTTCGCTCCCACGGACATATTATACTATCAACATCGGGAGAGTGGACGCTGTTCACAACGTCCCTAACTTTGACGTTTAGGATTATGTGTAACGTCAAATGTACTGACGTACTTAGAGACATTGGTTAATTGTTGCTGGAAGTCATAACGTCATTATTTCTGACGTTTGCTTGCCACTTAAACGGCAAAGTAGCGGATGTTGTAAGAAACAGAGGCTAATAGCTTCTGACACTCACAACGTCCCCATATTTGACGTTTCATTGCAATACGGGCATCCATTTAGTTGACGCCAACACTCACTCCATACAAATTCAATGATACATCCCAAACACAAACAAACTCAATAAAAATTCAAACTCCTCCTATAAAGACAAACATGATTCATAGAGAACATAAACAAATCAAACTGAAATATGTTCCAGACAGAAATCAAATGAAAATTGTAATAGTTTAAGTTCTTCATCTAACAATCACTTTTTTTTCTTCGATGCCGATGCCCTTGAACGTTTGGATGCTCTTCCTTTTGTCCCTTGTTCTCCTACCTCTACGTTCACCTTCTTCTTTTTCTTTGATGCCCTTGAACGTTTTTCTGGTAGTCCTTCTGGCTCATCTTCATCCGACCCTTGTTCTTCTACCTCTACGTTCACCTTCTTCATTTTCTTTGATGCCCTTGAATGTTTGGCTGGTAGTCCTTCTGGCTCATCTTCATCTGACCCTTGTTCTTCTACCTACGTCCACCGGAACATCCGAGCTACATACTCCGGTTACCAAGAACTCGTATGACATCCCAATACCTTCACCATATCTTTCTTATTCTTCTTCGACTTATTTTGCATGGCATCATCTATTGCACTTATAACCTTCATCTTGCTTTCTTTATCCTATATGGAAATTCCAAAAAATTTAAATATGTATCTACTCAATGGAAAGCACAACAACAAATTGGTAAACATAATTATTCATACCTCTCTCGAATATCGCTTATGTCTGCTCACACACGATAGTCGACGCACCATGTCGTGTATTCAATAGTTGTTTCCCATTCAAATTTAGCCTTTCGCATCCTTTTACTGTTGTGCACCAGATGATTAAGATAATTATGGATGGTGTCGTCATCTGGTGTGTATGCGATAACATTTTCTTGTGAACTCCCGCTTCTTTTTGTCGGGGGGATTGGGTCTTGTGGTACGGATTGGAAATGACCGAACTGACGGACGACGCATTTGGGGTGATAAGGCTCAACTATGTCTTGTGTCCTTATACACCCGTAATACCAACATATGTCGTCATCGGACAATGTTCTGGCTTTTTCATATTCATTCCACACAACTTGCAACAATGAAAAGTGTTATAGGCATAACTCAACAAGATTGAACATTAACATCCAACAAACCGACTTACATCTCGCGCCTTCATCAAGTCCAAATCCTCTCTCAAATGCCGTAGTGCAGTCACCGCAATTGCATCCTTCATTCCGCCAATAGGTTTCCACTTCATCGACAGAGGCATCTCTCCTTCCTTGTAAGCATTGTTTCTGGGGGGCGTAATTTGGAAAATGTTCATAAATCCATACCTACATACAAATACTCAAAAAGTTGTCAAAGTATTCATGAAAACCATCAAAACCCAACGAAATTAAAATATACGATTATACCTCAAATATTGTAAGGTAACCGACACTCCCGCAACCGTTATCACACTTGTCTGTGAAAGTTTCCGGTACAGATGCGCAAGTGCCGTAGCAACCCAAGCCCAATCATGCACTGAATCCAAATCACTCAAATAAATGAAGATACGCTACATGTATCTTGTCTCCAAACCGGTCTTGGAAAAGGGTACACCCCAACAAATACAAGAGATACCCCCGTACAGCTTGATCAACTGTGATTCCATTCTGTCAACTCTTACCCGCAAGATTGTTTTTCAGCCAACTTCTTGACACCCTTAACCCACCACAATGGTTAAACTCAGTACCCACTAACTCCGAACAATACCGAGAAGATCACGCACAAAGCGTATCGGGTTGACATCTTTCGGAAGCTCGTAGTACAGTGCCTTTCCACTAACCGGTAACCCCATGATAGAACGGACATCGTCGAGTGTAATAGTCATCTCACCAAACAGTAGGCGGAATGTGGTTGTTTTTGGTTGCCACCTTTCAATAAATGCACAAATGAGAACTCGATTGGCTTGCAAGTAAGAATTTTTTATCAAGGTGTACAACGTATTGGCCTTCACCCTTGTCTGAAATTCTTCGCTTTCGTGCTCGACCGTCCAAGACTTGATTGAAGTTGTGTATTGCTTACAGCCTATGACACTCCGATCCTGTACAAATAAACGAATGAAACGTCAAGGTTATATAAAAACAAAACCGAGCTAAAATTATACAACAATTACTAAAGGCGGAATATACCTGCTTCATCTTCACCAAACCATATCCAACATGTTTCTCCCAATCCCTCAAAAATACAGTAGTGTCTACCTCCACATCAATACCACTGTCACTATCATCAACATCATGTGAGGCCTCACCTGCCTCTGTTGTTGCCCCGCCACTCCCAGATGCTCCTGCTGATGTCCTTGCACTCTCAGTTTGAGTTGATTCACCTGTCTCTAGGACAATATTTGATGCTTGGGGTGGCTCATTGACTACTTGTTGAACTTGTCCAACAATTGGGGTTTGGGATGCCTGAGCTGTCACGTCATCAACTTGTCCATATTTGAGGCAGAAGGTATCTCAGATAACTCAACAATTGTTTCTAAAGACGCATACGTAGCCTCATCTTCATCTCCTCCGTCAGCCCCCTCAACTTCCCCTGGAACCACACTGGTTCCTCAACAACCTCTGGAACCACAACTGGTTCCTCAACTACCTCTGGAACCACAGCCTGTCCATCTGCATTTGCACTAGTAACAGTTGGCAATCCCTCTTCACCACCTTCTTGAATTGCTTTAATGACTCTACAATTGCACCAGTGTCAACTGCTCCTTTCACCTGTACATCTTCCTGCTCACTAGTTTCAGTTGTTCCTTCCACGTTCTGAGAAATTCTCCGCTTCCTTTTATATGCCACACCAATTGGTCTCGAACCCCCAACAATAGGTGCATTACTTGGCGGAATCGGTGGATCCTTAAGCACTTGATCCACTTCAATATCATTCGGTGCATCCCTTGTTTGTTCATTTGCATTACTAGATCTCGTCCTAACCATGATTCCCTAAACAAAAAACAAGACATACCATTCAGAAAACATAAACAAGTTAGTAAAAAAATTAGCTGAAACGTCCCCAAATGGAATGTTAAACTGTAAAAGAAGCGTCAATATACATGAAATTTTTAGCTTTAGTCACATAATTAATTATGCTATTGCAAACGCTACCTAAACTGACGTCGGGATTAGTATATGACGTCAACACGTCAACACACAATATCGATTCTGCTGTTTCAAACGCTACTCACACTGATGTTGAGGTTACAATTCGACGTCAAACCTTTGACGTTTACGAAGAGGCAGGAAATCTATCCAAAATCAAGAACGGCAGACTCACTGACGTTTGGTTCACAACGTAACGTCAGACCTACTGACGTTACAGGCAATTCCCAACTCCATCTTCCCCAAACGAACTCGCCGGAAGAAAAAAATGCAAACAACCCGAATTTCGTACACATACAACCCTAATGAAAGCAAATGAAGGAAAAACGATACAGATTCATCATTTATGTGTTTTGGTTCAAAGATTGACTCTTGTTCCCTTCAATGTCCCCTCCAACCGAGCTTGTTGCAAAATTCCGGTGGTTCTCCGGTGTCGCCGCCAGCGAACTGAACTTCTTGGATGGTTTTGAAATGAAAAAATAAGAGGGAAGTTGAAAAGAAATAAGTGGATAGTTTATGGGATAGTTTATAAATTAATAATGGTTAAATTGTGTTAAGGATCGGTAGTTAGTGTTTTTTTAATTATACAAAATTAAAGAACTAAAGTGTATATTAATTCAAAGTTATATTATTTTTTGTGGTGCTAGTAGTGATTATGTGGTGTAGATAAGTAATTGAAAAATAATAAAATAAAAGATGCCGATAATAAAAATTTGATGTCTACCTAAAAAAAAAAAAAAACTTTCAAAATAAACTCCAACCCAAACGGAACCGTTAACGTTTTTAATCATGAGGGTGGGCAGGTATTTTTTTCTCGGGTTTGGAAGAAAATTATGGGTAAACAGGTTAGATTTTCCAAATCAATTTATTTTTTGAATTAGGTATGAAAACTCCCAGAACTGGAAGCAGCCAGCCTGGATCATCCGCTCAAGCCGCTAAACGTCTTAAAGGCAAGGATATCTGGTGCGATAATGAGCTACGACGTTGTTTGAGCGAATATAGTTATGACAGGGAATCTAGCGATGATGAGCTACCATGTCCTGAAGACGATAAATACGATTCTGACACCCAAGATAAGGATCGTGACTCTGACGTCCAAGATAAGGATTATGAGATAGCATGTCGTGTAAGAGAACATATTCATAGCCACTTATCTGCTATAGCAATTTAATTTATTTCCTCCAAAGAGTTGTTGTTCAATCTTGATTTGATTTCTTTTATTCCTCAGTTTGGTAGTAGAGATGGTCGACGAGCGATTGCTCGCGTTTTCTGCGAATTAACCGACGATATTAGACCCGGTAGACACTAAATCCTTTAGCTAATGTCAATTTGAACTAAAAACATAATAATTTCAGTTTATTTCTTGATCCTGATTTGTATTTGCATTGGTGACAGTGGCCGTGTGTTGCATCTGGCCCGGTACTGCTATTGGCTTATCCGATGGTAAGCACTTGATTGCTTTGGTAGTGTTTAACCCTCATCATGGAAACCTACTTTCAAATTCAATTTAGACCATGCCGTGGCTGTGGTGTTTTGATTCGATTCAGACCCATGTATGTATGTAGCTTATGTACTTTGATAACAATGCCTTTTGTAAAATTGTAATGCAGCAAAGTTTTTTGAAATCCCGTGGGTTGCTGTGCGCGGTATAGACACGATATGTGTGGTGACTAGGAACAAAGATCTGGTCCGTCTGGTGCGTCGTCTCTTTCTTTGTTTCTTAAGCATTATTATGTACTTTTCAGAAGATAACTTTTACTCCGATAATTCACAACAGGACCGACAGCATTTGAAGCCATCTCTTGATCGTGAATATTTCGGCCTCTGTTTCTGGAACACCCTAATCAGCTTTGTTGAAGGTGTGTTCGATTCCTTAACATTCTCTCGAGTTTTTTGTTGTAATCATCATGTATTGTAGTCGTCGGTCTTCTCCATACCCTAATACTTAAGAATTTTAGACAAGTTCTCTATGGAATTTTTGTTTATTTACATATATATTGAAACATGATTTCTTTACAAAAAAAAAAGTTCATTTTTCTTTTGAGATCTTATTTACATTCTAGTTTAATGTCCTCTTGATTAATTGTTAACGCATTCTTCAAGCAGACTGTGCAGCCCCGTTTGGTGAATCATGTCAAATGTCTAGCAAGAGCAGCGAGAAACCTTTCGGTGTTGGTATGTTTCTAAGACCCTTTTTCTCTTACCCTTTTCCTTGTTTGTTTGTGTGCGCACAGAAACGTCTGATTCCTTTTCAAACATGGTTGATTTGTTTATTGTAGTCCTTAAAGAAAAAAAAACTTCGGGGATCGTATTTGTGTTCTAGATAAAAGTCCTCTTTTGAACTTTTTGATTAATGGTTAACGCATTGTTCAAACATACATTACAGGCCCGTGTGATGAATCGTCTGATGAACCGTGTCAAATGTTACACAAGAGTAGCAAGAAACCTTTTGGTGTTTGTAAGACCCTTTTCCTTTGACACGTAGCAAATGTATCTCCCTCTTCGACTCATTTTTGCTCTTGTTTCACGCAGTTGCTTTGATGGGAGGCAGTAATAAGATTCATGAAGTAAGCGGGTCATTCATCTTCTCGGATGCCTTCTTGCTCTATTTGAGCATATGAAAGCTAATAATTGTGTAGAGTTACTTTGCATATGCTTTGCCTCTATTTCTTGTTTCCTACTAAAAATTCATTAGTAATTTTAGCACTCTCAACAGGTCTCAGGTACACATTCTGGTGAAAAGACAGCCATGAAGTTTTTACAATGGCAAATGGCAAAAGACATAGCTTTTACCTTTGATAAAACTATACAGGTAAAAGGGATAAACAGAACTTGGGTATATATATTGTCAGCTTGTTCAAGTAATGGAAGGTTATTTTAACGTAAAATCAACTTATAACCGAATGCAAACATCTTGAAGTTGGATATGATCCTGAATTTAGCTTATTATACAATCAATAGCCTTATTTTGGATGCTGCTTTATTGTCGCGATGATAATAATAAAAATTATTATTCTTTCAGACAGCAATGGCTGCTTTTCAGTATTTGTTCTGCCAGAATTTCGAAGCTGATGAGTTACGGGTACTGTTTTTGGAGTGACTGTGTTCATTCCACTTCTATTTTAATTGTTATCATTCAATTTATAAGGGCTTATTTGGTTCCATATGATTTGCATTGCTTGTCATTCTGGTTTCACATTTTCTCAGGCTTTTGTCTTGAAAAACGATGAATCTTTGGGAAGGGAATTAAAGCAGGAACGTGAGCGCATTGGCATCGAGGAGGTTATACCTTTCATTAACGAGGCCTAGCTGGGGGAGTATCACACAGTCTGGATCATGCTCGTGCCTTGAGACTATTATTATATACTAGTATTATGTGCTTATTTGGTTTGAAGATTTTTTCTTTTTCAGGAAGTAAAAAAGAAAAAAGAAAAAAAATATAATTATTTACAATCAACCGCTGAACTTAGCTCTCGTGCATATTTTCTTGGACACGGGTGAGGCTCCCGACCTCAGCCCTACCGGGTTACCCATATTTTGATGTCATGCTTATCTTGGCTTGTTTGTTCCTTAACTAAATTATTGGTTATTAATGCTGGAACTTAAATTTCTAGTCTTGGCTATTCTTAGTTCAAACGTGCCCCGGTGTCGTTTTGATTATAGATTGAAAATTTCACTTGAAACTGAACTAATTTTGCTCTTTTTTCAAGCTCAATGCCCAAGCTGAATTGTCACTAAGGTAAATTTCTTATATCCATGATTGAATGTTCGGAAGTTCAAGGCCTGGATGGTATCTGGATTGGTTGAAATCGGGATACAATGCAAGCACTTTTATTATAGAATGAAAAGATGTACTAGTTATAAGCATCATACATCACCTTTAACCCAAAGCCACCAAGCGAATGAGCTATACTTCAACAACTCCATCCGAAAAATTGTATAGCGGATGAGCTACACTAGTATCAGGAAGAGATACTACGGTACTATCCAAAAAATTCTTGATAAAAGTAGTACAATTGCATTTGAACAGCTTAAAGTATATGACCTACATGAAGCAGCTGTGTCTGTCAAAGAAGAAAGGAAGGAAGAGAGGTGTGTGTTGACAACTTGACATAGCCTGAAAAAAAACTGCACAACGTAGCATCCATGTCACTGTTGTGCATGACAACTCGGATCATCGTAATTCTTTCACCATAATTCATTTTTTACGTCCTCTTTATTCTGATATCACATTTGATCTTTTCTGGCATAGTTTTTGAAAATCAAAATTTTTTCATAGATTTATTGATGCACTAAGAGTGAAATTGAAGATGCAGTAACAATGAAATTGAAGATGCGGTAACGTAAGATACAGTAACAATTAAGTTGATGTAGTAACATTAAAATTCAAGATGCGGTATCAGAAGATGTAGTCACAATGAAGTTGAAGATGCAATAACATGTGTAGATGCACTTTAAGTGCTAAACTTTTGAACATTTGATGTAGTGACAATAATAGTTTTTCATTGTTTTTTCATCGACATTTTTTCAAGACCAAAACATGTATCACTTCATCTTAAATGACTCTTTACGAAGAGCAAATAATGTGTCACTACATCTTCATTCACACTTTATAAAAACCAAATTAGGTGTTACTGCATCTTCATTAACACTTTATGAAACACAAATCGGGTGTCACTGCATCTTCATCGACACTTCATATATACAAAATCATTTGCTACCACATCTACGGTGTCATTACATCTAGGGGTGTACACGGTTCGGTTCGGTACGGTACGGTTAATGGCCTTATCGAAACCGAACCGAACCGAACCGAAATTTTCAGTAATTGATATTTGATAACGAAACCGAACCGTTTGTTCTAGGTAACCGAATTGAACCGAACCGAAATATACGGTTTGGTTCGGTTCGGTTAACCGAAAATTGAAATAAAAATAACAATGCTGTTCGGTTATAAACAATTTAGTTTTTATTCGAACTTTTAATTCGGTTAAAAAATTGTTCGGACATCGGTTCGGTTATATGCAATTTTTCATGAACGCTTATAATATTTTGGTTATGAAAACTTGTAATACATGTTAATTATAGACATTTCAGTTACAATTTTCTATTCAATTTCGGTTAACCGTTCGGTTTTATTCTGTTCGGTTACGGATAATTTATAAAGTTATTCGTAACCGAACCGAAAATTTTGGTTTCTCTATAATACTAACCGAAACCGAACCGAAAGTATTATTAATCGAACCGAATTGAACCAAATGACCTCGGTTCGGTTCGGTTTTCGGATAATCCGTATCCGTGTACACCCCTAACTACATCTATAGTATCACTGCATCTCCATTTCTCTTATTCTTCATTGTCGTCACTACATCTTCATCGTCACTTTATTCATAGCTATTACTGCATCCACAATATCAATAAGCCACTGTATCTATCGATCGGAGAATGAAATAAAAGAGGAGGCTCGGGGTAACTCGTTTATTGATTTCAGAAAACAAGAACAATAAATCTGAATACCTTCCAGAATTAGAATATCACAATTTCATCAAAATGTGATTAAAAACCATAAAGTAGTCGCTAAGAAACCGGCTTGATTGGAGAAGTATGCAAGTAAGGAATTAGCATGTCAATGATCGAAACTTTTTTCTCTAGTCTCCATCTTCATTTTGCAATATTGTTTTTAATTTGTTGCTTAGAAAAGAAAATCGAAGCAGGTAGTGAAAAAAAAGCTGCACGTTGGTTTATTGATATGGTGGTTAAGCACGATTCTGACATTTTTATGGGAGATTCTTGCAGATTTACCATTCATTTCGGCCCATTAATTCGGCTAGCATTAATGTGTATTAGATATTTGTTGAAAGAAACAAGCAAGGTTAAAAAATTAGGAAAAGTGCTTTAAACGAGAGTATTATTGGATTTTCACTTGTATATTGTCCTTTTAAAGTTGTATCTTATCTCATTGTCCTTTTAACCCAAATAAGATTGAACACCTGCTATTTGTACTTTACTTTTTGCCTCAAAGGCCAGTAATAATTAAAATGATCTTCTTAAATTAAAAATAAAAATAAAAAGATTGAATACAGTCTTTCTCAACATTTTCCTATTTTTTCGTTGATCATATTTATTTATTGTTTTTTTCAATTTCAGTAATGATCACTTCTCTCCTAAGTTTTAAATGTTTATTTGGTTACTTATGTGTGATTACAGCCGGGCAAAATTGATTTTAGGATGTTTGAAGTTACCAATATTTCATTTATTACTTCCTTTTTACCTTCATTTCTTTTTCCCATATTTGCTTCAATTTGGTTTGTTTATTTCCAAATATTTGCAGTTCTTAATGGATATGTGTAAAATATTTTATTTATGTTTTTGGTTAAAATGTAAATTATATTAACCAAAGGTATGTACAAATACACTATATGAGAAGTAACAAAACTGGGGTCGTATTGTTTACACCAAGTGTGCATCCAACATAGTATTTCCCAACTACACCAAAAGAGGGGGTCATATTGGGGATTCCCTCCATCTATGTCCAATAAAAAAGATGTAACCCAAAAGAGATCTACTTGAGGTTCTGGAGAATGATGCAGATTCTAGGATGCATTTAGCCATTGAGGCAGAATACAACCAACAATCTTCCCAACATCAAAACCTCGGGCAGAGCCAAACAAGCTTGCAAAGCCAACAAAAGGACAGGGGCAAGCTGCAAAACTAACTAGATACAATCTGGGAGCACCACAACTAGCTATCTAATGTGCAAGAAAGTAAAGTAGCAACAAAGCTGCTGCTCCAACCGTCCCCAATCCCATACATATGCAAAGAGAAAAATAAAACGGGGGATACATCAATTTGGGGGGTACAAAGCATGCAAAATATAAGAAATGTGCTTCTTGATGTTCTGGACCACAATTGCATTGTTGACCCCACAACCCTCCATGATCTTCTTATTCCTCAAGTTCTAAATGTAGTAGACAGTAACAACAACAACAATCTTTCTGGATCTGGACTTCACACTTGAACCTTTGGCTTCTCTCTTCAACCACTTCAAAGCACTCAAGATACTGGTCATCTTCTTGTGCAAGCCTAACCAGGACCTAATCTCATCCCAAATTTTGCTACGACCCTACATTTGAAGAAGAGGTGCTCAACAGACTCAAGAACGAGTTACAAAGACTACAATCCCGGCCATCATCAAGAAAAAACATCATATCCTTAGTAAGTAACTTCCCTATAGTTGTTAACCATAGAATAAAACAGTGTTTTGGAGTAGCCCAATGGTTCCCGACCATATTAACCCACCAAACTTTCCTACCCTTAGGTCTGAAATGCTTATAAGCAAGTCTGGGACTGAGTTTATTAACATATTTCCAACTATTAAGAAAAAGCGCAACTCCCTCTTCTGAACCTGCACTCTGAACCAAATTATCCCGAATATGCAACACAGACCTCAAAAGAGGAGAGATCCTCCTAGTAAGAATAAAATACCAAACAGATCTGCCTTTGAAATAGTAATGGTCCACCCATTTTACCCACAGGGAGTTCTTCTCAGCATGAAAATTCCACAAAACTCTAAAAAGTAGAGCAAGGTTCTTGGCTTTAATGTCAAACAAGCTAAGTCCCTATCATCCTTAGGCAAACACACCTGACTCCAAGCAACCAGGGGTCTCCTCTTTGAATCTATGGCCCCACCCCAAAGAAACTTTCTAAAAAGCTCCTCCATTCTTTTTTGAACTTCACCAATAATGGGAAATACTCCCATACAGAAGCAAATAACTCCATGTATCACTGATCTAACCAGTTCCAACCTGCCTGCATAAGATAAAGTGGAACCCTTCCAACTCCCAAAGTAATTTGCTAGTTTCTTAAACAAGGGAGCATAATCCACTTCCATAAGTTTAAAAGTAGCAAGAGGCAACCCCAAGTACCTTAAAGGCATGGAACCAATAGATAAACCAGAGATCCTCGGCAGCTCATCCTTTTGCTCTTCACTGATACCCCCAAAATACACATCTGTCTTGCCGAGGTTTTCAACCAGCCCTGTACATTCCCCAAAACTTCTCAGACACCCCATTAACAACCCCACAGATACTGGTTCAGCTCTAGCAAACAGTATAAGGTCATCTGCAAAGGCCAGGTGGATGATGCCATGTTTTTTTGCACCTGTTGTGATATCTAAAAGAAGGGTTCTTGCCGAGGGCAGAGAGCTGCCTAAAGAAGTACTCCATGCCAATGAAAAACAGGAAGGGAGAGAGGGTATCACCTTGCCTCAACCCTCTTCTTCCCTTAAAAAGCCTTTCATTTCCCCATTTATAGAAATAGAATAAGAAGGGGAAGTGATACATGCCATAATTCAGTCCACAAACACCTCGGGAAACCAAGTAACTCAAGCATATTCTGCAAAAACCCCCAGTGCAAAGAGTCAAATGCCTTTTTGATATCCACTTTAATCACACAGTTAGGTGGAGATTTGGAGATGTTGTATCCCCTAAGTAATTCTTGACACAAAAAGATGTTTTCACTCATACTTATACCTATTACAAACCCATCTTGAGCTTCATTAATGATGTGAGGTAAGACCAGAGCCAATTTGTTTGCTGGTATCTTGGCAATGATCTTATACACAACATTACATCATGATATCGTTATGTAGTCCTTGACAGTAGTAGCGTGTGTATTCTTAGTAACAAGAGAAATGAAAACATGGGTTAGTTGATTTAACAAGGTTATGTGCCTAAAGAATTCCAGGACTGCATTGGTAACATCATTCCCAAACACATTCCAAGCATTTTTTAAAAAGCCCGAGGAGTAACCATCAGGCCAGGTGCCTTACTATCATCCATCTCAAAAACCATCTGTTTAACCATATCCTTAGTCACCTTAACAGTCATCCCATCCAAACAGTCAGGAAGGGAGAGAGAGGCCCTCAGACAAAACAGAAAGATCTAAGGGAGTCATATCACTAGGGGTGCCAAGAAGATCAATGTAAAAAGACAAGAAAGCATCAGAAACCTGATCCATAGAGGTAGTATAATTACCATCATCAAGCAAGACTGTGCTTATATGATTCCTAGCCTGATTGCTCCTGATCAAAGAATGGAAGAATTTGGTACCTTTATCACTATTGGCCAGAAACATCCCCTTATCTTTATGACTGAGAAAACTCCTCTCAGCTTCAACCAAAAACTGACACTTCTTCCTTTTAACCTCCACATCTGCAGCCAACTCCTCATTGCTAGAGTTAACCAAATGGACAACCTGGGAGTTCTCCAAATCAAAAGTAGCAGCAGTAGCTTTAAAGGTAATGTGGGCAAAATGCAGTTTGTTTAAGGCTTTCAGAGGCTTCTTTAAAGCTTTCAACATCCTACAAATCTTAAACATAGTAGTACGAGGACCCTCAAACCCCCGATTAGACTGCACAGTAGATAGAAAACGAGAGTGTGTAGTCCACATGTTGTAAAATTTGAAAGGCCTTCTAGTTACAAAAGACTGGCCCTATAAAGTGATCCTACAAGAGGAATGGTTGGAATGATCCCCAGCAGGATCAAAGAAGGCCATTGCACTTTGTGTCAAATCATACCAAGAAAGGTTTACCAGGACTCTGTCAATCCTTGAAACCACATATGCCCAGACCAAGTGTAGAACTGACCTCCTGATCTCAAAGGAGAGAGGCATGTAGTAAGATAACATTCTTGGGGATCTTGCATCTAATAGTCAGAAGTCACCACTGACCCTTGCCTATCCCCTGGTTTAAAAGCACAATTAAAATCCCCAAGCACTATCCAAGGAAGATCAGTGCTGGAAATATCCACCAGCTTGTCCCATAGGGGTCTTCTATTAACAAAAGAATGGAGCCCATAAACATAAGTAGCCAAGAACTCCACCCCAAAAACCAAGATTCTGATTTTACAATGCACCCATTGAACTCCTGAATCCAGAACATCTACAATCACCTTTCCAAGATGCCAAACCAAGAAGATTCTATGTGAACGATGAAGATCAAAATTATCAAAACTGGACCAAGTAGAGAACCTAGTTTTCAAGAAAAAATCTCTACCAGAATTAGACAACTTTACTTATAGGATTCCAAACAGGGCAATTTGGTGCTGCCTAATATATTTAGCAACACCATCTTGCTTAGATGACATGTTGAATCCTCTTATGTTCCAAAAACCTATCATTTCTGTCTGACAGGAGGCAGAAACCCTATCTTGATAGATTTAATAGGAGTAGTGTATCCTTTCCCACTCGCTTTAGCCTTTGGTGTGCTAAAAGGTTTCTTTTTCTTATTCTCCACTACTTTGAAATCATAATCCTCGAGTGTGAAGGAAGATCTGGTGGCACAAGGCTCAACCCCAGCTGCCTCAACTTCAACACTTAGATTCAACCCATGTTGGTCTTTCAGATGCCTCCCCTTCCTCGTCTGTCACACCTTTAGGTTTAGACTCTGTAGGACCACCTTCAGTTTCCCCACCACCATCTGTGACTTTTTCATTCTCAAAATCCAGACCCCTCTTTGCTGATGAGGTAGGTGCATCCTCAAGAAACACAAAATCTGGAATATGAACTTTTTTCTTTCTATTCCTTCTTCTTTTTGGTTTCTTTCCAGGCCTAGTAACATTAGTCTTATTAGAAGGAGCAGCAGAAGGTCATGCCTTATTGGGTGCCCCTAGCAATTTTGGCTTTCTAACCATATATAGCTGTGGCTCAACTCTCATTTGACCATTGCAGCTGACTTGTGCATGGCCAAGCATCTTGTAGACATTGAAAAACTTGGGTAAATCCTCACACAACACAGGCTGCTTGATGAGTTTACCATCAGGGCATCTGATAGGAATATACTTCGGGAGTTCATATTTGACATCCATCTCCAACAGACACCTAGCAAAGATGAGTCTTTCTTTAGTGAGTGTAAGATGATCATTATAAAGTGAGACTTCTAGGAATGAACAAATAGGGCTTAAATGTTCAGGCTGCTAGAACTCAAGAGCGAGGTTGGGCAGCTGAATCCAGACAGGCACCATGGAGAATTCATCCGTGCTATAGTTAAACATTTTAGGCATTTTCTTCAACAATAGGGATTTACCACAGGCATAGTATGGCCCTCCCTATAAGACTCTGTCTATGTCTACTAAGTTCTCAAAGGTGAAGACTATCCAACCAGATGTGTGCTTGTAGAACTTGCATTTAATTGGCCAAGTTTTAACCAGTTTTTGAACTGTCTCTTTGCATGGGTACCTAGCAGCAAAGTATCCAACCAGGCTATCTTTCTGAACCTTATCCTCATTAATTGTTCTTCCAATAAAGTTGACTTCCTCAGGCTTAACAATAGAAATGTCCTCCACTAGCCTAAAACCACCAGTAGGCTGCTTGTTTTTCTCAAATAAGTCAGTCCATGGAGCTGTAGTACCCTTGGCTACAGCCTGAGCATTAGGATCACCAGAAGTATCACCTACCGTAGACTTGCCATTAGTAGTGACATTGTCAATAGGGTTGGACTCAGTTCCATGGGTATCAGTAGGACCACTGTAATTTGGTGCACCAGAGGGTGCAGAGGGAAGAGGCCTAACAGTGGGATCACCAAAAGTATCACCATGAACTGTTGTGCTTTCCCTTGCAGGTCCAGAATTAACTGAGGTTCTTGCCAAATTTGTGTCAACAGCATGCGTCCTAGACTCCCTCGCACCAAGACCATTCTTTAATGTGACATCCCCAATACCAGAGTTAACAATGGCAGCTTCAATATCTGCCATGGAAGTTTCAATGCCTGCCTTGGGATTCATATCAACCCCAACTGCCAAAGGAACATTCCCAGACTAAAGACCACCAGTTTCACATCTACAACACTATTAATGCCATAAATTGGAGCATCTACAGAAGAAGAAACAACGGGGCATTAGTAACAGTAGATACCTGTGTGTTCTTCAAATTTCCAGCCTTAGTAGTGTCTGAACCATCAGCCCTTGATTTACCTGAGCCCTGATTAGTCATATTTCCTTGCAATTGATTGCCCGTAACCAAAATTTGCACATCATCCGCAAAAGTGACGGACATACCAGTTTATTTCAATTTTTGAGCTTCCCGTAAGACTTTAGGGTTGGTGGAGAAGGAAATGGATTCCACCGCTTCTACCATTGTAAGGGAGGAATCAGCTACTAAGGCCATCGCTTCCCCTACCTGTTCACCCAATAGGTTCAAAACAGGGATATTTAATGGTTGATTCATATTTCTGGCCACCGGAGCATCAATAGTAGCAACACCGTATGTTGTATCATCAGTAATAGCTTTTGGAGCACCACCCACGGGTGCTGTAAGAGCAATAATCTGGGCTGGATCATCTTGGGGCTTCTATTTTGAAGAAGACAATGCCGAGCCTTTTTTCTTCATGTTCTTCCCATTACGGGGTAAAGTGGATCAAATCGATCCCACTAAAACATCGAAATTAATGCTAGTAGGTGGGATTGATGTTTGCAATAAAATTTTGGAAGAAAAAGTTGGTAGAACGCATTGATTGAGCTAAGGTGTTCAAAATCGGCTATGGAACCCTAAAATCGCCGGGAGAGTCGTCTCTCTCTCAAATTCGAACCGTGTAAAATATTTTATTCATTTCTCTTTCCGTGGCTTTAGCCATTTTGTGAAGAAAGAATTTTTTCCAAATGAATCGATTCCCATGCATATTATTGTGTTATTTATTTATTTGTGTATTATGTTTTTAAATGTTTTCCAACCATTGAATAAATCTTTTGACACGATAAATTGAGACATTCATACACGTAGGTGATGATGATTCCGAAAATCGTCTATATGGATTTTAGGTATTTTGACTCTTATTGACACCCCAATTAAGCTCCTGGAACACAGAAAACAATGGAAAGACGGGGGATATGGGACGCTTTTAGACTGCACTTGATGGTGATCAAGCCGCCTACGTATCCAATGTAGAGATTGAAATCAAGTCTCCGTAGTTCCTTAGGGATTGCATATATAGAGGGGCTTGTGCCCTAGAGTTAGCGTGTGGCATGTATGAGATGGACTCGATTGCCTTGGTCCCTATGGAAAAGATAATGATTATTTGATCTCCTTGATTTTAGGAGATAATTTCGAGTTATTTGAACGTCAGGATTAGAGTATTTAATTCACGGGATTCTTCCGATATTTATCAGATTCAGAGTGTATGTGAAGGGTTTGGTCCGAGAGGGACCTAGGCCGACCTTACAGATCGGATGTGGGTGAGTTCGATCACAAGTATTGGCCGACCTGTAGGGGTCAGGATAGTATCTATGCCTATCTCGCTCGGAAGTCGGCCGTAAGCTTTGCCGTCCTAAGGAGTTTGGGGAGAGCAGCCGAGCAACCCCAGCTAGGCTTTTGGGAGTTCCGACCCTTCAGACAACCTTTCTCTGTCTACACTTATCGTTGGGATATTAAAGAGGTGACACATGGGTAAGTTCACTTTTGGGCATCGTCATAAGCCCCCAGATCCAGCCAAGGCCGTGGAGGTTGGGTCGGATTTGCCCGGGCCAGAGTTCACAGGTTTTGAATTTAGGGTGCCAGGTGGCAAGGTTAGTTAAGGCGCCTCGGTAACTGTCCCGGGAATCGAGGAGTCATTGCCCACTAGTTCTAACTACGGGCGATTTTCGAGGTGAGTGGGGGGTTTATAACCTCTTCACATCAAACGTTTCACTTCATCAGTTATTAAAGCAGAAGATTCATCCCCCGCTGCCGTTTGCTATCCTCTCCTCCATCTCAAACTTATTTTCTGCAAGTAAGTGCTCCTCCTTTTGCGGTTTTAGTTTTGTAGCCTTTTTTTAGCCGTTTTCATTCCCCACCCCATCGGAGCCCTAGATTTCTGAGATGGCCATTGCCGATGGTAGAGACGTCCAATCCATTCTCCACCAAGAAGATATGGACGAGATATGTGAGTTGTATGGGGTCAATAGGGAATGATATGCTCCTCTGTTGCCTTCGGACCGTCCATAAAGAGTATTTCGAGGTGGGCCTAAGGTTGCCCTTTTGCCCAGCTCTTCTCGTTGTGCTCCGGCATTATGGGCTGGGGCTTTCCCAGATAGCCCCCAATGGCATCCGGGCCATTGTCGGATTTGCCATCTGGTGCCGGCTACTCAACCTGAAGTTTAGTTTGAAGAAGTTTAAATCTTTCTACCACCGGGTCGGGGTAAAAGACCACCCATACCGGTATTATTTTTCTAGGTGGTAGGGTCGGTCAGTTGACGTCCTCATACTCCCAAAGGTAAGGATTCTTTCAAGCGGTGGAAGAAATGATTCTTCTTCATGCGTCACGAGAACCATCCTGAGTTGAGTGAGTGGAACATGGACAATTTAGATAAATATGATCGTCCAGAATTACCGAACAAGCTGGTGGAAAAGATCCATTCGTCCGAGTATTCCATTGAATGGAAACGGGCTAATCATGGCAGCTCGGTTAGAGGATGCGGGGCCTGACCCCTACACAGAATTTACTAAAGACAAGTGGAAGTCCTGTAGGACCCTTTCCTTTTTCACTTTAGCTTTGTTGTTATGTTTACGCTTTTACTGTGTTTATACTTACAGTGGCCGATTTTGCAGATCTGCTAGCTGGAGCAGAGGGTGAAGTCGTGGTTCTTCAGCCCAAGCCGGCTCCCTCTGTTCGGAATGTGCCTGTGGAGGATCATATCGTATATGCTGCTGTGGTGGGTAATTCATCATCTGCTCCCCTCAGGGGCAGACCGATCTGGACATTCCTGAGAAGGTGACGGGAAATGATCTCTCTCTTAGAAATAGTGTCCTAAACCCAATCGGGTTGGACCGGATCCGACCGGGTCGGATCATTTCTACTATTTCTTTATGTTTGTACATATATTAAATGGCTTGTATGTTGTCATATATATGTTCTTTTAATGAACCAATTATGAATTGTTATATGATAACGTCCTTAGTATTAAACTGTGATAGAGAAACCATGATAGGCGATTATGGTTGATGAGATCTCTAATCACTTTAATAAGTTTGATACTTAAATGTCTCTAGGCTGATGTACTATTAAACAGGGCATTGATAGTATAAACAAGGCTAGCATGTATTAGATGTCTTCGTCTTTAGGGCGGGGATAGATCTCGTCTATCGAAGTGTAGAGACACTTGGACGGTACGTGGACGTGTATTAGAGAATGCGTACGTTAGACTGACCCACTTACACGGTTAAGTATCACACTATGTGGCGGTTGTGTAATTATCCTTTGGACCGGAGTCTTCATGGCATCACGGTGTGGAATGTCATGCTTTGACACTATTGAGGTTTCCCCTAGCCACGGGGCAATCATGCGGTAGTGATTGGGTGTGATACTGAAGCATGCGGAGTATACATGATTGGTCGTCCGGGAATCGCGTATCCTATGATTGGAATCGAATATCCGAAATGGACTTCTTATAAGGAATGTCTAGCTCTCATGAATCTTTGCAAAGTGGGAGTAAACGAGTTACTTCAAGAGAGCATGATATCCAGATTATAAGATACGGTCGTTAATGTTTGACACTCGACGTACGACCGTATGGATATTATTACAGCGATAGGATTGTAAGTTACACGGTAACTGTTTCACATGAAAGGTAGTAGTCATTGCATTTGACTCTTCCGATGATTGGGGGTCACGGTGTGTTGCTAGACGCTATCCTATGATCGTTAGGTATAAAGGGCATTTTCGTAATTTGCACTTTGTCTCTACGGCCAACATATTCGGAAGCCTATCGGGTCACACACATAAGAACATCTAGCCGGATTAAAATGTGGTTATAGATGATAACCAAATAAGGAAAGTATTTATATAGTACTATAAATGTTATAGTGGTAAATTAATATGGTGGTATTTATTTATTATGAATAAATATAATACAATATATTAACTATGTTGATTAATTAAATACACTTATATTGATAAGTGGCGCCACATATGTGTATAAGTGATACACTTGGATTGTGCAATTTAATTAATGGTATTACCAAATATTAATATATGATATTAATATATATATATATATTTTAAATGAATGTGCGTGTGTGTGCTGTGCATTGAATGTACATGTGCACAATTTCATTAGTTGAATATATTGGTATAGATTTATATATGTAATATATATTTGTGATATATACACATGTGTAAATTGATTTATGGTAATAAAATAAAGATAGTCAATATTAGATATTGACAAAATCTTGAAAATATTCAATATAAGATATTGACAATATCCTAGATTTATTTAATATAAGATATTATAATAAATAAGATAAATCAATCAATTATATTTTCCTTATTTTATTGGGAAAATATTTTCTTCTCCTCCACGCATATTTGGGGCGCCACTTTGCCTATAAAAAGGAAGTGGGTGTCAAGCTCTTTTGTACATCACAATTCCAAGAACTAATAGTTCTTGTGTAAAATAGAGAGCATCCTATAGAGAGTTGGAGGAGAGGGAAAAAGGCCGGTCAAGCAACCGAGTTTTCCAATAGCAATCCATGATGGGATTCCGGCGGGCTATTTGGGTGGACTAGCGTTAGAGGCCGAACACTTGGGCGGCTCTATGCAGAACTACTCTCCTTAGACGGTCAAAGCATCGATCTTATAGATCAACCAAGGTAACCACCGTCTACTAGCTTATTTGTTTATTGCTTAAACGAAATCGATCCTGGTTAAAGGAAATAAATTTTTGAATTCCGCTGCGTTCCCGCGTAGATTTTCTAACAGTGGTATCAGAAAGAGCTTCGAGCTTAAACAATAAGCATGTTAATTTGCGTAGTAAATTTTATCGTTTAAATCACGTAATTAAAAGATGAAAGATTTTTGATTCGCAAAAGTGATACATGAAAAGAAAAAAAGAAGAAGAAGAGGAGATCGGGTGGTGCTCGGCCGACTGGCGGCGGCACCACCACCGGCGGCGGCTGGTCGGCGGCGGCAGAAGGGCAACCTACTGCCGGCAGTCGGTTGACCAGTCAATGCTGGCGGATCTGCAAATTTTTGTTTTGTGATTCAATATGGTTCATAGTTGTGATTGGTAATTCCTCATTTGTTTAGTTGTGTCATGTGGCTAACCAATGGTTCCAATAGTTTGGGCCATTAGGATGCCACATGGCATTAAAATAATAATGGCATTTCCAAACTTTGTTTGGAATAGGCCTAGGCATTTCCAAATATTTGATTTGGGAAAAGCGCCAGCCTGAAAGCCACTTCCAAAATTTTGATTTTGGAAAGTGGCCAGGCCTAAACCAAAATAATTTGGCATTTCCAAATATTTGATTTGGAATAGGCCTAGGCCATTTTTCAAATATTTAATTTGTAATAGGCCTAGGCCTAGGCCACTTCCAAAATTTTGATTTTGGAAAGTGGTCAGGCCTAAACCAAATTTGGTTTAGGAAGATGCCTTTTGGTTTAGGAAACCAAAGTCAATCCCTTTTGATTACGAATCAAAAGGAAAGAAACAAAAGAGACAAAATTTTAATTTTGATTTATTTTTGGAATAGTTCTAATTAATTAAAATTAAAATTAAAATCGTTTAAAATTAATCGTTAATTTTATTTTTAAAATCATTTAATTAATTAAATGTTAATTAGCTAATTGATTGGATAAAATTATTTAATAGATTAAATGTTAATTGATTAATTAAGACGCAAGTAGTAAAATTTTAAATTTTATCTTTTTCATAAGATGTTATTGTATGGATTAGATATAGTAGATATAATATGATTTTATGGACCCCGATTGATCATGGACTCGACCGATAGGATAGATGTGAATGATTTAATTTTTCTGTTGGTTTAAAAATTGTCCTAGGTCGTTATGAAGAACGTGACCTAGTTTATTTTCTGCATTTATCCCATTTCCGTTTGCTCGCCCCGTGTGCGGCGGGTGTATTTATTTTATTAGATAGAATTAAATGTAACAAGAATGGAGCAGAAAATGGAGACCAATTGGAGAATGACGCATTAAAGATCCTATTGGCGGTTGCAGCTACCCTTAGATTGTGACCCGCGGTTTCGTCAGTTTGTATTCGAAATCGCCATAGGAAAAGTCCATGATCATACCGGTTACTTTACGCATTTATTTATTTTGTGCTTGTATTTATTTTATATGATACGATAGATGCATGACTAGGCACGATCTAGATGAATGTGTAGGATGTATGTCTATAGAGATAGATATACTTGATGAGACCATAATTAAAATTAATTAAGTGAATTAATTTACATAAATACTTCCACCTCAAAAGAATCAAGTTGAATTTGCCTCCCCATATTATAATGACGGTGAAGAGCCCTTGTTCGGATCCAACTCATCAGCCAAAGCAGGGGGTTGACCTACCTCGGGTATATCGTCATTATCGAGATATGATCGTATGAGATCTCATGAATACTGGGGTTATGACTTGACTAAGAATTCTCTCGGCCACCAGCCAAAACGGGGTCGTTTGGATTTTAGAGGCAAGGGTTTGACTACTTTATAAGATGAAAAATTGTCAAAGAGTTGACTAGTCAAACAACAAGAGTCGTATAAGATACGATTGACAAAGGGTTGTTGTCTACCTATTAGACTTTTTTCGGCCCACCAGCCAAAGCGGGGTCGCGGTAGTTTAGTGGGATCTTGTCCACTAAAGAAATTAATAATTCTTGAAAGTCAATTGGGAGTAGTTGACTAGTGGGAGCAAAATCATAAACCAAAAGACCATTTTTGATTTTGCGTGTATAAACAACAACACTCATTTATTTTCATTTTTATGTTGTAGTTTTAGCAAACTTTATATTTATGTTTAATTCTCGATTAGTAAAACCAAATTATGACTGTTAATTTTGAGAAACGTTCTCAAATATGGTTAAGTAATTTTAATCCTTTTAATAAGCAATGACATGAGCAATCGCGTTATAGTAGTTAGAGAGAAGGAGATTACATAATTGATGCAGTGCTCCAAGACTTTAATTATTAATGAAGGCGGAAGCTCATAATATGATTAAATCATTTGAAATAAGTTTCAACGAATTAGTCATATATTGGATACGATCCAAGATGATCATTCAGTCATACGATGACAATTAATTCAAACGTTGGATAAGAATGACCACATCTAATTTTGGAAAGGTTGTTTTCAAAAATTGTAAGATTTAAGTATCGACTTAATTCTATTATTGCTTAAAGGTTAATTAAATAGTCAATGTTTTGAATACGATTCAAAAGGTTAAATAAACTATTTAATAAACTTTAGATTTTCTTTATGAAAGGAAATTAAAGACATGGCTCTTGTGATCTTTCTTAAGTCTTATGAAGACTACAATAAGAAACATTTTTCAAGTGCTTAAAGGATTAAAAAGGAAAGTTACGGCATGTGCTTAAATAGAGAACTTATTAAAGTTTCTATTCTAGGCAAGTGAGTTGAGATAAATCTATCTAAGTGAAAGTCAACTATTAGATATATGATATCTTGCGAGTGTGATTAAATTAGAAAGATTAAATACAGATGTGGAAGGTGAAGCAAACGTTGTAACACTTACCATATTCGGATCTAGTAAACCGATAAGGGAACTAAATAAATGTTATTATGTTCCGGTTCTTATGAAGAACATACTTTCAGTTATTTGTTAGGATTTAGTAGACATATTCAATTGTAAAGAATAAATGTTATTCCGATAAAGTTGGAAGGTCACTGAATCTAACATACTAGATTGATGTCACTATATAGTTGATATATGTGATGAGATCTCAACTAAATATTTGTATGGTTGTTATCCTTAATATTTGTGGTTGTTCTAGACATAGTCTCTCTGGAAGGAAAGCGTGTAACTAAACATCATTCTGATGATGTTGAACCATATGTTTATGAATCATGTGGGTAATACGTATCTTATCTAAAGATGACTAAAATACCCTTTTATGAAAAGGTTATAAAATCTAAAAAGTTGTCCAAAGCCTAAACATACCGATGTTTGTTGGCTTGTCACAATTAATACCACAAATAATTGTTTGTTAATCTCTATGACTATTTTTAGAAATAGTTGAATGTACTCAGTGAAGTGCATAATTCGGAAAGCCCGAAAAGTTCGAGCTAGTACGAATATGAGATTGATGAGCTACTTAGGAATTAACCTTCAATTGGATTGAAGTAATTAATACCTGAAGGGTGTTTCAGAAGTCGTCTGAAAGGAATAAGATTCTCCCTTGAAGGATACCATCTTTGGGATACGCAATTAGATTGTGTTCCCAAAATGGAAACAACACTTTATATGATAAAGGTGTGACGCAAACCTTGCGAAGTATCCCTTACCCGTTTCGGGATAGTGCCCTTATACTTAACCGAGTTCCAAAGAATAAAGGTTGAATAAATTCCATATTAGATATGGAAGGGGATAATGTCGAATTATCTTAACCGATGATTTGAAGTTGTCATAGGCAGAGTCAGAAAGGCTTGGAACCTAATACGACATATGCAACTTTGTGGAATGTCTTAGCTAGCACGCTGGATATTATTTACTCGTCCGTGGAGCAAAAGGTGTTTGTCTCCAAACATGCTGTCTTCTAGAGGAAGTGTTTCTTCCGAAAGAAACAGTGGGAGTAAATTAAATCTCAAAAGAGTTTGAGAACCACAAAGATATATTCAACCATAGGAATGTGAGCAGATGCCACATAGCGATGAGGTGTAGAATATTGCTCAGTGCACACAAAAGTTCTGTAAGTTTGTAGATAACCTCAAGCCTGAAAGGGCTGCAGGTACGTTTATCTTGAAGAATGAATATCTCACGACTTATGAAGGAATGTTTGAAAGGCAAGGTTGAGAGATATGGCCAGGAGCCATAATATCTGAATTAGATTCCATCAGTGAAAACCAGGTTATGAACCTAGTATGTCTTACCTAGAGGGAATGTCCCTGTAAGGCTGAGCCCAGTTCTTTTCAGACTATTCTTGTTGTAACTTCATATCATGGCTATATGATAGTATTGAAGACATTGGGCGGGAAGCTCGATGTTGATAGACGATAACATTATATGTGAGCCCACGAGATCCATTTATGTACTCAAACAAGTTTCTCTAGACAATTTCTTTGTTTGATAATCAAAGGAGTTTGATTTAGTCAAAAGAAGGATATGCCCCATGTGCAATATGGATAGTGGGAGTGTGTTGTGATTTTTGAGTAAGGTATTGGATATCTCTCTCGAGAATTATCACCCCATGTCACAGTCAATTAATGTTTGGTAGTTCAAGGTCTTTACGAAAGCACTTGGATTAGCAGTTCTTATTTTAGAAATGAGAATCTATAGTGATAAATTTAGCTGCTGTTAGATTATTGTTTACCTATATGGATGTGATGCTAAAAGAGTTTATCATAGATCGCGACAGGGATACTGCTAGCCGGGGTTTTCAAGATCTATCTATGTTAGGACGTTCGTCCTAAAGATAAGGTGAAAGATGATGCTTATGGAAGGTTTCCTTCGCTACTGCGATAGGAACCATCTTATAGGTGATGCCGGATGTTCATAGTCCATGAATAGTCATGAGCAAGTATGAAAGTAAATCTGGTGAATGTCGAGATTGTCCTTAAACAAGTTAAGGAAAGTTTCCTAGTTTATTGAAACTTGGAATTAAATAAACGTAGCTATACAGACGTATATCCTGAGTCTTATGAAGGCTAGTGGGAGCTACAGTCTAGGTTTGCAGTCACTTTGATTAAGTGATACAGTAAGCTAGAAATGTTCTAGCCTATGGGTCACTGTAAACTCTACAACTTAGCCATAACACAGTAGTGCCTTAGAGCGCGGCGGGAGCAAGATACATGGATCTTGAAGGTTCATTCCCGAACCTTGCTCGGTTCTTCCACCTTTTCTATATAGTTGATATAGTAAGTGGATTCATTGCTTGAAGCAAGGAACAGGGTCTCGTCAGAGATTCGTGTGTGTGTTGAGGCGGTTCCTTTGACTTAATCATTTGGAGCATGGTATGAAGATAGTCTAAGTCCCCACGGATAGCGATCCGTTTATGGTTAGGGCGGGTTGCGAGTATTGCATGAGATTCTTGTGTTTCAACTTGGTCTTGTGTGTGCTAGTGATTGGTTTTAGGCCAAGTGGGAGATTGTTGGAATAGTGTCCTAAACCCAATCGGGTTGGACCAGATCTGACCGGGTCGGATCATTTCTACTATTTCTTTATGTTTGTACATATATTAAATGGCTTGTATGTTGTCATATATATGTTCTTTTAATGAACCAATTATGAATTGTTATATGATAACGTCCATAGTATTAAATTGTGATAGAGAAACCATGATAGGCGATTATGGTTGATGAGATCTCTAATCACTTTAATAAGTTTGACACTCAAATGTCTCTAGGCTGATGTACTATTAAATAGGGCATTGATAGTATAAACAGGCTAGCACGTATTAGATGTCTTCTGTCTTTAGGGCAGGGATATATCTCGTCTATCGAAGTGTAGAGACACTTGGAATGTACGTGGATGTGTATTAGAGAATGCGTACGTTAGACTGACCCACTTACACGGTTAAGTGTCACACTATGTGGCGGTTGTGTAATTATCCTTTGGACCGGAGTCTTCATGGCATCACGGTGTGGATTGTCATGCTTTGACACTATTGAGGTTTCCCTTAGCCATGGGGCAATCATGCGGTAGTGATTGGGTGTGATACTGAAGCATGCGGAGTATACATGATTGGTCGTCCAGGAATCGCGTATCCTATGATTGGGATCGAATATCCGAAATGGCCTTCTTATAAGGAATGTCTAGATCTCGTGAATCTTTGCAAAGTGGGAGTAAACGAGTTACTTCGAGAGAGCATGATATCCAGATTATAAGATACGGTCGTTAATGTTTGACACTCGACGTACGACCGTATGGATATTATTACAGCGATAGGATTGTAAGTTACACGGTAACTGTTTCACATGAAAGGTAGTAGTCATTGCATTTGACTCTTCCGATGATTGGGGGTCACGGTGTGTTGCTAGACGCTATCCCGTGATCGTTAAGTATAAAGGGCATTTTCATAATTTGCACTTTGTGTCTACGGCCAACATATTCGGAAGCCTATCGGGTCACACACATAAGAACATCTAGCCGGATTAAAATGTGGTTATAGATGATAACCAAATAAGGAAAGTATTTATCTCGTACTATAAAGGTTATAGTGGTAAATTAATATGGTGGTATTTATTTATTATGAATAAATATAATACAAGATATTAATTATGTTGATTAATTAAATACACTTATATTGATAAGTGGCGCCACATATGGGTATAAGTGATACACTTGGATTGTGCAATTTAATTAATGGTATTACCAAATATTAATATATATATATATATATATATATATATATATATATATATATATATATATATATATATATATATATATATATATATATATATATTAAATGAATGTGCGTGTGTGTGCTGTGCATTGAATGTACATGTGCACAATTTCATTAGTTGAATATATTGGTATAGATTTGTATATGTAATATATATTTGTGATATATACACATGTGTAAATTGAATATAAGATATTGACAATATCCTAGATTTATTTAATATAAGATATTAAAATAAATGAGATAAATCAATCAATTATATTTTTCTTATTTTATTGGGAAAATGTTTTCTTCTCCTCCACTCATATTTGGGGCGCCACTTTGCCTATAAAAAGGAAGTGGGTGTCAAGCTCTTTTATACATCACAATTCCAAGAACTAATAGTTCTTGTGTAAAATAGAGAGCATCCTATAGAGAGTTGGAGAGAGGGGAAAAAGGCCGGTCTAGCAACCGGAGTTTTCCAATAGCAATCCATGATGGGATTCCGGCGGGCTGTTCGTGTGGACTAGCGGTAGAGGCCGAACACTTTGGCGGCTCTATGCAGAACTACTCTCCTTAGACGGTCAAAGCGTCGATCTTATAGATCAACCAAGGTAACCACCGTCTACTAGCTTATTTGTTTATTGCTTAAACGAAGTCGATCCTGGTTAAAGGAAATAAAATTTTGAATTCCGCTGCGTTCCCGCGTAGATTTCCTAACAGGGGCAGCCGTGGCCGACCTCGCACGAGAGTCGTCCCTCAAAGAAAGGCAAGTCCAAAGTTCCCGAGGGAGCTTAGGAGGAAGCTGCTTCCGATCAGCAGCGGGTCACCAACATGACCGACGAAGAGTTGGTTGTTATGGGTTGTAAGACCGTGGAACTGGTAAGTGGTCCATCCTTACTCCTTTTTGTTTTAAAGCCAAACTTTTAATGGTCCTAACCTTCTATGCTTGCTTATTTAGGGGGCCATGATTGGCCTAGAAGTTTTCCAGAGACTGGGCAAAGCCTTCGCGGACTCAGTTGCCCAGAAGAGCAAGAATGCCGATCTGAGGCAAACACAGATGAGGATTTCAAGGCGGCCGCCCAGCTTAAGGACACATAGATGAAGGCTCTGGAGGCTCAACTCCTAGCTCAAGAGGGCGAGCAGAAGTCTTTGGAAAGTGAGCTTGCCGAGGAGAAAAGGATGAAGGAACAGGAGGTCTCCGTCCTCCAGGCGAGAGTGGCCGAGCAGGAAGCCACAATCTCGGTTCGATGTGCCGAGGCAGTTCAAGAGTATAAGGCTTCGGCGGACTTTGATGAGGCCTTGAAGGTGCTGCTTATCCCCGTCCTAAAGCCGTGGGTAAGCCTAGGGAGTGGACGAGGCGAGGATTCAGTATCCTTCCCTTGTGACGGACGACCTTCCTAAGATGGTTTACTATAAGCAAGGAATGGGCATGACTTACACCGAGCGCATGAAGGATTTTAAGGCCGGGGTGGACATTGTGTCCATGTATGCTGCCCAGCCTGTTGCTACTTCCGGCTCGGTTCCTTCGTCCGAGCCTCAGGATAATCCGACCCCCGACTCTTAGGTTTTAGGGTCTTTTTGCTTTTGATTGAAAGACTGAAAAACTTGTATTGTGATTTTTATTGACAATAAAAAAGAAGTTCTTATGTTTCTTTTTTGAGTTTCTTATTGTTGATGGTTTTTTAAGTTATCTTTTGTTTGTTCTTACTATTGATGGGGTATATGCCCCCCCAGTATGCCATTCATTATTCTAAATTTTTGGATGGCATACTTATGATTTTGCAGTATATATACGAGGCCCCGCCCAACGCGTGGGCTCGGGTAATTATGAGTTAGGTATTGGATCTTAACAGATTGGGTTAGTTTTAGTTAGCAGGGCCACGTCAAGTTGGCATTTTACACAAATTTAAGGCGAGCCGAGTTAGGTTAGGTGGGCATCTTGTTGTAAAGCACGGTGAGCGGGGCCAGGTCGGACTGGCTTCTCGCGTGTAAGCATAGACGAGCAAGGCCAGGCAGGTAGTGCTGACTTCTCGTTTAACACCACGGCGAAGCAGGACCAGGTCGGACTGACTTCTCGCGTGTAAGTATAGACGATCAGGGCAAGGCTAGTGCTAACTTCTCGTTTAAAATCACTTCGAGCCCGGCCAGGTCGGGTTGACTTCTCACGTGTAAGTATAGAAAAGCAGGACCAGGCTAGTGCTGACTTCTCGTTTAAAATCACGGCGAGCAAGGCCAGGTCGGACCGACTTCTCACGTGTAAGTATAGACGAGTAGGTCCAGGCGAGTGATGACTTCTCGTTTAAAAGCACGGCGAGCATGGCCAGTCGGACTGACTTCTCGCGTGTAAGTATAGATGAGCTCATTCAAAAGCATGGAGAGCAGGGCCAGATCGGACTGAATTCTCGTGTGTAAGTATAGACGAGCAGGGCCAGGCTAGTGCTGACTTCTCGTTTAAAAGCACGGCGAGTAGGGCCAGGTCGGACTGACTTCTCGCGTGTAAGTATAGACGAGCAGGGCCAGGCTAGTGCTGACTTCTCGTTCAAAAGCATGGCGAGTAGGGCCAAGTCGGACTGAATTCTCACGTGTAAGTATAGACGAGCAGGGCCAGGCTAGTGCTGACTTCTCGTTTAAAAGCACGGAGATCAGGGCCAAGTCGGACTGACTTCTTGCGTGTAAGTATAGACAAGCAGGGCCAGGCTAGTGCTGACTTCTCGTTTAAAAGTACGGCGAGCAGGGACAGGTCGGACTGACTTATCGTGTGTAAATATATCGGTTAGCTAGCCCTGATGGGCTTATAAATTTTGGCGAAATAACAAGTAAATGACATAAATAAAATGATTTCCAGAGCAGAACTTATTCAACAAAGCAGAAATATCCAAGACTTCAAAAAGAAAAGGCATAATAATAAAAGTACGGAAACAAAAAGTAGCAAACGAAATAGACTTGCCGAACTTCTTAGGCTAAGATAATTCTTTTGTCCTTCATTGTGGCCACGTACCAACTTATGGCGACCTCTAGATCTCCTTTGATTTCGACTGGCCGTAGGTGGTCGGGAACTTCAGGCTGATGTACGCGGGGGAGATCACGGCCTGGAGATCGATCAGAGCAGGTCTTCCTAGGATGAGTATGCTGATGATGACTTGACCACCACATAGTTAACTATTAGAGTCCTTCCCATCGGCTCTTTCCCAAATGTTGTTGTGAGCCAAACCATTTCCATGGGATGAATAAGGGACCCGCAAATCCGAACAAGGGTGCCGAGAATGGAGTCAGCTCGGACTCCTTAACATTCATTGCTTGAAAATGTGAAAAGTAGAGGATGTTGACGGCGCTGCCAATGTCGACGCAAACCCTCTTCGCCAAGTTTTTATTTACCATAGCTACAATAACCAGACCTTCATTGTTCGGGACCAATGGGAGCTGATCCCTAGGCCCATAGCTTACTTCCTGAAAAGGGATCTGACCTCCTATGTTTGCTTGTATGCCTCCAGGTCGGGCGTTAAGGCTGCTAACTTCACCAAATGTATTACCAGGGCAACCCACAATAGTATTGATGGTGTTGATCGGGTGGTTGTCTACCTGTCGATCCTCCTCTGGAGACTGATCTCTTCTTCTCTTGGGCTCACCCTGCCGATTGAGTACTCGGTTGAAGTTCCTCTATGGGTAGTCTCACCGACCCCGTCGTTCACCATATTGAGGTCGCGCTACGACCTCGTCCAATTTTCCCTCAGTGGTAGTTGCGTTCATGTTTTTTTTGGAAATCCCTGCAGCCGTCCAGATCATGCCCAATGTCTTATTGGTATGTGCAAAAATTACTTTGGTCCCTTCTATACAGGGGACTTTACAGTGGCGTAGGAGTTCACGCTAAACCCTTTCTTTCCATGATCGCCAGTACCGGTTTGCGGGGCCTGGTCAAAACCGGAAAATCCCGTGGTTGTAAGGCATTGTTCTTCTAGGTCAGCTTGTGGCTGAACCGAGCGTGCGATCTCTAGATGACTTCCTTCTCTTCTCCGAAGGGTCCTCGGCTTTATCTTTCTTTTGCTCTGACTTTTCCAACTCTCGTTTTAGTCGGTTGGCCTCTTCCCTAACAGTGTTTGAATGCTATTTCCATGCACTCTTTCATAGATGTAGGGAGCCTGCTGCTCAGCTTGGCATATAGTCTTTCTTCACGTAGGCCTGCCATGAAAGAGGCGATCCGTATACTTTCGTCTGCGTCCCGAACTTGCATTGACTCTTCGCTGAACCGCTTGAGGTACTGCAATGCGGTTTTGTCTCACTTTTTCTTGAGTGTGAACATGTGAGTAGCATTCCGCTGAAACGGCTTCGCCGTGTTGAAAGCATTTAGAAACATCTGTCCCAATGTCTCAAATTGTAGATCATCCTGGCCGGGATTTTCTTGAACCGTTCTCGGGCTCGGCCGGTGAGTAGCACGGGAAACGCCTTGCACTTCATCTCGTCCGGAGCACAGTCGAGGTTCATGTGCGTAAGATACTGGAAAAAGTGATCCTGGGGATTCTTTATTCCGTTATAGGGATCCAACTTTGGGATCGTAAACCTCGCTGGTCGAGGGTAACTATCTATCTGCTTGGAGAAAATGGATTCAAGAGCCAATTGAGCAGTTCTTTTCCCCGCTATGATGTCTAGCTTGGCTCGGGTTGCATCCATCACCTGTGGAATGACTAGCTATTTTCTTAGATTTGAAGAGGATGATTGATCACCCTTTCTGACACCTCTAAGCCTGGGTGGAGAATGTGTTTGCTGCCAAGACCTATCGTCGAGATCATCCTCCTCCTCCGCCTCCTGCTCCTGGGAGTTCTCTCCAGACGGATCTCCTCCTTGCAGATCATGTTCATGCGAATCTTCATTCAGATGATCCTTCTCATCTAGATATTCATCTTCTCGTCCTCCTCTGCCAAGGCGGCATTGAGGATAGCCTATTTTGTTGCGTCATCCAAGGCTACGAGTTGATCTACCAGAGCTTGGTGGGCGGCGTCAAGAGAGACTTCTTCATATTGCTGGTCTAGTTGTTAGCAACCGATTCTGTCGCATTGTTGGTGTTGCTACCATTGGCGGCTTGATGTCGTATGGTCACCATGGTAATCGTAGGGCTTAGAACAAGTTTATCAGCAAGAGGCCCTCATTCTAGCGCCAATTGACGATTCCAAAAATCGTCTATATGGATTTCGGGTATTTTGACTCTTATTGACACGCCAATGAAGCTTCTAGAACACAGATAACAATGGAAAGAAGGGAGGTTTGGGATGTCTTTAGGCTGCACTTGATGGTGATCAAGCTGCCTACGTATCCAATACGGGGATTGCAATCAAGTCTCCGTAGTTCCTTAGGGATTGCTTATATAGAGGGGCTTGTGCCCTAGAGTTAGCGTGTGGCGTGTATGAGATGGACTCTGATTGCCTTGGTCCCTAAGGAAAAGATAAGGATTATTTGATCTTCTTGATTTTAGGAGATTATGGCGAGTTATTTGAACGTCGGGATTAAAGTATTAAATTCGAGGGATTCTTCCCATTTCTATCAGATTCAGAATGTATGCAAAGGGTTTGGGTCTGAGCGGGACCTAGGCCAACCTTACAGATCGGATGTGGGTGATTTCGATCACAAGTATTGGCAGACTTGTAGGGGTCGGGATAATATCTGTGCCTATCTCGCTCGGAAGTCGGCCCTAAGCATTGGCCGTCCTAAGGAGTTTGGGGAGAGAAGCCGAGCAACCCTAGCTCAGCTTCTGGGAGTTCCGATGCCTCAGACAACCTTTATATGTCTACACTTAACTTTGGGCTATTTAATAGGTGACACATGGGTAAGTTCACTTCTGGACATCGTCAGGTGACATGGACTTGACAATGTGAATGTTTTTACATATATTGGCCATCATTCATATGTTTAGTGTATTTGAGTTTGCAAGTGCGTGCAAGACATATTGGTACTTATTGTTACTAAGTCCATAGCCATTATCCAATGCAATTTATGTTGAAGTTGTAAGGTACAACGAGAACGAAAGAAAGAATGCAGAATAATTTTATTAAAGAATAAAATCATAGTTAAGTTGCAATAGGACTGATCATGGGTATTTATAACTTCATACACCTCATGAATCAGTTTGAAAGTAAGATACAAATGGTTACAACAGAATCAAACAGAATAACCATTTTTCTATCCACAAATGCATTGCTGACCATCTCACCAGCTGCTGAGTCTTCAGGCGGTCTGCTCAGTATTTAGTAGGTCAACTGACTGACACACATCACTTCCTTTAACACGTGTATTATAACACCCCCTCAAGTTGAGAGTGGTACATGATCAGCTTGCACTAAGCACTTCCTTCAGCTACATGAACTTTGTTGAAATATCTTGGAAATTCCCAACTTGTCCAGTAAATAAGAAAACAATGATGCATCCAAGGATTTAGTTAGAATGTCAACAAGTTGTTCTTTGGTGTTAGCAAGAAATAATTTTACAAGGCTAGATTTGACTTTGTCCCTTACAATATGACAATCAATTTCAACGTGCTTTGTCCTTTCATGAAAAATAGGATTGTGAGCAATATGCATGGCACTTGCATTGTCACAGAACAATAGGGTAGGCAACTGAACATGAATGTGTAAATATTGTAGAATATAGACCAGCCATTGGAGTTCACACACTGCATTGGACATAGCTCTGTATGCAGCTTCTGATGAGCTTCATGCTATAGTTGTTTGCTTCTTTGCTTTCCAAGAGATAGGGGGATCTCTCAAAAACATCAAGTAACCTGACACCGATCTCTTGTTTTAGGATAACTAGTACAATCACTATAAGTAAAACCTTTTAAAACAAGATTTTTTTTTCTGCTGGGAACAAAATGCCTTGTCCTGGATTGGCCTTTAAATACCTCAGTAGTCTATAAGCAGCCTTCATGTGATTTTCAGTAGGTGTGTCTAAAATTGACTCAACTGCTGCTGATCAACAAAGGCTATGTCTGGTTTGGTAAAGGTAAGATAGATGAACTTACCCACCAATGATCTATAAGCAGTGATATCATCAAGAAAAGGTGAATGTCCATGTTGAAAAGTATGTTTGGATTCGATAGGTGTTTTTGCAGGTTTCGCCTCCCCGAAAACTCATATTCTTCTAACAAATTAAGAGTGTATTTCCTTTGAGAAATGGAGATTCCAACAGGAGTTCTGACAACTTCAACACCTAGGAAATACCTCGATTTTCCAATGTCTTTAATGGTAAACTGTTAATGCAGGGCATCCTTGATTTGCTGAATGAGCTGAATGTCAAGACTAGCAGCTATAATATCATCTACATATACTAAAAGAGAAATAATGGATTATCATGATCCTTTTGTTAACAAACTATGATCACTCTTTGATTGGAAAAACCCTTGTCTCTTCATAGACTCAGTTAGCTTGCAGTTCCATTGTTTGCTGGCTTGTTTCAAACCATATAATGACTTGGTTAATCTGCAAACTTGATTTGGATTATCTATTTTGAAGCCTGGGGGAAGCTGCATGTAGACTTTTTCATGCGAGTCATCGTGTAAATAAGTCTTTCGTGATGACCTTGGACAAGTCTAAGTTATACTACAAGCGATGCACATTAATATTCAAATATAGTGTACACGATCTCACCCCAATCAAAGATCGGTGAAGTACAAAGATTCTCCTCAAACGAAACAAAGAAGAAAACGGTGAATCGGCAAAGCGGACTCACTTTCGGCCGAGTAAAGACGAAACGGTGAAGGAAAAGCTAAAACGGCTAAGTCGAAGGATCACTCGACCGTTCTAAAAACGGCGAAGTAACACTTACCGGATCGAGATTTAATATACGTTGAAGATTCGAGAAGATCATGCTTTAAATGCACAATCAATAGAGGATCAATCAAGGACGGATTTTCTGCTATACGTTTGAAGAAAGAATCCGATCACTGAAATCAAGGAGAATGCAATTAAGGGGGAATCAAGAATAAAATCAAGGATTATTCCCTCATTAATATAGCCAACGGACGGAATTTCAAAATCAAGATTATTCAAGGCTATAAATATAAGGCATTGACAGACAGAGAAAGCGTGAACCAAAAAAAAAGAAAAATCAAGTGAAAAATCTGTCAATTTGAAAAGCCTTCTCTCTGAACTTACAAGGAAAACATCTAGTGATCAACTCAGATATCAGATCTACAAAGTCATACTTGGCGCCGAGATTGATCAACCAAGTGTGTGAATCACATTCACATCAAACAGAAGCAACTGAATCAGAGGCAATCTGAGAAGGAGTTGAATCTGTGATAGCTGTTGAAGGATTTTGATCTCAAGGAGCAGCAAAGAAGACTGAATCACTGAAGCTGTTGCAGTCAAGGAGTGATAGTCTTGTAGATTGTGAAGTTTGGGAAGCCAAGGAAGGACAATCATACTATTGTATCTGAGAAAACAATAGTGAATTCCTCCGATCATCACAGGAGAAGAGTGGATTAAGGGATTACACCATCCTGAACCACTATAAGCCTTGTGTCAATTTAATTTCTGCAATTTACTTTACATCATTTATTTAATTTGCCTACATCATAACCTATATCTGTGATTGTCTAAACTGATTTGAAAACAACATAGTAAGAAGGGACTTATCCGCTGCCCAAAAGCTTATAAATAAAAGAAAAGTTTTTGAAACTCCACTATAGTCATTCACCCCCCCCCCCCTCTGACTATAGTTTCACCCTTCTCTGGGACCAACAATTGGTATCGAAGCAGTGTTCCTAGTATCAGAACCTGTTCAGATCTAATTTCTGGTAACAAGGAGATCACTTATTTTCAAAGTAGTTTTCAAATCTGAGTTTTCTATACGCTTACATTTATATCTTCATTTGCACTGATGGATTCCTCAAACTTCTTGTCAAAAGTACCTGTTTTTAATGTTAATAATTTTGATGAATATAAAATAAGAATGCTATCTCATCTTGCAGCAACTCATGAAGAGATGCGGGATGTAATTAATGATGGACCAATCACAATCACTACTGTGGTAGGCACAGGAGCAGATCAAGGAAAGGAAATTGACAAACCTAAAAAGGATTGGACTAAGGATGACAGGAGAAGAGCAAATCTGGACTTTGTTGCAAAAGACATGATCTTGAAGACCCTAGATAGCAACATGTTCATGAGAATCAAAGCGCAAAACAAAGCAAAGGAGATGTGGGACAAGCTATCATTGATAAATGAAGGATCCGCGAAAGCGATTTGCAAAATAGAAATTTGAGAACTTTAAAATGAAGAATTTGGTGAATCCATTGATCAAATGGACAACGGATTCTCAAGCATCATCGTGAATTGCAACGGCTTGGACACATATATCCCCGAGAAAGAAGTATGCTTGAAGATCTTGAGAGGACTACCCGAAAGATGGAAGATCATAACATCGTAATCGAGGAACAACGAATCTTGCAAGCACCGACACTCGACACCGATGTCCCAATTAAAAGCTCATGAATTCGAATTGAACGGTGAAGATGGTGCTCCGGCGAGAGACACACAAAATCACCGCATTAGTGCACCCCAAGAAAGTAACTTTGCCGAATGCATCAACAAAGAGACACATGAACTAAAAGAACGGTAGCTTTATTAGTTAAACGCTTTGACAGTTTAGCAGAAAGAAGCCCTTCAAAGGGAATTCATCATCAAACAAGAGGTCAAGCTCAAACAAAGATATGAAGAAGAATGATGATGAATACAGATGGTTCAACTGCAACAAGAAAGGTCACTTCAAGGCTGATTGTCCTGAAGAAAATGACAAAGATGATGAAAAGAAGAAATATAAAGCATCTGAAAAGAGAAAAAGCAAGAAGGCACTCAAGGCAGAATCCAGCAGTGAAAAGAATGAAGAATCATCTGATAATGATTCAGATGATAGTGATGAAGAAGACAGCTTAGAAAATGAAAAAGCATGTTTATGCCTCATGACCAAAGAATTGGATGAATATAAAAGTGATAGCTCAGACACTGAGGAAACAAGCCTATGTTTAATGACTAAAGAATCAGATGAAACTGAGGTAACATCTAGTTCCTGTTCCTCATCAAATGCATCCACATCTAACACCGCACAATCTTCTAGTCTCCCATTAGATACGACGAGACCTAGTCGAAAATCTCATGACTAAATTTGATGAAATTGAAAAGAATCATGAAATTCGGAAAAGGAATGCAAGGATCTAAGAAAAGAGAATAAGAGATTAAAGAAAGAACTGGATAAAGCAAAATTTGAATTAACTAGTAAGGAGACCTACTTAAATGATCAACAAAAAGCGAGATGATCATACATACGTTATTAACGGATCGTTAAGAAAATCTCCTCATCAGTAAAGGTAACCACTGCACCACTAAAAGCACCAGCTTACAAACCCTCAAAAAGGTTTGGATCCAGATCTGGTCTTGGCTACAACAGTCAGGATGGAAGTAGGAATAATGGTCAACACAATTCTAAATTCAGGACCATTAATGGATCAAAATTTAGAAAGGGACGGACCATAGTTCCAACAGAACATCCTATTCCGGTGAAGTCAAAACCTAGTGTAGTGAAACAGCAGACTAAATCCTCATTCCAAATCAATCAAGAACAACGGCCTATCCGAAAGGTAAAGGCGAGACTTTACCCTTCGAGAGGATGATTGGAATGTTGCACCTCCAAAATACAAGAGGAAACCATTCCATAAAATGCATCATGTGTTTAAGAAAAACCAATGCGTTCCTAGACACATGAAGCAAGAAAGGTTTCCTACTGCATATTGGAAAGTGAAGAAGGATGTAAATGCACCAAAAGGTGGAGAAAAGTATCAGAATACCTTCAGTAAAAATATTAGAAGCTATTCTGCCATGCCTTATACATATGAAGTTGATGACTTCAATTATCCAAAAAGAAGACCCTTTGGATACACACTTGGTATGGGAGGCATGATTGCTAACAGGTATGGACCCAAACAGTGTTGGGTACCTAAACTTAATTAATCTATTTTGTAGGATGTCTGGTACATAGACAGTGGATGTTCCAGACACATGACAGGAAACAAGAAATGGCTCACTAACTTCAAAGCTTTTGATGGACCAAAAGTCACATTTGGAGGCAAAGAAAACCCTGGCAAAATTAAGGGGGAAGGCATAATACTCAAGAACAATCTAAAGATTCAAAACGTGGCATATGTCAAGGGACTTAACTTCAATCGATGAGCATCGGTCAATTCGTGACAAAGGCTACAATGTGCACTTCAACAAAGAAGGATGCAAAGTGATTCACAAACCAAACCAACACGGTAGTTCTTGCGGGTAGTAGACAAGACAACATGTATGTGTTGGACTCGGAGAACGACCAAGGCGAGAAACATGTCTACTTGTCAAGAATAAACAATCAACAAGTCTGGATTTGGCACGAGAAGATTAAATCACCCGAATTTCAAGACCATCAACAAAATATCAAAGAGCAAGTTAGTTGAATTCGCCGAGAGATCACATTCAAGAAAGAAAGTCTATGTGATGCATGTCGAAAGGAAAACGAGATCAAAAGTTCATTCAAGTCAAAGCCTTATCAATCTACAACAAGAGTTCTACATACGTTACACATGGACTGTTTGGACCGGTCACACCGGTAAGTGTGAGTGGTAAGAAATATACTCTTGTAGTGGTGGATGACTTCTCAAAGTACACCTGGACCATTTTCATGAACAAGAAGAAAGAAACACTCAAGAAGCTGCCAGATTTGCTGAGAAGACTCTAAAATGAGAAAGAGCTAAAGGTTATCAAGATCAGATCAGATAGAGGCACTAAATTTCTAAATGAAATTATCAGAACCTATTGTGAAGAAAATGGAGTGTTACATCAACTATCTGCAGCAGGAACTCCACAACAAAATGGTGTAGCCGAAAGAAGAAACAGAACTCTCAAAAAAGCAGTTAGAACAATGATTGCTGAAGCATGCTTGCCAAAGAGGTTTTGGGCTGAAGCAGCAAACACAACATGTCATACACAAAACAGATCAATCATCAACAAATATCATGGAAAGACTCCATATGAAATATGGAAATGGTAGAAAACCCAATATCTCATATTTTCATATGTTTGGATCAAAATGTTTTGTCTTAAACAGGAACCAACTGCATACCTTTGATGAGAAGGCTGATGAAGCAATCTTCATGGGATACTCAGACACCAGAAAAACATTCAGAGTACTCAATAAAAGAACATTGGTGATTGAAGAATCAATACATGTGGTTTTTGATGAACCAAATACAAATGGTGAAGACCTTCAAGACCAAGATTTGAAGGCAGCACAGAGGGAAATCTATACAAATGCAACAATACCAGCTACTATCCTGAATCATCATTTTGAAAATCAAGAGGAGCCACAAATCAATACAACAGTAGAAGCACCTGAAGTTGAAGTTCATGCTCAGCATGAAGGTATGGAAGCACCAAGTGAAGAACAACTTCAACCAGATCTAAATTGGCTAAGAGACCATCCTGAAGAACAAGTTATTGGAGATATTCACACAGGAGTTAGAACCAGAAGACAACTGGAGCACATGCTAACTTGCTTTCTATCACAAGTGGAACCCAAGACCATAGATGATGCAATCCAAGATGCAGATTGGATCACAGCCATGCAAGAAGAACTAAATGAATTTGAAAGAAATGAAGTCTGGGAACTTGTTGACAGACCAGCTATGGCCAACATCATTGGTGCAAAATGGGTATTCAGGAACAAGATGGATGAGCAAGGAACTGTTGTCAGAAACAAAGCAAGGCTAGTTGCAAAAGGCTATTCTCAAGCAGAAGGAATAGATTATGATGAAACATTTGCACCAGTAGCAAGATTGGAAGCAATCAGACTCTTTCTAGCATTTGTCGCATACAAAGACTTCAAAGTCTATCAAATGGATGTCAAGAGTGCATTCCTAAATGGACTTTTGGAAGAAGAAGTTTATGTAGAACAACCTCCTGGATTTCAAATCAAAGGAAAAGAAGACAAAGTATACAAACTCAAGAAGGCCCTCTATGGCCTCAAACAGGCACCTAGAGCCTGGTATGAAACACTATCACAGTTTCTGATCAAGAATGGATTCAACAAGGGAACTATTGACAAGACTCTATTCAAACTAGAGGAATGAGCAAGCACATTGCTAGTACAAATCTATGTTGATGATATAATCTTTGGATCAGAGGATGAAAAGCTTTGTGAGAAATTTGCAAACCTGATGAAGAGCAAATTTCAGATGAGCATGATGGGAGAATTAAACTATTTCCTTGGCCTTCAAGTAAAGCAAATGAAGGATGGGATTTTCATTAGTCAAGCCAAGTACACAAGAGATTTGATACACAAGTATGGTATGGATACAAGTGGCACAGCAGACACACCAATGTGCGCCAGAGTCATACTTGGAAAAGATGAAGCAGGAAAGGATGTTGATCAGAAAATGTATAGAGGAATCATTGGATCCTTATTATACTTAACTACAACGGATTCGATATAGCATTTGCGGTAGGAGTGTGTGCAAGATTTCAAGCTCAACCAAAAGAATCACATCTTCTAGCAGCTAAAAGGATTATCAAATACTTGAAAAACACTATAAATGTTATAATTTGGTATCCAAAAGATGGAGGATTTAAATTGATATCATATTCAGACTCTGACTATGCTGGATGCAAAATAGATAGAAAAAGCACCTCTGGAACATGTCAAATGCTAGGAACCAGACTAGTCTCTTGGTTCAGTAAAAAGCAAAACTCCATATCTACATCAACAGCTGAAGCATAATATATAGCAGCAGGTAGCTGTTGTGCACAAGTACTTTGGATAAGACAACAGCTAAGGGACTATGGAGTGGAAGAGAAAACAATTCCAATCATGTGTGATAACACAAGTTCAATATCTATTACTGAAAATCCAGTATTGCATTCAAGAACAAAGCACATTGATGTAAGACATCATTTCATCAGAGACCATGTTGAAAAGGGGGATGTCATCCTAAAACACATACCCACTGAAGATCAATTGGCTGACATCTTCACTAAACCACTCAGTTATGAAAGATTTAGTATGTTGAGAACTGAGTTAGGAATGATTGAAATTGAATAAATATCAAATAGCGGCTAACTGGAGTAATCGGCTAAGTGACTTCTTCAACTGGTACAACCTTTGCCGTTACAGAAGATGTAGCAGGTAAGGCACTGGTATCCAGCGAAGTTAACTTAACTGATTGTTAGGAACAGTTAAATGGAGCACTTCGGTGAAGAACTCATTGGATCGGCTAAGTAACCAGCCAAGGCACTTCACCGAAATAAAGACTTGGATAAATTAAAAGTGTGAACAAAATCAATTCTGATTACACGTGGAGAATAAGGAAATTATGGATGATTATTCTGTGAAAGATTACACACGTGGAGATCAACTTATGATCATGGAGGTAATTATATTATTTTTCGAATTATAAACTCCTCGATTCCCGGGCTCTATCATTACTTACCTCAAACCACTCCCCCATTACGCTCGAATATAGCAATTCACATACACAAAATCACCCCATTATGTCACAAAATCCTTCCATATTCAAACCACATTCACACTACCCAAATCACACTATATAAACAAGACTTAGAGATTTTCAGAAATCTTTACGCTCTCTTGCAAACCTACAAACCCTATTTCTGATTTTCACTGAAAACTTGAAGAACTCATTTCTAAACATCTATCTACTATCATTGGCTTCATCTTCCACAATCTCTCCCACTGAAAAATACTATGAGAAGTCAATCATCACTGGTTCATTCTTCAAACCAGAACATTATCTCTCGTATTGTGATAATGATGTGAAAGCTCAACGCTTGGTTGATCGTCGTTCAAATTTGGGGCCGATGACCTTCCTAAACCCCCCAATCACCGGAATTTGTTATGAAAATCGATTGCGTTCGGAAAAACGCCAAATTTGTGCCCAAGCACAAAGAAAAGCGAAGTCGACCGCATCACGAGCTCAATCTTTGGAAGAGACATAGTCATAACGCCCGGTACACTAAAAGATATCCGCAACTTCCCATAATCGGTCCGGCCAATGTCAAGTTTGTGACGGTTGACGTCCAGAAATTCTGGGCTGAAATAGCCAAGAATCCCAGCAGAAACAGCAAAACATACAACCTGCCCAGATCAATGCTCAAACTTCCATTCGCGGAATTTGCACCAGTCATCACCAAGAATATCGAGGGCAGAAAGGGGTCTATGGAAAATCTGACTGAAGTTCGGATCAGACTGATGGCCATCATCTACGAAGGTACCAAATTCGACTGGGCAACGTTTGTTTTCAATCGATTGAAGGACCAAATTCAAAAGGAAATTGATCTATCAACAACGGCACCAAGCAAGGGTTTACAGAAAAAGGGCGACTTCTGGGAGAGGAAATCATATGGGTTTCCTCTTCAACACCTGTTCAACGAATTGAAGGTAAAACCCACCAATCTACAGTCCCCACACAAGTCAAAAACCATGTTTACCTACATCAAGGCTTCCTTGAACCCCAAACCCATTGCTGGGAGCAAAAGAAAGCGACCTGAAGACAGTAGATCGGGAGGGGGACGAAGAACTAGATCTCAAACGGCACAGGAAAGCACCTCTCTGACTGGAATCAGCAATTTGAATGAACCTGTGACAATAAGTGACGACACAGCAACGGAAGAAAAAAAGCAACAAGAGGAAATCACCTATCTAGAGGAAGGCGAGGAAGGATACAGAATCACCTCATCTGAAGAGGAAGAAATAGATGAGGCAGAAGATGAGTCAGAGGATGAACATCTAGGAGGTAGAAATCTTGAAGTAAATCAAGAAGATTTGGGGATCTCTGACGATGAACTGACTCTCCAAGAAGTTCTTTTCAAAAGCATTGGTACAGTTGACAAACAGCTCAGTGAGCCAGCTGATAAAGCTCACTCAGCCGAAATTGTCAACTCCCCCACAATTGCACAAGGGGGAATAGTAGCAGATGCAGAAGCTCACACTCAACAACAACCTCTAAATGACCCTGTGTCTAATGAGGCAGAACAAGAGCAGATGGAAGAAAAAGAAGAAGCACAAAATGAAAAGGAAGAAGAGGAAAAGGGACAGCAAGAAGTTGAAGTGGAAAATGAGGAGAAGCAAGGTGAAGATGCTGAGGGTGAAAATGATGAGGATGAAGAGGATGCCCATGTGACACTAGAAGAAATTGATCCAGAGAGAGTCTTCAATCTGGACATTCAACCCCTCATTGTGGACATGGAAAGGCAATACTACAGCAGGCAAAACTTGAAGCATGCCTTAAGGAGTGAAGCTACCTCCTTCAATCACAAGATTGAGGCCCTGATTAATCACATCAAGATTCAGGATGAAGTCATGGAAAGGCAAGGGAACTTACTTTGCAACTTACAGCAACTCATTCCTCATCATGTCCAAACCAATCTTTAATTCCATGCTGAGGCAATGGACAACAATCTTAAGCCATTGGTGGACACTCTCAATGCTCATACTCATCAAATTCAGCATCTGGATGAAGTAATGGAGCATTCTGGCAAACAATTGGACCTTCTACTCAAAATTGGTGAGGCCAACAACAAGATAATGGAGAGAAAATATGGACCTCTCCCTGATTCTGATACAGCACCAACAAATCTTGAAGCCTTTTTTAGTGCTGCCAAAAAGGGGGAAGGAAGTTCTAAGCCTGAAAGCAATAAAGAGAAGGCAAGCCCAATAGAAAAGGGCAAGGGCAGCAAAGGCAAAGGCATCAGGGTTGAAGATGTGAAGAAGTAGATCTTACACTCAATCTGAATGATTTCTAGATTACTTCTATGTGCCCTGTCTTTAAATAAAAATATGCAATATCTTATTGCCCTATGATGGATGAATAAAATTGCTGAATTTGTGTTCTGTTGTTATAAAAAAATTTGATTACTTATGTTCAGGCTTATGAGGGTTTTTGGCATCATCAAAAAGGGGGAAATTGTTAGGAACATTTTATTATGTTTTAATGATGGCCATACTAGCTGTTATAGCAAGCCTGAAATAAGTTAGAATTCTCTGTATAAGTCTTTACTTAGAGTCTGACATGTTGTATAAGTTGAGTCGACAAGTATTGTACTAGTTGGTAGGACGGCAAAGCAAAAACCAGGTATTCGGCAGAGAGAAGCCAACCAAGCACCAGCAGAGAAGCAATGCAGACATTAAAGGTCTGACTTGTAACCAAGGAAGTCTGTGATGACCTTGGACAAGTCTAAGTTATACTACAAGCGATGCACATTAATATTCGAATATGGTGTACACTGATCTCACCCCAATCAAAGATCGTGAAGTACAAAGATTCTCCTCAAACAGAAACAAAGAAGAAAACAGTGAATCGGCAAAGCAGACTCACTTTCGGCTGAGTAAAGACGAAACGGTGAAGGAAAAGCTAAAACGGCTAAGTCAGAAGGATCACTCGACCGTTCTAAAAACGGTGAAGTAACACTTACCAAATCAGATTTAATATACGTTGAAGATTCAGAAGATCATGCATTAAATGCACAATCAATAGAGGATCAATCAAGGACGGATTTTCTGCTATACGTTTGAAGAAAGTATCCGATCACTGAAATCAAGGAGAATGAAATTAAGGGGGAATCAAGAATAAAATCAAGGATTATTCCCTCATTAATATAGCCAACGGACGGAATTTCAAAATCAAGATTATTCAAGGCTATAAATAGAAGGCATTGACAGACAGAGAAAGCGTGAACCAAAAAAAAAAGAAAAATCAAGTGAAAACTCTGTCAATTTGAAAAGCCTTCTCTCTGAACTTACAAGGAAAACATCTAGTGATCAACTCAGATATCAGAGCTACAAAGTCATACTTGGCGCTGAGATTGATCAACCAAGTGTGTGAATCACATTCACATCAAACTGAAGCAACTGAATCAGAGGCAATCTGAGAAGGAGTTGAATCTGTGATAGCTGTTGAAGGATTTTGGTCTCAAGGAGCAGCAAAGAAGACTGAATCACTGAAGCTGTTGTAGTCAAGGAGTGATAGTCTTGTAGATTGTGAAGCTTGGGAAGCCAAGGACAATCATACTATTGTATCTGTGAAAACAATAGTGAATTCCTCCGATCATCACAGGAGAAGAGTGGATTAAGGGATTACACCACCCTGAACCACTATAAGCCTTGTGTCAATTTAATTTCTGCAATTTACTTTACAACATTTATTTAATTTGCCTACATCATAACCTATATCTGTGATTGTCTAAACTGATTTGAAAACAACATAGTAAGAAGGGACTTATCCGCTGCCCAAAAGCTTATAAATAAAAGAAAAGATTTTGAAACTCCACTATAGTCATTCACCCCCCCCCTCTGACTATAGTTTCACCCTTCTCTGAGACCAACAGTAAATCTGATAAAGATGCCAATTATGAGCTGCTACTATTGGTAACAAGGCCCTGGTTGTGGTGATATCGACTACACGAGAGAAGGTCTCTTGATAATCAATACCACATGTCTAAGTATAACCTTTAGAAACTAGTCTGGATTTGTATCTTTCTACAGTCTCATCAGGATTATACTTAACCCTGTACACCAATTTGCACCCTTCTAAATACGCGGATCAACAATCTCCCTGTGAACGTAAAGCTTCAATCTCCTTTTGCATAGATTATTTTCACTCATCATTTTTTATTGCTTGATTGAATGTTTTTGGTTCTTTAACAGCATCAATTGCATTGACGTATCTACCATACTCAGGTGAGAGCTTTTTTAGATTCATCACTTTACTCAGCTGATGTGGTGTCTGCCGTATGTTATGAGCACCCCATTGAGAGAAATTGGTGCTCTTCTTGTTCATGCTGATCTCTCAAATGAACAAGTGCAGGTGCCTGGGCATTTGAGTATTACCTTTAGTAGTATGGTATGTTATGGTTGATCCTATGTTAGTGCTGGTCCCTTGAAAAGGCTTTGGTTAAGTTTAGAGAGGGGGTGGTGAATAAACTTAACACTTAAAACTTTTTGGAGTTGACAAACTCAGCAAGGTCAGTAGTCTGCTGACTATTAAAGTTACTGAATTTGTTGCAGTGGAATATATTTAAATTAAGCTTTATTACTTGTTGTTAAAAAGATGATACTAAGTATTGGATACTCAGTAGTGTAAGTGTGTGATTCAGTTGCTAGTTTGAGTAGGTTGATGCTAATTGCAGAAAGTAAATGCATAAAGTAAAGTAGGCTTGATTTATAGTGGTTCCAGGTGGTGTAATCCTGTCAGTCCACTCTTCTCCTGTGATGTTGGAGGAAATTCACTAGACATCCTTGAGGTTGCAGTTACAAAAATCTCTAAGATGTTTGTCCTTCACCAATGACTATGGCTTTACAAACTGAACACTTGAAACATGTAGGATTCCGCTCCAAAGTATTCCACTTGTCCTTGAAGGGTAGGATTTCCTCTTCACCAGCTCCACCAAAAACAACAGTTCTTGACACCCAAAAGATGCTTCTCTGTCTTCAGCTCACTTCTTGTAAAAGAAGGGTTGAATCAAGTAAGTGATTCAGCTTTCAGCAGCTTGATCTGGATGAAATGATCAGCAGCTTGAGGTCTTCAAGTGTGTATACTTGATGTAACTTGATAGCAGGTTAGACTTGAAGAAATTTCTTGATCAGTAAATCTAAGCTCGGTGTATGTCAGCGTGGTGATTTTCTTGATCAAAAACTTGATGGCTTCAACTAGATTATTTGTTGTTCATCATCTTCAAACTGAATCAGGAGTCTCCTATTTATAGGTGTGAATCCTTGACTTGTGTTTGAATTTTAAATGTAGCCGTTTCAGATGTCTCCATCTTGACTTGCTTTTTGTCCCTATTCATAGTACTGACACTGTCAGTCAGCTTTTTGTCAGTTTTCATATTGTCCCCCTGTTGACTTATATCCATTGGATAAAGCTCTGAGTCATCAACATTCCTTTTATCTTGACCATTGATTTGTTGACAAAATCAAGGCTTGTAATCCATCCTTATCCTTTTAATATTTCAATGTAACTTTGATTAAATCAAGATTTACATTCAGTAGATACCTGGGGTATATCAGTCTGTTGATGTTCATATATGTCAGCTGGTTTGAGTCTGATGTGTTTCAATAACACTTCAGCTAACTTCCTTTCATCTCTTTTTATTGTGAAGTTAGAGTGCACCATTTTGAATATAACTAAGTTCCAATCACCACTTAACATATGGAACTTAGACTTTGTACACAAGTTATATGTAATCAGTTTTGGTCATCACAAACTTCCCTAAATTCTGATTCCATATCCTTGACTTTAAATACTAAGTTTGATCCCTTAGCCTTCAATAACTGAGTTTGAACCCTCAGCCTTCTGTCTTCAACAGGTCCCTAGTTAGTCTACCGACCTAGACCCGGAAAAAACTCCAAGATTTTCCCTCTTACTCCTCTTGGCCGAAATTTTTCTTCCTCTCTCTAAGAGATGGAAGTCGAAAATTATGTTGTGTATTAGGCTTGGGAGAACTCTCTTTATATAGGAGAGTAATCCTTGTCCTCCAAGGATTTTATTTTGCAAATAATAAATCCAATAAATAAAAGATAATCCCATAATATTCTAGAACAAATCTAGAATAATATTTATCTTTATTTCTTACCATAAATATTTATCCAATAAATATTTTGTGCACATGTCTTATTAATTCACAAGAAAACCAATTTCTTGTTTCCTAAACATGCCTTGGCCGAAATTATCATTATTGACCTAGTCAAAATTAATTTCGGCCATAACACTAATTTTGCCAAGATTATGAAAAATGCCTTTTTCACATATTTAATTTTTTAGCCCAACTAATTTAATAGTCTACTAAACAATTAATTCACATATCGTTTTAATTAAATTCTAACAAGAACTAAATTAATATTATTAGGATTCGACGTCCGAGAATAGCTATGCTATATTGGAGGCATGTCGGGGACCATGGACTAATAATCAGCGGCTCCGATAAATCAAATAAATAATTATCTTACGAACGTAATAATTATATTCGATAAATCAATCACGGGAATATGCCACCATAATCCCGTGATCGCACTCCTCCGATTATGAGATTATATTTATCTCCTCACGAGAATGATAATAAGCGTCCATTGATATAATCATTACATATGGATTAATCCTCCATAGATCGTTCATTCTAAATCGGGAAGTTACCGTTAACCCTTTTTAGAACCTCTTATCCTTATTTACCATTAACCCCCTAGTGATCAATTAATTCATACAACTCACTGGTAGCTAATCAGTGTAATATGAACTCCATGGATCGATCAGTTTCTAGGATTAACAAATAAGGAAATTGTCTATCTACTTCCAGAAATGGAAGGAATGGATTCCGCATATGTGATTACACAGACTACTCACTCAATCCAGTACAATGCCAAGATGGGGTAATTCGATCACGGACTCGGTGTAATCCTTAACCGTCAAGTCAAACCTCATACCGATTCAAGCAAAGCTTGACTCGTGATCACCTCGGGATTAAGATATATCCATAAATATGATCATCGAATGATTCGATAAGACTTCTTGATTACGGAATTATATCGTGAACTCTAATCAAATCGGTCCGCCCTATATGATATATCTATCACATATAAATGCCCCACTAGGTTCTCTTAGCCGAAAGTCCGGATAAGACAATCACACCTATTGTGTTCGGGCGCATTAATAGCACGTTAAAGGAGAGACCCGATACTCTCGATTAACTTCACTACGGGCTAATTGTATTTTAAGTACATCTTCACTAACTCAATCCTCCCGTGTATATCCCATACACTGAGTTAAGTGATTACATAAACGATATACTTTTGGGTTTTCTGTAGTGTAAATACTATTATCACATCGGTGAAATGAGAATAATAAATATGAATAATAATATCATTTCATTTATTAAATAAAAAAATTACAAAATTGTCTTTCGGGCATCACACCTAACAATCTCCCACTTGCACGAAAGCATGTGATTAATTGTTTTAGAGTACACCCTATTATTTAAACTACAACAAACTACATCTCCCACTTGCTCTAAAGCAATGGAGACCCATCCCGTATTCTAGTACCCATTAAGCATATCATAACCATTGTAGATGACAAAGTACACTCCGAGTGTGCCGTTGTAGGATGGGTCAGTGACTCGGGGAGTACCTACATCTAAATATCATGGGTCTTAATGATTAGTCAGGTTGTCGGCTCGAGATGATCTGTTTAGAGTATATTTTACTATATTTTCGGGCTTAATCCCTAAACAATTTACCTTATTTTTAAGGGAAATAAATGAGAAAAGCGTGTTTTAACTGTTAAATTCCTATAATGGTTATTGAGGGGTTATAATTTAATTATGAGGAAATATTGGGTTTAAATGTTATTTTTGTTACACATTTTATTATTATTATTATTCGATGTCTCGGTGTAACAACAATTTTGCAGAAAATTAAAAGATATGCAGGGGGATGTTATTAATGGAGAAGATTAATCTCATTCAATCAAGTGATTTCAAAATAAAGAAGAAAATCGGAGCATTAAAGAGAGGATAAATCAAATCTGGTCGAAAGAGTGAAGTGGGGAACACGGTATACGAAGCAACAGTGTGAAAACGCGTAAATGGTAGGCTCGGTCGACCGAGCCGAGCTATTCGGTCGACCGAACCCCGAAGCTGCAAAATCGACGCGTTTTTCTAGATCCTTCCTTATGTAGGCGAAACTCCTATATAAGCAGCACCATTCGAGCGGAAAAGAGGACACAGAAAAATACAACACATCATTACACAGCAGCCGCATACCTTAGCAGCCGCACCACATCACACAAAAACATGAGTTTCTTTCTTTCAATTTTCTTTTGGAGATCAAAGATGATTGAGGGCTAAGCAATTCGCAGTAGGACAACGGGATGAAGCCATTACAACATCACCACAACCAGGAGATTTTCAGTAAACATTATTAGTGAGTTTGAATTTATTTTTCTTTATCGAATGTTTTGAATTGTTTGAATGTATGTTTTGTTAGATTGAAAAATCGATGAAACGATTATTGTTTTGAATTTGATGAGAATTAAATTTGCATAGAACCCTTCATTCGATACAGTTAATGATAAGCCAAGGAATTAGTTTATTTTTAACTGGGTAGGAGATTCGGAAACGAACTTATGATCATGTTATTCCATTGTCAATTTTGTTTCACTTGAGAAAGGGAACAGAAACCAAATAAATTTGATTAAAGAAATTTGATTGGATTTAAGTTAGATCACACCAAGAAATTTGATTCATCTCACAAACTTGGTTGGGTGGTGGTTGTTTGGTAGAATCCTTGTTGCCCTACTGTCTCGTTACATTAAGAAGAAAGTCAGTAATTTTTCATAGCAATTTGGATTTTAGATTCAATAGCTTATTTGGGTTTAATTTGTTGTTTTTTCAATTTGTATTTCCTTTAGTGTTATTTGATTTCTTCTGTTTTATTAGATTAATAGAACTTATTTAGGACCATAGAATTTGTAGGAACTTTATTATTTTAATTAGATTTATCGTGACAATTCACCGGTACGTTAATTGTATTTTTGTTTCCGACATCATTCGATTCCTTGGACGACCCGGTAATACCCACTACAACGTGCCTTGCACTTGGGGTGTTCCGGTAAAATTATAAATTTAAAACTCACCGAACACGATCCGTAGAATCGAAACGTTACCGGTCCATCTAATCATGTGGTACTTTCCCAATATGCTTTTGACCTCTAGTGATTTCGAAAATCCTTATGAGCTACCCCTTCATCGTTTGCACAATGATGTGGTATCGGCTTCCAAATCTAGAATCACTCCCAGATATGAAAAGGAAATCCTTAAGCTATATCGCCTCTCTAGCTACTACAAAATCCGCTAATCACCCAACTAGTTAAATTCGAGTTGGCATTTCTGGATTCCTCCAGGCAATAGCTTCAACACAAGAGCAAACACTGAGCCGGAGATCGACTTAACGATCATCCTTAATCTGACTTAAAGTCAAAATCAGTGTATCACACATATCCAAGTTCACACATGAATATGTCCGCATATTATTCCTCGTTCTCTTCAAGATACTAAAGGCATACTAAACTTGCTTTGTTAACCGCCGAATCTAAGATTCGATCAAAGTTGACGTTCAATAACCTGACCATCTCTTACTATAAAGAGAATCTATCCCATTTCTCTTGATCCAAAGATTTAGAGAGTCATTCCTGAGGCATAGGGTAGAACTTCCTCGTTGAATGTTGCATACACAGATGCATCATCTTAACCAATAAGATGGATGGGAAACCAGTGACTGATTCTAATGAATTCGACCGAGTCAAACTTTTTAGGATGTTGTCCAAATCTCTCGTTGCGTAGAATTGTGGCATTGTCGTATTTCGACTTCGTATAACACACCCATGTTGATTCCAACTCGGTGCGTTGTTATCCTTCACAAACACTAATATATGTATATATTCACTACCGTACTAAAATTGATATCCGCCTACAAAAGACTTATGAATATTCTGGTCAAATCCACATATTGTAAAATATATGACTTCCAGTGACCGAGAGGTTTGCTTTTTATCCACAAAGGACATAAGCCTCGAACATTCATCCTATCATAAGTTCATAAGGCAATACCCTTCTGTTTCGAATGAATCCAGACTCCGTTTGTTTGGCAAGAAAATCTCAGGGAATCACCCCTATTTTCTGATTTTGAACGAAATCATGCAATACTAAGTGGTAAGAGAGTCCAAGGTCTGATTAACTCTCTACTTCTTAGGGAATTACCCCTAGACCACTCAAGATTTGCTCTGAAAGATAAACTTTCCTATTCATTCTACTCTTTTCCGTGTAGATCCAATTACTCCCACTGGGCCTGAGACACTCAGGTGGTTCTACAAGAGTATGAACAGAACTGGAGTACCGAACTCCATTCACAGGGTTATTGCTATTAAACCAACCTCTATTATCAGAATCCTATACTGCTCACAAAAGAGCCATGGGTCATCAAACGATCCTCAGACTACAAAGTCCGCAGAACCCGTAATAGGTAATGGATAAACCATACTCCCAATACTTACTGGGTGGATCGAAATTCTGATCTAGTTTAGTAGTATTTAGTGTTATCACCAACAACCGATGTTGGATGTGGTCTGATTTTAATCAGTTAGTAACTACCTTGAGTAAACGTACTTCAAGGTTCAAGGTTTTTCTGTTCATAGCAATCAGAAAGGATGCAACAAGATAACTTGTCTCTTCCCGATTTCAAGAATCTAACCTTTATACACAATAGGTTAAAAGATATATCACGAATGGTCATTGATCGAACGTATGCGCGAAATTCCCGCCTTACCTTCAAGCACCGTGAGCTAAATGCTTATATTTATGGAAGTGGGGTGAACCGAATCCACACCTTATCCATAAATACCAAAGCATATTCTAGGTAGACTTCTCGGTCTTATATTTCATTGTAGACCTTTATTTCGCTTCCAATATCTTTATTGAGTTAAGCAGTGTATTGTAGCACATCTAAAACTATATAAGGCAATTTAACGGTTTCTCACTTAGTGAGAACATGTCACAACGAGGCAGCCGAGCATCGGCCTCGAGGACTATGAATGGCCTATTCCGAGTATAGAATACTCTATCTCTGTTGAAAACAGAGAAACCTCAAAATATTTTGGATAAACTTACCGGAGTGTTTGAATAGTTATCAGACAAGAAGTCACTACTCGGAAGCTCCTACTAGCTTTCATCAGACCCCAAAGGTCGTCATGAACAAGCTATGTTACTTCTTTATAACCATTATCCTTTCCCGATTGAAAGGAAACTTAGTCATTGAACCTTTGCGACAATATAACCAGACTAGGAGAAAAGAATCACCCTGAGCCAGTCTTCAGGTGTTGTCTTTTAGGGACTATGCACTAACTATGGAATATGAAGAAGCGTTTATCTGAATATAGAAACCAATTGTTTTAATAGTTCTTAAGATGTGTTTTATATACATATTTCAGCAATTGTAAGTGGTTTTGACTTTATCAAACAAAAGTCCGAGTCTTGGATTCGTACTACAAATGGTATATTCACTTTGTATACGACAAACAAATTATCGAATAGAAGGAAAATCCTTTCATTCCAACGAATCTTAAACATAAAATATTTTTTCCGCGATATCCAAGGATTGAATCCGAGATTCATTTCCTTATATCACTCCCACTATTCTAGCTAAAATTAACAGCCCGTTGTTTACTCTTTTAATCGTTAAATGCACTGCTACCTTGTTCTTCCTAAGAACTTAGCTCGAGAAAATTGCCAAGGATTCATAGGTTGGTGATCCAAAATCACTGTCCTTATCCTATGATTTTCAGTTAATTAATTTTCGGTTCAGCCTTAAAGTTTTCTCGGTTTAGATGACTAACACTTTTAGACATATTCTCCCATTCTTGACTTTCCGTGAATGGAAACAGATCTTGAACCGGCCGGTTCGTTTGAGTAGACACTACTCTTGCACCGTGGGATGTCTATTTCGAGTGTTACTCGTCGGGACTTCTCGGATTGTCTAATATACCAGAAAAAACAACAAATCATAACATTAAAGCTCCCACTAGTTTATCGTTTCCAAATACCGTCTAACGAGCAATGCTTTATTTTTTTATGATTTTCTGATTTTTTCTATTAGAAAATCTTTCGTACATAGTTCCAATGTTTCCAGAAAAATAACAAATCATAGAACTCCCACTAGTTCATCAATTCCAAATATCGTCCAACTAGCGACATTTCATGACTTTCCGGTTTTTCAATTAGAACGGTTACGTGTGTGGTCAGTTACACTTTTCTAATGTTCTATAAAAACAACAAATCATAAAGCTCCCATTAGTTCATCGATTCCAAATATCGTCCAACTAGTAACACTTCATGATTTTTCGATTTTTCAATTAGAAAATTACTCGTGTAATTACTACACACTCAAAATTCACTAGAAGAATTTCAAAGTCCGAAATCACCTTTGTGTGTCACTCTGGTTTTTAAAAGGCTTAAGAGAAAACATCTCTTTTGAAAAATAACTGCATTATCGATTAACTAGTTCAACGTCCTAGTTACTTTCCACTTTTTAACGAAGTCAATACTAGTCAATTATTAATTTTTAAGCAATTTAGTAAGGGATATAATGTTGTAAATAAAATGACATATATTAATTCAAGTTTAACACTACTATATAAGTTTATTTTAGGAATTGTAAACTAAAATTAAGTCTACTCTACCATTCCAAGGTTTTGACCTCGCATCTCGGTGCCGCCGTAGGTAGGTCAAAGAGATGACGGTTAAATCGAGACAATCTCATCAATGAATAACTTGTGAGAATCGAACATCCCACGAGAATCGAACATCCCTTTATTCATTGACTACCTTCCTTTTTTAGCCTAGATATTATCAAGAATACCCTTGATGAGTGTGACCTTCTATATCGGATATCTTAGGTACGCCTCGAGTGTGCCGTCGTAGGATAGGTCAGTGACCCGACGAGTACCCGGAAATCCTATCCTTTCGGAGACCAAGCCATGAATGTTGATAGGGGTGAACACCATCCGTAGGGGGACGAAATCAAGGCACCGCGAGGCGTCACCCTTCTCTCACTTACTTGTATCTATAGTAGAGGCCGTGGGGTTGGCTGTCGCTTCCCTCGCTCCCACTCAATATTTTGGAAGTGGTGGTGGGTTAACTAACCACGTCTTTTTGATGTTAACATAAAAGCACATCAAATCAAGGATTCCGAATGGTGTCGGTAACGTAGGCAAGCCTACCCGTCCTATTCGTTGGAACATATGCGACAGTCGGACGAAGTCGGGTCAAGAGAGCCCCATTGAGATAAGAAGGAAAAAATAAAGAAATAAAAAAAAACTTTTACATCAATCCTATGCTCAAACGATCTAAATCGAGAGAGCTTACAATAGATCTAACGAGTAAACAGTACCAACCCTAATCCATCTCTTCAAACCACAACAATCGCAACATAAAAAAAAATCATATATACATGCATCGGCCCCTATAAAAATTGGGACAAAAATCTACATGTTTTCCACTCCTAGATCTAATATTTTATACGTATAAATATAGATCACCAGGTCTCTGATACCACTATTAGTAATACCATCCGCAACGGAAGCGATTTAAGGATCTAGATCTATAATTTACACGTAATAAAATAACTAGATCTACTCTACAAGGGGGTTGTAGAACATACCTCTTGGATCTCAAAATCCAAGTAGAAGAACCGCAATAGGAAGAATAAAGGATGGTGTGAAGAGGACCACGATCTTCCGTACGTGTGATCCAAGCAACTCCCGGTGAAAGGAAATCCTCGTCTCGAATCCTCCCGATATGCTACCCGGAAAAAACTCCAAGATTTTCCCTCTTACTCCCCTTGGCCGAAATTTTTCTTCCTCTCTCTAAGAGATGGAAGTCGAAAATTTTGTTGTGTATTAGGCTTGGAAGAACTCTCTTTATATAGGAGAGTAATCCTTGTCCTCCAAGGATTTTATTTTGCAAATAAATAAATCCAATAAATAAAAGATAATCTCATAATATTCTAGAACAAATCTAGAATAATATTTATCTTTATTTCTTATCATAAATATTTATCGAATAAATATTTTGTGCACATGTCTTATTAATTCACAAGAAAACCAATTTCTTGTTTCCTAAACATGCCTTGGCCGAAATTATCATTATTGACCTAGTCAATATTAATTTCGGCCATAACACTAATTTTGCCAAGATTATGAAAAATGCATTTTTCACATATTTAATTATTTAGCCCAACTAATTTAACAGTCTACTAAACAATTAATTCACATATCGTTTTAATTAAATTTTACTAAGAACTAAATTAATATTATTAGGATTCGACGTCCGAGAATAGCTATGCTATATTAGAGGCACGTCGGGGACCATGGACTAATAATCAGCGGCTCCGATAAATCAAATAAATAATTATCTTACGAACAGAATAATTATATTCGATAAATCAATCACATGAATATGCCACCATAATCCCGTGACTGCACTCCTCCGATTATGAAATTATATTTATCTCCTCACGAGAATGATAATAAGCGTCCATTGATATAATCATTACATATGGATTAATCCTCCATAGACTGTTCATTCTAAATCGGGAAGTTACCATTAACCCTTTTTAGAACCTCTTATCCTTATTTACCATTAACCCCCTAGTGATCAATTAATTCATACAACTCACTGGTAGCTAATCAGTGTAATATGAACTCCATGGATCGATCAGTTTTTAGGATTAACAAATAAGTGGAATCGTCTATCTACTTCCGTAAATGGAAGGAATGGATTCCGTATCCGTGATAACACGTACTACTCACTCAATCCAAGCATACAATGCCAAGACGGGGTAATTCGGATCACGGACTCGGTGTAATCCTTAACCGTCAAGTCAAACCTCATACCGATTCAAGCGCTTGATCGTGATCACCTCAGATTAAGATATATCCATAAATATGATCATCGATTGATTCGATAAGACTTCTCGATTACGGAATTATATCGTGAACTCTAATCAAATCGGTCCAGCCCCTATATGATATATCTATCACATATAAATGCCCCACTAGGTTCTCTTAACCGAAAGTCCGGATAAGGCAATCACACCTATTGTGTTCTGGGCGCATTAATAGCACATTAAAGGAGAGACCCGATACTCTCAATTAACTTCACTATGGGCTAATTGTATTTTAAGTACATCTTCACTAACTCAATCCTCCCGTGTATATCCCATACACTGAGTTAAGTGATTACATAAACGATATACTTTTGGGTTTTCTGTAGTGTAAATACTATTGTCACATCGGTGAATATGAGAATAATAAATATGAATAATAATATCATTTCATTTATTAAATAAAACAATTACAAATTGTCTTTCGGCCATCACACCTAACACTAGACAGGTCTGCTGATAAAGTCAGCTGACCTACTTACAGTGCTTGTTTGATCAAACCTAAACAAAAATCAAACACTAGTAAACCTATGCATTTAATCTAGACGTCTTTTTGCCCTTGCTCTATAACAACCATTCTGGCACTCATCATTAAAACATAAAATATGTCCAACAATTTCCCTTTTTTTAGTGATGATGCCAATACCTCCTTACATCAAAGAAAAAAGATAAAAACAAAAACAGAACAAATTCAGTCATTCTCCATTAAAATCATACTTGTTCAAAAGTATTACAAACTAGGATCAACAAAAGGTAAATGCATAAGTAAGTGTGCTGATCTAGTTTCTGTCTCTGTCTTGTTCTTTCTTCTCTTGAAACTCCCTGATTTCTTTGACAATATCTATCATCCATTGATTTTCCAAAGTGGAAAAGTCAACCTAGGTGTGTAACTGTTTGCACCATTTCCAGGCTTCTGGTAGAGTCAATCTTATAGTATGAACATTGAAGCCTTGTCCCATGTAGAAATGTTTGAATTCTTCCAATGAATCCCTTGCTGTTTGACTTCCCATTCTTTGACCTCATCCACCTCTGCCACCTCTTCCACCTCTACTAGAAGCTCTCAATGATTTGACCCTTACATCCCAAAATTTGAGTCCTAAAAAGGAATTAAGTCCTTCCTGAAATCCCATGTCATGATAGGGTCTCTTCTTTCCATAGTAAAGCTTCTTGTATTCTTTCAGAAGGTCATCAGTCATCTGAATCCTGCCAGGTCCAGGTTTCGAACATTTATATCAGCCTCCTATTTCTTCTTAGCAAAAATCCTTGCAGCCTCCTTTGCTTCTGCTATAAGGCCCTCTTCCCCCTTATTGATATCATCATTAAACCGGAACAGTAGGCCATGAACACTTTCTTGTGTGATCACCAAATTTGCAAGTTGACCTTCCATTATCTCAGTCCTTGTGTCAACTGCAGTGATTCTTCCTTCAACAGTTTGGTCCAGCAGATTGATCCTCTCAGCAATCTTGGGATCCAAGGCAGGAGGTTGAGGTGCCTCAGCAGGTTGAGGTGCCACAACAGGTTTAGGTGCCTCAGCAAGCTTGTCAAGCTTCATGTGTAGTGAGGCAATCTGCTCATGCAAATTCTTATCTCTATTTGCTGTGCTCGTTTTTATACCTCTCACATCCTTGAGTAGACCATTGATAGCAAATTGAGCAGAGGTAATATTGGAAGAAACTGTTTCGGTAGTTCTTCCTCTGTTTTCCACCAGATTCACTAGGTCTTCAAACCTCTGTTCACTTCTGGTCAGTTGAGTCCTTAGTTGTGTAATATCATCTCTTACAACTCTCAACTCTTCCAAGACATGTGCTGGTACTACACCAGCCATACCTCCAGCCATTTGTCCAGCAAAATCACCAGCAGGCTCTTAAACATAATAATTTGCCCTTGGTATCTTGACAACTATGGCTCTTGTCATGTCCCATTCAGCAGGTTCAGGACCCTCTTCAATCACATCTGCAATAGGTACCTCCTAAAAAATAGGTACATGTGCTTGTTGGGGCTCATATGCTACTCCTTCTTCCTTAGTCATTTGGAACTCCTCATCACTGAAGTCATAGTCAACAAGTTGTTCTTCCTAGGTTCATCAGCAGCTTGTTGCCCATCTTTAGCAACAACAACCTTTTCTTCAGAAGGTTGCTGTCTGACTTCATCAACAATACCAAGTTCTTCAGCAACCTGTGCTACAGCAGCTTGTTCCACAGTAGCCTCCACACAATGCACTGGGATTCCTCAAATCCCATCAAAAGTTCCAACCTTTGTCCCAACACTGTTTGATCCTCAGTGACTAGGACCTCATGTTCTAACCTTTGTTCAGTTGCTTTCTGTTTCTCAGCAGACTGAACCACCATATCTTCAATAGTATCTTGAGGAAATACAGCCATATTTTCCTCTAACACACCTCCAGCATTTTCTATCTCTCTAAGAGTTTCAAAGCTTGTGCCAAAACTCCATCAGTGTCAATACTTTCTTGATATGAAGTTGATTCTTCTGACATAATTCCTTGTAGCTCAACCATCATAGCATCAGTAGGGGCCTTCAACATAGCATCTTCAAGAAGTGTTGATGCTGCCAAAATTTCTTCCAAATATTCTTTAACAGCAACAAACAGTTCTGATCCAAATCATCAATCTGCTGACCCTCAGCAGACTTGCCACCATCAGCAGATTGATCTACTGTCTTGTCAGTAGATCCTTGTCCAGCCTCCTCAGGAGGTCTTTGCATTGCAATACCACTAGACTGTCCTGGAAACATAGGATGATCATCATCAGAGTCAGATGAAGATGAATCATAACTATCCGGTGTAAATTTGGGATCTTTGAACATAATATTCTTCTTTTGCTTGCCATCTTCAATGATTGCCATAATCCTTGCCTCCAATTCAGATGTATCTATCAATCCTAGTAAGGTTTTCACTTCTAGGCTTTCAAAAATCCATTCCTCAAAACCAGTCATAAGTTCTGCTGCCGGTTTCGGTCTTTTGTAGAAACCAAACTTCCATTCAAAGTATCTTTGGACCCTCTTGAAATCAGGATCCACTCTCTCTTTCTTTGATTTCTTTTCCCTCCTTTCATAAGGCATAGTAGGCTTCCTTGGAACAGGTTGTTCAACTTGTTGTCCTCCAAAGGTTTCAACAAGATGACTTAATGTATCATCAGCAGATACAAATAGGTCAGTAGGTTCTTCAAGTTGTAAATTTGTACCTACCACCTCCATATGTTCAACACTAGGTTCCCCTGACTTATATGCTCACCAACAGGGTCTTCAATAGTTTGTTCTTCCCCTTGAGTTGCGGCATCCACATCAGGCTCTTAAACAAGTACAATGACTTCCACAACAGTCCAGGTTCAGCAGTGTACTGTGGTTTTTCAGTATGTTGCTCAACAGCAACCCCAGCAGCCTCAGTAGGCTCAACAACTTGTGTTGTTTCAGAAACATCTTCTTCTATTTCAGCTTCCTTTTGGGCCTCAAAACCCTCAATTCTTTGCCCTTTCCATGGCCTTTCTTTTTCACAACCTATTTTCTTCTTTTTGCAGGTTGTTCTTCATCAAAAAGTTCTTTTTCTAGCTGCTCTTTACTAGCAGCTTTCCTCTTTCTTCTATCTTCTTTCATCTGCTCTTTTAAGATCTCAGCAGCAGTTTTCTTTGCAACTCCAGTAGGCTCAATAGCCTCAATTTCAACTTGAGCCTCAGTAGACTCTGCAATGTCTACTGGTTGCTGCCTTGTCTTTTTAGGCTTTAACAACTCAGTTATCTTTCTTGTATCAACAGCTTTCTTTTCTGTACAGGCTTCTTAGGTGCAGCTGGTTGAACATTATTTTTGGCCTTGGTCCACTATTCCTGCCCACCATCATTGTCATCATCATCATCATTATCACTCTCAGTCCTTTCATTATCTCCTTCTTCATCATCATCCAAGCCAGGGATAGGATAATTGATTTCTGGCTTGTATCTCGACTTGTTGATTTTTGTAGGTGCAACATCAGCAATCTGTAGGTGATTCAACAGGGCCTGAATCATCAAACCCGAGGTTTTGTCTTAGACTTCCTTGTTCCATCTCTATCTTCTGACACTACATTCTTCATGTATTGAACAAAGAATCCAGCCCAATCAAACTTCAGGCTTCTACAAAAGATTATCAGCTAGTCTATCTTTGATCGAGAGAGTGTATCAAGACTTCCACTAAATCCCAGAATATTCTTGGCAATAATTTTGCTCAGCAGATTATATTCCAAGCCAATATTCTTCACATTGATATTCAAGACTGTTGGTGAAGACTTGTTTGTCTTTATTGCTTCAACAAACTCCAATCTTGATAACTCCATTAATTCAGGATTTGTAGGAGCACCATTTCCTGGTCCAAATCCAAACACTTCCCTCAGCAGGTCTGAAGTGATTTCAATCTCCGGGCATCAACATCTTAGTGAATGCCTCTCTATCATCTATTATCACCATATTCTTCCAGAAATTAACAACATTCGTATATGAAATACTTTCCAGTTTCAGATTTAGAACAGCTTCCAGTCTTGCACATCTTCTGATTCTTCTTCTAATGTTGATGGCTAACTCAGACTTGTTAGCATCAACAACAAAGCCTCTAACACTTTGGCTTGTACCAATATGAACATCTCTTTTGTCTGCCATTGTAGAAATATGAAAAAGATGAAGGAGAAACTTTGCAAATCTATGTTCACACTTGTATGTTTTCATAGAAAATCGATCTAAGGTTTGTATGTGTCTTCTGTGTGTATGTCTGTATAAATAAGGAAAGAAAGTGGGTGATAACTGTTAGGAAAGTACTGTGCATGTACTGTAGCATTTAACCACGATTAATCTTGGAATAAATGTGATGTTGCCACGTGTCCCACTAACTTGTCCCATTTAGAGTTGTAACCGTTGGATATTGTAACCGTAGTTATGATGGATAAGAATAATATCCGTTTAATGTTGACTTTCATTAAAGTTTGACTGTCTTCATAACGTATAAGTCAGCATACTTGGTCTTCAGTAGAGTTGAGCTTCAGTAGGGTTACTTCGAATTTACTCTGCTGATCATAAGATGGCTCAGAAGCCTGCTGACAGGAATACTCTGCTTAATTTCATACAGTCTAGTTTTGTCCAACTGATAATACAAGATGGAGTTTAATACCAATGACTGATCTGTCAAGTGAGCTCACCCAACAGGACAAAGACCAATCCTCTTGGCAACTTTATTTGCTCAATTGTCCAACTATTTAGGTACATGGAATTGTTGATACCAATGACTAATCTGCCAAGTAAGCACACCCAGTAGGGCAAAGACTAATCCCCTTGGTGAATTCCAGTACCCTGCTGACCATTAACATATCAGTCAACTTTTATGATGCCAAGTTCAGTTCTTAACTTAGCAAATCTTTCACTGTCCAATGGTTAAAGATGTCAGCAAGTTGTTCTTCAGTAGGGATGTAAAGAACCACCACAATTTTCTTTTCCACATGATCTTTGATAAAATGATGTCTTACATCAATGTGTTTGGTTCTTGAGTGCAAAACAAGATTTTCTGTGATTGCAATTGCACTAGTGTTATCACACATTATAGGAATTTTCTTTTCTTCAATCCTATAATCCCTTAATTGCTGTCTCAACCATAGTATTTGTGCACAGGAACTTCCAGCAGCAATGTATCCAGCTTCAGCAGTGGAAGTGGATATTGAATTTTGTTTCTTGCTAAACCAGGAAACAAGTCTATTTCCCATCAACTGACAAGTTCCTGTGGTGCTTTTTCTATCAATCTTGCATCCAGCATAATCAGAATCTGAGTAGGATATAACTTTGAACTTCCATCATTTGAGTACCATATCCCTACTCCCAAAGTCTCTTTTAGATACTTGAGAATCCTTTTGACTGCCGCTAAGTGACTTTCCTTTGGTTTAGATTGAAATCTTGCACAAACACCTACAACAAAGGATATATTAGGTCTATTGGCAGTGAGGTACAACAAACTTCCTATCATCTTTCTGTATAAAGTCTGATCAACATCTTTGCCTTCTTTATCTTCATCCATCTGATGCTTGTACTCATAGGAGTTGATACTTTGGTGCTATTTTCCATACCAAACTTCTTTAGCAGCTCCTTGGTATATTTAGTTTGATGAATGAAGATTCCATCTTTCATCTGTTTGACTTGTAATCCCAAAAAGTAGTTCATTTCTCCCATCATGCTCATTTGGAACTTGCTTTTCATGAGATTAGCAAACTTTTCACATAGCAATTTCTTTTCAGAACCAAAAATTATGTCATCCACATAAATCTGTACCAGCAGGGTGCTGTCCCCTTCATTGATTCTGAAAAGAGTTTTATCAATGGTACATTTGGTAAACCATTGTTCACCAAGAATTGAGATAAGGTTTCATACCATGCTCTTGGTGCTTGTTTCAAACCATAAAGTGCATTGTTGAGTCTATACACTTTATCTTCTTGATCTTTAACTTCAAAACCAGGAGGTTGTGAACATAAACATCTTCCTCCAGAATGCCATTCAAAAATGCACTTTTGACATCCATTTGGTATACTTTGAAGTTTTTATATGCAGCATATATCTTCCAATCTTGCAACTGGGGCATATGTCTCATCAAAATCTATTCCTTGTACTTGAGAATAGCATTTTGCCACTAGTCTAGCCTTGTTCCTAACAATGGTACCTGTTAAGGGTCAATTTGTAGCGTTTTATAAGGATATATTTTACATCAATATTCCCCATATATGGATGTTTTTCGTAGAATTCGAGCTTATAATCGATTAATTGAGCAAATGACGTTTTGAATAGTTAAAATGCAAAATCGAGTAAATATCGTGGTTTTATTATCTATTTTGTATGGTTTTACGTTTTGCTCGGTTTTGTCATCTTTTAGGTGCACAAATGTGGAATGGAAGAGGTCTAAATGATGTTTGATTGAAGATTAAAATGGAAAGAAAGAGATACAAGAGGATGAAGATGAAATGAAGTTTGGGAAAATCCCGAAAACGACTCGTAATACGACGGGCTAGTCAAAAAGGCGTTTTCTGAAGAAGAGTCCTTAATGAAAGTTGTAGAGTTTTCCGAGAGCTTTCTTTATGACATTCGGATCATAATTTTTGGAGGTCTACAACTCAAGATATGAATTTTAGAAGTTTTATTCCAACAAATATTCCATGCAAGGATATTCAAGCACGAGTTGCAAAGAATCACTTTGAACGAGCGTCCAAGATTATGAACGAACGTCCACCGCCGACTCAAAGCAACCGACTTAGTTTTTTCTTATAAATAGCAGCGCGATTTCAACCCTAATTCATACATAATTCGATTCCTATTGTTACCCACACATAAGAGAGGAACCCTAGGCCGCCCAGCCCCTTTGGGAGGGGGGTGGCAAGTTAGATTAGGTTTTTATTTTGCTTTTCTATTTTGCCGTCGCGATGTACTCCATGCTTGGGGGCTGCAATTGTTTGAACAAGCTTTGAATCCTTTTTCATTCGTGTTTTTTCTCGTTCTTTTATCAAAGTTTGTTTTATGATTTTATCTCAAAGTTGTATCTTTTCCTATGCGATTATTTGTTATGCAACGTATATCGGAAGATGGTTGCTTATCGATGTTTGATTTTGATGGAAGTCATGTTAGACTTAGATCACCATAGGAAAGATTGGATTTTTAACCTTGACATAACGGAAGTTGATAGGTTGATTATCTAGGTTGCTAGATTTGAATAAATCTTACACCTTGTTTTGATTGATAGACGAATTATCTACGGAAGTAGGATTCATACTTTTGATTAAGTGAACCACATCTTTAGTTAATCATCACAAGATAACCTTAGATAGAGATAGAGGGTTTGAAGGATTGGATGATTTTGTTTGTTCATTGTTAATCTCCATGTTCATCTTCTTGTTTATTTCCTTTTATAGTTAGTAGTTTAGATTTAGTTTTTATCGCTTTTATCCTTCCCGGCTTTGGATTAACAATCCTCTCGTCCGCTTTTACTTTTCGTTTTTCGTTTTCAGTTCCGTTTTGAATAAGTAACAATTTAAGGATTAATAAGATTAGATTTAACATCCCTTTTCCCTGAGGATCGATACCCGTTCTTATCCAACTTTACTAGCAACTACCCGGTATTCGGCCGGTTAGAAGGTAGTTTTGCATGGTAGTATAGGTTTTATAAATTTTCTTTTGTTTTAATGATGCAAAATCTCCCCAACAGTACCAGATTCATCCAATTTATTTCTGTATACCCATTTTGTTCCAATTATGTTTGCATGACTAGGCCTCTCCACTAGTGTCCAAACTTGATTTATTTCAAACTCATTCAATTCTTCTTGCATAGCAATTATCCAGTCTGGATCAGATATTGCTTCTTCAACAACTTTAGGCTCCATTTGAGATAAAAAAAAAACAAGTAAACATTGCTTCCAATTGTCTTCTAGTCCTTACACCTTGCTATATGTCACCAATTACTTGTTCAGCAAGGTGATCCTTTAACCATTGTAAATCTTGATTTGTTTGATTTATAGGAGCTTCATCTTCAGTAGGGTTTGATGTTGCTTCAGCACGGGGATCAGAAGATCCTTGAACTGCATCTGTTGTTGCATCGGTAGTGTTACCAGCAGGTTCTTCACGGGGCAGAGTCAGAAACTTTTAAGTCATTTATCTTTTCCAAAACATCAACATATTCTAGATTAATGACTTGGAGATTCTCAGCAGGTTCTGAAACTTCATCTTTCATTCCAGTGAACTTAGGTTCATCAAAAACAACTTGTATTGATTCTTCAGTGTCCTCTTGTTGCACTCGAATTCGATCGAAGGATATCCCAAAAAGATTCCTTCATCTGATTTGGTTGAAAAGTCTTCAGTTGTTCCTTATGATTTAAAATAAAACATTTGCTTCCAAATGGATGGAAATAAGATATAATTGGTTTTCTTCCATTCCATATCTCATAAGGTGTCTTCAGCAGCTTTTTGTTTACTGAGGTCGTATTTTGTGTATAGCATGATGTGTTGATTGCTTCAGCCCAATATCTTTCAGGTAGTAATGCTTCACAAATCATAGTCCTCCCTGCTTCTTTTAAAGTCTTGTTCCTTCTTTCAAGCAACTCCATTTTGCTGAGGTGTTCCAGCAGCTGCTAATTGATGCAGCACACTATTCTGTTCACAATATTCTCTTATGAATTTATTGAGAAACTCAGTACCCTTGTCTGATATGATCTTCACTACTGTCAAGTTTTTCTCATTTTGCAATCTCTTCAAAAGTTTAGGCAACTTTTGAAGTGTTTCACTTTTCTTGTTCATGAAAATTACCCAAGTGTATCTTGAATAATCATCCACAACTACCAGAGTGTACTTCTTTCCTGTTAAACTTGTTGGTATTACTGGTCTAAATAGATCCATATGCATCAGCTCCAAAACTCTTTTTGTCTATTTTTTAGTCTTTGACTTGAAGCTTGACTTTGTTTGTTTACATTGCTGACATGCATCACATATAACATCCTTTTTGAATGTGATCTCAGGTAAACCAATCACCAACTTCTTTTTCACTAACTGATTGATATCATCAAAGTTGAGATGATTCAACTTTTTGTGCCACAACCAATTTAGTTCTGACTTGGTATACACAATAAGACATGTCTCTGGAACAGCAGTAGACCAATCCACAACATATATGTTCCGTTGTCTCCTTCCAGCCAACACAACTTGTTCACCTCTTTCACTAATGACAATACAATAGCCTTTGTCAAAAGTGATTTTGTAACCCATGTCACATAATTGTCTAGTTCTCAGTAGGTTGTAGTCCAGTCCTTTCACATATGCAACATTTCTGATAGTTAATCCATTCCTCACCAGTGTTCCATATCCTCTTGTAGATCCTGGTGTGTTCTTGGTGTGTTCTTGTTGCCAAAGTTGACTCTTGGACCATCCTTTGCCACATAATTTGTTAAACAGTGCTTATTCTTTGTCATATGCCTGGAACATCCACTGTCAAAGTACTAGACACCCTACAAAACAAAGTCAATGTGTTTTAGGTACCCAAAACTATTTGGGTCCATAGTGGTCAGTGGAAAGCATGACCCTTGGCAAATTTCCATAAGGTCTTATTTGAAAAGTGTTGCACTTTTGTTCATATATGTACCCTACATTTCCATAAAATCTAACATTTGGTTGTGTAGGATTCACATATGGTTTCTGGCCTTTTGGTACAAATTGCTTTTTGAAGTGATTTCTATTGTTAGAAGCACTAGCATAACCATGAGATTGTTGTTTGTTAGGAAAACCCTGTAATATGGAGTCTGTTGAGGTCTTAAATAAGTCCTCTGCTGAGTCCTCTGCTATTCCATTATTGAGGTTTCACCCTAGTTTTATGGTTATGTTTATTGTTTCTAGCAGTAGGGGTTAGAGCATTCTAATCTTCATCAGTAGGGAACAATCTACCTTTCCCCCCGAGAGAAGTATCCCTATAATGATTAACATTTTTGGGTTTAGGATTCTTATCTTTGGAATATTTCTGATTTTTGCCCTTTTGTGGTCCAGCAGACATTACAGTAGGTCTGCTATCAGCAAGTCTAGAAGGTCCAGCAGTCTTACCCTTGGATTTACCCTTTTTATTAGGTACTGTTGACCTTTTTGACTTCTGATTTTGCTTCTTTGAAGCATTCTCAGTAGGTTTTACTGCCTCAGCAACCTTTTTGGGAGTTGGATCTTGTGCAGGCACAAACTTAGGACCAATTCTGGTACTAGGTTCAGTAGCCTTACTGGATCCACCCTTAGTAGATTGTTGAGTTTCAAATCCAAGGCCTGTTCTATCAACATAAGGATTTCCAGATTTGAATGCAGTGGGGGAACTAGATTGTGCAGCAGATTCAGCAGCTACTGAATATACAGTAGACTTACGTTGAATCTGTCCATAATATTTTTCCTTACCTTTGAGAATTTTTAATTCAGCATTTAACCTTTGAATTTTTGCTTGAAGTGCCTCTTTTTTCAGCCTTCACAATCTCATAACCCGATTGTATTTTCCTCAGTTGATTAAGGATGGAATCCAAAGGTTCTTCACTGTCAGAAATTTTAAGATTTGAACCACAAGTAGATTCACAATCACTTTCAGTAGGTGTGTTTACAGATACAAAATTGTATATCTCCTCAGTCACATCCATATTAGCCATTAAAGCATAATCATCCATATCAGCTATGAGTGCAGTGTCATCTGATTCATTTCCTTTTTCTGATTCCACTTCATAGCCAGATTCATCATCAGGAACCATTGCTTTCTTGCCAAATCTTCTTTGTTCACTTTTGTTCTTCAGTAGGCCTGGACAGTCAGGTCTGAAATGTCCAGGTTTCTTGTAGTTGAAGCACAAGTAATCAGGTTCCTTCTTTTTTTTTAAGTCAGGACAGTCAAGTTTGAAGTGTCCTAGTTTCTTGCATTGAAAACATAAGTAATCATTATCTTTCTTGGATTTTCCTTTTTCTTTTCATTTGATTTCTTTGTGAAATTCCTTGGAGAACCCCTTCCTGATTTCATCATTCCGATTTTCTTGCTCAATAGGGCTATTTGCTCTTGCATTTCATCCAGTAGATCATCTTGACCACCTGATGATTCTTCTTTATTGTGCAGCAGCCAATGCAGTAGTCTTTGGTTCTTCCTTTTCAGTATCAGGAACAAGTTTCTTACTGAATTCATATGCCTTGAGATCTGAAAAAAATTTGAAGGTATCTTCTTCATGTAGTCTCCTAGACTCTTCTATGGCAGTAACCTTCATTTCCCAAACTTCCTTTGCAGGTAGGGCTTCTAAGATTCTTGTGTTGATCTCTTCTTTTGTATAAACTACATTCAGCAGGGTGAGTTCATCCATGATAGCTTGAATATTGACTCCATTTGTTTAATGGTTTCATTTGATTTCATTTTGAAATCTTGGAACTTTCTTTTGGCTACACTGACTTTGTTTTTCTTGATAGCATCAGTGCCTTTCATAATTGTTTTTCCCAAAGTTCCTTTGCAGTCATGCAATCCTTCACTTTCATAAACATATTGCTATCCAAGAATCTGTAAATGATATCAATAGCTTGTTGAGATTTGCCCTTTTTCTATCTTTAGCACCCTACTCTCTTTTTGGCTTTGGAACAAACTGAGTTTCACCATCCACAGTTATGGCTTTTGTGATCTCCAGTGGTCCATCAGTCAGCACATCCATCATTTCATCATGTGTTCCAGCTAAATAAGCCTGCATACGACGTTTATACTCATCAAAACGATCTAGAGAGCACATCAACATAGTCATAGCATATTGGTTGTTATCCATGATGCAAAGCTTTGAAAATCAGAAACTTAAATAAGTTTTCAAAGAATTTTCACAAGCACAACAAGTAGGATTACTTCTCCGATACCAATTGTGGATCCCTTGAAAAGGCTTTGGTTAAGTTTAGAGGGGGGTGAATAAACTTAACACTTAAAACTTTTTGGAGATGACAAACTCAGCAAGGTCAGCATTCTGTTGACTATCAGTAGTCTGCTGACCACTCAGTAGTCTGCTGACTATTAGAGTTACTGAATTTGTTGCAACAAAATATATTTAAATTAAGCCTTATTACTTGTTGTTAAAAAGATGAAACTAAGTTTTGGATACTCAGTAGTGTAAGTGTGTGATTTAGTTGCTAGTTTCAGTAGGTTGATGTGATTTGTAAGCTAACTGCAAAAAGTAAATGCAAAAAGTAAAGTAGGCAAGATTTATAGTGGTTCCAGGTGGTGTAATCATGTCAGTCCACTCTTCTCCTGTGATGTTGGAGGAAATTCACTAGAGATCCTTGAGGTTGCAGTTACAAAAATCTCTAAGATGTTTGTCCTTCACCAATGACTATGGCTTCACAAACTGAACACTTGAAACAGGTATGATTGCTGCTCCAAAGTATTCCACTGGTCCTTGAAGGGTAGGATTGCCTTTTACCAGCTCCACCACAAACAACAGTTCTTGACTCCCAAAAGATGCTTATCTGTCTTCAGCTCACTTCTTGTAAAAGAAGGGTTGAATCAAGTATGAAATGATCAGCAGCTTGAGGTCTTCAAGTGTGTATACTTGATGTAACTTGATAGCAGGTTACACTTGAAGAAATTTATTGATCAGTAAATTTAAGCTCCGTGTATGTCAGCAGGGTGATTTTCTTGATCAAAAACTTGATGGCTTCAACAAGATTATTTGTTGTTCATCATCTTCAAACTGAATCAGGAGTCTCCTATTTATAGGTATGAATTCCTTGACTTGTGTTTGAATTTCAAATGTAGCCGTTTCAGACTTGTCACCATCTTGACTTGCTTTTTGTCTCTGTTCATAGTACCGACACTGTCAGTCAGCTTTTTGTCAGTTTTCAGATTGTCCCCCTGTTGACTTATATCCATTGGATAAAGCTCTGAATCTTTCCAACGTTCATTTTATCTTGACCATTGATTTGTTGACAAAATCAAGGCTTGTAATCCATCCTTATCCTTTTAATCTTTCAATGTAACTTTGATTAAATCAAGATTTACATTCAGCAGATACCTGGGGTATCAGTCTGCTGATGTTCATGTATGTCAGCTGGTTTGAGTCTATTGTGTTTCAATAACACTTCAGCTGACTTCCTTTCATCTAACTTTTTATTGTGAAGTTAGAGTACACCATTTTGAATATAACTAAGTTCCAATCACCACTTAACATAAGGAACATAGACCTTGTACACAAGGTATAAGTAATCAGTTTTGGTCATCACATACTTCCCCAAATTCTGATTCCATATCCTTGACTTTAAATACTAAGTTTGATCCCTAAGCCTTCAATAATTGAGTTTGAACCCTCAGCCTTCAGTCTTCAGCAGGTCCCTAGTTAGTCTACTGACGTACACACTCTACTGACCTAGACAGTCTGCTGATAAAGTCAGCTGACCTACTTAGTGTTTGTTTGATCAAACCTATACAAAAATCAAACTCTAGTAAACCTATACATTTAATCTAGACATCTTTTTGCCTTTGCTCAATAACAGCTAGTTTGGCACTCATCATTAAAACTTAAAATATGTCCAACAGTTAGAGTGCTCAGCTGACTCACTTAGCTGATCATCAAATCCATGACTTGCAATGGTACTGGCATATCAGTAGTGGACCTAGCTTTGCCTAAGACCTACTGAAATAGAGGAAAGTATGTTTCATGAAATTGAGTATTTCTTGCAACAAATATATCTTTTTGGCGATGTCCAAGAGTATGGAATCCTTGGAGACAAGACATTAATGCAAGACACTCTATTGGATTCTCAAGGTAGTGAAAATGATACCCCTACAGAGAGCACTATGGAAGTTGCTGGACTGGAGATTGATTCTCAGACTAACACTTCTGACTCTAAGAGTGCCCCCACTTTGGGCTCTGATTCTCAAACTTCAAGAACTGAGGAACCAAGTGAGAGAGCAGATGGTTTTTCTATTAGATTCCCTCTTGACCAAGATGCTGCAGCAAGATGTTTCTTATCAAAAAGGAAACTGTCTAATTTAGATAATTTGGTAATGATGTCTCTATGGAGCCAGACCTAAATAAGTTGTGCATTGATGATGGGGTGGAGGCAGCAAGCCCTAAATGGCTCCCACCCCCCACAATGAGGACATTGGTGTGGAATTGCCAAAGGTTGATGGGATCCTTGGCAATTTCCCATCTTGAGAAGACTTGCAATCTCCACTCTCTAGATTTTAATTTCCTTTGTGAGACAAAAACAAATCCCATTTAGTAAGAAATGTATATAATAGAGTTAAGTTTGCTGATTGCTGTTCGTTGATCCAAGGAGTCTGTCTGGTGGCATGGCCATGCTCTGGTAGCATGGTGTTACTGTCTCTTCTATCCTCTCCACTCATTGTACAATTGAAGTCTTGATCTCTGACTCTGATAGTAATACTTCCTGGTGGTATGTAGGCATCTATGCTAGCCTAAATCATGTTGATAGAAGGGCCTGCTGGTCTTTCCTATCTACCAGATTGGCTCTATGAGGCAAGCATTTTGTCATAGGTGGAGATTTCAATGTTCTTTTGTCTACAAATGAAAATTTGGGAGGTACTCAAAGGCCTGAAAGCTCTTATAGGGACTTCATGGATTTTGTGGTTAGCAATAATCTTATTGACCTTGGTTATGATAGTCAGTTTTGGACTTGGAGGAGAACAAATGGGGGTGCTATTGTCAGTCTTGAAAGTTATATCGCTTTCTTTATTCTAAGGATTGGAATGACCTTTTCCCTGATTTTTCCTGTGTGCACCTTAATACATTTGCCACTGATCATTGCATGTTACTGGGTAATACGGCTCCTGTTCAGAAAAAAAGGGGTTCAGATCCTTCATCTTTGACCAAAGATGTATTCATATGACTGGGTTTGCGGCAATTATTGAATCTGCTTGGAACTCTAGTTTTATAGGGTCCATGATGCATGTTTTCTTGATGAAAATCAAGGCTACTGGAGTGTGGATTCTAAAATGGAAAAGGAGTAAGGATCTTAATGCAACAAATAAAATCAAAAGTCTAAAAGCTCACATGTCACAAATTGATCCACTTCAAGAGGTTTTAAAGGAGGCATATAGGCAGGAAGAGTTATTCTGAGCACAAAAGGCTAGAGTTAACTGGATTAGAGATAGGGATAAAACACTAGATATTTCCATGCTCTTGTCTCTCATAGGAAGAGGAAAATTTTAATTTCTTCACTAAAGTATGCTAATTCCTCTTCTTGGTGCCAGTCTGTGGATGATATTTCTAGGGATTTTGTATTTTACTTCTCCTCTTTGTTTGCTTTTACAGGTGAATTCTCTCAGCTGGATAATTATTTTGGCAAGCTGGATAGAAGGATTTCTACAAATATGAACCAGTCTCTTTTGCTTTCCATTACTTAAAAAGAAGTCAAGAAGGATGTGTTTGGCATTAAGACCATCTCTGCCCCAGGCCCTGATGGTATGACACCTATTTTCTATAAAAAGTTTTATCGCCTGATTAAGGATGACTTGTTGAAAATGATTCAAGGTTTTTTGAGTCTGAAATGATGTTGAGGGAGATGATGTTGGAATAGTGTCCTAAACCAAATCGGGTTGGACCGGATCCGACCGGGTCGGATCATTTCTACTATTTCTTTATGTTTATACATATATTAAATGGCTTTTCTATTGTCATATATACGTTCTTTTAAAGAACTAGTTATGAATTGTTTTATGATAACGTCCCTAGTATTAAACTGTGATAGAGAAACCATGATAGGCGATTATGGTTGATGAGATTTCTAATCACTTTAATAAGTTTGATACTTAAATGTCTCTAGGCTGATGTACTATTAAACAGGGCATTGATAGTACAAACATGCTAGCACGTATTGGATGTCTTCTGTCTTTAAGGGCAGGGATAGATCTCGTCTATCAAAGTGTAGAGACACTTGGACTGTACGTGGACGTGTATTAGAGAATGCGTACGTTAGACTGACCCACTTACATTAAGTGTCGCACTATGTGGCAGTTGTGTAATTATCCTTTAGACCGGAGTCTTCATGGCATCACGGAGTGGATTGTCAAGCTTTGACACTATTGAGGTTTCCCCTAGCCACGGGGCGATCATGTGGTAGTGACTGGGTGTGATACTGAAGCATGCGGAGTATACATGTTTGGTCGTCTGGGAATCGCGTACCCTATCAGTAGGGGTGAATATCCGAAAGGGCCTTCTTATAAGGAATGTCTTACTCTCGTAAATCTTTGCAAAGTGGGAGTAAATGAGTTACTTCGAGAGAGCATGATATCCAGATTATAAGATACAATCGTTAATGTATTGACACTCGAGATACGATCGTATGGATATTATTACAGCGATAGGATTGTAAGTTACACGGTAACGGTTTCACATGAAAGGTAGTAGTCATTGCATTTGACTCTTCCGATGATTGGGGGTCACGGTGTGTTGCTAGACGCTATCCTGTGATCGTTAGGTATGATGGAAATTTTCGTAATTTGCACTTTGTGTCTACGGCCAACATATTCGGAAGCCTATCGGGTCACACACATATGAACATCTAGCCGGATTAAAATGTGGTTATAATTGATGACCAAATAAGGAAAGTTTATCTCGTACTATAACGGTTATAGTGGTAAATTAATATGGTGGTATTTATTTATTATGAATAAATTAAATACAAGATATTAATAATATTATATTAATTAAAAAATATTCCGGATGCCAAAATATTGGCTAAAGGTGGCGCATTTTTGGAGTGTATAAGATACACTTGGATTGTGCAATTTAATTAATAGTATTACCAAATATTAATATTAGATATTAATATATATATATATATATAATACATATGTAACGTGTGGGCACTAATGCAAATTAGTGATTTGCATGCGCACCACTATGTGTATATATATATATATATATATATTTATTTGTGTAATATATATGTGATATATACATATGTGTAAATTGATTTATGGTAATAAGATAAATATAGTCAATATAAGATATTGACAAAATATTGGAAATATTTAATATAAGATATTGAATATTAATGAGATAAATCAATCAAATATATTTTCCTTATTTTACTAGTAAAATGTTTTCTTCCTCTCTACTCTATCTGGGGCGCCACATCCATTATAAAAGGAGGTGGGTGTCAAGCTATTTTGATCATCACAATTCCAAAAGCTAATCGTTCTTGAGAAAAATAGAGAGCTTTTTCTGGAGAGATTTTGAGAGAGAGAAAAGGCCGGTCTAGCAGCCGGATTTTTCTAGTACCAATCCAATGGTGGATTCCGGCGGGTTGTTCGTGTGGACTAGCGGTAAGAGGCCGAACACTTGGGCGGCTCTATGCAGAACTACTCTCCTTAGACGGTCAAAGCGTCGATCTTTTAGGTCAACCAAGGTAACCACCGTCTACTACTTATTTGTTTATTGCTTAAACGAAGTCGATCATGGGTCGATAGGAAATAAATTTTTGAATTCCGCTGCGTTCCCGCGTAGATTTCCTAATAGATTAATCATACTTGCACCCTTATTCCTAAACATCCTCACTCTTTTGAAGTCTCCCACTTCAGACCTATTAGCCTATGTAATGTGTCTTACAGAAAACTTTCAAAAGTGTTGGATAATAGAATGAAAAAATTTATGCCTTTGCGTATTAGTGGTAATCAATATGCTTTTGATGTACTATTAAACGGGGCATTGATAGTATGAACAGCTAGCACGTATTAGATGTCTTCTCGTCTTTAAGGGCGGGGATAGATCTCGTCTATCGAAGTGTAGTGACACTTGGATTTGTACATGGACGTGTATTAGAGAATGTGTACGTTAGATCGACCCACTTACACAGATAAGTGTCACACTATGTGGCAGTTGTGTAATTATCCTTAAGACCGGAGTCTTCATGGCATCACGGTGTGGATTGTCATGCTTTGACACTATTGAGGTTTCCCCTAACCACGGGGCGATCATGCGGTAGTGATTGGGTATGATATTGAAGCATACGGAGTATACATGATTGGTCGTCCGGGAATCGCGTATCCTATGATTGGGATCGAATATCCGAAATGGTCTTCTTATAAGGAATGTCTAGCTCTCATGAATCTTTGCAAAGTGGGAGTAAACAAGTTACTTCGAGAGAGCATGATATGGTCGTTAATGTTTGACACTCGACGTACGACCGTATGGATATTATTACAGCGATAGGATTGTAAGTTACACGGTAACTGTTTCACATGAAAGGTAGTAGTCATTGCATTTGACTCTTCCGATGATTGAGGTCACGGTGTGTTGCTAGACGCTATCCCGTGATCGATAGGTATGAAGGGCATTTTCGTAATTTGCACTTTGTGTCTACGGCCAACATATTCGGAAGCCTATCGGGTCACACACATAAGAACATCTAGCCGGATTAAAATGTGGTTATAGATGATAACCAAATTAGGAAAGTTTATCTCGAGACTATAAAGGTTATAGTGGTAAATTAATATTGTGGTATTTATTTATTATGAATAAATTAAATACAAGATATTAATAATATTATATTAATTAAAGAATATTCCGGATGCCAATTTATTGGCATATGGGGCGCAAATTGTGTGTGTATAAGATACACTTGGATTGTGCAATTTAATTAATGGTATTACCATATATTAATAATAGATATTAATATTTATAAATATGTACATACAGCGTGTGTTTGCACCAATTCAAATTGGTGATTCATGCGCACCATATATTTATATACATATATAGATTTATTTGTGTAATATATATGTGATATATGCACATGTGTAAATTGATTTATGGTAATAAAATAAAGATAGTCAATATTAGATATTGACAATATCTTGGAAATATTCAATATAAGATATTGACAATATCCTAGATTTATTTAATATGAGATATTGTAATAAATGAGATAAATCAATCAATTATATTTTCCTTATCTTATTGGGAAAAGGTTTTCTTCTCTTCCACACTATATGGGGCGCCCCAACCACTATAAATAGGAGGTGGGTGTCAAGCTCTTTTGTACAACACAATTGCAAGAGCTCATAGTTCTTGTGTAAAATAGAGAGCGTCTTATAGAGAGTTGGAGAGAGGGGAAAAGGGCCGGTCTAGCAGCCGGAGTTTTCCAATAGTAATCCATGATAGGATTCCGGCGAGGTGCTCGTGTGGACTAGCGGTAGAGGCCGAACACTTGGGCGGCTCTATGCAGAACTACTCTCCTTAGACGGTCAAAGCGTCGATCTTTTAGATCAACCAAGGTAACCACCGTCTACTAGCTTAATAGTTTATTGCTTAAACGAAGTCGATCCTGGTTAAAAGGAAATAAAATTTTAAATTCCGCTGCGTTCCCGCGTAGATTTCTTTACAGTGGTATCAGAGAGAGCTTCGAGCTTAAGCAATAAGCATGTTATATTGCGTAGTTAATTTTATCGCTTAAATCATAAAATTAAAAGATGAAAGATTTTTGATTTGCAAAATTGATACACGAAAAGAAAAGAAAAAAAAAGTTGGCGGCAATGGTGGTGCTCGGCCGATCGGCGGCGGCACCACCACCGTGTGATCGGTGGCGGCGGCGGCGGCCTCTGGGCTGCCGGCGGCTGCTGGTGTGATACGGTGGCCCCCGTTTTGTTTTGTGTATTTTTGATTCAATATTGTTCATAGTTGTGATTAATATCTCCTTTATTTAGTTGTGTCATGTGGCTAACCAATGGTTCAAATAGTTTGGGCCATTGGGATACCACATGGCATTAAAATATTAATGGCCTTTCCAAAATTTGTTTGGAATAGCCTAGTGCCCTTTTCCAAATATTTGATTTGGGAAAAGGCTGAACAAGCTGGCCACTTTCAAATTTTTGATTTTGGAAAGTGGTCGGCCTAAACCAAAAATTATTTGGCCTTTCCAAATATTTGATTTGGAATAGGCCTAGGCCCTTTTCAAATATTTGATTTGTAAAAGGCTAGCTAGCCACTTCCAAAATTTTGATTTTGGAAAGTGGCCAGGCCTAAACCAAATTTGGTTTAGGAAGATGTCTTTTGGTTTAGGAAGCCAAATGCATCCCTTTTGATTAGGAATCAAAAGGAAAGAAACAAAAGAGACTTAATTTTAATTTTGATTTATTTTTAGAATAGTTCTAATTAATTAAAATTAAAATCGTTTAAAAATAATCGTTAATTTTATTTCGATTAAAATCATTTAATTAATTAAATGTTAATTAGTTAATTGATTGGATAAAATTATTTAATAGATTAAATGTTAATTGATTAATTAAGACGCAAGTAGTTAAATTTTAATTTTATCTTTTTCATAAGATTTTATTGTATTGATTAGATATAGTAGATATAATATGATTATATGGACCCCGATTGATCATAGACTCGACCAATATGATAGATGTGAATGATTTAATTTTTCTGTTGGTTTAAAAATTGTCCTAGGCCGTTATGAAGAACGTGACCAATATTTTCTGCATTTATCCCTTTCCCATTAGCCTCCCCGTGTGCGGCGGGTGTATTTATTTTATTAGATAGAATTAAATGTAACAGGAATGGAGCAGAAGATGGAGACCAAGGAAAGAAGAATAAAGATCCCATTGGAGATGGCGCATTAAAGATCATATTGGCGGTTGCAGCTACCCTTAGATTGTGACCCGCGGTTTCATCAGTTTGTATTCGAAACCGCACCTAGGAAAAGTCCATGATCATACCGGTTACTTTACGCATTTATTTATTTTGTGCTTGTATTTATTTTATATGATACGATAGATGCATGACTAGGCACGATCTAGATAAATTTGTGGGATATATATCTATAGAGATAGATATAATTGATGAGACCGAAATTAAAATTAATTAAGTGAATTAATTTATGAAAATACTTCCACAACAAAAATCAAGTCGAAATATTGTCTCCCAATATTATAACGACGGTGAAGAGCCTGTGTTCGGATCCAACTGATCGACCACCGTCGGGAGTTGACCTACCTCGGGTATATTGTCGTTATTGAGATATGATCGTATGAGATCTCGTGAATATTGGGTTGTGACTTGACTAGAGTCTTTCGGTGATTGGCGACCGTCAGGGCCGTCTGACTTTAGAGACAAGAGGTTGACTAACACATAGTGATGTGTATCGCCAAAGAGTTGACTAGTCAACCACTGAGAATCACATAGAGATGTGAATGGTAAAGAGTTACCTACCTTTCGAAATTATCTTGGTTGATCGACCACCGCCGGGAATCAAGGTAACTAGATTGGATCTCAGCCACTAAAGAATTTGAAATATTCTTGAAAGTCAATTGGGAGTAGTTGACTAGTGGGAGCAAAATTATAAACCAAAAGACCATTTTTGGTTTTGCGTGTATAAACAACAACACTCTTTTATTTTCATTTTATGTTGTAGTTTTAGCAATCTTTATATTTATGTTTTTCTCGATTAGTAAAACCAAATTATGACTGTTACCTTTTGAGAAACGTTCTCAAATATGGTTAAGTAACTTTAATCCTTTTAAAATAAGCAATGACACGAGCAATCCCGTTATAGTAGTTAGAGACAAGGAGACAGCATATTTAATGCAGTGCTCCAAGACTTTAATTATTAATGAAAAACGGAAGCTTATGGCATTGGATACGATCCAATATGATCATTCAGTCATATGATGACAATTAATTCAAACGTTGGATAAGAATGACCACTCTAATTTTGGAAAGGTTGTTTTCAAAATTATAAGATTTAAGTATCGACTTAATTCTACCATTGCTTAAAGGTTAATTAAATAGTTAATGTTTTAAATACGATTTAAAAGGTTAAATAAACTATTTAATAAACTTTAGATTTTCTTTATGAAAGGAAATCAAGACATAGCTCATGTGATCTTTCTTAAGTCTTGTGAAGACTACACTAAGAAATATTTACAAGTGCTTAAAGGATTAAAAAGGAAAGTTAGGGCATGTGCTTAAATAGAGAATTTATTGAAGTTTCTATTCTAGGCAAGTGAGTTGAGATAAATCTATCTAAGTTCAAGTCAACTCTTAGATATATGATATCTTACGAGTGTGATTAAGTTAGAAAGATTAAATACAGATATGGAATGTTAAACAAATGTTGTAACACTTACCATATTCTGGATAGTAAACTGATAAGGGAACTAAATAAATGTTATTATGTTCCGGTTCTTATGAAGAACATGCTTTCAGTTATTTGTTAGGATTTAATAGACATATTCAATTGTAAAGAATAAATGCTATTCCGATAAAGTTGGATGGTCACTGAATCTAACATACTAGATTGTTGTCACTATATAGTTGATATATGTGATGAGATCTCTGTTAGGTGTAATGCCCGAAAGACAATTTTTGTAATTGTTTTATTTAATAAATGAAATGATGTTATTATTCATATTTATTATTCTCATATTCACCGATGTGACAATAGTATTTACACTACAGAAAACCCTAAGTATATCGTTTATGTAATCACTTAACTCGGTGTATGGTATATACACGGGAGGATTGAGTTAGTGAAGATGTACTTAAAATACAATTAGCCCGTAGTGAAGTTAATCGAGAGTATCGGGTCTCTCCTTTAACGTGCTATTAATGCGCCCGAACACGTTGGTGTGATTGTCTTATCCGGACTTTCGGTTAAGAGAACCTAATGGGGCATTTATATATGATAGATATATCATATAGTATCGGACCGATTTGATTAGAGTTCACGATATAATTCCGTAATCGAGAAGTCTTATCGAATCAATGGATGATCATATTTATGGATATATCTTAATCCCGAGGTGATCACGAGTCAACCGCTTGAATCAGTATGAAGTTTGACTTGACGGTTAAGGATTACACTGAGTCTGTGGTCTGAATTACCCCATCTTGGCATTGTACTGGATTGAGTGAGTAGTCTGTGTTATCACAGATACGAATCCATTCCTTCCATTTATGGAAGTAGATAGACAGTTCCCTTATTTGTTAATCCTAGAAACTGATCGATCGCGCGAGTTCATATTACACTGATTGATCACCAGTGAGTTGTATGAATTAATTGATCACTAGGGGGTTAATGGTAAATAAGGATAAGAGGTTCTAAAAAGGGTTAACGGTAACTTCCCGATTTAGAATGAACAGCCTATGGAGGATTAATCCATATGTAATGATTATATCAATGGACGCTTATTATTATTATCGTGACGAGATAAATATAATCTGATAATCGGAGGAGTGCAGTCTCGGGATTATGGTGGCATATTCCCGTGATTGATTTATCGAATATAATTATTCTATAATTATTTATTTGATTTATCGGAGCCGCTGATTATTAGTCCATGGTCCCCGACGTGCCTCCTAATATAGCATAGCTATTCTCGGACGTCGAATCCTAATAATATTAATTTAGTTCTTGTTGGACTTTATTAAAACGATATGTGAATTAATTGTTTAGTGGACTATTAAATTAGTTGGGCTAAATAATTAAATACACGGAAAAGACATTTTTCGTGGACTCGGCCCGAATTGGTGTGTTGACCATTTTTGACCTAATTGGTCAAAAAGGATGGAAATATGCGTGACCTAATTTTTAGTAAAAAGGTGCGCATATATTTTGTATGTTATTATTAGGAAATTTGTTTTCCTAAATTGATTGACAAGACATGTGCATAAAATATTTATTGGATAAATATTTATGGTAAGATATAAAGATAAATATTATTCTAGATTTGTTCTAGAATATTTGGGATTATCTTTTATTTAATGGGATTATTATAATTGATTTTGTATTAATTATGAAATCCTTGGAGGCTAAGTTTTACTCTCCTATATATAAAGAGAGTTCTCCAAGCCAAGCCTTACACACACACTAAAATTCGAGTTCCACCTCTTAGAGAGGAGGAAGAAATTTTCGGCCAAGGGGAGTCAAGGGGAAAATCTTGGAGATTTTTCCGGGTAGCATATCGGAAGGGTTCGAGTCGAGAATTCCTTCCACCGGGAGTTGCTTGGATCACACGTACGGAAGATCGTGGTGCTCTTCACACCAACCTTCATCCTATCCATTGCGGTTCTTCAACTTGGATTTTGAGATCCAAGAGGTATGTTCTACAACCCCTTGTAGAATAGATCTAGTTGTTTTATTACGTGTAGTATATAGATCTAGATCCATAAATCGTTTCCGCTGCGGATGGTATTACTAACAGTGGTATCAGAGAAGGTATGGTGATCTATATTTATACGTATAAAATATTAGATCTAGGAGTGGTAAAACATATAGTTTTTTTTGTCCCAATTTGTTTTGGGGGCCGATGCATATGTTTAATTTTTATGCTTATGAATGTCGTGGTTGAAGAGATGGATTGGGGTTGGCACTGTTTACCCGTTAGATCTATTGTAAACTCATATAAACGATGAAAATTCGTCCATATGAGTATAGGAAATTATGTAATTCTTTTTTTATTGCAATTTTAATTTCCAGAAAATAGATCTGTTTAGTAGCTGTTTAGTTATTTCGTGTTTCCCGTTGATCGAACCGTTGAAACGAAGATCCCTCCGGATCAGAATCAAGATTAGAAGATGATGATCAACTCCACAAATTTTGCCGTCGATCAGAGTCCGTTTCGATATCCGTTTGATGCTTCGAAGAGGCTGCTGTAACAGAAAAACGCAGGATTCACAGAAACCCTACCTGTGACTTCCTCGATTTTCTGGGAGAGTTTGGACCGTTGAAAAGCAAATCCGACCGTTCAGATTGATCAAATATGAGTTTTGGACGTACCATAAAATTTCAGGTCGATCGGGATTCATCTCGATTCCCGATCTGCCTCAGGAAGTCCTTGATGCAGTGCAGTTAAAGTCAGATTCAGCAGCAAGTTTGGCGGTTTACTGGAGAAAATTGGTAAGTCTAAGCACCGATCCAACCGTCCATATTGAAGTTCAAGGAGTGAAGATAAGATCTGGAAAGTTTCGTCCCGATCCGAGTTCGTTTGTATGCCGATCGTCGAAGAGTTCGAACAGCTGCAGATTTAGTTAGAAAGTAGTAAACCCTAGTTAGGGTTTTGGTCATTTATTTTCTAATAGGTTAGATTCGGGGGTGCCAACGATCCATTTCGGTGTTTAAATTTTCCGCATTTATTTTTTATGTGTTTGATCATAAAATAGATATAAAACCGGAATTGCCATGACATGCATCATATCATAAATCCACTCCATGCATACATGTAGAATTTTAATTTTGGTAATTAAAATAGGCATGTATACAAACTCGTGTAATTAGTTGAAATTTAATTAATACGTGGTAATTAATAAATTTAGTAACTAATTAAAGATCCGAGGACGGGTTATGAAATCGTTAAGCCTTTCGGTGTGTGTTCTCGGTGAACCGCCTTAAAGCCCAAACGAGATCACGTTTTCGATTCGTAGTGTCTACGAGATTGAATGATGGTAAAAGAACAATAAATCTTGGATAAAAACGGTTCGCCTATAGGTTGGGTGGTCAAATGAGCTTCGCTCGACCGACTTAACCCTCCTAGTGTGATGTATGCACGGGGGTCCGGCAAGACTAAGCTACACTGGAGAACGGAGGGGTGATTCCTTCTTATCTCAATGAGGCTGTCTTGACCCGATTTCGTCCGACTGTCACATATGTTCCAACGAATAGGACGGGTAGGCTTGCCTACGTCACCGACACCATTCGGAATCCTTGATTTGATGTGCTTTTATGTTAACATCAAAAAGACGTGGTTAGTTAACCCACAACCACTTCCAAAATATTGAGTGGGAGCGGGGGAGGCGACAAACCAACCCCACGGCCTCTACTATAGATACAAGTAAGTGAGAGAAGGGTGACGCCTCGAGGCGCTTTGATTTCGTCCCCCTAAGGATGGTGTTCACCCCTATCAACATTCATGGCTTGGTCTCCGAAAGGATAGGATTTCTGGGTACTCGTCGGGTCACTGACCTATCCTAAGACGGCATACTCGGGGCGTACCTAAGAGATCCGATATAGTAGGTCACACTCATCATGGGTATTTTTTGATAATATCTAGGCTAAAAAAAGGAAGGTAGTCAATGAATAAAGGGATGTTCGATTCTCGTGGGATGTACGATTCTCACAAGTTATTCATTGATGAGATTGTCTCGATTTAACCGTCATCTCTTTGACCTACCCTAAGGCGGCACTGAGATGCGAGGTTAAAACCTTGGAATGGTAGAGTAGACTTAATTTTAGTTTACAATTCCTAAAATAAAATATAGTAGTGTTAAACTTGAATTAATACATGTCATTTTATTTACAGCATTATATCTCTTACTAAATTGCTTAAAATTTAATTGACTAGTATTGACTTTGTTAAAAAGTGGAAAGTAACTAGGACGTTGAACTAGTTAATCGATAATGCAATTAATTTTCGAAAGAGATATTTTTTCTCTTAAGCCTTTTAAAAACCAGAGTAACATATAGGTATGTCACTAGTGTCATTCGTGTCAAACGGAAGACAAACTTAGTTTGATCAAAGGTGATTTCGGACTTTGAAATTCTTCTAGTGAATTTTGAGTATGTAGTAATTACACGAGTAATTTTCTAAATTGAAAAATTGGAAAATCATGCAGTATTACTAGTTGGACGATATTTGGAATCGATGAACTAGTGGGAGCTTTATGATTTGTTGTTTTTCTAGAACATTAGAAAAGTGTAACTGACTACACACGTAACCGTTCTAATTGAAAAACCGGAAAGTCATGAAATGTTGCTAGTTAGACGATATTTGTAATCGATGAACTAGTGGGAGTTTTATGATTTGTATTTTTCTGGAAACAATAGAACTATGTACGAAAGATTTTCTAATCGAAAAAATCGGAAATTCATAAAAATAAAGCATTGCTCGTTAGACGGTATTTGGAACCGATAAACTAGTGGGAGCTTTAATGTTATGATTTGTTGTTTTTTCTGGTATATTAGAAAATCCGAGAAGTCTCGACGAGTAACACTCGAAATAGACATCCCACGTTTCAAGAGTAGTGTCTACTCAAAACGAACCGCTGGTTCAAGACTGTTTCCATTCACGGAAAGTCAAGAATGGGAGAATATGTCTAAAAGTGTTAGTCACCTAAACTGAGAAAACTTTAAGGCTGAACCGAAAATTAATTAACTGAAAATCATAGGATAAGGAAAGTGATTTTGGATCACCAACCAATGAATCCTTGGTGATTTTCTCGAGCTAAGTTCTTTGGAAGAACAAGGTAGCAGTGCATTTAACGATTAAAAGAGTGAACAACGGCGTTAATTTTAGCTAGAATAGTGGGAGTGATATAAGGAAATGAATCTCGGGTTCAATCCTTGGATATCGCGGAAAATTTATTTTTTCCGTTTAAGATTCGTTGGAACGAATGGATTTACCTTCTATTCGATAATTTGTTTGTCGTATAGAAAGTGAATATATCATTTGTAGTACGAATCCAAGACTCGGACTTTTGTTTGATAAAGTCAAAACCACTTAGAAACCGCGAAATATGTATATAAAACACATCTTAAGAACTATTAAAAGCAATTGGTTTCTATATTTAGATAAACGCTTCTTCATATTCTATAGTTAGTGCATAGTCCCTAAAAGACAAGACCGAAGACCGGCTCGGGGTGATTCCTTTCTCCCGGTCCGGTTATATTGTCTCAAAGGTTCAATGACTAAGTTTCCTTTCAATCGGGAAAGGATAATGGTTATAAAGAAGTAAGTAAGCTTGTTCATGACGACCTTCGGGGTCTGATGAAAGATACGAGCTAGTAGGAGCTTCCGAGTAGTGACTTCTTGTCTGATAACTATTCAAACACTCCGGTAAGTTTATCCAAAATATTTTGAGGTTTCTCTGTTTTCAACAGAGATGGAGTATTCTATACTCATAAATGGGCCATCACATAGTCCTAGGGACTGATGCTCGGTCTGCCTCATAGTGAAATGTTTTCACTAAGGAAGAAACCATTGAATTGCCTTTACATAGTTGTAGATGTGCCACAATACACTGCTTAACTCAATAAAGATATTAGAAGCGAAATATCGGTTTACATTGAAATGTAAGACCAACCAGTCTACCTAGAATATGCTTTGGAATTTACGGATAAGGTGTGGATTCGGTTCACCCCACTTCCATAAATATAAGCATTTAGCACACGGTGCTTGAAGGTAGGTCTGGAAATTTCGCGAACACGTTCGGTCGGTGACCAATCGTTCTATATCTTGTAGCACCGAGAAAAAGGTTTGTTATAAGATTCTTGAAATCGGGAAGGGACAGTTATACTGTTGCGTCCTTTCTGATAGAGTCTATGAACAGTAAAACCTTAAACCTTGAAGTACGTTTACTCAAGGTAGTTACTAACTGATTAAAATCAGACCACATCCAACATCGGTTGTTGGTGATAACACTAAATACTACTAAACTAGATCAGAGTTTCGATCCACCCATAATGTAGTGGGAGTATGGTTTATCCATTACCCGTTACGAGTTCGGCGGACTTTGTAGTCTGAGGATCGATTGATGACCTATGGCTCTTTTGTGAGCAGTATAGGATTCTGATAATAGAGGTTGGTTTAATAGCCATAACCCCGTGAATGGAGTTCGGTACTCCAATTCTGTTCATACTCTTGTAGAACCACCTGAGCGTCTCAGGCCCAGTGGGAGTAATTGGATCTACACGGAAAAGAGTAGAATGAGTTCGGTATTGCATGATTTCGTTCTAAAGCAGAAATAGGGGTGATTCCCTGAGATTTTCTTGCCAAACAAACGGAGTCTGGATTCATTCGAAACTGAAGGGTATTGCCTTATGAACTAATGACGAATGACCGTCAAGGCTTATGTCCTTTGTGGATAAAAAGCAAACCTCTCGGTCATTAGAAGTCATATATTGCTACAATATGTGGATTTGACCAGAATATTGATAAGTCTTTTGTAGACTGGATATCAATTTTAGTACAGTAGTGAATATATATATTAGTGTTTGTGAAGGATAACACTGCACCAGTTGGAATCAACATGGGTGTGTTGTCTGAAGTCAGAATCTGACGATACCACATTTCTCTGCAACAGAGATTTGGACAACATTCTTAAGAGTTTGACTCGCCGAATTCATTAGAATCGATCACCGGTTTCCCATCCATCTTATTGGTTAAGATGATGCATCCGTGTATGCAACATTCAACGAGGAAGTTCTACCCTATGCCTCAGGAATGACTCTCTAAATCTTCGGATCAGGAGAAATGGGATAGATTCTCTTTCTAGTAAGAGATGGTCAGGTTGTTGAACGTCAACTTTGATCGAATCTTAGATTCGGCGGTTAACAAAGCAAGTTTAGTATGTCCTTTAGTATCTTGAAGAGAACGAGGAACAATATGTGGACATATTCATGTGTGAACCTGGATATGTGTGATACACTGATTTTGACTTTAAGTCAGATTGAGGATGATCGTTAAGTCGATCTCGGGCTCGGTGTTTACTCGCACCACATGATTTGATGGACCGGTAACGTTTCGATTCTACGGATCGTCTCGAGCCGACAACCCGACTAATCATTAAGACCCATGACATTTAGATGTAGGTACTCCCCGAGTCACCGACCTATCCTACGACGGCATACTCGGAGTGTATTTTGGAATCTGAAATGGTTATGACATGCTTAGTGGGTACTAGAATACGGGATAAGTCTCCATTGCTTTAGAGCAAGTGGGAGATGTAGTTTGTTGTATTTTAAATAATAGGGTGTGCTCTAAAACAATTAATCACATGCTTTCGTGCAAGTGGGAGATTGTTAGGTGTAATGCCCGAAAGACAATTTTTGTAATTGTTTTATTTAATAAATGAAATGATGTTATTATTCATATTTATTATTCTCATATTCACCGATGTGACAATAGTATTTACACTACGTAAAACCCTAAGTATATCGTTTATGTAATCACTTAACTCGGTGTATGGTATATACACGGGAGGATTGAGTTAGTGAAGATGTACTTAAAATACAATTAGCCCGTAGTGAAGTTAATCGAGAGTATCGGGTCTCTCCTTTAACGTGCTATTAATGCGCCCAGAACACAGTTGGTGTGATTGTCTTATCCGGACTTTCGGTTAAGAGAACCTAATGGGGCATTTATATATGATAGATATATCATATAGGGCTGGACCGATTTGATTAGAGTTCACGATATAATTCCGTAATCGAGAAGTCTTATCGAATCAATGGATGATCATATTTATGGATATATCTTAATCCTGAGGTGATCACAGTCAACTGCTTGAATCAGTATGAAGTTTGACTTGACGGTTAAGGATTACACTGAGTCTGTGGTCTGAATTACCCCATCTTGGCATTGTACTGGATTGAGTGAGTAGTCCGTGTTATCACGGATACGGAATCCATTCCTTCCATTTATGGAAGTAGATAGACGAGCTTCCCTTATTTGTTAATCCTAGAAAGCGATCGATCGCGCGAGTTCATATTACACCGATTGATCACCGGTGAGTTGTATGAATTAATTGATCACTAGGGGGTTAATGGTAAATAAGGATAAGAGGTTCTAAAAAGGGTTAACGGTAACTTCCCGATTTAGAATGAACGAGCCTATGGAGGATTAATCCATATGTAATGATTATATCAATGGACGCTTATTATTATTATCGTGACGAGATAAATATAATCGATAATCGGAGGAGTGCGATCTCGGGATTATGGTGGCATATTCCCGTGATTGATTTATCGAATATAATTATTCTATAATTATTTATTTGATTTATCGGAGCCGCTGATTATTAGTCCATGGTCCCCGACGTGCCTCCTAATATAGCATAGCTATTCTCGGACGTCGAATCCTAATAATATTAATTTAGTTCTTGTTGGACTTTATTAAAACGATATGTGAATTAATTGTTTAGTGGACTATTAAATTAGTTGGGCTAAATAATTAAATACACGGAAAAGACATTTTTCGTGGACTCGGCCCGAATTGGTGTGTTGACCATTTTTGACCTAATTGGTCAAAAAGGATGGAAATATGCGTGACCTAATTTTTAGTAAAAAGGTGCGCATATATTTTGTGTGTTATTATTAGGAAATTTGTTTTCCTAAATTGATTGACAAGACATGTGCACAAAATATTTATTGGATAAATATTTATGGTAAGATATAAAGATAAATATTATTCTAGATTTGTTCTAGAATATTATGGGATTATCTTTTATTTAATGGGATTATTATAATTGATTTTGTATTAATTATGAAATCCTTGGAGGCTAAGTTTTACTCTCCTATATAAAGAGAGTTCTCCCAAGCCTTACACACACACTAAAATTCGAGTTCCACCTCTTAGAGAGGAGGAAGAAATTTTCGGCCAAGGGGAGTCAAGGGGAAAATCTTGGAGATTTTTCCGGGTAGCATATCGGAAGGGTTCGAGTCGAGAATTCCTTCCACCGGGAGTTGCTTGGATCACACGTACGGAAGATCGTGGTGCTCTTCACACCAACCTTCATCCTATCCATTGCGGTTCTTCAACTTGGATTTTGAGATCCAAGAGGTATGTTCTACAACCCCCTTGTAGAATAGATCTAGTTGTTTTATTACGTGTAGTATATAGATCTAGATCCATAAATCGTTTCCGCTGCGGATGGTATTACTAACAATCTCAACTAAATATTTGTGTGGCTGTTATCCTTAATATTTATGGTTGTTCTAGACATAGTCTCTCTGGGAGGGAAGCGTGTAATTAAACGTCATTCTGATGATGTTGAACCATATGATTATGAATCATGTGGGTAATACGTATCTTACCTAAAGATGACTAAAATACCCTTTTATGAAAATGTTGTAAAATCTAGAAAAATTGTCTGAAGCCTAAACATACCGATGTTTGTTGGCTTGTGACAATTAATGCCACAAATAATTGTTCGTTAAATCTCTATGACTATTTTTAGAAATAGTCAAGTGTACTCAGTGAAGTGCATAATTCAGAAGCCCGAAAAGTTTGAGCTAGTACGAATATGAGATTGATGAGCTACTTAGGAATTAATCTTCAATTGGATTAAAGTAATTAATACCTGAAGGGTGTTTCAGAAGTTGTCTGAAAAGGAATAAGATTCTCCCTTGAAGGATACCATCTTTGGGATACGCAATTAGATTGTGTTCCCAAAATGGAAATAACACTTTATATGATAAAGGTGTGACGCAAGCCATGCGATGTATCCCTTACCCGTTTCGGGATAGTGCCCTTATACTTAACCTAGTTCCAAAGAATAAAGGTTGAATAAATTCCATATTAGATATGGAAGAGGATAATTTCGAATCTATCTTAACCGATGATTTGAAGTTTTCATAGACGAAGTCAGAAAGGCTTGGAGCCTAGTACGACATATGCAACTTTGTGGAAAATCTTAGCAAGTACGCTGTATATTGTTTACTTGTCCGTGGAGCAAAATGTTTGTCTCCAAACATGCTGTCCTCTAAAGGAAGTGTTTCTTCCAAGAGAAACAGTGGGAGTGAATCAGATCTCAAAAAAATTTGAGAACCACAAAGATATATTCAACCATAGGAACGTGAGCAGACGCCACATAGCGATGAGGTGTAGACCACTGCTCAGAGCACACAAAAGTTCTGTAAGTCTGTGGATGACCTTAAGCCTGAAAAGGCTGCTGGTATATTCATCTTGAAGAATGAATATCTCACGACTTATGAAAGAATGTTTGAAAGGCAGGTTTGAGAGATATGGCCAGGAGCCATAAACTCTGAATTAGATTCCATTAGTGACAGACAGGTTGTGAACCTAGTATGTCTTACCTAAGGGGAATGTCCCTGAAAGGCTGACATGGATAGTAATATGATTACCATCAAAGCTATAGTGACGGCTGAGGGGTACGGGGTGTAAACCTTGTAATTACTTTTATGCCGCCAGCTGAGCCCAGTTCTATTCAGATGATGCTTGTTATAACACTATATCATGGCTATATGATAGTGTTGAAGACGTTGGGCATATAGCTCGATGTTCATAGATGTTAACATGATATGTAAGCTCATGAGATCCATTTATGGACTCAAACAAGTTTCTCTAGACGGTTTCTTTGTTTGATAATGAAAGGAGTTTGATTTAGTCAAAAGAAGAATATGCCAATGTGCAAGTTGGATAGTGGGAGTGTGTTACGATTTTTGAGTAAGGTATTGGATATCTCTCTCAGGAATCATCTCCTCATGTCACAGTCAATTAATGTTTGGTAATTCAAGATCTTTACGAAAGCACTTGGATTAGCAGTTCTTATTTTAGAAATGAGAATATATAGTGATAGATTTAACTGCTGTTAGATTATTGTTTACCTATATAGATGTGATGCTAAAAGAAGTTTATCATAGATCGCAAGATCTATCTGTGTTAGGACGTTGGTCCTAAAGATGAGGTGAAAGATGATGATTCTTATGGAAGGTTTCCTTCGCTAATGCAATATGAACCATCTTATAAATGATGCCGGATGTTCATAGTCCATGAATAGTCATGAGCAAGTATGAAAGTAAATCTGGTGAATGTCGAGAATATCCTTAAACAAGTTAAGGAAAGGTTCCTAGTTTATTGAAACTTGGAAATAAATAAACGTAGATATACAGACGTATATCCTGAGTCTTATGAAGGCGAGTGGGAGCTACAGTCTGGGTTTGCAGTCACTTTGATTAGGTGATACAAAGAGCTGGAAATGTTCTTGGCTATGGGTCACTGTAAATTCTACAGCTAGGCCAAAACACATTAGTGCCTTAGAGGCGCAGCGGGAGCAGTACATGGATCTAGAAGGTTCATTCCTGAACCTTGTGCGGTTGTTCCACCTTTTCTATATAGCTGATATAGTAAGTGGATTCATTGCTTGAAGCAAGGACCAGGGTCTCGTCAGAGATTCGTGTGTGTGTTGAGGCGGTTCCTTTGACTTGGTCATTTGGAACATGATATGAAGATAGTCCGAGTCCCCATGGATAGCGATCCGTTTATGGCAAGGGCTGGTTGCGAGTATTGCATGAGATTCTTGTGTTTCAACTTGGTCTTGTGTGTGCTAGTGATTGGTTTTAGGCCAAGTGGGAGGTTGTTGAAATAGTGTCCTAAACCCAATCGGGTTGGACCGGATCTGACCTGGTCGGATCATTTCTACTATTTCTTTATGTTTGTACATATATTAAATGGCTTTTCTGTTGTCGTATATATGTTCTTTTTAAAGAACCAATTGTGAATTGTTATATGATAACGCCCTTAGTATTAAACTGTGATAGAGAAACCATGATAGGCGATTATGGTTGATGAGATCTCTAATCACTTTAACAAGTTTGATACTTAAATGTCTCTAGGCCGATGTACTATTAAACGGGGCATTGATAGTACAAACATGCTAGCACGTATTAGATGTCTTCTCGTCTTTAAGGGCGGGGATAGATCTCGTCTATCGAATGTGTAGAGACACTTGGACCGTACGTGGACGTGTATTAGAGAATGCGTACGTTAGATCGCGGCCCATTTACATTAAGTGTCACACTATGTGGTGGTTGTGTAATTATCCTTAAGACCGGAGTCTTCATGGCATCACGGTGTGGATTGTCATGCTTTGACACTATTGAGGTTTCCCCAGCCACGGGGTGATCATGCGGTAGTGATTGGGTATGATATTGAAGCATGCGGAGTATACATGATTGGTCGTCCGGGAATCGCGTACCCATGATTGGGATCGAATATCCGAAAGGTCTTCTTATAAGGAATGTCTACTCTCGTGAATCTTTGCAAAGTGGGAGTAAACAAGTTACTTCGAGAGAGCATGATATCCAGATTATAAGATACGGTCGTTAATGTTTGACACTCGACGTACGACCGTATGGATATTATTACAGCGATAGGATTGTAAGTTACACGGTAACTGTTTCACATGAAAGGTAGTAGTCATTGCATTTGACTCTTCCGATGATTGAGGTCACGGTGTGTTGCTAGACGCTATCCCGTGATCGATATGTATGAAGGGCATTTTCGTAATTTGCACTTTGTGTCTACGGCCAACATATTCGGAAGCCTATCGGGTCACACACATAAGAACATCTAGCCGGATTAAAATGTGGTTATAGATGATAACCAAATTAGGAAAGTTTATCTCGAGACTATAAAGGTTATAGTGGTAAATTAATATGGTGGTATTTATTTATTATGAATAAATTAAATACAAGATATTAATAATATTTTATTAATTAAAAATATTCCGGATGCCAATTTATTGGCATAAGGTGGCGCATTTTTGTGTGTGTATAAGATGCACTTGGATTGTGCAATTTAATTAATAGTATTACCATATATTAATATTAGATATTAATATTTATAAATATGTACATATGTAATGTGTTTGCACCAATTCAAATTGGTGATTCATGCGCACCATATGTGTATATTATATATATATATATATTTATTTGTGTAATATATATGTGATATATACATATGTGTAAATTGATTTATGGTAATAAAATAAAGATAGTCAATATAAGATATTGACAATATCTTGGAAATATCAATATAAGATATGACAATAAGATTTATTTAATAAGAGATATTGTAATAAATGAGATAAATCAATCAATTATATTTTCCTTATTTTATTGGGAAAAGGTTTTCTTCTCTCTACACACTATATGGGGCGCCACATCCATTATAAAAGGAGGTGGGTGTCAAGCTATTTTGATACAACACAATTCCAAAAGCTCATCGTTCTTGAGAAAAATAGAGAGCGTTTCGGAGAGATTTGGAGAGAGGGAAAAGGCCGGTCTAGCAGACCGGAGTTTTCCAGTACCAATCCATGGTGGGATTCCGGCGAGGTGCTCGTGTGAACTAGCGGTAGAGGCCGCACAGAGGGGCGAACACTTGGGCGGTCTCGATCTTTTAGGTCAACCAAGGTAACCACCGTCTACTCTTATTTGACTTAAACGGTCGATCAAGCGTCGATAGGAAATAAATTTTTGAGATCAACCAAGGTAACCAGATTTCTACTAGCTTAATAGTTTATTGCTTAAACGAAGTCTCCCACTTCGGTTATGTAAAAGGAAATAAAAGTGTTGGATTTAAATTATGCCTTTGCGTATCCCGCGTAATTTCTTACACTTTTATCCCTGGTAGATTTATTAATGATAATTTTATCCTGGCACATGAATCCCTAAATTATATGAAGCACTGTAAAACTAAAACGAATAGGTTTATGGCTTTGAAGTTAGATATGGCAAAAGCCTTTGACAATGTGGGGTAGCCTTTCATTGAATTTGTAATTAGGAAGTTGGGGTTCTGTTCTAAATGGGTTAGCATGATTATGGCTTGCATTACTACTGTTTCTTACTCCTTTATAATTAATGGCACTAGATCAGGCTTTGTTAGGCCTACCAGAGGGATAAGGCAAGTAGATCATTTTTCTCCCTACCTGTTTCTTATTTCTGCTGAGGGTCTTACTATGCTTTTAAATAATGTTGAAGCTGAGGGTGTTTTGAAAGGGTTGAAGATTAGTAGATCAAGCCCCCAATCTCACATCTCTTTTTGCTGATGATGGCCTGCTATGTGTAAAGTTGGTCCTACTCAAGCCCAATACCTCTTTAACCTGTTAGACATTTATCAAACATGCTCTAGACAACAGGTTAATATTTAGAAATCTGGCATTTTCTTTAGCAAGGGTGTGAATGACAGATTAAGGGATTCTATTACTTCCTCCTTTCCTGGCATCTTAGTTGCTCCTCATACTAAATACCTTGGCCTCCCTCTTTTTATTGGAAGATCAAAAAGAGAAGATTTATGTCACCTGAAAGATAAAGTTGCTGCTAAACTCTCTTATAGGAAAAATAGGTTGTTCAGTCATGGAGGTAAAGAAATTCTCTTGAAATCTGTTATCTCTATGATGGTCTATTATCCCATGTCGGTGTTAAAGATCCCAAAAGGAATTTTCAATGAGATCTCTGCTTTAATGGCCAAGTTTTTGGTCCAAAGGTTAGCTTCTGTTCGAGGGATGCATTGGATTAGCTGGAAGAAGCTTTGTGTAGTCAAAGGTCTTCCTAGACTTGGTTTCAAAGATTTTGAAGCTTTAAATATGGCTTATCTTGCTAGCCAGGCTTGGAGGATTCTGAAAATTCCAAATATTCTTGTATCTAGAGTCCTAAAATCCAGATTTTTCCCTTCCTGCCCCTTGTTGGATGCAAAACCTGTTGCTGCAGCTCCTACTTTTGGAAAGGAATTTTCTCTGTCCTTACCTACTTTAGGGATGGAATTTTTTGGTCCACTGAAAATGGGGAATCTGTTAAAATTAGGGAAGATATCTGGCTTCCTCAGAATCCTAGTCTAAAGCCCCTCACTGCTCCTCTTCATTCATTTAACATTTTTTGGGTTAATGATCTCATTAAGGAGAAATCTTGGAATGTTGATAAGATATAGCAGGCTTTTTGGCCTATATATGTGCATCAAATTCTTATCATTCCTCTTAGTACAGGCCAATTTACAGATCTCTTCTTTTAGAAACATTCACTTGATGGCAACTTTACCTTAAACTCTGGCTATGCTTTCTTTTTTGAAAAACTAAATACCAATCTCCTCAGTCGTGCTATTTCTAGTATGTCATGCTCTAACTCTAAGTTTTGGAAACATATCTGAGCTCTTTCCCTCCCTAACAAGATTAAGCATTTTTCTATGGAAAACTCTAATGGGTGTTCTTCCCTGTAAAACCAACATAGCTAAAGACTGTCAACTAGATCTTTACATACTTCTTGTAGTTTTTGTGGCAGTACTTCTGAAACTGTTGATCAAATCTTAGTTTCATGCCCTAGAGAAAAGGATATCTGGAATCGTCTACCCTCTATGTGCCTCAATTCTTTAGTAACTCGTTTGATCTCAGTCTTGGTGGGCTTATCTTACTAGTACTAATTGACTAGCTAATTACAAAAAGTCTGTTGAATTCACAGTTTTTGCCTTCTGGAATATATGGAAGGCTAGGAATTATTGGTGTTTTAATAGAAATTTGGATACTCCACAAGATGTTGCTTTTAAAATTAAGAAAGAATATGAAGAGTATGCCTCTGTGTGTGCCTCTGAAACTTGTGCTGATAATTTGCAAAATCTTCGAACTGTTTTTATTCTGTTGCACATGTATGTTCCACTACTGCAAAATTTCCTCAACAAAACACTAATATTAATTTTATATTGCATACAAATGCTGCTTGGACCAGGGTCTCTTTGCCAGCCGGGGGTGGAATTGCTGTTTTTGACAAGAACTATAATCTTGGTGAGATCTGGGGGAGGTACTTTGTGAATTATGATTCACCGTTAAGGGCAAAAGCTGAAGTGGTACATTGGGCGTTGATGATTGCAAAGAGCAAAGGCTGGAGTTATTTGATGATCAAAACGGATTCATATCTCCTGGCTCAAATGGTGAAGGGTTCTGTCAACACTCAACCAGACCTCCTTGTAATTATTAGTGATATTAGACATCTTTTGAATGCTCTAGGGTCTTGTAACTTGTGTTTTTTACCCAGAAAATGTAATGTTGTAAGTCATAGAGTAGCTTCTTTTGCTAAGAAGCTCCTTAATCCGACCTTCTAGTCTGGATTCTTCCTAACTGGATCCTTTCGGCTTGTGTTCAGGAAGGAGCAGATAAGAATGTTTTGTTGTAAACCCTACTTTATTTTAATGAATTTTTCGTTTCGGGAAAAAAAAATAGAGGTCAAATAATACAAATTTGACAAATAATATGAAAATTAGAGCACCCCACATTTATTTGGAAGAGGAATGATACGGGCATAACGGTTATGCTACAATGAATGATACAACGGTAATCTGCACCATTGATCGTGTTAGCTTTACACCTGATCAATTTAGACACATTGTGATCAACGGTGCAGATTACCGTGGCGTCATTCGTTATGGCACAACCGTTATACCCGTATCATTACTCAATTGGGAAATAGGTTGAAAGATTAGGGAAGGGGAATAGTACAAGTGACCATCAACATGTCGCTGCTATTAAATTTTTTTTTCTTGTTTTTCTGAGAATTGCCGTCTAAAGGTGGGTTAAAGCTTGGGGGTACTTTAGGTATTACAAGTTATGTTTTAGAAAAAAATGTGTAAAAATACTATTTAAATAAACATCTATATAAGAGTACTAAATAAACAAATCTTTCAAACCAACAATAAATAAACAAATACCCCGCAATTTTAAGAGAACATAACAAAAACAGAACGAGATAACACAAATGATGGTTAAAAATACCTTATACTAATGATTTTGAAAGGAATGACGGAAATTCTCTTCCAATCGGCATATTTCGTTGCCTAATTGCCGGACTTTCGAGCTGATAGTGAAGAAGCAAGAGAATGAAAGAAAGTGGGAGCGGTTGTACGTATTCGTGCTAGGGCTTATGGTTTTAGTCAACATTTTATTCTTTTGCGTCATCCCCGTTGTCTCAAAAACATGACACACGTATGTTTTACGTGGCATAAGCATCTACGTGTCATCCTCGTGGAATTCATGTGTTTAAATTTACTCCCTCCGTTCCAAAATAACCGATGTTGTTGTCAAAATGTTTTGTTCCATTTTATGTGAGACAATACAATTTCCAATGATTTACCCTTATTTTACATTATGAGTTATAAAAAGGTCACATCAATTATATCCAAGGAAATTTTAGTCATTTCATTATAAAAGTTAATGTATTAACTTACATCCTTAATATGTATGATTTTGACAACTGCATCAGATAAATTAGAATGGAGGGGGTATTGTAATACGGATCTTGAGTTGACGCAAAAACAATTTGTCGTCTCAAAAGTGTAAGAAAAAATGTGCGCCAAAATTCCCGCCAAAAAGTGCAAAACCGTATTGAACTTTCAGCGTCAACATTTTCATGTGTTCTCTCAAATAGTGTTTCCCCGCCAAAGTATTATTGTGGCGGGAGAGTATCTGTGTCAACGTTGTCTCAAATAATATCATTTGCGTCAACTCTAAATCCACCTCGTGTGTACCTCATTTTCCGTCAACATGTTGACTCAAAAACACATCTATTGCATCAACATTATGTTGACCCAAAAAATTTTGTCTCAAAAGGCATAGATTCTTGTAGTAATATGGTTTTTATCCCAATTAATTAGGTGTAACCGATGGAGAAACAATAGATTCAGAGTACCTGAATAAACGGAAGAAATCAACAGGATCGTTCCAACATTCATTGTTATCTGACTCTATTAGCCATCTCGATCTAATAATAGAGAGAGTTGGCATCCTCAATGTTAGGAACATTTTATTTGTTTTGATGATGGTCATACTAGCTGTTATAGCAAGCCTGAAATAAGTTAGAGAGATTTTTATAAGTCTTTACTTAGAGTCTGACATGTTGTATAAGTTCAGTCAGACAAGTACTGTACTAGACTGGTAGGATGGCCTAGTGAAAGACAGAAGATCAGCAGAATTAAAGGCAGCCAAGTACCAGCAGAGTCAAGTGAAGACATATGGACTGACTTATAACCAAGGAAGTCTATGATGACCTTGGATAAGTCTAAGATACGTACGTTTCAAGTGATGAAAACTATTGTTTTAGTATGGTGTACACTGATCTCACATAAATAAATGATCAGTGGAGTACAATCATACTTGGAAAATCAAAGGAGAAAAAGAAAATAGAAAAAAGGCTAAGTAAAAGCTCTACTGGCTGACTATCAAGAAAAACGGTGAAGAGAATCTCAACAGCAAAGTAACAGCTTATAAGCAGATTCTCTGAACCGGTAAAGCAACATGCAAGTGAAGTATGCTATCTGCATTTTATTCTGAACGTGGAAATTAAGGAGATCAAGCAATTAATGCAGAATCAATCAAGGACGGATTTTATGAAGAACGTTTGAAGAAAATCCGGATCACTGAAATTGAGGAAAATAAAATCAAGGATTATTCTCAGATAGCCAACGGATGGAATTTCAAATTCAAGGAAATCAAGGCTATAAATAGAAGGCATTGACAGACAAGAAAAAACACGACACACGATATAGAATACAAAAAGAGAAGAAACTCTGTCAATTTCAAAATCCTTCTCTCTGAACTTAAAAGACATATCTAGCAGATCAACTCAGAATTCAGAGCTACAAATCTACATCAAGCACTGAGATTGATCTACCCTTTGTGAATCTTATTCACATCAGTTTGCAGCAATTGAATCAGATCATCTGAGAAGGAATTGCACCCTTTGTGATAGCTGCTGAAGGATTTGTTCTCAAGGATCAGTGTTAAAAACCGAGTCACTGAAACTTTTGTAGCCAGGGAGTGATAGTCTTGAGATTGTGAAGCTTGTGTAGCCAAGGACAATCATACTATTGCATTGGTGAAAAACAATAATGAATTCCTCCAATCATCACAGGAGAAGAGTGGATTAAGGGATTACACCACCCTGAACCACTATAAACCTTTGTGTTCAATTACTTACTACACTTTACTTTACAGCATTTCTTTACTGATTTTTATTTATACTCTATGTGTGTCTAATCTACTTTGAAAGTCTGCAGTCATATGATAAGAGGCTCCACTATCTTGGAGCCAAGGTTGAGCAACAACATAATGAGCACGGGGTGGTGGTGGGGGCCGAGCCGGTGGAGTTTGAAACTACTGAAAGAACGGATTTGTAAGGCATTTCTTCCCATTATGACTTGGAACCCCACAGAGTTGACATTTACCAAGATAGGGCCTTGATTGATAAAAGAACAAGTTACCAGAGTAGCAAGAACCATTTTTTTGGAACGTTGCTGCTACTTTTTTTTACGCTGCTGCTAATACGGAAAAAAAAGAGGGGAAAGAACAAACTAGTTGTAGGGATGGGTTGAACATATCAAAATTGACAGTCCTTTGAGCAGAAAAGTAGAGGCCGGTAGGTGATGAGGGTCGAACTAGACATTAGCCACGTGTCATTCTTATACTAACTCAACATTAAATAAAGACAGAGAAAGTACTATGTTAAGGGCCAGGAGCCCCATTTTAGGCCTAAGGGCAGATATGAACCCTAGGTGGGAGATCGGTCTGGCCCACTTCTTAGTCCAGCGTAGGTCGGTCAGGGCACAACGGAGCTGGGTCAGCGCGTAGCTCGACAATAGCAGCCTCGGGGGCTCGACGAGATCGGCCAAAGCTATCCCCGATATTTAATACACGTGCATAATATATAAGATAACATGGAAAGAATCCTTAGTCATAAAACTCTGATCATATCATTCAAAATGATTATCTTCTAAAATCAAGAGATAAACACGGGGAAATCCTATACTTGAGGGATACGAAAATAGAGTCCATCATGGACACGGCACAGGAATCCCTAGAGCACAAGGCCCTCTATATAAATGATCCCAAGAACTGCGAAGAGACTTGATTCCTGACATTATACATGATACGTAGGAAACTTGGGAAAAACATTATCTCAGGCTCAGACTAAATCATCACAAAACCACCCCTCCTTCATATTTCTCAAGGTTTTCGGATCTTGATCATTGTCACTAGGAAAATACAGCCTAGATTATTTATTATACGACATCCAGATCGTCAATTGGCACTAAAAGAAGGGCCCTTCTACTGGTAATTGTTCAAGATCCCAATCATGCCTAAAACACGTAAACAATGTTAGGTGTGATGCCCGAAAGACAATTTTTGTAATTGTTTTATTTAATAAATGAAATGATATTATTATTCATATTTATTATTCTCATAATCACCGATGTGACAATAGTATTTCCTAAGTATATCGTTTATGTAATCACTTAACTCAGTGTATGGTATATACACGGGAGGATTGAGTTAGTGAAGATGTACTTAAAATACAATTAGCCCGTAGTGAAGTTAATCGAGAGTATCGGGTCTCTCCTTTAACGTGCTATTAATGCGCCCGAACACAATAGGTGTGATTGCCTTATCCGGACTTTCGGTTAAGAGAACCTAATGGGGCATTTATATATGATAGATATATCATATAGGGCTGGACCGATTTGATTAGAGTTCACGATATAATTCCGTAATCGAGAAGTCTTATCAAATCAATGGATGATCATATTTATGGATATATCTTAATCCTGAGGTGATCACAGTCAACTACTTGAATCAATATGAAGTTTGACTTGACGGTTAAGGATTACACCGAGTCCGTGATCCGAATTACCCCATCTTGGCATTGTATCTTGGATTGAGTGAGTAGTACGTGTTATCACGGATACGGAATCCATTCCTTCCATTTATGGAAGTAGATAGAACGAGTTCCCTTATTTGTTAATCCTAGAAACCGATCGATCCATGGAGTTCATATTACACCGATTAGCTACCGGTGAGTTGTATGAATTAATTGATCACTAGGGGTTAATGGTAAATAAGGATAAGAGGTTCTAGAAAGGGTTAACGGTAACTTCCCAATTTAGAATGAACGATCTATGGAGGATTAATCCATATGTAATGATTATATCAATGGACGCTTATTATTATTCTCGTGAGGAGATAAATATAATCTTATAATCGGAGGAGTGCGATCACGGGATTATGGTGGCATATTCCTGTGATTGATTTATCAAATATAATTATTCGTTCGTAAGATAATTATTTATTTGATTTATCGGAGCCGCCGATTATTAGTCCATGGTCCCCGACGTGCCTCCTAATATAGCATAGCTATTCTCGGACGTCGAATCCTAATAATATTAATTTAGTTCTTGTTGGACTTTATTAAAACGATATGTGAATTAATTGTTTAGTGGACTATTAAATTAGTTGGGCTAAATAATTAAATACACGGAAAAGATATTTTTTCGTGATTTCGGCCCAAATTAGTGTGTTGACCTTTTTTTGACCTAATTGGTCAAATATGGTTTTGTGCGTGTGAACCTTTTGATAAAAAGGTGGCGCCACTTTTGTGGTTAATAATTATTAGGAAATTAGTTTTCTTGGATAATTATTTAATGTGTGATTTATCTTTTATTTGTTAAATGATAATTCATGAAATATTAGATAATAATATGATTTATCCTAATTTGTTTGGGATAATTATTTTATTTATCTTTTATGTGGAAAAAGGATTAATGTAATAATTATCTCTTAATTATTTAATCCTTGGAGGCTAAGTTTTACTCTCCTATATAAAGAGAGTTCTCCCAAGCCTTTGAACACACAATGAAATTCGACTTCTCCTCTTAGAGAGAAGAAGGAATAAAATTCGGCCAAGGGGTTTAAGGGGAAAATCTTGGAGATTTTCTGGGTAGCATATCGGAAGGATTCGAGTCGAGGATTTCCTTCCACCGGGAGTTGCTTGGATCACACGTACGGAAGATCGTGGTGCTCTTCACACCTTCGTTCGTTCTTTCTATTGCGGTTCTTCAACTTGGATTTTGAGATCCAAGAGGTATGTTCTACAACCCCCTTGTAGATGTAGATCTAGTTATTTTATTACGTGTATTTTATAGATCTAGATCCTTAAATCGCTTCCGCTGCAGATGATATTACTAACAGTGGTATCAGTCGCCAAGGTGATCTATATTTATACGTATAAAATATTAGATCTAGGTGTGGAAAACATGTAGTTTTTTGTCCCAATTTTTTGGGGGCCGATGCATATGTTTAATTTTTTTTATGCTTATGAATGTCGTGGTTGAAGAGATGGATTGGGGTTGGCACTGTTTACCCGTTAGATCTATTGTAAACTCATATAAACGATGAAAATTCGTCCATATGAGTATAGGAAATTATGTAATTTTTTTTATTGCAATTTTAATTTCCAGAAAATAGATCTGTTTAGTAGCTGTTTAGTTATTTCGTTTTTGCCGTTGATTGAGCCGTTGGAACGACGATCCCTCCGGTCAGTATCAATATTGGAAGATGCTGAACAATTCCACAAAATTTGACGTCGATCGGAGTCCGTTTTGATATCCGTTCATTGCTGCAAAGAAGCTGCTGTAACAGAAAAACGCAGGATTCACAGAAACCCTACCTGTGACTTCCTCGAATTTCTGGGAGAGTTTGAACCGTTGAATCGCAAATCCAACCGGTCAGATCGATAAATATGGAGTTTTTGATGTGGAATAAAAATTTTAGGTCGATCGGGTTTCATCTCGACTCCCGATCGGCTCCAGAAAGTAACTGATACGCTGCAGTCAGAGACAGATGCAGCATCAAGATCGGCGGCTCACTGAAGAAAATTGACAAGTCAAAACTCAGATCCAACCGTCCATATTGAATCCCGAGGAATGAAGAACATATCTGGAAAGTTTCGTCTCGATCCGAGTTCATTTAGTTTCTCGATCATCGAAGAATTTGAACAGCTGCAGATTATGTTAGATAGTAGTAAACCCTAGTTAGGGTTTGGTTATTTATTTTCTAATAGGTTAGATACGGGGGTACCAACAATCCATCTCGGTGTTTAAATTTTCCGCACTTTATTTTTTATGTGTTTGATCATAAAATAGATATAAAATCGGAATTGCCATGACATGCATCATATCATAAATCCACTCCATGCATACATGTAGAATTTTAATTTTGGTAATTAAAATAGGCATGTATACAAACTCGCGTAATTAGTTGAAATTTAATTAATACGTGGTAATTAATTAATTTAGTAACTAATTAAAGATCCGAGGACGGGTTATGAAATCGTTAAGCCTTTCGGTGTGTGTTCTCGGTGAACCGCCTTAAAGCCTAAACGAGATCACGTTTTCGATTCGTAGTGTCTACGAGATTGAATGATGGTAAAAGAACAATAAATCTTGGATAAAAACGGTTCGCTTATAGGTTGGGTGGTCAACTGAGCTAGGCTCGACCGACTTAACCCTCCTAGTGTGATGTATGCATGAGGGTCCGGCAAGACTAAGCTACACCGGAGAACGGAGGGGTGATTCCTTCTTATCTCAATGAGGCTGTTTTGACCCGATTTCGTCCGACTGTCACATATGTTCCAACGAATAGGACGGGTAGGCTTGCCTACGTTACCGACACCATTCGGAATCCTTGATTTGATGTGCTTTTATGTTAACATCAAAAAGACGTGGTTAGTTAACCCACCACCACTTCCAAAATATTGAGTGGGAGCGGGGGAGGCGACAGCCAACCCCACGGCCTCTACTATAGATACAAGTAAGTGAGAGAAGGGTGACGCCTCGAGGCGCTTTGATTTCGTCCCCCTAAGGATGGTGTTCACCTTTATCAACATTCATGGCTTGGTCTCCGAAAGGATAGGATTTCTGGGTACTCGTCGGGTCACTGACCTATCCTAAGACGGCACACCCGGGCGTACCTAAGAGGTCCGATATAGTAGGTCACACTCATCATGGGTATTCTTGATAATATCTAGGCTAAAAAAGGAAGGTAATCAATGAATAAAGGGATGTTCGATTCTCGTGGGATGTTCGATTCTCACAAGTTATTCATTGATGAGATTGTCTCGATTTAACCGTCATCTCTTTGACCTACCCTAAGGCGGCACTGAGATGCGAGGTTAAAACCTTGGAATGGTAGAGTAGACTTAATTTTAGTTTACAATTCCTAAAATAAACTTATATAGTAGTGTTAAACTTGAATTAATATATGTCATTTTATTTACAGCATTATCCCTTACTAAATTGCTTAAAAATTAATAATTGACTAGTATTGACTTCGTTAAAAAGTGGAAAGTAACTAGGACGTTGAACTAGTTAATCGATAATGCAATTAATTTTCGGAAGAGATATTTTCTCTGAAGCCTTTTAAAAATCAGAGTGACATATAGGTATGTCACTAGTGTCATTCGTGTCAAACGGAAGACAAACTTAGCTTGATCAAAGGTGATTTCGGACTTTGAAATTCTTCTAGTGAATTTTGAGTGTGTAGTGATTACATGAGTAATTTTCTAATTGAAAAATCGGAAAATCATGAAGTATTACTAGTTGGACGATATTTGGATTCAATGAACTAGTGGGAGCTTTATGATTTGTTGTTTTTCTAGAACATTAGAAAAGTGTAACTGACTACATACGTAACCGTTCTAATTGAAAAACCGGAAAGTCATGGAATGTTGCTAGTTGGACGATATTTGGAATCGATGAACTAGTGGGAGTTCTATGATTTGTTGTTTTTCTGGAAACATTGGAACTATGTACGAAGATTTTCTAATCGAAAAAATCAGAAAATCATAAAAATAAAGCATTGCTCGTTAGACGGTATTTGGAACCGATAAACTAGTGGGAGCTTTAATATAATTTGTTGTTTTTTCTGGTATATTAGAAAATTCGAGAAGTCCCGACGAGTAACACTCGAAATAGACACCCCACGGTTCAAGAGTAGTGTCTACTCAAACGAACCGCTGGTTCAAGACTGTTTCCATTCACGGAAAGTCAAGAATGGGAGAATATGTCTAAAAGTGTTAGTCATCTAAACTGAGTAAACTTTAAGGCTAAACCGAAAAATTAATTAAAAATCATAGGATAAGGACAGTGATTTTGGATCACCAACCTATGAATCCTTGGCGATTTTCTCGAGCTAAGTTCTTTGGCAGAACAAGGTAGCAGTGCATTTAACGATTAAAGGAGTAAACAACGGGCAGTTAATTTTAGCTAGAATAGTGGGAGTGATATAAGGAAATGAATCTCGGATTCAATCCTTGGATATCGCGGAAAAATTATTTTATGTTTAAGATTCGTTGGAACGGATGGATTTACCTTATATTCGATAATTTGTTTGTCGTATAGAAAGTGAATATACCATTTGTAGTACGAATCCAAGACTCGGACTTTTGTTTGATAAAGTCAAAACCACTTAGAACTGCTGAAATATGTATATAAAACACATCTTAAGAACTGGTAAAAGCAATTGGTTTCTATATTTAGATAAACGCTTCTTCATATTCCATAGTTAGTGCATAGTCCCTAAAAGATAAGACCTGAAGACTGGCTCAGGGTGATTCCTTTCTCCCAGTCTGGTTATATTGTCTCAAAGGTTCAATGACTAAGTTTCCTTTCAATCGGGAAAGGATAATGGTTATAAAGAAGTAACATAGCTTGTTTATGACGACCTTCGGGCCGGGTCTGATGAAAGATACAAGCTAGTAGGAGCTTCCGAGTAGTGACTTCTTGTCTGATAACTATTCAAACACTCCGAAATGTTTTGTTGGTCCCTTGAAAAGGCTTTAGTTAAGTTTAGAGGGGGGGGTGAATAAACTTAACAATTAAAACTTTGGAGTTAACAAATTTCGCAACTTCGGCGGCCGCGATACTTCGCAGTCTGCGCGAGACCTCGATAGCTCTGTCGATAAACGGTAGTCTGCGACGGTTCGATTTCTTTGAATTTGTGCGGCGGAATAATATCAAAATTAAGCCTTGTTATTTGTTGTTAAATATGTTACTAAGTATTAGATACTCAGTAGTGTATGTGTGTGATTTCAGTTGCTAGATTCAGCAGGTTGATATGAATAAAGACTAAGTGCAGAAAATAAATGCAGTAAGTAAGTAGAGAGATTTTTATAGTGGTTCCAGGTGATGTAATCCTGTACGTCCACTCTTCTCCTGTGATGTTGGAGGAAATTCACTAGTAATCTTTGAGTTATCTGTTACAAAGAATCCTAGGTTGCTTGTCCTTCACCAATAACTATGGCTTCACAAACTGAAAACTAAGAACGGTAGGATTCTTTGCTCCCGAGTCTTCCACTTGGTCCTTGAAGGGTAGAATTGCCTCTTCACCAGCTCCACCACAAACCAACGAGTCTTTCACACCTAACGGATGCTTCACTTGTCTTCGACGAGATTCTTTATAAAATAAAGAATGAATCAAATAAATGATTCGGTTGCAGTGACTTGATTAGGATGATATAATCGACGGCTTGCGGTCTTCAAGTGTGTATGCTTGATGCGGCTTGAACACGAGAATGCACTTGAAGAAAATAACTAGATCGGCGGCTTTAAGCTCGGTAAGTTCGACGGGGTGTTTTTCGGCTCGGTGTTATCACTTAAAGTTTATCCCAAAATTCATCATCTTCTTCTTGAGTTGAAAGTCCTCTATTTATAGGTAGGAATGCATGTGACTTGAATTTGAAATTCAAATGTGACCGTTCCTTGTATTTGTCCCATCCGCACCGCATTTCGTCACTATTCATCATGGGACCGACACCGTCGGGATTACTTTTTGACGGTGCGGTCGTCCACCCCTTTGACTTGTATCCAATGGATAAAAATATGGATCATCCCAACGTCTTTTTAATCTCAGCCTTTGATTTGCTTGATAAGTCAGAGGTAGTTGGCTGTTCTTATCCATGTAACTTCCCAATAATCTTGAATTGATCGAGGTATATATCAGCAGGTTCATCATCTGGTCGTAAAACCAATCGTCGCCGAACATCATATTTTTGTACGTAAAATATAATGCGGTGAATCTTTTTATCCAACTTTTGTTTGTGAAGTTAGATTACATCATTTAAAGTATAACCAAGTTCCAAGCATCATCTAACTTGTGGAACTTAGACCTTCTACACAAGATATATGTAATCAGTTTAGGTCATCACAGACTTGCCTAAATTCTGATTCCATATCCTTGACATTAAATACTAAGTTTGATCCCTTAGCCTTCATTAACTGAGTTTGAACCCTCAGCCTTCAGTCTTCAGTCTTCAGCAGGTTCTAGACCAGTCTACTGACCTATCTACCCTACTGACCTAGATCAGTCTGCTGATAAACAATCAGCAGCCATTTACAGTGCTTGTTTGATCAAACCTATTTATGAATCAAACTCTAATAAACCTATACATTTTATCTAGACATCTTTTTGCCTTTGCACTATAACAGCTAGTATGGCACTCATCATCAAAACTAAGAAATAAGTCCAACAATTTCCCCCTTTTTGGTGATGATGCCACTACCCTCACCTAATCAAAGCAAAGCAAAAAGATAAAAACACAAACAGAACAAATTTAGTCAATTCTCATTATAAACATTTGTTCACGGTTATTACAACTAGATACAAAGCAAAGATAAACAATGAAAGGTAGCTGATCTATTGTCTCTTTTCTCTTTCTTGTCTAGCCTTCTCAGCTTGCTCTTGATAGGCTCTGATCTCTTCTATCATTTCAACCATCCATTCATTCTCAATAAGTGTAAAGTCAATATAAGAATTGACTTGTTTCCACCAATTCCATGCTTCAGCGGGACAAGATTGATCTCGATTCACCCCGAAGCCAAACTTCATATACTGACTCCTTAAATTCATTCGGTGAATCTTTTGCTTTTGTAATTGGCAAAGCACCTTTTCACCTCTGCTACTCCTTCGTCTCGGTAGATGCTCTTAAAGCTCTAATCCTTGCCTCCCAAAACTTCAAACTCAAGAAGGAGTTGAGACCTTCATGAAATCCCATGTCACGATAGGGTCTCCTTCGTTGTAAAACTCTTTCTTGTCTTGTGATAGGAGATCATCGGTAAGTTGCACTGCGCAGTGCGGGTTGCCTAAAGGCATTTGTATCATCAGTCCATCTCTTTTGTGCAAAGAGTCTAGCACCTCCTTTCTTTGCGGCTCGATTGGCCCTCTTCCCCCTTAGTGACATCATCAACAAAACGTGAGATGAGGCCATGAATAGCTTCTGTGATACTATCACTCGTGTAATTGACCCGCCATAGTTCCAGTTCTAGTATCAAGTGAAGTAATCCTTGATTGCGAGTCTCTTCCAAATCCGTTGATCCTTTCGGTAAATTTGGGATCGGGCATAGCGGGTTGTTGTGCAAACGGCGAGGCTCAAGCGGCTTCAAGCAAGCTTGTCAAGTTTTTGATGAACGGATGTAAGTTGATCTTTCAAAAACTTGTCCTTCAGTGTGTTCCCTTGCTTGATATATCTTACATCATATATCATATCATTTAAAGCATTTTGAGTGGAAGCAAAGTTTGAAGCAAATTTGTATTAGCAGCATTGTCCGTTTTCATTGACCATCTTCATCGTTCTTCAAATCTCTGTTCTTGCTGTCCAATTGAGTTCTTAAGCTGTTGCATGTCATTTCTTACGGTTCTTAACTCATTGACAACTTCAATTGGCACTCCACCGGCCATTCTACTATCGGTAGATCCATCGTTGGCTCCTCAACTCTATATTGTGCCCGTTGTCCGCGATGACCATGGCCCTACTCAAATCTCTCCCGGCGGGGGGAGGTCCTTCCTCAACCATTGCACCAAGAACATCTTCAAGGATAGGATCTTGTGCGGGTTCTTCAACAACTTCTTCTTCTCCAAAAATTTGAAATTCTTCATCACCGTAATTATAGTCCAAATTTGCTCATCCTCATTAACGGCGGTCGGCGACTATCTTTTCCTACGGTGGCATTGGCTCCCGAGGCTCCACTACGGCAGCCTCAATAACAACGGGGGTTTCCTCCAAACCCAAAGTTTGTTCCAACCCGTGTCCAGTGTTGTTTGAGACTCAAGCACTGTACCTCCTGTTCCAACCTTTGTCCAGTCTTGTTTGTACCCCAAAGAACTGTACCTCCTGTTCAATTTCTGTGGATTAAAGATATTAGTATTATCCACTTGAAAACCTTCTGCATGACCAATCTTGTGCAGGATGATGGCAGTTTTAGTAAGAGTGCCTTCAATGTCAAATCCATCTTGATATTCAATGGATTCCTCAGAGCTAGCACTTGGTTCACTAAAGTCACTGACTTTTTCTTGATCCAAATCAACAATCTGTTCATCATCAGGTTGTCCAGCAGACTTTACAACATGAAATGCAGCCGATTCATCAACTAGCCTACCATCACTTAATGTAATTCCCTCATTGATCAATGCTTCTAGATCATCCATGGTGAGATCTTGTAGATCCTCATCCATTTCTTCGATCCGCGGCCCTCGCAGACTTTCCGATACGGTGGACTCGTTGTTGTGGGTGGATCATTTATCAAAGCGGTCCACTAGGTTCTCCCGGTCCCGAGGGGAAATCTCCCCTTGAGTCGGATGATGAGGAAGAATCATCATCACCATCTCTTGGATCTCTGAACTTGATACCCTCCTCCTTCTGTTGCTCATCAAACAGATCCATCAGTTTTGATTGCAGCAAGGTTGTATCAATCAGATCCAACAAGTTTTCCACTCCTAACTTGTCAAAAACCCATTCTTCAAAATCGTCATTGGTTGAGCATTTGGTTTTTGTCTTTTGTAGAACCCAAACTTCCACTTTGGAAGTAATCGCAATTTGTGAAGTTTGGGATCCACAAACTCTTCGTTTTCTTGCTCTTTTTCACATGCCTCTCAAATGGCATAAAAGATCTTACGGGAGCGAGCTCCGGTAGCTTGTTGACCTCCAAAGGTTCCAACAAGCGATTCAAGGTATCTTCTACGGATGTTTGAAAGTCGGCAGGTTGCCGTGATGGTGCATTTGTACCTACTACTTCCATCCGTATCACACTTGGTTCCCCCGACTTACATGCTCATCGGCGGGGTTAGCGACGGATCGCTCTTCCCCCGAACTATTGCCAAATTTGCGGGGTCTTCAACCAAGTCTCCAATCACCTCTTCAACCACCACAAACAGTTCAGTCCGGTGGTTTGCCGTGGTTCTTCGGTGGATGCTACGGCGGGCTCGGGGTCGATGGGCTGCGTACATCCTCTGCAGATTGCTCAAAAACAACCCGTTCAAAGCATCGGTGGACTTGATAACTTCTTCATTGGAGGAATCACCGATAACAAGCGGTGGAATGATAGTTAGAGGCTCGGCTTCAACAGCCTCTTCTTCCTCCTCTACTGATGCTTCTTCTTGGGCCCTCTGTGCCTCCAAATCTTTCAACTCTTTCCCCTTGCCATATTTCTTCTTTTTGGCAACTTCCTTCATCCTCTTGGATAGGGGTTCATCATCATCATTTTTTCTAGTCAATTTTCTTTTTCTACTTGCTTCCTTCTGTTGTTCTCTAAGAATTTCACCAACAGTTTTTCTTGAAGCTACAGCAGGGTCAGTAACCTCCACTTGACCCTCAGCAGACTCAACAGTCTGTGCTGTTTCCTTTCTTGTTCTTTTTGATTTCAGGACTTCTGTAGTCTTTCTAACATCAGCACTCTTCTTCCTCTTTCCAGCAGTTTTCTTTGGTGCAGCAGGTTTGATAGAAATCTTCTTAGTTGGTTGAACCTGCTCACCACCAGTATCACCATCATCTCCATCATCATTATCATCAGCAGCTTCTTCAGCAATTTCTTCATCATCATCAAGTCCAGGGATTGCATAATCAATCTCCTTTTTGTATACGGACCGATTTATATCAAGCTGGTTCAATGTCGGGAACCTCCAAGTGATTCAAATAGGTTTGAATCATCAAACCTAAGGGTAAGGCCTTTGATTTCCTTTTCCCTAGTTTGTCCTCCTTTGCAACTTTCTTCATATAGTGAATAAAGTATCCAGCCCAGTCAAACTTCATGCTCCTGCAGATGATAATCATCGCTCTATCTTGGGTCCCGATAGAGTATCCATACCGCCGGTTAGCCCAAGTATGTTCTTTGCAATGAGCTTGCTCGACGGACTATATTCATTCCCAATGTGTCCGCAATTGATGCCGAACGATTTGGTGGTTTGATTTGTCTTGATTTGATCTACAAACGCCAACTTGTCCAATCCCATTGCTTCGGGATTCACCTTGGACCATTTTCCACTTCTTCAAATCCAAACACTTCCCTCGACAGACCTGGGGAGATAACAAGCTCCTCGGCATTCACGGTTGTATTGAATGCTCAGTTCCTTCTTCCACCACCATGTTCTTCCGAAATCAACAACATTGGTGTATGAAATTGTGTCTAATCTGATATTGAGCTTGTTCTCCAAGCCTGCAAACCTCCTTATTCTTCGACCTATATTAATGGCCAACTCTGTTTGGTTTGCATCAACAACATAGCCTCTAACACTTTGGCTAGATTCGATTTGAACTTCAACTCTTTCCGCCATTGAAATAAGAAAAAGATGAAGAAGAGTTCCTCTCAAATCTGTGTTCACACGAAGTAGAATTTGCAGAGATAAAGCGAGAAGATGCAAGTGGTGAATCGCTATGTAACGGTCGATTATATAGACGGTGGGTAGTTGAAATGTCATAACACGTACATTGAGGTAACCACGATTAATCCGAATAAATTCGTCTTGACACGTGGCCCATTACTCCACCATAACGTTTGTAACCGTTGGATGGTTTAACGTGGTAATAATGGATAAAATAAATATCCCGCCAATATGCTTTTTGACTTTAATTATTTTGACCGAGTAACGTTCCCTCCAAAGAAGGTATCCCTCGGCGGGGTGGGCTCGGCGGTCTGGCGATAATGTGCTTCGGCGGCCCTGGCGACAAGGTGACTCTCGCTCGATCCTTGTTTTCTCCTTGTTTTGTTCAATTGATAATACAAGATGAAGTTTAATACCGATGACCGATCCGTCAAGTGAGCTCACCCAACATGACAAAGACCAATCCCCTTGGCAACCTCATTTGCTCAATTGTTCAAACATAAGTACATGGAATTGTTGATACCAATGACTAATCTCGCTAAGTGAGCTCACCCAACATAGCAAAGACTAATCCCCTTGGTGAATTCCAAGTACACCTAATCGAATATCAGTCAATCTTTATAATTCCAAGTTCAGTCCTTAATTTGGCAAATCTTTCACTATCAAGTGGCTTAGTGAAAATATCAGCAAGTTGATCTTCAGTAGGGATGTATAGAACCACCACATCTTTCTTTTCAACATGATCTCTTATAAAATGATGTCTCACATCAATGTGCTTGGTTCTTGAATGCAAAACAGGATTTTCTGTGATTGCAATTGCACTTGTGTTGTCACACATGATTGGAATTTCCCTTTCTTCAATTCCATAATCCCTTAATTGTTGTCTTAGCCATAGTACTTTGTGCACGAGCTTCCAAAGAAGCAATGTATTCGGCTTCAAGTGGAAGTTGAAATAGAATTCGTTTCTTGCTAAACCGGGAGACCGATCTATTTCCCATTAAGCGACGGGTTCCGAGGTGCTTTTTCTATCAATCTTGCATCCAAGATAATCGAATCCGAGTAGGATATTACCTTGAAGCTTCCTTCCTTGGAATACCATATCCCTACTCCCAAAGTTTCTTTAAGATACTTGAGAATTCTCTTAACCGCACCTAAATGACTTTCTTTAGGTTTGGATTGAAATCTTGCACAAACACCTACAAAGCAAAGGATATATCGAGTCTCGTCGGGAAGTGAGATACAACGGATCGCCTATCATCCTTACGTATAAAGTCGATCAACATCTTTGCCTTCTTTATCTTCATCCAATCGATGTTTGTACTCATAGGAGTTGAGCTCTTAGTCTTTGTTTTCCATACCAAATTTCTTCAGCGAGTTCTTTGGTATACTTGGTTTGATGAATGAAGATTCCATCCTTTATTTGTTTGACTTGCAATCCCAAAAAGTAGTTCATTTCTCCCATCATACTCATTTGGAATTTACTTTTCATTAGATTTGCAAACTTTTCACAAAGTAAATCATTTTCGAGCCAAAAATTATGTCATCAACATAAATTTGTACCAAATAGGTGTTGTCCCCTTCACCGATTCGAAAAGAGTCTTGTCAATGGTTCCTTTTGTAAAACCATTGTCCACCAAGAATTGAGATAGAGTCTCATACCATGCTCTTGGTGCTCGTTTCAATCCATAAAGTGCTTTGTTGAGTCTATACACTTTATCTTCTTGATCTTTAACTTCAAATCCAGGAGGTTGCCGAACATACACTTCCTCCTCTAGGATACCATTCAAAAATGCACTCTTGACATCCATTTGATATACTTTGAAGTTCTTATATGCAAAGCATGTGCCAAGAATAATCTCGATAGCTTCCAATCTTGCAACAAAGTGCATAAGTTTCATCAAAATCTATTCCTTCGCTTGAGAATAGCCTTTTGCAACTAGTCCGGCCTTATTTCTTACAATGGTACCAGATTCATCAAGTTTATTTCGTATACCCACTTAGTACCAATGATATTTGCATGAGTGGCCTTTCAACTAGTGTCCAAACTTGATTTCTTTCAAATTCATTTAATTCTTCTTGCATAGCAATTATCCAAACTGGATCCGAAATTGCTTCTTCAACAACTTTAGGTTCCATTTGAGATAGAAAACAAGTAAACATAGCTTCCAGTTGTCTTCTAGTCCTCACACCTTGTCTTTGTACATTGCCAATAACTTGTTCAACGGGGTGATTCCTTAACCATTGTGGATTTTGGTTATTTTGATTTTCGGGAATATCATCTTCGGTAGGGTCCGCTTGTAGTTTCTTCTACGGGGGGTCGCAGATCCTTGAATTGCTTCGGTTGTTGCATCGGTAACATTGTCGGCGGGGTGTTCGGCGAGGGCGTATCGAAACTTTTAGGTCATTGAATCTTTCCAAAACTTCAACACAACTGGATCGGTGATTTGTTGATTTTCAAAGCAGTTCACACTCTTTATCTTCCATACCAAGTAAACTTAGGTTCATCAAACACAACATTGATTGTTTCTTCATGTTTCGGTGTTCTTTTGTTCAAGTACTCGAATGCTCACGATCGAAGAATATCCTAAGAAGATTCCTTCATCGATTTTGGTTGGAATGTTTTCAAGTGAACTTTATGATTTAGAATAAAACATTTGCTTCCAAATGGGTGGAAATAGGATATATTAGGTATCCTTCCATTCCGATCTCATAAGGTGTCTTCGAGCCTTCTTGTTTCCGATGTTCTATTTTGTGTATAGCATGTCGTATTTTCGCTTGACCCAATATCTTTCGGGTAGCAAAGCTTCACGGATCATTGTTCTTCCCGCTTCCTTTAATGTCCGTTTCTTCTTTCAAAGCAACCCCATTTTGCCGAGGTGTACCACAGAAGCAAGTTGATGAAGTACACCATTTCGTTCACGTATTCTCTTATAACTTTGTTGAGAAATTCAAGTACTCGATCGATCTAATCTTTATATTTCGTTAAACTTTTCTCATTTTGTAATCTTTTCAAAAGATTAGGTAAGCTTTGGAGAGTCTCACTTTTCTTGTTCATGAATATCACCCAAGTGTATCTAGAAAAATCATCCACAACCACTAAGGTGTATTTCTTCCCTGTCACACTTGTTGGAGTTATTGGTCCAAAAAGATCCATGTGCATAAGCTCCAACACTCTGTTAGTTGATTGTTTAGTCTTTGACTTAAAACTTGACTTTATCTCGTTTACCTTGCCGACATGCATCACGGATAGCATCCTTCTTGAATGTGATCTCGGGTAAACCAACCACTAACTTCTTCTTCACTAACTCGATTAATATCATCAAAATTTAGATGATTTAACTTCTTGTGCCATAACCAATTGAGTTCGATTTGGTATGCACAATCAGCAGTTTCGGAACTGCAGTAGACCAATCCACAACATACATGTTCTCGTTGCCTTCTACCAAAGCAAGTACAACTTGATCACCTCTTTCACTAATGACAATACAGCTTGTTTTTGTCAAAAGTGACCTTGTATCCCATATCACGAGAATTGTCCAAAGTGCTCGGCAAGTTGTAATCCAGTCCTTCCACATATGCAACATTCTTGATTGTAAGTCCATTTCGATAAGTGTGCCATATCCTCTTGTATAACCAGTGTATTTTTGTTGCCAAAATTCACCCTTGGACCATCTTTTGCCACAAAATTTGTAAGACAGTGCTTATTCTTTGTCATGTGTCCGGAACATCCACTTGTCAAAGTACCGGACACCCTACAAAACAAAGTTAATGCATTTTAGGTACCCAAACCTGTTTGGGTCCATAGTGGTCGATGGCAAGCATGACCCTTGGTATGTTTCCATAAGGTCTTCTCCTAAATGTGTCATACTTTGGTTCATACTTTGGTTCATACATGTACTCCACACATCCATAAGTTCTAACAAGAGGTTGTGTAGGAACCACATATGTTTTTACGGCCTTTTGGTACATAATCTTTGTTTGAAATGATTCTTGTTGTTAGAAACATTTGCATAACCATAGATGTGTCGTGTCTGTTAGAAGCGCCCTGTAATATGGAGTCCGCCGAGGTCTTATGTAAGTCTCTCCGTCGATTCCATTGTCTAGGTTTTACCCTAGCAAGTATGGTTATACTTGATCGTTTCTAACATTAGATGCGGGAATATTCCAATCATTATCAGCGGGGAACGATCTACCTTTCCCCCGAGATAAGTATCCCTTGAATGATCAACATTTTTGGATTTAGGATTCTTATTCTTGGAATATTTCGTTTCTTTCTTTCCCTTCGTGGTCCAAATAGACTTGGTAGCAGTGTCGCGCTATCGTAGGCTTAGAAGGTACGGCAGTCCTATTTTTGGATTTATTCTTTTTACTAGAGCCGTTGACTTCGAGACTTCGATTTTGCTTCTTTGAGGCATTCTCATTTGGTTTTACCGCTTCGGCCAGTCTTGCGGGAGATGGATCTAGTGCGGGCACAAACTTAGGACCAATTCGGTACTAGGTTCGGTAACCTTACCGGATCCACTCTTGTTAGATTGCCGAGTTCCAAATCCAAGCCCAGCTTCTATCTCCATAAGGCTTTCCCGATTTGTATGCGTATTGGAACAAGATGGTTCGGCGGATTCGAGGTCTTGGATGTGCGACGGACTTATGCTCGATTCCCGTCCAACATCTTTTTCCTTACCTTTGAAAACCCTTAATTCAGCTTTCAATCTTCCAACTTCTAACTCAAGAGCCTCTTTTTCACCTTCACAATCTCATAACCAGATTGTATTATCCTCGATTGATTAAGGATGGCATCCAAAGTCTCATTGTTGTCGAATTTCTAGGATTTGAACCACGGGTTGATTCACAATCACTTCCAGCGGGAGTGTTTATAGATACGTTGTTGTATACCTCCTCGTTTCATCCATGTTGGCCATCAAAGCATAATCCTCCATATCGGCAACCGCAGTCTTGTGTCATCCGACTCATTTCCTTTTACGGATCCCACTTCATATCCCGATTCATCTTCGGCAACCATAGCCTTCTTGCCATGTCTCCTTTGTTGACTTTTGGTCTTCGTAGGTCCGGACAATCGTGTCTAAAATGTCCGGGCTTCTTACGGTTGAAGCAAAGATAATCGTGTTCCTTGCCTTGTTTCAATTCGGGACAATCGTGTCCGAAGTGTCCCGGTTTCTTGCAATGAAAGCATAGATAGTCATTATCTTTCTTTGGTTCTTCTTTCCTTCTCTCGGTAGGCCTCTTTGTGAAATTTCTTGTAGGGGCCTTTCCGTCTTCATCATTCGATTTTCTTGCTCGTAGGGCAATTTGCTCTTGCATTTCATCTAGCATATCATCCTGTCCTCCCGATGTTTCTTCATGATGTGAAGCACCAATGCGAGTGGTCTTTGGCTCTTCCTTTTCGTTTCGTGCACTAACTTCTTGCTAAATTCATAGGCCTTAAGATCGAGAACAATTTGAAGGTGTCTTCCTCATGCGACTTTCTCATTTCTTCAATTGCGTCACCTTCATTTTCCAAACATCTCTTGCAGGTAAAGCTTCCAAGATTTTGGTGTTTACTTCCTCTTTTGAATAACTTACACTCGGCAGAGTAAGTTCATCTAAGATTGCATTGAATCTGGACTCCATTTGCTCAATGGTTTCATTAGGTAGCATTTTGAACTTTTGAAACCTTTTTCTCGGCCACACCGATTTTGTTCTTCTTTATTGCATCGGTGCCTTCACGATTAAGTGAATCTTATCCCAAAGTTCCTTTGCAAGTCTTGCAATCTTTGACTTTCATGTACATATTGCTATCCAAGGTTCCGTAGATGATATCAATAGCAATGTTGTTGAGGTTTGCTCTTTTCCCGTCTTTCGCATTCCATTCTCTCTTTGGTTTAGGAATGTACTCGGTTTCGTCACCCATCGTTATCGCCTTTGTAATCTCAAGTGGTCCTTCGGTTAGTACATCCATCATCTCATCATGAGTAAGAAGCAAGATATGCCCGCATTCGACGTTTATACTCATCAAATCTATCAAGAGAGCACATCAACATGGTTCTAGCATACCGTGTGTTATCCATGATGCAAGTCTTGAAAATCAGTAACTTGAAAGAAAGTTTTAAAGAATTTTCACAAGCACAACAAGTAGGATTCCTTCAGAACAGAAGCACTGCTCCGATACCAATTGTTGGTCCCTTGAAAAGGCTTTAGTTAAGTTTAGAGGGGGGGGTGAATAAACTTAACAATTAAAACTTTGGAGTTAACAAATTTCGCAACTTCAAGCACTGCCGATACTTCGCAGTCTGTCGAGACCTCGTAGCTCCGTCGATAAACGTAGTCTCGACGCTCGATTTCTTTGAATTTGTGCGGCGGAATAATATCAAAATTAAGCCTTGTTATTTGTTGTTAAATATGTTACTAAGTATTAGATACTCGTAGTGTATGTGTGTGATTTCGGTTGCTAGATTCAAGAAAGTTGATATGAATAAAGACTAAGTGCGAAAATAAATGCAAGTAAGTAAGTAGAGAGATTTTTATAGTGGTTCCAGGTGATGTAATCCCGTACGTCCACTCTTCTCCCGTGATGTTGGAGGAAATTCACTAGTAATCTTTGAGTTATCTCGTTACAAAGAATCCTAGGTTGCTTGTCCTTCACCAATAACTATGGCTTCACAACCGAAAACTAAGAACGGGTAGGATTGTTGCTCCCGAGTCTTCCACTTGGTCCTTGAAGGGTAGAATTGCCTCTTCACCAGCTCCACCACAAACCAACGATCTTTCACACCTAACGGATGCTTCATCTTGTCTTCGACAGATTCTTTATAAAATAAAGAATGAATCAAATAAATGATTCGGTTGCGGCGGCTTGATTAGGATGATATAATCGCCAGCGCTTGCGGTCTTCAAGTGTGTATGCTTGATGCGGCTTGAACACGAATGCACTTGAAGAAAATAACTAGATCAAGCGGCTTTAAGCTCGGTAAGTTCAAACGGGGTGTTTTTCGGCTCGGTGTTATCACTTAAAGTTTATCCCAAAATTCATCATCTTCTTCTTGAGTTGAAAGTCCTCTATTTATAGGTAGGAATGCATGTGACTTGAATTTGAAATTCAAATGTGACCGTTCCTTGTATTTGTCCCATCCGCACCGCATTCTCGTCACTATTCATAGGATCGACACTTGTCGGGATTACTTTTTGACAGTGCAGTCTGTCCACCCCTTTGACTTGTATCCAATGGATAAAAATATGGATCATCCCAACGTCTTTTTAATCTCAGCCTTTGATTTGCTTGATAAGTCAGAGGTAGTTGGCTGTTCTTATCCATGTAACTTCCCAATAATCTTGAATTGATCGAGGTATATATCAAAGCGGGTTCATCGTCCGTCGTAAAACCAATCGATCCGTCGAACATCATATTTTTGTCTGTAAAATATAATGCAGCTGAATCTTTTTATCCAACTTTTGTTTGTGAAGTTAGATTACATCATTTAAAGTATAACCAAGTTCCAAGCATCATCTAACTTGTGGAACTTAGACCTTCTACACAAGATATATGTAATCAGTTTAGGTCATCACGGACTTGCCTAAATTCGATTCCATATCCTTGACATTAAATACTAAGTTTGATCCCTTAGCCTTCATTAATCGAGTTTGAACCCTCGGCCTTCGGTCTTCGGTCTTCGGCGGGTTCTAGACCCGCCTACCGACCTATCTACCCTACTGACCTAGATCGGTCTCCGTCGATAAACAATCAGCAGCCATTTACAGTGCTTGTTTGATCAAACCTATTTATGAATCAAACTCTAATAAACCTATACATTTTATCTAGACATCTTTTTGCCTTTGCACTATAACAGCTAGTATGGCACTCATCATCAAAACTAAGAAATAAGTCCAACATGTTTATCCAAAATATTTTTGAGGTTTCTCTGTTTTCAACAGAGATAGAGTATTCTATACTCGGAATAGGCCATTCATAGTCCTCGAGACTGATGCTCAGCCTGCCTCATTGTGACATGTTCTCACTAAGTGAGAAACCGTTAAATTGCCTTACATAGTTTGAGATGTGCTACAATACACTGCTTAACTCAATAAAGATATTGGAAGCGAAATAACGGTTTACATTGAAATGTAAGACCGAGAAGTCTACATAGAATATGCTTTGGAATTTACGGATAAGGTGTGGATTCGGTTCACCCCACTTCCATAAATATAAGCATTTAGCACACGGTGCTTGAAGGTAGGTCTGGGAATTTCGCAAACACGTTCGGTCAGTGACCAATCGTTATATATCTTGTAGCATTGAGAAAAAGGTTTGTTATAAGATTCTTGAAATCGGGAAGGGACAGTTATACTGTTGCATCCTTCCTGATAGAATCCATGAACATCAAAACCTTGAACCTTGAAGTACGTTTACTCAAGGTAGTTACTAACTGATTAAAATCAGACCACATCCAACATCGGTTGTTGGTGATAACACTAAATACTACTAAACTAAATCAGAATTTTGATCCACCCAGAATGTAGTGGGAGTATGGTTTATCCATTACCCATTACGGGTTACGCGGACTTTGTAGTCCGAGGATCGATTGATGACCTATGGCTCTTTTGTGAGCAGTATAGGATTCTGATAATAGAGGTTGGTTTAATAGCCATAACCCTGTGAATGGAGTTCGGTACTCCAGTTCTGTTCATTCTCTTGTAGAACCACCTGAGCGTCTCAGGCCCAGTGGGAGTAATTGGATCTACACGGAAAAGGGTAGAATGAATAGGAAAGTTTATCTTTCAGAGCAAAGCTTGAGTGGTCTAGGGGTAATTCCCTAAGAAGTAGAGAGTTAATCAGACCTTGAACACTCTTATCACTTAGTATTGCATGATTTCGTTCATAAGCGGAAAATAGGGGGGATTCCCTGAGACTTTCTTGCCAAACAAACGGAGTCTGGATTCATTCGGAACAAAAGGGTATTGCCTTATAAACTTATGACAGGATGACTGTCAAGGCTTATGTCCTTTTGTGGATAAAAAGCAAACCTCTCGGTCATTGGAAGTCATATATTTCTACAATATGTGGATTTGACCAGAATATTGATAAGTCTTTTGTAGACTGGATATCAATTTTAGTATAGTAGTGAATATATAAATATATATTAGTGTTTGTGAAGGATAACACCGCACCGAGTTGGAATCAACATGGGTGTGTTATACGAAGTCGAATACGACAATACCACAATTTCTCGCAACGAGAGATTTGGACAACATTCTTAAGAGTTTGACTCGGTCGAATTCATTAGAATCGATCCATGGTTTCCCATCCATCTTATTGGATAAGATGATGCACCGTGTATGCAACATTCAACGAGGAAGTTCTACCCTATGCCTCGGGAATGACTCTCTAAATCTTCGGATCAAGAGAAATGGGATAGATTCTCTTTCTAGTAAGAGATGGTCGGGTTATTGAACGTCAACTTTGATCGAATCTTAGATTCGGCGGTTAACAAAGCAAGTTTAGTATGTCCTTTAGTATCTTGAAGAGAACGAGGAATAATATGCGGACATATTCATGTGTGAACTTGGATATGTGTGATACACTGATTTTGACTTTAAGTCAGATTAAGGATGATCGTTAAGTCGATCTCGGGCTCAGTGTTTACTCAGTACCACATGATTACATGGACCGGTAACGTTTCGATTCTACGGATCGTCTCGAGCCGACAACCTGACTAATCATTAAGACCCATGACATTTAGATGTAGGTGCTCCCCGAGTCACTGACCTATCCTACGACGGCATACTCGGAGTGTATTTTGGAATCTAAAATGGTTATGATATGCTTAATGGGTACTAGAATACGGGATGGGTCTCCATTGCTTTAGAGCAAGTGGGAGATGTAGTTTGTTGTATTTTAAATAATAGGGTGTGCTCTAAAACAATTAATCACATGCTTTCGTGCAAGTGGGAGATTGTTAGGTGTGATGCCCGAAAGACAATTTTTGTAATTGTTTTATTTAATAAATGAAATGATATTATTATTCATATTTATTATTCTCATAATCACCGATGTGACAATAGTATTTACACTACAGAAAACCCTAAGTATATCGTTTATGTAATCACTTAACTCGGTGTATGGTATATACACGGGAGGATTGAGTTAGTGAAGATGTACTTAAAATACAATTAGCCCGTAGTGAAGTTAATCGAGAGTATCGGGTCTCTCCTTTAACGTGCTATTAATGCGCCCGAACACAATAGGTGTGATTGTCTTATCCGGACTTTCGGTTAAGAGAACCTAATGGGGCATTTATATATGATAGATATATCATATAGGGGTGGACCGATTTGATTAGAGTTCACGATATAATTCCGTAATCGAGAAGTCTTATCAAATCAATGGATGATCATATTTATGGATATATCTTAATCCCGAGGTGATCACGATCAACCGCTTAAATCGTATGAAGTTTGACTTGACGGTTAAGGATTACACCGAGTCCGTGATCCGAATTACCCCATCTTGGCATTGTCTTGGATTGAGTGAGTAGTCCGTGTTATCACGATACGGAATCCATTCCTTCCATTTATGGAAGTAGATAGACAGTTCCCTTATTTGTTAATCCTAGAAGCGATCGATCCATGGAGTTCATATTACACCGATTAGCTACCAAAGTGAGTTGTATGAATTAATTGATCACTAGGGGGTTAATGGTAAATAAGGATAAGAGGTTCTAGAAAGGGTTAACGGTAACTTCCCAATTTAGAATGAACATCTATGGAGGATTAATCCATATGTAATGATTATATCAATGGACGCTTATTATTATTCTCGTGAGGAGATAAATATAATCTTATAATCGGAGGAGTGCGATCACGGGATTATGGTGGCATATTCCCGTGATTGATTTATCAAATATAATTATTCTGTTCGTAAGATAATTATTTATTTGATTTATCGGAGCCGCTGATTATTAGTCCATGGTCACCGACGTGCCTCCTAATATAGCATAGCTATTCTCGGACGTCGAATCCTAATAATATTAATTTAGTTTTTGTTGGACTTTATTAAATCGATATGTGAATTAATTGTTTAGTGGACTATTAAATTAGTTGGGCTAAATAATTAAATACACGGAAAAGATATTATTCGTGGACTCGGCCCAAATTAGTGTGTTGACCTTTTTTTGACCTAATTGGTCAAATATGGTTTTGTGCGTGTGAACCTTTTGATAAAAAGGTGGCGCCACTTTTGAGGTTAATAATTATTAGGAAATTAGTTTTCTTGGATAATTATTTAATGTGTGATTTATCTTTTATTTGTTAAATGATAATTCATGAAATATTAGATAATAATATGATTTATCCTAATTTGTTTGGGATAATTATTTTATTTATCTTTTATGTGGAAAAAGGATTAATGTAATAATTATCTCTTAATTATTTAATCCTTGGAGGCTAAGTTTTACTCTCCTATATAAAGAGAGTTCTCCCAAGCCTTTGAACACACAATGAAATTCGACTTCTCCTCTTAGAGAGAAGAAGGAATAAAATTCGGCCAAGGGGTTTAAGGGGAAAATCTTGGAGATTTTCCGGGTAGCATATCGGAAGGATTCGAGTCGAGGATTTTCTTCCACCGGGAGTTGCTTGGATCACATGTACGGAAGATCGTGGTGCTCTTCACACCTTCGTTCGTTCTTTCTATTGCGGTTCTTCAACTTGGATTTTGAGATCCAAGAGGTATGTTCTACAACCCCCTTGTAGATGTAGATCTAGTTATTTTATTACGTGTATTTTATAGATCTAGATCCTTAAATCGCTTCCGCTGCGGATGATATTACTAACAAACAAACGGCGGCGGAAAAACACCCAAGATGGCCAAAATACTGATGGTAGAAAGGCAACAGCCACCAACACCAAAAGCCTTACCCAACCATCTGAAAGAATTGAATTTGATCCAAGATCCAACCCAACAAGTATGGGTGGACCAACTAGTGGTTATGGAGAAAGTTACTCGGCAAGCCATTCTCCAGGAAGCCAAACAGGAGGAAGATCCAGAAGAGGATACATTGGAGAGCATGTAGATTACTACGATCAACACTATCTCAGGTGGCTCGAGCAACCTAGCTCGAGAACACATGGGAGGGCATTAGCAGGTCGGATGTCCCTTCAACGTCCAATAAGAAACAACGGTTTTTAGAGAAGTGACTGATAATGTTGAAATTATCACAGTGTGTTAGCGGCGTTTTGCGGTGGATATCTGGTTAAAGATGGTGTAAATGTGGTGGTGTACGTGGTGCAAAGGTGTTTCGGTGGACTGAAAGTAAAGAAGAAAGAGAGTAGTAAACTTGGCAGAGTTTGCCTGTGTTTTGTATTAATTAACTTGTTTAGAGTATTACATTGAGTCTCTATTTATAGGCAAGCTAAAAATTAGGGTTTAACTAATGATAAAACGACATAGTGAAGCACAATCCGACGCCGACTAAGCTAAAAAATGGTAAACGCTACCATTAAGGGCCCTCACCCCCGATCCGAGGTTAATCGTGTAAGCTAAGGGTGTTATCAATCGAAATCAATCCCATTGCGGCCGACTAAGCTAAAGACTATCTTACGGGGCCGGTATAAGGGCGGACCCATTACACTTGGTCATTTGCTTAGTCTCTATCATGTTACCCTTGAGTCATAGCTTGTTCTTCTTGATAGTGGGCTCGGGCCGCTGACAGGCCTAGTAGCCTGAGGGATCAACGGATCGGCCGCGTAGGTCTTTTTTGGTGCCGCATATTGCTTAAAGGCTTTGGGCGGGGCTGATGGCTGGTGGTCCCAAGCTTGGCTTGTGAATACTCGGACTAAGATGGCCGATGGCCTTGTCCTCCGTTATGGTGGCGGGACAACCCAAATGAGGATCCGATGGTCGGATTGCGGTTCAGGCATGTCAATGGACCCCCTACTCCGTGCCTTAAGAATTTTCATGAAATGTTAGGCAGGGAGTAGTTTATTCATGGATCGATTGCCTTGAAGTTTCTGGTGGCTTGCTATTGTGGCGGATCGCCTGTTAGCTTTGCCTAAATGCCTTACTTATAGTAGGTATTTTGTGGCTTCAATGTCGTCAAGCGACTTGCCTTTTATGGCTTATGTCATGAATTGACTTTGCCTTTGGGATCGCTCCATTAAGCGGATGAACTCGGGTGCCACGCTATGAATAGGATGATATTAAGGTGGCTTTGGTGTCGCGGTGCGACTTGCCTTTGGCGTCGCACTATCAAGCGGATAGACTTATAAGGTCGTGGCGTAATTTCTCTTTTGCGGTGCCGCATGGGCTATTAACTGTGCTGGCGGTTGAGTGCACCTTTAACAGAGTTGCTTCCATTATTGATAGGATGGTTGAAACAATAGATCGTGGTCTATGATTGGTTGGAACGCATCGTTAACCGCTCTATAATCATGACGGTTTCAAATTTAAATTCGAAAAGACCGCCTGAACTTGGTCTGTTAGATCTGGTTCATCTTGACCGTCGGATCGCTGAGCCCTAGGCTATATAAAGGGGAGTCCCTTAAACACTTTACGCATTCCTGAATTTCCTAGAAAGGACTTCTGACAAAGTTTGAGTTTTTCGCGCTGATAGAGAGATTCCGGTAAAGGCTTGAAGGTTCCGGTTAGAGTTTGAGTTTTCTGGTTTTTTTGAAGATTGCGATCCGTTTTTCTCGAATTTCTTTCAGTTTCCATCAACTTCTCTACCAGTTTTCCAGGTAATCCTTCTATCTCATTCTTGTTTCTTGTCTTTTACGTTAGTAGCTTCTGAATCTATTATCTTTTACTCGTTTTCTTACCTCTTGGCTTGATTTAGAGGCTGAAAACCACGTCTTTTTCCGAATGATATGAACATCTTCATGATAGTGTTCCATGTTCATCTTCTTGCATTTCATGTTCATCACCTTGCATGTTGGTTTTCCATTTACGAATTGGTGCTCTATTTCCTTTAGGTTTCTGCATAGCCTTAGAGCCCTTTTTTTTTTATGTAATTGTCATTTCTCATTCTTCATTCTGTCTGTATAATTGCATCTGATGATATGCCTTTAGGCTAGAAGCTGTGTTTTCTTTTTGAATCATAAAGTCGAAAGGGCGAGGTGTTGGGGTGAACGGATGCGCTAGCCTCGGCCTGACTTCCAATGCCTGGGTGATTACTAATTCCACCTTGACCTTTTCTCTTTCTCAGGATGTCTGGCCATTACAAGATTGCTAGCGAGAATGAAAAGTCCATGGCTATGATCCTGGCGTCGCGGAGGAGGCGAGCACAAGTAGTAGAGAGACCATGAGTGACGAGTTGACAAGCGGAGACATGATATTATCTCAGTTTCCTACAACAAAATCGGGCCGTAGGATGGCCATCGTGTATAATATTCCTTGTGATCCTGCCGCTTCATCTAAAAAACCCAAGTGGAAAGAGGCCGCCAAGGCCAAGGGTAAAGGTAAGAGGGCCGCTGCTGCGGGTGGGTCAAAGAATAAAACTGCTGACGACGACGACAAGCCGAAGAAGAAGAATAAAACCTCGAGGCCGAATAACCCTGAGGCGGATAGGGGGGACCGATTAATGGATGCCTTAGATAAGGAGATTGAGGCTCGGTGGGCGGTGATTCAGGCTCGCATTGGTAATTCGGGGACTTTCACCGAGTTTGACATATCCAAATATTATATCTTCTCAGGCTTTTGTACTCTAGCTAGCGTTTGGATGATGGCGCCTTAATCCTCCACTATGGCCACTTTATTTCTGGGCTTCGCCCACCTTTCGACCCATTCTACGTCGAAGTAATGCACAAGTTGGTCGCTCTGCCATGTGATTTTACCCCTAGAGCAGTCAGAATAATAACGGCTTTCATAATGCTGTGTCGGATCTTGGAGTACGAGTATTGGTCTTCATGTACTTCTACTATTTTAGCAAAGCGACGACCAACAGACCCGAACCCAGTAACTTCTTGTCGGCTAGTGTCAAGCTCAAGAGGTGTCGACTGTTCTATTGGCTTACTGATAAAGTTAGACACTAGGAAAGGCGGGGAATGATAGTTGCATCTGTTGTAAGGTGGCCATTCCCAAAGTTTGGGCCACGTGATGAGAAGAGATCGAACTCAATCATGGTTCCCAAGACTCTTGACGCCGATCAGAAGAAGCTTGTGGATAGGATCATAAATTGTTGGGATGGTACGGCGCCACACAGACCCAGAAAAGGACCTTTAGCTGGAAGGCTCTGATCGACCTAAGTCAGCCCTACTGTGTTATGGTGGGCATCCCTAGGCCGCGCAATTCTCAACCCACAACTGAAATAACGACGCACAAAACTGATGAAGACTGGTACGGGGAATGCCATCATGGAAAATCCATCCCGTCAAAATGCCAAACATGGCGGGAAACCATCCCAGCGGTCCCATGGTACTCGCAATAAACTTCTTTATTTTTCTTCTGTTTTACTTTTTCCAGTCTTTCACACTTAGTTTATGTTTGCTTAATCCTTTGCCTTTAGCTTTTGTGTAGATTTTTATTGCATGTGATATTAACTATTGAAGTTCTATAATGGGTAATGCGACTAAGGATATGAATGCCAAGTTCGCCAAGCTCAAAGAGGAGAATAAGGCGAAGCTGAAATTACTGGCCGCGAGTCAAAGGGCCAATCCATCTTTTGTCGATATGGCGACTATCCTCTCCACTGATGCCGCTTCTAATGAGGAGCCGCTAAACACCGTATGTACTGATGCATCCTTGGGAACAAGCGGTGCAGACCCCATTGTGGGAGGAGTGAGACCCGACGATGCCAAAAAAATCCAAGAGGAAGAAACCCGGTGGGAGCGAAGCCTACTAGGCTTATTGATGAGGAAGATGTCATGGCAGATGAGTCGGCCACCACAAAAAAGAGTAAGGTTGGCGATGGCGGCCAGATTTCTGCTATTGTTGTTGATGCCTCTAAGTCCTTTGAGGCCGCTCCAAAGATACGGTCGATCTGACCTCAGAGAGCCTGATTAAAAATACTGATAAGGGAAAAAAGATAGCCTCGGAGTTGGCACCGATTTCACCTTCTAAGAAGGGGATTCCGGTCGGGCCCACAGGAAAGCCGGCCTTGTGGATGGACCCGGATTACATGAAGCAACCTTTTGACTTGAGGAGGGTAGGTGAGCTGGCCGCATCGTTGGCCGATGTGGTCCTTTTGAAAAACTTGAGAATCAAACAGCCCGACCAGGTGCAACAGATCGTCGGCCGAGGGATCATCTCTCGTATTGTGAAAGCGGACGTGGTGGCCTCGACGGTTTTGGGGGGCCCTTCCCACAATTCAAAGCTCATCGCCGAGGCAATAGGCACCTTTGGGTCGCCATATGCTCAGTGAGTCATCCTTTAAACATTTCAATTTTTATTGCTTCTTCTTTATGATGATTTTTGAGCTAAAAATGTACCATCTTTTCTCAGGTCGCTACTAAAATGATGCAGATCGAATGGTCGCACAATGCTGAGGCGAAGCGGACCATTGACCAGTTCACTGAAATGTATGAAAAGCTGACCGAGTCTGAGCAGCGGGCTTTGCAAGCTGAGAGAGAGAAGAATATTCTTCAAGCCTAGATGGGTCAGCTCCGGGCTAAGAACGAGGGGCTCGCCAAGAAATCTCAAGAGGCTAAAGAGCTGTAAAAGACTGCTGAGGTCCAGCAAGATGAGGTTGCTGCTAAAGTTGAGGGGGCTCAAAGCTGGTGGATAAGATCAGAGTTGAGCTGAGCGAGATCGACGCTGCTATTGTTGGGCATCCTGAAGAGCTGAAGAAAGCACAGTTAGACGGCTTTGATAAGGGGTTTTTCCATATAGCCCGATGTGTATGAAGTGCTCACGGTTTTAAGTTTGCCGATCTGGATGCTTTACAAGATTAGCTCACTACGGATCAAGACGATCCATCACTGAGGATCTTTCACCCCGATCTTCCCTACACTGTTGAACAGTTGGCAGACTTTGCAGATAGCCAAAGGAAGAAGAAGAAGCTAGTTTGGGATCCTCCTCTAGTCAACGATGTCAACATGCGTTCAATGATAAAGAAGTGGGAAGACCTGGCCGTCGAAGATGCTGAGGAGCATGCAAGTGATGATGGCGGATCTAAAGGGGCTGGTGGCAGCGGTGAGAAAAGTGCAGAGGTTGACCCAGACAAATATCTGAGCACTCTGCCCTCCGATTAAAAAGCTTAATTTTATTGGTTCAACTTTGTTGTCTTCGGCCTTTTTTCAAACAATCTTTTATTTTGCTTCATTTGGTTTGTAATATATCTTATTTTACTTTCCGCACTTGTATTTGATTTGTGGCCGTTTTTGGCCTTTCTCTTTGAATGTTTATTTTGTTGATTTCCTTTAAGTGTAGTAGACCCGCCCTATTTTTATTTTCTGTTTCGATTTCATACTTGTGTTTTTGCTCGAAATATTCCATCTTTTTCAAGTCCGTTAAATGAGTCCGACATATATATACATATACGGCTCCCTTGTTTTCAGCGAGGTTGAGAACGCTGAAAATAACTAAACCATAAAATCGGACCTGTTTTGTTGAACTTATGAATTGAATCAAAAAATTCGATGTGCGCCCCCTTGTTTTAAGCAAGATCTAGGGCATTCTACGGCGAGCTTGTTTGAAACAAAAGTCTAGATCCAGAACTTGGTATATGTTTGAATTTCAACTTGCGGCCCCTTGTTTTGGATGAGATTTAAAACGCGAGTAACTCATCCAAAACAGATTTCAAGGCTTGATAATATTTGAATGCGATCTTATTATGTAAAGTAAATGGAGACACATGTAAATACTTTTATTTAGCCCCGCCCCGCTTCAGTGGGCGGATTGGGTACTGGCACAAATCATAATTGTTAATGTTGATATAACTAGAAGCAAGCTATTGAGAAGTACAAAAGATAGCTCTATCCTTCACTTATAGTGAGGTGAGTTTCCAAAATAAAGAAAGCATGGTCACTTTAAGTTTGAAAAAACGAAATGTGGTTGCCATAACCCGTGCCGAATTTACTTGTAGTACCTCTTTAAATTTTCAGCATGCCAGGGCCGGTTGTACTCGCGGCCCTTTTTGTCTTTCAAAACGTAAGTTCTTTTTTTGACAATCCACGATACTTGGACTGGACCCTCCCAATTCTCTGATAGTTTTCCGTTAGTGACCTTATGTCATGCGGCTTCTCTTTTCAATAAGACGAAGTCACCAACTACAAAAGAATGGTTGTGGACTCGCTTATCGTGATGCCGCTTTGCGGCCTGCTTGCAATTGACTAGTCGGCCATAGGATTTTATCCGGTTTTCTTCTAACAGATTGAGGTCGAGCTGCCTTGTTGTCGGGTTTTCGGCCTCGCTGAAGTGCGAGACCCTCAAACTCGGCAGTGCCATTTCAACTGAAGCCATGGCTTCCGAACCATAAGTTAAGGCAAAATGAGTTTCTCCTGTTGTTGTCTTACGCGACATATGGAGCGACCACAAGGCCACTGGCAGGTGATCTAAGCATTTTCCAGCTTTGTCGTCCAGGCTTTTCTTTAAAACTTTGAGGACTTGTTTGTTAGCGTTCACATCCTGGCCATTTCCTTGCGGGTAGCACACCGATGACTGCCAATGTTTCAAATTATTCTCCGTACAAAACTGAGTGAAATCATCCCTCACCCTTGGTATGTGATCAGATACAATCTCTCTTGGAACTCCGAACCTGGTCTATACTTGATCATGAAAGAAATAGATAATGTCTTTGGAAGAGATTTTTGCTTGAGCTTTTGCTTCGATCCTTTTCGTGAAATAATCAACTGCGGCGACAACATACTCGCATCCGGACCGCCCTTTGCGGAGCGGACCGATCAGATCGATTGCCCACATATCAAAAGGCCACGCGGCGACGACAATACTCTGTTCGACTGAAGGTAGTCTGGGTATGTCGGCGAAGAGTTGGCACTTGTCACAACTTTTAGCATATTTTTGTGCGTCGTCGGCTAGCTCGGGCCAATAGTAACCAGCCAATATAACTTTCTGAGCAAGTGTACGGCTTGCGGGATGGCCTCCACACACTCCATCATAAAGCTCCATCAATATTATTTTTACTTCTTCAGGTCACACACATCGCAATAAGGGCTTGGAAAAATATTTTCTGTACAAAATTCCATTTAGAATGGTGTACCATGTGGACCTTTTCGTTAGCGCCCAGGCTTTTTTCTGGTCGGCTGGAAGTGCTCTATTTTCGATATACTCTATGATTTCTTTGATCCAACATGGAGCCGCTGGCAGAGCCGGCCCTGTGAAATTCGAGGCGTAAGGCTATTTTACCGGACAAGACCCTTTAGATCTGAAGAAAAAAAAAATTTTTTTTGTTGCCGTCTTGGGAGCAACCTCATAAGAGACTATGGATTTTAGGTAAAAACGCAAGTGAGGTTGAAAGTGTGATTCCTAAGGGCATCTAGTTGCCTTCTTCCTATTGGCATTAGTGGAGTCTTTCAAATGGCAGGAAGTCAGAAGTTAGGAAGATTGAAAGCTAGCAAGTGAGAGAGCTTTTTCTAGTCGTAATCCCAGTCCTGGGATCAGTCCCCAGTTTTGGTGTAGCAGCAATATTTCGATTCATCCTATTTTTTTTTTTTAAGGAAAGATCTTTTATTAAAAATTAATAAACATAGTCCACAAGTGGTACAAATGAGATAAATTCAAGTCTATGTCTATAGCCCAGGCTAGTCTTAAATCTCTAGATCGTTTCACAAAGCGAGTTGAAAGGAAGACTTGAGATGGTGGGTGGACAACATCCGGAGAGTGTAGCGAGCTTGTTCCGCCGTACCATATTCCATACGCAATCTCACGAAAAAGATACGGCCACTGTTTGGCCAAAGCCGAGGTCCTCGAAGAGGGTGTTACATTCCTACGGTGCTGCCTTAATCCCAAAGCCGTTGTTGCTAAAGTAGCTTCTTAGAAAGCGAAGAGATGTGACGATGTAGCAGTTTGAGAATAAGATATAAGACTACTGCCCAAAGCTTCACCTTCCTCTAGCAGTCTCTCATCAGGATGGAAACCTACACATGTTCAAAGCCCATGTTTGCCTGGACCTTCCTTTTAGTCTATAAGGTTATATTAGACTGACATGCTACGTCAATCCAGGTAGGATTAGGAAGAGTAGCTATGACCGTGGCATACTTATACTGGATGCCCTTCATTTTGGAGTAAGATTTGGATTTAATGCTCGTAAGAGGGCGGCGGTAGGTGGTCGATAATCGTTGGGCGGTCGAACCGACCGGGATACTACTCTTCCCGGACAAAGAATTGAAAAGGTAATGATGAGAGACTCTCTAATAGGGGCATGATAAAGTGGAAGCCCTCGTTACCAGCATCTGTGGAGTGAACATCGCAACTAAAAAATTATTATTTTTCATTGTTAATAAAATGAAATTTGGGAATTTAACACAAACCGGAAAGAGAGGGATTCGAACCCTCGGTAAACAAAAGCCTACATAGCAGTTCCAATGCTACGCCTCGAACCACTCGGCCATCTCTCCTATCTAATGATTATGATAATAAAAAACCAAGTGAATGGCGAGGTAGTCATATTACTAAATTATTTCTTAATAGATTATTGGATAGGTATGACTAATCCATTTTAACTTTAACTCTAAAAATAGAAAAAATCCCATTTGTGTGGATCCTATTTCAATGGGAAATTGATGAGTCGATCCACCTACACGCCTTGCTTTTACTGTTATATCGGGAGTTACTCCACGTATTGCTTGACGTAAAATAGATAGTGGATTTGTTTCTGTCTTTTGTTGAATCTTTTTCACGGATCGATAGATAATTTGATAAGCCAATGATTTTTTTCCGTGTTTCAGAATACGGTTATCCAACATGTTAACTAATCGATTACGATAAATTGGATCGGATTTGGCTGTTTTTTCTTCTGCAGCACCTCGACCCAATACGAGAGCATTCCCGAGTCCAGATATCCGTCATTGTTCCAAGAAGCTTACTCTAAGGTAGTACGGTAGGCTTCACCCGGGCTCTATCTTGCCAGTCGATGGCGATGTTATGGCTATGTTCCCCTTCCTACTAATGTGACTTTTTCTGTTTTTTAAGAGAACTATATGGGAGTGTGGGACATGATATTCCTCATTCTATCCTTTTTTCTTTCTCTTAGCTTCTGATAGGAGCATTTGATTCAAAGCATCGCCTCATCTCAATTGAAAAAGTAAATAACGTTTCAGCAAGAACTTTAATTCTACTTACATATGGTCTTTGTAGTGGATGGGCACTCGACGAACTGGCCGGAGATCAAAGGTAAGCCCAAGAAGAGTTGCTCCTCGCAGGAAAAGAAAGATACATCCTTTAACCGGCCCCAAACCTTTTTTTGGTTTAGGGATGCTCGCCCTACCGAAGTACTAAAGGCTTTCGAGGCTTACACCTCCTCCTATTATACGACCTAAAAAAAAGGCTTTCAGTAGCGCCTCTATAATCTAAGCCTTTTGAAGTCGTAGTTGTGGCCACACCAAACCTTTCGTTCTTATCGCTCCGGATTCCGATCTCCGGGCGGTACAAAATCAACCTCTTCCGCGAAGCGAGGTAGTAACCTAAACCTTAAGCATTTTTTCAAGGGGGCCTCTTATCTATCAATGGAAAGATCTCCATGCCTAGAAAAGATCGATTGAGACTCTCCCGGAACGGTCCATCTCTACGTACTTGTCCATTCCGGGACAAGTGAGATCTTCCGGTCCGCTAAGTGGGAGCGACTCAAAGACAGAAGAGTCCGGTCCGGTCTGAATTCAGGCAAGGCCCATCCGTCTACTGCTAGGTCCGGGCACCAAGCGAGGGCGCCACTATGGCCCTTAATGAATCGAATGGTCCTTCGGTAGAGAAACATAAATAAAAATAGTGGAAAAAAAACATTTTATTTCAAATTTATAGGTAAGTCGACACGATCTAAATGCGAAATACTACTTCAACACCGTTCTTCTAGAATATTTAAAAGCCAAATCATTTATCAATGTAGAATAATCAACTTCATCAACCATATTCTTCTCGATCGATATCGTTGCTAGCCCATTCAACCGATCTTGTGACATTGTACTTCAAAGATAGTTAATTATTAAATTTAACTTTGAAAAACTTCTTTCTCCTGATGCAACGGTAACTCGAATAGTCAACAAGATTCGGTAAGCGATCTCTATGTTTGGAAAATAACCATTTTGACGTTTTAAATAATTCAAGACTTGGATGGGTTCTCCAAATTCAAATGGAAGAATATGTTTAAGAAGTTGCAACTCTCTATAGAAATCTTCCCCGATAATATCAATTTCTCCATTGTGTGTCAAAATATTTGAAAGATTGTCACAGGAACTCTTCAAAATTTTATCATCGAAGCATATCTTCAAATCAAACAGGAAGCCACAATTTTGTTCATACAACCGAAATTGCTTGAATCTTTCTTCATGTGAGGCAAGAGCTTTGTTAACTATATACATGAAGTATTGCACTCTGAAAATATCTTCAACAGAAAACACGGCTTCTTCACTTAAAACCTCATCAAAATGCCTTTTTCTCTGGATTTGCCTTTTTACGAAAAAATGGTTCAATTTCCATTTGTTGAGCAAGTTCTCGGGCTGCTTTAAGGGCATCATTGAATCCACGCTCTCTATAGCCACGAAAAAAAAAATCAATAAGCCCATCATTCAATCTACCGCGACAACACTATGCATGCCCTCATTTTATTCAACGATTTTTTTTGAAAGGTTCAACGATTTAAAATGTGTTTAATTTTTTTTTCAAAATAGTATATAAGGATCAAGAAATTTGTGGGCCCATAGAAAACCGGGGGCCCAAGGCCTATGCCTAGTTGGACTTTGCTCAGGGCCACACTGGCCGCTGGTTTGATGTCCATGTTTTCAGTTTTGCTGATGGCGGGTTCAAAGAGATACTCGACCATTATAGACGGTTTGTCCCTCTCTCTCTCTATCGTTAACTTTCACAAGTAATCAGCCCGTGCATTCTGTTCGTGCCTTATCTTGATGAACTCGCAATAGTTGAAACCGTCTTTTAGTTTGTGGACAAGTTCGAGATATTGTCGTATAGTCTCACACTTTGTCACGTTTGAACCTGTTACTTGATGAACTACCAGCTGTGAATCGCAATAAACTTCCACATTTTCGACGTTCATGGCTTTTGCGACCTCAAGGCCCACAATAACGACCTCATATTCTGCCTGGTTGTTCAACGCTGTGAAGTCAAACCTTAATGCTTTTTCGATTTCTTCCGAGGTACCCGGCTCGAGCAAGATAATTCCGGCTCTACAACCATTTCGGTTCGTGGCCCATCACCATATAACTACCAACAATGACTTGGCCGTTGCGGCGTGGACATTGTTGGAGTGCTTGGTTTGTCAATGAGGTGTGGACTAGGTTGTTTTTCGGGCCGTTCTTCATTGAAACTCATTTCCGCTACAAAGTCTGCTAATGCTTGAGCTTTGATTGCCTTTTTGGGCTCGTAGCGTATGTCGAACTCCGTGAGCTCAATGGCCCAGCGAAGTAGTCTGCCTGAGAGGTCGGGCTTGTGTAGCACTTGTCGTAATGGACTATCAGACAATACAATAATAGTGTGCGAATAAAAATAAGCCCTTAATTTTCGAGTGACGACAACAAGCGAGTAGGCTAATTTCTCAATATTAAAATAGTGGCTCTCAACGGGACTGAGAGCCTTGGATACATAGTAAACGGGCTTTTGGAGGGTCCCGTCCTTCTTGATAAGAACTACGGAGACAAGCCGGTCTGCGGCCGCTAAGTACGGAAACAATACATCTCCTAGTAAAGTACTAACCAAAAGTGGCAGGCTCCCAAGTTTAGGATGCGTGTTCTTTTTCTTTAGATCGAAGATATCCTTGCGTTATATATATATATATATATATATATATATATATATATATATATATATATATATATATATATATACTAGTAAAATTGGGCTCCAATGCAACACACGGAGTGCCCATGCTAGCCGTATGTATATATGAGGTACTAAAAAACACACAGCAAACTAATATGTAAGCAAATTAGAACTGCATACAGCCTAAGCACAACACACATAATAACATTAAACTAAGGCTAATATGTAGATTTTATACATAAGCTTCTTGTATCAATTTCTTAGCTTGAAACAAGAAGGGAAACATTCAAAATAGTTCAAAATACACTTAACATGATATTAGTTACCATTAGTTTTTCTTTTCCAACAAAACCAACTAATGGCTTCTAATAAGGCATGTGACTATCCCAAAAGCAAAAGCTTAAATACAAACGTGTTGATTGGAATATAATACAAACATAGCAGTTAATAATGCATCATAAGAAACCATAGAAATCAATTCTGCTTCCGCTTTCCTTTACTCTTTTTAACAGGACTCTCAACAGAGCTTGAACTTTCAGTTATGGGTTTCATGAGAGTGGCATCCTCAATAGGCTCAATCTTGACAATTGATGTAGCCCTTGAACATCAGTGAATGAGAGAACTCGTTTACAACCAGCTGGAGACGCACTGTCAATAACCGTTGCCTATGAAGAAGCAGAAATCTCTGCAATCAAGTTTTTTGTTGAGGGTGTGAAAAAATGAACGCCATCTTCATCATCTTTAGTCAGATCAACAGTATCTTTCTCACTTAGCATGCTCGTTCCTATAGTTTCTCTTATTGAATCAGTTGAAACCTGAAGAGCTATAGGGAACACGTCTTCGTAGCGATAAATCTTCACAAGCGGATACTTCCTTGTCAAAGCACCTCGAACCAGCTTGTCAAAATACTTAATGTAGCACACAACATGTTTGTTCTCCAAAGCTGCTTCCAATTCATTAACCACTAAACGTCCCTGTTAAATAATTCAAAGAGTACAAGTCATCAAAAACTTTGAGATATATGAAAAATGATGACAGTGTATAAGAAATGATTAATCGGGGCTATAATCTGACATGCATACTGATTGAGCTGCATAGTGAGTGTTGGTGCATAGAGTATTATCCGAAGCGGCAATAAAAAAAAACCAACAGAGGCGAAATCAATCTTCATTGTATAATGGAAAGAAGTTAAATACCATTATATAAGCTCTATATAAAATGCAATCTACAACCTACTAAATAGCCCCAAGAGACGTTTTTTTTTCCAGACAATACAACAGATAGTTTAGGGTGATAATACATAATTTTTTAGTATATAAATACTTGTTCTTCAGCCTCTTTCAGTTGCAATGCAGTGAACGGTATCAGCTTTTCTGCATCGGGCGAGTAAATTTCAGCGTATGCCGTACCGGAATCATCAGCAATGTTGACACCAATGTGACACCTAATCAACAACATATCTTATTAGCATGCTTGTTCATACCATAAAAAACAAATGCAATGCAAACACATCCTCACTTTATGTAAATAGGGTCTGGTGCATCACAAGAGGTACAACGGGCATCTTCTTGCTGTCCAGGCCTTAACGCTTTCTGACAGTTTTTGCAAGCCATGTACCAAAATTTCTATTGTCCTGGGAGAAGTTTTAATTTACCAACTATCCAAGCAGTCTTGATCTTTAATAAATACAAAAATATTAATGATGAGTTAGGTAGACTAAAAAAACACAAGCGTAGAATATGTAAAAAAGCATAAACAAAAGCAATAAGAGTTACAGTTTCCAGCCTGGCCATTGCATCTGCTATAGGTGTGACATCTGCAGGAGCAGGTTTGGGAAGAAGTAGATCCGTATCATAGTAAGCTAGCACGGACACCAGGTGGTCAACATCTTTTTTTTTTCAAAGCATACCTAAATTTTTTCAGAGATGAGAAAAATCACACGCATATACCTTTTCGGTAAAACGTAAGGTTTATATTTTTTATGAACAGCACAACCAAGTATAAGTTTCTAATGTATTGGTGGCAGAACAGAAGAGAGGATCGCATAAGCATTAATTTTTAAAATTACCATTCTTTCAAAGTTGGAGCCTCTGGAATGAAAGCGTCTTTCAGGAACACGCTGTTTAAGCGTGATGATAAAGATAGACCTTGCAAACAACACATCAGTAAAGGGGTAAACTAATAGCCTTTCAAAAAATATGTTTTTTTAAGCATGTATCCATTACAATCTACAACATACCATTAAAGGTTGTGGCCTTTATGTTCAAACCAACAAACAATATAGCTTCAGGAAGACCTTCGGATAAACTATCCCCATACTCGTTAATTTTTTCTTTCCACAATCTCAATATCATAGGAGCGCTCCGAATAAGAATGGAAAATAAATACGACATAAGGGGGAAAAAAACATTAAATATACTAACAACAAGATTGCAACTACACATACTCGGTATCCACGACAACAAAGTCCTTCGAAATCAAATCACGACCATACACATCTTGACCTACTTTTTTCTTTGGAAAAGTTTGAACAATTAAGCCCTTAATGTCTATAAAAGAAGCATAGAAATATAAATAGGTTTTTTTTTAGTCAGCGAATTTATATGGTTAAGGAAAAAGAAGACATAATAACCATATACTCATTGGGGTCTCGAGGTCTGCGCAATGAAACATTTCCGAGAATCGTTTAACTGGAAATCGTAAGGAATGCACGGCGGAACAGTTTTATCTAACGGCTGTACCATTGATGTGCTATACACAGTCCAGGAGAATCCATAATCACCAATCTGATAGCCAGGATTCACTACTTTGACGAAGACATTTGATATGTAATACCGTTTATATGGTAGTAGAGTCGTCTCAAGGTATGCAACATCTGTTCCGTAACATACTGTCGAGACCAAAGTTCCCTAAGTATAAAAAGCACACAAACATACTGTCAGTGATTGAAGGGAAAGTAGCATCGACACTACAGATTGGATTTTATTAATATTAACATGTTGGGATCGTATTAAAATACTCTTTAAGCTAAAATTTTAAATTACCATTGTGTCCACAAACAGGTAGCCCCTGTACTGTGTAGGATTTGTTAAGGACCTACCGGTACCACATTTCTTTCTCTCTAAAACCTGAATCAACACTTTCCAGTTCGCTTCGTGGTGTTACGTCTTTAATGTGACAAATTTGTCTCTCCCTTTGCTATGAATGTTGAGATGAGAAATAATTGAAACATTTTGCCGAAGCCATGAAGTAGAATCATCAATCAGAAGCACATATATTTAATTGTTAATACAACTAGCATGTAACTATTTGTAATACAAAGTAGAGAGCATGTAAGCTAAACATTCAAACAGCAAAACAAAGAATGTAAGCTTAGATGGAAAGAACTTCTTTGTAAACTACATTTCTTGCTTTATTGGTACAATTTTGTTCAAAATACGATGGGCTAAGCAACACCCGCACAGCTGCAGCCGTTTTTGCTCTAGACAAAGCAACATATAGTTGTCCGTGTGAGAAGACATGTTCCTTCAAATATATGCCAACAAAATCTAATGTTTACCCTTGGAATTTATGTCATTGCGAAACATAATCGTATTGGAAACTGTATGAGCTTATAAGGTACCGGATAATACTCTTCGTTAGGTGGCTCCAACGGGATTCTATGTATAAATACATGTTTACCCTTGAAATCCCCGGTTGCAATTTCAGCTCTAATAACATTTCTAGTTATTTCTCTGCATAACAACCTTGTTCCATTACAAAGACCTTCAGTTGGATCTAGATTTCTTAACAAAATGATCGGATAATTTATGTTCAATATTAGTCTATGGGGGGCAGTCCATTAGGTGTTAAGCCGTTTATAATATCTTCATACTGAGCCTGGTCGGGTTGATTTAAAGTCTCGTCATAGCTCGAATGTTCAATTTCATCTCCTGGGAATTTTTTATTAACATTTCGTTGATTTCATCTACAAATTCATTTTTAGTTGTTAGAATAGCTCTATTAATAGAAACATTTATATCAGCAGCAGGAGAAGATATGTTAGGGAAAACAATACTTATTAGTCTATCCATCCCATTGCTATCCTCTTTTGTATCAATCAGAATATCTTCTAGTAACTCTAAATTCTCAGAATCTGCATTCTGGTGTATTCCGTCACCTACTTCTAAAAGAAAAGCTGTGAACTTAGGATCCAACCTAGCTCTCATGTTTTCAGTAAGTTTGTAAACGTGAAGTTGCGGCCAAACATATAATTTTATAAGCGACGCATTTATTGTTTCTATTTTTGTTCCTCTAGTAACTACCGGTAAGGTCTGTCGGAAGTCCCTCCTAGAACTACAACCTTACCGCCAAATATTGTTTTTGAATCCATAAGGTCTTGCAAGAGGTCATCTAGAGCCTCGATTGCTTTTTTCTTTTGACATAGGAGCCTCATCCCATATTATCAACTTAGATTCCTTTATTAATCTTGCAAGTGAACTCTGTTTGTTAACTCGACACGTTGCATTGGCAGCCAAATCAATCGGAATTTTGAATCTAGAGTACGCGGTTCTGCCGCCTGGCATCAAGGACGCTGCAATACCAGAGGTTGCTGTAGCCAAAGCTATGAACCCTTTGGACCTAACATTTGCTAGCAAAGCTCTATATAAGAATGTTTTACCAGTACCACTAGGGCCATCTATAAGAATGCCCCTGATGCATTACTGTATATTTTAGCGATTATAGCATCAAAAGCATTTTTCTGTTTTTCATTTAAGTTTTCTTCTGATAGTAAATTGACATCCGAAACAACAATTTTTTTTTTCGCCCTTAGCTCTCTAGTCAGCTCTTTTTCATCATTAAAGCATCTATTCTGTGGCACAATACCATACATGTTGATATTTTTCCCCATTGACAAAAGAAATGAGTTGATTTGTTTTAATGCTAACTGTTTGCTTTCTTCTACCTGTAATCCTAATCGCTTAGTAAAATCTTCTATCATTTCATTATGAAATTTAAGCCACAAACTTTTAGGTTCATTAGGGCAACAAAAAACCAACAAAGTAGCAAACAATCTCCGCAACTAATACGGCATCCGAAAGTTGCATGCCTCATGTAAGCACATCTTCTGGCTATAATCAGCGTTCAACAATCCTCGCTTCAGAGAAGCCTCATGATAAGTATCAAGTAGTACATTATTGTATGTTCTTAAGTCTTCGAAAGATTTAGGACAATGTACTTTTATTAATAAAAGCCTTAAGTAGTAACGCTCACCTTCAGTAGGCTGAGCAACAACGACTCTACCTATAGAGTTTCCCTTTTGCCTTAGCTGCCACATTTTTTTATCAGGAAGCCAAACAAAGTGGTCAAGAAACTCATTATATGTGCAGTTTAATCATTGTGCATCTCTATTTGTTCTATTAGCAACAAAATACTCTGTCAACATAGTCTTCCTAGAGAATGGATTACTTAAAACATGAACTAAACTTTTTTTTCTTGTTAAACATGATAGGCTGATAATTTTCTAGATGAAGTTGCAAATGGATCACTGCAGGTTTCAACTCACCCATTGGCATCCGGTAAATCCGCCAAAGGGCTTCCGGGGCGAAATCCACCTAGCAGAAACATATTCTTTAATCTCGTCTACAACCTCACCTTTATTTCCATCACTTACGTTAAACATAACACGATCATTACCTTTGCATATATATTTATAAATATATTTAACTGCTTTTATCGTAGAACATATCTCAACATTAAGATGGCAGTCGTATTTAGCTAACAAATAGGCATTGTATGGTACCACCCACCTGTTATCTAACATAACACCTCTAACCTTAATTTTCTTATTATCACATCTTCTCATGTATGTTGGGTATGCATCTGACCTTATAACAATTTCAGAACAGTATTCTTTAGGGAAAAAATTTCTACAGGCTCCGTCTTTCTTCATACAAACGTTGCTGGGGTTTGCAGGACCACATGGGCCATGCAACATATGCTTGACGACCAGCGCGTATAAGTGAGGGTATTTTTTGCGATCCGGCAATTCAGCGGAAACTATCTTATCAAATTCTTCAGGTTTGAATAGCTTAAACAGTGGTTTTAAAATTAGCAGGAAATGAGCATGTGGTAGACCTTTTTTTGAAATTCGATAACATATGTAAAGGCAGCAACCTCCCCAAAAATGTTATTTTTAAAAAGATCAATTTTAAGTTCTTCAAGACGTGAATGGAAAGATCTAATAGCTAGATCAGGTCTATCTTGATGTTCTTCATGCAGCAGTAAATTATCTTTAATATCATGCCAGTTCGGATTGCACGTCATGGTTATAAAAAGATCTGGTTTCCTAAATTTCTGTACTAAAGTCATAGCATCTAAATACTTTCTTTTCATATGCCTTGGGCCTCCTACAAATGCGGCAGGTAAGACAACGCGGTGTCCAATCTGACCGCAGTCATTCTCACCATTAGCCACCGCATCAGCTATGCCTTGTAAAAATTCACTACGGATGTTTATTTGTTTGGAACTATAATAATCTAATCGATGTGTTTCCATCTTAACGAACATGTCAACAGCAAATTGCTGCAGCAACCTACCAAAATGCAATAGTTCCGAAGCATCGTTGACTCTCATTTGGAATTTATAAGCATAGTATTCCCTTATAGACACATTATTTGGATTATCATTCAGGTTGGTTAAATTTTGTTCTTCCTGTTGCAACAATTCGTCCACAGTTTGAACATTTTCAGGATCTAATAAGGCCGGATCATCAGACATTCGTTTTCTTTTATTTTTACCTACCTTAATACCCTTTTTGGGAATTCCTTGGTGCCAACCAACGTCACCAAATGGAAAAATCAGCGGGTACTGCAATGGGTCAAAGCACCCATAATAATAATAATGTATTGTTCGTGACTGACCACTATGAGTGTACACATTAATGTTCCTAACATCGTTTTCTTCGTTACTTTGAGGGTCTCCAATTATAGCAGCTACTTGAGGTACTGTAGGCCTGTTGTATACTCTTTGATCTAGTGTTGGATTACAATATAAGATTATTTCAAGTTCTTCAAGGTTCTTGTAGAATCTTAAACTTCTAAAAAAACGGGCATATGGATTGGCAGATAGGAGAAGCAACAATTTTTGCAAAATTGTTTCACAAGCTTAGGACATTCATTTATCCTGTTATCTATCTCATAGGCTGTATCATGGAAATAAAGGTGCAGATTTCTACATCCTTTACCCTCGACGTCTAGATCATTAATAAAATGGTACATTTGACCTTGAACCCTAAAGGTGTATATACCTTTGTTTCGCTTTGCTAAATCTTTGTCATACTTAACCCCAAGAGAAGTGAACGCCATATGATTATTGTATGTCCTTATACATGTTCTAAACTGCCTACACTCTGCATCAATTCCAGTAAGTAAGTTTTTTAATGCTGTTGGGATTGTATTCGTTGCGAGCACAACCTCACTAGCAGAACAACAGAAATTTGTTGTTTCGTGTACAAATTTTTTAGCATTACAGTACGAGCACGGAGACATTTTTTTAATGTAATTAACTGATCAGGTATACATTCAAGCAAGCGTACCTTTAAACCTGGATTTTTTCATGTAATCTGCAGGCAAAGGATCTTGCAAAAATACCCTTTCATGTGTCAAATCTGATCTACCAGAATTGCCACTCAAGCTACCATTTCGTTTAACTTTTTATTTTTCCATCTAATAATTGCCAGTCGTCGATATTCCTTAAATTCATTAGAACTCGAACCACAAATATCTAGTTGATATTGTTCTGCGGTAAGATGATCCACATAACTGCTTTGAGCAATTGAACAAAAGGATTTCTCATTTCTGGTAGTCAATATGTTAGCAGACATAACACAAGTTAAAGGTTAAGCTGTTCAGGTGAAGGCACACGTAAATATGTACGGAGTCTTAGGTTGTTCTGACGATAACAACTCGAAACCTAATTATATTAACTATCTGGCGACGAAGGAGACCCTAATAAGAAATAACATAAAACAAACAGAAAGAAATGTGCAAGAAGGAAAGCTAGGAGGGGAAAAGAAGAAACATGAGCTAAAAAAAAGTACCAATTGCGCAGCCATTCCAGTTGAGAAGGAGTTTGTTCTTGTAACCAAAGAACCGAGCTTACACAAACCAAAGCAAACAACGAAGCTGCAGAAATGAAACAAACATTTTTATATTGCTCTAAGTACCAACACAGACATTAATCTTCAGCATGCAGAAACAAATTATAGCAGAACAAATAACACTAACTTACCAACACATAAACTGAGCAAGAAAATGAACGGTAAAATCAACCTAACCATAGTAAACCCTTTTCTCACCACCTCCAAAAACATAGATATTGGCCAACAATGTAAAACCATCTTCTTACAACAACAAAAACCTTTTCCTCAGACATCAACAAACTAAAAGGCTAAAAACACAAAAACAACACACCACAATTGGTAAAAACCTGTTATTTCGTGGTTGTACAGGCTCCACTAATGGGAACTGCTGATGTAAAACCATCATTAACCATACCCCAAATAAAAGCTAGCATAAGCAGCCACAACAAGATATTCCCAACTCAGTAACCATTTAAATAAGAACAAAGAAGACACATGCACACAAAAAAGATAAGAATTTCGGTTTAAAATGGATTTCGGTTTGAGTAACAACACACAGGCACACACAAATTCAAGACTTCAACTTCTCAAGACGACATCATGCTCTATAATTTATTAATGCATCATGCATAGCCAGTTTTATCACTCTACATCATAACACACATGTCAAACAAACACACACATTATGAAAATCATTCACGAGACATAGAACCCAAAAAATCCAAACATTAGAGAGACATGCATGCCGTCATTCATAGACGGTTCAAGTGAAATCCCACATGAAAGAAAACATATATTCATCTGGACCGAGAAGGCTGAGAAAGCTTCTCTGAAACCAACAGCTAAGCCTCTATTGCAGCACCAAAAGGTGAAAATTTCACAGGGAAACAGACGGAAAAAATCCCTAAATTCCTCATTTCAATTTCGACACCAAACGAACCAACATTTGCGAAAAAAAACACCTCAAAAACCTTTTTTTTTCTTCGTACTTTAATCCCTTATTACCTGATGAATTGTCTGAACAGTGAAGAGCTAAACCATATTTCGTCCATAAATAAACCGGATTTGGGGTGAAGATATAGCTTTTCAGTCTGATTAGCCGATTGACAAGAAAAATACATCCCCCACGTTAGGTTGGATACACCCGGACGAAATCCAACCGTCCACCTCTCCTCACCACTTGCACCAGACAGCTGATTGAAAATCCTCCAGGAGAGAGTATGCCGCCGGAGACTGTACGGGAGAAGCACAGCCACAAGGATGCTTTGGGATAGGCAGACCCGTAATGATGGCAAGAGCGACTAAGATTGCGAAAAAAAGAAAACAGAAAGAGCAAGAAGACTTTTGCCCTTCTTCCGATTTTTATTTTTTTTATTTTTACATCTTGTATCTTATTTATCCCCACTAACCTAAGGGAAAAAATATAATAAAATAATAAACAACCAACAATAGAAGGATATTTATATTATTATTAGCTGTTATTATTTAGAAAATTATAGAAATAATAGTATTAGAAGGCAGCTAAGAGGGTGCCACATCATCAAAGTGATCCTTTCTTATTAGTATTACTAGTCTAAAACGGGACTCCGTGGACGGTAAAGTTTTAACTTATCAAGTGCCGAAAGAATTATTAAGTAAAATAATGTGACGTTAAGGATGCAATTTAGCCCCTCATACATATTATATATAACATTCCGATGCAAAAAGCGTTCTCGAGATAGACAACACATCATTTCATTATTGCGAAGAAAAGACGTGTCCGAACCACCCGCCCCCCCCCCCCCCCTCCCCCCCCCCCCGCGAACTTCTTTTCTTCATCAAGCTTCTCGAGGACGGCAAAAGGCATTAAATCGTTTTTTTTTTTGCCTATAAACCGGTGCCTTTTAACACTCAAAGAAATTAAATAAAAAAAATTTTAAATTAAATTCTTTTGCTGGGCCTACAATGTCAGTCCTTACAAACCAGACGGTCCAAAATAACCAAAAGGGCCGAAACACAAAAAGCAACAAATTAGAGTAGAAGAGATTATTTTTTGGTGGTTTATACAGGTGAGGAGCCGGGAGAAAAAAAGGGAGGGTGCCACGTGGCATACCCTTTCCTTTCTTATTTAGATAGGAAAGAAAAGAAAAAAAAAGAATGTTTTTTAAAAAAAAAAATATTTGTTTTTTAAAAAAAAAAATCATTTCGGGAAGTGGAATTTTAATATTTCAGTCAATGGGATCGTCGGGGAGGGAATAATTCGCCCCTTGTGGGAATCGAACCTCTAACCAAATATTTTTAAGCATGTTATATCAAGAAAAGATTTCATGTAATTGTCAAACCAAATATTTTTAAGCTTGATATAAAGATCATGTAGGCAACATGTCGTGGACCTATATCTTGAAAATAGTCATATCGCCGTGTACAAACGATATTTTTTTTATGAAATGAATTTATTTTAAGAAATTTATAATATTTCATGTAAACGTCAACAAAATTGTTTTGGCATGATACAAAGATCGTGTCGGCAACAAGTTGTGGTCTTATATTTTGAAAATAGTACATTTGCTACATATATTCACACATTAAAATGTGATACAATTGAGTCCTCTAAAATGGAACAATTTAACTCAAACCCTTCTTCTCAAAAAAAAAAAAAAAAAAAAAAAAAAAAAACTTTTCTGGGCTGGGCCTGCCATGAACAGTTTAAAAAAAAAAGAATTCGTGTCGGCAACAAGTCGTGACCTTATATTTTGAAAATAGTCATACATTTGCTACATATATTCACACATTAAAAGGTGATACAATTGAGTCCTCCAAAGTGGAACAATTTAACTCAAACTCTTCTTCTCAAAAAAAAAAAAAAAAAAAAAAAATATTTTCTGGGCTGGGCCTACCTATGAACAGTAAAAAAAAATTATAAAAAAAAAAAAAAACTGGGTTGGGCCGCCCATGGAAGTAAAATAACCAACCAATGAAAAAAAAAACAAGTGGCACACAACCACCACTTTTCCCTTCTTATTAGTATAGGAAGATAGAAGGATATAGGATTCTAAAGGCACACCCGTTTTTACTTCCGTCACCTATTATTTGATTATTTTTTTGATGAAGACGTTTCTATATTTTGACACCCTTTTTAACGTAAACGTCGGTGCCATCGTTGTTGAACACCAACATCGGGTTTTCAATAGCAATATCAGTGGCACCGATGTTCCGTTGATTAAAAAATAACCGTGATGCCGAATTAATTTTTTGTGAGGCCGGGACTAATGTGGTGCGTCAAGTAACAACGGGTGTGCCTATAAAACACCGTATAGATGATACTAGTGATACTATTTGCCGTGCAAAGCACGGCATGCCCACTACAGATTGTGCATTTTTAATAGATAGTATTAGACCAACACAGAAGGGAATAAGTGGAGAAAAACAACACACGGTACTACATAGATATGTCGTATTTAAATTCCAATTAAACAACAATTACATCTTGCACGGCATGTCCCTTTCAATTATGTTGAATTTCGATTCCATGTTAGCAACAATTACATACCGATATGTAAAAAATAGGGAAAAAGTCACTTCATCAGGCAATATCAAATCAAATAAAAAAAAATGATAAAAGCAATGCATACAATCTGAAATCGATCAAGAGTGCCCGTAATAAATTAGATAACAAGTTGCAAATATTAAGTTTTAGCAATACATTAAGAATCAAGGCTTTTGGCCCAAAATAACATTTTTTTAGGATTAAAGTAGGTAAATAATAACAAGGAATGTAGTTTTACAAGGAGAAAAATAAGCAGTGTTCTAAAAATCTCCTTGGGCGATCGCCTAGGCGCCACCTAGGCCCTGGACGACCCCCGGGCATCTCGACTTGGCTCTAGGCGATTTATTTGGGCGACAAGGTGTGCTGGGCGATTTTCTGGGCGCTCCTGGGCGCTCCTAGGCCCTTCTGGGCGCTCTTAGGCCCTTCTAGGCAATTAGGGTTCCATCTGGGCGAACATCAAAGTTTTCCTAAATGTATAGACAAGAAAGAGGCATAAAACCCTAAAACCCCCCTTAAAACCCTAAACCCCTCCGTAAAAACCCTAAAACCCCCGTAAAAACCCTAAAACCCCCCTTAAAACCCTAAAACCGCCTAGGCGCCTTAGGCCCTAGGCGCCCCTGTAGCGTACCGACTTCGCCTAGCGAGTTTTAGAACATTGAAAATAAGACATGCTAATGGAATACATTATGCTCTTGGATATGCTTTGAACGTCCTCTTCAGTGATACCAACAGAGGAGTAGGTGTTAGAGATGCCTTCTTTTAGTGACAATCACTCTTAGTACGTCAAAAGAAATTTGAAATATCTTTCCAACATAAAGAAACTAAAACCCATCTATTTGATATTTGAAAATAGATACCCACCATGTTTCTATGCCTTAATTTTGGAGCTGACATGATTAAATGTGAAAAGAAAAAGAAAGTATGAGCAGGACAATTGAAAAAGGTGTTACAAGAAGAGCCAACAACTTTGTTTTCCTAAACATATATTGACGTAATCACCAATGAACTCCCATTGTTAGCACCTGCAATTGCACTGATGTAAAAATTCTTCTCCCATTGTTCCATAATCCATTCATGAAACCAAAAGCCAAACCATCAGAATTTATATGCACATACAGTTGAACAAAAGAAAAAAAAGGAACAAAAAAACAAAAGGAGAGTCAAACAAGCAGAAAGATAATCATATTAATAGAATACCTCATGAGTATCCATTTGAAATCTCAAATATGTGCCATCAGACCTGGGCAATAGCAGCAAATAGCAACAAATGGAGGAGATTTAACAATGGAAGCAGGAAACAGCAGGGGAACTCTAAGTAGAAATGGACTGCAATAAATACTAATCTCACCATACAAATGCTGGAACAAAACAGATCATAGCACTTGGTAAAAGAATAAGCACACAAGCAGAACAAAGCTCTAGATTTACATACCATGTGTTCATTAAAAATAAACAGTCAACAATTGTCAACATACACACACACCAACAGCATGACATGGTTGTATGACAACATCTTCCACCCATAGAAATACCATTGTAACTTGTAAGTACTAAATTAAACATCCATTGGCAATAAAGTGTTGGAAAATGATGGTTAAAATGGATGTGTTAAATGATATGTCATATTGGGCCTATTGGGCCTAAGTGGTGAATGGAAAGTGTTAGTACTAAAGGGAAAATTGGAGAAACCAATTTCTCCCACATTGGAAGGAAGGAAGGAAAAGAGCATGTATATATATGATGTTGCTTTAGTGTAATGGTAAGAATTTACCAACTTTATACACCGTTCTCTACGCGCGGGCGCAGGGGGGGTGCAAATCCATCCGGATTTCAGCTTGAACTTGTGTGCGAGCGCGCGTCCTGCGGACACGAGTGCAACTCGATTCAAAGGCTCCCAGCGACGAGAAGGTCTTGATTATTTTGACACTTATTCTCCAGTGACGAGAATAACTTTCATTAGGATGGTACTTGCTATAGCCGCTTTGCGTAATAATTTAGAAGTACATCAAATGGATGTGAAAACCGCTTTCTTAAATGGAGATTTAGAAGAAGAAATTTTCATGGAACAACCTGAGGGTTTTTCTAGTCCAGGACAAGATAAGAAAGTGTGTAAATTGGTTAAGTCATTATATGGCTTAAAACAATGGCATCAAAAGTTTGATCATGTTATGCTTGAAAAAGGGTTCAAAACCAATGAATGTGATAAATGTATTTACATGAAAGAAACAAAAAGATGGCTATGTCGTCTTATGTCTTTATGTGGATGACATGCTGATAGTTGGTAGTAATGATAAGATGATCAAATCTACCAAAGATATGTTAAACGCCAGATTTGAAATGAAAGATTTGGGTTTAGCAGAGATGATATTGGGAATTAGAATTACAAGAAATTCTAATGGTCTCATTTTGAGTCAATCTAATTATATTGATTAAATCCTGGAAAAATTCAATAAAGATGATTCAAATGAAGCTAGAACTCCAATAGATCAATGTCAACCTTTGTTCAAAAATAAAGGTGAGGGTGTATCTCAATTAGAGTATGCAAGGATCATTGGAAGTCTAATGTACTTAATGAGTTGTACTAGACCGGATATCGCTTACGATGTTGGCAAGCTAAGTAGATATACTAGTAATCCGAGTCATGAACATTGGAAAGCTATAGTGAGGTTACTGAGATACTTAAGATATACTCGTAAGTATGGCCTTCACTATACAAGAGAACAAATTGTTATAGAAGGATATACTGATGCAAATTGGATTTCAGATTCAAAGGATTCAAAATCCACAAGTGGCTTTGTATTCACGTTAGGCGGTGGAGCCGTGTCTTGGAAATCTTCCAAACAAACCGTGATAACCCGGATCCATAATGGAATCTGAGTTTGTGGCATTGGATAAATGTGGGGAAGAGGCAGAATGGTTGCATCAATTCCTAGAGGATATTCCTCAATGGCCGAAGCCAGTGCCAGGAATATGTATTCACTGTGACAGTCAATCAGCGATTGGAAGAGCACATAAGATAATGTATAATGGTAAGTCTAGGCACATACGCCGAAGACATAACTCCATTAGACAACTACTCTCAACTGGTACGATTACCTTAGACTATGTTAAGTCAGAGGATAATCTTGCGGATCCGCTAACCAAAGGGTTAAATAGAGAGCTAGTTGCTAAATCATCAAGAGGAATGGGACTAAAGCCCATGGAATAAAACTTTTGCGAAGGAAAACCCAACCTTGTAGATTGGAGATCCCAAGATCTTGGTTCAATGGGAAAACCTAATTGCCGAAGTAAAGTCACTGTGGGGGGTAACCCTCAAGCTCATTCCTAAGATGAAGAAACAGTGAGATTGAACGAGGATAAGCTCACAGAAGAGCTTTTAATGATTTGTGTAAGAAGAATATTTTGAGAAAATTCTGAATTACATAATCACCTATGTAAGAGAGAAGAGGGTCCGCTTCAAAAGGAATTGTGAGGGCGCAATTCTTAGAAACTCTTACTGAACCAGGCAGATGTCCACGGCCAAAATGGACATAACCGCAAGAACCTATGTTGATAGGTAGATGCAGTGTGGTTGATATGTCATCATTTACATCAACGGCAGAATAGTTGAAGGACGTCGCGTCTACTAGTCAGCCAGTAAAGTAAACATATTTAATCAAGGGAAGGTTCAAAGGGTCACACCTACCTATCCTATGCATTGATCTACCGCCGAACTCTCAATTTCATTCTTAGAGCCTTTGCTCGGGTTTAAACACTATTCCATTCGTGTGGGGGATTGTTGGAAAATGATGGTTAAAATGGATGTGTTAAATGATATGTCATATTGGGTCTATTGGGCCTAAGTGGTGAATGGAAAGTGTTAGTATTAAAGGGAAAATTGGAGAAACCAATTTCTCCCACATTGGAAGGAAGGAAGGAAAAGAGCATGTATATATATGATGTTGCTTTAGTGTAATGGTAAGAATTTACCAACTTTATACACCGTTCTCTACGCGCGGGCACAGGGGGGGTGCAAATCCATCCGGATTTCAGCTTGAACTTGTGTGCGAGCGCGCGTCCTGCGGACACGAATGCAACTCGATTCAAAGGCTCCCAGTGAATGTTCGGTTTTGCAATCTAAACCATTATTTTTCGAGCTGAAAACTGATAATCTGATAATATCTGATAATTAATTCAGAGACCTTCCATCTGCTGCCGCGATACCGTGCCCGTTCCAATCCGAACTGTAATGACATTCATTTCGTGGTAATGAAGCCGAGGATGTTCCACTTCATATTCCATCAGTTCCTAGCTCTTCTCTACTGATAATTAATTTAGAGACCTTCCATCTGCTGCTGATACTGTGCCTGTTCCAATTCTGAACTGTAATGACATTCATTTCATGGTAATGAAGCTGAGGCTGTTACACTTCATATTCCATCAGTTCCTAGCTCTTCTCTGCATGATAAAGCCTATATAAACAGACTTCATGATCAGTTCTTCATACAAGAAAACATAGCATTCTCGCTTCTTACTTATTTTACTATATGAAAACCGAGAGTTCAAACTACAAGTTCTTAAGCAATTGAAGGTGTTGTGCTTCCTGTCATTGCTATCCGTTCTATCCTGGGAGATTAACGTCCCGCTGAAGCTCACGGCACACGAAGGTGAGGGGGCGAATTAGTCTTAAGGAAACTGTGTGCAACACAGGGCTCGGATCATATATCCTTTTCGTTTCCTTTACAATTGTAATTCGAATTTGTTGTTATTCGTTTCTTTGTAATTTTTATTTCGTTTATGAACAAGATTGTCCAACAATCTTAAAACTAATTCTGATAATTCTTGTTCATTGACGAAGAAATTGAGAACGAACAGTTTGTATAACTGTGTCGGATCGAACAAGTTCTTCTTGTGAACAGTTTCGAGATTCATCAAACTGAATTCCTACATTCTGTGTTTGAAACGAGTTTGAAAAGATTCAGTTTTCTATAATTGAACAAAGCGAATCGAGGTGTGTAAAAACGAGCTGGTTTTTATTTTAAAACGAGCTGACTGTTTAAAACGAGCTGATTTAATCAAGCTGAATTTAAACGAGTTGTTTTAAACGAACTGCTTAAAAACGAGCTGTTTTATTATTAAACGAGCTTTTTCATTAAAACCGAGCTGTTTTGGGTTTAAAACGAACATTGGTTCAATAAAACGAGTTCTAAACGAATCTTTTGTTGAATTGAGTATAGATCAACTAAAAATTGTTCTATAAATTGTTGAAAGGAAATTTAATCAATTTGTGTGTTAAATTTCAGAAATGTCAACCAGTGCGGCTCAGAATGGTGCTGATGGTCAGACTCAGGCTTTGGCTATGGTGCAACAAGTGCCAAATCGAGGTGCTGCTCCTATGAATCAGCATGAGAGGCCGGAAAAATTCAATGGCTTGAATTTTAAGAGATGGCAACAAAAGATGATGTTCTATCTCACAACTTTGCGTATGGCTAAATTCCTAACCGATGATCCACCAACACCGGAAGCGGAAGGAGAGACGAATCAAGATTTTCTATTTGCCATGGATGAATGGAAACAATCTGATTATCTTTGTAGACATTATGTAATGAATTGTTTATGTGACTCATTGTATGATGTTTATTGTGATAAAAAGAGTGCAAAAGAATTATGGGAGGCACTAGATAAAAAGTATAGAACCGAAGATGCAGGTACAAAGAAATTTGTCGTTGGCAGGTTCTTGGAGTACAAGATGGTGGACTCTAGACCACTCATGGAACAAGTGGAAGAATTTCAGTTGATTCTTCATGAGATTCAAGCTGAAAAGATGGAGCTTAGTGAAACTTTCCAAGTCGCTTGTGTTATTGAGAAATTACCAAATGCGTGGAAAGATTTCAAGAATTACCTTAAGCATAAGCGAAAGGAAATGAGCATGGAAAATCTTGTTGTTAGGCTTCGTATTGAAGATGGCAATAAGAAGTCTGATAAAAGAGGAAATTACTCTCAGAATCTTGCAAGGGCCAACGTGGTAGAACATGGCCAAAGCTCGAAAAAGAACAAGTTTGTTAAGAAATCAAAAACGGGACCAAAAGCTAAATTGGGACCGAAAGGTGGCATTGAAAAACCTAAGTTCCAAGGGAAATGTTTCAATTGTGACAAGATTGGTCACAAATCTGCTGATTGCAAGCTACCAAAGAAGAAGGTTTCTGAAGTAAATATTGTTCAAGGCATGGAAAATATTGATCTTTGTGCTGTTGTGTCAGAGGTGAACATGGTGGATTCAAATCCTAGAGAATGGTGGGTAGACACAGGAGCTACAAGGCATATATGCTCTGACAGGGAAGTGTTTACTAAGTTCGAGTCAGTTCAAGGTAATGAGACTTTGTTCATGGGAAACTCGGCTACTTCTGCTATAGCTGGAAAAGGAGAAGGGATTCTGAAGATGACTTCTAGCAAGCATCTAACTCTGAAGAATGTGCTATATGTCCCGGATATGCGCAAGAATCTGGTGTCTGGAGTGCTATTGAATAAAAATGGCTTCCGTCTTGTTTTAGAGTCCGACAAGTTTACTTTAACTAAGAGTGGTATGTATGTCGGTAAGGGGTATGCATGTAATGGCATGGTCAAGCTGAATGTAATGGCTGTTAGGACAAACAATATCAATAATAATATTGTTGGTTCTGCTTACTTGGTTGAGTCACCTTCCTTATGGCATGGTAGACTAGGACATGTTAATTACGATTCCCTGCGTAGATTAATAAGTCTAAAATATATCCCCAAATTCGAAATTGATAAAGAACATAAGTGTGAAACATGTGTTGAAGCGAAATTAACAAGAGCGTCATTTCAAAATGTTGAAAGAAATACGCAACCACTCGAACTAATACATAGCGACGTGTGTGATCTTAAAATTGTGCAATCGAGAGGCGGAAATAATTATTTTATTACCTTTATCGATGACTGCACTAAATATTGCTATGTATACTTGTTAAAAGGAAAATATGAAGCGATAGATAAATTTATTCTATTCGTAAAAGAAGTTGAGAATCAACATGGAAAAAAGATCAAAATACTCCGAAGCGATAGAGGTGGTGAATATTTGGCACCACTAAGCGATTTTTGTGCCGAACATGGGATTATTCATGAAATAACCGCGCCATGGTCACACAATCGAACGGAGTTGCTGAAAGGAAAAATCGAACATTGAAAGAAATGATGAATTCAATGTTGTTGAGTTCAGGAGTATCACAAAACTTGTGGGGGAAGCTATCCTTTCTAGCAATTATCTTTTAAATAAGATACCCCGAAAGAAACAAGAGAAAACTCCTTATGAACTGTGGAAAGGTAAACCACCTTCTTACAAATACTTGAAAGTGTGGGGGTGCCTTGCAAAGGTGCTCGTACCTACACCCAAAGTAGTAAAGATAGGATCAAAAGCGTTGATTGTATATTCATTGGATATGCACACAACAAGTAGTGCTTATCGATTTCTTGTGTATAAGTCGATAATCCCGAAATACATAAAAATACGATAATGGAATCGAGAAATGCATCATTCTTTGAGAATGTATTTCGGCTAAAACAAATGAACTAGTTCATTAAAGCGTGTTCATGTTCAGGATCACCCTTCTGAACAAGTAAATGAAGAAGAGCCAATTGAGGTTGAGCCAAGAAGAAGCAAGAGGTCGAGGACTGAAAAAACTTTTGGTGAAGATTTTATCATTTATATGATAGAGACAGATCCTCAAAGCTTTAAAGAAGCGACAACTTCTTCTAAAGGTCCAATGTGGAAAGAAGCAATAAATAGTGAAATAGACTCTATATTGCAAAATCATACTTGGGAGTTAGTTTATCTACCTCCAGGATGTAAGCCACTAGGATCAAAATGGATCTTTAAGAGGAAAATGAAACCTGATGGATCTATTGATAAATATAAGGTCAGACTAGTAATAAAAGGTTATAGTCAAAAAGAAGGTCTTGATTATTTTGACACTTATTCTCCAGTGACGAGAATAACTTCCATTAGCTAGGATGGTACTTGCTATAGCCGCTTTGCGTAATTTAGAAGTACATCAAATGGATGTGAAAACCACTTTCTTAAATGGAGATTTAGAAGAAGAAATTTACATGGAACAACCTGAGGGTTTTTCTAGTCCAGGACAAGATAAGAAAGTGTGTAAATTGGTTAAGTCATTATATGGCTTAAAACAAGCACCAAAACAATGGCATCAAAAGTTTGATCATGTTATGCTTGAAAAAGGGTTCAAAACCAATGAATGTGATAAATGTATTTACATGAAAGAAACAAAAGATGGCTATGTCATCTTATGTCTTTATGTGGATGACATGCTGATAGTTGGTAGTAATGATAAGATGATCAAATCTACCAAAGATATGTTAAACGCCGATTTGAAATGAAAGATATGGTTTAGCGAGAGATGATATTGGGAATTAGAATTACAAGAAATTCTAATGGTCTCATTTTGAGTCAATCTAATTATATTGATAAAATCCTGGAAAAATTCAATAAAGATGATTCAAATGAAGCTAGAACTCCAATAGATCAAAGTCAACCTTTGTTCAAAAATAAAGGTGAGGGTGTATCTCAATTAGAGTATGCAAGGATCATCGGAAGTCTAATGTACTTAATGAGTTGTACTAGACCGGATATCGCTTACGATGTGGGCAAGCTAAGTAGATATACTAGTAATCCGAGTCATGAACATTGAAAAGCTATAGTGAGGTTACTGAGATACTTATGATATACTCGTAAGTATGGCCTTCACTATACAAGAGAACCAATTGTTATAGAAGGATATACTGATGCAAATTGGATTTCAGATTCAAAGGATTCAAAATCCACAAGTGGCTTTGTATTCACGTTAGGCGGTGGAGCCGTGTCTTGGAAATCTTCCAAACAAACCGTGATAACGAGATCCACAATGGAATCTGAGTTTGTGGCATTGGATAAATGTGGGGAAGAGGCAGAATGGTTGCATCAATTCCTAGAGGATATTCCTCAATGGCCGAAGCCAGTGCCAAGAATATGTATCCACTGTGACAGCCAATCAACGATTGGAAGAGCACAGAATATAATGTATAATGGTAAGTCTAGGCACATTCGCCGAAGACATAACTCCATTAGACAACTACTCTCAACTGGTACGATTACCTTAGACTATGTTAAGTCAGAGGATAATCTTGCGGATCCGCTAACCAAAGGGTTAAATAGAGAGCTAGTTGATAAATCATCAAGAGGAATGGGACTAAAGCCCATGGAATAAAACTTTTGCGAAGGAAAACCCAACCTTGTAGATTGGAGATCCCAAGATCTTGGTTCAATGGGAAAACCTAATTGCCGAAGTAAAGTCACTGTGGGGGGTAACCCTCAAGCTCATTCCTAAGATGAAGAAACAGTGAGATTGAACGAGGATAAGCTCACAGAAGAGCTTTTAATGATTTATGTAAGAAGAATATTTTGAGAAAATTCTGAATTACATAATCACCTATGTAAAAGAGAAGAGGGGCCGCTTCAAAAGGAATTGTGAGGGCGCAATTCTTAGAAACTCTTACTGAACCAGGCAGATGTCCACGGCCAAAATGGACATAACCGCAAGAACCTATGTTGATAGGTAGATGCAGTGTGGTTGATATGTCATCATTTACATCAACGGCATAATAGTTCAAGGACATCGCGTCTACTAGTCAGCCAGTAAAGTAAACATATTTAATCAAGGGAAGGTTCAAAGGGTCACACCTACCTATCCTATGCATTGATTGACAGGCCTTTTTTCCCGTAGTGCTAAACCAGTCTTTAACCGACAGTGTATCGGGTCAAACTGTAGTGCTAGTATGGTGAGTCAGAGTGTCGAATCCTCAGGGAACTTGGTAATTCTTCTAAGTGTGGTTAAACACCAAAGAGTGTTATTAACTCGATCTAAACCGCAATTTTATAACACAGATCACTACTATTCTAATTAACATAAAATAAATGCGTAATTTAAAAGTTATTCTAATATAATATATATAGATATATAAATATATATAGATGTACATAAATTGCAAAATAAATATATAGATACCAATATATAGAACTAGACGGATAAGTTTATAGAACTAGCCAAAGTGTATATAATTGAATTATACGATCTTTTCCAGTAAACGGAATGTGCTCGATCTTTCCTTTTATTTTAGGTCCAATTGAGTAAATGAAACGGTGCACTCCTGAGGCTAACAATTCCTCCTCACACGAGCGTATGAAATTGTCCTATGTCATTGTCAACAGTTCAATCTCCACAACTGCCCCATGCTAATCTCGTTAGTCGAACGAACAGTACCGAGTACAAATCTACCCCGGATAAAAGAGGTTATTCCGTTCGTCGACGGCCGATGTTATTCAAAAGGCTCCGGTTGTCAGGCGGATCGATTTAACTTTCCGGTGTTAGTTTTAATTAAACCGTTGATTTTAACATTATTATGATCTCGAGCACAATTTTAATAAGATCTATCTTTCCCAAGACAAATCTACCCCCGGGTAGGAAATAGGATTCCGTAGTCACGCTTTCGCACGGCCAATTTTACCCTCCGGTTTTTCTATCTTTTATCTCATATCCTAACTTCTCCGGTCGGTTCATCGTTAGGTTATATGGTGCCATTCATCTTGGTTAATTACGTCAATCCGAATATTATCAATACGTTACGTAATAGAAAAAGATTCAATTAACTCAATTTTAGTCAATTTTAATTAGAAGACATTCCTTTACCGAAAAGATCGAAATAAAACGATTACATAACTTTGGCTAGTTATTAGATTTTAGCCTAAAAACATTATAACAACTAAAAAGATGAAAATAAACAACATAAACATAAATACTTCAGAAAAGTTACCCGAATACGGCAGTTGATTCATAAATCGTATTTTCCGGACATTACAACTTCTTCAGCAAAACCGAACTTCCGAGATTTTCCCGAGCATTATAACGATACTAAAACTACATTATTACGGCGTAAGGCCTTATTTACAACTACGAAATTAAAAAAAAACTAGAAAGGATATATATATATATATAGGATGTATATATATATTTTGGTACTCCTCGATCGATCTGTGATGAGCTTCTATATATAGGCAAAGTGCAAAGGGCGGCCCGGGCCGGCAGTTAGACCGGACCGGTCCGGAATCATCATGAGTGTAACAACTCATCACATTCTGATCCTTCGATATGATAATTATGCAATTAAAACTTGTAAAATTCGTATCTTGAGTTTTAGACCTCCAAAAATTGCAAACGAAATTCCAAAATTAAGGTCTCGAGAAACTCTACAACTTTCATGAAGAACTCTTCTCCAGAAAACGCCTTCTTGATTACCTCGTGTTCCTCCGAAGCTATTTCGGGATTTTTATTAACCCAAATCGATTAGCCACTTGATCACTGTTTAAGTTGTAGACCTCCAATCTTCATAATTTAAATTGCATTGGAAAGCTTATATGAAGATCTTCAACTTTCATTAAGAACACTTTTTCAGATAACGTCTTTTTGATGAGCCATTCGTATGTCGAGTCTTTTACGGGATTTCCACTAGTTGATCACTTGAACTAGTGACGCTTCATAACTTCCTTCCAATGACTTGAATTGACTTCAAAAAGTTTCAATACTCGGGATTTCAGTTCATCTTAGGATTCTGCAAAGAAACAAACAGAAAATACCCGCGTAAAACAGACACGACACTCCGGTCACTAAAACCGGTGCAAAAACTATGACTTTATACTATAAATTACTAACTTTCACTACTAACTATACTAAACTATAAAGACTAACATTTCATACCAATTATATCATAATTTCATATATTTTACATAGAATTTGTTGATAAAACATAATAATATAACGTATATTTAATCATATAAAAGTAGTATATCAAATTACTCCCCACTTAGCTTTTGATCGTCCTCGAGCAAAAATAAGCGGTAATAAAAGATAATATAATTGATCAGATTTCAGTTTTTAATGTAATTTATATTGTCAATATTATAAATATATTACTTATGCTAATTTAAAATTATAAGAAGACAAAAAGTGTATATAAATTAAATAACTTAATAATCAAATATTATTTAGATAAAATTGTACATGTAATACTTAATAAGTATAAATAAAATATTAGAATTATTTTTAATCGCAACTATTATGAAATCCTGGAATCGGAAACTTGGTCAGGTAGTCGACAAAAATGGCTTATAGAGTTTAGGCTCAAGATGTTGGTTAATCGGAAAAAACGAAATCAAAAAGAGAAAGAGGCAAGTCGTACGTACCTACATCTTCATATTCTTGAAAAAAACGTAATCTCGATTAATAGCATCTTTTTTTCAGATTTTCTCTCTCTTTTTTTTTTCAAGATTAAGAACTAAAAGCGTGAGTGTGTGTAGTAAATCAAACTTACAGGCATTGCTTCATCAAGATTGATCGGAGTACTACTCTTTCGATCGAAAATTACAAGTCCGGTTTCCTTAAACTTGTAATCATTCTTGAGATCTTATGATTCGACTTTTTCTCTTCTTTATCTCGTGCCTTCATTCCCAAAGAATAGGACATTTCGAGATAATACCCTAGCCGGACTACTATCATCGTGCAATCGGGAGCTTCTAACCTCATAGTGATATAGGACATTTCGTGATAATACCCTACTCACTCAAATCATTGGTAGCTACAACCGATATATTCTTTTATTTTTAGTTTGTCGATCACAGATAAGGAAGATACCTGGTATTCGATTAATTCGTTGTAAATAGGGTGCTCCGTTCTTAATTCTTTTATAGAATATTAATATATCCGAACTTATTACCAAAATCGACTATATTGCAAGTGTCGCGAGGTAAGATCGAATATACTAATACTTATCTAATCTTTCCAATCTCAAAGCATATACCAAAACTTAGCTTTTATGTCTCCATCTCTTTTCATAAGTACGTACAAAACTTGCGGAATTTCAAAGAAATGTAGACCAAAATTAGCTAAAGGTTGGTTATTTCTAGTTAATCACAATAGCAATTTCGAGTGAGGTCTCGATCACTCTAATCAAGGCTGAGGTAGGGACAGAAATTGGAAATTTATTTAGGTAGGCTATTCGGCTTTAGTTATATTTTTGTGGTGCCAAAAAATCGTCATCCCTAGTCCAATTCCAAACTCATAATTCATCTTGAAAAGAAAATGATTCTAAAAATTTTACTTATAATTATCAACATACTTATATAATTTCATAAAAACAATATCTAATATTAATTACTCAATTATATAAACTTAAAATCTTATTAAAATCTAAATTAGACATAAGATATAATTATAATATATCTAATATACTTTACTTAATTAAAAACTTATTCTTCCAAATTATATCATTTCTTATTCATATTTATATATTAACTACTAAAAATTTGAAAATAAGTAATAAAAATTTTATAATTTTATAATTTTCGAAAATTTTAATGAATTTTCTAACCTAACTCTACTCCCCACTTACGAAGTGGCATCGTCCCGATGTTCAGTGAGTAATAAATAAGTAGGTTCGAAAATAAAATTAAAATTATCTATTATCGTTATTATTCCGAGTTTATTTTTAGCGTATACTAATATATATGATTAAATAACAGAAAAAAAAACTTTAAAAACTGAAACATATATATTAAACATGATAAACTATTACAACTTAAAAAAACATAAACTTAACTAAATTGAACTAAAAAGCTACAACCTTAACTTAACTTAATTTATTAAAACTTAAACATCATCAACAAACCATCAACCAACTATCTAGACCGTAGACGAACAACCCGGTGTATCAACCGGTAATAATCCAACTCGACTATCTCTAGACGGAAAAATTTCATCCGTCTCCAGCTCCTCTACTCCATTCAGAAGAATACACAAACGCGATATCATCCATGAATTAGGCATAGGTTTCCCCCTACTACCTCTCGTGATCGCAAACTCCAACACCGTCCTTTGAATCAATATACCCCAATCGACAAATACACCGAATGTCAAAGCATAAAGTAGAAGCATTTCATTCTCAGCCAAACTTCCAAAATCCCAGGTGGGATAAACTCGAGAATTTATGAAATGCTTCCACGCCTTTAGATGTGGAAGTAGAGCTCGTGTTGACATGTCGTGATTTGTATCAAACAGTGGGAACAGACATTGGAACGACTCGTGTACTTTATTCAAATGATTAGAGGGATTTTGTAGTCCCCGTTGCATTTCAAAATGTGGCATCGTAACTGGAGGAATTTCAAAGATTTGGTTGATAATAGATGAAGAGAAGGGAACAGCCACTCCTCTTACTAGAACAATCTGAGAAGCTTCTATCATTGGTGTTGAAATCAGAGCAGAGTAAAACTCTCTTACTATCGTAACATTCACTCGTCCTCTCGGCGTACTAACGAACTTTCTCCAACCAAAAATCTTTTTCGAACCTTTTTGAATTTTTCAAGTTTTGTTGAAGAGAAGAGATGATATGATGATGATAATAAGTGGTGGTGTTGTGTAAAAGTGAATTGTTGGTGAAAGTAAAATTTTGAAATTTTTTAATGGTGGTGCGGCTGTGAATATGTGAAATTGGGGAAGAAGAAAGAAGAAGGAAATCCCCGTTTTTTTTTTTATGATTTTAGACCCCGGACCGGTCCGGGTTAAGGCCGGATCGGTCCGTGCCCAAAATTTTCCACTTTTTCGATTTTTTTGACTTTTTATGATTTTTGATGAAAACTTATAAAATTTTTAATAAAACTTAATTAAAATCTTAAAAATAAGTTTATAAAATTTAAAACTTACTAAAAATAAAATTTGAAGGAAATTTTATAATTTTATAACAATTTCTAAAAATTTAATAAAATCTTTATAACACTTTAGTAAAAAGCTTATAAAAATTTAATAAATTTATATCAACTCTTATAAAACATCTAAATTAAAACTAAAAAAACTTTTATAAAACTCCTCAAATTTCATAAAGATCCAATTTTATAAAATTTTCAGAAGTTATGCGAAAATTTTATAAAATAGAATATAAGAAAAGACTCGAAACTTAAGGGTTCCCGATTCTTCGATTTCTAAATCTTCCGTAGTTCGATATAACGCTCAATCAACCTAACTCCTAAAAACGAGGCATTTGAATTATCTCTCGGAATTCCATCGGAATTTTCGGATAACCACCTAATCGTTCCCTTCCTAACAATATTCAAACACTCATCCTGGGATTTGGTTGTGTTTTTCCCACAGCGTCCAACATGTTCACTTTTTCCACAGATTCTGCATCTCATTAGAAACATTGCCCTTCTTTTTATCGCACTTCTTGATGTTCCATTACAAACTTCTTTCAATCTGATTTCTCTCAACAATTTCTTGTTTTGTTCAAAAACTAAAGCTTCTATAGAAAACGCGACATCTTTATCAAGGCCTAATTTTAAAAGTAAAATAAAAACTCCTAATCTATCTAAAAAAGACATCCAGTTCTTTTACGTCTATCCGGTAAAAGACGAAAAGAGTTTAAACATAAAAACACACAAAAGTAGAGTAAAGATAGATAAAACCTGGTATTGGCTGATCTCTGCTTCTCTTGTTTTTAAGTTTTTCCTCAATTTTTCAGTTTTTTCAATTTTTGCAATTTTTGTTTTTCAGATTTTTCTGATTTTCATATTTTTCTTGTTTCTCTTCTGCTTTTCTCCAGATTTCTTCTGCTTTTCAGATTTCTGGAGGATCACTCAGCAACATCACTTCCTCTTTTAGTGTGAGATCCTCTCCTTCCAAAAATAGCTTCACTCTGTGGCCATTGGCTATAAAAGTCGTATTCCCATCAGTTAGTTCAACAGCTCCAGTTTTGTAAACTCGTGTTACTTTAAATAGACCTGTCCATCTTGATTTAAGCTTACCTGGAAACAACTTTAAACGTGAATTGTACAATAACACTCGATCACCTACATGGAACTCACGATTATAGTTTTTCTTATCGTGAAAAGATTTCGTGCGTTCCTTGTAGATTCGAGCGTTTTCATAAGAATCGAGACGAAATTCTTCTAATTTTGTTAATTGAAGTAATCTATGATCACCGACTGCCTTAGGATCAAAATTCAGAAATCTAATAGCCCAGAAGGCTCGGTGTTCTAATTCTACTGGGAGATGACATGATTTACCAAAGACTAATTTGTAGGGAGAACAACCAATTGGAGTTTTAAAAGCTGTTATGTATGCCCATAACGCATCATCTAGTCTAACTGCCCAGTTTTTACGATTTGAATCCACTGTTTTTTCTACGATTCTTTTAATCTCTCTATTCGACACCTCTACCTGACCACTGGTTTGCGGATGATAAGGCGTTCCTAACTTATGCGTTACACCATATTTTTCAATTAACTTAGTAAATGGTCGATTGCAAAAATGTGAACCTCTATCACTAATGATCGCCCTTGGAATGCCATATCTAGTGAATATGTTCTTTTTAAGAAATCGTATGACAACCTTGGTATCATTAGTGGGAAGAGCTTCAGCTTCTACCCATTTCGAAACATAATCTACCATTACAAGAATAAATTTTTTTCCAAAAGATATAGGAAAAGGTCCCATGAAATCTATACCCCAAACATCAAATAACTCACATTCTAAAATAGGTTGCATAGGCATTTCATGTTTTTTAGATACATTTCCCCATTTTTGACAAGATTCACAAGATTTAACATACTTATAAGCATCTTTATATAGTGTAGGCCAATAAAAACCACATTGTAAAACTTTAAAAGTAGTTTTCCAACCTCCATGATGACCTCCTGCCTCACGATCATGACAAAACGATAAAATACTTAAAATTTCATTATCAGGCACACATTTTCTGATTATCCCATCCGAACACTTACGGAAAAGGTCTGGTTCCTCCCAGTAATAAAATTTTAAGTCATAAAAGAATTTCTTTTTCTGTTGCCAAGTCCAATGAGACGGAATATAATCACAGGTTAAGTAATTAATGATATCTCCAAACCAGGGTGAACTTTCCTTAGAAGGAATTCTTTTCTTTAATAACTGCATAGTTGGAGGCATATCGATTCTAAATAGTTGTTCATCAGGAAATGAATCTTTAATTTCATTCCCTATCTCTTCCGTTATCTCCATTCTACTTAGATGATCCGCTACTACATTCTCACTTTTTTATCTTTAATTTCAATATCAAATTCTTGAAGTAGGAGAATCCATCTAAGAAGACGTGGTTTCGCATCCTTCTTACTCGCAAATACTTCGTAGCCTGAATGGTCCGTGTAGATTATTACCTTAGAACCAACAATATATGATCTAAACTTATCTAAGGCAAAAATTACAACCAACAGCTTCTTTTTCGTAGTTGCATAATTATGCCGAATTTGCGTTTAATGTGTGAGAAGCATAGTAGATAGCTTTGAGAATTTTGTTATACCTTTGACCTAAAACAGCTCCTACAGCTAAATCGCTTGCATCACACATAATCTCAAATGGCAAACTCCAGTCTGGTGCTACCAATACTGGTGCAGTAATCAACTTCGCTTTCAGGGTCTGAAAAGCTTCCATACATTTACTATCAAACTTAAAAGGTACTTCTTTTTCAAGCAAATGACTTAGAGGCTTTGCTATCTTCGAAAAATCTGCAATAAATCTCCTATAAAATCCTGCATGTCCAAGAAATCCTCTTAGAGTCCTTAGATTAACTGGTGGTGGTAATTTTTCAATCACTTCGACTTTAGCTTTATCAACTTCAATTCCTATTTCAGAGATTCTATGACCTAGAACAATTCCATCTGATACCATTAAATGACATTTTTCCCAGTTTAAAACTAAATTGGTATCCTCACAGCGTTGTAACACTCTTTCTAAGTGCGACAAACAAATATCAAATGAATCTCCGTAAACACTAAAGTCATCCATAAAAATTTCTAAGAATTTCTCAACCATATCAGAAAATATAGACATCATACATCTTTGAAACGTAGCAGGAGCATTACATAAACCAAACGGAATTCTTTTATACGCAAAAGTTCCATAAGGACAAGTGAAAGTAGTCTTTTCCCTATCTCCTGCTGCAATGAAAATCTGTAAATATCCTGAATAACCATCTAAGAAACAGTAATATTTATGACCACTTAAACGTTCCAACATTTGAACTATGAATGGATGTGGATGATGATCTTTCTTAGTATGATCATTTAGCTTTCTAAAATCAATGCACATTCGATATCCTGTAATTTCCCTTGTTGGAATCCATTCATTCTTATCATTCTCTTTCACTGTGAAACCTCCTTTCTTTGGTACAACTTGAGTTGGACTTACCCATTCACTATCTGATATAGGAAAGATTATTCCCATTTCTAATAGCTTAATCACCTCTTTCTTAACGATTAACTGTAAATTCGGGTTGAGGCGGCGTTGTGGTTGAATACAAGGTTTATCATCTTCTTTCAGAATTATCTTATGAACACAAATCTCAGGGCTAATATCTCGAATATCGGCAACTGTCCATCCAAAAGCTTTCTTATGCTTTTTCAACATTCTAAGTAATTGATCTTCTTGTTGCTCGGTTAAAGTTGATGAAATAATAATCGGTAATAGATTATCGGTTTCAAGAAAAGCATATTTTAGATTTAAAGGTAACGGTTTCAATTCCGCATTCTTCGGCGGATCTTCTATTGACGATTTAAGAACCGGTCCTTCTAGTTCTAACTCCAAATACTTATGCCATGGTGGCTTAAAAGTAAAGCTTCCTTTATCTAGAGAAAGGATTATCTCTTTCATTTCAATGTCTTCCTCATCTTCTTTATAGATAGACAGAGTTAAGCATTCTTCTAATCTGTCTTCAAAAGTTGGTAACTGATTATCATAGACAGAATGAATATCTTCTATAAAAGAACATGATTCTGGTGATTTATAAGGATGGTTCATAGCTTTAAAAATATTAAAAGTAACTTCATCTTCATTGATTCTCAAAATTAATTCTCCTTTCTGAACATCAATTAAAGTTCTTCCTGTAGCTAGAAATGGACGACCTAGAATAAGAGGTGCTGAATAACCTTCTTCCATTTCCATAACTACAAAGTCTACTGGAAAATAGAATTTGTCTACTTTAACCAATACGTCCTCAATGATTCCTTTAGGGTATTTAATCGATCTATCTGCCATTTGCAGAGTCATTTCAGTCTTAGTAAGCTTTCCTATGCCTAGCTTTTTATAATCCTCATAAGACATGAGATTTATACTAGCTCCTAGATCACATAAGACCTTCTTAAACAGAAATCCTCCAATTTCACATGGAATCGTAAAACTTCCAGGATCTTTCAGTTTAGGTGGTAACTTATCGCTTGAATTGCGAACATTCTTCATTTAGGCATATATTCTCATATTCCTCTAATTTTTTCTTATTTGATAGTATATCTTTCAGAAACTTTCCATAGGCAGGTATATTAATCAGAGCTTCAATAACAGGGATATTAACATGAAGATGACGAAAAGTGTCAAGGAAACGAGCATACTTCTTATCAATTTTTGCCTTTTTGATTTGATCTTTAGGAGGGTAAGGTAAAGATTCTAAATCTATAACCTTTGGCTCCTTAGTCAATTTCTCTTTTCCTTTTTCCTTAAACCTTTGAGTATTACTTAGTCGCCATGTTTCAAGTTCTTGAATTTTTTTCCTTTAAATTGTTCCCTGAATCAATCTCTACTTCGGACTCTTTCGGTTCTTCCTGTTTCTCATCCTTATTACCAGTTTCATCTATTCTAACATGTTCCTTGAATAAAGTCCTTAAATCTTTATCCATAGGGTCTTTCAAAATCCTAGGGATTTTTACCCATTTTTCACCTTCATTTTCAGGTTCCAAACTTCTATTCCTTTTCAAGAAATTCTCTATAATTTCTTCTTCCTCATTAGTGAATTCAATTTCATCTTTAGTTTCATCATTCTTTCCATCTAAGTCATCTTCTACTTCATTATTCCCAAAGTTTTCTACTCCATTACTACCACAGAGTTTTCTACTTCTCGTAACTACAACATTTACCTCTCTCGGATTTCTTTCAGTGTTGCTTGGTAATCCTCCCGGGGTCTCATTGTTATTACGTTCACCTTCCCTACTCAAATGATCTTCCATATTCCTTAATGAAGCTTCTATCGTTCTCATTACGGTATCATGTCCACTCATAGATGTTTTCATTGTACTCATATCTTTAGTGATGTACCAATAGAAGTCATCATTGTTTCCATATTCTTAGATTGAGTAGATACTACACCCATCATATTTTCCATTAGTTTTTCCCATTTTTCAACTCCTTCTGCAGGTTGAGTTGAACTCTGAGTTACTGGTATACTTTGAGTGGTATGTTGAGGATAGGATCTAGGTAATGATTGTAAATTCTGATTAGATGTATTTTCTTGATAAACTTGGTTCCTATATGGGACTGGATATGGCGGTTGTCCTTACTTACTAGGGTTTTCAGACCATCGATAAGTAGGGTGATCTCTTCTAATAGCATTAAACGAGTTCGAGTATGCATTGTTCAAATTCCTATGCTGCTGAAGAAAACTCACCTCCTCCCTTGAATATCCTGTTGGTTCTTCACTCCCTAATGGCATATTATCCTGATTTGAGTATTCAGTTGGTGTACTATTTTCTGAACTTTGGTTTTTGTTAGATTGTAGGCCATCAAATTTCCTACTCAAATTTTCTAAATGTGCTAGAACTTCCGTATTAGATGTACATTCTCCTGCAAAAGCTACTTTTCGGTGCTAGAACCGGTTTCCCACATTCTTGTTATTTTTGGAAATCTTTTCTATAGCATCGTAAACTATTTGAGCTTCACTCATCATTAAAGAACCACCACATGCATGATCTACATCGGCACGTGAATCTTTTCTCAATTTACGACAGAAGAGTTGAATTTGCATATCTAAGGAATAACCATGATCGGGACAAGCTCTAAACAGTTTTTTAAATCTTTCCCAGGCATTCCCAAGAGTTTCCTCAGATCCTTGTCTAAAGTTAGCAACCTAGACTTTTAATTCCAAATTTCGTCCAGGAGTGAAATATTGTTTCAGAAATTCAGTTTGAATCTCCTCCCAACTAGTAAGTGAATGATGTGGAAGAGACATAAACCAATCTCGGGCTCGTCCTTTTAAAGAAAAAGGAAACATAGTCATCCTCGTTAATTCCTTATGAGCACCTTGACTTTTGGCTGTATTGCATAATTCTTCAAAAAGATAGAGATGATGATGTGGATCTTCATCATCCTCTCCTAGGAATTGGGCTCTTGCGTCAATTAAACCAAAAAGATGAGATTTAATCTCGAAATTATTCGCTCATTCATTAGGTAAAAGTATGGGATTATTAGTCTGGTTTCTTCTCACGGTTTGATCACAGATAGGTCTCGGGTTTGGTGGGTTATTTCGATTATTCTGGTTCCGATTCTGATTATATCTATTATTATTATTATTATTATTAGGGTTAATAGGGTTCGTCCATGCCCAGAGCATGTTCCGGCCCTTGTTCGTGTGTTTCATTACTGATTTCAGCCATTCTCGTATTTCTGTTTGAAGATGATTCGTCAGGATTTCCCTGACTAGTATGACCTCGTTTACTCTCTACTCTTAACTGCCTTTCGTAAGTGTTTATGTCAGGCTTATAAGGAGTGAGTGGGGCCTTACCACTTCTGGTCATCAACTAACGAAAATAGAAAATAACACGAAATAGATAGTAGTAGAAAAAATTGGTAACTTACCTATAAGGTAAGTATCAACGAAAAATAAAATAGAAATGGGATAAGAAAAGTGTTGACTTATTCTCGAGAATTTTGAGCTAATACAAGTAGTAACCATAGACACAAAAAAAGAAATTAGCGACGTTCCCCGGCAACGGCGCCGAAATCCGATGTGCCTTTTTTCCCGTAGTGCTAAACCGTCTTTAACCGACAATGTATCGGGTCAAACCGTAGTGCTAGTATGGTGAGTCGAGTGTCGAATCCTCGGGAACTTGGTAATTCTTCTAAGTGTGGTTAAACACCAAAGAGTCGTTATTAACTCGATCTAAACCGCAATTTTATAACACAGATCACTACTATTCTAATTAACATAAAATAAATGCGTAATTTAAAAGTTATTCTAATATAATATATATAGATATATAAATATATATAGATGTACATAAATTGCAAAATAAATATATAGATACCAATATATAGAACTAGACAGATAAGTTTATAGAACTAGCCAAAGTGTATATAATTGAATTATACGATCTTTTCCAGTAAACGGAATGTGCTCGATCTTTCCTTTTATTTTAGGTCCAATTGAGTAAATGAAACGGTGCACTCCTGAGGTTAACAATTCCTCCTCACACGAGCGTATGAAATTGTCCTATGTCATTGTCAACAGTTCAATCTCCACAACTGCCCCATGCTAATCTCAGTTAGTCTGAACAGGTACCGAGTACAAATCTACCCCGGATAAAAGAGGTTATTCCGTTCGTCAGACGGCCGATGTTATTCAAAAGGCTCCGGTTGTCAGGCGGATCGATTTAACTTTCCGGTGTTAGTTTTAATTAAACCGTTGATTTTAACATTATTATGATCTCGAGCACAATTTTAATAAGATCTATCTTTCCCAAGACAAATCTACCCCCGGGTAGGAAATAGGATTCCGTAGTCACGCTTTCGCACGGCCAATTTTACCCTCCGGTTTTTCTATCTTTTATCTCATATCCTAACTTCTCCGGTCGGTTCATCGTTAGGTTATATGGTGCCATTCATCTTGGTTAATTACGTCAATCCGAATATTATCAATACGTTACGAGAATAGAAAAAGATTCAATTAACTCAATTTTAGTCAATTTTAATTAGACAAAGATTCCTTTACCGAAAAGATCGAAATAAAACGATTACATAACTTTGGCTAGTTATTAGATTTTAGCCTAAAAACATTATAACAACTAAAAAGATGAAAATAAACAACATAAACATAAATACTTCAGAAAAGTTACCCGAATACGGCAGTTGATTCATAAATCGTATTTTCCGGACATTACAACTTCTTCAGCAAAACCGAACTTCCGAGATTTTCCCGAGCATTATAACGATACTAAAACTACATTATTACGGCGTAAGGCCTTATTTACAACTACGAAATTAAAAAAAACTAGAAAGGATATATATATATATAGGATGTATATATATATTTTGGTACTCCTCGATCGATCTGTGATGAGCTTCTATATATAGGCAAAGTGCAAAGGGCGGCCCGGGCCGGCGTTAGACCGGACCGGTCCGGAATCATCATGAGTGTAACAACTCATCACATTCGATCCTTCGATATGATAATTATGCAATTAAAACTTGTAAAATTCGTATCTTGAGTTGTAGACCTCCAAAAATTGCAAACGAAATGCCAAAATTAAGGTCTCGAGAAACTCTACAACTTTCATGAAGAACTCTTCTCCGTAAAACGCCTTCTTGATTACCTCGTGTTCCTCCGAAGCTATTTCGGGATTTTTATTAACCCAAATCGATTAGCCACTTGATCACTGTTTAAGTTGTAGACCTCCAATCTTCATAATTTAAATTGCATTGGAAAGCTTATATGAAGATCTTCAACTTTCATTAAGAACACTTTTTCAGATAACGACTTTTTGATGAGCCATTCGTATGTCGAGTCTTTTACGGGATTTCCACTAGTTGATCACTTGAACTAGTGACGCTTCATAACTTCCTTCCAATGACTTGAATTGACTTCAAAAAGTTTCGATACTCGGGATTTCAGTTCATCTTAGGATTTTGCAAAGAAACAAACAGAAAATACCCGCATAAAACAGACACGACACTCCGGTCACTAAAACCGGTGCAAAAACTATGACTTTATACTATAAATTACTAACTTTCACTACTAACTATACTAAACTATAAAGACTAACATTTCATACCAATTATATCATAATTTCATATATTTTACATAGAATTTGTTGATAAAACATAATAATATAACGTATATTTAATCATATAAAAGTAGTATATCAAATTACTCTCCACTTAGCTTTTGATCGTCCTCGAGCAAAAATAAGCGGTAATAAAAGATAATATAATTGATCAGATTTCAGTTTTTAATGTAATTTATATAGTCAATATTATAAATATATTACTTATGCTAATTTAAAATTATAAGAAGACAAAAAGTGTATATAAATTAAATAACTTAATAATCAAATATTATTTAGATAAAATTGTACATGTAATACTTAATAATAAAATATTAGAATTATTTTTAATCGCAACTATTATGAAATCCTGGAATCGGAAACTTGGTCAGGTAGTCGACAAAAATGGCTTATAGAGTTTAGGCTCAAGATGTTGGTTAATCGGAAAAAACGAAATCAAAAAGAGAAAGAGGCAAGTCGTACGTACCTACATCTTCATATTCTTGAAAAAAACGTAATCTCGATTAATAGCATCTTTTTTTCAGATTTTCTCTCTCTTTTTTTTTCCAAGATTAAGAACTAAAAGCGTGAGTGTGTGTAGTAAATCAAACTTACAGGCATTGCTTCATCAAGATTGATCGGAGTACTACTCTTTCGATCGAAAATTACAAGTCCGGTTTCCTTAAACTTGTAATCATTCTTGAGATCTTATGATTCGACTTTTTCTCTTCTTTATCTCGTGCCTTCATTCCCAGCAATAGGACATTTCGAGATAATACCCTAGCTGGACTACTATCATCAGGCAATCGGGAGCTTCTAACCTCATAGTGATATAGGACATTTCGTGATAATACCCTACTCACTCAAATCATTGGTAGCTACAACCGATATATTCTTTTATTTTTAGTTTGTCGATCACAGATAAGGAAGATACCTGGTATTCGATTAATTCGTTGTAAATAGGGTGCTCCGTTCTTAATTCTTTTATAGAATATTAATATATCCGAACTTATTACCAAAATCGACTATATTGCAAGTGTCATGAGGTAAGATCGAATATACTAATACTTATCTAATCTTTCCAATCTCAGCATATACCAAAACTTAGCTTTTATGTCTCCATCTCTTTTCATAAGTACGTACAAAACTTGCGGAATTTCAAAGAAATGTAGACCAAAATTAGCTAAAGGTTGGTTATTTCTAGTTAATCACAATAGCAATTTCGAGTGAGGTCTCGATCACTCTAATCAAGGCTGAGGTAGGGACAGAAATTGGAAATTTATTTAGGTAGGCTATTCGGCTTTAGTTATATTTTTGTGGTGCCAAAAAATCGTCATCCCTAGTCCAATTCCAAACTCATAATTCATCTTGAAAAGAAAATGATTCTAAAAATTTTACTTATAATTATCAACATACTTATATAATTTCATAAAAACAATATCTAATATTAATTACTCAATTATATAAACTTAAAATCTTATTAAAATCTAAATTAGACATAAGATATAATTATAATATATCTAATATACTTTACTTAATTAAAAACTTATTCTTCCAAATTATATCATTTCTTATTCATATTTATATATTAACTACTAAAAATTTGAAAATAAGTAATAAAAATTTTATAATTTTATAATTTTCGAAAATTTTAATGAATTTTCTAACCTAACTCTACTCCCCACTTACGAAGTGGCATCGTCCCGATGTTCAGTGAGTAATAAATAAGTAGGTTCGAAAATAAAATTAAAATTATCTATTATCGTTATTATTCCGAGTTTATTTTTAGCGTATACTAATATATATGATTAAATAACAAAAAAAAAAAAACTTTAAAAACTGAAACATATATATTAAACATGATAAACTATTACAACTTAAAAAAAACATAAACTTAACTAAATTGAACTAAAAAGCTACAACCTTAACTTAACTTAATTTATTAAAACTTAAACATCATCAACAAACCATCAACCAACTATCTAGACCGTAGACGAACAACCCGGTGTATCAACCGGTAATAATCCAACTCGACTATCTCTAGACGGAAAAATTTCATCCGTCTCCGGCTCTCCTCTACTCCATTCGAAGAATACACAAACGCGATATCATCCATGAATTAGGCATAGGTTTCCCCCTACTACCTCTCGTGATCGCAAACTCCAACACCGTCCTTTGAATCAATATACCCCAATCGACAAATACACCGAATGTCAAAGCATAAAGTAGAAGCATTTCATTCTCACCAAACTTCCAAAATCCCGAAGGTGGGATAAACTCGAGAATTTATGAAATGCTTCCACGCCTTTAGATGTGGAAGTAGAGCTCGTGTTGACATGTCGTGATTTGTATCAAACAACGGTGGGAATGAGACATTGGAACGACTCGTGTACTTTATTCAAATGATTAGAGGGATTTTGTAGTCCCCGTTGCATTTCATAATGTGGCATCGTAAGCGGAGGAATTTCAAAGATTTGGTTGATAATAGATGCATGAAGAGAAGGGAACGACCACTCCTCTTACTAGAACAATGCGAGAAGCTTCTATCATTGGTGTTGAAATCAGAGCAGAGTAAAACTCTCTTACTATCGTAACATTCACTCGTCCTCTCGGCGTACTAACGAACTTTCTCCAACCAAAAATCTTTTTCGAACCTTTTTGAATTTTTCAAGTTTTGTTGAAGAGAAGAGATGATATGATGATGATAATAAGTGGTGGTGTTGTGTAAAAGTGAATTGTTGGTGAAAGTAAAATTTTGAAAATTTTTAATGGTGGTGCGGCTGTGAATATGTGAAATTGGGGAAGAAGAAAGAAGAAGGAAATCCCCGTTTTTTTTTTATGATTTTAGACCCCGGACCGGTCCGGGTTAAGGCCGGATCGGTCCGTGCCCAAAATTTTCCACTTTTTCGATTTTTTTGACTTTTTATGATTTTTGATGAAAACTTATAAAAATTTTAATAAAACTTAATTAAAATCTTAAAAATAAGTTTATAAAATTTAAAACTTACTAAAAATAAAATTTGAAGGAAATTTTATAATTTTATAACAATTTCTAAAAATTTAATAAAATCTTTATAACACTTTAGTAAAAAGCTTATAAAAATTTAATAAATTTATATCAACTCTTATAAAACATCTAAATTAAAACTAAAAAAACTTTTATAAAACTCCTCAAATTTCATAAAGATCCAATTTTATAAAATTTTCAGAAGTTATGCGAAAATTTTATAAAATAGAATATAAGAAAAGACTCGAAACTTAAGGGGTTCCTGATTCTTCGATTTCAAAATCTTCCAGAGTTCTGATATAACGCTCAATCAACCTAACTCCTAAAAACGAGGCATTTGAATTATCTCTCGGAATTCCATCGGGATTTTCGGATAACCACCTAATCGTTCCCTTCCTAACAATATTCAAACACTCATCCTGGGATTTGGTTGTGTTTTTCCCACAGCGTCCAACATGTTCACTTTTTCCACAGATTCTGCATCTCATTAGAAACCTTGCCCTTCTTTTTATCGCACTTCTTGATGTTCCATTACAAACTTCTTTCAATCTGATTTCTCTCAACAATTTCTTGTTTTGTTCAAAAACTAAAGCTTCTATAGAAAACGCGACATCTTTATCAAGGCCTAATTTTAAAAGTAAAATAAAAACTCCTAATCTATCTAAAAAAGACATCCGGTTCTTTTACGTCTATCCGGTAAAAGACGAAAAGAGTTTAAACATAAAAACACACAAAAGTAGAGTAAAGATAGATAAAACCTGGTATTGGTCGATCTCTCGCTTCTCTTGTTTTTAAGTTTTTCCTCAATTTTTCGCTTTTTTCAATTTTTGCAATTTTTGTTTTTTCGATTTTTCTCGATTTTCATATTTTTCTTGTTTCTCTTTCGCTTTTCTCCATTTCTTCGCTTTTCGCACCATTTTCGGAGGATCACTCAGCAACATCACTTCCTCTTTCAGTGTGAGATCCTCTCCTTCCAAAAATAGCTTCACTCTGTGGCCATTGGCTATAAAAGTCGTATTCCCATCAGTTAGTTCAACAGCTCCAGTTTTGTAAACTCGTGTTACTTTAAATGGACCTGTCCATCTTGATTTAAGCTTACCTGGAAACAACTTTAAACGTGAATTGTACAATAACACTCGATCACCTACATGGAACTCACGATTATAGTTTTTCTTATCGTGAAAAGATTTCGTGCGTTCCTTGTAGATTCGAGCGTTTTCATAAGAATCGAGACGAAATTCTTCTAATTTTGTTAATTGAAGTAATCTATGATCACCGACAGCCTTAGGATCAAAATTCAGAAATCTAATAGCCCAGAAGGCTCGGTGTTCTAATTCTACTGGGAGATGACATGATTTACCAAAGACTAATTTGTAGGGAGAACAACCAATTGGAGTTTTAAAAGCTGTTATGTATGCCCATAACGCATCATCTAGTCTAACTGCCCAGTTTTTACGATTTGAATCCATTGTTTTTTCTACGATTCTTTTAATCTCTCTATTCGACACCTCTACCCGACCACTGGTTTGCGGATGATAAGGCGTTCCTAACTTATGCGTTACACCATATTTTTCAATTAACTTAGTAAATGGTCGATTGCAAAAATGTGAACCTCTATCACTAATGATCGCCCTTGGAATGCCATATCTAGTGAATATGTTCTTTTTAAGAAATCGTATGACAACCTTGGTATCATTAGTGGGAAGAGCTTCACTTCTACCCATTTCGAAACATGATCTACCATTACAAGAATAAATCTTTTTCCAAAAGATATAGGAAAAGGTCCCATGAAATCTATACCCCAAACATCAAATAACTCACATTCTAAAATAGGTTGCATAGGCATTTCATGTTTTTTAGATACATTTCCCCATTTTTGACAAGATTCACAAGATTTAACATACTTATAAGCATCTTTATATAGTGTAGGCCAATAAAAACCACATTGTAAAACTTTAAAAGTAGTTTTCCAACCTCCATGATGACCTCCTGCCTCACGATCATGACAAAACGATAAAATACTTAAAATTTCATTATCAGGCACACATTTTCTGATTATCCCATCCGAACACTTACGGAAAAGGTCTGGTTCCTCCCAGTAATAAAATTTTAAGTCATAAAAGAATTTCTTTGGGGGAGGGGCCATAAGGACAAAAATTAACAGAAATGGGTCTGGAAGGACATTTTCTATTTTCAAAGATTATAAAGGACAAAAACAAATCTTTTGGACAAAAATACCCATTCACAGTAACATTCATTCAGATGCAACAACATTCATGAATCATCAAGTAACATTCACAGTAACATTCATCCAGATGCAAGAACATTCATGAATCATCGAGTAACTCATCCAGATGCAAGAACATTCATGAATCATCAAGTAACATTCACAGTAACATTCATCCAGATGAAATAACATTCATGAATCATCAAGTAACATTCATCCAGATGCAAGAACATTCATAAATTCATGAGTCATCAAGTAACCTTTGCACACGATCAGACTAAACAAGCAGTATCATTCATCCACATCATACCGTAACATTGATCGGCACATAGTAACATTTACCGTTTCAGGTAGTGAATCCCAAATCCCAAATTCTCAACCAAAAAAAAAACGATGCAGCGTTCAAGGAAGGAAAAACGATGCAGCAGCAGCAGCAAACTCCATGGACGAGCGTCCATATCCTTGAACGAGCGTTCATTCATCAGCATCAATACAGGATCGATCCAGCTTAGCGTTCAACAGCGTCCACTCAGCGTTCAAGTCATGAACGAGCGTCCTATGCCACAAACGGGCGTTCACCACCGCCTCAGCCCCAAAACCGACCTAAACTCCTATTTAAACAGCGCATAATCAACCCTAATGACACAATATTCGAACCCGCAGCCATTGAAGTTCACCACTCCTCCTCCGCCCAGTAACAATCACTGATTTTTCGGATTGTCGGAAACAAATAGCAACAGCAACAGCAAATAGCAACACGGATTTTTGCAAAACGGAATGTGAAGAAGAACAGCAAATAGCAACACGGATTTTTCTGATTTTTGCAAAACGGATTGCCGGAAACAAATAGCAACAGCAGCAACAAGGATTGGGTTTTCAATTAGGTTTTGTCTGCAATTTTGTGAGAAGAAGAAGAAGATGCGGCTGGAGAAGAAGAAGATGCGGCTGGAATGGTGATGGAAAGATTAATTAGGTTTAACTAGCAAAAGGGTATTTTGGTAATGTTAATTAAATTTTGTCCTTACTAATCAACCATGTACTTGTAGCCCAATAATTAGATTAGTTTGTCCTTTTGGACAATAATCTAAATATCTTTTTCTGTTGCCAAGTCCAATGAGACGGAATATAATCACAGGTTAAGTAATTAATGATATCACCAAACCAGGGTGAACTTTCCTTAGAAGGAATTCTTTTCTTTAATAACTGCATAGTTGGAGGCATATCGATTCTAAATAGTTGTTCATCGGGAAATGAATATTTAATTTCATTCCCTATCTCTTCCGCAGTCTCCATTCTACTTAGATGATCTGCTACTACATTCTCACTTCTTTTTTTATCTTTAATTTCAATATCAAATTCTTGAAGTAGGAGAATCCATCTAAGAAGACGTGGTTTCGCATCCTTCTTACTCAGTAAATACTTCGTAGTGAATGGTCCGTGTAGATTATTACCTTAGAACCAACAATATATGATCTAAACTTATCTAAGGCAAAAATTACGACCAACGAGTTCTTTTTCGTAGTTGCATAATTATCCGAGTTGCGTTTAATGTGTGAGAAGCATAGTAGATAGCTTTGAGAATTTTGTTATACCTTTGACCTAAAACAGCTCCTACAAACTAAATCGCTTGCATCACACATAATCTCAAACGGCAAACTCCGATCCGGTGCTACCAATACCGGTGCAAGTAATCAACTTCGCTTTCGTGTCCGAAAAGCTTCCATACATTTACTATCAAACTTAAAAGGTACTTCTTTTTCAAGCAAATGACTTAGAGGCTTTGCTATCTTCGAAAAATCTGCAATAAATCTCCTATAAAATCCTGCATGTCCAAGAAATCCTCTTAGAGTCCTTAGATTAACTGGTGGTGGTAATTTTTCAATCACTTCGACTTTAGCTTTATCAACTTCAATTCCTATTTCAGAGATTCTATGACCTAGAACAATTCCATCTGATACCATTAAATGACATTTTTCCCAGTTTAAAACTAAATTGGTATCCTCACAGCGTTGTAACACTCTTTCTAAGTGCGACAAACAAATATCAAATGAATCTCCGTAAACACTAAAGTCATCCATAAAAATTTCTAAGAATTTCTCAACCATATCAGAAAATATAGACATCATACATCTTTGAAACGTAGCAGGAGCATTACATAAACCAAACGGAATTCTTTTATACGCAAAAGTTCCATAAGGACAAGTGAAAGTAGTCTTTTCCCTATCTCCTGCTGCAATGAAAATCTGTAAATATCCTGAATAACCATCTAAGAAACAGTAATATTTATGACCACTTAAACGTTCCAACATTTGAACTATGAATGGATGTGGATGATGATCTTTCTTAGTATGATCATTTAGCTTTCTAAAATCAATGCACATTCGATATCCTGTAATTTCCCTTGTTGGAATCCATTCATTCTTATCATTCTCTTTCACTGTGAAACCTCCTTTCTTTGGTACAACTTGAGTTGGACTTACCCATTCACTATCGATATAGGAAAGATTATTCCCATTTCTAATAGCTTAATCACCTCTTTCTTAACGATTAACTGTAAATTCGGGTTGAGGCGGCGTTGTGGTTGAATACAAGGTTTATCATCTTCTTTCAGAATTATCTTATGAACACAAATCTCAGGGCTAATATCTCGAATATCGGCAACTGTCCATCCAAAAGCTTTCTTATTCTTTTTCAACATTCTAAGTAATTGATCTTCTTGTTGCTCAGTTAAAGTTGATGAAATAATAATCGGTAATAGATTATCAGTTTCAAGAAAATCATATTTTAGATTTAAAGGTAACGGTTTCAATTCCAGATTCTTCGGCGGATCTTCTATTGACGATTTAAGAACTGGTCCTTCTAGTTCTAACTCCAAATACTTATGCCATGGTGGCTTAAAAGTAAAGCTTCCTTTATCTAGAGAAAGGATTATCTCTTTCATTTCAATGTCTTCCTCATCTTCTTTATAGATAGACAGAGTTAAGCATTCTTCTAATCTGTCTTCAAAAGTTGGTAACTGATTATCATAGACAGAATGAATATCTTCTATAAAAGAACATGATTCTGGTGATTTATAAGGATGGTTCATAGCTTTAAAAATATTAAAAGTAACTTCATCTTCATCGATTCTCAAAATTAATTCTCCTTTCTGAACATCAATTAAAGTTCTTCCTGTAGCTAGAAATGGATGACCTAGAATAAGAGGTGTTGAATAACCTTCTTCCATTTCCATAACTACAAAGTCTACTGGAAAATAGAATTTGTCTACTTTAACCAATACGTCCTCAATGATTCCTTTAGGGTATTTAATCGATCTATCTGCCATTTGCAGAGTCATTTCAGTCTTAGTAAGCTTTCCTATGCCTAGCTTTTTATAATCCTCATAAGACATGAGATTTATACTAGCTCTAGATCACATAAGAACTTCTTAAACGAGAAATCCTCCAATTTCACATGGAATCGTAAAACTTCCGGGATCTTTCGGTTTAGGTGGTAACTTATCTTTGCAGAAGTGCAGAACATTCTTCATTTAGGCATATATTCTCATATTCCTCTAATTTTTTCTTATTTGATAGTATATCTTTCAGAAACTTTCCATAGGCAGGTATATTAATCAGAGCTTCAATAACAGGGATATTAATATGAAGATGACGAAAAGTGTCAAGGAAACGAGCATACTTCTTATCAATTTTTGCCTTTTTGATTTGATCTTTAGGAGGGTAAGGTAAAGATTCTAAATTATAACCTTTGGCTCCTTAGTCAATTTCTCTTTTCCTTTTTCCTTAAACCTTTGAGTATTACTTAGTCGCCATGTTTCAGGTTCTTTTTTTTCCTTTAAATTGTTCCCTGAATCAATCTCTACTTCGGACTCTTTCGGTTCTTCCTGTTTCTCATCCTTATTACCAGTTTCATCTATTCTAACATGTTCCTTGAATAAAGTCCTTAAATCTTTATCCATAGGGTCTTTCAAAATCCTAGGGATTTTTACCCATTTTTCACCTTCATTTTCAGGTTCCAAACTTCTATTCCTTTTCAAGAAATTCTCTATAATTTCTTCTTCCTCATTAGTGAATTCAAATTCATCTTTAGTTTCATCATTCTTTCCATCTAAGTCATCTTCTACTTCATTATTCCCAAAGTTTTCTACTCCATTACTACCACAGAGTTTTCTACTTCTCGTAACTACAACATTTACCTCTCTCGGATTTCTTTCAGTGTTGCTTGGTAATCCTCCTGGGGGTCTGCTGTTATTACGTTCACCTTCCCTACTCAAATGATCTTCCATATTCCTTAATGAAGCTTCTATCGTTCTCATTCTGGTATCATGTCCACTCATAGATGTTTTCATTGTACTCATATCTTTAGTGGATTTGTACCAATAGAAGTCATCATTGTTTCCATATTCTTAGATTGAGTAGATACTACACCCATCATATTTTCCATTAGTTTTTCCCATTTTTCAACTCCTTCGCAGTTGAGTTGAACTCGAGTTCTTGGTATACTTTGAGTGGTATGTTGAGGATAGGATCTAGGTAATGATTGTAAATTCGATTAGATGTATTTTCTTGATAAACTTGGTTCCTATATGGGGATTTGGATATGGCGGTTGTCCTTACTTACTAGGGTTTTCGGACCATCGATAAGTAGGGTGATCTCTTCTAATAGCATTAAACGAGTTCGAGTATGCATTGTTCAAATTCCTATGCTGCTGAAGAAAACTCACCTCCTCCCTTGAATATCCTGTTGGTTCTTCACTCCCTAATGGCATATTATCCTGATTTGAGTATTCAGTTGGTGTACTATTTTCTGAACTTTGGTTTTTGTTAGATTGTAGGCCATCAAATTTCCTACTCAAATTTTCTAAATGTGCTAGAACTTCCGTATTAGATGTACATTCTCCTGCAAAAGCTACTTTTCTGGTGCTAGAACCGGTTTCCCACATCTTGTTATTTTTGGAAATCTTTTCTATAGCATCGTAAACTATTTGAGCTTCACTCATCATTAAAGAACCACCACATGCATGATCTACATCGGCACGTGAATCTTTTCTCAATTTACGACAGAAGAGTTGAATTTGCATATCTAAGGAATAACCATGATCGGGACAAGCTCTTAACAGTTTTTTAAATCTTTCCCATGCATTCCCAAGAGTTTCCTCAGATCCTTGTCTAAAGTTAGCAACCTCGACTTTTAATTCCAAATTTCGTCCAGGAGTGAAATATTGTTTCAGAAATTCAGTTTGAATCTCCTCCCAACTAGTAAGTGAATGATGTGGAAGAGACATAAACCAATCTCGGGCTCGTCCTTTTAAAGAAAAAGGAAACATAGTCATCCTCGTTAATTCCTTACGAGCACCTTGACTTTTGGCTGTATTGCATAATTCTTCAAAAAGATAGAGATGATGATGTGGATCTTCATCATCATCTCCTAGGAATTGGGCTCTTGCGTCAATTAAACCAAAAAGATGAGATTTAATCTCGAAATTATTCGCTCATTCATTAGGTAAAAGTATGGGATTATTAGTCTGGTTTCTTCTCACGGTTTGATCACAGATAGGTCTCGGGTTTGGTGGGTTATTTCGATTATTCTGGTTCCGATTCTGATTATTTCTATTATTATTATTATTATTATTATTATTATTATTATTAGGGTTCTGTCCATGCCCTAGAGCATGTTCCAGCCCTTGTTCAGGTGTTTCATTACTGATTTCAGCCATTCTCGTATTTCTGTTTGAAGATGATTCGTCAGGATTTCCCTGACTAGTATGACCTCGTTTACTCTCTACTCTTAACTGCCTTTCGTAAGTGTTTATGTCAGGCTTATAAGGAGTGAGTGGGGCCTTACCACTTCTGGTCATCAACTAACGAAAATAGAAAATAACACGAAATAGATAGTAGTAGAAAAAATTGGTAACTTACCTATAAGGTAAGTATCAACGAAAAATAAAATAGAAATGGGATAAGAAAAGTGTTGACTTATTCTCGAGAATTTTGAGCTAATACAAGTAGTAACCATAGACACAAAAAAAGAAATTAGCGACGTTCCCCGGCAACGGCGCCAGAAATCCGACAGGCCTTTTTTCCCGTAGTCTTAAACCGGTCTTTAACCGACAATGTATCGGGTCAAGGCGTAGTGCTAGTATGGTGAGTCGAGTGTCGAATCCTCGGGGAACTTGGTAATTCTTCTAAGTGTGGTTAAACACCAAAGAGCTGTTATTAACTCGATCTAAACCGCAATTTTATAACACAGATCACTACTATTCTAATTAACATAAAATAAATGCGTAATTTAAAAGTTATTCTAATATAATATATATAGATATATAAATATATATAGATGTACATAAATTGCAAAATAAATATATAGATACCAATATATAGAACTAGACAGATAAGTTTATAGAACTAGCCAAAGTGTATATAATTGAATTATACGATCTTTTCCAGTAAACGGAATGTGCTCGATCTTTCCTTTTATTTTAGGTCCAATTGAGTAAATGAAACGGTGCACTCCTGAGGTTAACAATTCCTCCTCACACGAGCGTATGAAATTGTCCTATGTCATTGTCAACAGTTCAATCTCCACAACTGCCCCATGCTAATCTCAGTTAGTCTGAACAGATACCGAGTACAAATCTACCCCGGATAAAAGAGGTTATTCCGTTCGTCAGACGGCCGATGTTATTCAAAAGGCTCCGGTTGTCAGGCGGATCGATTTAACTTTCCGGTGTTAGTTTTAATTAAACCGTTGATTTTAACATTATTATGATCTCGAGAAAAATTTTAATAAGATCTATCTTTCCCAAGACAAATCTACCCCCGGGTAGGAAATAGGATTCCGTAGTCACGCTTTCGCACGGCCAATTTTACCCTCCGGTTTTTCTATCTTTTATCTCATATCCTAACTTCTCTGGTCAGTTCATCGTTAGGTTATATGGTGCGATTCATCTTGGTTAATTACGTCAATCCGAATATTATCAATACGTTACAGAATAGAAAAAGATTCAATTAACTCAATTTTAGTCAATTTTAATTAGGAAGCATTCCTTTACCGAAAAGATCGAAATAAAACGATTACATAACTTTGGCTAGTTATTAGATTTTAGCCTAAAAAAATTATAACAACTAAAAAGATGAAAATAAACAACATAAACATAAATACTTCAGAAAAGTTACTCGAATACGGCAGTTGATTCAGAAATCGTATTTTCCGGACATTACAACTTCTTCAGAAAAACCGAACTTCCGAGATTTTCCCGAGCATTATAACGATACTAAAACTACATTATTACGGCGTAAGGCCTTATTTACAACTACGAAATTAAAAAAAAACTAGAAAGGATATATATATATATATATATATATATATATAGGATGTATATATATATTTTGGTACTCCTCGATCGATCTGTGATGAGCTTCTATATATAGGCAAAGTGCAAAGGGCGGCCCGGGCCGGCAAGTTAGACCGGACCGGTCCGGAATCATCATGAGTGTAACAACTCATCACATTACGGATCCTTCGATATGATAATTATGCAATTAAAACTTGTAAAATTCGTATCTTGAGTTGTAGACCTCCAAAAATTGCAAACGAAATGCCAAAATTAAGGTCTCGAGAAACTCTACAACTTTCATGAAGAACTCTTCTCCAGAAAACGCCTTCTTGATTACCTCGTGTTCCTCCGAAGCTATTTTGGGATTTTTATTAACCCAAATCGATTAGCCACTTGATCACTGTTTAAGTTGTAGACCTCCAATCTTCATAATTTAAATTGCATTGGAAAGCTTATATGAAGATCTTCAACTTTCATTAAGAACACTTTTTCAGATAACGTCTTTTTGATGAGCCATTCGTATGTCGAGTCTTTTACAGGATTTCCACAAGTTGATCACTTGAACTAGTGACGCTTCATAACTTCCTTCCAATGACTTGAATTGACTTCAAAAAGTTTCGATACTCGGGATTTCAGTTCATCTTAGGATTCTGCAAAGAAACAAACAGAAAATACCCGCGTAAAACAGACACGACACTCCGGTCACTAAAACCGGTGCAAAAACTATGACTTTATACTATAAATTACTAACTTTCACTACTAACTATACTAAACTATAAAGACTAACATTTCATACCAATTATATCATAATTTCATATATTTTACATAGAATTCGTTGATAAAACATAATAATATAACGTATATTTAATCATATAAAAGTAGTATATCATTGATCTACCGCCGAACTCTCAATTTCATTCTTAGAGCCTTTTCTAGGGTTTAAACACTATTCCATTCACGTGGGGGATTGTTGGAAAATGATGGTTAAAATGGATGTGTTAAATGATATGTCATATTGGGCCTATTGGGCCAAAGTAGTGAATGGAAAGTGTTAGTATTAAAGGGAAAATTGGAGAAACCAATTTCTCCCACATTGGAAGGAAGGAAGGAAAAGAGCATGTATATATATGATGTTGCTTTAGTGTAATGGTAAGAATTTACCAACTTTATACACCGTTCTCTACGCGCGGGCGCAGGGGGGGTGCAAATCCATCCGGATTTCAGCTTGAACTTGTGTGCGAGCGCGCGTCATGCGGACACGAATGCAACTCGATTCAAAGGCTCCCAGTGAAGGTTCGGTGATAATCTGATAATTAATTCAGAGACCTTCCATCTGCTACTGATACTGTGCCTGTTCCAATTCTGAGCTGTAATGACATTCATTTCGTGGTAATGAAGCTGAGGCTGTTCCACTTCATATTCCATCAGTTCCTAGCTCTTCTCTGCTGATAATTAATTCAGAGACCTTCCATCTGCTGCTGATACTGTGCCTGTTCCAATTCTGAGCTGTAATGACATTCATTTCGTGGTAATGAAGCTGAGGCTGTTCCATTTCATATTTCATAAGTTCCTAGCTCTTCTCTGCATGATAAAGCCTATATAAACAGACTTCATGATCAGTTCTTCATACAAGAAAACATAGCATTCTGCTTCCTCTTTTACTTATGAAAACTGAGAGTTCAAACTACAAGGTTCTTAAGCAATTGAAGGTGTTGTGCTTCCTGTCATTGCTATCCGTTCTATCCTGGGAGATTAACGTCCCGCTGTAGCTCACGGCACACGAAGGTGAGGGGGCGAATTAGTCTTAAGGAAACTGTGTGCAACACAGGGCTCGGATCATATATCCTTTTCGTTTCCTTTACAATTGTAATTCGAATTTGTTGTTATTCGTTTCTTTGTAATTTTTATTTCGTTTATGAACAAGATTGTCCAACAATCTTAGGACTAATTCTGATAATTCTTGTTCATTGACGAAGAAATTGAGAACGAACAGTTTGTATAACTGTGTCGGATCGAACAAGTTCTTCTTGTGAACAGTTTCGAGATTCATCAAACTGAATTCCTACATTCTGTGTTTGAAACGAGTTTGAAAAGATTCAGTTTTCTGTAATTGAAGAAAGCGAATCAAGGTGTGTAAAAACGAGTTGGTTTTAATTTTAAAACGAGCTGACTGTTTAAAACGAGCTGATTTTAATCAAGCTGAATTTAAACGAGCTGTTTTAAACGAACTGCTTAAAAACGAGCTGTTTTATTATTAAACGAGCTATTTCATTAAAACCGAGCTGTTTTGGGTTTAAAACGAACATTGGTTCAATAAAACGAGTTCTAAACGATTCTTTTGTTGAATTGAGTATAGATCAACTAAAAATTGTTCTATAAATTGTTGAAAGGAAATTTAATCAATTTGTGTGTTAAATTTCAGAAATGTCAACCAGTGCGGCTCAGAATGGTGCTGATGGTCAGACTCAGGCTTTGGCTATGGTGCAACATGTGCCAAATCGAGGTGCTGCTCCTATGAATCAGCATGAGAGGCCGGAAAAATTCAATGGCTTGAATTTTAAGAGATGGCAACAAAAGATGATGTTCTATCTCACAACTTTGCGTATGGCTAAATTCCTAACCGATGATCCACCAACACCGGAAGCGGAAGGAGAGACGAATCAAGATTTTCTGTTTGCCATGGATGAATGGAAACAATCTGATTATCTTTGTAGACATTATGTAATGAATTGTTTATGTGACTCATTGTATGATGTTTATTGTGATAAAAAGAGTGCAAAATAATTATGGGAGGCACTAGATAAAAAGTATAGAACCGGAGATGCAGGTACAAAGAAATTTGTCGTTGGCAGGTTCTTGGAGTACAAGATGGTGGACTCTAGACTACTCATGGAACAAGTGGAAGAATTTCATTTGATTCTTCATGAGATTCAAGCTGAAAAGATGGAGCTTAGTGAAACTTTCCAAGTCGCTTGTGTTATTGAGAAATTACCAAATGCGTGGAAAGATTTCAAGAATTACCTTAAACATAAGCGAAAGGAAATGAGCATGGAAGATCTTGTTGTCAGGCTTCGTATTGAAGATGACAATAAGAAGTCTGATAAAAGAGGAAATTACTCTCAGAATCTTGCAAGGGCCAACGTTGTAGAACATGGCCAAAGCTCGAAAAAGAACAAGTTTGTTAAGAAATCAAAAACGGGACCAAAAGCTAAATTGGGACCGATAGGTGGCATTGAAAAACCTAAGTTCCAAGGGAAATGTTTCAATTGTGACAAGATTGGTCACAAATCTGCTGATTGCAAGCTACCAAAGAAGAAGGTTTCTGAAGTAAATATTGTTCAAGGCATGGAAGATATTGATCTTTGTCTTTGTTGTGTCAGAGGTGAACATGGTGGATTCAAATCCTAGAGAATGGTGGGTAGACACAGGAGCTACAAGGCATATATGCTCTGACAGGGAAGTGTTTACTAAGTTCGAGTCAGTTCAAGGTAATGAGACTTTGTTCATGGGAAACTCGGCTACTTCTGCTATAGCTGGAAAAGGAGAAGTGATTCTGAAGATGACTTCTGGCAAGCATCTAACTCTGAAGAATGTGCTATATGTCCCGGATATGCGCAAGAATGCGGTGTCTGGAGTGCTATTGAATAAAAATGGCTTCCGTCTTGTTTTAGAGTCCGACAAGTTTACTTTAACTAAGAGTGGTATGTATGTCGGTAAGGGGTATGCATGTAATGGCATGGTCAAGCTGAATGTAATGGCTGTTAGGCCAAACAATATCAATAATAATATTGCTGGTTCTGCTTACTTGGTTGAGTCACCTTCCTTATGGCATGGGAGACTAGGACATGTTAATTACGATTCCCTGCATAGATTAATAAGTCTAAAATATATCCCCAAATTCGAAATTGATAAAGAACATAAGTGTGAAACTTGTGTTGAAGCGAAATTAACAAGAGCATCATTTCAAAATGTTGAAAGAAATACGCAACCACTCGAACTAATACATAGCGACGTGAGTGATCTTAAAATTGTGCAATTGAGAGGCGGAAATAATTATTTTATTACCTTTATCGATGACTGCACTAAATATTGCTATGTATACTTGTTAAAAGGAAAATATGAAGCGATAGATAAATTTATTCTATTCGTAAAAGAAGTTGAGAATCAACATGGAAAAAAGATCAAAATACTCCGAAGCGATAGAGGTGGTGAATATTTGGCACCACTAAGTGATTTTTGTGCCGAACATGGGATTATTCATGAAATAACCGCACCATGGTCACCACAATCGAACGGAGTTGCTGAAAGGAAAAATCGAACATTGAAAGAAATGATGAATTCAATGTTGTTGAGTTCAGGAGTATCACAAAACTTGTGGGGGGAAGCTATCCTTTCTAGCAATTATCTTTTAAATAAGATACCCCGAAAGAAACAAGAGAAAACTCCTTATGAACTGTGGAAAGGTAAACCACCTTCTTACAAATACTTGAAAGTGTGGGGATGCCTTGCAAAGGTGCTCGTACCTACACCCAAAGTAGTAAAGATAGGATCAAAAATTGTTGATTGTATATTCATTGGATATGCACACAACAAGTAGTGCTTATCGATTTCTTGTGTATAAGTCGATAATCCGAAATACATAAAAATACGATAATGGAATCGAGAAATGCATCATTCTTTGAAAATGTATTTCCGGCTAAAACAAATGAACCTAGTTCATTAAAGCGTGTTCATGTTCAGGATCACCCTTCTGAACAAGTAAATGAAGAAGAGCCAACTGAGGTTGAGCCAAGAAGAAGCAAGAGGTCGAGGACTGAAAAAACTTTTGGTGAAGATTTTATCATTTATATGATAGAGACAGATCCTCAAAGCTTTAAAGAAGCGGCAACTTCTTCAGAAGGTCCAATGTGGAAAGAAGCAATAAATAGTGAAATAGACTCTATATTGCAAAATCATACTTGGGAGTTAGTTGATCTACCTCCAGGATGTAAGCCACTAGGATCAAAATGGATCTTTAAGAGGAAAATGAAACCTGATGGATCTATTGATAAATATAAGGTCAGACTAGTAATAAAAGGTTATAGTCAAAAAGAAGGTCTTGATTATTTTGACACTTGACAATGACGAGAATAACTTCCATTAGGATGGTACTTGCTATAGCCGCTTTGCGTAATTTAGAAGTACATCAAATGGATGTGAAAACCGCTTTCTTAAATGGAGATTTAGAAGAAGAAATTTACATGGAACAACCTGAGGGTTTTTCTAGTCCAGGACAAGATAAGAAAGTGTGTAAATTGGTTAAGTCATTATATGGCTTAAAACAAGCACCAAAACAATTGCATCAAAAGTTTGATCATGTTATGCTTGAAAAGGGTTCAAAACCAATGAATGTGATAAATGTATTTACATGAAAGAAACAAAAGATGGCTATGTCATCTTATGTCTTTTTGTGGATGACATGCTGATAGTTGGTAGTAATGATAAGATGATCAAATCTACCAAAGATATGTTAAACGCCATATTTGAAATGAAAGATATGGGTTTAGCAGAGATGATATTGGGAATTAGAATTACAAGAAATTCTAATGGTCTCATTTTGAGTCAATCTAATTATATTGATAAAATCCTGGAAAAATTCAATAAAGATGATTCAAATGAAGCTAGAACTCCAATAGATCAAAGTCAACCTTTGTTCAAAAATAAAGGTGAGGGTGTATCTCAATTAGAGTATGCAAGGATCATTGGAAGTCTAATGTACTTAATGAGTTGTACTAGACCGGATATCGCTTACGATGTTGGCAAGCTAAGTAGATATACTAGTAATCCGAGTCATGAACATTGGAAATCTATAGTGAGGTTACTGAGATACTTAAGATATACTCGTAAGTATGGCCTTCTCTATACAAGAGAACCAATTGTTATAGAAGGATATACTGATGCAAATTGGATTTCAGAATCAAAGGATTCAAAATCCACAAGTGGCTTTGTATTCACGTTAGGCGGTGGAGCCGTGTCTTGGAAATCTTCCAAACAAACCGTGATAACCAGATCCACAATGGAATCTGAGTTTGTGGCATTGGATAAATGTGGGGAAGAGGCAGAATGGTTGCATCAATTCCTAGAGGATATTCCTCAATGGCCGAAGCCAGTGCCAGGAATATGTATTCACTGTGACAGTCAATCAGCGATTGGAAGAGCACAGAATATAATGTATAATGGTAAGTCTAGGCACATACGCCGAAGACATAACTCCATTAGACAACTACTCTCAACTGGTACAATTACCTTAGACTATGTTAAGTCAGAGGATAATCTTGCGGATCCGCTAACCAAAGGGTTAAATAGAGAGCTAGTTGCTAAATCATCAAGAGGAATGAGACTAAAGCCCATGGAATAAAACTTTTGCAAAGGAAAACCCAACCTTGTAGATTGGAGATCCCAAGATCTTGGTTCAATGGGAAAACCTAATTGCCGAAGTAAAGTCACTGTGGGGGGTAACCCTCAAGCTCATTCCTAAGATGAAGAAACAGTGAGATTGAACGAGGATAAGCTCACAGAAGAGCTTTTAATGATTTGTGTAAGAAGAATATTTTGAGAAAATTCTGAATTACATAATCACCTATGTAAGAGAGAAGAGGGGCCGCTTCAAAAGGAATTGTGAGGGCGCAATTCTTAGAAACTCTTCGAACCAGTGCGGATGTCCACGGCCAAAATGGACATAACCGCAAGAACCTATGTTGATAGGTAGATGCGGTGTGGTTGATATGTCATCATTTACATCAACGGCGAGAATAGTTCAAGGACATCGCGTCTACTAGTCGACCAAGTAAAGTAAACATATTTAATCAAGGGAAGGTTCAAAGGGTCACACCTACCTATCCTATGCATTGATCTACCGCCGAACTCTCAATTTCATTCTTAGAGCCTTTGCTAGGGTTTAAACACTATTCCATTCATGTGGGGGATTGTTGGAAAATGATGGTTAAAATGGATGTGTTAAATGATATGTCATATTGGGCCTATTGGGCCTAATTTGTGAATGGAAAGTGTTTGTATTAAAGGGAAAATTGGAGAAACCAATTTCTCCCACATTGGAAGGAAGGAAGGAAAAGAGCATGTATATATATGATGTTGCTTTAGTGTAATGGTAAGAATTTACCAACTTTATACACCGTTCTCTACGCGCGGGCGTAGGGGGGTGCAAATCCATCCGGATTTCAGCTTGAACTTGTGTGCGAGCACGCGTCCTGCGGACACGAATGCAACTCGATTCAAAGGCTCTTCATTTCGTGGTAATGAAGCTGAGGCTGTTCCACTTCATATTCCATCAGTTCCTAGCTCTTCTCTCGCATGATAAAGCCTAAATAAACGAGACTTCATGATCGTTCTTCATACAAGAAAACATAGCATTCTCGAATAACAACCAGAAACACTACTACTTACATTCCTTCTTTTACATAGAAAAATAGGACAAAGAAAATGACTTAAAAAGGGAAATGATGCATTCAGCAAGGACTTTGAAAAGTAAAACACATTAAGGCACTAAGTTTATATCTATGGCCAACACTAACATTAACATACAGAAGATAAAAACAAGCATGTGAGTAATGCATGTATCTTATGCAAATAGAGAATCTTGAAGAGTCAAGATAGCATGATACAAACTTTATCATGTCAAATCCATGTTGCAGCTCAGAAACCTTGACTCAAGGCAGATAAAAAGCTTAATCTATGAAATGTGTGGGCAACTGAAGTTCATTTGAGGAAGAACATATTGTTGCTTGCATAAGCCACATGTGCTCAAATGTTAAAGAAAAATTGTTCCCAGTGTACACAAGAAGCGAAGGTGGGAAAAACCACACACAAGTGTGTGTGTGTGTGTGTGTGTGTGTGTGTATATATATATGCATATGTATTTGTTTATGTCTCTGAAAAAACATGCATCAAACAAGGGCAAAATTTAAAGCACCAAACCGACTTTACCAAGGTCGGTTCTCATAATGCATGTGCAGGAAAAGGAACAGACCAGCAGATGATTTAATGCACTGAAAAATATCTAAGGCAGCACAAACAGTTATCCTAATTAATCATGCTAAAGAGCAAGAACATAAACACAAACACAGCACTAAACCTGCAGAGGAGGAATAAAACTCATATGTTCTACTTTGCTAGGTGGAGTAACGGTACCCTACAATATAATAAAGCACCACAGTATTGTGTTTGTGGTAGGAAATAACTTGAATCTCTCTGAACCGAAGGACAAAATCATAGTAGAATACGAATGGTAATATACCTTCCAGATCTCCCGATTTGCTTATGTTTACGCCGTTCTTTGGAGAATGGCATTGATGCATACTATTATGTTCATGCAAATTGAACACTTACACATATGATCGGCTTAAAGTTTGGATCTTTATGATTCCTTACTGTTTTTCTGAGTATTTTGTTTGTTTACTTTTGTGGGTTATGATTTTTTTTTGTATAAAAATGTTGTATGTAACACTACTTCCCACCACAAGCACAATGAAAGCTTTTACTTGAAAGAGGCTAAACATCAAAGCTTTTGCCCTTCAATCTGTAAGAAGAGACATCACAGTATTTCCTACCACAAGCACAATAAAAATTATTGATCACTGATATAATTGAAAGGGTAAATGGTACCACAATATTTCCTACCACAAGCACAATAAAAGCTATCCAACACATTTGATTCAGTCAATGGATTGAAGCTTTATGGATTAAAGGTTGCATTAATTGCCTGCTGACTGCATAATTACCGGGGTCAGTGAATACAGGAGATTATTTCTATAAACAATAAAGGGTTGTCAAAACAATTATGTTGTGACACTAACACTATCTTAAAAAAAATACTAATACTACTACTACCACTACTAAAATAATGCCCACAGACATCCCGAAAACGTCATAAAAAACTACAGCCAACTTTACCTGTCAGATTTCTTGGTATATAAGTTTTACTAAAAAGAACAAAATAATATGGAATAACTCTTCATCAATAATGAGATGTATTAACAACATCACTTATGAAGCATTTCCTACCACAACCAAAGTAAAAGCTTTTATTTAAAAGAGGCTAAAGGGAGGGCAAGTTTTTTCTTTTATTTCTGACACTAACACTATGTAACACTATTTCCTACCACAACCAAAATAAAACCTATGCAACATTGTTTCCTACTACAACCACAATAAAAGCTTTTACTTCAAAGTGGCTCTAAAAATGCAAAAGAATCTGTTTTGCTATGTATTACAGATTCTGAAGTGAAGAAAAATGGTAGGAATGTAACACTAATGAAACACCTTAAATGCTTAGAAACTACACATCGGTGTTGCATACGTAGCATTCATGGACAAGTAAAGAAATTTCAAAATAGAAACAACACAAGCAGTAGATTTAACTCCTAAAGTTTTCTTAACATCAAGTCATTAGCTTTAAAAGCACAGAAAGATAAATGTTAAAAGCCAAGAATAATACCTCTACATGATGAAAGAGTAAATAGGTTGTTGAAGGAGGAGTTATTGCTGTGGGTATTTCTTCCGTTTATTCTCTGCAAGAAATCATGAAATGATTAGTTCTGTTGGTGTTCCAATATAAAGAGCTGAAAAGCAATAGAGTTTGGGAGGAAAGTTTATATAGTATTATTTGAAAAGTTTGTGTTTTATTTAGTACTAAGGAATAAGGTTGTTTTTTATATACTCTTTTCTTCCTTCCTCCTTAAAAAAAAAGTGAACTTCCGAAAATACCCCCAATTTTATAAAATTAAAAGCAAAACGAAAAACATTATCTGGTTAATCAGAAGCTTCTTCGTCGTCCAAATTTGGCGGAAAACGCAGGTGGGTTACTCTCTAATTGCAATTCGAAACCCCCCCCCCCCTTATAAACATGGCAGCAACACACTTACACCTTCTCGTTGATTCTCGTTGATCATCTCTGAACGAACATGATAAAGGTATAATCTTTCATCTTCCCCAGCTTTTTTGAGTTTGTATACAGGTTTTAATGATATTTTGGTCTAATTAAAGATTAATTTATTGAACAAAATTCTTAATTTTGTACTATAATTGAATTATGCAAGCTGTAATTTTGAATATTGCTGATAGTTTAATGTTACCTTGCTTCCTTCAATAGTGTTCTCGGTCCCTGTTTTTTAGCCCTCTTGAAAGTTGAAACCCGAAAAATGAAAGAAAATTAGAGATTGACAGATTTGGGATTTCAAAGTCGAAAACAAAGGAAGGCAATCCATGGTGCTTGGTTAGGTGAAGTTGATGAATAGTGGATATGTAATTGAGCATGAAGCATTTCTTGTGTATTGGCTAAAGTGACTGGGATCAGGATTCATTATTTAATTAAGGGGGAATGAGGGAGAAGGACAAAAATATTTCATCAATTGAGTAGAAGGACAGTCTTTTGAAACTTTTGCATAAAGGAAACTATTTATCCACTATCGAAATTCACTTGTGTTCGAAATTCACCGTTTAAATTCACTGCCGAAATTCACTGTCGAAATTCACTAATTTTCAAAATTCATTGTCGGGATTCACTGATTTTCGGGATTCACCGTCAAAATTCACTATCGAAATTCACTGATTTCGGGATTCACTAGGGAGATTCACTGATTTTCGGGATTCACTGTTTGTCCTTCTCGCTATAAAAATTATGCAGTTGTCCTTCTCCCTATAAAAAATATGTAGTTGTCCTGTTGCTTAATAATATTTCAGATTGTGTCCTTATCCCTAATTTCCCATTTAATTAATTAGCATTATTGAATTAGCATGTTGAAATACTTTAACCAACATTTGGTTTAGTCAACTTTGAAACAGCAAGTGTGTGTAGGCTTTCATATTTAGTAATTCTTTCTTGTTTGGAGGGTGATGGAAGCGTTGACAGAGCATTATTTAATTGAAGTGCTTCATGTTGAATCATAGTGCAAATTGTTTTGCTATGCTTTTGGCTGCAATGTTGTTGAAAAATGTTATATGGTATGATCATACCATTTTGCTGAAGTGGTGCTGTTTATATTGTTGAAAAATGTTGATTTTTTTTTGTTTTGAGAACAAATGTTTTTCTATGCTTTGGCTGCAATGTTTATGTTTATGATGTATAATAATCTTATTGGCCCTTTCAAAAAAAAATCAGAAAGTGGCGTAATAAAAACAAAATAAGAAATTGGCCCTATCAAAAAAAAATGAAATTGGTCCTTTCAAAACCTATATTTATGATGTATAATAAGAACCTATATTTATGATGTATAATAAGAAACCTATATTTATTATGTCTAATCAACCCGAATCAGAGTAATCACCTTCATCGAACCTCGATTTAATGTGATATTATGTCTCTTCAACCCGTATTAGAGTAATCGACTTCATCGAACCTCGATTTAACGTGATATTATGTCTAATCAACTCGGATTAGAGTAATCGCCTTAATCGAACCTCGATCTAAAATCTTATTATGACTAATCAAACCGGATCAGAGTAATCGCCTTAATCGAACCTCGATCTAACGTGATATTATGTCTAATCAACTCGGATCAGAGTAATCACCTTAATCAAACCTTGATCTAATGTGACATTATGTTTGATCAACCCGGATCAGAGTAATCGCCTTCATCGAACCTCGATCAAATGTGATATTATGTATCATCAACCCGGATAGAGTAATCGCCTTCATCGAACCTCGATCTAACGTGACATTATGTGTAATCGACTCGGATCAGAGTAATCGCCTTAATCGAACGTTGATCTAACGTGACATTATGTCTGATCAACCCGGATCAGAGTAATCGCCTTAATCGAACCTCGATCTAACGTGATATTATGTCTACTCAACTCGGATCAGAGTAATCGCCTTAATCGAACGTTGATCTAACGTGACATTATGTCTGATCAACCCGGATCAGAGTAATCGCCTTCATCGAACCTTGATTTAACCTGACATTATGTCTAATCAACTCGGATCAGAGTAATCGCCTTCATCCAACCTCGATCTAAAATCTTATTATGTCTAATCAATCCGGATCAGGGTAATCACCTTCATCAAACCTCGATCTAACGTGATATTATGTCTAATCAACTCAGATCAGAGTAATCGCCTTCATCGAACCTCGATCTAACGTGACATTATGTATAATCAACTCGGATCGGATCAACCTCGATCTAAAATCATATTATAACTAATCAAACCCGTATTAGAGTAATCGACTTCATCGAACCTCGATTTAACGTGATATTATGCCTAATCAACTCGGATCAGAGTAATCGCCTTAATCGAACCTCGATCTAAAATCTTATTATGACTAATCAAACCGGATCAGAGTAATCGCCTTAATCGAACCTCGATCTAACGTGATATTATGTCTAATCAACTCGGATCAGAGTAATCTCCTTAATCGAACCTTGATCTAATGTGACATTATGTTTGATCAACCCGGATCAGAGTAATCGCCTTCATCGAACCTCGATCAAATGTGATATTATGTATCATCAACCCGGATCAGAGTAATCGCCTTCATCGAACCTCGATCTAACATGACATTATGTGTAATCGACTCGGATCAGAGTAATCGCCTTAATCGAACGTTGATCTAACGTGACATTATGTCTGATCAACCCGGATCAGAGTAATCGCCTTAATCGAACCTCGATCTAACATGATATTATGTCTACTCAACTCGAATCAGAGTAATCGCCTTAATCGAACGTTGATCTAACGTGACATTATGTCTGATCAACCCGGATCATAGTATCGCCTTCATCGAACCTCGATCTAATGTGATATTATGTATAATCAACCCGGATCATAGTAATCGCCTTAATCGAACCTCGATCTAAAATCTTATTATGACTAATCAAACCGGATCAGAGTAATAGACTTAATCGAACCTCGATCTAACGTGATATTATGTGTAATCAACTCGGATCAAAGTAATCACCTTAATCGAACCTTGATCTAATGTGACATTATGTATGATCAACCCGGATCAGAGTAATCGCCTTCATCAACCTCGATCTAATGTGATATTATGTCTAATCAACCCGGATCAGAGTAATCACCTTCATCGAACCTCGATTTAACCTAACATTATGTCTAATCAACTCGGATCAGAGTAATCGCCTTCATCCAACCTCGATCTAAAATCTTATTATGTCTAATCAATCCGGATCAGGGTAATCACCTTCATCGAACCTCGATCTATCATGATATTATGTCTAATCAACTCAGATCAGAGTAATCGCCTTCATCGAACCTCGATCTAACATGACATTATGTATAATCAACTCGGATCAGAGTAATCGCCTTCATCCAACCTCGATCTAAAATCTTATTATAACTAATCATACCGGATCAGAGTAATCGACTTTATCGAACCTCGATTTAACGTTATATTATGTCTAATCAACTCGGATCAGAGTAATTGCCTTAATCGAACCTCAATCTAAAATCTTATTATGACTAATCAAACCGGATCAGATTAATCGCCTTAATCGAACCTCGATCTAACATGATATTATGTCTAATCAACTCGGATCAGAGTAATCGCCTTAATCGAACCTTGATCTAATGTGACATTATGTTTGATCAACCCGGATCAAAGTAATCGCCTTCATCGAACCTCGATCAAATGTGATATTATGTATCATCAACCCGGATCAGAGTAATCGCCTTCATCGAACCTCGATCTAACGTGACATTATGTGTAATCGACTCGGATTAGAGTAATCGCCTTAATCGAACGTTGATTTAACGTGACATTATGTCTGATCAACCCGGATTAGAGTAATCGCCTTAATCGAACCTCGATCTAACGTGATATTATGTCTACTCAACTCGGATCAGAGTAATCGCCTTAATCGAACGTTGATCTAACGTGATATTATGCGTGATCAACCCGGATCAGAGTAATCGCCTTCATCGAACCTCGATCTAATGTGATATTATGTATAATCAACCCGGATCATAGTAATCGCCTTAATCGAACCTCGATCTAAAATCTTTTTATGACTAATCAAACCGGATCAGAGTAATAGACTTAATCGAACCTCGATCTAACGTGATATTATGTCTAATCAACTCGGATCAGAGTAATCACCTTAATCGAACCTTGATCTAATGTGACATTATGTATGATCAACCCGGATCAGAGTAATCGCCTTCATCCAACCTCGATCTAATGTGATATTATGTCTAATCAACCCGGATCAGAGTAATCGCCTTCATCGAACCTCGATTTTACCTGACATTATGTCTAATCAACTCGACGAGTAATTATCGATCTAAAATCTTATTATCAACAATCGGATCGAGTAATCACCTTCATCGAACCTCGATCTAACGTGATATTATGTCTAATCAACTCAGATAAGAGTAATCGCCTTCATCGAACCTCGATCTAACGTGACATTATGTATAATCAACTCGGATCAGAGTAATCGCCTTCATCCAACCTCGATCTAAAATCTTATTATAACTAATCAAACCGGATCAGAGTAATCGCCTTAATCGAACCTCGATCTAACGTGATATTATGTCTAATCAACTCGGATCAGAGTAATCGCCTTAATCGAACCTTGATCTAACGTGACATTATGTCTGATCAACCCGGATCAGAGTAATCGCCTTCATCGAACCTCGATCTAACGTGATATATGTCTAATCAACTCGGATCAGAGTAATCGCCTTAATCGAACCTCGATCTAAAATCTTATTACCGGATCAGAGTAAATCACCTTCATTGAACCTCGATCTAACGTGATATTATGTCTGATCAACTCGGATCAGAGTAATCGCCTTCATCGAACCTCGATCTAACGTGACATTATGTCTGATCAACTCGGATCAGAGTAATCGCCTTAATCGAACCTTGATCTAAAATCTTATTATGTCCAATCAACCCGGATCTAAAATCAACTCTTAGAATTGATTAAATGTTTTATAATTATGATAAAATTGAGCTTGATAATTCCCTTACTGTAATTGACTATTGATAACATGTAATTGGCCACACAATAATTCCCTTAATGTATAAACACAACTTTTAGAAACATGGATTTCTAAGAGGAAGAAAATTATGTTTACAAGTTGAGTCAAGTATAAACGAGTCAAGTCCGGATATTTTTTAAATGTAATGAATGTCGCTAAAGTGAAAAAATGTTTGAGGCTAAGTAGTCTGTTACTGTCATATATATATATTGTGAGTGCCATGATGATTATTAAATGTTGAGCTGGTCTAGTGGAAACTTGCTAGAGGAGTTTTTGTAAGGTCGCAGGTTCGAAACTGTGTTTCCACATTTATATTGGTTGTATTTCCTCAACTTTAAGCGTGAATTTGGTCGGAAAATGAGGGCTAAAATTGTCATTTCCCATCAATTTTTCTTTTTATATTATTTCAAAACTTTGAGATTGTACTAAATAAAGAATTTTCCCATAGAGTTTGGGATTACATATTACACAACATATCACAGCCTTACCTGGTAATTAGACCTTGAAAACCGAGATTCAAACCGAAATTTCCATATATCCATTGTGTAATTTCGATTTTATTCGTGGGTAGATGAATTTTCTCTGATCGATGTTCTGATTAGATGGCCTCTCACCAATAAAGCATATGCAGTCTATTACCCAGCAGATTTGCCTTCAGACCGGCATCACCAAAGGGCAGAAGGTCGATTTTTTCTTCATGATGTGAAAACCTAGTGGAGGATAGGTAAAAGGTAGAAAGAAATTTGCAGGGAGGTGGACGACGGACCGGGAAGAACGAAGCTTCCTGCTTTCCCCGATAAGTTTTTCTTTTTTTTTTTGTTTTTGGGACCCGATAAGCTTGATATAGTAAAAGGAAAAAAAAAAACACAAAAAACAGAAACTCTTATCTTATTATATCTTATCAACATAAAATCCAGTTGTCCAAAAAAAAAAAAAAAAAAAAAAAAAAAAAAAAAAGACCAGCTGTGAAGAGAGGAAGCCTTTGCTAAATATAAAATAAAAAAAAAACTATCGTGGCAGGGATTTTTGCTCTTACTAATAGTCATAGTTATTAAAACCGGACCGGACCGGCGGTCGGACCGGTAAAACCGGTGACCCGGACATAGAACCGGTCCGGTTAGTCATTAGGCCGGTTAAGGCCCGAACCGCTCAAAACCGGTAAAACCGCCGGTCAACCATTAAACCATGGACCCGCCGGTTATCGGTCGAACCGTTTTTTTTTTTTTTTTTTGAATTTTTATTAATAATTTGGTGAGATTTAACTTAAAAAACAAAACAAATATTTTACCTTTGTATAATCAAAGCAAAACACAAAAGATTTAATTTTACTCATCAATTATAAACATTTTTATTCTTTCAAGTTTTCGTCATTTTGGAATAAATCCGTAAAAAATTCATTATTTCTCATTAAAATCTTTTATTTTATATGTTCTTATTTCTTCTCTTTTGTTGGATTAATTATGAAAACTGATAATTTTCAGTATTTCAAATTTTTGATCATGAATTTGGTACTATTTTGAAAATTAAGGACTAGTATGGTGTTATTCTACAATGTGCAAAATTTACAAACCAATATATATTATTCGAAACTTTTTGTGGGTTTTACTTAGTATTGTAGTGTATTTATAATTTACGTATTTCGTTTGTATCTCGCTTGTGATCGATTTAGATGTCGGAATATTTTGGAATTAATTTTGGATGTCATATTATAATCTTTTCTTATGTATTGATATATATATATATATATATATATATATATATATATATATATATATATATTAAATTATAAGAAATGGCCGCCGGGTTGAGCCGGTGGACATCGGCCGTGGCCCGATTACTTTTCCGATTGAATCAGGTCCGGTTCGATAACTATGCTAATAGTATATATAATCTGAAGCTCAAAATCTTCTTATTTTTTGAATCAGAAATGGACGATCGTGAAGTCGTACCCAACCAGGAGTATGATTCGAATCAACCGATCGCACCATACCGTCGAGTCCCTACTCATTGCCGTTATTTGAGCGACGATAGGATCCGTCACATCCGTCGTTTCAACACTCTTTTGAATGACTTCAAGGAAGGTAGCCATTTATCTAGGCTAATTTTTCTATGCTGTCTCTGCTTGGTAAAACCCTAGGATTTTTTTTTCTTTTGCTTTTACCTGCATCTTGGTTCTCGGCACTAAATGCAGACATCACATAAAAATCACCTACTTTTACATTACTGGTTTAATTTTGTTTGAAGGTTTGATTTGATTTCTTTTATTTGCTTTTTTTCATTCCAATTTTTTATCAGCTATGTTAACAAGAGCCCATTTTGCCAAGTTAACCCGAACCGTCATGAGTTGGGAATTTCACGATAGACTCTTTGGACGCAATAGCACCTTCGGTATACACTTAAATCCTCTTGTTATGACAATTTGATATAAAAGAAAAAATTAATCTCAGTTTATTTCTTCTTCATGATTTGTATTGCAGACATGGAAGAGAGAAAAACATTCATCTCGTTTCGTCGTATGTGTTCGTGGCATGGTAAGCATTTCATTGTTTTGGTAATGTTCCACACACAATCCAACTTACTTTCTCACCATGCCTACCCGACACCATGTTGAATAAAACTTTGAAAAGTCCATTACACACCTTTTGGACATCTTAAAAGTTGATGTCACACTAAGTTGTGCTTAGTGAGTTTAAAGACCATTGTTATACCCTTGCTTAGATATGTATGTGGTTTATGTGCTTTGATAATAATGTCTTCTTGAAAAGCAGAGAAGTTGTATGGAATCATGCGGGTTGCTGTGTACAAGATGGACACTATATGTGTGGTAACTAGGAAAAAAGATTTTGAGCGACTGGTGCGTCGGCTCTTTCTGCTGGAGAGTACTTTTCTTCCTATATTAGATTTCAGATGTAATGTTTAAATCCCATAATTCATTATAGGAAGAGGACATGGTACGAGCTAGGGACGGTGCATATTGGCCTTCTGTGAGTCTCCCAGAGGCTTTAATAGCTGAAGTTGAAGGTGTGTTGGATTCCTTAGCATTCTCTCGAGTTTTTGTTGTAGTGTAGCTAGTCTTCTCTTTAGTATTGTTGATTATAGTTACGTTGTATGGGGATGCACATGGAATATGTTTCTCAATGACTCAATCTTGGGGGATAACAAAAATATTTTTTGTAGTCGTATGCTGCAAGTGCCAGAACAGTTTGTAAGGAGAACTGACACGGTGTTATGACCCTTGTTTGTTTGTGTGTACACCCAAACATCTGATTCCTTTTCCTGTACCATATGATTCCATTTTGTCATATTAAATTGTATTATTGTAAAGCGTTTTTTCAGTTATTAGCATACTAGACAAGTCCACCTTGGACTTCATTTTATTTTATTTTATTTTGTATCGAACATGATTGATTTGTTTACCCTAGCCCTTTTAAAGGAAAAAGACTAACACATCAATTTCCTTTGGCGATCTTATTATCATTCGATATAAAAGTCTTTTTTGAACCTTTTGCTTAACGTTTAATGCATTGTATGAGCAGACCTTGAATGCCTATCCGGTGAATCACGTTATAGGCATAACAAGAGAATCCAAGAACCTTTTGGTGTTGGTATGTTTGTAAGACCCTTTTCCTTTGGCACGTAGCAGATGTATCTCCATCTTCCACTCATTTTGGCTTTTGTTTCATGCAGTTTCTATGATTCCAGGCAAGAAAAGGGCTCATAGAGTAAGAGGTCATGAGGTACTCGGCTAGAAATTCATCTTCTTGGATGCCTTGCTCTTTTTTAGCTTATGCAAGTTAATAAGTATGTAAATCTATTTCTCGCTTCTTGCGAAAATTTCAGGAGCCTAGTAGCAGCATACTATTATTCAGTAGTAACCCATTTATCCACCACAAATGTTGTAGTTTTTTGTTTGTTTGTTTAGACGTGATGCTATGAGCTCATTGATTATATTGGCACTCTCAACAGGGCTCAAGTGCGGAGTATGGTGAAGAAAAGGCCATCAAGTTTTTACAGGAGGCAATGAACAGAACGACAACTTTTACCACCTTGGAGACCATAAAGGTAATAGGAATCTAAAGAATTTGGGAAATTAGGTATTTTGTGAGCTTGTTTAAATAATGAAAGGTTAATCTACCCTAAAATCAACATACCGCCGGATGCAACCATTTTTAAGTTGGATAATACGGACTTCAGTGGGAGTGGATCCCCGCCGGTGCAATAGATCCCGTGATCAATTATGTGAATTAACACGCAATTTTCCCTCATGGTAAGAAAATTACTCATTCTAAACTCTTGTCAATTCTATGTTGAAGTCATCTCTCAAACACTGAGCATGCAGCTTAAGGTCTAGCTGTGCAGCTATATGTGTAAAACACATAGCTAGCAAAAGAAAAGCTCTTTTTCGCTCCTATATATATATATATATATATATATATATATATATATATATATATATAGTTTTACGTGATAGCAAATGCAAATACGATTCCTTTGGAAGACTGATCTCCTCATATGTAGCTCCTCCTCCTCCTCTGGTAGCCCTGTTACTGCTCGTTCTCCTCATACGCAGACTGGCAACAGTCACCTTTCAAAGCCATTTTTTACTTATCAAAACACTCAATTCTCTGAAAATAGGTTGAGAAGCCAGAAAGATATTCAATGTTTTTTTTTATCAAAAGGATGTCGGAAAATTCCTCCATACTCTATTTAACAATTACTGACGGAAAAAGATGATTTTTTTTAAAGTAAAGGTTAACCATCGTGAAAGTGAAAAAAGGTTCGAGTGTTGCTGAAATACGGTGTTGTTTTGTTTTGTTAGGTTGAAAAAAAAACGTTGAGATTGTTGGTACCTACCATGGCAGCTCTACATTATTTCACAGGATTGATCATTGGATCTATTGCACCGGAGGGGATCCGCTCCTGTTGATAGTACCCTGAGATGGCTGTAGAATCCCTCCACATTGTGGAATATCCAAAATGTCTTGATTTTCTTCGACAACGGTGGTTGCTTAATTCATGCTTATACACACACTGAATGTTATAGAATGGAAATGGCCACTAGTACCATAGTGGAATGGCCGTTTGTCAGTTGATTGATTTGAAGAGTGTACATAAAATGAAAAAGGTCCCAGAATAAAAGCAAAAAGGGAGAAGGGAAAGGGGGGTGGGGTTTAGGGGGGGGGGGGGGGGGGGGGGGGGGGTTGGGGTATGTATTCTTACTTTGGATGCTGGTTTAGTTTACTGATAATTATCATTGCTATTATTTTGGCAGACAGCAGTTTGTGCTCTTCAGCATTTGTTCCGCAGGAGGTTCAAGCCTGATCAGATTCAGGTACTTCTTTTAATCATTTCATCGGCCGAACATACGTAGACCATGCCCCGCTTGTGCTGATCTAGATAGCATTTAATTGTTACTATATATCGAAGGAAGACTATTCATTGGTATCTGTCACATTTTGCTACAACTCGAGATGCATTATCATCATCATCGTTATGGAAAGCAAGAAAAAAGGGGCACGCAACTACTTAACGAATTAGTTAATAAGACATTCAGTTAATTAGAGGGCTTTAGAATGGTTCCATATTTGAGTACTCTGTTTTGCATTGCCTATTATCTTACCCTATTAAGCTCTATCTTCATTGTTTATCAGGTTTTAATCTGCAAAAGAGACGGTCATACTGTAGAAGTATTGAATGTCCGTGAGGAACCTAGCATCAAGGACGTATTATCTGTCATTAACGATGAATATCCTAGCATCAAGGACATATTATCTGTCCTTAACAAGCAACATAGTGCTGCAGACTCTGGTAGCTAGTAGAGAGGCTCCCGAGTCCTGATGAGTACAACTTCATTTGGTTGGATCATGCTCGTCGTGTCTTAAGCGTCGTCCCTAAGACCAGTAAACATGGATTCGGGGATTATTTATCATAGAGTTTGAAGAATATGTATGGTCTGGCTTTATTTAAATTCAGGTTTTGGATTTATTTATTATGGAGTTTGAAGAATATGTATCGGTCTCTGGCTTTTATTTAAGTCCCAAGATTTATGTGCAACTTGGATTGAAGAATATATATTCCGGCACTAATCTATTTGCACTCCTAATTTACTAACGGCATCATATGCATCATATTTGTTATTAATTTTTTTTTACTACTAGGCACTACAAAATTAATATCATACACCACAAAATCTTAAATTTTACTATTTATTACAACTTAACCTTTATTAAGGGGAATTTTTTTTTCAGGCTTTTTTTTAAGGTATAACTTTATGTATAGGGCCGAAAAGAGGTTATCCTCATTTATACGCACATGATGGGTGTTTCCAGGATGTATTATGTGAGGGATTTGCACTTCTCACGTGTGTAATATCACAAAAGTGTACATACGGGGCGAATTTTGATACGTACGGCGCGAGATGCATTTCCCGGGTGTATACACCCCAGAAAAGCTTTTTCCCGGGTGTATACACACCGGGCGAGCCATTTTTATTATGTACAGGGCGAATTTTTGTTGTTCCCGGTTGTATGCGCCCGGGAATTGTGTTTCCTGGATTTATAAGCCCGGGGCGAGTTCATTCATATGGGTTTATGTTATCTTCATGTATATTTTTCATGATAATTTTCAAGTTTTTATGTTATATATATATATATATATATATATATATATATATATATATATATATACTAGTATGAAACCGTGCGATGCACGGAGAACGTTATATTTGGAAAATCGATCTGTGTATGTAGAAATTTGTAGATACCGTAGTAATTAAGAGTTATTTTAGTGAAACCAAAATAATAAAAAAACGACATGATTGAAATATTTACAATGATATACGTATGTAGAAATTTGTAGATACTGTAGTAATTGAAGAGCTATGTAAGTGAAACAAAAATAACAACAAAAAAAATGGCATGAATGAAATATTTACAACGAAATATAAAAATGTAGACATATGTCATAGTTATGATAATGAAAAGTAGTGAAGGTTCACTTAAAAGCGAACGTAAGATTGCATAACAATCATCCCAATAAAGTTTACTTAACACCTGGAATAAAAAAGTAAAAGAAAATATGTGAGAATGTGAAAGAAGAATGAGAAAAAAAAACCCGTGATGTTAAAGATAAAAAAAAGTATCGAAACTGAAGCACCATGTTGAAAGAGTTTTTTAGCCACGATCTAGGCCGAACTCCGAATTAGTCGGGCCAGTTGGCCACTGATACCCGAGGCTTTAAGAAAAAGATAAATAAATAATATTGAAGGTGCACAAACGTCCAACAATACTATTTTGTTTGAAAACTAAATCCACGGTAAATTACTGCACACGATGATTTGAATTTAATATCTAAGTATATCTTTGGTCATGATAACATATGAGAATCAAATTGAAAAACACATTGCGCCAACTAAATTGAATATAAACAAAAATGAATTCCTCCGATGGGAGTGAAAAAAATGTTGATAAAAGACAAATGGGATAAAGCTCATCCAAAAGCCTTTGTTTGTTCTGGGTGGAGTTTTTTTTGGGGGTTTTTTTACATCACATCACCCATCGTATCTTATAATTCTCTTATTAATCATTTCTTCAACTATAAATAAAAAAAATTTAAATTATCTCTCATCATTTCACTTTATCAACTTTATAACATTTTTTACCATTATTTTATTTATTATACTAGTACTTTATTTCACCAATCAAATCATAATCTACACAAATTTCAAAAAAACATCTTAACTTTCTAATCATTACTTCAATCACTTTATCCAAAAAAAACTCCAACCCAAAATAAACGGAGCCTTAATGTTCAACCTTTTGTTTGACACCCATAGATATGGACAACTAAATGCCATTATTGCTTGAAAGAAAATGCTAATTTTACAACAAAATTAACATAATAAAATGACAATATATTTTCAAATTTTTTATCATAATAAAATATACATGATATTGATCAATCGGTTCTACACCTTTATCAATAGTGTGAATTTCCGGACAAGGAGATCTTCAACTCTAGAGGCGCAAACACATGCATATGCTCAGGTCCTTTTAGAAGGAGTTCTTCTGGAAAAGCTACCCATATAAATGATTGTTTAGACTAAAGAACTGCAAATTCTTTCTCTTCAAGGGATATCAAACCTCATCTAAGCATTAGCACAAACAAAATAAAGATGAATTGCAGGAATTCAAGAACAATGCTAAGTATACGGTTAATGAACACTACATCAAACGAATTGTAAGAAAAAAATTCAACCATTAAAATTATTAAGCATTAACCAATAATCAATAACCATGGTAAAGCGGATAGGAATTGCTAACAAAACCTTAGCTTTTCATTCGATAAAACCTAGTAAACATATGGATCTCAGAAAGACAATTTTTTTTAGAAGAGAAGACATTATAAACTCAATTATACACCTTCGACTGTTTTTTATCCCTTCATATTTGCCTCTATACAATGTAAAAATAATCTTAATCATGTTGCCTCATGGTGTCGGTATTCTTTAGATGATAGATTGGAAAAACCATGGGAAGAAATGTAGAAAAGCGCACCGTCCGCTAAAATATTTTGCGGACGGTATAGAGAATTTCTTGGAATTTTTGTCCCATCATCCCATGTACCATACTATGATACGGTGGTAGTCAAATCCAATAGAAGAATTGTTGTGATATCTAAAAGGAAGAGTGCAAGGAAGCAAAGCATTTAAAGGACGTAGAGGGCTTTGCGCCTCATCATTTAAGAAGGACAATAAATATACAAAGTACATGACGTCCACACTAATGAACAACCTAAAGCAATCAAAACATTTTCAAGAACACTTCTGCTCAATATCTCCATCAACGTCACACTTCTGGCAAATTACCTCAACACTCGTTTTCAATTAAATGAAATAATCCCTAAAAAATGAAATACCTCGTACCCTTCATTTTTGCATATTACTTGGACATGGATTACCTCAAGCCGAAGTTGCACACCCCATTTTGCACTTTCGACGTAGACAACTTACTTTAAATTTGGTTACAACCTTCCATTTTCCGTGTACTTGCAAGAAAAATAAGCTTTGGTTTTAAAACGTTTCATCTATTGAATGTGTAGTTCTGTATTTGCACTGTTTAAATCCATTGAATATATTCGCAATCATCAGTCATCTCTTCAGAACTAATATTAGAAGGAAATGAATATACACTAATGCCTAATCTATTTTGGCGAAATACGAAACTAAAAACTTGCAAGGGCTTACTTGATCAATATTCTCAAATTATCTATGATTAATATTGAATACTATCCGTGTTGTGCTTTGTATGCAAAACATGCTTTGCTGGTAAATAATTGTACCTATTTCAACAACAATCATCTCCACTCTCCTCTTCGTCACATCAACCGGAATTTCGAAGAAAAAAAATTGGAAAAAATGAAGAAGGCCACGGTCCTTTTGACCATATAATTGAATCCACCAAATCCATTGTTTTTCGTAAAAGAAGAGTTTTGAAACGAAGATAAAACACCGGCCACCACACACAACACACCTGAGAAAATAAAAATAAGTACATGAAGCCAGGGGACAAATTGTTTGATAAAATTAACATTGCATATCAGAACATGAAGCCATGTTAATTTTAACAAACAATTTGTCCCCTGGCTTCATGTTCTGGCTGTCCAAGAATGGCTTTAACCCTAAGAGTTTAAAATGATCATGTAACAGCCCGGAAACGTTTCGTTTCGTATCGACCCCTCTGTGATTTATGAATACATCACATGAATTTAATGGGGTTTTTGATTCATTTGATAGGATTTTGTTTTGGTATCTTAGGATTTGTGTGAGGGTTTTCTTGGCTGTTGTTGATGAACGTTGCTGCATGGTTTAAAGAAAATGATGTGTGTCTATATATATATATATACGTGTGTATGTATATGTGTATATATGTAAGATTTGATGGGATGGATATAATGTGTGTGGGAAATTTGTGTAAATGATAAAGGTATTTATAGTTATAAATCACAATGGATGAGTTCATTCAGGTGGATTTTTTTTTATTTTTTTTTTTTTTTTTTTTTTTTTTTTTTGGGAATGTCTGCAGATTTGAAAGAGTCTAGATATAGAATAAAATGGTATTTGTTTTGACGAGATTAATTATATTGATGAGAAAAGATAGTGATTAAAAAGGGTTTGAATTATATTTGTGGGCGGCGCCAAGTGGTAAGAAAAGGGTCACCTGACCCCAAAAAAAAAAAAAAAAAATCTTTTTATATGTATTTTTAACACTAATTGAAAATTTAATACATTTATATGTACTAACTGACCCGCTAAAATTTTTAAATATCGACTCTTGACCCGTATATATTTGGATATTTAAAATTAATGTATTATAAACTTGTAATACAATTGTTGATTTCGATCTCTGACCCGTATCGCAAAGATTCTGCAGCCGCCCCTGCTTTTTTGTGAGAGCTTGCCCTCAAGTTTCTTTCTTTCTTTCTTTCTTTTGTTTTGAATAAGGGAAAGGGGAGTCGGTGGCGGATACATGATCTTGGATAAAGAGGGACAATGAGATGATAAATGAAATTTTAAAAAAGGGAAAATAGAAACACATGATGCATATATATATAGTAGTATTTTTTTTTATGGATTAATTAAAGAGGGGTAGTTGTCCGGCTTCATTGGTTATATGTGTGTCCGCTTAGGCGCCTATATCGGAAAAGGTAAGCTAGAGGCGTAACCGGTCAGGAGATTGTGATTGGTGGAGATTGTGTGATAACATGGTGGTCCTGGACCACCATAAAATCACTGTACTCCATGGAAAAGTTTATGGTGGTACCGAACCAATCAAATTTATTTATTTTTTGGGTGGTCCCATGTGTATAGGAGTAAACCACCATTTCTAAAAGTTGTGATTGGTGGAGATTGTGATGACATGGTGGTCAGCCCACAAGTATGATTTGATGGTACGGAACCAATCAAATTTATTTATTTTTTGGTGGTCCCATATGTATAGAAAAAAACCACCATTTCTAAAGGTTGTGATTGGTGGAGATTGTGATGACATGGTGGTCCTAGACTACCATAAAATCACCGTTACACCATTGATCATCATAGGCCTATGTCATGATCAATGGATCTATATTAATCAATGATGTAAAATCAGGCTGTGGCTAAATGATTGTGTCTGTAAGACTGTCACATTATTATAAGGAAAATGCTTTAGCAACTGCCACAACGTACGGTTGTGGCACAACGAATAATACAACATATTTTTTCAAATTTGATCATGATATATGACCTATTGATTATGATGTAAATCTCACTATAATCAAATGTGTAAAAGTGTGTCGTAACCCCCGTTGTGGAACATCCGTGGTACATGTAACATCACCCTTTGAATATATTGCTGTTAGAATCATTTGACACGGTAAATACAATAACTTGGTGTAACCGCGAGACCTCTGATGATAGCAGGGAGAATCACATGCATTTAGGAGGTGGGGTCCAATGCTTCATTGAGATCCGGAAAAAATAATTTTGTATCAAAACAATTTAGTTTTATTATTAAAAAATTGTAAAAACACCACTAATATACATGGCGGATCTTCGAATTTGCTATGAATCCTCTATTAAAATAAATTCTATATCCGTCACTCGATGGCATGACATGTATCAAAAAGGGGTCTAACCCATTTTTTTTTCGGGTTATAACATTCATTGTGTTAAAGTAGTTGTAACAGATTTATTACTTTTTTGTATTTCTAGTAATGTTACTATTACAAAAAAAAAATTGATTACAACAAAGTCATACGATCTAATTTTATATCATTGATTATAATGTAAGATTCATTAATCGATATGAATTACACTACGATCCATAGTGTAAAAGATTCTTATACTGATTGTTACGGCGATTTTGTAAATTATGACTCTCCTATGTTGCACGGACACGGACACGGACACGCCGCACGACACGACACGGACACGGCGACACGGCTAATTCTAAAATTTAAGGACACGACACGGCCCCGACACGTTACATATAATATATATATATATATATATATACACACACATATATATGTATATACACACATATATACATCTATATAAGATATGTAATACTTAAACTCTATCAATATCTAAAATAGATATTTGTTATCTATACGGTGTCAAAAGTAAAAAGAAAATTATGATTTGACTTTCAAAATATTACAAATTAAGTGTAAAAACGATTGTCTATAACAAAAAAACATATAAACATAATACGAGTAATCAAATAGAAATTGTATATTTTCGGGTTTAATCAAAAAAACATTGAAAAAATTGTGTTCGAGGTGTCGGGAGGTGTCGGCGCCGTGTCGGAGGTGTGTCGACAACGTGTCGGAGGTGTGTCGACAACGTGTCGGAGGTGTGTCGGATATTAAAATTTTAAATAATATTAATTTAATCGGCCGACACGTGTCGGACACGGTGTCGGAGTGTGTCGGAGCGTGTCGTGTCGTGTCTTGTGTCGGACACGGCGCACGGCGCCCATATTGAAGTGTCGGTGCATCATAGTGACTCTCTCTATATGTGTCTGTTGGTGTATTGGGGTCTTGGGTTGGGGGGTGGCGGACAGTTGTTGTATTGCCCTTTTTATTATTATTATACTAGTAGGAAACCCGTGCGATGCACGGACGAACGTAAACACTGAAAATAAATAGTAAATAAAAAAGATAACCGCCTCTGAATTTCAAGTGAGTTTATTTTTTTAATATAGGTGTAGGACTGTAGGTAATGCATGGAAAAATATGTGATACATTAAAGTAATGATAGTGTCACAATATTGTGCATAACAAACTTTGAGACAATTGATTATGATGTGGAACCTATTGAATCATTAAGGAGTGCATTTCCCATTAGCAAATTCGTAGTGGACAAATCCTTAATCTAATAAACACTTCAGATAAAATGCATGTTGTCATCGTTTGTCTCTTTAACAAAGAGAAGATCAATGGAGACAAACTTGCCATATATACGATATAAGCACATGAAGAGAATGAAAAGTAAAGACCTACAACAACAATAACACAAAAAAGTATCAAACTCACCTAATGAAAAGAATTTTGAGGGACTTAAAGTTTAATAAAAAGGTTAACTTGGTATTTAATTCAGCAAATAACATAAGTGGCAAACATAATTTTAGAAATCGTTATTTTTAAAACAATGCTATTACATTATTTAAACACAACCAAATATACAATCATTAATGTAGAGTGACACATTAACATATGCTTATCACATAGCAACCAACACCGAGTATGGTGATGGTCCCAGTATCACCCAAGAACAACTTGACTATGAACAACAGTAAGAGTGACAACAATGACTAAGGACCCAGTAGCACCCAAGGACAACTTAAATTGCTCTTATTCCTGATAACCAAAGTTAAAATACCCTGGGTCTTCAGTTACTATTTGACACTTTAGTGGGTCTTTGTGGAGTAAATCCAATTATCTTCCTTAAAAGCATCAGGACACCTTCAGCACTTGTCAAATATTGAATTATCGATATCGTAACATACACGTTTTGGATCTTGCATGTTGTGGGTCTCCAGTAAGTAGGTTTAACAGACAGAAAATTAATGTTGGACATTTCATAGAAAATTAGTGTGATAAAGACTCCTTACATTAACATTTTAGCAAAGTGGGGGCATGGATGGCCTTCCCAAGTACTTCCCCACTAGGTTCTATATTGATGGTTTTGCAGAGCTTGCCAACCCAACATCTATCAACATTTGTTAGCTCAGGCATTTTAACACCGTTGACATGCAGATGTTAATATCTATCATTCATCAACGGTCAAATGAAGAGGCATACTTGTTCAGTTGTGTGACAGTAATCTAAAGAACATAACTTCAGTTGCCAGAGCTACAGCTTGAAATCAAGATGATCGCCTATAATGATATGAAATTAGACCGAAAAACCAGTGAATCCTTACAATGTTGCATTCAGTCTGAAGTCAACATATGAGAGTTTGCTATAAGAGGCATTTTAGTTTAAAACTTTGGACTGTTATGGATAAGGGATTCAACATTGCCTGTCTGTTTGTTATCTCAACATGTAAGACAACGCTAACTGAACAATCAGACACGAAGTTAATTTTCATAGTCCCGATTTCACACTTCAAATAGATTATCAAATGCATGTATCATACAAAATCAATATGTAGATAATGACATCCTAAGCAAGCAAGAGATAGAGAGCAGCCAATATGCTACAGCATGAAAAACCATAAAGTTGAACTAAAATTTGTGTATCACTTGAAACTAAAAGTATATGTGAATAAATGACATGTGCCTGAGGAATTACAGCTACATACTGCCTCGGGTTAACCTGCTTCACTGACAGTTGGCAATCCTATACATTTCCCAAAAAAAAGACCTTTAGCTAAAGGCAAGAGTATTTAATTAAACAACATAAACGCTTGAAGGAATAAGTAGAATAAAGTACCCGAAGAAGATCGAGCGTGTCCGTAGCCATTCGGCCTTTGCTGGGAAAACTTATTTATTACTTTCAACTATTGTTCCATAAAAATGAACTATGGAAACATGCATCAAAATGATCACATTTCATGCAAGATTAACTAAAACCAAGTAATATATCAAAACTATGTGCAGCTGCTATACAGAGTTGAAAGTTGTGTTTATTACGGAGTTGTGCAAGTATCCTTTTCATCAGAAGTATAAGACAATATGTACCGAACCTGTTGGTGGCAAAATATTCTTTACAAAAATGAATATAGCCTTTTCAGAACTAAGCTTGGTCCGCTTCCTGACAACATAGACAAATTGCCCAACAGTGAGATCAGCGGGCACCAAGTATCTGCAAAATCAGAAGGAACAAATTCATGTGATGAGAAAGAAAGAGCGATACCAAATTTATGTTAAGTCACAGAGCAGCCATGTTCAAATACAGATTCAACCATGTTCACAGAGCCCTCCCCTCAATTGTGATTGTAACCAGTAGATTAAATATGTCTCAGGTTACTAATTCTGACACATTTTTCATGCACCACTGAGACCTTTAATAAGAAAGTACCCCATTTCAAATTCTACATGAAGCTACTCTTCCATGAGTGTAAACATTCCTTGTAATCCAAAATACCACAATATGCACATAAAAGTTGAACACTCATTATGCAAACCCATTCTATTTGCTTTAACAATATACTGCCAAGAGCCACAAACCCCGAAAGAAAGAGTAGGAAGAAAAATTCAGTAACAAAAAGACATGAAATGTTCAACTTCAACCTGATATGCCATTCTATTATCACTTGTCCAAGATAAAAGAAGGGAAATTCCTAACATAGCAGCAAAAGCAATATATAAAAGTAGAAAAAGTCAGAACACATAAGAAATAAAACGTCATGAATTGTGACTTACTTCTTTTTGTCAAAGTGAGGAATATCAGTTCTTGCAGCCCTTTCAACGATAACCTGCAATTGAGAATCCATAAACCTCCATCAATATCAATTGTTCTACCTTATGCTTTCATTTATGCATTTGGGAAAGAAAGAAAAATCAAAGCCTTGCAACAGAAACTTCAAACTTAGATGATACGAAAAATTACCAAAATTGATCAATAAAAAGTTTTCCATTAGCAACAATTTGTGTTTACATAGATTCTCTTCCAATGTCCTTCACAGAATGGTGGTCTTTTTTCCTACGATTCAGACAGAGATTAACAAATTTAATGAAGAAAAAGTTCCAAATAAATTACCAGATTTTTTTCTTCCATTGTGAACAATTTGTTTTTGTGTAGATTCACTTCCAGTCTCTTTACAGATTTGAAATACACTTCCATTGGACTCCATATTCATATCTGCATTACACATCAGTTACTTTAACACCTCTACAAAAACAAATTGTTTCAGGCTACTACTCTTCCTAAAACTCCATCATTATGACATGGAACCAAACACCTCCATCCATCAATTATTATCTTTGTTTGTAATTGTATAGCTACCTAGCTGAATGACTCAATTCGCAAACACTTTCAAAACCAAAATCTATCAATTGTGCTAAAACTAAGAACACAAAGAATCTATGGTTACAACTGTAACATATATAGAATCAAATAACTTTTCAGCTTTTCCCTATAATAAACGTAACATTCAAAAAGATAAAACATCAAGTATCAAGAAAGTATTTGTTTTCCCTACCTCAAAGAAACAAAAAGCAAGCATAGTTCTGCAACTAAATTGTAACCCAGAAAAGAAAAGGAAAATATTTTCCCATAAGAAGCAGAAAAAAAAAACAAAACTTCACTTCAAAGACCAAATGCTTATCTCGTAAAATTAGCAAAAATTCTCATAATCATATAACGGCCACCCAAACCTTCTTTTATAAATCTCCACGGGGAAATCAAATGAGTAGATTTGTCTCTCACATGATTTGGATTTGGAAGGAAAAAATGTGCAGAATTGAGTTGGGGATTGTGAGCGCGTCGATGATATGTAGAAGGAAAAAGTTGCAACAGAATGAAGAGTGGAGATATATATATATATATATATATATATATATATATATATATATATATATATATATATATATAACTTAATTCTTTTTTGTCAATCAAAGACGGTGATAACACAACTTGACTACGTTAAAAAAAATATAATTTTCAATCAACCTAGGGTTGTTTCGGTGTAATTGGATTTTAGTTTTTTATTTACTATTAATTGTCCAAATAAATAACTAAAACCCAATAAAATCGAAACAACCTGTAGTTGATTGATAAATTATATATTTTTTTATGTAGTCAAGTGGTAGTATAATAACTAATTAGTTCTAATAATTTTATCTAATTAGTCTCTAATCTTTTTTATGTACACTTACAATTTAAAAACGAATTTACGCCAATCATATTAGTCTATAATCATTTTAAACTAATACTCTCAACTAACAACACAAATATCTTTGGCAAAAAATAGAAAAAAAATAAAATAAATTCAACTATCATCAACATTTGCAGGTTTTTTTTTTCTATTACATTATATAATAAAAAAAAATTATAAAACATACACCACAATAACAATAATTGTATTATATAAACATTCAAAAATAAATAACATATAATATAGTAAAATAAAATGACATACTCATTTTTTCAACGAGCTAAAGTTCGTCGATCCGTTGATACCTTTCTCCTTCCCAAACTATCCAATTTGATGATATTAAATTTTATTTGATGATGTATATGTGAAGAAGGTGTGAAAATAGTAAAGAAAGTGTGGTGAAGAAGGTGAAGAAGGGATGAAAGTAGTACTACAAACTAGTTACATTAATTGGTTATTGGTAAATGTTTTAATTACATTCACTATAATACATAAAATCAAGTATGTAATACATCCATGAAACACAACCCCGGGCGTATACACCCGAACAACAAAAATTCGCCCCGTACATAATAAAAATGGCTCGCCCGGTGTGTATACACCCCCGGTGTGTATACACCCGGGAAATGCATCTCGCCCCGTACGTATCAAAATTCGCCCCGTATATACCATTTTGTGACATTACACACGTGAAAAGTGTAAATCCCTCACATAATACACCCTGGAAACACCATCCTGTGCGTATACGTGATGATAACCTCTTTTCGACCATGTACATAAAAGTTGTACCTAAAAAAAAAAGAACGTATAACAAGGGAACGAAAATTTCCCTTTATTAAGTGTAAATACATTTTTCTCGTATCCCCCTTCAAGCCTAAACCCTAAGCTGCCACCGATCCTTCCTCCCCCATCTGCCCCATCTACCTCCCTAGCCACCCAAACCCCTCCCTTCTTGTAAATCATAACCTCCCAAACTGCTGCAAAATCAATCCACCCCTCCACCCGTAAATCACTGCCCCTCCTCTTCCCCTTCCCGTTAAATATGAAATTCAAGCAAATCGCAGTGTCTCCCTACACACTTGCAAATCGCAAAAATGAAAGGGAGATTTCGGTGTTGTTTGATTTCGCCGTTTTTCCCCCCACATTTTGAGGATGGATGATTTCCACACAGATAGTTGTTGAACCTCCATGGTTGCAGGAGACGAGGGAGAGGGGACTATGGTGTTCCGATGGTGGTGGTGACTGCAGAAACTGCATATGAGAAGGGCACAACCAAGAAGATTTTTATTTTATTTTATTGATGGTTGTTGCTGTTGAAGCACTTAGAAAATCGGAGCCAAAGGGAAGGAAAGGGGTTCATTTCCTTCCGTTGATGGCTGTGAATGCAATGAAGGGATTTGTATGAGCAATTTATTTGGGGTAAAATTGTTGATGATTAATTGACTTAAGTTTTTGAAAATTTCTTAGAAATTCTTTTTGGATGAATGCTTGATGATTGATGATAGTTTAAGAAATGAAGATGTGTATTAGGATGAAGATGAAGATGAGTGGTTGGGTGGCGGGGTGTGTGGGGGAAGATGTAGCCTTTCGGGGCTTTTGTGAAACAGTTTTGGGAAGTCTTTGGAGAGAATCATAGTGATATTTCTCTTCTCGTTATCCTGTCACATATATATGACAGTTGAAATGAAAACATGGAGTCATGAAATGTCATTGGAGCATTATTAGAAGACTTGCAGTAGAATATGTAAATCATAGTAAATCTGTATTTTGGGGATTTTAAGAGTTCAGATCCATCTAAAATAGGGATGCATTAGAGTCTGTTAATGGATCTCTACACTTCAGGATCTTAAGCCAAATTTGTGAGTAATCTGGACAACTACCGCAATCTTAAGATTTCTCCAGATCCTACCAGCCCTTCTCTCCCACTCTCTTTCTTGTCTCATCTTTCTCTTCTATCTTCATTTCCCCCCTCATTTTTACTCCTTTTCAAATTCTCTCCTTTCTATTCTATGATCATGCCTGCATAATTTTGCAAAGCAAATTCGATTCACAAAAACCTTTTGATTGTGTTCATCTACCGTCACTTCATCTGTTGATTCTTGTGGGAGTGACTGAAAAATCATGCTTTTGTTAGGTGCCTCTGTCTCTGTTTCTTTAATCTGTTTTTTTTTATTTAATCAAGGAAGTCTCTCATGTTTCAATCAATAAAAAATGTTTTTTTTTATGATGATTGCATTTCGTGGTATACTTTTCCAAATTTCTATCCGTTTTTTGTCATTTTTTTTTTCTTTTTAAGGACACCACACCAAATTTACTTGGACACCATTCGCATCAGCATCTTATAACATTTTCTCTACTTTTCAGATTCTTATATCACTTTTTTTCCTTTACAGAATCTTAAGTCAAGTTATTTTGCATCAGAATCTCTAAAATAAGTAAATCTATACAATACTTCTATACTATTCATTTCCATACTTCTTCCATACATCATTTAAATGGAGTACCTAATATAAAAATCGGAATAAAATATTTTATACTCGCAAAATGAGATTTTAATGTCGTATCATGTCAAAAAAATGTTGTATGCGTTTTAAACAACCAATTAGGGGATTATTAAATGTCCTACGATAAAAAATAAGATTATTAAATCTATACAATACTTCTATAATATTAGAAATTTCCATACTTCTTCCATACATCATTTAAATGGAGTGAGCTTAAACCCGGTTTCACTTAGGGAGCCTGAAAAGCTGCCCATTGTGGACAACTTTACCTTTTCCCATTTTCCCCTTTTCCCCTAGCTTACTCATGAACGTTTTCAGTCTCAAAACTTTTATCCTCATCAGGGAGATATTCACTTTACAACCATTCACACTATTTAGAAATGAAAAAATTCTCAAACCCATCCTCAAAAAAGAGAGAAAATGAAATACATATAAAAGTATTATGAAAATTATTATTTCAAAATGAATTAATGTCTTAATTGCATTCATTCCCGGTGGAAAACGCCTTAAAAACAACAAGCCCAACAAAGACAGGTGAATAAGTTCCCAAAAATTAGTGAGCAAACTTTTAGCCTTTGACTAATTAAACTGGAGCTTGGGAAAGGATCAACAACTTAAAAAGAAAATTGGAATTGAGAGAAAGAGATTTACACAAGATGTTTGAATGGAAAACGCTTATATATATATTTTTTGGGACCGCTCCAATGCCTGATTGAAGAAATTGGGAATGTGATTTATTGAAAGCTGCCGGAGGAAAGAAAAAAAAAAAAAAAGAAGGAAAAAGAGAGATGTAAAATGAGGATTTTGGTGTTCAGTAAATTTGGAAGAAAGAGAAATTAAGCTGTACAGATCGGGTGTTTTACTGGAGATAACAGCAAAAGTAAAAGAATCTGGAGATTACAATTTCTGAAACAGATTCTAATGCAATTCAAATTTAGATAGATCTGAACACTTTAAATCTGTAAATGATAGATTTAACACCGTTTACAGATTCTACTGCAATAACAAAGTTTAAAATATATACATGAAATGTGGTGTTCTTAAGTGTAATGGTAAATTTAGTGTGGTGTCCGTAAAAGTTATTTTTTTTTAATCTCTTTCCCTCTTCTTCCTTTGGGTGTTAAACACAACATTTATACTTATTGATTGTTGGGTTTCTGCAAAATTGGAATTGGGGCTTGTCAGATTTTATTTTATTTGATATAAATCCCATTTACTTCAATATCTTCTTTGAGGATGATAAGAATAATGTTGCAACCTTTTGAATATGTGTGGTTGTGTAGTTTCTGAATAATGAAATTGCATGTAATTCAATGTCATTGGTTCCAGACATAGCATTTTTCTTTGAAGAATCATTATAAATATGGCCGTTTAAAAAATGAGATGTGGGAAAGATATAGCAAATGGAAACATTTTTCCAAACAATGAAGAGTAGAATGTGGGAAAATGAATAAAGTATTATGTAAAATAGAGATTCTGATGCACTTCATAATGAGTAGAGATTCTGTAACATAAGACTCTGATGCAGTTGACCATGTGTAGAGATTCTGTAAAATTGGAAAAAGTGATGTTGGAGCATGAAAAATAGAAAATCTGTGTAGAGACACTGATGCAAGTGCTCTAAGAGGTTGACATGCGTATACTATTTTTTTTGGGATATGTGTTCAAAATGACTAAATAAGTGTAGAAATATGATAATATGACCCTATCAACTTTATATGGTTTATAAGGACAAGAATCCAGTCTCATGTACCGAACCACTAGTTTTTGGATACGAGATATACATCCTAGTCATTATGGGCGTATTTGTCCAATTGACACATCGGAAAGAATTAATGTTGGCTTATTGGTTCCTTATCAAATCATGCGATGGTTGGTCATTGGGGATCTCTAGACAGTCCGTTTTATGAAATTTCTGAGAGATCAACAGTAGTACGTATACTTTATTTATCGCCGTGTTTAGAACCTTGGGAGGCTTCGAGCGGATTGCCGAAATTCTTCAAAAACCAGAGTGGCCAACTCAGGAGGATGCCAACCCTATTTATTATAGAATATGGGAACTTCTTGAAAAGTACGAAGGACAATTGAGTAGGTAGAGGGTTCTATGGCCTATTTCTATAATTTCCACAAGCGCAAATTCTATTTTTTATAGGTCCAAAAATTCTTTCACAAAATAAACCATCATTTTCCGGTTTATTCGTTTTGTAATGAAAAGTATAGGATTTTGTCACCTCTCCAACTATCTTTCCATTAGGAAGTATTTTAGTGGCCCAAGCACTTATTTGTTGAGGAGAAATTACTTCCTACAGCTAACATGTGTCGCAGCGCAAACGAACGTGAGCTGCTATATAAAATCCCCCGCTGGCCATCGGGGACCGAGTGGGAAGGCCATGATCTGCAGGGGGAAAAAGAACCCATTTTTCCATTGGGGACATGTGCACGAACGACAACTCCAAATAAATTTAGATTATGTATCGAGAGAGTAGTATGAGAAGGGTCTTCTCCATTTTATAATTGGGAGTTGAGTTTAGCTTCACAAACCTTTTTTGTTCACACTATCACACTAAAAGGCTCTTAACAATATTCATGTTATCAAAAGAAAGAATCCAAGAGGCTATAAGGTATCATACCCTGGGGATTACGAAATAACAAAAAATAAAAGTGACCGAGATGCAAGGGGAAAACTTTTGTTTAACATTTCCGGAAAGACCACCTATTTGTTCGTTTACCGGGTTCAGCATGAAATCATAAATAACCTCTACAAAGGATTGCCAAGCATTTGGTACTGAGTTTCCTTCTCCCTTAGTCGACGCCAATTTAGCGTTTTGAACGTCTCTAATTCAAAACCGAACATGAAAATTTGGTTTCATTCGGCTCCTTTATGGATGTGAACAAAATTATAAATAAATTCGACCCATAACATCTATGTTAGTTTTTTTGTCTTAAAACAGACAAAACAAACTACTTTCTAACTTTCTAGATGATCCCTCTAGAAGATAAATATAGTGATAATTTGATTCTTCGTCGCCGTAGTAAATAGGAGATAAAATAGAATTGTTTTTTCGTCTTTACAAAACAAAAAGGAAAAAAATAAAGAGGAGCAAGCTGTGACACGTTCAAAAAAAAAAAAAAAAAACCTTTTTTAGCCAACCATTTATTAAAAAAAATGAATAAACTTAACACAAAAGAAGAAAAAGAAATAATCGTAACCTGGTCACGTGCGAACGACGGGAATTGAACCCGCGCATAGTGGATTCACATTCCACTGCCTTGATCCACGTATTCCTTATTTTGAGTTAGTTCGGAGATGAGATTTTACGAAAAAAGAATGATTCATTTATTTATAGGTTATAGGGAAAACAAATATTTCTATTTCTTTTTTTCGATGCGAATTTGACACGACCTAGGGGAAATTGCTCTTTTTCATTTTCTTTCTGATCTACTAATATTAGTGGATGAATAGAAGAATGGTGGACTATATCATCAACTTATTCCATTTGTCTAGGAAAGCTAGCCATGATACATTGGAAGAATCCGTGGGGTCTTCCAATATCAATAAGTTGATTGTTTCGCTCCTCTATCTTCCAAAAGGAAAAAAGATCTCTGAGAGTTGTTTCGAATCCGAAAGAGAGTACTTGGGTTCTCCCAATAACTAAAAAGTGTAGCATCCCTGAATCTAACTGGGGTTCGCGTTGGTGGAGGAACATGATCGGAAAAAAGAGGGATTCGAGTTGTAAGATATCTAATGAAACCGTCGCTGGAATTGAAATCTTATTGAAAGAGAAAGATCCCAAATAATTCGCTCCAACAGACAGGCATGGTTCTATAGTCAAAGCAACTTCGTCACTTTCGTGTACCCATCGGACTTCCTTTCGGGGGTTCCTTAGGGACCGATTCACTCTGCGTAGATTGACCGAACGCGAGAAAACCTTCTACCGGGCAGCGATCGTGTTTTTCACGGGATTTCTCATTACTCATGTCAGCATTCTCACTTCTGATATCTCCATATCTTGCGAACGTATGTGAGAGGTGCGTATGCCACTCGTCAGAGGACGATGTAAGAGGTAGATAAATTGATACAAGAAGAAATTCGAGTTATTTCACGGAATAACACTCGTATATTTTGAGCTCGTAATGGTACCTCGCAATTCAAAAGCCTCTCTACGACTGAAGAGTGAGCGTGTTCTTGGGCCATCATAGAAACATAGATAGGGTCAACGACGGAACGAAGAACGAAACTGTACGATAGCTTTTTCGTACACGTTCACTTGCATCACATACACAAAATTTTCGTTATTTAAATCGAGTATCTCCGTCACTTGTAGTTATTTATCATTCAATGACTGACTGATAAAAAATACGGCAGTAAGATGGGGCAATACAAAAGTGTGTAAACTATAAAAATGAGTCAAAGTAGATTGTCCCACACTAGCACTTCCACACAATAATTCTACCAAAGGTGATCCTATTATAGGAATTTCTTCGGGTACACCTGTTACAATTTTCACTGCCCAATAACCGATTTGGTCCCAAGGTTAGATCTAACAACCAAAATACATGAATAAATAGATCTAATCCTACGAGGGGGTTAGATTGCTTACCGGTTTATTGTGAATAAACGTCTAGAACAATCCGAGATCCAAGATCCAAGAATTGAAAAGCCACCGTCTTCCGACGTGTATCTCAAGCAACACCAAGTGGATGGTGATTCAAGCCGCTTGACCTCCTCGATATGCTACCGGAATAATCCCGAGGATTATCCCAACTCAAACCTTAGTATTATAGCCTAAAATTCTAAGCTATAATACTCACCAATATGCGTGTAATGTGATTGATAAAAAGGCTTGGGAGAACTCTTTTTATATAGGAGAGTAATCCTTGTCCTCAAAGGATTTAATAATTAACCAATAATTATTAAATTAATCCTTTTCCTTAAAAAGATAAATCTAAAATATTCCTAAATTAATTAGGATATGCAAAAGATTTTGTTTTCCTTAAATTATTTAACACATAAATAATTTAATCACATGGCTTATTATTTATTAAGAAAACTAATTTCCCAACAAACGCACCACTTACAACCTAATTAATTAGGTTATGCGCATCTTACACCACAATGTGCCGAGTCCACGAAAAATTTCTTTTCCATGTATTTAATTATCTAGTACAACTAAACAATTAATCCACATATCAATTAAATAGTCTAATCCAACTATTTAATTATAATTGAGGTGAAACGACGAGAAAACCTACCTATGCTATATTAGGAGCCACGTCGGGGACCATTGACCCATATTCAGTAGCTACAATAAATTAAATAGTATTATCCGTCAGACCGAACAATAATATTCAATCTATTAATTCTGGGATTACACCACCATAAACCCGAAACTGAACTCTGCCGAATATAGATAACTTACACTCAACCATGAGTCGAAAGCGTCCACTGATATAATCATTACATACGGATAAATTCTCCATAGACTGTTCATTTCGAGTCAGGATATTTCCGTAAACCATTCTCGAAACAAATTATCCTTATTTACCATTAACCCCCTAGTGATTAATTAGTTTACATACCTGACTAGTAGCTAATTAGTCTAACATGAACTCCCGGGATCGATCATTTTCTTAGGGCTAATAAATAAGGGAACTGTTTGTCTACTTCCGAGGGAAGGAATGGATTCCATATCTGTGATAGCACAGACTACTCACTCATTCCAGAATAGAGCCAACGAGAAGTGTTGGACCACATACTACGAAGTGATCCTTACTAACTCATCAAACCCTACCCTAGTCTAAGCAGTTGTCTGTGATCACATCAGGATTGAGATTAATCCATATATGATCATATTGTGATTCGATAAGACTTCTCGATTACGGAATTATATCGAGAACTCAAATCAAATCGGTCCAGCCCTATATGATTATCATCATATATAAATGCCCCACTAGGTACCCTATTACCGACGATCCGGATGAGGCTGTCACACCGTAAAGCGTTCGGGCGCATTATTAGCATATTAATCATGAGACCCATCCTCAGATTAATCAACGCTACGGACTAAGTTAATTTTAAGTACATCTCACTAACTCAATCCTCTTGTGTATAGCCATGCAGTGAGTTATGTGATTACATAAACAAGGTACTTAGGGTTTTCAGTAGTGTCTTAATTATAAACATAAATGCATATAATAAGATGAATTATTAATTCTGTCCTAAAACAATTACATAATTGTCTTTCGGGCACTACACCTAACAATCTCCCACTTGCACGAAAGGCAAGTGGATTAATTGTTTTAAAGCACACCCCTTTATATTTATATCTACAACATTCTCCCACTTGCTCAAAACAAGTGACACATATCTCCAAGATTCATACCCTCCTAGCACATCTTAGTAATTAATCCTTCCAAGCACGACCGGAGTGTGCCGGGGTAGGTCAGTGACCCGGCGCGTACTTAGAATATGAATACCATGTGACTTGGTACATAGATCAGGTAGGTTGGCGTCCTGAGTCAATCTTTGGGATCGAAACTTCGTCTTTCCATCTAATCCGGTGGTACGATTTCAATATGCCTTTGATTCAACACCGAGGACGAAATCGACTTAACGATCATCCTTAATCTGACCTAAAGTCAGAATCAGTGTCATCACTTATATTCTAGTTCGCACCTGAATATACTAGCATATTATTCCTCATTCTCCCGAAGAGAGTTGAGGGTTGACTAAACATCCCATTTCGTATTCATCTGCAGGTTTAGATAACCATTCCTGAGAGGTAGGGTAGACTACATCGTTGAATGTTGCATAAATGCAAGGATATCTTAACCAGGTGAATGGATGGGATTGCTAATGATCGATTCTCGAGAATTTGAGCGAATCAAATCCTTTAGAATGAATCCCGATGGCATGTCAGACTCTGACTTCAGATAACACACCCATGTTGTTTCCAACTGTTTCAGAGTTACCATTCACAAACACTAATCCACATACTACTTTACTAATATTGATGCCAAGTCTACAAAAGACTTATCAACATTCTGGTCAAGTCCACATATTAAAATATCTGACTTTGAAATGACCTAGAGGTTCGCTTTAATCCCCAAAAGGATATAATCTATGGCAGGCATCCTGCCAAAAGGTTCTTTCTTAATAAATTAAGTTACCGTTAGTCTCGCAAAAAGGTCTGAGGGAATCACCCCTATTTTCTGCCTTGTAACGAATCCGCCATTTGTTCTTAGCTAAAACCCTTCTGTTTTGAATGAATTTAGATTCCGTTGTTCGGCAAGGAAGTCTTAGGGAATCACCCCTATTTCCCGCTTTCTGACGAAATCAAGCAAGACTGAGTGGTAAGAGAGATCACGGTCTGTTTAACTCTCTATCTTTTAAGGAATCACCCCTAAATTACTCAGCTTTGTGTTGAAAGTTTAAACTTTCCTATTCATTTGACTCTTCTCCGTGTAGTTCCAATAACTCTCATTGGGCCTGAGATACTCAGGTGGTTCTACAAGAGTTTCAACAAAACTGGAGTATCAAACTCCATTCACAGGGTTATGGCTTTTAAACCAACCTCTATGATCAGGATCCTACACAGCCCACAAAGGACTATAGGTCGTCAATCTACCCTATAGACCGTAAGGTCCTGCAATAGGTAATGGACAAACCATACTCCCACTGCGTTCGGGGTGGATTGATATACTTATCTAGTTTTAGTAGTTTTTATTAGTGTTACCACCAACTTCCGGTCTTGGATGTGGACTGAACAAATCAGTTAGTAACATCTTGAGTACAAATACTTCAAGATCTAAGGTTGTTATTTATGGACTCCATCGGACCGAGTTTGATAGTATAACCGTCATTCTCTGATTTTACGAGTTTTATAACCAACTTTACTCAATGCATTAAGATATTTCACGATTTGAACGTGTACGGAAAATTTCCAGTCCTACCTTCAAACACTCGGTGCTAAATGCCTCTATTTACGGAAGTGGGGTGAACCGAATTCACTCCTTATCCACAAATGTGTAGGCATATTTTAGGTAGACTTCTCGGTTTTTCATTACAACGTAAACCGTTATTTTGCAACCAATATCTTAAATGAGTTCAGCAGCATATCGTAGCACACCAATAACTATATAAGGCAAATTAATGGTGTATCCTTTAGTGAAAACGTTTCACTGGGAGGCAAGCCGAGCATCAGTCCCGAAGACTACTCAAGAACCTATTTTTGAGTATGGAATACTCTATCTCTGGTGAAATCAGATATTTCCTCCAAATATTTTGGATAAACTTACCGGAGTTTCGAGTAGTTATCAGACAATATGTCACCACTCAGAAGCTCCCACTAGCTTGTATCTTTCATATGACCCCGAAGGTTGTTATGAACAGGCTATGTTACTTCTTTAAATCTATTACCCTTTCCTGATTGAAAGAAAACATAGTCATTGTTCCTTTGAGACAGTGTTCCTTTGACTGGGAGATATGAATCACCCTAAGCCAGTCTTCAGATCTTGTCTTTAGGGAATATGCACTAATTAATAGAATAGAAAGAAGCGTTTATCGAAATATAGAAACCATTTGCGTTTATATATTTTAAGATGTGTTACTAATACCTTTTCAGCAATGCTTAGTGGTTCTGATTTTATCAAACAAATGTCCGAATCTTGGATTCGTGCTACGAATGTTATATTCATCGTCAATAAGACAAACAAATTATCCTTTTGAAAATGAATACGTTCGTTCCAACGAATCCGAAAACAGAAAATAAATTTTCTGTGATACTCAAGAATTGAATATGAGATTCATTTCCTTATATCACTCCCACTAGTCTATCTGAAATAACTGCCCATTGTCTATTTTATTTATCGTTTAATGCAAAGCTACCTAGTTCTTCCAAAGAACTTTAGCTTTAGAGAAAATTGCTAAGGATGCATTGGTCAGTGATCCGAAATCACATTCCTTATCCTCTAATTTCCAATTTATTAATTTTCCGGTTTAGCCTTAAAACTACTTAGTTTAGATGACTAACACGTATAAACATTCTTTCCCATTCTCGACTTTCCTTAGATGGAAACAGTCTTGAACTAGCGGTTCGTTTGAGTAGACACTACTCTTGAACTGTGGGATGTTCACTGTTACTTGCTTGGACTATCGATTTTTCTAATCGTCAAATCATAAGACCGAAGCTCCTACTAGTTTATCGGTTCCAAATACCGTCTAACTAGCAACATTTTGTTCGAATGGTTTGAAAGATCATAATAAGCTCCAACTAGTTTATCGGTTCAAAATACCGTCTAACTAGCAACACTTTGTATTTATGATTTTTCAAAGACTAGAAAATCACTCAGAACTAAGCTCCCAGTAGTTTATCAGCTCCAAATACTGTCTAACTAGCAACGCTTTATTCTTGTTTTTCCGATGAATGGAAAAACTCTTGTGTAGTCCATTACACATTTCTAATAATTCAGAAAAACAACAAATCATAAGACTAAGGCTCCCACTAGTTTATCGGTTCCTAATACCGTCTAACTAGCAATGCCTTATGTATATGATTTTCCAATTTTTCGATTTAGAAATTTGTTGTGTAATTACACTTTTAAAATTCACTAAATGAATATGTCTGATAGTCTTATATCATCTTTTGTAAACTAAGTATGGTCGTCTCTCGTTCAACACGAGTGACACCCATGACATACCTATAATATGTCACTTAAGTTTTTAAAGGCTCAAGGGAAAAATCTCTTCCGAAAAATTAACTGCATTCTTTTGATAATTACAACGTACCTATTACTTTCCACATTTTTAATGAAGTCCTATTACTAACAGTTTAGTAGCCTAGAGATTTAGTTGTAAACAAATATGACAGAAAGTTAAATTCAAAATTAAAATTTCACTACTAGATTTTTATTTTAGGAATTATAAACTATAAAAAAGTTTATCCTACCATTCCAAGGATTTAACCTCGCACCTCAGTGCCGCCGTAGGGTAGGTCAAAGAGGTGACGGTTAAACTGAGACAATCTCTCTCAATGATTAGTCTTCGAGAATCGAACATCTCACGGGAATCAAACATCCCGGACCTTAATCATCGATTACCTTCCTTTTTCTAGCCTAGATATTTCGAAAATATCCATAAAGAGTGTGACCTACTATATCAGATCTCAAAGTACGCCCCGAGTATGCCGCCGTAGGGTCGGTCAGTGACTCGACGAGTACCCAAAATCCTATCCTTTCGGAGACCAAGCCTTGAATTTTGATTGGGGTGAACACCATCCGTAGTGGGGCCGAAATCAAAGCGGCTCGAGGCGTCACCCTTCTCTCACGTGCTTGCACCTATAGTAGAGGCCGTGGGGTCGGCCGTCGCCTTCCCCGCTCCCACTCAATAATTTGAAAAAGTGGTGGGTTTACTAATTACGGTTTCGGTCTTGACAATAAGAAACAATAAATCAAAGTACTCCGAACATGGTCGGTTATGTAGGCAAGCCTACGCCGTCTTATTCGTTGGAACATATGTGACAGTTTAGGCTAATCCGGCAAGAGAAGCCCCGTTTAGCCCGAAGGCTTATCGGCTATGCTAAGTCTTGTCGAATTACTGTATCGTACATCACACGTGGATGGGATTCGATTGAGCCGAAGCTCGGTTGAACTCTCCCAACCATGGTTAGACCATTTTCGAACCCATGTACTAAGATTTTCCGATTTTTAAATTGTCAACCAAAGCGCAATCTTGTTTCTTTTTAAGGTGGGTTCACTGAGAAGCCATCACCGAAAAACTCAATGATTTATCTAAGTGGGATTCACCGAGAATCCATCACTAAAATCGTAACGATTGACAAAACCCGGTTCCTCGGTTTTTATAATTAGTTACTTATTTATTAACTACCACATATTAATTAAATAAGCCTTTAAACTAATTATACGAGTTATACATGCCTAATTTATTCGAAATAAACTAGCTACATGTATGCATTGGAGTGGAATCATGATATGATGCATGTCATGGCAATTTTCCGGTTATATCATACAATTTTCGATCATACACGAAAAAAAAAAAATAACGGAAAAATAAACACCGAGATGGACCGGTGGTACCCCCGACTAACCTATTTTCTAAGGAAAAGTAAAAACTTAATCTAATCTTCGAGTCTTGAACTTCGAATCTTGAACTCGAACCACCGGATCACGAACCACGAACACCCGAGAGGAGAAAGGCCTTTTAAGTAAATAAATCCAATTTATAAAATACAACCCCTTAAAATAATTGTTTTTTTTTCTTTATGCGGCTGATATTTAAATTATTTTCCAGATTTTTTTTTTTTTTTTGCTGCCAAAAGACGGCAGATAAAAAATCAGATTATAAAAAAAATTGATCACAGCCGCATGGCTAAAAAAACCCTAGCCGCATGCAAGTTTAGACAGAAATTGGAAATTCAGGTTGTGTCACACCTTTGACTTGCAAATCAGGTCGTACCTTTTTTGACATGGAAAATCAGGTAAACGTAGGATTCCTTATGTTTAAACGTAAGAAAACCTACGTTTAAACGTAAGAAAACCTACGTTTAAACGTAGAGAAATTTGAATAATTGCAACTCCTAATTTATTGAAATAACCTACATTTAAACGTAGATTCCTTACGTTTAAACGTAAAGAATCTACGTTTAAATGTAGGCTATTTCAATAAATTAGGAAAGTTGCAATTATTCAAATTTCTCTACGTTTAAACGTAGGGTTTCTTACGTTTAAACGTAAGGAACCCTACGTTTAACGGTAAGGTCCTGATGGGTTTTGAATAACACACACACACTCTCTCTCTCTTCTATCCCCTTCCACTAGCTCTAATCCCTACGTTTCTCATCAGTTTCTTTACGTCTGGACGGCGATTTTGCACCAAATATTCAGATTTGGCACCTCTGCTCTCAAGCATAATGGATCAAAATAATATAGAAAGTGTTAGTGTTTCCCTTTATGATGCATTTAAAATGTTTTATTGTTATATTGTTTTCCTAAATTATGTTGTATATATTTTCCAATTTTTAGTGTTTTGTAGTGGTGATTAGCCTGATATTTGTTGGCCTTGTGGTGATATTTGTTGGCCTTGTGGTGACTAATAGAGGGGATTAGCCTAATTTTTCTTTATGTGGGTTGAAGTAAGAGAGAAATTTTGAAGAAGACGATTAAACTGGATTTTCTGTGTTTAGGCTGGTTTTTCTACGTCTGAACGTAGTTTTTCTATGTCTGGACGTAGAGTTTCTACGACTGGACGTAGGTTTTTCTACGTCTGGACGTAGAAAACCGTTCTTAAGTCCTCTTTTGTATTTTTGTATGCAGATTTTTCCAGTTTATAGGGTTTAGGTTAGTCTTGATTGTAATTTGATAAAAACATGCAATTTGTTGCTAGGTATGTTTAAATTTGGGACATTGAAGTTGATAGTGTATGAGTATGGTGTTACTATGCATTTTTTCTTGTATATGTTGAGATTGATTGAGGCTTGATGGTGAGATTGATGGTTTGATCGTGCATAAGGGTGCTGTTCCTACCCAAAATGGTATCGAAAATGGCTCGTTTTACGAGAGACCATTGTTATTGGAAATATTGATCACACTTACACTTACATTAATCATTTAGGTATTGGTAGCTCTGTTTTTTCTTCTTTGGTATTAGATGTACTATATAGTTGATTTACTTCACAATGTTAGTGTATAAAGCTTGTGATTGACTAGTATATGTGTGTGATTGACTTGAAACAATGCTATTTTTTAACGGTTGATTGGCACTCATGGAACTGAAGTCTACAAAGTAAAGAAAATTTGACATGGACTTTTAGAGGGGAAAAGACCAAGCTCTCGGATCTTCTTGACATTCACATGAGAAGGATCGGATTTGAGGGAACATTGAGAGGTGGGGTTTTTGGAGAATTCATTCAAATGTACGAGCACTGGCAGTTTTCCGCCAAAGTTTTGCAATATGTATGTTTCAGTGCCGTTTATCCGAATGTGGCCGGTGAGCTTCATTTTAGATTTGGTGAGACGACCGCGAAGTTCGGTAGGCGGGAGTTTTGCATGATGACCGGTTTTAGGTTTGGTGATCTCCCGGAAGCTCTCGATAGTTATTCCAGGTGTTTTGCTGAGGGGACATACGGACACATCCATCATCCCGACCCAAAACCGATCACCATACCAGATATTGAGAGATGGTTATTGGATCAGGGTGAGCATCATGAAGTTCTCTACCGTGTAGGTTTAGTCTACCTTATTCACGGTATTATGATGGATCATGATGAGACTACTAAGGTACCTCGTGAGACCTTCTATTTGGTTGAGAATGTAGAAGGCCTAAATGACTTTCCATGGGGTACTTGGTTGTGGGATCAGATTTATAGAAAGATCTGTCGCATGATGAATACCTACAAGGAAAGTGTAGAAGGTAGGGTGACGATACAAGGGGTTATACATGCCTTACAGTTTTGGGCTTACGAGACCCTCCAGGACATTGTTGTTCCGACTATTGCTGCCACACTCAGAGCTCCTGATGCAACTCCTCGGATGATGAGATGGAGTTGCAAGACTACCCCTCTGCAGTGGAAGGGGGTGTTGGCGAAGGCAAGTAAGGTATTAAGCTTAATAAATATTTTCTTTTAATTATTTCTGGTATGGTTAAACATTTTCTTATTGTTAATTCTAATGAAATATACATTGTTTGCAGAGCCGTGTTATAGGATATCTGGCTGCAAGGGAAGTTGATAGGGAGTTGATGCTACATGGGGGCATCCCTGATGCGGAGATTAATGAGCCACCACGTGTGATCCCTCGGCCTGTACCAATTGCATGGCCACCTCCTAGACGTTCATCTACTACACAGCAACCACGCTCTGCTACATAACAGTCAGCCTCTACTTCACAACAGCCTCTACCTCCTCATTCACGACGTGTGCCGTACGGTTCATACACCGAGATGCTGTGCGGAAGAAGATGAATCGATGAAGAAGATGAAGGCGCCGGGCTTTATAGGGATGTGAAGAGAAGGATAGATAATGGGTTGAATGACATTCGGGAGGAAATTCACCGGCGTAATGACGAGAATCGTAATTTGAGAGGTTATACAAATGCGTAACGAGCATGGGGCGATACTTCTTGAACTTAAGGGGTTGATGCGTACGCTGTCATCCAGAGATCAGGTAAAAAATTATTTCATTGTCAATTTATTTATGCGATAAATTTAGTTGTATGTATTATGATACTAACCGGGCAACATCTTTTCAGTCTACCCATCATCGCCCTCCACCTCCTTCACCTCCTCCACATGATACTGACCGGGCCACATCTTCTCAGTTTTCCCCTGATGGGTCTACATAGGGTCATCGTACTGATCAGTCTCCACTTGGTCATCATACTCATCAGCCTCCACCTGGTCAGCATACGCATCAGCATACTCATCCATATCCTACCCCGTCCGCCGATGACCTGATGATGATGTTCGGGTTTGATAAGATTCTTGAAGGCATTTCCCAACACGGGCAAGATGGAGTGCAGCTGGAGGGGGTGCAGCTGGAGGGAGTTCAGAAGGAGGGAGTCGAGAAGGATTTCGTCGATGAATTATTCGTGGAGGATCCTTATTCGGGTAAGCATTATGTTATTTATATCTAATTATTGTTTAGTAGGTTATTTATATTGAAATTTGTATTATTAACATAGATATTGTTTGTTATCGTGAATTGATGAGAGTGCCTATTTTGATGCAGATACTGTCGATGCTACTACCGAGGCTACGACCTCTCCCGAGACTACGACCCCTACCGTGGCTACGACCCCTCCCGAGACTACGACCCCTACCCCTCCCGAGGCTACCATCCCTCCCCCTCCCGAGGCTACGCCTCCTCTCCCTCCCGAGGCTATGCCCCCTCCCCCTCCTGAGGCTACGCCTCCTCCCCCTCCCGAGGCTACGACCAACCAGGCATCGGTTATGGAGCCTGCGATGGATTATAGTAAGTTATTTGATTTTTAATTTCGAAACTATAAATTATATTTTGAAAAACTATCTAACTTGATCATGTATTGAAATTTGTTTAGCTGGTGGCCCAAGTGTTGTACAATTGGGTAAACGAAAGGCGGTTGATGCAATTGAGAGAAGATTGACGACCCGTCAGACTACTAGCCGACCACGGTATTTAACTGATGGGTCTCACATAGTCAATATGCCCGGTGATAACGTTGTGAGATGGTCAGTGTTGAAAAAGTTTCCGGACGAGCTGGAAAACAAGTTCACAACGTGGTACCAACAAGAAGATCCGCCCCCAATTGAGATTCCGACGGGGTACGCAGCTGGTTTCCGCCTTACAGAATTGTTTGGCAAGGCGTGGTTCACACGTCTCCATGGCCCTCTTTCAGAGTTAGACCGAGAAGTATATTCTTGTGACTTCATTTTCATATTTCTGAAATTTTCATATTTCTGATTTCATTATCTCTAACTTATTTTTGCATGCGTACAGCATGTCGATGCGTATCTGCACCTGATACAACGGCAAATGGAAGCACATCCAGGATGCTTTCAACCGTTACGGCCATTGCATACTCTGAATTAGCCGCCTTTTATGGGCAAGGTCATGTAGATCAGGGAAAGCCGCCAGACAAAACGCACATTCCAGACTTTGTGGATCGGTACGTCAAGCAATGGGATGAAAACACCGTGATCTACATTCCCTGGTCCATTAGTTATGCTCACTGGGCAGCTGTCGAAGTGTCTATTCCCGAATGGAAGATTAGGGTGTGGGATTGTCTGTCGGTGCAACCGTATAAGGCTGATGTGAAGAAAAACATCAAAGCGTGGGGTGTTTCGTTTATGAGAGTGTTGGAGACGGATGCTCGTCTACGTCAACTCCCACAAATGGTTGATCCAGCGAAGACTCTTTTTGATGTCAGAGTAGTAAAACCTGAATTCGTACCACAAATGCCAATTTCGTAAGTGTTATAAACTTCAAACTATTTATTATATTATACAGTTTATACTATTCTTACACTATTCATATTATACAGGGGTGAGTGTGGGGTATACACGGTCAAGTTCATTGAGCATTTGATGCACAAGGAAGACTTTTCTCTGATCCATCATGACAATATGCCGTTGCTAAGAAAGAAACTTTGTGTACATCTATTTAATCAAATAGTAGATATATAGGTATTTTTTGTGTATGTTGTTTTGACAAACCGTGTAGGAGTAGGAATTTTTGGTGTATGTTATATTTTTGGTATTTTGTTGTATGTTGGTAGCCATTTATATTTTGGGTGTATGTTGTTTTGATGAGTATTCAATCTATTTAAAAAACAACTCAACTTAAAATGCAACATTCAATTTGAATTTCTCTACGTCCAAACGTAGAGAATGTACGTCCAAACGTAGGGAATGCAACATTCTCTACGTCAGAACGTAGAGAACCTAGTCCAAATGTATTGCTGCAACATTCTCTGCATTTGAACGTAGATAACCTACGTCCAAACGTAGGGAATGCAACATTCTCTACGTCCAAACGTAGGGAATGCAAGTACTAGTGTGGTACATGGCAATTATTGTTGTTGTACAAGTACGAGCCATTTCTCTTATTTCTTCAAACTCTTCTAAGTAGTGTAAAGAGAACCACTTCTTCACCTTTCAATTTATAATCTACACTGAAGCTAATGGATAATGATCGTTTCTTTAAAGTTCTTGATGGCGGTTTCGCAACAAGTTTGGTATGTCATTATTAATTAACTAACTTTTATATCACTTGTATTATGATCAAACAAACGTGAAATGTTTCTTTTTTCATAGACATTACCTCCAGCATACGTTAATAGGTTGAACGACATGCTGAGGAACCTAGATAGGGCCGTTCTCAAAAGCCGATTAGGGACATGGGAAGTGAGGGTTGGAGCCACAGACAATGGAATTCTTCGTTTCTTTGGGGAAGGTTGGGAGGAGTATGTGGCGGCTCATTACTTGAATGAGAGGGAGTTTATAGTGTTTGAACACAGGGGGGATTTCACTTTGGACACTCTTGTTTATGATCACACTTCTTATGAGAAGACTTTTTCTGAGTCCGAGAGTGAAGAAGATGATGCAGATGATGATGCAGGTGCAGGTAACCAAAATCCCCATTTTCAAACGACGCTGCCACACTGGGTATTTTCACATGGTTGTTATTATGTGGTGAGATATTTAATATATTTTTAGTTGTTTTCTTGTTTGATATTTTTTCCCCATTTTGAAACATTATTTAAATTTGTTTGTGATTTGTAGAGTATTCCAAAGGCATTTGCGAGAACAAACGACATGTTGCGAAACAAGACCGTGGAACTGCGAATTGCCACAGGGGAATCATGGCCTGCTAGAATTGTCTATATGGTAAATCAAAAGTTCGTTTAAGCAGGTTGAATGATTTCATTACGGACAATAACCTAAATGCGGGAGATGAATGCAGCTTTGAAGTCATTGATCAACCTATAGAAAATCACGTCGTGTTTAATGTGGTGATTACTAAATATTGAAGATCATTTATTTAGGCGTCATCCTATCCTATTTAATGATCACCCTTAGTTTATTTAAGCGTCATCTTATTGTTATCTCAATGTATCATTACTCTTTGTTTTTATGTTTGTAAGCAAGTATATAAGCCAACGTATCATTACTCTTTTTTCTTGTGTGTAAGCCCCGTAATAATTACTGTTAGATTAATAACCGAATACAATCATTACTACAATCCATTAATAAAATACTACATTATATTAATACGTTACACAATAACGATCCATTCTAATGCCACCATAACAAAAATCAATGACTTCCTACCGGTATTGCGTTCAACTGGCTCTGTTATGTCCTGGATGTTTGCAGTTAGTACATACATTCTGATGGCCTGGACGTTCCCATTCAAAAGGGATTCTAGTGGTATTAATTCTACCTCTTCTTGGAGCTCCACTGGCATCAGGCGCATATCTCATATTATGCACTCCGACTTTCATGTTTCTTACCGCCTCCGGAACATCCCAATCCTCCCCGTTAGGAACCTGGATATATGCTACCCATGTAAATCTCCTTGAAACATTCGGCTACTCTATAATACCGTGAACGAGTTCGGGTGGACTAATTCTCGCGTGTTGTCTTTCGGTCGTTATAGCATGCGTACATGCTATTTCCATATTCTCAAAATAACCACATTAACACTTCCTCTCTCGTAGATTTACCGTCCCATGAAGCAAGTTATTTCCATGAACCTCAAACTGATAGGGGTTAATAGGATTAACCCTGAACTTCCTTCTAGCAGTAATATTCAAAGCCACTATTTTATCGATCTCCGGTGCTAACACGTCGCACAATCAAGCGCCTTCGTCGTCTATCATTATACCATCTCTCAAAGTGTAGCTCTAATGAATTCCAAGAGGCTAGGAACAGCCAACGATGAGCTCCTCTAATCGCACAAGCTTGAAACTTTTCGCCGTAATTGCTTGTCATTAAGGCGTATCTTTTCCCAGGAAATTTGGCACGCGCCCACCATTCAACACCTATTTCTTCTAGTTTTAGATATGCGCCAAGACATTGTGCCTTGATTAGGGTGTACTTTCGGAGAAATTCGGCCTCCGAGAATGCATAGGCTGTTTGATAGAATGTGTCTTCACAAAAACCGTAATCCTTCCATTTTTTTTGTTAGATTGCCCTTTAAGTGATGATAGCAAACACCGTGATATGCACTGGGAAATACCTGACCAATCGCATTTCTAATACCCTTGTGTCTGTCAGATATAAAGCTCAAATTTTCAGCATGGATACCTTCAATGGCCACCCTCAATTGTCTCATGAAATACCCCCATGAATCGTTGCATTCTTTTACAGCAATACCGAAGGCTACAGAGAATAGGTGGTCACCGGCATCTACAGCAACAACAACAAATAGTTGCCCTGAGAAACGGGTTTTTAGATGAGTGGCGTCCACACACAAAATAGGTCGACAATACTTGAAACCACGACGACTTGCTCCCAAAGCCATGAAACAACTACCGAACCTTCCCAGATTATCAAGCTGAAAGTCAACATAGGTCCCTTCATTGACCTCACGCACCATCCACATGTACGAGGGTATCGCATTGTAACACTCCGTCGGTGAACCTCTAACCAGCATTATCATCATCTCGTGAGCTCAGTATGCTTGGTCATAAGTCAACTGTACACTGTAAGTTGTGAGCATGTCCTCCATAATATGTCTGGGTTTATACTCATTGCCGAGTTCTTCCATTTTCTGACTTAGCAGACTCGCAATAACAATAGGTGTTGCTTGTCGATTGTCATTATCCGCATTTTGAGAGGCACAAGTATGCACATCATTCAACGTTGTGATCTCAAATGTATGTGTTGTATTTGTCTTCACCCTTTTCGCCCTTACATGCCATTTGCATGTATCGTTTAGACATGTGTAATACAAGCAACGTGTGTCCGACCTACCCAATCTCATCTGAAAATTATTGGCAACCGCATATGATTTTATTTTCAAATTAAAATCTTCTTTCGAATCATATTGCTTCCCAATGAACAATTCGTTCACGTCATTCATATGTAACGTACCGGTAGATAGACACTGCGGTAAATCATCATCTTCAAATGTGGGAATCCTCCATGAATAATCTTCTCGTACACTAGCCCTAGCATTGTCACCCTGATTATTGTTGTCATCCCTGCCTGTTTGATCGGTTTGAATATGAGGTGCAAACGGAGAAGCCAAAAAACTAGTGACTGATCCACCAAACAAATTATATGGCTGTTGGATAGGTTGAGCACGACTACTTGAAGGTTGGTTAGGAGGATACTGAAACGGATTATATGATTGGCTATTTATAACATTATAACTTGGAGGACCGAATTCAAACGGAGCAAGTGTATTCACCAACCATTTCAACACGAACATGACTACTTGAAGGTTGATTTGAAAGATTATGACTTGGTCTGACTGGTTCATACTGAAACTGTTGGTCCGAAGCTTCACCAAGCCTTTGTGTAGGAACATGGTTTTCAAACCCACGACATCCATACTGTTGCTCGAATGGATTAAAATTTGGATATGTAGCAAGTTCTTGTACCGGAGAAGGGAAATTACCAAGACTATAATCCGAATTATTGTTATCATCCGGGGCATTGCAATCTTGATTTAAATCAATGCCATCATCCTCAAATATCGGTTCATTGTTTGCCTCCACTGGTGTAGCATTCACGCAAAAAATTACATTTTTACTGTCAGAGGCCGCTTCGATGTAACCATTTATTGTCTCGTCGTCTAAGATATCATCAGGTGGTATATTCCCCACACTAGCATAAGTAAACAAAGCTTTTACGCCGAGCTTTGAAACAGACCGATCAATACCAAGCCTCACATGCAATTTATCCAACAACGCATTCAATCTTATGTTCTTTCGGACAAATAATGAGAACATCGATCCATTTACATGATTCCACCGGTTATAGAGAGGATCGTACGTAAATTCTCCGTTGAACGAGACAACAATCATAGAGTTGCGATTATTTGTTTTTTAAAAAAAAACAATTCAAGTCATTATTAAATCATTCAATATCAACTTAGATAACAACTTAAAATGCATTATATACATTCAATATAATAATTCAAAACCCTACCTAAGCAAATTTATCACAAATAGAAAACAAAATATACTTACACGAAAACCCTACAAATTAAACCCCAACAAGGAAACAAAGACTATTTTTCCCTTTTAAGATGTTTCAAACAAGGAAACTAAGACTTTTAACACTGGTTTGAAAGATCATAATAAAGCTCCCACTAGTTTATCGGTTCCAAATACCGTCTAACTAGCAACACTTTGTATTTATGATTTTTCAAAGATTAGAAAATCACTCAGAACTAAGCTCCCCCACTAGTTTATCAGCTCCAAATACTGTCTAACTAGCAACGCTTTATTCTTGTTTTTCCGATGAATGGAAAAACTCTTGTGCAGTCCATTACACATTTCTAATAATTCAGAAAAACAACAAATCATAAGACTAAGGCTCCCACTAGTTTATCGGTTCCAAATACCGTCTAACTAGCAACGCCTTATGTATATGATTTTCCAATTTTTCGATTTAGAAATTTGTTGTGTAATTACACTTTTAAAATTCACTAAATGAATTTGTCTGATAGTCCTATATCATATTTTGTAAACCAAGTATGGTCGTCTTTCGTTCAACACGAGTGACACCCGTGACATACCTATACTATGTCACTTAAGTTTTTAATGGCTCAAGGGAAAAATTTCTTCCGAAAAATTAACTGCATTCTTTTGATAATTACAACGTACCTATTACTTTCCACATTTTTAATGAAGTCCTATTACTAACAGTTTAGTAGCCTAGAGATTTATTTGTTAACAAATATGATAGAAAGTTAAATTCAAAATTAAAATTTCACTACTAGATTTTTATTTTAGGAATTATAAACTATAAAAAAGTTTATCCTACCATTCCAAGGATTTAACCTCGCACCTCAGTGCCGCCGTAGGGTAGGTCAAAGAGGTGACGGTTAAACTGAGACAATCTCTCTCAATGATTAGTCTTCGAGAATCGAACATCTCACGGGAATCAAACATCCCGGACCTTAATCATCGATTACCTTCCTTTTTCTAGCCTAGATATTTTGAAAATATCCATAAAGAGTGTGACCTACTATATCAGATCTCAAAGTACGCCCCGAGTATACCGCCGTAGGGTCGGTCAATGACCCGACGAGTACCCAAAATCCTATCCTTTCGGAGACCAAGCCTTGAATTTTGATAGGGGTGAACACCATCCGTAGGGGGCCGAAATCAAAGCGGCTCGAGGCGTCACCCTTCTCTCACGTGCTTGCACCTATAGTAGAGGCCGTGGGGTCGGCTGTCGTCTTCCCCGCTCCCACTCAATAATTTGAAAAAGTGGTGGGTTTACTAATTACGGTTTCGGTCTTGACAATAAGAAACAATAAATCAAAGTACTCGAACGGGGTCGGTTATGTAGGCAAGCCTACGCCGTCTTATTCGTTGGAACATACGTGACAAGTTCAGCTAATCCGGCAAGAGAAGCCCCGTTTAGCCCGAAGGCTTATCGGCTATGCTAAGTCTTGTCGAATTACTGTATCGTACGTCACACGTGGAGGGGAGTCGATTGAGCCGAAGCTCGGTTGAACTCTCCCAACCATGGTTAGACCATTTTCGAACCCATGTACTAAGATTTTCCGATTTCTAAATTGTCAACAAAAGCGCAATCTCGTTTCTGTTTAAGGTGGGTTCACTGAGAAGCCATCACCGAAAAACTCAATGATTTATCTAATTGGGATTCACCGAGAATCCATCACTAAAATCGTAACGATTGACAAAACCCGGTTCCTCGGTTTTTATAATTAGTTACTTATTTATTAACTACCACATATTAATTAAATAAGCCTTTAAACTAATTATACGAGTTATACATGCCTAATTTATTCGAAATAAACTAGCTACATGTATGCATTGGAGTGGAATCATGATATGATGCGTACGTATGGCAATTTTCCGGTTATATCATACAATTTTCGATCATACACGAAAAAAAAAAATTCTTTATGCGGCTGATATTTAAATTATTTTCCAGAAATTTTTTTTTTATTTTTTATTTTTTCTGCCAAAAGACGGCAGATAAAAAATCAGATTATAAAAAAAAGGGTCAAGGGTCCAAAAGGACACATATTGGACTTAATTAGGCAAATAGGACACTAAGAAATCTTATTTGGTTATAAGGACACAAAATTAATACATAGACCAATCTACCCTCAATTAATTAAAAAAAAAAAAAAAGCGGCGCCGAAAGATGCTAACCTGTTGTTTTGTTATTTTAGCATCATATTCAGGACACTAATGCTACATCAACCGAATAATTTCACAACATTTCTACAGAAAATAAATCCCAGCCATTGATTGGCTAGAGGATAACAAATGAAAAAAAAAAAAAAAAAAAAAAAAAAACTGAATGGCAAAGATAATGTCTCGGTGATGTTTTATGAATTTAATTCGGTGAATGTACACTCCTATTCAGGATGCTAACATGTTGTTTTTATTTGTTTTTAGTTTTTTTTTTTTTTTTTTTTTTTTTTTTCTCTGGACGCTGAGACGTTTTTTTTTTTTGTTTTTCGGTGACCACTGCATTGACCACCGCGATGAATTGATAACCCCGATGCAACGATCATCTCGATGCAGAGAAACCGCGATAAATTGACACCGCGACGCAAAGACGTCGCGATAAAGTGACACCACGATGCAGAGACATCGCGATATTATGACATTTGACGATGCAAAGACACCGCGATGCAGAGACACCCGCGATGACCACCGCGATGCAGTGACCACCCCAATGCAACGACCACCGCGATGCAGTGATCACCCCCGATGCATTGACCACCTCGATGTAGACACACGCGCGACACCGCGAAGCGAGACACCGCGATACATTGACCACCGCTACGAAATGTCACCGTATTGCGCAGACACGGCGAAACGGAGATGAAGAGACACGACGACGAGGTGACACCGTGATGCGACGCGCGATGCGAGAGACCGCGATTCACGACAACCGCAATGCAGTGACCACCCCTGATGCAGAGACACCGCGATACAATGACCACCCCCGATGCAGAGACACCGCGATGTAGAGACACCACGTTGAAGTGACACCGCAATGCATTGACCACCCCAGGTCCATTGACTACCCCGATGCATTGACCACCACGATGTAGTGACACCCTTGATGCAGAGACGCCGCGATGAAGAGACGCATCGATGAAGTGACACCACGATGCATTGACCACCTTAGATTCATCGACCACCGCGATGTAGTGACACCCTTGATGCAGAGACGCCGCGATGAAGAGACGCATCGATGAAGTGACACCACGATGCATTGACCACCCTAGATTCATCGACCACCGCGTTGCAGTGGCCACCCCTAATGCACAGACACCGCGATGTAGTGACCACCCCCGATGCAGAGACACCGTGAAGTAGTGACCACCCCGATGCAAAGACACTGCAATGCAGAGACACCGTGATGCAGTGACCACCCCCGATGCAGAGACACCACGATGCAATGACCACCCCCGATACAGAGACGCTTGCAGAGACCCCGCGATGCAGAGACACCTCAAATGCAGTGACCACTGCGATGCATTGACCACCGCGAAACATTGACCACCGCGATGCATTGACCACCCTCAATCTATTGACCACTGTGATGCAGTGGCCACCCCGATGCAGAGACACCACGATGCAGTGACAACCCTTGATGCAGAGACACCGCGATGAAGATTGGGCAATTGAATCCAAACAAGAACCTCAGAGTTGATATTCATACTAAAATAAAAAAAACTCAGGCATCCTTTTAAGCAAAAGAGACATATGCAGTGACAACCCCGATGCAAAGATGCCTCGATAAAGTGACGCCGCGATGCATTGACCACCCCAGATCCATTGTCCACCTTGATGTAGTGGCCACCTACGATGCAGTGACCACCCCCGATGCAGATACACCATGATGTAGTGACCACCCCGATGAAGAGACGCCTGTAGAGACGCTACGATGCAGAGACACCTCGATGCGGAGACACCTTCAATGTAGTGACCATCGCAATGCATTGACCACCGCGATGCATTGACCACCCTCAATCTAATGACCACCGCAATGCAGTGGCCACCCCCGATGCAGAGACACCGCGATGAAGTGACCACAGCGACGCATTGACCATCACGACACATTGATCACACCCGATGAAGAGACACCGCGATGCAGAGACACCGTGATACATTGATCACACACGATGCAGAGACACCGCGATGAAGTGACATCGAGATGTAAAGACACCGTGATGAAGTGACATCGAGATGTAAAGACACCGTGATGCAGAGACATTGCGATGTTATAAAATTTGACGATGCAGAGAAACCGCAATGGAGATACATCGCGATTAAGAGACACCGCGATGCAGAGACACCGTGGTGAAGTGACACCGCATTGCAGAGACATTGCGATGCAGAGACATTGCGACGCATCGATGAAGTGACACCACGATGCATTGACCACCCTAGATTCATCGACCACCGCGTTGCAGTGGCCACCCCTAATGCACAGACACCGCGATGTAGTGACCACCCCCGATGCAGAGACACCGTGAAGTAGTGACCACCCCGATGCAAAGACACTGCGATGTAGACACCGTGATGTAGTGACCAACCCCGATGCAGAGACACCACGATGCAATGACCACCCCCGATACAGAGACGCTTGCAGAGACCCCGCGATGCAGAGACACCTCAAATGCAGTGACCACTGCGATGCATTGACCACCGCGAAGCATTGACCACCGCGATGCATTGACCACCCTCAATCTATTGACCACTATGATGCAGTGGCCACCCCGATGCAGAGACACCACGATGCAGTGACAACCCTTGATGCAGAGACACCGCGATGAAGATTGGGCAATTGAATCCAAACAAGAACCTCAGAGTTGATATTCATACTAAAATAAAAAAAACTCAGGCATCCTTTCAAGCAAAAGAGACATATGCAGTGACAACCCCGATGCAAAGATGCCTCGATAAAGTGACACCGCGATGCATTGACCACCCCAGATCCATTGTCCACCTTGATGTAGTGGCCACCTACGATGCAGTGACCACCCCCGATGCAGATACACCACGATGCAGTGACCACCCCGATGAAGAGACGCCTGTAGAGACGCTACGATGCATAGACACCTCGATGCGGAGACACCTTCAATGTAGTGACCATCGCAATGCATTGACCACGCGATGCATTGACCACCCTCAATCTAATGACCACCGCAATACAGTGGCCACCCCCGATGCAGAGACACCGCGATGAAGTTGACCACATCGACGCATTGACCATCGCGACACATTGATCACACCCGATGAAGAGACACCGTGATACATTGATCACACACGATGCAGAGACACCGCGATGAAGTGACATCGAGATGTAAAGACACCGTGATGAAGTGACATCGAGATGTAAAGACACCGTGATGCAGAGACATCGCGATGTTATAAAATTTGACGATGCAGAGAAACCGCAATGGAGAGACATCGCGATTAAGAGACACCGCGATACAGAGACACCGTGGTGAAGTGACACCGCATTGCAGAGACATTGCGATGCAGAGACACCGCGATGAAGTGACACCGCCATGCAGAGACACCGCGATGCAGAGACACCGCGATGAAGTTACACCGCGATGCAGAGACACCACGATGAAGTGACACCGCAATGCTGAGACACCGTGATGAAGTGACCACCCCCGATGCAGAGACACCGCGATGAAGTTACACCGCGATTTATTGACCACCTCAGATCAATTGACCACCGCGATGCAGTGGCCACCCCCGATCCATTAACCACCGTGATGCAGTGGTCACCCCCGATGCAGAGACACTGCGATGCAGTGACCACCCTCAATGCAGAGACACCTCGGTGCAGTGACCACCCCAAATGCAGAGACACCGCGATGTAGTGACCACCCCTGATGCATTGACGCCGCGATGCAGAGACAACACAATGAAGTGACACCGCATTGTAGTGACACAACGATGTTATGACATTTGACGATGCAGAGACACCGTGATGCAGAGATGACGTGATGCATTCACCACCGCGATGCAGTGACCACCCCCATTGCATAGACACCGCGGTGCAGAGACACCACGATGCAGAGACACAGCGATGCACTAACAATTGCGATGCAGTGACCATCCCGATGCAGTGACCATCCGATGCAGTGACCACCTCCGATGCAGTGACATTTGATTTTCTGAGCATACAACTTTATTTCTGAAAATCGAAATTTTCTTCATAAAATCAACGCGGTGCAGTGACATGTGAAGATGAAGTGACATGTGAATTAAGGTTGTAAGTAAGCCGAGCTACTCGTGGGCTACTCGTACTCGACTCGCGAGAGAGTTTGACTCAATTAGGTTTTTTTCGAGTTCGAGCTCGAGCTATTAGAATAATTAACCGAGCAGATCTTGAGTTTTAAAATATAGTAATCGCATACCTCGCAAGCTAATCAAGCTTCGTTAAATAATTATTTAAATAATTATATTTCATAAATTTATTATAAAATATTGTTTTTTGTAATTCAAATATTATTATTCAAGTCGAATATTAGACGAGTCGAGCTCGATCTTGTTATATTTTATTAAAAATTAAATGAATTCTAATAAAATAATCGACCTTACGAGCCGAGTCGAGTTATATCAAGTACTTAGCGAGTCGAGTTCGATCTTGCCTTTTTATGGAGCCCAAACATTTTTAGTCGAATCGAGCCTTAGGGAGTATCGACTCGACTCGGCTCGATTACACCCCTAATGTGAATGACACTACATTTATTTTACAAAGTTACCAAATTTGTGTGTATCAAATTGTATATGCAGTGATATCAATGTCACTGCATCAATTCTCTAATTGTAAATGCAATGACATCGATGTCATTGTACCAATTTTATTCCAAATCATACTCAACCCACCGTCAAATTCACCGTCAAATTATGCAGTGACACTCAATGACACCAATATTTTATGAAGTGACAGACAATAACAACAATATTTTATGAAGTGATATTAATGTCACTGCTGTAATATTCCGATTTTCGGGAAAGGGCAGACGTGTCATTTTGCGAAAACGAAATATTGGGTTCGGTTCCTTTTATTCGGAGTTTAAGTATTTGTTAAATTATATATGTATATTTCGAAATATATATATGTATATAGTTAAGGAAGATAATAAGATCTTTATCCTTTTTTTGGGATTTATCTTATTATAAAGGAAGATAATAAGATCTTTATCCTTTTTTTGGGATTTATCTTATTATAAAGGAAGATAATAAGATCTTTATCCTTTTTTTGGGATTTATCTTATTATAAAGGAAGATAATAAGATCTTTATCCTTTTTTTTGGGATTTATCTTATTATAAAGGAAGATAATAAGATCTCTATCTTTTTTTTTGGGATTTTCTATTTAAGGAGAATAAATCCCCACAATTCTTATAACCTATTAAATCGATTTTTCTCCACCTCCATATACTCTCTCGCGTGTGTGAGCCAAAAATTAGGGCCGAGAGTTTTTCAATCGGTCGTTAAAGCAATTCTTGACGGTTTTCGATCGTAGTAGAGCGCCGGAATCGTTGTGAAGAAGGCAACGTTTTGATTGCGTAAAGTTGAAGCTTTGATAAGAGAAAGATCGGTTTTAGTCGTCGTTTTTCCGAGTTTTGTCGTTGGAATAAGCTTGCTAAAGGTAAGAAGCTCTTCCTACAATCTAATTGTGGTTTAGAGTAGAATAGATCATGTTTTGGATGCATATTGTATCAAGTTTTAAGCTTAGATGATGTTTAAGGATTAAGTTTTGTTTTGGATCTTAAAAGACATGTTTTCTATCGTTTTTCTCGCTATAATTCATGTGCAAGATGTTTAGATTCGAGTAGAGACCGTTAAGGGTTGGAAAAAAAGTTTTAGTGGCTTTTTTCGCGTAGATGCGTACGCATTGGCTAGCAATGCGCACGCATTCCCGATGCAGGATTGCTTAGAATAAGTGTAAACAGGATGCGCACGCATTCTAGAGTAATGCGCACGCATTGCCCCGCTTTTCTATATAATGTTGTTTTAAGCTATGTTTTGAATTTTAACTTAATTCATGATTTAATAACACTAATTAAATATGAACAAGCCCCGATTGAGTTTCGATTCGTTCGCTTAAAACACCGAATGTACTCTTAAAGTGGAGTTGAAGTTCGGATCCGTCGGTGGCATGAAAGGGCTTGTGCTTTGATGAACTAGGGTTCATCATTGTCCGTGTAATTGATAGGATGTGATGTCTAGTTGTCTAAGTGAGGAGTAGAGCCGATTAGGTGAGTATTATTCGAAAACACTTTGGTGACTAGTTAATTCACATTAATAATTACATAAGTGTAGTAAAAGCTAAAACGTCATCTATTCTTGGTTAGGCACCGATTCAAATCGGCGATGTGATACGTTCATAAAAGGTGGACAACGCTACCGGCTCAAAAGGTCGAAGGGTAGTGGAGGAAATCCATCGAACGTATATGCATACCGGGGAGATCCCGGGACTACCGGTGCTAATCACCGTAGTTGGCAAGTATATCTCGTGGTGGAATTTTCACCATGCATTGTGTCCTTGAGTAATGATGTAACAAAGATAAGCTAAGTTAGAAACGTATAGTCACGACGTGTCGATGGGCATGTAGTGAACCCTAGATCGAGTCGGTCTCAAGAAGGCAAATCTTTTAATAATAAACCTTAATCATATTGTAGCTTCTACTTCTTACTTTGTACATTGTACTTACCTCAAATGCATGTTTATTTATGTGTTTGGGGGAGAGAAGACGAACATGTGTAAATGATGAGTTCGAGGAGAACTTTGATGACGACGTTTGAGGACGCCGGAGTTGAAGACTTTGATTAATTATTATTCATTTCTTTATTTATTTCCTAGATTTGGATTATTATTGGATTTTGTAGTTTACTTTTAGTACTTTGGAATTCGTATCGTTTTGGGATTCGTTGGTTTTGTTTCGGATGTAATAACTTTACATTTCCTTCTCTAGTTCTTGAATTTCTATTCTCGAGATGTTTGAAAAAAATTACCCGAGTCTTTTTAGCTTCCGTTTGCTTTTATTTGATACGACGTAGTAGAGGCTTACGTGTAATATTATTTATTTAATATTATGCGTGCCGAACGTTTCGATTTCCGGATAAGGACTCGGTGTCCGGGAACGGGGCGTTACAGCTTGGTATCGTAGAGAAGCGTCTTTTAGGCTTTCTTTCTATTAAGATAAGTTCTCTTTAGACCTCTTAGTAACGATTTGGTTTTCGTTGATCATCGGATGGTGTTCACGAGAACCGGAGCGGGTGCGTGCTTCAGGAGTACGTCGAGAGAGTCCTACGCCGCTTGCCGGGGAGGCGGTTTCGTGAGGCGTAATCCTTCACCTCACCCGAGCCCCACTCCACCCCCTCATACCGCAACCCCTACACCACGATCTCGCCGGAGTTTGTCACCGCGACCTCATCAGAGCAACACCCACAATGGCATGTGGGAAGTTCGGTTCGCTTTTCCTTGGTAAGTGACGTTCCAAATGGGTTTAGTACCGCCACCGCAAGTCACCCTCCACCAAGGTACAACTACATCTATGGAGAACCAGGAGAAGCACCTATACGAGTCACCGTAGTGGGAGACATTCCACCGCCTACGTACCCCCAAAGAACTAGTATCTATCCCTGCCAAGTGAGCTACCCTTCTCCACCCGTTGTTTTCTCATCGCAAAGCATCGACCTTTTACCCTCCTCCAGTGGGTCATACTCCCCGACCTACTGTACCACCTCCACCCTGTTTTGACCATCAACAAGGTCTTGGTTACCCACCCTACGGTTTACATCAACCCCGCTTCAACAGAAGAGATACCTTTTGAATACCCTCCAGCTTATCCACAAGCCCCACCGCTAGACCGGCACCCGAGCAAGCACCACCGATTGACCGGTATACGAGATTAAGGAGGAACAAAGTTCAAGACTTCTTTGGGAATGTCGAGCATTCGAAGGCCGAAGAGTGGATAAGGAGTTTTGAGAAGGCATGTAGGAACATACATGTCCCCGAGACCGAGATGGCACAGCTTGGCGGTTAGTTTCCTTTTGGGTGCAACGAAGCATGGATAGATGCTATACGTAGAGCAAGAATGGTAAAGTGACGGATTGGGAAAGCTTTAAGGCAATGTTCTATAATGAGTATTTTCCAAGAGAAAAGTGTACGTACATGGCAAGTCAATTTCTAAAGCATAAGCAAGGTAATTACATGACAAGATCACAATACACCAACAAGTTTAACGAATTGGGAAGATTCTACCCCGAGTTGATGAAGGTAGAAGAGAGGAAGATGGCCCTATACAAGGAAGGGTTATCGTATCGATACAAGTCCGGCATGTTAGTTTCACACGCCCAAGAACATGGCCGAGTTGTTGAATAAGGCCTTAGAGGTTGAGACATTCAGGAAGAAGGCCACCGTTGTTATCGGGAGCAAGAGGAATTTTGGAACAAGCCGTGGCAATAGCCGGGGAGCACCCCAACAAAATTTCAAGAAGACAACGGCCCCTACAACAGTAAGCCACCCACCGGAGCACCTTTATGCTCTAAGTGCAACAGAATCACTCGTGTGAGTGTAAGGCTAATACAGAGGTCGCTACTACCGTGGAGATTTAGGACATTTTGCCAAGATGTGTCCCACGAAGGGGAGTTCGAATATTCCGAAGCAAGGAAGTGGGAAAGGCGGCCCAAGTCGCCCGCCCGAGTCTTTGCAAAGTGATGCCGAGATAGCAGTAACCGGACGATAATGTTATTTCGTGTACCTTTTTGTTTAATTTAATTTATTTGAGTACTTTTATAGCACGATTTAAATCATGTTGTATTTGTATTTAAATAAATGAATTTACATCCTAGGTACAATAATATTAGACAACTTAGCAAGCTTACGGCGTTGTTTGATACGGGAGCGTCTAATACTTTTGTGTCAACTAAGATAGCTAAGAAGCTTAACTTGCCAATGGAACCTTTAAGAAATACTTTGGAGATAACAACACCTTTAGGGAAGGTGACTAAGGTAACCAAGTTGATACCCCGGTAGAGGTTCGAGTTGGAAAGTATTGTTGCAAGAGTGACTTTACGGTTTTGGACTTTTCGATTTTGATGTGATTCTTGGAATAGATTGGCTATCCGAGAATTTCGTCCACTTGGATTGTAGAGAAAAGAGAGTGACCTTTAAGATACCGGGAAAATCGATAAGACTTATCAAGGTAACATTTACAAGCCTAGTAAGAAGCGTCACCCTATAATTTCCGGTTAAGGCTATAAGTGGCTTGTCGAAAGGTTGTGAAGGCTACTTGTTGTACGCAGCTGATGTGGAGCAGTAAAACCTAAGTTAGAGGAGACCCCCGTAGTCAAGGAATACCCCGAAGTGTTTCCAAGAGTTACCGGGAAACATGCCGGATAGAGAGATAGAATTCGAGATCAAGTTGATGCCAGGAGCGGCACCAGCTTGCTAAGGCACCCTATAGAATGGCACCGGCCGAATTGAAGGAGTTGAAAGCACAGCTCAAGGATATGCTTGAGAGGAATATAATTCAGCCTAGTACTTCGCCTTGGGGAGCCCCGTTGTTGTTTGTTAAGAAGAAAGATGGTAGTACGAGGATGTGCATAGACTATCGAGCGTTGAATAATCCGACCATCAAGAATAAATACCCTTTGCCGAGGATTGATGATTTGTTTAACCGCTTGCAAGGCAAGAGAGTGTTTTCTAAGATTGATCTTAGATCAGATACCACCGCTTGAAGATCAAGGTAGCAGATATACCAAAGACAAATTTTCAAGACGAGGTATGGACATTACGAGTTCTTAGTTATGCCTTTTGGACTCACTAATGCCCCATCCGCATTTATGGATTTAATGCAGCGTGTTTTCATGCCATACTTGGATAAGTTTGTGATAGTGTTCATAGATGACATCCTTGTATACTCTAAGGATGAGAAGGAACATGAAGAACACTTAAGGATAGTGCCGGATACATTAAAGGAGAACCAGCTTGTATGCCAAGTTCTCGAAGTGCGACTTTTGGTTGAATCAAGTGAGTTTCTTGGGTCATGTCATTTCGGAGATGGCATTAAGGTTGATCCCGCGAAGATTGAAGCAAGCTTGAGAAGTGGTCCGACCGACTACCGTTTCGCAGGTTAGAAGTTTTCTCGGTTTGGTCGGCTATTATAGGAAGTTTGTACAAGACTTCTCAAAGATAGCTACACCACTTACCCGGCTCACTCAAAAGGATGTGAAGTTCGAGTGGACCGTTGAGTGTGAAGATGCTTTTCGTACGTTGAAAAAGAGGTTGACTACAGCCCCGCTTTGCGCTCCGGAGATCTTTGATAATTATGATGTCTACACGGATGCTTCGGGACAAGGTTTAGGTTGTGTGTTGATGCAGTGAGGGAAGGTAATTGCTTATGCATCCCGACGCTGAAGGTGCATGAGAAGAATTACCCAACACATGACTTAGAGTTGGCAAGCAGTAGTGTTTGCCCTAAAGACTTGGAGGCACTACCCGTATGGAGTTAAGGCCAGGATCTTCACCGATCACAAGAGTTTGAAGTATTTCTTTACCCAGGAAAATCGAATATGAGACAAAGGAGATGGCCGGAGTTCGTAAAGGATTATGACTTGGAGATTCAAGATCATCCGGGTAAAGCAAATGTAGTGGTCGATGCCTTGAGCGTAAAACCGTTGTTTGCGTATCGAGTGTTGAAGACGTTGCGTAAAGGTTAGATGGGTTGAGAATCCGAAGCTTTGATCGATTGAAGACCGACAGCTTATGGCACCATTGTTAGCAAGGTCCGAGTTGATGGATGACATTCGGGAAAAGCAAGATGAAGACCCAAAGTTGTTGGTTGACTTGAAGCGAGTTGCAAGGGAAAAGCCTACGGTTGGATATGTGTTAGATAAGAATGGCAATCTTTGGTACCAGGATCGTTTGTGTGTGCCTAAGGTTGGTGATTTAAGACAGAGAGTCATGGAAGAGGCACATAGGATTGCTTTCGCAGCTCATCCAGAGCTACCAAAATGTACAGAGACTTGAAGGAAAGGTTTTGGTGGCCCTCGATGAAACCGGAGATAGCCAAGTTCGTTGCAGAGTGTGATACTTGCCGAAGGTTAAAGCGGAACATGAAGACCGGGAGGAATGCTTAAGCCATTGGATATCCCGTAATGGAAGTGGGATAAGATCACTATGGACTTTATCACCGGTTTACCTAAGACGAGAGGCGGTAATGATGCGATTTGGGTGATTGTGGATAGATTGACCAAATCCGCTCATTTCTTACCATATAAGGTCGATATGCCCTTGAAGAAAATGACGACACTATACTTGGATAATATAGTGAAGTTACACGGAGTACCTATCTCGATAGTTTCGGATCGTGATTCGAGGTTCGTCGCCGGTTTTGGAAAAGTTTACAAGCAAGCCTTTTGGAACCAAGTTGGATTTGAGTACGGCCTTTCATCCTCAGACAGATGGACAATCTGAGAGAACCATCCAAACACTTGAAGATATGTTGAGAGCTTGTGTGTTGGAAGTAGGTGGATCACGGGATGATTACCTACCGGTAGCGGAGTTTGCTTACAACAACGGTTATCATGCAAGTATTGGCATGCCACCGTTTGAAGCATTATATGGAAGAAGATGTAGAACACCGCCGTTTTGGGATGAAGTCGGGGAAAGACAAATCACCGGGCCGAATTGGTTGAGCAAGCTAAAGAAAGGGTTCAAACTCGGTCAAGAAGAATCAAGGCGGCTCAAGATAGACAAGAGTTGGGCGATGTTAGAAGGAGACCTCTTGAGTTTGAAGTTGGTGAAAGAGTTTACCTACGAGCTTCACCAATGAAGGGAGTGAAACGTTTTGGACAAAAAGGAAAGCTAAGCCCTAGGTACGTTGGACCTTTTGAGATTCTAGAAAGAATTGGACCTTTGGCTTACGTACTCAAGTTACCGTAATCCATGTCGAGAGTCCACAACGTGTTTCATGTCTCAATGTTAAAGAAGTGTTTGACCAAGACGGATATTGAGACTACCGTTGATCCGGAGGGTCTCCAGATAATCTTTCGTACGACGAGACACCGACCGTAATTTTGGACCGGAAGGAAAAGATGATTAAGAGACGGTTGATTCCTTTAGTTCTGTGCAACGGAGCAATCATTCACCGGATGAAGCTACTTGGGAAGTTGAGGACGATATGATCGCCGAGTTCCCGCATTTTATGGACTTACTGTGTATGTTTTAAGTTTCGAGGACGAAACTCCTTTGGGGGGGGAAGAATGTAATATTCCGATTTTCGGGAAAGGCGTACGTGTCATTTTGCGAAAACGAAATATTGGGTTCGGTTCCTTTTATTCGGAGTTTAAGTATTTGTTAAATTATATATGTATATTTCGAAATATATATATGTATATAGTTAAGGAAGATAATAAGATCTTTATCCTTTTTTTGGGATTTATCTTATTATAAAGGAAGATAATAAGATCTTTATCCTTTTTTTGGGATTTATCTTATTATAAAGGAAGATAATAAGATCTTTATCCTTTTTTTGGGATTTATCTTATTATAAAGGAAGATAATAAGATCTTTATCCTTTTTTTTGGGATTTATCTTATTATAAAGGAAGATAATAAGATCTCTATCTTTTTTTTTGGGATTTTCTATTTAAGGAGAATAAATCCCCACAATTCTTATAACCTATTAGAAATCGATTTTTCTCCACCTCCATATACTCTCTCGCGTGTGTGAGCCAAAAATTAGGGCCGAGAGTTTTTCAATCGGTCGTTAAAGCAATTCTTGACGGTTTTCGATCGTAGTAGAGCGCCGGAATCGTTGTGAAGAAGGCAACGTTTTGATTGCGTAAAGTTGAAGCTTTGATAAGAGAAAGATCGGTTTTAGTCGTCGTTTCTCGAGTTTTGTCGTTGGAATAAGCTTGCTAAAGGTAAGAAGCTCTTCCTACAATCTAATTGTGGTTTAGTAGTAGAATAGATCATGTTTTGGATGCATATTGTATCAAGTTTTAAGCTTAGATGATGTTTAAGGATTAAGTTTTGTTTTGGATCTTAAAAGACATGTTTTCTACCGTTTTTCTCGCTATAATTCATGTGCAAGATGTTTAGATTCGAGTAGAGACCGTTAAGGGTTGGAAAACAGGTTTTAGTGGCTTTTTTCGCGTAGATGCGTACGCATTGGCTAGCAATGCGCACGCATTCCCGATGTGATTGCTTAGAATAAGTGCAAGCAGGATGCGCACGCATTCTAGAGTAATGCGCACGCATTGCCCCGCTTTTCTATATAATGTTGTTTTAAGCTATGTTTTGAATTTTAACTTAATTCATGATTTAATAACACTAATTAAATATGAACAAGCCCCGATTGAGTTTCGATTCGTTCGCTTAAAACACCGAATGTACTCTTAAAGGGAGTTGAAGTTCGGATCCGTCGGAAGGGCATGAAAGGGCTTGTGCTTTGATGAACTAGGTTCATCATTGTCCGTGTAATTGATAGGATGTGATGTCTAGTTGTCTAAGTGAGGGAGTAGAGCCGATTAGGTGAGTATTATTCGAAAACACTTTGGTGACTAGTTAATTCACATTAATAATTACATAAGTGTAGTAAAAGCTAAAACGTCATCTATTCTTGGTTAGGCACCGATTCAAATCGGCGATGTGATACGTTCATAAAAGGTGGACAACGCTACCGGCTCAAAAGGTCAAGGGTAGTGGAGGAAATCCATCGAACGTATATGCATACCGGGGAGATCCCGGGACTACCGGTGCTAATCACCGTAGTTGGCAAGTATATCTCGTGGTGGAATTTTCACCATGCATTGTGTCCTTGAGTAATGATGTAACAAAGATAAGCTAAGTTAGAAACGTATAGTCACGACGTGTCGATGGGCATGTAGTGAACCCTAGATCGAGTCGGTCTCGCAAGGCAAATCTTTTAATAATAAACCTTAATCATATTGTAGCTTCTACTTCTTACTTTGTACATTGTACTTACCTCAAATGCATGTTTATTTATGTGTTTGGGGGAGAGAAGACGAACAGTAAATGATGAGTTCGAGGAGAACTTTGATGACGACGTTTGAGGACGCCGGAGTTGAAGACTTTGATTAATTATTATTCATTTCTTTATTTATTTCCTAGATTTGGATTATTATTGGATTTTGTAGTTTACTTTTAGTACTTTGGAATTCGCATCGTTTTGGGATTCGTTGGTTTTGTTTCGGATGTAATAACTTTACATTTCCTTCTCTAGTTCTTGAATTTCTATTCTCGAGATGTTTGAAAAAAATTACCCGAGTCTTTTTAGCTTCCGTTTGCTTTTATTTGATACGACGTAGTAGAGGCTTACGTGTAATATTATTTATTTAATATTATGCGTGCCGAACGTTTCGATTTCCGGATAAGGACTCGGTGTCCGGGAACGGGGCGTTACAACAAAATGCCGCTAAGCAAACTGGCGGAGGAGCCCATTTTAGTTTTCCTACAACTCACAACGTTTGCAGGAGCACCATGCTTGGAAATTTGCAGGGTAATCATGGACATCTAACACAGTCATGCATGGCAGGACACTCAGTCTCAGATACTTTCACACCACGGCTTCTTAATCTTCGTAATAAGGTCACCCTGTTTCCATGTGAATGCAGATAATCAGGTTGCTTTTTCCTCTTTCTATTCCCGCCTCCAGTAAGATTGTTTATCGGAGTGGCTTGAATAACTTCGCCTTCCTCGTTACTCGAAAGTTTCTTGGACAACCTCCCAGATTCTTCTTTCTTACCACAGAATTCAGCAAAATAGTACAAGGGATCAACATAACATGAAGATGAAGAACGATAAGAACTAGCAATTTAATCAGATAACCCGTGAAAAAAAAACTGGAGAAAGACATTCAGGCAGTATACTTCATTTTCTAGAGTAAATTGCGTGTCACGTGCTAGTATCAAACAAAAATCAATACTGTGTTCACAGAAAGAAATGTCAAGAACTATGCTTGATATAGCTACAACTCAAGATCACACATAACATAAGCATTCACAGAACGTCTATAAACTATTCATGCCCAATAAAAGGATTGTGAAAGTGGGGTTTATGTATATTGTGTGTGTGTGTGTGTGTTATTTATGTATCTATATATATTGAACCAATAATGATCGTCTTGTGTATATGTCAATGCACCTTTGACCTTTCCAGCACGTGCAAGCCTGTAAAGGCCTTTAGGGTCTCTTCCTTCACACAACTCTAGAGGCATATTCATGAAGACCTAAAAGGATACAAGTTATGAACAAATCAAACAGTACAACAAACTAAATTGAAGATGAAAAATATATAATAATTACTTGATCAAAAGTGCTGAGGCAATTCGCCTTATGGATAGAGCACACGTTTAACATACAATTAGACTCCACGCTTAAATGAGGCCTTCGTCTTTGGAGCATACGCAAATTCACTAATAATATCCTTCTTGCTGCTTGTTGTGCTTGTTGGCCTTCAACAATTTCTGCTCAAAAGTTGAAACTTTTAACAAGAATTCTCAGGCTTTTGCATCATTTGACGCAGCAATTATGGTAATTACATGTAAGATGTGACCGGAAATTCCCAGGCCTACATGGGAAGCTTTCCGGACCGGAGATGGCGAATTTGTTAGCATTTGAATATCTATACAGAATGCCATTTTTCTTCAACAGCTCTTCAACCAATTTCTTCACCTTCTCTGGCTCACAACTCTCGCATTCAATCTCATAACAAGTCCCGAAATCGTAAATTGTTTCATCAAGATACAGCTTGAGCCCATTCATTAATAAAGCTTATCAGGAAGGAAAGCACTAAAACAAAGATTACAGAGCATATCGATTTTTTTGCATAACTCTAACACCATGTTCCATCCCAAATTGCACAATCTTCTTTACATCATCAACAGAGTACACTATATCAACAAGATTAAATGACATATCAGAAAAATCCTCTCTTAATTTGATGACTTCATTAGTGAAAACTTGGTTTTGTTTGAACAATTTTGCCCAAGAAATATCATTTTCAGCCAATAAAACAACATTAAGAACACTATCCTTAGAAGGTACAACAGGATCAGGTTCTTTAACAGCAAGATTTTTGATAGCAGGTTCAACCAAAAAAGCATTTTCAGAAGTTAAAGCAACATTAGCAGCAGTTATCCCAGAAATTGGAGAATCACATCATCATGAATAACATTACCATTGTTCTAAAAAAAGAAAGAATAACATTACCATCAACTATATTGCTAATTCTCCTAGTAGAATCCAAAACAACAGCAATAGCAGGTAAACCACCAGAATCGGTCACAGCAGAATGCTTCAACAGTGTATCACTGATAGGAGGAAAATTCAATACCTTGGAAGGGAGAGGAGACACTGCAACAACAGGTGTAGTAGCAGAATTGACTACCAAGGAGTCTTTCTTTGAGGTCTGAACCGCAGAAACTAGCCGTCCAAACTTCAATCTCATTGAAGAAGATTCAGTTTGCGCACCAATCTTCAATGATACAGAGGAACCTGAACTCTGAGAAGGAGAAACCAAGATTCCGGCAATGGGAATTTCAATACCGGCTAAAAAAGGAACCTTCTTAGCTGGGAGGACAATATCGGGGGAGCTATCATCAAAATCCGAAGAATGTGCAATGGGTAACTTGGGGTCCTTCCGATTCTTCTTACCCATGAAAGAAAATCAATAAAGAGAAGGAACAAGCAAGCTGAAAATCAAAAGAGGGCTCAGAAGAAGGGAATTGCCGGACGGAAATTGCCAAAAGCCATTGCCGCCGGCGAGAGAAGCATCTCTCAGATCTCCATCTTTGCATGCTTGATGGAGGACATAAAGGATGGAAGAAGAAGGGGGCGGGGAAGAAGACCGGCAACGAAGGTCTTTTTTTTTTCTTTGTTGCAGATGAACGCTTTATGTTGGGGTAAAATAGGAAAATTGATTATAATATGTCCTTATAAACAAATAAGATTTAAAGGTGTCCTAAATGCCTATTAAGTGTTTAAACTAGTCCTTATAAACAAATATCCATAAAAAAAATTGATCACAGCCGCATGGCTAGAAAAACCCTTGCCGCATGCAAGTTTAGAAGAAAACAGGTTATGGCGGCGGCAGTAGGCGCCGCTACAGGTGCTGCTGCGGCCCTTTTAAAAAAACAGAGGCTGTTGCAACGGTTTTTAGCGCTGCTAAAGGTGCTGGACAGCCTTAAAATTAGGGTTCTTGGCCTTTTCTCCTCGTTCATACCTTGGGTTTCGCCTTGATCTTCATCTTTTCTTCAAGATCTTCATATTTCGAGCCCGGAATATATAAAAAAAATTACAATAAAGATGCTATTTTTTCATATAATTTTCGAAAAAAGACATAATAAAAAAAATACAAATCCTATGCTCAATTGTTACTAAACAAAGGAGCTACAAAATAGATCTACGGGTAAACAGTACCAACCCCAATCCATCTCTTCAACCACGACAATCACAAGGCATCATCATCAAAAAATTTCGAATCAAAAAATTAAAACGAAAACAAGCAATCTACACATGCTATTCCACTCCTTAGATCTAAAATTCACATACTTTGATTGATAGATCAAAGGCTCCGATACCACTTGTAGGATGTAATATCGCCGGATGAATCAAAGATCCACCCGATTACGCAGCAGAAACTACAAGATCTAGATCTAACAACCAAAATACATGAATAAATAGATCTAATCCTACGAGGGGGTTAGATTGCTTACCGGTTTATTGTGAATAAACGTCTAGAACGATCCGAGATCCAAGATCCAAGAATTGAGAAGCCACCGTCTTCCGACGTGTATCTCCAAGCAACACCAAGTGGATGGTGATTCAAACCGCTTGACCTCGTCGATATGCTACCGGAATAATCCCGAGGATTATCCCAACTCAAACCCTAGTATTATAGCCTAAAATTCTAAGCTATAATACTCACCAATATGCGTGCAATGTGATTGATAAAAAGGCTTGGGAAAACTCTCTTTATATAGGAGAGTAATCATTGTCCTCCAAGGATTTAATAATTAACCAATAATTATTAAATTAATCCTTTTCCTTAAAAAGATAAATCTAAAATATTCCTAAATTAATTAGGATATACAAAAGATTTTCTTTTCACATAAATAATTTAATCACATGTCTTATTATTTATTAAGAAAACTAATTTCCCAACAAACGCACCACTTACAACCTAATTAATTAGGTTATGCGCATCTTACACCACAATGGGCCGAGTCCACGAAAAATTTTTTTTTCCATGTAATTAATTATCTAGTCCAACTAAACAATTAATCCACATATCAATTAAATAGTCCAATCCAACTATTTAATTATAATTGAGGTGAAATGACGAGAAAACCTATATTAGCATTAGGAGCCACGTCGAGGACCATGGACCCATATTCAGTAGCTACAATAAATTAAATAATATTATCCGTCAGACCGAACAATAATATTCAATCTATTAATTCCGGGATTACACCACCATAAACCCGAAACTGAACTCTGCCGAATATAGATAACTTACACTCAACCATGAGTCGAAAGCGTCCACTGATATAATCATTACATACGGATAAATTCTCCATAGACTGTTCATTTCGAGTCAGGATATTTCCGTAAACCCTTCTCGAAACATATTATCCTTATTTACCATTAACCCCCTAGTGATCAATTAGTTCACATACCGGACTAGTAGCTAATTAGTCTAACATGAACTCCCGGGATCGATCATTTTCTTAGGGCTAACAAATAAGGGAACTGTCTGTCTACTTCCTGAGGGAAGGAATGGATTCCATATCTGTGATAGCACAGACTACTTACTCATTCCAGAATAGAGCCAACGGGAAGTGTTGGACCACATACTACGAAGTGATCCTTACTAACACATCAAACCCTACCCTAGTCTAAGCAGTTGTCTGTGATCACCTCAGGATTGAGATTAATCCATATATGATCGTCTTGTGATTCGATAAGACTTCTCGATTACGGAATTATATCGAGAACTCAAATCAAATCGGTCCAGCCCTATATGATTATCATCATATATAAATGCCCCACTAGGTACCCTATTACCGACAGTCCGGATGAGACTGTCATACCGTAAAGCCGTTCTGGGCGCATTATTAGCATATTAATCATGAGACCCGTACTCATATTAATCAACGCTACGTACTAAGTTAATTTTAAGTACATCTCACTAACTCAATCCTCTTGTGTATAGCCATACATTGAGTTATGTGATTACATAAACGAGGTACTTAAGGTTTTCAGTAGTGTCTTAATTATAAACATAAATGCATATAATAAGATGAGTTATTAATTTTGTCCTAAAACAATTACATAATTATCTTTCGGGCACTACAACTAATAGGTAGGACTAGAAATTTTGCGTACACGTTCAGGTCGTGAAATATCTTAATGCATTGAGTAAAGGTTGGTTATAAAACTTGTAAAATCAGAGAATGACGGTTATATTGTCAAACTCGGTCTGATGGAGTCTATAAATAACAACTTTAGATCTTGAAGTATTTGTACTCAAGATGTTACTAACTGATTTGTTCAGTCCACATCCAACACCGGCAGTTGGTGATAACACTAATAAAAATTACTAAACTAGATCAGTATATCGATCCACCCCGAACGTAGTGGGAGTATGGTTTGTCCATTACCCATTACCGGACCTTTTGGTCTATGGGTAGATTGATGAACTATAGTCTTTTGTGGGCTGTGTAGGATCCTGATCATAGAGGTTGATTTAAAAGCCATAACCCTGTGAATGGAGTTTGATACTTCAGTTCTGTTGAAACTCTTGTAGAACCACCTGAGTATCTCAGGCCCAATGGGAGTAATTGGAACTACACGGAGAAGAGTCGAATGAATAGGAAAGTTTAATTTTCACTACAAAGCTGAGTAATTTAGGGGAGATTCCCTAAAAGGTAGGGAGTTAACCAGACCGTGATCTCTCTTACCACTCAGTCTTGCTTGATTTCATCAGAAAGCGGGAAATATGGGTGATTCCCTAAGACTTCCTTGCCGAACAACGGAATCTGAATTCATTCAGAACAGAAGGGTTTTAGCTAAGAACAAATGACAGATTTGTTACAAAGCAGAAAATAAGGGTGATTCCCTAAGAGCTTTTGCGAGACTAAATGTATCTTAATTTATTCAGAAAGAACCTTTGGCAGGATGCATGCCATAGATTATATCCTTGGGGATTAAAGCAAACCTCTAGGTCATTCCAAAGTCATATATTTTAATATGTGGACTTGACCAAAATGTTGATAAGTCTTTCGTAGACTAGGCATCAATATTAGTAAAGTAGTATGTAGATTAGTGTTTGTGAATGGTAACACTGAAACAGTTGGAAACAACATGGGTGTGTTATCTGAAGTCAGAGTCTGACATGCCATCGGGATTCATTGTAAAGGATTTGATTCGCTCAAATTCTCGAGAATCGATCATTGGCAATCCCATCCATTCACCTGGTTAAGATATTCTTGCATTTATGCAACATTTAACGATGTAGTCTACCCTACCTCTCAGGAATGATTATCTAAACCTGCGGATGAATACTAAATAGGATGTTTAGTGAATCCTCAAGCCTCTTCGGGAGAATGAGGAATAATATGCTAGTATATTCAGGTGCAAACTAGAATATAAGTGATAACACTGATTCTGGCTTTAGGTTAGATTGAGGATGATCGTTAAATCGATCTCGGTCTCAGTGTTTAATTATGTGATAAAGTATTATCCAGTAAGCCGATGCCACTTCATTGTAAAAACATTGGAGAGGTAGCTCATAAGGATTTTGCAATCACTAGAGGTCATAAGCATATTGAAATTGTACCACCGGATTAGATGGAAAGGCGACGTTTCGATCCCAAAGATTGACTCAAGCTGCCAACCTACCTGATCAGTGTACCGAGTCACATGGTATTCGGATTCTAAGTACGCGCCGGGTCACTGACCTACACTACGGCGGCACACTCCGGTCGTGCTTGAAAGGATGAATTACTAAAATGCGCTTGGAGGGTATGAATCTTGGGGATATGTCTCACTTGTTTTGAGCAAGTGGGAGAATGTTGTAGATATAGATATAAAGGGTGTGCTTTAAATCAATTAATCCACTTGACTTTCGTGCAAGTGGGAGATTGTTAGGTGTGCCCGAAAGACAATTATCTAATTGTTTTTATGACATAATTAATAATTCATCTTGTTATATGCATGTATGCTTATAATTAAGACACTACTGAAAACCCTAAGTACATCATTTATGTAATCACATAACTCAGTGTATGGCTATACACAAAAGGATTAAGTTAGTGAGATGTACTTAAAATTAATTTAGTCCGTAGAGTTTACTAATCTGAGTACGGGTCTCAAGATTAATTTGCTAATAATGCACCCAGAATACTTTAGGTGTGACAGTCTTATCCGGACCGTCGGTAATAGGGTACCTAGTGGGGCATTTATATATGATGATAATCATATAGGGCTGGACCGATTTGATTTGAGTTCTCGATATAATTCCGTGATCGAGAAGTCTTATCGAATCACAAGATGATCATATATGGATTAATCTCAATCCTGAGGTGATCATATACGACTGCTTAGACTAGGGTAGGGTTTGATGTGTTAGTAAGGATCACTTCGTAGTATGTGGTCCAACACTTCTCGTTGGCTCTATTCTAAGATGAGTGAGTAGTCTGTGCTATCACAGATATGAAATCCATTCCTTCCCTCGGGAAGTAGACGACGACGTTCCCTTATTTGTTAATCCTAGAAACTGATCGATGGCGCCGGTTCATATTATATTAGTTATGAACTAATTGATCACTAAGGGTTAATGATAAATAAGGATAATATGTTTCGAGAAGGGTATGCGAAAATATCCCGAATCGAAGCGAACAGTTTATGGAGGATTTATCCGTATGTAATGATTATATCAGTGGACACCTTATGACTCATAGTTGAGTGTAAGTTATCTATATTCGGCAGAGTTCAGTTTTAGGTTTATGGTGGTGTAATCCTGGAATTAATAGATTGAATATTATTGTTCGGTCAGACGAATAATTTTATTCAATTTATTGTAGCTACTGAATATGGGTCCTTGGTCCCCGACGTGGCTCCTAACATGCATATGTTTCTCGTCGTTTCACCTCAATTATAATTAAATAGTTGGATTGGACTGTTTAATTGATATGTGGATTAATTGTTTAGTTGGGCTAGATAATTAAATACATGGAAAAGAATTTTTTTTGTGGACTCGGCCCAATGTGTCAAAATTCGTGTGGCCTTATACTTCTAGGGTTTGGCCAAAATTTGATGGTAAATAATTATTAAGGAATTAGTTTTCTTGGATAATTATTTAACATGTGATTTATATTTTATTTGTTAATTGATAATTCATGAAATATTAGATAATAATGTTATTTATCCTAATTTGTTTGTGATAATTATTTTATTTATCTTTTATTTGAAATAAGGATTAATCTAATAATTATCTCTTAATTATTAAATCCTTGGAGGACAAAGATTACTCTCCTATATAAAGAGAGTTCTCCCAAGCCTTATGACAACACATTATTTTCGAAATATTGGTGAGTATTCTAGCCTTGAATTTGCGGCTAAATACTTGGGGTTCGAGTTTTAGAAAAACTTTAGGTTTTTCTAAGATAACATATCGAGGAGGTCAAACGGCTTGAAACACCATCCACCTGGTGGTGCTTGGAGACACACGTTGGCTCATCTAGCTTGGATCTTGGATTGAAGATTGTTCTTGGAGTTTATTCACCATAAACTGGTAAGCAATCTAACCCCCTCGTAGGTTAGATTTATTATTTATGTATTTTGGTTGACTAGATCTTATACTTTCCGCTGCGTAATCGGGTGGATCTATGATCCATCCGGCGATATTACATCCAACAGAAACCACCATATGAGTTCGTCAGTCAAACTTACACTTGATGAAGACGGTGAGCCGTTTGACTCTCATGTATATCGGTCTATGATCGGTTCTCTGCTATACCTGATCGTATTGATACCCGACATACAGTTTTAGGTATGACTATGTGCTTGTTTTCAATCAAACTCGAAGATATAGCATTACAAAGCTATAGAGCAAGTTTTCTGATTCCTCAGGCACACACCCATATTGAGTCTCTGGTACTCTCGAGATTCATCACTTACACTTATAGTTTACAACGATGCCGACGACTACGGTGGTTGTCGTATTGAACGGAAGAGTACTAGTAGTACTTGTGAATTACTTGGGGACCGTCTCATCTCTTGGTTTTCTAAGAAGCAATCTAGTGTTGCCCTTAGCACTACTGAGGCTGAGTACGTTACCTTGAGTAACTGTTGTGCTCAACTCCTCTGGATCAAGCAACAGTTAGCAGACTTTGGCATGTCTGCAGATTGTGTTCCGGTTTATTGCGATGGTTCCTATACAATAGACCTTGCACACAATCCCGTATTGCACTCCCAAGCCAAACACATAGACATTCGATAATATTTTATACATTATCATGTGCAAAATGGTACAATTTCTATTGAGTTTGTGCCAACTGCGTATCAGGTAACTGACATTTTCACGAAGCCTTTACCCTAGGCCTCGTTTGAAAAGTTTCATAGTGACCTCCATATGGTACCACTATGATCCCTTTTTCTTAGTTTTCAAACTAAGGGGGAGAAGTACGTAGTAGGGGGAGCGTTTATGGTATTTTGAAAATTAATCAAAAGGGGGAAATTGTTGAGTTATGAGTCCCAGTTGCTATTAAGTTTGATTAATTTTACCAAACTACCCTTGTATGTGTTCAATTTGCACTAAATTTCCATGAAGCTACAAGGCTTACATTATATGGCACATTTGTTTTAAATTCTTTTTTGCATGAGATATTGGAGTCTATAATTAATTATTAATTTAATTTATAGGATTAATTAATTTATTTTATAAATAAATTAACTAATTAAATTACGATTTCCATACTATTTGATCTGCCATGCCTTATTTCTCATTGGCCCGTGTTTTCAATCCTTCTGGCCTTGCCCAACAGTCTACCTATCTATTTACCCGCAACCCAAATAACCCTGACCCGGATTCCCCGCTATATAAACCTTAAACCCCAAAAACCCTAGCCCTTAACTCCCATTTTCCTCCCCACCCATCGTTTCTGGAATACTCATCTAATTCATTACACTAAATATCCAGAAATCCCCTCTCCTTCAATGCAATCCCCGAATCTCTGCTAAGCCATTTCTTCTACCTCATCTATGTACATTTCTAATCCGTATTTCCCATGTGACAATATCTCCTTGAAGTAACGCAAGACATATTCTGTGAAGTCTCTTCTATTTCGAGCAACCACGTGACCATTTCCGACATATGGAGGACTCAATTTGAGAATCTTACCATCTTTGGATGATTCACAGTGTTTCACATCGAAGAAATGCAGATTCTTCAAATGTGAAGGATTCAAACGAATAAAGGTGATAACCTTTTTATTATTACGAGTTAATTTAGTGATATTTTTCTGATTCGAACGTTTCTCTGCCTTGACTTGCCTTTTGTGTCTGATTTGCTGTCCATATGACCAAGTAACATGTTTTAAACATGATGACTGGTCGTATAGCCGTTAAAGGATGAACCTAGCCCCATTTCCGATCTGGATTCTTGAAGATGGTAGTACAGCCTTACTTCGGTTCAATGGTGGTTCTCTCTTCAATGGTCCAAGCACCCGGTTTGGTGAATCCCTACCCAAACCGCTCAGGTAAAATGGCTCAACCCTCTTAGTAGGTCATATAATTCAGTCTGGGGTTGTTGAGCCCGACGATGACTATGATTGAGTCAATGCTGAGGGAAATTGTCCAATGATGGCCAAATAACTCGGTCAAATCAAGGTTGGTTGGCATCAAAGCCTTATTTGATTTGATTTTGACTTAACCCCTGGTTCAATTAAGGTAATCATGCATTTTATGCAAATTGAACGAGGACTCGGGTGCCTCTAAACTGGTCTATTAGAACTTAGTCAAGAGAAATCAAATCGGTTATTAGTGATTGCTTGGTTAACCACAAATACTGAGACTCATTGGCTAGTACCACTCTCTCTAGAAATCCCCTCTCCTTCCGTGCAATCCCCAAATCTCTGCTAAACCATTTCTTCTATCTCACCTATGTACCTTCCTAATCCGTATTTACCATGTGACAATATCTCCTTGAAGTAACGCATGTCATATTGTATGAAGTCTCTTTTATTTCGGGCAACCACGTGATCATTTCCGACATATGGAGGGCTCGATTTGAGAATCTTACCATCTTTGGATGATTCACAGTGATTCAAATCGTAGAAATGTAGATTCTCTCACTGTCAAGGCTTCAAACGAATAAAGGTGATAACTTTTTTTATTATTACGAGTTAATTTAGTGATATTTTTCTGATTCGAACGTTTCTCTGCCTTGACATGCCTTTTATGTCTGAATTGCAGTCCATATGACCAAGTAACACATTTTAAACGTGATGACTGGCCGTATAGACGTTAAAGGATGAACCTAGCCCCATTTCCGATCTGGATTCTTGAAGATCGTAGTACAGCCTTACATCGGTTCAATGGTGGTTCTCTCTTCAATTGTCCAAGCACCCGGTTTGGTGAATCCCTACCCAAACCGCTCAGGTAAGATGGCTCAACCCTCTTAATAGGTCATATAATTCAGTCTGGGGTTGTTGAACCCGATGATGACTGTGGTTGAGTCAATGCTGAGGGAAATTGTCCAATGATGGCCAAATAACTTAGTCAAATCAAGGTTGGTTGGCATCAAAGCCTTCCTTGATTTGATTTTGAGTTAACCTCTGGTTCAATTAAGGTAATCATGCATTTGATGCAAATTGAACGAGGACTCGGGTGCCTCTAAACTTGTCTATTATAACTTAGTCAAGAGAAATCAAATCGTTTATTAGTGATTGCTTGGTTAACCACAAATACTGAGACTCATTGGCTAGTACCACTCTCTCCGTTTACCTCTCTCTCCGTTTACCCACTCTCTCCAGAAATCCCCTCTCCTTCAATGCAATCCCCTCTTCTTTATAGCGCGACACTCTAAGCCCATCCTTTTCGTAGCGCGGCATTTTAACTACACTTATGAATCTTACGCTAATCCAGTAGGTCATTTTATAGCAATCAGCTCAACACACAGCACATCAAGTTATTTGCAGCTTTACCTCATGACATTCCCTTATGCAACGACGAGATCAATGAGTAGGAGGCCATTGATATAGAAAACCCAGAAATGATCCTACATATTCATATTGGGCCCACACGTAGGTCCATTAGCGAAAGAAGTCCGTGTCCCACTCAGTTCGCACCTTCATAAGCCGAATTGGGCCAGGTACAATCTAGCCCGCCTCGAGAAATTAAGATTCTTATCATTGTCCAGACAAACAGGCGTCAATCAAAAGCATATCCAGCTCAGAAAAAGAACACTGGGGGCTGACATGATCCCCGCACCAGCTCGTAGCCCGTCAGCTCGGACCAAGGCCGCTTAACTAGGGAACAATCAACGGTTAAAGGTGAAGAGCCCGTAGCGGTCATGATATGAGATCGCCTCATCAAAGCTTGCCGACGACCTTGTATTTTATTTCCCGCATTTGTAACAGCTGACTACAATCCATATAAATAGCGGCTTCCACTCACACATCAGAACTACGTGAACTAATGAGTTACACAACACTACATTATTTTGGCTTGATCTCTTGCATCCATTGGTACGTAGGCAGCCTCATCAGCGCATCCATAATCTCCCAAAAACACCCCCCATTTCACTTGTACTATTCATCATCATTCTTAAGATTTATTGTATTAAAATCGGAAAGATTGCTCATTTAATCTAGATATCCGCCGCTTAACTTAACAAATGTGTTTGTTAATTCTGACATTATCAGGGCCCTATACATCAGAATTCACTAATTCAAAAGGAGTTTGCCGCTTATTATTTGAACTTTGTTTAAAAGAAGTACGACGATTCTTACTAAGCTGACATGTTTCACAAGACTCTAAAGCAGAAATATTGGTGACTTGTTTTTGAAGGACTGGTAAAGGATTGTGGCCTAAATGGAAATGCCAAGTCATGGCATCAACTTGTATGGCAACGGATCGTGATGACGTATCAAAGTAGTAAAGACCACCTTGTCATGACCCATACCAATCTTCTTCCACGTCTGAAGATCCTGCAAAACGCACGAATCAGGTGAGAAGATAACGGAACAATTTAAATCACGAGTAAGTTTACTGATAGACAAAAGACTATATGGGAATCTGGGTACGTGAAGAGTGGACTTTAATTTAATGTTTTTATTTGAAAGGACATCACCAGAACTAGTTTGAGTTTGGGATCCATTTGCTAATATGACATGTTTACGTGTAGGTAAATAATCGTAATTAAGAATTAAGCTTGAATGACTAGTCATATGCTCCGTTGCACCGGAATCAAAGATCCACGGATTAGGTTGGGTAGAGAATAAACACACAAAAGAGGAGGGGCCGTCCGAACTATGTTGGTTGTGGAAGTCGAACCGGAAGCCCCTTAATTTAGGTCAACTGAAACACTGCGAAGCTCTTTAGATTCCGACACCGGTGGCTGCAACGTGGAAGTCTGATTTGCTATGGCAGGTGGGTACCCATGCAATAACCAGCATTGCTCTATATTATGATTGGTGCGGCACACAGTGGTCGCACTCTCTATCCCCACCGGGGCCAGACCGGCCACAACGACCACCGTGACCTCTGAAATTTGACCTTCACGTCCACCTCTGCTAGATTCCCTTGTTCCAAATTAAAATATTGTTCTAAATTAAATTTGTTACAAACTTCATAAATTCGTGATAAATTTTCTGAACCTGAATACATATGCTTCAATCTATAGGAGCGTGGAGCATTATTTTCTACCTTATCATTGGCGAGGTGATGATCCATTCCTTTACCTGTTAAAAAATCTCAACCGTACAGGAGTAGAGTATATAGTTTTTCCCATTTGATGGATGTAATGGATGGGATTGTATTAGTGGAAGAAAGAATGCCACTGATGGAGTTCTCTACTTTTGACTCCATGGTTGCTGATTGGGATTTTTTTTTTCAAGAGGAGAACTATTGGAATTTGAGAATGTCTCTGATATCATGGTAGAAAACATAGATATCAAGAAAGAGGGGAAGAAAATGAATTGATTTTCATTCCCCTTGTTTCCTTCATTTATATTGTGCATATTACACACAAATTATGGAAAAAGATTATTTACGATCAATCAGAATCAATTCTAATTTATTCTAGGACAATTCTAAAATATCTCAATACTAATTGTGTCTAATACATTGAATCTAGATACTCTTTCCTTTTCCTAAAAAGGTTAAACCCTAACCTTGAGGGTCCCCACTAACCCGATCCCACAGAATGAGTGGAGATGTTAATCAGGGACCTAGCAGCTCAGAGTTGAGGGCTGCCTTTTTACCAAGAAACTGAAAAAAGTCGTCCCTTTACAGGATTCGAACCTCCACACTCCAGCTCCTGGCCCAGCTGTCACTACAACACTCAAGCCCTTTACCACTAGGTCATATCCAGGGGATTACTCTTATGCAATCCCCTATAAAATATTTGAATTTGCATTTTCAAGGGATAATCATGGTTTGGGCACATTCTCAACAAGTTATTGACTCTCCCACGCTTGATCAAATGCTTTTTCGTGGCCTTGCAAAAAGTTGGCAATTTGTATTTTCATTTCCAAGATTTTTCCGGGAGGGAAATATTGGAGTATAAATTCCCTTCGAACATCTTCCCATGTTTTAAGATAGTTGTGAGACAAAGACATCAACCACTCTTTGGCTTGAGCATTTAAAGAGAATGGGAATAATCCAGGAGAATCGCTTCATTGGAAACTTCATCTTTCTTGTTTGTGTTGCAAATCACCAAGAAATTGTAGAGCTGTCAACGGGGATCCTCACTAGGTGAACTATGAAATTGAGCTCGAGTGGCCACTGGTGTGAACATATGCGACTTGATTTCCAAGTTATATGCATCAATGGAGGGTGGACGGATCGGATTGTGTCCTTCATTCCTTGTAGAAGCCGCATATTCATAATGGCCTATCCATGCATTGAGGGTTATAGGGTCGGTGTGGTTGGTTGTATGGGTATGGATCTTGTGGTGGTCGAGTAATTGGTCAAAGTGGATCTTGTGGAGGTAAAGAATTGATGTTTGGATCTTGATGCGGATGTGGATTTTTGTATGGAGCATTTCTATATGTTTGCTCCATATCCTCTTGTCTTTGAATCTGTGGCGGAACCAGGAAACTTTTTCGGCGTGGTCTTGATATATAAATTTCAAAGCTAAAAAAAAAAATCTGGGTGGTCTTGGTATAAGCTAAAAACAAAGCTAAAAAAATGCTAATAACAGGCTTTGAACCTCCAAACTCCAACTAATGAGACTAAAGAAGTTTAATGACACATTACATACTAATATTAACAATAATACTAATACAATAATAAAAATAAATTTTTTTTTCAAAATTTGGGGTGGTCTTGAGACCACCCCACCCCTAGGGTAGTTCCGCCCTTGCTTTGAATTGCATTACTTTCCATCTCTTCTTCTTGAATGAACAATTCACTTCAAAAAAGCTGAAACAACAAGAACACAATCAAAGCAACTTGGTGCCTTACCTAAGATAGGTAATCACCAGCAAAAGAAATAAATAGAAAATAAAACAGAGAACTACTTAATCCCAAAAGTTTTAAATCACTATAGATATCAACCGTTAAACGTCACCGGCAATGACGCCAAAAACTTGACCGATATTTTCTGAGTGTCCAAAATCACCGGAAATTATACCGAGTCAATTGTAGCCTAAAATTGATGAGTCAAGGTCGAATCCACGGGAACGTGAGGATAATTACCGAATGATTATATACCCTTGGTCCAAGTCAACAATTGCAAGAAAGAGTAAAAATGATTTAAGACAAGCAAAAAAGTAATGAACGGATTAAAATCAAATGGTAAAAGAGCTAAGAAATATCATGTAAGTTCAAGTGATTATTTTCTATAGTTTCATGAGAATGACATTAGACTTCCAACCATCAAATGATGATCTTGTGTCAAGATTGATAGTGCAACCCTTCGAATCTAGTGAATAACCTCATTAGGTGAATCACCCTGTGTCTCTCCCACGTCCTCACATCGATGAGATTCTACCAGATTAATATGATTAAGCTCTCGGTTGCATAGAATAAACTACTCACCCCAATAAGAAATCGAATTCCGGTTAAGGTCGATTTTACCTATCGGTCACTTTGCCCCTTATCCCACAGAAAGAATCTTCTCTCGATCTTATTTAAGTGTGTGTGTGTTAATGTCGAAATTATCACGGGTGTTTAGCGGTGGTGTATGTGGTGGATATCTGACTGAATGTGTGGATGAACACCGGTGGTGCGTGGTGAATAAGGTGAATATGTGGAGGTGCTTTGCAATTTATAGGGAAGGAAACTAACTATAGTTCAACATAATTACAATAAAGGACACAAGTACGGCTATACTAGCGAGCTCGTGGCGAGGCCGGTTGGGTGTGGGTCCAGTGATCTCGCAACATCCTATGTCTTTTGTCCTTGCCTTGTCAAACTGATAGCAGCTTCAGCCTCTAAGAGTTAAGGACTTTGGTCTCTTACGGACCTGACTGTCTTCTAGACCTCGCAGATCGGGCCCTTCGGCTTCGCCAAACACCGTTTGAGGCTTCTACGCCTAAGCACGGTGCCGAGGACCTGTGGGCCCAAGGTGGCCGGTGTGTTCACAAACGACGGAGGCCGATGGCCATGATCATCGTTTGGGTGGCCGGACGGAGCCGAATGGATATCCACGGCCGGTATTGCGGTTCAGGCATATCAGTGTGCAAATGATGTGTGTCAAATTTAACACAAGAATAGCAACAAGAACAAGTAAAGAGAACTAACTACACAAGATGCTAACAGCAAGAACATGTTTTTCTCAATCTACTACAAGATATAAAGCACTATCACTACAACATGATCTTGGCTAGAAAGGAGAACTAGCCACTCATTGCTTTGATATCCCCAATGTCGCTTAGGGATTTCATAGATATGAACATAAACTATTCAAGTAAATTAAAAGAATTCACCCAACCCAAAGTGATGACACTTCAAGAAGAGAACTTGCATTAAAACAAAAGAGTAGCTTCAATAGAGTATATGTTACACCAAAGATGTGAGTTTTCATCCAAAAAAAAACTTAAATCAAAATAGTAACAACAAGAATCATAAAGTTTACAAGAGTAATTAATGCTAAAAGAATCCGTAGTAGCTCATTTCTCCACACTATGAAAGGTAAAAAAGACAACTTTTTTTGTGTGAGCACCACTATGGCTTGTGATATGACAATGTGGAAGTGCATAACGTGAATGTGGGTGGGGTTTTGTCCACATCCACCTTCACACATGTGCATAAATTCCAAGATAATATACCATATTATTTAATGATAACATTATTTCTTCATGCATTTGCACAAAAAAGAAATCATTTTCTCCATAAAAAAATATACATAAGTCATTGTCCCCACTTCTTTTAACTCTTGTAAAACGTGAGCCATAGCATACTAAAAATTTAACCTTAACTCAAAACATTAAAATATAATACAAATGTGTCAGACTTCACTCTCAAATTGTGTTGGTCATTGACGATGCTCCAATCTAGTGGTAATATCTTGCTATGATAGCCTTGGAGGTAGAGGTGCCTTCAAGCTTTTGTCAGGTGGGAAATGGCTAATGTCTCCAAATAATCAAAAGAAGAGCATTGAAATCTCTGCCAGCCGGTGGATGCCAGGAGCCATCTGCTGGCCGCTGGCTCTGCCCCAAAATTCAGATGCATTAAATTCTAGGAAGGCCAGATTCGGTGGGCGCTAGGAGCCTTCTGGTGGACGCCGGTTTGAACAATCTGTAATTTGAAAATATCTTGACTTGTAGCCCTCTAATTCAAGTGATTCAATATGCGTTGGAAAGCTTGTTCCCCGATCTACAACTTTAATGAAGAAGTAATCTTTAGGAAATGTTCACCGTTAAATTAGTACTATAAAGTATATATTTATTTACCCCGAATTGTGCTCAGTTACGGAATGATAGATGGATTATTGTATGAAATACATGTCAATTGTCTATAGTCGGTTCCTTGGTTAGTAATTCTGCATCTATACATTTTATCCTGAGATTTGGTACTGTTTTGTGTTATTTTCCGTACTAAAAAGGACTAAAAAGGATTAAAAAGGATGATTGGGCCGAAGTCATAAAGTCTGGAAGAAATTTGTTGGGCCAAGAATCGAAGAAAAGAAGTCCGGCAACAGCGGCAACCCTAGCCGCCAGCTGCGCGACTTGTTGGACAAGAATAAGCCGCCATTGAGAGCATTAAGTCGGTTATAGTTTACCTAGCTTAAGTCGGTTTTAAAGGCTATATACAGGTTGTTCCGAATTGATTATGTATAAACTAGGTACACAATAGACGTTTGATAATATACATTATTTTACTTATGAAATAAAGTTTCTCTTGAGTTTTATTTCGTTTTCCTTTGGTCATCTCTTCTAAGCCATCAACTAACTTGAGTCGATCAAGTTAGATCAACCGTCACGGAGGTATGAATCTTTGAACGTTCATTCATATTCTTCATTATGGTAGATTTACTTTGATTAACGCGATGTAATTAACCTGCATGCTTAAACAACTCGTAATTAACCAGAATTAGTCAGGATAGAACGATGAAATTCCAGAATTAGGAACCACCGCTCTCGCAATTGCGGCGGTCTTTACCGTAATTGCGGCGCAACTTAGGTAACCATAAATCCGGAGATTCAATGTCAGCTACGTTGATCGATAGGTTTCATTAACAGTAGGTTAGATCTTGCCAATCTGCTTATTGTATTCGTAAATTAACATGAAAGATGATAAGTGAAGTGTTAATTAGGTCATAGTCTGGATCATTCCTAGGAACGTGCTAGTCATATTAACGATAGCTGTTTAGGAGGTTCTCGGTCCGTTGGCACTTTTTAGATCATATTGCTTGTGAGTTAATACAACCAACGAATGAGGTTAAAGTCACATAGGCGTCTACTGTCATATTAAAGAAGTAGATAACTCTGGAAGATTGCACCCGTAGCTAAAACTGAATTAAACACATGTTTTGGTTAAATCTGGGTAATTACGAGGAGAAGTAGGTATAATGGTTAATTACACCAAGTTATGAGAACGGTGAGGAGAGATAAACCAACTTTATTTTATGTTTCTTTGTTGGTCGAAGACCATTATTTCTTTTCATAGTTAGTTTGATGGATGTGTTGAATGAGTGACTTTGTCTCCGTGGGATCGACCTTGACTCGCTTCTACTATACTACGATTGACCTAGTACTCTGGCTAGTATTTCGTGTGTGTTAGTGGCCTACACGCGACAATCAAGTTTTTGGTTCCGTTGCCGGGGACAAAGGCCAATTCAATCAATATATTCATTAAATCTAAATATGAATTTTTGTTTTTCTGTTTGTCGTTAAATTTTATTTATCGAGTCCAGAGTCTATTTTGCATAAACCTTGCACTGTTTACGATCGGAAAAGATAAAACCGGTCCCAAAATTGCGACAGGTGCTGTCGTATTTGCGAGACCTGGAATGATCCTTTTTGATCCCACCACAGTGATCCTGTGTTTATCCATGTATGTTACTAGGTCCGCAACAATTGAGTCTTGACCCAGCTGAGGCGGGAGATTTTTTTACCGTGTTTTTGTTTTGTTCTCTTGCAGGTAGTGCAAAACACTTTTGACTTTCTCTCATAAGGACGAGTGGGAATTTCCGGCCAAACAAGCACCATGCCTCCACATCAGAGATACGTATTGAATCCAAGACCAATCTCCATGTATCCTGGTAAAAGGTTTATGAGCAATATCTGAGAGACCAGAAAAGAGTAGCGGAGGAAGAAGCTGCTAAGGCCAAAAAGGAAAAATAAGCTAATCTGAAAGAGTACGAGGACTTCCGTAAAGGTAAGTGTGTTATTGACTTTAATTCTGAATTTGAATATGACCCGAGAAGGACTTGGACTGTTGTAGTGACCCTGATGATGTCTTGAGATTACCGGAAGATCATCGTGACTGTGATGTGATAGAAAAATTAGAAGATCCAGGTATCTTCAGACTTTCTATAACTGTTAATGGAAGATCATTAGGGTTAGGACTATGTGATTCTGGCTCTGGAAGAAACATAATTCCGCTTTCTCATTGTCAATTGGTTGGATTCGATGTGAACATGAGTGAGACTAGGGAGATGAGGTTTGTTGACCGGCAGGTGAATATAGTAGCAGGCGTGTTGGAGGATTATGAAATTAAGATAGGACACTTTAAGTACCCGACTTATTTTTTAGTCCTGGACATACCCGATGATCCCAGTGCGAATGTGATATTAAGGCGCCTTTTCCTGGCCACAAGCCGAGGTAACCTAGACTACGATAATGGCGTGAATGTGTTAAGATTGAATAATGACATCACCACTTATGAGTTATTGGAACGACTATACGGACCAGTGGATCGTAGAGTCAGCTATGAATCTGGAGAGGTTGAGATTATGAAGGTAGAGAATGTGCGAAATGAAAAAAAGAGGATATAAAGACCATTGAGCAGGAGTTTATGTCTATCTTACTTTGAGAAAAAGATGATAAGGACCACGACAAAGCGCTACCTGAGAGCTTTAATCTTGGTAGGCGTAGTGTTGGCAATAATTCAAAAGTTGAGAAAGTGGACTTGAACTTAAAGAAAAATTCTCGAAGTAAGAGAAGGCCCCATGAACGAGAAAGAAAGGTTAAAATTGCAAGGCAGAAGGCTCATGAGTCAGTCCGTGAATACGCCCTTCTAGATGAGATAGAAACGTGTTTCTTCCTAGGTTTGAAAAGCCAAGGGAAAGCACGCATAGTTTAAGAAGGAAGGTGTACAATGGTTAAGTCCTCTAGAGTTCAAGTTTGGCGGATAAAAAACCCAAAGTCTGACTAAGGAAAGGTCAAAGGAAAGTCGAGTTGGCGACTCTAAACTCAGAACTACTTCCGAACCCTTTAGGATGGATCGAGTGAGAATAAAAGTAGCCAAACGGACCAACAAGCTTTTTTCATCCTACCACAACCCTGGGAATAGTTCCCGATGGATAGCAGGAAGGTTTTTTTTACTTGTTGATCAGTCTGGTGAAGTAGGTTAGTAGAGTCAAAGGAAAAATATGAAAGGGAAATGAAGAGTGATTTATGAGGAATCAATGTTGATAGAGGTTTGTCAAAGAATTGAGGAAGGAAGTAAGTAGGGAAGGAGTTAGAAGTAACTGGATTAAAAATACTCCGGTAATTGCGAGGAGGACCCCCCACAATTGCGGGACTAGTAGGACACGGTTCTCGAGGTTTTTGAGTAATTCTGGGCGTGAGGCAGGCGCGTGAGGTGCATGCACTGGTGCGTGAATTACGGTGGTAGTCAAACCGTCCCATCCACACCATTACTTCACCACTTTATCTTTTCCTCTTCCAAATTACTCCCATTACTCCACCTCTCCTCTCAATCCCCTCAATCATATCATCACAATTACTCCACCCACCTTCCCACAAACCCACCCAATTCAAACCAACAACACCAATTCCTCCATTTCTAAATTTTCATCTTCTTCATAAATTCGGCCCTCACCATCACCACCATCACCATTAAATTCCCACCATAACACCACCAAATCACCAATCCTAAACACCAACCCCCACCATTTTGTTGTTGCTGTAAATTTGACCACCATCATTTCTGCAACCCCAATTTCCATCTTCAGTTACAAGTTGCAGAATCCCAGAAAAAACCAAAAAAGAAATCGATACTCAGCTGTGTAGGGTGCTGTTGCAACTGCGTGACCATTTTTTTAGCAAAATCAGAGTATTCAGTCCCAGTTCAATGGCGAAAGAGCTACCCGAGCCCAAAGATGCCGAGAAGGAGAGCAGAAAGTTGAAGGGGATACCATGCCCCTTATCAATAAAGTTCCTCAGTTTGCCTCTTTGGCAATATACGAGTCTTTTCGGACTCATTGGAATAATAGGGCAGTAGCACGGGAAAGAGGTGCCAACCTCAATGATGCGGGTGACATTCTACCACGGGTTATTCAACACCATGGTTTGATGGATATGAGTATTTTTCCGGAGCAGTTTAACGCCACCATTGTCCGTGAGTTCTATGCCTATGTAGCGGCCTACCCCGATTCGACTGTGGCTATTATTAGAAGGGTGGCGATTAATTTCTCTACTGAGAATATCAATGCCCTTTACAACATTGAGAATGCTCGAATTCATGATGAAGAGTTTACCACTGCCACAACCGAGCATGATTTTGAGAGAGCGCAACTTATTGCACAACACTTTGGAGTTCAATAAGACTATGGCACCGACGGTTTCCCGGTCACTTTTTAGGAAATGAATTGGATTGGAATGCTAGGATGTTGCACCGATTTGTGATCACTCACCTATGGCCAAATGCTCATAATGATTCCGTCACTTACCGGCAATCCGAGCTCATGTACTTTCTGGATAACCAGTGGGATGTGAACTTTGGCTTGTTGATTCATGACAGGATTAGGCAGGTTGCTGGAAATGCAAGGGATATCTTACCATATGGCAAAACCTCATAGATGCATTGGCTAGGACGGTTGAGTTCCCTATTTTAGCTGCTGATGATTTGGCTGAGCCACTTCCCATTCTTGACAGTAGATCTGTCACTGTCACTGGACGGCATAGAAGACGGCCGAGGCAACCGAGACAAGCGGAGTTAGGACACAACAAGAGTTTCAGAGAGAGATGACAGCGGAATTGTCTACTATGCGAGCTATTCTCAACCATATGATGACTAACCTCCACATTCCTCCATATCAACACCCTTCCCATGTTCCAAGAAAAGATATCTCAGGTGCCATCCCGTCCAATGAACCTAACGATGATGACCTCGAAGAGTATATCAGTATTTGTTTCTGCTTTTAAGGATTTTTCTCCATTGTAGTTGTTTTCTTTTTATTTTTCTTTCTTTTCTTTTATTTTGTTTTGTAACCGACCTCGAAATAAATGGCAATCTTTTTTTCATTTATGTTTTGTATGGACTAATCTTTTGACAATTTCTATACGAGTTGCTTGGCGTGTTTTGTTAGCATTTTTCTTCGTAGATTCTCTGAGATTTTAGCATATTACTGCCCACGACGCATGTGTTTCGGATTCAATTTCCTCGCTTCACGCTTAACCAAAGCTAAGTTCCTTTCTTAATTATCATCTTATCATCATTGGAGACAATGCTTCGATTAAGTGGGGGGTAGGAACGTCACTTAGCAATTGACTATGTGTTTCATTAAAATTTTCATTTGTCAAGATTCTTGCGAAGCACTTTTCACTACTTAGTCTTTTGAGATTTTCGAGCACGATTGCAAGGATATGATATCTTCGACCTTATGGAGTTAATTAATTATGACTTAGTTTCACAAATAAAAGATGAAATCAAGACCACTTTTTGAAGTAGTTGCGTATTAACCATATGTTCTATTTGTGGACCACCATTTTTAATCACGAATAAATCGATTTCCTTGGAATATAAATAGATGAAGCATTATTTTGACCTCAGTTGACTCTAGTTTTTTTTCGAGTCTTGTTTTACCTATGATCATTTAGGTCAAGTTGTGGATCTTATAAGGGATAAGGTAAAATGGATTCGGTTGTTTATCAAAGAGCGGACCGTGAGGATAGAATATATATATATATATATATATATATATATATATATATATATATATATATATATATATATATATATATATATATATATAGGCTATATCTATATTTGACAAAAAGGAAGCATGGCCGATGGAGCGTGAAACGCACGGCCTTGCATAAGTTGCATAAAAGACCTGATAAACACAAAACCAATTGGTTTCCGTTCCACCTTGCCCAGTTGACTTGACCTATGCGATAAACGAAAAATCAATAAAAGTAATGGCGTAAAGGAATGAGCATTCTTGAAAATGCTAGTTAAGCTCTGAGTCGATTTATTGTGATTCTTCTATGTGCTACGGATTGAGAGTCATTGCACACACACACTGGTTCATGAATTAGATATAGTTTAATGCGTTACTTATGGACATCAGAAGTTATGATTCTTGTCTTGACTTCATGAACGCTGGTTGTTTTAACAAACTTGTATATTGGTCTGAAGATTCCTTTTCTTTCAACATTTTGCTCGTGACGATCAAAAGCTAAGTGGGGGGTAGTTGATACCGTGAAATTAGTACTATAAAGTATATGTTTATTTACCCCGAATTGTGCTCAATTACGGAATGATAGATGGATTATTGTATGAAATACTTGTCAATTGTCTATAGTCGGTTCCTTGGTTAGTAATTCTGAATCTATACATTTTATCCCGAGATTTGGTATTGTTTCGTGTTATTTTCCGTACTTTTCAGATGTGCCAAGTCATGGAGTAAGAGGGAACGAATTTGGGCTAAAAATGATGATTGGCCGAAGTCATAAAGTCTGGAAGAAATTTGTTGGGCCAAGAATCGAAGAAAAGAAGTCCGGCAACTGCGCAACTTGTTGGTCAAGAAATTGAAGCCGCCATTGAGAGCATTAAGTCGGTTATAGTTTACCTAGCTTAAGTCGGTTTTTACAGCTATATAAAGGTTGTTCCGAATTGATTATGTATAAACTAGGTACACCAGAGATGTTTGATAAGATACATTATTTTACTTATGAAATAAAGTTTCTCTTGAGTTTTATTTCGTTTTTATTAGACAGTAGTTAATTTATTTATTTTGTATTTACACTTATAGCCCTGTGGCTAGCTATATAAACTCCTTGTAATGGTTCACATTGACCTAATGACAATCAGTTTGTTGTTCAGTATAATCTATCATGGTATCAGAGCTTCTGATCCCTAAAATTTTTTCCTAGCCGCCGCTAGTTTTTTTTTCTCTGTTCTCGCCGCCGCCGGCCACTAAGCAGCTACCATGGCGACCTCCGCCACTCACTCATCCTCTACCGCCACATCCGGCGCTGCTGCGGCAGCCCCCTCTTCCGCCCCTGTTGCTGTTATTTCTCTCAACCCGGCAGTCAATGCTCCTACGAAACTAGATGGCAAAAATTTTACGGCTTGGAAGCTTCAATTGACCACGTTGCTCATCGGTCATGGTCTTATGGGTTATGTGACTGGTGCCACACCCAAGCCGCCACCAACTCTTACTTCTGCAGCCGGTGATGTCGCAACCAATCCGGCCTACTTGCACTGGATACAACAAGATGCATTGATACACAATTTGATTTTGGGTTCGGTCGACAAGGAATTCATGGCTACGATTCAACACACGACCGATTCGAAACAAGCTTGGGACACTCTCCTTGATACCTATGGGAAACAGAGTAAGGGTCGTATTCGACATCTCAGGCTCCGCTTAAACTATATTGTTAAAGGTACAATGTCCATCTCTCAATATTTCACTGCCGTTAAAACTATTGCGGATGATCTAGCGTCTCTGGATGCTAAGGTAGCTGATGATGAATTAGTTGAGATTATTTTAAAAAATCTTGGTAGTGATTATAAGGATCTTGTGAGTGCCATTCAGGCTCGTGATGATACTATTGCTCTGCCTGTGTTACATGAGAAATTGTTAATGCATGAAGTGTCGCTTGCACAAGGTCAGTCTGTTACCCCCCCTGCGTATACTGCTTTCCCTGCCTACCATCAGAACCGTCCTATGCATGTTTCTCCCCATACACCCTATTACAACCATCCCCCACCACCTCGGCCCCCACAACCCCTCATGCCGCAAACCCCACCTCCCTACCCGAGACCCCAACAGCCCTCCCCTTCTCCCACCCACTCCTCCAAGAGTACCCCTGCTCGTAATTCGAAAGGCTATCAAGGCTTCTGTCAACTCTGTGGTGTTCAAGGTCATGTTGCTACTCACTGCACCACTTACCCCCTCTACAACAATCTTCCCCGTCCACCCCGCAACCCGGGCCACCACGGCCTCCTCAGCCTCCCCACGCTCATGTTGCTCAAAGCATGCTTCTTCCAGTTATCCTGTGCAATACTCTGATTCCTCTGCTCCTTGGATGCTGGATAGTGGTGCTTCTCACCACATGACACAAGAGCTCAGCCTGCTCTCTCTTCACTCCCCTTATCAAGGTACGGATCGTATAGTCATTGGTGATGGTAGCTCCTTGGCTATCACTCACATTGGCTCTACTCTCTCTCTTCCTTTAAATTAAATCATGTTCTTTGTGTCCCTTCTCTCTCTCGCAACCGCTTTCGGTCCAAAAGATTTGTCGTGATAATTTCGTGTCTATTGAATTCTTACCGACTCGTTTTTGGTGAAGGATTTGAGGACGGGCAAATGCCTCCACCAGGGTCAAGTCGTTGATGGGGCCTATCTCGTGGTCTTCAAAGGCTCTCTTCGCCTTCTCTCGCGTCCAAAGACTCGCTCGCTACCCGGCATCGTCGCCGCGGCCATCCAGCCTTTTCCCGTCATTCAAAATCTTGCAAAGAATAATTTTTTAGATTTATCTTCTGTCTCTTCTACTTATTGTGATTCATGTCTTTGTAATAAGAGCCACCGGCTCCCTTTTTCTGATTCGACATTATGTACCGTTAAACCTTTGGAGGTCATTTATTCCGATGTTTGGACATCCCCAGTTTATTCAGTTGATGGTTTCAAGTATTACGTTTTATTTGTTGATCATTTTACTCGCTTTATGTGGATATATCCGTTAACCAATAAATCTGATGTTTATTCCACCTTTGTCAAATTCAAAACTTATGTCGAAAAATTGCTAGATACTCCTATCAAAACTCTTTACTCTGAAAATGGAACCGAGTATATAAAACTGCACCCCTTCCTTGCTTCCCACGGCATCTCCCACCTCACGTCTCCCACCTACACACCTCAGCATAATGGTATCTCAGAACGCCGTCATCTGCACATCACTGAAACTGCCTTAACTCTTCTTTCTCATGCCTCCATGCCGATCACATATTGGTCGTATGCTGTCAGTGCATCTGTCTATCTCATCAATCGCATGCCTACCAAAAATCTTGACATGCTTTCCCCTCATCTTAAACTTTTTTCGGATCCTCCTAACTATTCCAAACTTCGAGTTTTTGGGTGTCTGTGTTATCCATGGCTTAAACCCTATAATAATCACAAACTTGACTCCCCTTCTAAACCTTGCGTCTTCCTTGGCTACTCCCTCACTCAAAGTGCCTACATTTGCTATGATCTATCTGCGTCCCGTATGTATACATCCCGCGATGTTCGCTTTGTGGAGGATATATTTCCCTTTGCTACCATTCCTACAGACTCTTCTGTTCCTCCTCTATCTGCCTTATTACCCCCTGAGTCCTATGAACCCGCTGTTGTTCCAGTCCATCACCCTCCTCCCACGGCAACTCCCCCACCAGAGAGCACCAGTGACCAACCCGAGAGCTCCACCCCTCCAACCGCTAGCTCCTCTTTGTCTCCATCTCCTATTCCCTCTTCCCATGCCTCCAGCAGTGATTCCACTTCCGCATCTCCGCCTCCTCCCCCACCACCACAACACTCTATGACAACCCGCTCTCGAAACTAGATATACAAACCTCGCACCATCTTCACTCTCCAAGCTCAGTTACAAAACCGCTACCTTGAAACCGAGCCCTCTACCCTTAAGCTGTGCCTTGCAAAGTTGTCCGCAAGTGGTGTGTTGCGATGTCCGACGAGTATAGTGCGCTTCTTCGCAATGATACGTGGTCCCTAGTTCCCCCGTCGTCCGATTTGAATATTGTTGGTCGTAAGTGGGTGTTCGTAATTAAGCGGAAACCGGATGGCTCGATTGACAAGTACAAGGCTCGACCGGTTGCCAAAGGGTTCACACAACGGCCTGGTTTGGATTACTTTGAGACCTTTAGTCCCGTCGTTAAGCCCGTTACGATTCGCCTTGTCCTTAGTATGCGGTTTCCATGGGTTGGTGCCTTCGCCAACTCGATGTCAATAATGCCTTCCCGCGGGGGACACTAGCTGAGGATGTCTATACGAGTCAACCGCCTGGGTTTGAGGATGCTACAAAACCCACATTTGTGTGTAAGCTTCGTAAGGCAATTTATGGCCTTAAGCAGGCACCTCGTGCCTCGTACCATGAGCTTAAAAATTTTCTTCTTACTATGGGTTTTGTTAATTCGGTTGCCGATTCATCGTCGTTTGTTTGTCGCACGTCCACCGCATTACTATGCTCTTGGTATATGTCGATGACATTATTGTTACTGTGTAGCTCGCCGAAAGGTGTTCGTGGTATTATTGATCAGCTTGGCTCTAGGTTCTCTATTAAGGATCTTGGTCTCTTATCGTATTTCTTGGGAGTTGAGGTCACACATTCTGCCCTGGGCATGCTCCTCACACAAACCAGGTATACTCGTGAGTTACTATCTCAGGTTCATATGGAGGAATCCAAGCCAGTCCCCACGCCTATGCCTCGCCGATGCCTTTTCCGGTGATCCCGTTGTCTCTCCCGCTTTTTCAAACCCTACTCGCATCGTCAAATCTTAGGGGCTTTACGTATTTATGCTTTACACGGGTTGATATTCGCCTTGCCGTTAATAAGCTCGCTCAATTTATGCATGCGCCGACTGAGTACCATTGGATGTTAGTCAAACGTGTGTTGCGCTACTTGTCTGGCACCGCCTCTATGGGTCTGCAGTTATATCAGGATTCGCCGTTGGCTCTGCATGCTTTCTCTGATTCTGATTGGGGGGAATCGGGAAGCTGGTTATACTTCCACCTCTGCGTATATAGTCTTCTTGGGTAGGAATGCGATCTCCTGGAGCTCCAAGAAGCAAAGCTCCGTCTCTCGTTCGTCCACCGAAGCTGAATACAGATGTGTTGCTGATACTGCGGCAGAGATTGCCTGGCTGACCTATCTGCTTGCAGATCTCGGTTTTTCGATTCAGACTACACCAGTGATTTTTTGTGATAATTTGGGTGCTCTTCGACCGAGCGCCAATCCGTTGTTTCACTCGCGTACGAAGCATGTTGCTATCAATTATCACTTCATTCGTGAGCATGTTGAGAGAGGACTTGTTCGCGTTGCTCGTGTAGCTACTGCTGATCAATTGGCTGATGTTCTCACCAAGCCACTGCCACGTTTATCTTTTTCTACTTTCGTTTCCAAGCTTGGCCTTCGCACAGCGCCGTCAGCTTGAGGGAGCGTATTAGATAGTAGTTAATTTATTTATTTTGTATTTACACTTATAGCCCTATGACTAGCTATATAAACTCCTTGTAATGGTTCACATTGACCTAATGACAATCAGTTTGTTGTTCAGTATAATCTATCAGTTTTCCTTTGGTAATCTCTTCCAAGCCATCAACTAGCTTGTGTCGATTAAGTTGGATCAACCGTCATAGAGGTATGAATCTTTGAATGTTCATTCATATTCTTCATTATGGTAGATTTACTTTGATTAACGTGATGTAATTAACCTGCATGCTTAAACAGCTCGTAATTAACCAAAATTAGTCAGGACAGAACGATGAAATTCTAGAATTAGGAACCACCGCTCTTGCAATTACGGCGGTCTTTACCGTAATTGCGGCACAACTTAGGTGTAACCCTAAATCTGAAGATTCAGCGTCAGCTCTGTTGATCGATATGTTTCATTAACAGTAGGTTAGATCTGGCCAATCTGCTTAATGTATTCATAAATTAACATGAAGGACAATAAGTGAAGTGTTAATTAAGACATAGTCTGGATCATTCCTACGGTTCGCCGACACTTTCTATATCTTATTGCGTGTGAGTTATTACAACCAACGAAGGAGGTTAACGTCACATAGGCGTTTACTGTCATATTAAAGAAGTAGATTGCACCCGTAGCTAAAACTGAATTAAACACGTGTTCTGGTTAAATCCGGGTAATTACGATGAGAAGTAGGTATAAGGGTAAATTACACCAAGTTAGGAGATCGATGAAGAGAGATAAACCAATTTATTTTCTGTTTCTTTGTTGGTTGAAGACCATTATTTGTTTTCATAGTTAGTTTGATGGATGTGTTGAATGAGTGACTTTGTCTCTTTGGGATCGACCTTGACTCGCTTCTACTATACTACGATTGACCTAGTATTCTTGCTAGTATTTCGTGTGTGTTAGTGGCCTACACGCGACGATCAGGAAATGCCTCTGATGTTGGTCAAATGTCATTTGAAGTTAAGATACGGTAAGGGCGTTAATGAAAATTGATCATTTTGACTCGATAGCTTCCGACATACTCTTTTAGTCCTCAAAACACGTATTATCACTCACCAAGTGTCATCACTCAGGATCTTGGTCAACCTATAATCCTACAATAATGCACCAAAAATACCAAGCGTAAACCCGAAACAACACTCCGGTTACAATAACCGGTATTAAACCTATCAAAATGTGATATTTTATATAATATTTACAATCAATACACTTGGATGAAACTATGCAAATAATGGCTCGAATGGGCACAATAATTCTAAAAAATGTATCAAAAATGTGGATAAAACATAGTAAAATGCATCATCAAGTTGACTTACATTAGTGCGCCTACGGATACTGAGAGTTCAAGAATATCTTTGTTTTTCTCTGTTTCAATGTGGGCGCGCGCCTGGCATGACACTCTTTTAGTATATCAGCCATAACATTGCGTGTAGACCTCTAATTCGAGTAATTCAAAATACGTTGGAAATCTATTTCAATTTTTTACCGCATTCATGAAGATTCCCACCCCATAAAATTCCTCTATGGTGGACCAAAATGTAGATGAAGTGAAGGTAGGATCGTAATACCGACGATTTTTGATTCGTTTGAACGTTTAAGCTTCGGGCACACACTCTAAACCCCCGTATCTCGCCTTCCGGATATACCAATCACCTAATTCCTGCAAAAAAATCATAAAAAAATACCACACGTAATCCCTACAAGATACGAGGGTGACCGAGAATGCATGAAAAACACTGTAAACAACGAGATTTCCGGACTTTTCATCATAGTTCTCGTAATAAGAACAAATGTGTGAAATGCACCAAAATATAATCAAATGTCCCCGAATACATATAAAATGATGTATAAACGGAGTATAATCACATATAATATTATAGTCAGGTTGACTCTCATCAACGACCAATCCCGAAAGATCACTCATACCGACAATTAATGCAATACAACGCTAATCGGCCTGCTAAAATATATCCGACAAGTGGTCATTTATAACCGGCCTAACACCCACCAAATGCCTAACCAAAAACCAGCTTACATGTGTAATGCAGTTGTCTCTACTATCATTCCTAACCGATTCTACATGCCAAGATAATAAAATCAGTAGTTAATATATATTGTGGAAAATAATATGCATTAATTAACAGACTACCCACATGAAAGTGGACTGTGTACTTTGCTGCAAGGGATTTGCAAAGCAAAAAAAGGTTCAAGCCTCCCTTCGAGCCGGTGGAACTATACCGCAGAGCCGACAGCCCGGAAGCACGTTGGAAATCTCTGTCAAAATTTCTCGATCAGTGATGCACTAGACACGAATTCATGATCAATGGTGATTAATTGTTGAGTTAAGTTACATAAATTATATAAAGATTCGTAAAAATTAACATATCCCTTCACGCGATTACATAATTTTTATCTTTAAAGGCTGAAATATGCGATGTGGATTCAAGATTTGGTGTGGAAAATGAAGGATCACCTAAATAGAACGAAAATTTATGATTAGAATGAGAAAGATTTGATCATTTTCAATTAATAATGATTAGAATGAAAATAACCCTAATTCTTTGACATTGGAAAATGAAATATATACTACAAATTTTTCCCGAGAGTTATTTCAACTTGTGATGATTAACACTCTGGATCACAAGGAATAACTTGAGCTAATTATCTACGATATAGAACGGGTTTTGAACGCGAAAAACGTTTTCCGGCCAACTTAAGGTTTGAAACTTGTGATTATGTATTTTATAATTTCGTGCTTTTGTTGTTTATCCGACTTTGCCACCGGAGTCCTGTTAGATTTCTACCGTAGTCCTGGTGGAGTTTTTTTCGATTTGAAATTCCAAAATACCCCCTGATAGAATAGTGAAAATGAGAAAATGCTTGTTGTTATTCAATAGAAAGCATTACAATATATAAGCCTGGAAAGGCTTCTAGAGGAAGCTTAATATATAACCATAAATGCAGAATATATCACCATAAATGCATAATATCAAAATATATAATCTAAATCTAATTATATCTCTAATAGCCCCCCCTCAAGCTCATGTGAGCGCAATGGGATACGAAGCTTTGAAACTTGTAGGCGTTGATGGCGGTTGGATGCATCTTCAACAAGAACCGGGAGGAATGAGTAGTGGGTGGATGAAGAAATCCTGGGACGCAATTTCAGGATATACCCTAAAAGAACCGATGGTCAACCTGTGTTAACAGGAGGGAGGGATATACCCTTGCATAAAAATAAAAAATAAAAAATTGGGATTTACCCGTGCAGAAAAGAAAATTTGAGGGACATACCCTTGCAAAAAAGAAATCAACCCGTTTGAACGGGGGAGGGGGGGGGGGGGGACGTACCTAGCGTAAAATAAAATTTTTGTGGGATATACCCTTGCATAAAAAAAAAATTGGGATTTACCCGTGCAGAAAAGAAAATTTGAGGGATATACCCTTGCAGAAAAGAAATCAACCTGTTTGAACAGGAGGGAGGGGGACGTACCCTAGCAGAAAATAAAATTTTTGTGGGATATACCCGTGTGAAAAAAAAATGTGGAGGGCAATATCCTAAAATACGGTCCCAGAAATTTCAGCCTACCTCAATCGTTTACCTCCCATTATTTACCTTTACCACCCATTTTGGGGGATGCTGCCGAGATTTTGTTGGTCCAAGTGCTTCCATTAATTTGTTTAAAGAGTGTCCGCTTCACAGATTCAATACTGTACTTGTTGAATCTAATTATTTCCTCTTTTTTTTTCCATGCGGTGATAGTGCCAGCAAATTAGGTATCCCATTTTCCTGCAATAGGCCAAACAAATTATATGGGCACCACAAGCGGCCGCTTTAATTTCTATGAGTGGCGACACCACAAGCGGCTTCCATGACGGTGGCTCGTTTCAATATTACGCCCGGCTTCGAGATCCGTTTCCTTGGGCCCGAGAGGGCGGTGCCGCGAAGCCGAACGGGTGGCCATTGATGCCAGCAATGATCCGGTGGCGGCTAGGGCTTTATTCAAAAGGAAAAAAAAAATCTGGATATTAACTATAAAAAAAAAATTGCAACGTGAAAAAAAAATAAAATAAAATTGGGAGGGGGTGAGGGTTTGATCATATTGATGTCACAAACCCCCACCCGGGCATTCTTTTTCGTAGATCTTGCTCAGGATCGAAAGACGTTAGTCTAGAGCTCTAATACCATGATAGAATATAAGCCTGGAAAGGCTTCTAGAGGAAGCTTAATATATAACCATAAATGTAGAATATATCACCATAAATGCATAATATCAAAATATATAATCTAAATCTAATTATATCTCTAATATGATAGAATAATAGAAAAAGATATTGTATTGCATTACTTTGATTGAATACAATAATAGGCTACTTATACTAATAGTCATAATGTGAACATAATAATAACCATAATGAGATTGATTACAATCAATTATTTTCCTAATTTTCTATATCTAGAATATTCTGTCATTATCTCTAACACGCCCCCGCAATCACATGGTAAAGGCAACGAACATGGTGATTGGCTCGCAATGAATGGCTTGAGTCCCGGGTGTCTGCGACAACTCGCATATCAATCAGAGTCAACTTCTTCTCAACTTGATATTGCTTAAAGAAAAGCTGGTGGGATAGACCCGAAAAAAAAATACATGGAGGGATATACCCTAAAAAAAACACACGAGGAGGGATTTACCCTTAAAAAGACAATAAATTGAGGATATACCCTAAAATAAAAAACGATAGAGCAAATCAAGTGAGTGAAAAGTCGAACTGCCGATGAAACAAGAAACAATTGAATTTGACCATGAGAAAGAAAGGGGCTTAGAAAAAGAAATTGATTGGGAGACCATCACCGTTAAACAAAATGAACTAGGTGTTGACGGGATTGGATCGACAATAATGACAGAAATTTTTTTATATTGTTTTTATTTATTTATTTATTTATTTTGATATTAATATAATAATAACAATAATAATAGAATAGGGGTGGCGGGAGGGAGGGTGGACGGGAAAGAAAAGCCGGCGGCTGTTGGTGGTGCAATAGATTACCATGTCCGCGAATCTCATGAATATGCATGTGGATGTATAAATCTTGAAGAAAAAAGAAAGAAAAAAAAAAGAGCGAGAAATAAAGCAATGTAGAGATGAGGAGGTGAGACTTGTGAAATAAGAAAGCTAAGATAGTGGTAAAAAGAAATTAAAGTGCCGATTTTTAGAGGAGGGTTGCCAGATAGAAAAATGACCGGCCGAAGAACAAGCAGGAAAAAGAAATTCGAGAAGAAAAGAGAAGTAGAAGAGAAAAAAAATTGGGAGGGGTGAGGGTTTGATCATATTGATGTCACAAACCCCCACCCAAACATTCTTTTTCGTAAAGTTTACTCAGGATCGAAAAGACGTTAATCTAGAGCTCTGATACCATGATAGAATAATAGAAAAAGATATTGTATTGCATTACTTTGATTGAATACAATAATAGGCTACTTATACTAATAGTCATAATGTGAACATAATAATAACCATAATGAGATTGATTACAATCAATTATTTTCCTAATTTTCTATATCTAGAATATTCTGTCATTATCTCTAACACCCCCTATTACACTTTCAGGTTATTACTTATATAAATTTATTCATGATTAGGTTAGTGAATTGACACTTTATTTGGTAAAATTGAATTTGAAACAGAACATAACAATCTAAAATTAGTTTATTAACCGGGAGAAAATCGATTCAGAACCATCGGTTAATTTCCGGGTATAATTAAAGGGTAATAGTATTATTAGTAACTATAATGTAAATTCATCACGATCAAAGACTTCAAATTATGTTGTGATTGTGAAACTAATTAAAATAGGTTCAAGCCTCTCTGAAGTCAAATTTATGCACGAAATTCGACTCTCGAAGAAATTGAAAACATATTTCAACCTCTATAAAATCGAAATCTACACGAAATTTGGTGTTTTGGGTAAATCGATTATAGTGTCATTAACAATGCCTTTAAAATAGATGCGGTCGAGTACAATTTTAATAAGAAATTATGAAATGCTACTTTACGATATGAAATTAGACTACAAAGCATTCCTATGAATAAAAAAATGAAAAATGAAAAAGTCTTCCGGTAAAAATAAACTAACAGATTCTAAACTAAGAAATTTTATGATAACGATTATAGAAAGATTATAAATATTCAGTCTTTTATTTTTACTTTCTTTACACTCCACAGTCATCACAATTCTAAACAAACCCACCAAAAACTATAACTCAGTCGTTTTCACAATTCTTACAAAAGATTCTTAATTTCTTACAAAACCTCATTTTCTCAAATTTGTCTTCTATGGTTCATCTGAGCTCTGCCCGCCCGCCCGCCCCTCTTGCCGGTCTTCAGTCAACTCACTCATATCAACGATATCATTCACTTTTATTAATTGTATTAATTAGGTTAAGGGAGTGTTGAAATTAATAGGAAATTTTCATGCAGGTATTTTCGCTGGTGAGTAATTTGTTGGTAATGGGTTGATGACGATGGATATGGCATTTGAGAAATGATGGTGAGAGACTAGTTGATGAATAGGACGAAAGAGTGGTGTTGATTTTGGGGGGAAAGGATCCCGACGGTGCAAACATGTACCGCACCTCGTGCGGTGCATCAAAACGACGCAGTTTGGATCCGATGTAAAAAATAATAATAAAATAAAATAAAATAAAAAAATATCAAAACGTCATTGTTTTCGTCCGATACGACGCCGTTTGATGCACCGCACCGCAGGCTGTGCATGTTTGCACCGTCGGGATCGTCTCCCTGATTTTGGGAAGATGATTGTGAGGCTAATTTTATCATTTCCACTCATTAATTAAAATGTTGCCCTAGCGTTAACTATATTGCCCTGGCGATAACGCCTCCCGCAACAATATCCCAAGATAACGCCAAGAAAGACTCGCATTAATCAGTAAAAAGCAGTAAATCGTATATACAAACCTCCAGATCCAACTAAAATGCGTCGCATCGAATCAGTATACGATCTCTATTCAACAGATTCTGATAAAATCGACATCATACTCTATATCTACCGCAATCCGAATTTTTTTACAGATTCAAGTTTTTGCTATTTCTAACATATATATATATATATATATATATATATATATATATATATATATATATATATATATATATTATATATATATTTCGAAATACAAAAAACGCTTTTTAAATATTTCATTAATAAGATCTTCTATACATATTTTGAATATCCATACAAGCGTAATATTTATCACTATAATAATAAAATAAATTATTTATATGTGTATTTGTTTTTGTAAATACGTCATAATTATTTTGGTTTACGATTACTTTATTATCAGAAGACGGTAGAGATTCCCGCATACGCGACTATGTGTAGAGATTCGTAAACGATGTTAGAATCAGAAGGTAGAGACTCTATTCGAGACACCGACGCAAAGTCGCTCTAAAAATGTAAAATGAAAACGGCTTCCCGATTTATTATTTTCTCCTTGTGACAAACAAAAAAGACAAGCGTTTGCCGTTTAAAATAATACTACTATCTAGATGGGATAGTCTACATTCGCAACGTGACAATGTCTTCCTCCATTTTTTTTTTTTTTTTTTTTTTTCAAACAATCCATTTGTTATAACTTTTTATTTATTTATTTATTTTAACGGTTATACCTTTTTGTTTTTGAAAACTGTTATACCTTTTTGTTAACAGATGGTGTTTGTAATACATATTGTATTTATAATAGTTCTAGGTTTAATTTTAAAGAGGTATAAAAATCTTAAAATTAAATAGAAGGTGTATCATCTTACGATACATTAAATATACAAGATGTTAAACAATTCTTTTACAACTGATACGAAATATACACAAGTACATACACCACGTTTTGTCTTCACTGGAACTCGAACTGTTATTAGTAATAGTACATTATTAGTAATACTACGTTTAAAACATGAAAGGTAAACTCCGGACTATAATTTGCACCTTATTCGTTTTACCGTTGCACTCCACCTACCAATACATCACACCGTTTTTATAAAATCTATCTCTTGAAATTCGATTCTATAGCCAAAAATCATTTCTCAAGCTCGCTTCAGAATCGACTCTGTGGGAAGTCGGTTTTTTGGATCCAAAACCGACTTCCATAAGGTCGATTCTATTGTGGTTCATAGGTAGTAGTGTGCACCGGCAGAGCGGACACCCTATCAAGGGGGAGTCGTGTGACCACACTGAGATCCAGAATTTTTTTTAATTATAAAAAATCGATGTAGTTTTGTTGTTAACGAATATTGTTTCTTCGTAAAAAAAAAAAATCAATTTTAGGCTCCGGTAACCACACGAAATAAATTTCTGGATAAAAAAAAAAATAGTTTTAGACGCTAGTTACCCCACTGGATCAAATTCCTGGATCCACCCCCGTGCACCGGTAGAGTCATTGTTATGCAAATAAATGCCCGAAATTCCTGCCCTTTTTAGTCACTAAAAACTAAAAATTTGTCTGTTTAGACGTGTCTTACATGGATAGTAGTAATTAACAAAGTCTAAAAATTGAAAGCAATCAAGCTAAGTGCCCACAATTCTCATGTTCCTTTTCATCATTTCCTTCACTATAAATATGGCCTCAAGATCACACCTCAATATGTATCCAAAAGAAAAACAACCCACCCAGTTTATATAGCCAAAAATTGAACACACACTATTGGGATTAACCTGTGGCTACTGGTGCATATCTCTAGTAGGTTGCACCCTAGTGTTCTTAGTGCATGACTAAACGTAGTATCTTTGAATACTTGACATAACAAAGATAAGTTAAGGTAGAAACAAAGTAGGAATCTCACAACCAGTTATGAGCATGAAGTGAACCTTAGAGGTTGTGTCAAGTACATAACGATAATCTTTAATAATAACGTCTTGTCTTCCTTTCATAATAAAACATTTTGTTCAATAGCTTCTATCTCTTGCTAATTACGCTAGGTACTTACCACATTTGAATGTCTGTATGTTTTCCCTTCCCGAGAAGATGTGCAGGATGATCCCGAGTTCAATGATGAGGGGGACGATTAAGCTATGCTATGCTATGCTATGTTTAGAAGTTTATTATCATGCTTTTATATCTATCGATGGATTGTAATGACTATGTATTTCTCTTAAGACATGTTGTACTTTTATTTGACTTTGTTTAAGACATATGTTGTAAGACAAGTTTACCTTTGGTTTGTAAGATTTCGTATGTTGTTAGTTCTTTTCGTTGTTGTATGATATATTTTATATCTTTTAGTTGTACAGTATTATAACTAAAAAAAACTCCTTTAGATCCTTGTATGTTTTACCTGGATCCTTTTAGCTTCCACGTTGCTTTTATTTGACATGATGACGTAATGATTTACGTGTAATATTAGAAATATTTAATGTTATACGTGTCGAACGTTATTTTTCGGATAAAAACTCGATATGTGGAAACGAGGACGTCACAGCAATACTATTGTTAGTGATCATAACGTAAATTCATCACAATCAAAGACTTAAAAACATGTTATGTCTAAGTGTTTGTGAAGATAGCATTACCATTAATTAGAATAGGTGTCGGTCTAATACAGCTTTAGTAAGAACTTATGAAATGCTACTTTTCAACATGAAACTAGAAAACAAAACATTCCTATCAATAGGAAAATGAAAAATGAAAAATGAAAAAGTCTTCCTATATCTCACTTTGTCTGTCTCGTTACATCAAATCACTTAATGGACGGTGCATAACATTGAACTCATTTTGGAAAGAAAGAATATATTTACCAATTGTTGAAATCTTTCGGGTTTTTATTTTATGGTGTAATTATGATAGGAATGTTGTATTAAATGACAAATTTAAATCTTTTTATTTTTATTTTTTGTAATATTATAAAGTTTTGTTTAAAAAAAAATATAATACAATTCCATCGTGTCTAAGATGTTACAAATGACAACCTGTATTTATGTCGCTCGGTACAATGGTTATTTTATAGTAAAATTTTCTCTCTTTCCCACATAGAACATGGCCGGCAACAATATACCAAGACAATGCCTTAAAATGTACTACCTCCGTTTTTTTTTATCTGTCACATTTTATAATTTATATTTTTTTATTTATCTGTCATTATACATTTTCAATGCATCATTTATTACTTTTTCTTCCTTTACTAATAAAATATTTACATCTTCAATAAAAAAATATATTTCCAATACTAAAAACACATTTACCAACAAAGTATTTACATCCCCAATAACAAAAATACATTTCCAACACTATATTTGAGACATATTAATTATTTTCTTTATCTCTGTGAATCTTCTCTCTGCGAAATATAAAAAACAACGGAGGGAGTAAAATGTAAACGGCTTACCGATTTACTTCCTTCGTCCCAATTTGTTTGGGACTTATTCCTTTTTTTTGGCTGTCCCAAAATAATTCCCATAACTTTAAATAGATTTAAAGTTTTTGCTTTAATTGCCTAAATTGTCTCAACTCATTAATTGATGTCTCCTTAAATATTGTGAAAATAATACTACATATAAAGGATAAAAAAGTAAATTAGTGAAATTTTAAATGACCAGACAACTCATTAATTGATATTTCTTTAAATATTGTGAGTTCTAAAATATCCCAAACAAATTGGGACGGTGAGAGTATTATTTTCTCTTTTTTGTTGACTTATGACAAACAAGACAAGCATTTGCCGTTTAGAGCAACCGTAATGGTGACTGTGAATTGGTACCGTGGAACAGACCATGTCAGGTGATGTGGATGAAAAGTATTGGTTGAAAAATGTAGAAAATTTGTATAGATGATGTGTAATTTATTAGATGGTGTAGTAGTGGTAAAAAATAGATGGTGTGTAATTGATTAGATGGTGTAGTGGTTATAAATTTTCATACATCTATTGCTTAAAATACTAATAAATTTTCAAATCATTAATATTGTTATATATAATATAAGTTCTAATTACATTATCTATATAAATTTAACTGTTTGTTTTAAGTTGTAATCATGTTTTCTTAATAATAATATCTAATTTTTAATTAATGTTTGATATTGTATTTGATAAAGAGAAATGCTGCTGCTAGAACAAAATATGCACAACAAATGTCACAACAAACTTTTAAACCATTGAATTTTTTAGGACACATATGATTCAATAGGTCTCACATAATAATCAACGACTCCAAAGTGTGTTGTATAATGTTGTGGTCATTTTGTTGTGGCATTATCAATACTTTTTTTTTTTATAACGTGTTTTGGAAAGAAAAAAAAATCACTCTCAAGTATTGAGTTTTGACACTATTAATAATATCACAGTTAATCTATTCGAGCGTCACATTTCTTACAAATTTCAACTTTACAAATGTTGAAATATGTTTTCAATCATCAGAGTCGCATTTGTGCATAATTTTGACTTTGGAGGGATTGAAAACATATTTCAATCTATGTAAAGTCTAAATTTACACGAAATATGGTAATCGAATAGATTTTCTATCGTGTCTTATGTGTGTTCCAAAAAAAAGTATTATAATTTATGATATATTTTACAAAAGATCTATTTTTTTTCCTTTGGATTATTTACGACATGTTGTGTATTTGGGTATTTTTATAAGTATCAAGAACATTTAAGTGTATACACATGTTCTCTCAGAAGTGCAGCTATATTTTTAGTAGTAACTATTAACCCCCAACCACCAACCATTAACTCCCATCTACTAGCAACAATTCATTCAATTCAAAGTGGAAGATTTCGTATATATCACCACAAAAGTCATGTATGCTATCCATATTTTTTTCTATCATTCTCTGTCTTTCATATATAATTGGTGAATTCTTATATATTTTTTGAGGGGAGAATTCTTACACTTTCAGGTCATGCCTAGGTTCAATTCTTACATATTCGAGTGCTTGTCTTTGGCATAACAAAATGTAGAAGTTTAAGCAAGTCAAGCAAAATTATCAAAGACCAAGCAAAACAAACAATTCACAAAAGGACACCAAGTCATATTACATCAAAACAATTCCCAAAAGGACACCAAGTCATTACATAATCAAGTGGTTGTCTTTGGCTTAGTCATCTCCAAGATTAGCTTCATCGTCCTCTAAGTCCAGATGCCTTTGAGATGTACCGGCCCTCGGGTTATCAAACATGGGTTCCATACATGTCAGAGATTGAAACTCAGTTCTTTTAAGTGATTCATTCAACTCTGTAAAAATATATTGATCAATGCACATGAACAAAACATCACACAAAAAATTCCATGTTTCACCTCACAAACATGTAATAATGGAACAATGCAAGTATGCATTTGTGTAACTCAAAGATGAAGAAATAACATAAACAATAAAAACAGGTAGAAATTAAGTGTAACTCAAAGATGAAGAAATAACAGAAAACCATATACCTGCGTATTGTTTCTTGTGCAGCGCCACTGCCCGTTGTCTCACCTCATACTGAAGCTTTTGGGTGGGTGTTAACACAGACTCTGTCCCAAATTCATCAAGCTTCTGGACTGCAAGAAGCAGCATTTCACCCGATGCCGTTATCTTGTCAATTATATTGGCACGTGACTTAGCCAAATCCAAGTCATGCCGTGGAGGTGGTTATCTTGTCCTCTTCAGAAGTCCAATTTTTACTTCCACCAGCAGGGGCAGGAGGTGGTGGAGGTGGTTGATGATGTGGATTCGCATTTTGTTGGCTATGGAGTACATAAGGCGGTTGGGGTTGGTGGTATAATGGATTTTGTAATGGTGTTGGTTGAGAGTTTTGTTGGTAGTGGGGTAGGTTTTGTAAAGGTGTTGGGTGAGGGTTCTGTTGGTGGTGGGGTGGGATTTGTGAAGATGTTGGTTGAGAATTAAAATGGTAGTAAGGAGGGTTTTGTGAAGGTGTTGAACCGGATGGTGTTGATAGCCACTGGGCAAATAGCCCTGCTTGAGGGTATTGCATAGGAATTGTAGGAATGAAGGGTGCTTGGAGAGGAATACTGATATTATCCGAGCTAGGAGGTTGCGAAGCACTTTGGCCCTCGCTCACGTCTTGTCCTTGATTCATATTTAGATTGATGGACATTCTGTTTTAACCTGCAAGGCTTAACAGACAATCAAATTTGGGCAATCTTAAAAGCTAAGAGCTTATAATCCATTAAGAATCTCAAACACAAAACACCTTTGGAAACACAAGTCCATGATCCAAATATGGATTTTCCAAAGATAATGGGATCGATTTGGTTTGCCTAAGAACATGACTTGGGCATCATTGCAAACAACTATGTAAAATATAAACAAGTATCACACATCAAGCTGCAGAATCTAGCAATTACAAAGCTAATAAAAAAACAAAAACAGAGTCAATTCTTCCAAGTAACTAAGCCAAAAATCTAACAATACCAAAGCAACAAAACCACAACACAGAGTCACTCCTAACACTTCATGTACAAAAGTTCCCAGCTTCTTATAAAAACACTTGGCATCCAAAAAAGAGGGGGAAAAATCAAGAAGTCAAGTAACCAACTAAAGCTGAAAACCAAAATGAAGAAACATAGCTGAATTTTAAAATAAAATTTAACAATCATAAATGAAAGAGATAACTTTAGATCCACTAAGATTGAAATAAACCTTCTTTTTTATTTCAGCATCATCACATTACAAATACAACTTTACTTTAAAATAAAATAAAAATGCTTCCTGGAATCCATACCTACCCACAGCCACAGCTTCAAAGGACTCCAATTTATTTATTTTTTCGGAAAAAAAAAAGCTCACAAATATTGAATTTAATAGAATTGGGGAAGATGCCTTGAGGTGAATCATCAGGAAACCTTTGAAGCTCACAAAGGTGTTTTGTGTTTCAAAGTTCATGCTCTAAATAAATAAATAATAATAAAACAAAAAAAAAACACATAACTCGGCATCTTTTGTTTGATTCAAGACATTTACCATACCAATTTTTCCAATTAATGGAGTTGCTGGAAAAAACTAAGGAAATTAATGGAGTTATAAATAAAGAAATAAACTAACCGACGATGGAGATTGTTCTTGCTGCAGAGAAATTAGGGATTCATAGGGTTGCAAATGGTGGATTTTCGATCTAGGTTTTGTGGAAGAAGAAGAATGGCTATAAATAATCTGAGGGAAAAAAAAATCGCGGGAGTTTAAGGTATAGAACTGAGGGAAAATGGAGGGAAAAAAGAAGGGAGCTAGGGGAGAGGAGATAATTCTTGGTTGCCATGATGAGAAAAAGCCAGTGATGGCCATCACTGCCGGTGGCCACAAATGGCGGGGGGTGGGATGCTGTCAATGAGATGGGAGTCTATTCATGTACCATTATTTTGTATTACTGTTAAAAAAAAAAAGCTATTTTCTGAAGAAAAAATATAGCAGGGTGCTACATTAACATTAGTACAGTTGCTCTAATAACACCATTTTGGACTCACTTACATCTGACATAAAGTTTAATTGGAATTTTTTATCAATAAAAGCAAAATAATGGTGCTTTTGTACACGCACTTTTTTTAGACACGGTCAATTGCAGATTCTAGATGTGGCATTAGCAGGGGAGGCACTTATGTCACATCAACTCCTACGCTTTAAAATTTCTTCATGGCTGAATACTCTTTGATTTTTTTATTATTTGTTTGTGGTAAGTTCAGAGAATTTTTTTCTGTAACCACTACGGTATCTTGTCAAGAATTTTTCCGAATAAAATCAATTAGCAACATTCATCAAATCAAAATGCTCCATGTGGCCTGCTCTTGTCAGAAACAATTGGAAAAAAAAAGAGTGGTGCTACGGGCACATCCGTTTTACACAACGGTGTGCCACAACGGTGATCTTCACCGTTGATCTGTGCAGGATCTAGATGATCCATCTAGATCCTACACAGATCAACGGTGAAGATCACTGTTGTGGCACACCGTTGCATAAAACGGATGTGGCTGTAGCATTGCTGGAAAAAAAAAGGTAACCATTACGGGTGCTCTTAAAATACTACTATCTCGATAGTCTTCTCCTTTTGTTGACTTATGACAAACAAGGCAAGCATTTTCCGTTTAAATTACAACTATCTCCGTCTCAAATATAAGTTTTTTTAGATTATTTTACACAGATTAAAAAAGTTGGTTAAATTGATTATGTGTCATTAATTTTGATGGAAAAATCTAAAATAACATTTGACTATTATTAATGTAGAGTAGTAAAAAGTGGGTTAATAGATAATAAATAAAGGGTAAAAATAAAAAAATATAATAAATGTTTCATTGGTTATTTAAATAGATTTATATTATGAGACAAAATAAAAAAACTAAAAGAACCTACATTTTAGTACGGAGGCAGTACTATGTCGTTAGTCTTCATTCGCTAAGGGTATTCCCATGAGAATCCCTATCTCTATCCTCACATATACTATTAAAAAATACATATCCCTACTTTACAGCAACTAAATTCACAATACTCTACATCAGCATCCCTATCTCTATCCTTACAACATTAAAATATTCATTTTTTAACTATAAATAATTTTGTCAAAGGTAACTTTTCAAATTCAAATTTTACTCCAACGGCTATATTTCAACGGCTATATTCGAACACACACATTTTTCCAAAATTATTTTTAAAATTCAAAATTTTACTCCAACGGCTATATTTGAACACACACATTTTTCAAAACTTACTTTTTAAATTCCAATTTTACTCCAATGGCTATATTTCAACGGCTATATTTCAACAGAGGGAAGAAAAAAAAAATAAAATCGTTTCATAAAAAAAAATTAAAAAAAAAAATAAAAAAATGTAAGGATAGCTACAGTGTCACCCCAGATTTGGGGTGACACTGTTCATCCACCCCAATGTAGGGTGGGGATAAAGTATCTGATGCAGGAGAGTTTTTGCTTCTTCCCTATTTTTTTCCCTACATGTAGGGATAAAGGTGGAGATAAAGACTCTAATGCTCAATGTCTTCCTCCTTTTGTATTTTTTTTTTTCCTTTTCTTGAAACACTACATTTGTTATACATTTTTGTTTTTTGTCTTGAAAACTATTACACCTTTTGTTGACAACTGGTGTTTATAATACATATTGTATTTATAATGTGTCTAGGTTTAGTTTTAAAAAGTAAGAAAAAAATCTTAAAATTAAATATAAGGTGTATCATTTTACAATACATTAAATATATAAGATGTTAAACATTTTTTTATAAAGGATTACAAGATGTTACTAGTACGTTTAAAACATGCAAGATAAACACCGGACTATTATTTGCATCTTATTCGTTTTACCGTTGCACCTCAACTATCTATGCATCACACCGTGTTCACAAAATCGATCAATTTAAAATTCGATTCTGAAGCCAAAAATCAATTTTTTAAGGTAGATTCAGAATCGATTCTGCGTGAAGTCGGTTTTTGCTTTTAAAACCGACTTACATAAGATCGAGTCTATTGTGGTGCACCAACAGAACGGATACCCTACCAAAGGGGAGGCACGTGACCCCATTGAGATCCATGAATTTTTGTTTAATTACACTCATCCGTTCGAAATAACTGAGACAGTTGTCAGAAACACGTATATTAAAAATGTGAGTTAATGTTTTAATATGACTAAAAAAACCATTAGTCTAACTAATACAATGTTGTTTTTATTCTCTCACTTCTTAATAAATATGAGTAGATGTAGGAAAAATACAATAAATATTGCATTGGAAATATAACTGCCTCCGTTATTTTGAAACAAATCTTTTTGACAACTGTCTCAGTTATTTCGGAACGAATGAAGTAAATACCATGTAGTTTTGTTATTAACAAATATTGTTTCGTCGTTAAAAAAGCAATTTTAGGCTCTAGTAACCCGACTATAATAAATTTCTGAATAAAAAAAAAATAGTTTTAGATTATGATAACCCCACTAGATCAAATTCTTGGATCCGCCCCATTCACCGGTGCAGCCCGTGATGCAAATAAACGCCCCAAAATTCATTCCCTTATTAGTCACTAAAAAGCAACAATTTGTCTCTTTAACCGAGTCTTACATGGATAGTAGTAATTAACAATAATAATTTTATTTTCTTGAAACACTCCATTTGTTAGTACCCTTTTGTTTTTTATCTTGAAAACTGTTATATCTTCTGTTGACAACTGGTGTTTGTAATACATATTTTGTATTTATAATGTGCAATAGTAATGGAAACAGTAAAGGAAAGAGAGAGAAATTTGCCTGTGATAACACACTGTTCATGGAACTTCAAATTCGATTTTCTCTCAATCTAACCGTTGGATCATGGTGATTTCACTTGCCTCCGCACGCAAGATTGAGCGACCTTAATGCAAGCGACTAAAGTCTTGCAATTACCCCCATTTGGAACGGATGGACCGGACGGATATTAGATCAGAGGTCGGAATCGAAATGTTGACTTGGTCAACGATAAATAGTGAGAAAAATACACAGGGAGGAAAATAGTAAATAAATTATAAAAAATAATTTACAATGAATTAGCCTTAGGTTCCAACTACGAAAGTTCTTAGAATACTTCACTGAACAACATGTAAAAAGTTTTTTTTTTTTTTGAAAAAATAAAATATTTGCATTAAATTTATGCATAAATACATAGAAGAAGATGAAAAAGAAGAGTCAACCATGAACGACTACGTCACGCCTACGGCCTACCCTCTTCGCCTCATGGGGAAAAACCAGTAATATTATATGGTTTTGCCACGTGTAAGACTGATATTAAATATCAGAAATAAAGGGGCACTATAAAAGGTCCTTCTTTCCTCCGTAAAACCATAGTAGTAAACAAGTTGGAACCCAAAAAAAATTAATTTTCTCCCTCTATCTCTAGACTAACTAAAAATGACCCGCAGGGATTATTTGCCACGTGTACGACAGGGATTATTTGCCTCTTTGCCTCCGCAAAACCATAGTAGTAAAGAAGTTGAAAAAAACTATTCTTCCTTTTGTCTTATATCCATTTTTACTATTGTACAACAGTAAAAATGTTTATTCTCCGGGTCCTGTAGGTGGGGGAGAATAACCCCTCAACAGCCTGTTGGTGGGGGAGAGACCCATTACCACCCCCTCAATAAACCCTTAAAACCTGAAGCCTTAATGTTAAGTTATTCCTTAATCCCCTGACCATTAATGTTAAGTTATTCCTTGATCCCCTGACCATTAATGTTAAGTTAATCCCCGATAACGATGAACTGGGTTTATGACAACAGACCCAATCAATGTTAAATTATTCCTTGATCCCCTGATGCCTTAATGTTAAGTTAATCCTTAATCATGCAGGTGGGGGAGATGACGAATGATGCAATTCCTGTGAAGAAAATATTCTGATGGAAATTGAAAAAGGACAAATGAAGTGCTTTTCTTAGAAAATGGGAATTCAAATAAATGACCCACTTTTACTGTTGTGCAATAGTAATGGAAACAGTAATGGAAAGAAGAGAGAAATTTGCCTGTGATGACACACTGTTCATGGAACTTCAAATTCAATTTTCACTCAATCTAACCGTTGGATCAGGGTGATTTCACTTGCCTCCGCACGCAAACGGATGGACCGGACGGATCTTAGATCAGATGTCGGAATCAAAATGTTGACTTGGTCAACGATGAATAGTGAGAAAAATACACAGGGAGGAAAATGGTAAATAAATTATAAAAAATAATTTACAATGAATTAGCCTTAGGTTTCAACTACAAAAGTTCTTATAATACTTCACTGAACAACATATAAATTTTTTTTTTTTTTGTAAAAATAAAATATTTGCATTAAATTTATGCATAAATACACAGAAGAAGATGAAAAGAAGAGTCAACCATGAGCGGCTACGTCACGCCTACGGCCTACCCCCTTCGCCTCATGAGGCAAAACCCGTAATATTATATGGTTTTGCCACGTGTAAGACTGAGATTAAATATAAAAAATGAAGGGGCAATATAAAAGACCCTTCTTTCCTCCGCAAAACCATAGTAGTAAACAAGTTGGAACCCAAAAAAAATTATTTACAAAATTATAAGGTGTATCAATTTACAATACATTAAATATACAAGATTTTAAACATTTTTTTTATAAAGATTTACAAGATGTTATTAGTACGTTTAAAACATTTAAGGTAAACACCGTACTATTATTTGCATCTTACTCGTTTTACCGCTGCACCCCACCTACCTATTCATCACACCGTTTTCACAAAATCGATCTTTTAAAATTCGATTCTGAAGCTAAAAATCAATTTTTGAGGTTCGATTCATAATCAATTCTTCGTGAAATCCGTTTTTGCTTTTAAAACCAACTTACATAAGATCGATCGATTCTATACGCACTGCACAGAAATGACACCCTAAAAATCAAAACAAATTCATCAAAACAAATAAAAAAGCAGACGGACACCCTAAAAATCAAAACAAATTCATTTAATCAAAACAAATAAAAAAACAGAGAGCTTCCTTTTTCCCCCTCCACAAAAAGCACTTATCTTTCTATTTAATCAATTTTCCACAAAGACTTTGAATAATGTGGCAAAGACTTTGAACTTTCAATTTTTGATGGTTTTTGTGGAAGAAGTTTGTGTGTTCATAGTAGCAGAATTTGTCTAATCGTGTTGTTGGTTAAAATCGGAAACTGTTAAAAACGAGAATGCAGCTTAATTAGTGCAACAGCTTCATCTGTTCTTCAAACAAAGAATATATAAGAGAAGGATGTATATATATAGTCTTATTAATTCTCAACATAAAATTACTCTTTGAACATCAATTTAATAAACACATTTGAGTCCGGATCCTCTGTGGTACAAACCGAAGTTAAGAAACCCCACCGTGTCTTTTGGGGTACCGTGTACATAGCTTTGGATAAAAGTTTATACTTTCAATAGGATAACTTGTTCATTTTATCAATCAAGAACCCAAAATAGCTTTTCAAAACCCGAGTGTGTAAGAAAGGGATGCCTAATTTTTTGTCGAGAACCTCCGTATGCTGCTTGCGATTTTTACCAATGAGATAGGCCAGCAATTTTTTAAGAAGATTGGAGGGATACACAAGGTTCAGCAATTTTTGAAAAAAATTAGTTTTAGATTATGATAACCCCACTAGATCAAATTCTTGGAATCGCCCCGTGCACCGGTGTAGTCTGTGATACAAATAAACGCCCCAAAATTCCTGCCCTTTTTAGTCACTAAAAAGTAACAATTTATCTGTTTACCCGTGTCTTACACGGATACTATGGACGGACCCAATGTAGAAAGGGGGTGCGCACGGGCCCCACTCAATTTTTCATGCGAAATTACTAAAATACTCACTCTAAAAATTTAAAGATCGTGTATTTATATTATTTCAGACAAATTTTAGTGTAATTGTTTATTTAGTTCAACTGGTTAGATGTATTACTGCTATACAAAACCCGGCTGCTGCATTTTTTTTTTACATTTTTTTTTGAATTTAGCCCCCACTGAAAAAAATTCCTGGATCCGTCACTGACGGATACTAGTAGTAATTAACAAAGTCTAAAAACTGAAAGCAATCAAGCTAAGTGCACACAATCCTCATGTTCATTTTCATCATTTCCTTCACTATAAATATGGCCTCAAGATCACACCTCAATATGTATCTGAGAAGAAAAACAACCCACCACCAAGTTTATATAACCAAAAACTGAATTCTCAAGGATATATCTATCTATATATAATATATAGAGAAGCCAATTTAACCCATTTACCCGATTGACCCGCTCCATACCTGACCCAAACCCGTAAAATATGAAGGAAAAAAAAAATCAAACATACCATAACTAGAAAATTCGGCTACCATAATTAGAAAAATCAATTAAAATTTGATTTCCCTAATAAATACACTATATTTCCCAATTTTTTTCTAGCTAATATTCATCTCATTTCACATTCACCTATTCCTCATTTCCATTGGCATTCTAAGCTATTACATTACATTTTCTAATTTTTTTTTTATAATGCTCATTCATCTCATTCGAATCATCTATACACCTCACTTGATTCATCCATTTGTACAGACATTTAGCTTCGTGCAATGCATGAATTGATTCATCCTTTTGTGCAGACATCTAGCTCCGTGAAAGGTATGCATTTTTAAATTTGTGTTTTAATTTTATTTGTGCATATTTTTGTTACTTTTTAGGGTTTAATTTGAAATTCAAAATTTTATGGTTTAGGCTAATATTTAAAGGGTTTAGGCTGCTGATATTCATATTTTGTTATTTTTTTCAAATAAAAAATTGTGGATTTTTTTAATAGTTTTTCTTATGTCATTATTTATATGTAGTTGATTTGTGCAGACATCTAGCCCCGTGAAAGGTATGGATTTTTGAATTTGTGTTATATTTTTTTTGTGCATATTTTTGTTACTATTTTTAGGGTTTAATATGAAATTCATAATTTTAGGGTTTAGGCTAACTCTTAAAGGGTTTAGGCTGATAATCATATTTTGTTATTTTTTCAAATAAAAAATGGCGGATTTTTTTAATATTTTTTTTGTCATTATTTATATGTAGTTGATTTGTGCAGACATCTAGCGCCGTGTAAGGTACGAATTTTTGAATTTGCGTTTAATTTTATTTGTATATATTTTTGTTGTTTTTTTAAGGTTTAAGCTGAAAATCATATTTTTAGGTTTTAGGCTAATTTTTTAAGGGTTTAGGCTGATATTCATATTTTGTTATTTTTTTCAAAAAAAATTGGCGTATTTCTTTTATTTCTTTTCTTTTGTTATTCTTTATATGTATTTGATTTGTGCAGACATCTAGCTCCGTGCAAGATACAAATTTTTAAAATTGTGTTTTAATTTTATTTGTGCATATTTTTGTGATTTTTTTGGGTTTTAGGGAAAATATTATATTGAGGCAATTAGTGTTATTTGTTTTAATTTTTCTAAATTACGGAAGAATATAGTATATAATAATTGATTAAAATCACAATCAATCATAATTTTTAGACAAATACAAAAAAATGTAAAAATATATTACCTCAAAATAACTACTTAAAATTCACACTAATTACTAAATATACAATAAAAAATTAATACTTACACTTCACAATAATTAAAAAAATTTATAGTGTAATACAATAGTTGATTAAAATCAGAATGCATCATAATAAATAGAAAAATGAAAAAAATTTATCAACCAAACATGATACAATAATTGTTCAATGAAAAATTGGAATAATTTGAAAATACAGACTGAATATGCCATTTAAAACAAAATATTTTCATATTAAATACATCCTTATAATTTAGTCATCTTAATTAATATAAAATATTCATAAATTCATGGCACTTAATGCGAAATATCACATTAAGTTTTTTTTAATATCACATTAGGTTATAATATTTCCTAAATGATAAATTTAATTTTCCCAATCAATGAAAAATATTCTATCATTAAACAACATTTTGATAAATATATAAACTCAAATATGTCAATTAATACAAATGAGACATTAACAACATCCCTTAGAAATTATTTATCCCAAAATAATGTCAAATATTCTTAAATTTATGACACTTAATGCGAAATATTTTTTCATTAAAGTATAATATTTAAAAAGTAATATACGAAATTTGATTTTCTACTAAATATCATCTCACTCCATTCACACTACTTACACTTCACAATAATTACAAAATTTGACTTTTTAAAATTTGATTTTTCTAATAAATAACCCCTCTCTCAAATGGCACTATTTAATGACAATAATTACAATTCGCACTTATTACAAAATTTGACTTTATCAAAATTGATTTTTTGAATAAATAACCCCCCCTCTCTCCAATCACACTAATTACAGTTTACACTAATTACAAAATTTAAATTTTTATAATTTGATTTTTATAATAAATAACCTCTCTCTCCAATCACACTAATTATGGTTCACACGAATTAAAAAAATTGACTTTTTAAAATTTGATTTTCTAATTATATAGAACCATTAATAGACAAATACGACAATAATGATATTTATAGTATACAATATTTGATTGAAATAAGAATGAATTATAATTAATAGAAAAATACGAAAAAAATGAAATATCAAAAAAATTCAAACAAGCCCTAATTACAAACTTTGATGTTCTACTAAATAACCTCTCACGCCAATCACCCTACTTACACTTCACAATAATTACAAAATTTGACTTTTATTGGAATAATTTAAAAATATAGACCGAATATGTCATTTAATACAAAATATTTTCATATTAAATATATCCCTATAAAATAGTCTAAGTTTTTTTTTGAAAGTCACATTAGGTTATAATATTTACTAAATGATACATTTAATTTTACTAATCAATAAAAAATATTCTAACATTAAATAACATTTTGATAAATATATAAACTCAAATATGTCATTGAATACAAAATATTGAGACATTAAATACATCCCTTATAAATTATCCATCCTAGAATAATGTCAAATATTCTTAAATGTATGTCACTTAATGCAAAATATTTTTTCATTAAATTATAATATTTAAAAAGCAATATACGAAATTTGAATTTCGACTATATTCTCTCACCCCAATCACACTACTTACACTTCACAATAATTACAAAATTTGAATTTTTTAAATTTTGATTTTTTTTCCTAATCAATAACCTCTCTCTCAAATGACACTATTTACAGTTCACACTTATTACGAAATTTGACTTTATCAAAATTAATTTTTCTAAGAAATAACCTCTCTCTCCAATCACAAAATAACCTCTCTCTCCAATCACACTAAATCACATTTTGAATTATTAGTAAATTCAAATAGTTATTCGAAAAAAAATTCAAATATGATATTTAATACGAAATATTGTTAAATTAATTCATCTCTTATAAATTAGCGACCTCATTTAATGAAAAATATTCTTGAATTGAATTACATTTAAAAAAATGAATGTATTCAAATTTTCCAATATACAAAATATTTAATGCCAAATATTCTTGCATTCAATTATATTTTCAACAATAACTAAATTCAATTGTGTCATTTAGTGGGAAATATTTCAACATTAAACAACAATATCGGTCAAAGTTAAATATTCTTACAATAAATTACTTTATAAAAATAATGCCTAAGAAAAATAATCCTCTAAACAACATTATAATGATTTTATTAAACATAAATAAATTAAAATATGTTATGCAAAAAATTATCCCTTACAAATTTTGGGTCCTTCATTAATACAATATTTTATTAAATTAAAATACATTTTGAAATATAAGTAAATTCAAATGTGCTAATTAATACGAAATATTCTTAAATTAATTCATCACATACAAATTTGCCACTTCATTTAATATTAAATATTCTTATATTAAGAGACATTTTAAAAAATAAGTCAACTTTGCCAATTAATACGAAATGTTCTTACATTCAAATAATCCCTTGAAAAATGGTCACCACGTTAATGTCGGATTTTCTTACATTAAATTACATTTTCAAAATAAATTTATTCAAATTTATCAATTAATACGAAATATTTTTACTCATTCCTTGCAAATAAGTCATCCCATTTAATATCAAATATTCTTATATTAAATTACATTTTCAAAAATAACTTTATTCAAATTTACCAACCAATTAATTAATGTCATATATTCTTACAATAAATTACGTTTCTATAGACAACTATATTAAATTTTGTCAATAATTAAAAAATATTCTTACATTAATGTCATACCCCACAAATTAGCCTTCTCATTTAACACAAAATATTATAACATTAAATTCTTTTTTTAACATTGCAACGATTTTTTTTATATTTTTTGAATTAATTTTTTCCGGTTTTGTTTTTGCGGCTTTATGTTATTTAATGGGAAATATTCTTACATTAAATACATCTCATATAAATTAGACACCCCAATTAATAACAAATATTATTACAATAAATTAAATTTTCAAAAATCCCTAAATTCAAAAATGGAATTTAATGCGACAAATTTTTACATTAAATTATAATTTGTGAAAAATGAAAATTCAATTATACCAATTAATGCAATATAATTCTAACATTAGATTACAATGTCAAATATTTTTACATTAAATTATATTTTAAGAAATTACTATATTCAAGTTTGCCAATTAATTCAAAATATTCTTACATTAAAGTTATTCCCTGCAAAATAGCCACTCCATTTAATGCCAATTATTCATACAATCAATTATATTTTCAAGAATAACTTACTTCAAATGTTTGCGGTGTAATGAGAATGTTTTTTAGATTAAATAAATATGTCATTCAACATGAAATATTCTTACATTAAATTACATTTTGAAAAAAAAATCAATTTCAAATATGTCAAAGATAATAATCCTCTAAAACTATTTTAAATTAATTATATTGATCATAAATAAATTCAAATATGTTAACAAAAAAATCATTCTATACAAATTAGAGTCCTCCACTGATACAAAATATTCAAAAATTAAATTACATTTTGAAAATAACTAAATTCAAATATGCCAATTAATACTAGATATTCTTAAATTAGGTCATCCGCTACGCATAAGCCACCTCATTTAATGTTGTGGTGGGTATGGTAGGTAGGAAGCGTATTTGAATAAGGTGGGGTGGTGGGTAAGGTAGGGTATGATGTGGTTGTGGGTAGGGTATGGTAGGGTGGTGGGGAAGGTAGGGTATGGTGCGGTGGTGGGTAGGGTAGGGTAAGGGTGGTAGTGGGTAAGGTATGGTAGGGTAGGTAAGGTGAAGTGGTGGGAAATGTAGTGTTGCTAGGTGATGATGCTAAATAATGCACCACCGGTTAAACTGGGCCACGTATAATCTAAGGGTGAGTCACGAAGAAGAATATGCAAGGCAAAGACTATAATAAAGATGGTGTTTGTGGTGTTTTATGGCTGAGTCCAAGAATATATCTTGGATTGCCTACGTATCCTGTGTAATGTCCAGGAATCAAGTCTTACGTAGTTCCCGGAATGATGTATTTATAGGCACATGTCCTTATTCTGCCCTAAATTTAGGGCGGTTTAGTCTATTGACATAAATACCCTTTATCGGGCCCGGCCCTTGCCCAAGTAACCCTCCGGATAATGGGCTTAGGAATGCGGGCCGGAACTCACGCATCGACTCGGATAACACCGACACGGGTGTTCGAGGTGGGACACTTGGCGTAATCCGCCGGTTGTCGTGGTCTTCTCGACTCATATCTTATTCAATCCGATGTGGGTAATAAACTTGGACTTTTCCACATGAAAGCTGGACCAAATAGATAATTCCACGTGGAGGGGTGAAACCCCGTATCATCATAAGCCCCCCAGATCGGAGTGAAGAACATATCGAAAGCTGAGGTCGGATCTAAAAATTTGAATTATCTTTTCGACACGTGGTCTTCTTTAGGCGGGAATACAGCTGTCCCTTATAGCCGATGCAGGCTGTCGTAGGATGACGTCACACTCTCTCATCATTAATGGGTGCAAGAAACGAAGCGTTATTACTGGCCCACTACTCTTGATTACCGTGTTTCAAACCCTATAACTGCCCAAACATCCTGCCCTTTCAAATCATTTGGAGATTTGCAAGCATATAAGGAGAACAAGATTTTGAAGTCTCTTATTTGCCATTCTTTGCCTCTATTTTATCCGAAAACCGCAAGTAAGCCCTAATTTACTCAAATTCTTTCTTTTGTTTTTGTTTCTTTGCTTTTTCTCACCTCCATGTCTAGTAGTGAGAGCGATTCTTGTTAGGAACATTTTATTATGTTTTGATGATGGCCATACTAGCTGTTATAGCAAGCCTGAAATAAGTTAGAATTCTCTGTATAAGTCTTTACTTAGAGTCTGACATGTTGTATAAGTTGAGTCAGACAAGTATTGTACTAGTTGGTAGGACGGCAAAGCAAAAAACAGATATTCAGCAGAGTGAAGCCACCAAGCACCAAACAGAGAAGCAATGCGGACATTATGGTCCGACTTGTAACCAAGGAAGTCTGTGATGACCTTGGACAAGTCTAAGTTATACTACAAGCGATGCACATTAATATTCGAATGTGGTGTACACTGATCTCACCCCAATCAAAGATCAGTGAAGTACAAAGATTCTCCTCAAACAGAAACAAAGAAGAAAACAGTGAATCGGCAAAGCAGACTCACTTTCGGCTGAGTAAAGACGAAACGGTGAAGGAAAAACTAAAACGGCTAAGTCAGAAGGATCACTCGACCGTTCTAAAAACGGCGAAGTAACACTTACCAGATCAGATTTAATGTACGTTGAAGATTCAGAAGATCATGCATTAAATGCACAATCAATAGATGATCAATCAAGGACGGATTTTACGCTATACGTTTGAAGAAAGAATCGATCAACGAAATCAAGGAGAATGCAATTAAGGGGGAATCAAGAATAAAATCAAGGATTATTCCCTCATTAATATAGCCAACGGACGGAATTTCAAAATCAAGGTTATTCAAGGCTATAAATAGAAGGCATTGACAGACAGAGAAGGAGATGAACTGAAAAGAAAAATCAAGTGAAAACTCTGTCAATTTGAAAAGCCTTCTCTCTGAACTTACAAGGAAACATCTAGTGATCAACTCAGATATCAGAGCTACAAAGTCATACTTGGTGCTGAGATTGATCAACCAAGTGTGTGAATCACATTCACATCAAACTGAAGCAACTGAATCAGAGGCAATCTGAGAAGGAGTTGAATCTGTGATAGCTGTTGAAAGATTTTGATCTCAATGAGCAGCAAGAAAGACTGAATCACTGAAGCTGTTGTAGTCAAGGAGTGATAGTCTTGTAGATTGTGAAGCTTGGGAAGCCAAGGACAATCATACTATTGTATCTGTGAAAACAATAGTGAATTTCTCCGATCATCACAGGAGAAGAGTGGATTAAGAGATTACACCACCCTGAACCACTATAAGCCTTGTGTCAATTTAATTTCTGCAATTTACTTTACAGCATTTATTTAATTTGCCTACATCATAACTTATATCTGTGATTGCCTAAACTGATTTGAAAACAACATAGTAAGAAGGGACTTATCCGCTGCCCAAAAGCTTTTAAATAGAAGAAAAGTTTTTGAAACTCCACTATAGTCATTCACCCTCCCCCCTCTAACTATAGTTTCACCCTTCTCTGGGACCAACAATTGGTATCGGAGCAGTGTTCCTAGTATCAGAACCTGTTCAGATCTAATTTCTGGTAACAAGGAGATCACTTATTTTCAAAGTAGTTTTCAAATCTGAGTTTTCTATACGCTTACATTTATATCTTCATTTGCACTGATGGATTCCTCAAACTTCTTGTCAAAAGTATCTATTTTTAATGTTAATAATTTTGATGAATATAAAATAAGAATTCTATCTCATCTTGCAGCAATTCATGAAGAGATGCTTCGGATGTAATTAATGATGGACCAATCACAATCACTACCGTGGTAGGCACGTACGAGCGAGATCAAGGAAAGGAAATTGACAAACCTAAAAAGGATTGGACCAAGGATGACATGAGAAGAGCAACGGACTTTGTTGCAAAAGACATGATCTTGAAGACCCTAAATAGCAACATGTTCATGAGAATCAAAGACTGCAAAACAACAAAGGAGATGTGGGACAAGCTATCATTGATAAATGAAGGATCTGAAGCAGTTAAAGAAAACAAATTATCTGTTGCAAAACAGAAATTTGAGAACTTTAAAATGAAGGCTGGTGAATCCATTGATCAAATGGACAACAGATTCTCAAGCATCATTAGTGAATTGCAACAGCTTGGACACATATATCCCTAGAAAGAAGTATGCTTGAAGATCTTGAGAGGACTACCTGAAAGATGGAAGATCATAACATCAGTAATCAGAGGAACAACAAATCTTGCAAGCACTGACACTCTGACACTGATGTCCCAATTAAAAGCTCATGAATTCAAATTGAACGGTGAAGATGGTGCTCCGGTTAGACACACAAAATCACTGCATTAGCTGCACCCCAGCAAAGTAACTTTGCCGAATGCATCAGCAAAGAGACATATGAACTAAAAGAACAGGTAGATTTATTAGTTAAACGCTTTGACAGGTTTAGCAGAAAGAAGCCCTTCAAAGGGAATTCATCATCAAACAAGCGGTCTGTTGAAATAGTGTCCTAAACCCAATCGGGTTGGACTGGATCCGACCGGGTCGGATCATTTGTACTATTTCTTTATGTTTATGCATATATAAAATGGCTTATTCTGTTGTCATATATATGTTCTTTTAAAGAACCAATTATGAATTGTTATATGATAACGTCCTTAGTATTAAACTCGTGATAGAGAAACCATGATAGGTGATTATGGTTGATGAGATCTCTAATCACTTTAATAAGTTTGATACTTAAATGTCTCTAGGCCGACGTACTATCAAACAGGGCATTGATAGTATAAACAGACTAGCACGTATTAGATGTCTTCTCGTCTTTAGTGAAGGTGGATAGATCTCGTCTATCGAAGTGTGTAGACACTTGGACCGTACGTGGACGTGTATTAGTGAATGCGTACGTTAGATCGACCCACTTACACGGATAAGTGTCACACTATGTGGCGGTTGTGTAATTATCCTTAGGACCGGAGTCTTCATGGCATCACGGTGTGGATTGTCATGCTTTGACACTATTGAGGTTTCCCAGCCATGGGGCGATCATGCGGTAGTGATTGGGTGTGATATCGAAGCATGCGAGTATACATGATTGGTCGTCCGGGAATCGCGTACCCTATCAGTAGGGGTAAATATCCGAAAGGGCTTTCTTATAAGGAATGTCTCGTTCTCGTGAATCTTTGCAAAGTGGGAGTAAACGTGTTACTTCGAGAGAGTTTGATATCCAGATTATAAGATACGGTTGTTAATGTTTGACACTCGATGTACGACCGTATGGATATTATTACAGCGATAGGATTGTAAGTTACACGGTAACTGTTTCACATGAAAAGTAGTAGTCATTGCATTTGACTCTTCCGATGATTGGGGGTCACGGTGTGTTGCTTGACGCTATCCCGTGATCGTTAGGCATGAAGGGCATTTTCGTAATTTGCACTTTGTGTCTACGGCCATCATATTCGGAAGCCTATCGGGTCACACACATATGAACATCCAGCCGGATTAAAATGTGGTTATAGATGATAACCAAATAAGGAAAGTTTATCTCGAGACTATAAAGGTTATAGTGGTAAATTAATATGGTGGTATTTATTTATTATGAATAAATAAAATACAAGATATTAATTATATTAATTAAAGAATATTCCGGAAGCCAATTTATGGCTAAAGGGGGCGCAACTTATTAGTGTATAAGATACACTTGGATTGTGCAATTTAATTAATAAGATTATCATATATTAATATTATATATTAATGACTATAGATTTGCACACATGTGTAAATTGATTTATGGTAATAAAATAAAGATAGTCAATATTAGATATTGACAATATCTTGGAAATACTTAATATAAGATATTAAATTAAATGAGATAAATCAATCAATTATATTTTCCTTATTTTATTGGTTAAAGGTTTTCTTCTCCTCCACTCCAAGGAATAGGGGGCGCCCCTCATTAGTATAAATAAGAGGGCTTGCCAAGCTCTTTTGTACCCCATTCTTCCAAGAGCAATTGTTCTTGTGAAAAATTGCAAGAACTCATAGTTCTTGTGTAAGAAAGAGGGGGCTTCCTATAGTGAGTTTGTGAGGGAGGAAAAAGTCCGGTCTAGCAACCGGGGTTTTCCGATAGCAATCCATGGTGGGATTCCGGCGGGTTGTTCGTGTGGACTAGCGGTAGAGGCCGAACACTTGGGCGGCTCCATGCTGAACTACTCTCCTTAGACGGTCAAAGCGTCGATCTTTTAGATCAACCAAGGTAACCGCCGTCTTTAGTTTATTCGTTTATTTCTTAAACGAAGTCGATCATGGGGAAAAGGAAATCAAATTTTTGAATTCCGCTGCGTTCCCGCGTTGATTTCCTAACAGTGGTATCAGAGCGAGCTTCGAGCTTAAGCAATAAGCGTGTTTTTTTGCGTAGTTAATTTTATCGTTTAAATCACGTAATTAAAAAATGATATATTTTGATTCGTAAAACGATACACGAAAAGAAATTATTTTGTTTTGTGTATTTTATGTTTCAATGTAGTTCATAGTTGTGATTAGTCGATAGATGCAAGATTCAAATCACGATACGTTAAGTCGAGGTTGAGTGATGGATTCTCGGTGAACCCACTCTTCGTTAATTCGATGTGCTTGACTTTTTCGTCCCGTGATATTTATTGTGCATAGATATCTCGTTGTTTAGTCGTGTCTTGGTTTAGGAAACCAAGGCATCCCTTTTGATTAAGAATCAAAAGGAAAGAAACAAAAGAGAGATTTAATTTTAATTTAATTTTAGAATAGTTCTAATTAATTAAAATTAAAATTAAAATCATTTAAAATTAATCATTAATTTTATTTCGATTAAAATCATTTAATTAATTAAATGTTAATTAGTTAATTGATTAGATAAAATTATTTAATGGATTAAATGTTAATTGATTAATTAAGACGCAAGCAGTTAAATTTTAATTTTATCTTTTTCATAAGATTTAATTGTATGGATTAGATAGTGTAGATATAATATGATTATATGGACCCCGATTGATCATGGACTCGACCGATAGGATAGATGTGAATGATTTAATTTTTCTGTTGGTTTAAAAATTGTCCTAGGCCGTTATGAAGAACGTGACCTAGTTTATTTTCTGCATTTATCCCATTCCCGTTGGCTCCCCCCGTGTGCGGCGGGTGTATTTATTTTATTAGATAGAATTAAATGTAACAAGAATGGAGCAGAAGATGGAGACCAAAGAAAGACGAAAATAAAGATCCCATTGGAGAATGGAGCATTAAAGATCCTATTGGCGGTTGCATGAAGCCTACCCTTAGATTGTGACCCGCGGTTTCGTCGTTTGTATTCGAAACCGCACCTAGAAAAAGTCCATGATCATACCGGTTACTTTACGCATTTATTTATTTTGTGCATGTATTTATTTTATATGATACGATAGATGCATGACTAGGCACGATCTAGATAAATGTGTAGGATATATATCTATAGAGATAGATATAATTGATGAGACCGAAATTAAAATTAATTAAGTTAATTAATTTACGAAAAATACTTCCACAACAAAAATCAAGTCGAAATATTGTCTCCCAATATTATAACGACGGTGAAGAGCCTGTGTTCGGATCCAACTGATCGACCACCGCCGGGAGTTGACCTACCTCGGGTATATCGTCGTTATAGAGATATGATCGTATGAGATCTCGTGAATATTGGGTTATGACTTGACGATCTTTCGGTGATTGGCCACCGTCGTGGCCGTCGACTTTAGAGACAAGGGTTGACTAACACATAGTGATGTGTATCGCCAAAGAGTTGACTAGTCAACCACCGAGAATCACATAGAGATGTGAATGATAAAGAGTTACCTACCTATCGAAATTATCTTGGTTGATCGACCACCGCCGGGAATCGAGGTAACTAGATGGGATCTCAGCCACTAAAGAATTTTGAAAAATTCTTGAAAGTCAATTGGAAGTAGTTGACTAGTGGGAGCAAAATCATAAACCAAAAGACCATTTTTGATTTTACGTGTATAAACAACAACACTCTTTTATTTTCATTTTTATGTTGTAGTTTTAGCAGACTTTATATTTATGTTTAATTCTCGATTAGTAAAACCAAATTACGACTGTTAATCTTGAGAAACGTTCTCAAATATGGTTAAGTAATTTTAAATCCTTTTAAAATAAGCAATGATATGAGCAATCCCGTTATAGTAGTTAGAGACAAGGAGATTACATAATTGATGCAAGTGCTCCGAGACTTTAATTATTAATGAAAGCGGAAGCTCATGATATGATTAAAACATTTGAAATAAGTTAATCATATATTGGATACGATCCAAGATGATCATTCAGTCATACGATGACAATTAATTCAAACGTTGAATAAGAATGACCACATCGAATTTTGAAAAGGGTGTTTTCGAAATTATATGATTTAAGTATCGACTTAATTCTACCATTGCTTAAAGGTTAATTAAATAGTTAATGTTTTAAATATGATTTAAAAGGTTAAATAAACTATTTAAACAAACTTTAGATTTTCTTTATGAAAGGAAATCAAAGACATACCTCTTGTGATTTTTCTTAAGTCTTATGAAGACTACACTAAGAAATATTTACAAGTGCCTGAAGGATTAAAAGGAAAGTCAGGGCATGTGCTTAAATAGAGAACTTATTGAAGTTTTTATTCTAGGCAAGTGAGTTGAGATAAATCTATCTAAGTTCAAAGTCAACTCTTAGATATATGATATCTTGCGAGTGTGATTAAATTAGAAAGATTTAATACAGATATGGAAGGTGAAGCAAACGTTGTAACACTTACCATATTCTGGATCTAGTAAACTGATAAGGGAACTAAATAAATGTTATTATGTTCCGGTTCTTATGAAGAACATACTTTCAGTTATTTGTTAGGATTTAGTAGACATATTCAATTGTAAAGAATAAATGTTATTCCGATAAAGTTGGAAGGTCACTGAATCTAACATACTAGATTGATGTCACTGTATAGTTGATATATGTGATGAGATCTCGACTAATATTTGTATGGCTGTTATCCTTAATATTTGTGGTTGTTCTAGACATAGTCTCTCTGGAAGGGAAGCGTGTAATTAAACGTCATTCTGATGATGTTGAACCATATGATTATGAATCTTGTGGATAATACGTATCTTATCTAAAGATGACTAAAATACCCTTTTATGAAAAGGTTATAAAATCTAGAAAGTTGTCCAAAGCCTAAACATACCGATGTTTGTTGGCTTGTGACAATTAATGCCACAAATAATTGTTTGTTAATCTGTATGACTATTTTTAGAAATAGTTGAATGTACTCAGTGAAGTGCACAATTCAGAAAGCCCGAAAAGTTCGAGCTAGTACGAATATGAGATTGATGAGCTATTTAGGAATTTATCTTCAATTGGATTGAAGTAATTAATACCTGAAGGGTGTTTCAGAAGTCGTCTGAAAGGAATAAGATTCTCCCTTGAAGGATACCATCTTTTGGATATGCAATTAGATTGTGTTCCCAAAATGGAAATAACACTTTATATGATAAAGGTGTGACGCAAGCCATGCGATGTATCCCTTACCCGTTTCGGGATAGTGCCCTTATACTTAACTTAGTTCCAAAGAATAAAGGTTGAATAAATTCCATATTAGATATGGAAGAGGATAATGTCGAATCTATCTTAACCGATGATTTGAAGTTGTCGTAGCGAGTCGAAAGGCTTGGAGCCTAGTACGACATATGCAACTTTGTGGAATATCTTAGCTAGCACGCCGGATATTATTTACTTGTCCGTGGAGCAAAATGTGTGTCTCCAAACATGCTGTCTTCTAAAGGAAGTGTTTCTTCCAAAAGAAACAGTGGGAGTGAATCAGATCTCAAAAGAGTTTGAGAACCACAATGATACATTCAACCATTGGAACATGAGCAGACGCCGCATAGCGATGAGGTGTAGAACACTGCTCAGTGCACACAAAAGTTCTGTAAGTCTGTGGATAACCGCAAGCCTGAAAAGGTTGTTGGTATGTTCATCTTGAAGAATGAATATCTCACGACTTGTGAAAGAATGTTTGAAAGGCAAGATTGAGAGATATGGCCAGGAGCCATAATATCTGAATAAGAATTCCATCAGTGACAAACCAGGTCATGAACCTAGTCTGTCTTACCCAATGGGAGTGTCCCTGAAAGGCTGACATGGATAGTAATATGATTACCATAAGGCTATAGTGACGGCTGAAGGGTATGAGGTGTAAACCTTGTAATTACCTTTATGCTACCAGCTGAGCCCAGTTCTATTCAGATGATACTTGTTATAACTTTGTATCATGACTATATGATAGTGTTGAAGACGTTGGGCAAACAGCTCGATGTTCATAGACGATAACATGATATGTGAGCCCACGAGATCCATTTATGGACTCAAACAAGTTTCTCTAGACAATTTCTTTGTTTGATAATCAAAAGAGTTTGATTTAATCAAAAGAAGGGTATGCCCAATGTGCAAGATGGATAGTGGGAGTGTGTTACGATTTTTGAGTAAGGTATTAGATATCTCTCTCGAGAATTGTCACCCCATGTCACAGTCAATTAATGTTTGGTAGTTCAAGGTCTTTACGAAAGCACTTGGATTAGCAGTTCTTGGAAATAAGAATCTATAGCGATAGATTTAACTGCTGTTAGATTATAGTTTACCTATATAGATGTGATGCTAAAAGAAGTTTAGTATAGATCGCGAGATCTGTCTATGTTAGGACATTGGTCCTAAAGATAAGGTGAAAGATGATGCTTATGAAAGGTTTCCTTCGCTACTGCGATAGGAACCATCTTATAGGTGATGCCAGATGTTCATAGTCCATGAATAGTCATGAGCAAGTATGAAAGTAATTCTAGCAAACGTCGAGAAACAAGTTAAGGAAAGTTCTTAGTTTATTGAAACTTGGAATTAGATAAACGTAGATATACAGACGTATATCCTAAGTCTTATGAAGGCGAGTGGGAGCTACGGTTCGGGTTTGCGATCACTTTATTTAAAGTGATACAGTGAGCTAGAAATGTTCTAGCTTATGGGCCGCTGTAAAATCTACAACTAGGCCAAAACACAGTAGTGCCTTGGAGGCGCAGCGGGAGCAGTACATGGATCTAGGAGGTTCATTCCTGAACCTTGTATGGTTCTTCCACTCTTTCTATATAGCTGATATAGTAAGTGGATTCATTGCTTGGAGCAAGGACCGGGGTCTCGTCAAAGATTCGTGTGTGTGTTGAGGCAGTTCCTTTGACTTGGTCAATTCGAACATGATGTGAAGATAGTATGAGTCCCCACGGATAGCGATCCGTTTATGGCTAGGGCTGGTTGTTAGTATTGCATAAGATTCTTGTGTTTCAACTTGGTCTTGTGTGTGCTAGTGATTGGTTTTAGGCCAAGTGGGAGATTGTTGAAATAGTGTCCTAAACCCAATCGGGTTGGACTGGATCCGACCGGGTCGGATCATTTGTACTATTTCTTTATGTTTATGCATATATAAAATGGATTATTCTCGTTGTCATATATATGTTCTTTTAAAGAACCAATTATGAATTGTTATATGATAACGTCCTTAGTATTAAACTCGTGATAGAGAAACCATGATAGGTGATTATGGTTGATGAGATCTCTAATCACTTTAATAAGTTTGATACTTAAATGTCTCTAGCCGACGTACTATCAAACGGGGCATTGATAGTATAAACGGACTAGCACGTATTAGATGTCTTTGTCTTTAGGGCGGGGATAGATCTCGTCTATCGAAGTGTAGAGACACTTGGACCGTACGTGGACGTGTATTAGTGAATGCGTACGTTAGACTGACCCACTTACACAGATAAGTGTCACACTATGTGGCGGTTGTGTAATTATCCTTAGGACCGGAGTCTTCATGGCATCACGGTGTGGATTGTCATGCTTTGACACTATTGAGGTTTCCCCTAGCCATGGGGCGATCATGCGGTAGTGATTGGGTGTGATACTGAAGCATGCGGAGTATACATGATTGGTCGTCCGGGAATCGCGTACCCTATCAGTAGGGGTAAATATCCGAAAGGGCCTTCTTATAAGGAATGTCTCGTTCTCGTGAATCTTTGCAAAGTGGGAGTAAACGTGTTACTTCGAGAGAGCTTGATATCCATTATAAGATACGGTTGTTAATGTTTGACACTCGATGTACGACCGTATGGATATTATTACAGCGATAGGATTGTAAGTTACACGGTAATCGTTTCACATGAAAGGTAGTAGTCATTGCATTTGACTCTTCCGATGATTGGGGGTCACGGTGTGTTGCTAGACGCTATCCCGTGATCGTTAGGCATGAAGGGCATTTTCGTAATTTGCACTTTGTGTCTACGGCCAACATATTCGGAAGCCTATCGGGTCACACACATATGAACATCCATCCGGATTAAAATGTGGTTATAGATGATAACCAAATAAGGAAAGTTTATCTCGAGACTATAAAGGTTATAGTGGTAAATTAATATGGTGGTATTTATTTATTATGAATAAATAAAATACAAGATATTAATTATATTAATTAAAGAATATTCCGGAAGCCAATTTATGGCTAAAGGGGGCGCAACTTATTAGTGTATAAGATACACTTAGATTGTGCAATTTAATTAATAAGATTATCATATATTAATATTATATATTAATGACTATAGATTTGCACACATGTGTAAATTGATTTATGGTAATAAAATAAAGATAGTCAATATTAGATATTGACAATATCTTGGAAATACTTAATATAAGATATTAAATTAAATGAGATAAATCAATCAATTATATTTTCCTTATTTTATTGGTTAAAGGTTTTCTTCTCCTCCACTCCAAGGAATAGGGGGCGCCCCTCATTAGTATAAATAAGAGGGCTTGCCAAGCTCTTTTGTACACCATTCTTCCAAGAGCAATTGTTCTTGTGAAAAATTGCAAGAACTCATAGTTCTTGTGTAAGAAAGAGGGCTTCCTATAAGTGAGTTTGTGAGGGAGGAAAAAGTCCGGTCTAGCAACCGGGGTTTTCCGATAGCAATCCATGGTGGGATTCCGGCGGGTCGTTCGTGTGGACTAGCGGTAGAGGCCGAACACTTGGGCGGCTCCATGCTGAACTACTCTCCTTAGACGGTCAAAGCGTCGATCTTTTAGATCAACCAAGGTAACCGCCGTCTTTAGTTTATTCGTTTATTGCTTAAACGAAGTCGATCTTGGGGAAAAGGAAATCAAATTTTTGAATTCCGCTGCGTTCCCGCGTTGATTTCCTAACACGGTCAAGCTCAAACAAAGATATGAAGAAGAAAGATGATGAATACAGATGCTTCAACTGCAACAAGAAAGGTCACTTCAAGGCTGATTGTCCTGAAGAAAATGACAAAGATGATGAAAAGAAGAAATACAAAGCATCTGAAAAGAGAAAAAGCAAGAAGACACTCAAGGCGAGAATCCGGCGAAGTGAAAAGAATGAAGAATCATCTCGTTAATGATTCGGATGATAGTGATGAAGAAGACGATTTCGAGAAAATGAAAAAGCATGTCTATGCCTCATGACCAAAGAATTAGATGAAGATAAAAGTGATAGCTCGATTAACCGAGGAAACAAGCCTATGTTTAATGACTAAAGAATCGATGAAACCGAGGTAACATCTAGTTCTGTTCCTCATCAATTGCATCCACATCTAACACTGCACAATCTTCTAGTCTCCCATTAGATACAGCAGACCTAGTCCAAAATCTCATGACTAAATTTGATGAAATTGAAAAGAATCATGAAATTCTGGAAAAGGAATGCAAGGATCTAAGAAAAGAGAATAAGAGATTAAAGAAAGAACTGGATAAAGCAAAAGCTGAATTAACTAGTAAGGAGACCTACTTAAATGATCAACAAAAAACAGATGATCATACATCTGTTATTAACAGATCAGTTAAGAAAATCTCCTCACCAGTAAAGGTAACCACTGCACCACTAAAAGCACCAGCTTACAAACCCTCAAAAAGGTTTGGATCCAGATCTGGTCTTGGCTACAACAGTAAGGATGAAAGTAGGAATAATGGTCAACACAATTCTAAATTCAGGACCATTAATGGATCAAAATTTAGAAAGAGATGACCATAGTTCCAACGGATCATCCTGTTCCGGTGAAGTCAAAACCTAGTGTAGTGAAAAAACGAGACTAAATCCTCATTCCGGTCAATCAAGAACAACAGCCATCTGAAAGGTAAAGGCAGACTTCACCCTTCAGAGGATGATTGGAATGTTGCACCTCCAAAATACAAGAGGAAACCATTCCATAAAATGCATCATGTGTTTAAGAAAAACCAATCTGTTCCTAGACACATGAAGCAAGAAAGGTTTCCTACTGCATATTGGAAAGTGAAGAAGGATGTAAATGCACCAAAAGGTGGAGAAAAGTATCAGAATACCTTTAGTAAAAATATTAGAAGCTATTCTGTCATGCCTTATACATATGAAGTTAATGACTTCAATTATCCAAAAAGAAGACCTTTTGGATACACACTTGGTATGGGAGGCATGATTGCTAACAGTATGGACCCAAACAGTGTTGGGTACCTAAACTTAATTAATCTGTTTTGTAGGATGTCTGGTACATAGACAGTGGATGTTCCAGACACATGACAGGAAACAAGAAATGGCTCACTGACTTCAAAGCTTTTGATGGACCCAAAGTCACATTTGGAGGCAAAGAAAACCACGGCAAGATTAAGGGGAAGGCATAATACTCAAGAACAATCTAAAGATTCAAAATATGTCAAGGGACTTAACTTCAATCGATGAGCATCGGTCAACCCCGTGACAAAGGCTACAATGTGCACTTCAACAAAGAAGGATGCAAAGTAATTCACAGCCAAACCAACACAGTAGTGGACTGGAGAACGACCAAGGCGAGAAACATGTCTACTTGTCAAGAATAAACAATCAACAAATTTGGATTTGGCACGAGAAGATTAAATCACACCGAATTTCAAGACCATCAACAAACTATCAAAGAGCAAGTTAGTTGAAGGCCGCCGAATATCATATTCAAGAAAGAAAGTCTATGTGATGCATGTCAGAAAGGAAAACAGATCAAAAGTTCATTCAAGTCAAAGCCTTATCAATCTACAACAAGAGTTCTACATCTGTTACACATGGACCTGTTTGGACCAGTCACACCAGTAAGTGTGAGTGGTAAGAAATATACTCTTGTAGTGGTGGATGACTTCTCAAAGTACACCCGGACCATTTTCATGAACAAGAAGAAAGAAACACTCAAGAAGTCGCGATTTGCCGAGAAGACTCCAAAATGAGAAAGAGCTAAAGATTATCAAGATCGATCGATAGAGGCACCGAATTTCTAAATGAAATTATCAGAACCTATTGTGAAGAAAATGGAGTGTTACATCAACTATCTGCAGCAGGAACTCCACAACAAAATGTTGTAGCATAAAGAAGAAACAGAACTCTCAAAGAAGCAGTTAGAACAATGATTGTTGAAGGATGCTTGCCAAAAAGGTTTTGGGCTGAAGCAGCAAACACAGCATGTCATACACAAAACAGATCAATCATCAACAAATATCATGGAAAGACTCCATATGAAATATGGAATGGTAGAAAACCCAATATCTCATATTTTCATATGTTTGGATCTAAATGTTTTGTCTTAAACAGGAACCAGTTGCATACCTTTGATGAGAAGGCTGATGAAGCAATCTTCATGGGATACTCGACACCAAAGACAAAGCATTCAGAGTACTCAATAAAAGAACATTGGTGATTGAAGAATCAATACATGTGGTTTTTGATGAACCAAAAACAAATGGTGAAGATCTTCAAGACCAAGAAGAGAAAGCAGCATAGAGGGAAATCTATACAAATGCAACCATACCAGCTACTATCATGAATCATAAATTTGAAAATCAAGAGGAGCCACATATCAATACAACAGAAGAAGCACCTGAAGTTGAAGTTCATGCTCAGCATGAAGGTATGGAAGCACCAAGTGAGGAACAACTTCAACCAGATCTAAATTGGCTAAGAGACCATCCTGAAGAACAAGTTATTGGAGATATTTACACAGGAGTTAGAACCAGAAGACAACTGGAGCACATGCTAACTTGCTTTCTATCACAAGTGGAACCCAAGACCATAGATGATGCAATCCAAGATGCAGATTGGATCACAGCCATGCAAGAAGAACTAAATGAATTTGAAAGAAATGAAGTCTGGGAACTTGTTGACAGACCAGATATGGCCAATATCATTGGTGCAAAATGGGTATTCAGGAACAAGATGGATGAGCAAGGAACTGTTGTCAGAAACAAAGCAAGGCTAGTTGCAAAAGGCTATTCTCAAGCAGAAGAAATAGATTATGATGAAACATTTACACCAGTAGCAAGATTGGAAGCAATCAGACTCTTTCTAGCATTTGTCGCATACAAAGACTTCAAAGTCTATCAAATGGATGTCAAGAGTGCATTCCTAAATGGACTTTTGAAAGAAGAAGTTTATGTAGAACAACCTCCGGATTTCAAATCAAAGGAAAAGAAGACAAAGTATACAAACTCAAGAAGGCCCTCTATGGCCTCAAATAGGCACACAGAGCCCGGTATGAAACACTATCACAATTTCGATCAAGAATGGATTCAACAAGGGAACTATTGACAAGACTCTATTCAAACTAGAGGAAGGAGCAAGCACATTGCTAGTACAAATCTATGTTGATGATATAATCTTTGGATCGAGAGGATGAAAAGCTTTGTGAGAAATTTGCAAACCTGATGAAGAGCAAATTTCAGATGAGCATGATGGGAGAATTAAACTATTTCCTTGGCCTTCAAGTAAAGCAAATGAAGGATGTCATTTTCATTAGTCAAGCCAAGTACACAAGAGATTTGATACACAAGTATGGGTTGGATACAAGTGGCACAGCAGACACACTAATGTGTGCCAGAGTCATACTTGGAAAAGATGAAGCAGGAAATGATGTTGATCAGAAAATGTATAGAGGAATCATTGGATCCTTATTATACTTAACTACAAGCAGACCTGATATAGCATTTGCAGTAGGAGTGTGTGTAAGATTTCAAGCTCAACCAAAAGAATCACATCTTCTAGCAACTAAAAGGATAATCAAATACTTGAAAAACACTATAAATGTTGGAATTTGGTATCCAAAAGATGGAGGATTTAAATTGATATCATATTCGACTCGACTATCTTGGATGCAAAATAGATAGAAAAAGCACATCCGGAACATGTCAAATGCTAGGAACCGACTAGTCTCTTGGTTCGTAAAAAGCAAAACTCCATATCTACATCAACGGTGATGAAGCAAGTAATATATAGCAACAGTAGTCGTTGTGCACAAGTACTTTGGATAAGACAATAGCTAAGGGACTATGGAGTGGAAGAGAAAACAATTTTAATCATGTGTGATAACACAAGTGCAATATCTATTACTGAAAATCCAGTATTGCATTCAAGAACAAAGTACATTGATGTAAGACATCATTTCATCAGAGACCATGTTGAAAAGGGGGATGTCATCCTAAAACACATACCCACTGAAGATCAATTGGCTGACATCTTCACTAAACCACTCAGTTATGAAATATTTAGTATGTTGAGAACTAAGTTAGGAATGATTGAAATTGAATAAGTATCAAATAGCGGCTAACTGGAGTAATCGGCTAAGTGACTTCATCAACTGGTACAACCTTTGCCGTTACAGGAGATGTAGCAGGTAAGGCACTGGTATCGGCGAAGGTAACTTAAGCGATTGTTAGGAACAAGTTAAATGGAGCAAACTCGGTGAAGAACTCATTGGATCGGCTAAGTGACCACCAAGGCACTTCACCGAAATAAAGACTTGGGTAAATTAAAAGTGTGAACAAAATCAATTCGATTACACGTGGAGAATAAGGAAATTATGGAGGATTATTCTGTGAAAGATTACACACGTGGAGATCAACTTATGATCATGGAGGTAATTATATTATTTTTCGAATTATAAACTCCTCGATTCCCGGGCTCTATCATTACTTACCTCAAACCACTCCGCCATTACGCTCGAATATCGTAATTCACATACACAAAATCACGCCATTATGTCACAAAATCCTTCCATATTCAAACCACGTTCACACTACCCAAATCACACTATATAAACAAGACTTAGAGATTTTCAGAAATCTTTACACTCTCTTGCAAATTACAAACCCTACTCTTGTTTTTTCTCTATTGCAAACTCAAGTTCATTTTCAAACCTCCTCTCCTTTTCAACAATGGCATCATCTTCCTCAAACACCCAATCTGGGTATGAAAAATCGATTGCCACTGGCTCATTCTTTCAATTAGAACACTACCTGAAACTGTGCGGAAATGATGAGAATGCCAAACGATTGGCAGCAGGTTGCGAAAACCTAAAATTATCAACCTTTCTCAATCCACCCATAACTGAGGTTTGCTATGAAAGCCTCATCTCCTTCTGGAAATCTGCAAAATACATCTCTGGACTCCCTGCTGAAGAAGGTGACAAGTTCGAAGAAGACAGGATTGTTGCATCTGTCAATGGTAAAGACGTGGTGATTACATCAAAGGTAATTTGAAAACATCTTAAACTTTCCAATAAAGGTCAAGCAAAAGTGACATTGGTACCACAAGACTTGGACGATTTCTGGGCAACCATTGCCAAAACGGCAAACCCAGGATCCACAAAAGTCAATTGTCTTCGATCTGCGTTGAAGAAACCGTTCAATGAGTTTAGTGCCCTAATTGGCAAAACCATTGAAGGAAAGTTGGGAGCAAATAATGCCATGACAGAAATTAGAATGCGGCTAATGGGAATCATCTATAACAAGCTACAATTTAATTGGGCAAAATACTTCTTTTTGAGAATCAAAGAGCAAATCCAAGGTGAAGTAAAAGCAGGCGAAAAGGGGATAAAAGAGGGAAAAACAAAGAAAGGACAATTCGGGTGAAAAAGTCATATGGGATACGCTTGCACTATCTCGTTGCAATGTCTCAAAGTCCCCACTGTACAACTCACAAACTGCATGAATCCAAAGTCATGTTTACTTATGTTAAAAAACATAGAAGGCAGGAGAAGGAAAGAGGAAGAAATCCACACACAACACCACCAGTCAAAGAAAGAAACAAAAGGTTCGGCGAAGTCTGGAAAAGACAGACTTTGGGAAATTGATTGATGAAGAAGAAGAAGAAGAGGATTCTGACACTGAGGCAGAACAGCAAGAAGAAGAAAATATCAGTGAGGATGAACATCATCCTAATGAAGAAAACACTGGAGAGGATGAGGAATCTCCAGAAGAAGCTGTACAATTGTCTGCAAACGATATAGATGATCGAATTGCAGAATATCTTGAGTGGAAGGAAGGCGATTCTAGACAACAGCTTCAAGACTCAGACCGCATGCTTGCTGAAGAAGCATGGCTATTTAATTTTCTGGGAATCACAACTCTGGTAGGTGTACTTGATGAATCACCTCTATGGGACTTGGTTGATGCAGCCAAGGCAAAGCTGTCCCAGACCTCTGGAAGACAGAGTGATGACTCAGACGATGGTGGAGATGATCATGATGATGGTGATGATGACAATGATGGTAATGATCATCATAATGATGATCTTGACAAAGACATAGAAGAGGATGCTCCTGCACCAGATGCAATTGATGACACTACTCTTCTCCGTACATTTTTAAAACCACAAGCATCCAACAAGTCCACAACTCCAAAGAAAGACAGCCACTCCACCGCTGTCTGTGAATGTTCCAGCTGACAACACAAACATTGTGGACACTGGTTCAGCTGCTGTCACACCAGTCAAGGCAACCCCCGGCACAGAGATATGGGGAACAACAGCTAAAACCACTCCAGCATACACATCTACCCAAGTTCTTGACGATTTGGAAATCGAAGCAGATGTTACTCAACGTCAAGATAAGGGACAACAAACAGATCCAGAGCCAGCCGAAATACGGGACAAACTCTCTCATCTGCCCCCTGGCATTACAAATGAAACCTTTGAGAAAGCAGCAGATTTTTGGTCGAAGAATTGGAGCAAAGAAGCCATGTATCTCGCATCCATGACTTCGCATTTAATGACAAAAGCTCCTCCATTGAACACAAGTTTCGTGCCATCGCAGTACATTGATGCACAAAACATTGTGGTTCAACAACAGGGAAATCTGATGACGCAGCTTAATATCAATATCACTAACAATCTTGCAGTGTCTAAGACAAGATATTTCCCAAGAAAATGAATCACCGGCGTGGCTTTTGGCTCTAGACTTCGCAAAGTGTGAATGAGAAACTAAATGATCATAACAAAAGATTCACATCTATTGAATCAAAACTTGACTCTCCGATTGGCACGGCGAGAGGCCACAAAAAAGCATCTTACTCCAAAGAAAGGGATGATGCTGCCAAAAAGGGGGGAAATCAGGATAAGCCTGAACCTGAAGGATCAACAATCAGACCCCTAAATTTCACTGAAGAACAACTGAGAGCAAGAGACAGAGAAATAAGGATCAGAAATGAAGCAGAAGAACAACAAAGAAAGGTCAGAGAAGAAAGAGAAAAGGCCCTAAAGGAACCCTGCATTGGATTTCCTCATCCTATGCAAAGAAGAGATGATGATAGAGATAGATCCGGCAGACAGCAAAGGCCTGGATCTAGTCAGCAAAGAGGATCAGCTAGTCAACACAGACTCAGCACCAGAGGAAACACCAGCAGAGGCAGCAGCAGCTCCAGATATACTGGGGAACACAGAACTTACACTGGTCACCAAAGCAAAGCAGAATATGATGCAGATGTACTGGACCATGTAAGAGAATTTTTCAGAGTACAGGAAGGACTTTATCCTCACTCCTCACAAGATGAAGCTTGGGCTGATTGGCTAAGCTATCAGGATGAAAGGATGAGAACTGATATGGCCAAACTCTACAATGAAGTCAAAAGAGAGTTTGCACTTCTCAAACAAACCAACAACAAACCAAGCTCAGCCATACCACTATCTACAAAAGGACCAGAAGACTTGCCAGCTGAACAACAAGAAGAATTCAAATATATGGCAAAATTCTTCAATCTTATGGGAAGAATGGAGAAACAGGAGTAGTGGAGTCTCTACAAAAGCCTCAAGTTTGCAGATTCACATATTGCTGAGGCTAGGGAAAGACTTGAAAAATATTTTGGAGAACCTAAGGCAAATGAGACCATGCCTGATTTCAACAGACTTTTTGCCAAAAGAGTTTTTCGGGTGTATCCGAATACACAAGCCTTTGGCTTACCGGAAGTGGAAGTTTCCGAAATTGATTGGAAAGACATTGAAGAGGTTCGACTACAAAGTTCAAGAGGTACAAGGTCGAATTAAGCAAAATGTAGTTTGTAACATTTGAATAAAGTTTTAGAACTTATTGCCCTATGATGGATGAATAAAATTGCCGAATTTGTGTTCGTTGTTATGAAAATTTTGATTACTTATGTTCAAAGCTTATGAGGGTTTTTGGCATCATCAAAAAGTGGGGAAATTGTTAGGAACATTTTATTATGTTTTGATGATGGCCATACTAGTCGTTATAGCAAGCCGAAATAAGTTAGAATTCTCTCGTATAAGTCTTTACTTAGAGTCTGACATGTTGTATAAGTTGAGTCAGACAAGTATTGTACTAGTTGGTAGGACGGCAAAGCAAAAAACAGATATTCGGCAGAGTGAAGCCAACCAAGCACCAGCAGAGAAGCAATGCAGACATTAAGGGTCTGACTTGTAACCAAGGAAGTCTGTGATGACCTTGTACAAGTCTAAGTTATACTACAAGCGATGCACATTAATATTCGAATGTGGTGTACACTGATCTCACCCCAATCAAAGATCAGTGAAGTACAAAGATTCTCCTCAAACGAGAAACAAAGAAGAAAACAGTTGAATCGGCAAAGCGGACTCACTTTCGGCTGAGTAAAGACGAAACGGTGAAGGAAAAGCTAAAACGGCTAAGTCAGAAGGATCACTCGACCGTTCTAAAAACGGCGAAGTAACACTTTCCAGATCAGATTTAATATACGTTGAAGATTCAGAAGATCATGCATTAAATGCACAATCAATAGAGGATCAATCAAGGACGGATTTTCTGCTATACGTTTGAATAAAGAATCCGATCACTGAAATCAAGGAGAATGCAATTAAGGGGGAATCAAGAATAAAATCAAGGATTATTCCCTCATTAATATAGCCAACGGACGGAATTTCAAAATCAAGGTTATTCAAGGCTATAAATAGAAGGCATTGACAGACAGAGAAGGAGATGAACTGAAAAGAAAAATCAAGTGAAAACTCTGTCAATTTGAAAAGCCTTCTCTCTGAACTTACAAGGAAACATATAGTGATCAACTCAGATATCAGAGCTACAAAGTCATATTTGGTGCTGAGATTGATCAACCAAGTGTGTGAATCACATTCACATCAAACTCGAAGCAACCGAATCGAGGCAATCCGAGAAGGAGTTGAATCCGTGATAGCCGTTGAAGGATTTTGATCTCAAGGAGCAAAGAAGGAAGACCGAATCACCGAAGCCGTTGCGATCAATGAGTGATAGTCTTGTAGATTGTGAAGCTTGGGAAGCCAAGGACAATCATACTATTGTATCTGTGAAAACAATAGTGAATTCCTCCGATCATCACAGAAGAAGAGTGGATTAAGAGATTACACCACCCTGAACCACTATAAGCCTTGTGTCAATTTAATTTCTGCAATTTACTTTACAACATTTATTTAATTTTCCTACATCATAACTTATATCTGTGATTGCCTAAACTGATTTGAAAACAACATAGTAAGAAGGGACTTATCCGCTGCCCAAAAGCTTTTAAATAGAAGAAAAGTTTTTGAAACTCCACTATAGTCATTCACCCCCCTCTGACTATAGTTTCACCCTTCTCTGGGACCAACAATTCTCAAAATAGGGAAGAGCCTGTTGTAGTAGAAGAGGAATCGGCAGAGAAGACTGTTTCTGAACACCCACTTGCTTCCGGTGGAAAAGTTGCCGGAGAAGAAGAAGAAGAAGGAGGAGAAGAAGAAGAATCGTCTTCTCGACCTGCTGCCAAACGCCAAACGAGGATGAAAGGTCAATGGCCGTACGGTTGCATATCAAATCTCACTCAAGAAAAATCCAAGGCCGTCTGTCTACGATACGGCATCCCATATTCATCCGAAAACATCAAAGTGTCGCACGGTCGACATCATTATGCATGTGATCCTCCTCATGGATTCTGTGCCATATACGAGGCGCAACTGAAAGAGGGACTGAGGTATCCCTTCGACCCGGCGTTTATTGAAATTCTTCGACATTACCAGATCAGCGCTCCACAACTCGCTCCGAATGGATTCAGGAGTGTTATGGGATTTGTGTTAGCATGTCGGATCGCCAAAGTCGAGTTCACGGTTCGGTTGTTCCGGCAGTATTATGCAATTCAAGGCCTGCAAGATGCGGGATGGTATACTTTCCAGAGGCGTCCTCTGGTTTCGGAATTTGTGAGGAGGGTGACCTCGTCTCAGGGCGAGTGGAAGCCTCATTTATTCTTTATTCGACACGGGTTGGAAGACATCGACATTCATACCTGGTACAAAAGGCCTAGTAAATGGCATGATAGGCTTGACTCCGATGCCCCCCGTGAGTGTAGGATTCTAGTGAGGGTTAATCCCGATGTCGCAACGCGAAACCTTCATTCTCTGTATCCATTTGCTGATGTCGAGACGGCGGGTCCGGGTGCTTATCTGGAACTCGACGAAGACGTTCGAGTTTTGTGTAGGATATTTATTCACTTTGTCGAGCTGCCACACTTTAGTATTTTTTCTTTTCCTGTATTTACTTTTGTTTTGACAGCGTATTGATGTCAATCTTTCTGTGTTTGCATTTGCAGTGGAATTCTTTTCAAAGTTGGAGGTATTGGGCAAGGTGCCTGACCCTAAGAAGACGGACCCCATGAAGATTCAAGAACTGGCCAGCATCAGGTCGAAAAAGCCAGTGTCTGGTGCCATAATCTCTGGGGGCCAGAGGACCCCGGCCCGATCTTCTACCCCTGTGTCGACATCCGACATTCTTAGATATCAACCTGACGAGGCTCGGGTGACCGAGCAAGCTGAAGAGAGCCTCATCCCGAGGAAGCGTCAAAAAACAACCGAGGTGAGGCATGGGGTCAGGAAGGAAACTCGTAACCTCACTCCTCCTAGCTCCTCCGACCCGATCCCTGGAATGAGTGTGGCAGAGATGGAAGCCATGACTCCGGAAGAGCTGCATGACTTCTTCTTGAAAGGCCATCGAGCTGTAAGTCTTCCTTTTATTTCCCTTATAACTACGGGACCTTTGCCTCGTTTCCGATATTAATAGTGCTCTCCTTTGCGTACTCGGCTTGCGCCTAAAATGGCCATGAACGTAACCGAGTCCCCATCGCCAGCCTTTGGAGGAACGAGAAAGAAACCATCGCCGCACCGACTTCGACATCGAGAAGCGCAGAAAGCCAAGGCGAACAAGCCGGATGATCGACGAGTCAAACCGGAGTCCGATTGGCGCGCAGCCGAGACGATCCGTCTAAAGCGCAAAAAGATATATCCGACAGGATGCCGAACTAGCGACGGTAAGGTCGGAGCCGGCGGAGGTGAGATCGGAGCTCGATCAAACGAAAGCCGAGTTGGCCGGATCTCGTCAAGGCTCGAGACGACCTTCGCCTTGAGGTCGATAGCTTCACGACTCGTCCGGGAGGCGGCCAAAAAAGATTTCCTGACATCTGAAGAGCTCGAGAATGACTTGGCACTACTGATGAGTCAGGCCATGAATGGGGGATTCTCAAATGCATTGGATCAGGTCAAGATGGTCCTTCCCGAATTTGAAGTTTCAAGCATCGAGAAGGCATACTTGTATGATCCGGAGGCCATCCCCCGATATGGTCGATATTTCACAGAATTCAAGGCTGGTGTGTCTTTATACGACAAGTATGTGACCTCTGTTCTGAAGGGGGATGGAGGGGAGAACCTCGAGTCGGGCGACCCAGTCGACCCCGCTGCCTCTACCTCAAATCAGCATGCGGCTTCATGATCTTATTTCTTGTTTTTGTTTTTTAAACAATTTGATTCGATCTGGTTGTAACAACTTTTATTGATCTTGACGTGATTTTCGTCGAGTCGAATCTGTGATTCAATCTCTGAAACTCTTTAATTTTGCACTTTGATTTTTGAATTTCAACACATGCTTTTCCATTGGATATCTTTCTCGTTGTTGATTATTTGTTTAAGGTGTAGTCTTTTTCGACTTAATTCCCTTGCAAACGCTGCCTTGTGGGGTGTAATCCTTGGGACTTAATTCCCCTGTGGCCCCTCGAAGTGTATTATAAGTACATGACTCATGATACACTTGAGTGTGAGTCGACCTAGCATTGTATTGCCTTATCGGCTTGACTTGGCTATTTGGTCGGAGATCGAGTCGACTGTCGTGCCTCGTCAGACTTTTGACTTGGTTGAACTGAAGATTCCTTATTCGACTGTCGCACTTCGTGGTGCTTCTGAACTGGTCGAATAAGGTATCCATCATGGGATCTTCCGACTGCCCCACATCGTGGCTTATTGGTAGGTCGGGAGTGATATAAGCTCTGTCATTGACTTGGCTTTATTCACTATTTTACTCCAACTTCACCGTGTCGAGGCATCTATGTTGAAGTCGAATTTTGGTCTCTTTTTTCTTCCAGCCTCCTTTTCTTTTTTACATGAGCTCGCTAGTTAAGCATAATTAGAAAAGAAAATTACTTGAATTAAAGAAATCGAAATTAATTGTCACATCGACCTGTTACAAGTAACTATGAAAGTAAAGTTGCAAATGTCATAAAATGAACAAACAGTTTAAACTTAATAGTTTCTGAGGTTGGTGGCGTGCCAAGTTCGAGGCACTGTACTTCTATCCGACCTTCCCAGCTGATACGATCCCTTAGGATGCACTTTCAAGATTTTGTATGGACCTTCTCAATTCGGCTCGAGCTTGCCTATTGGGTCCTGCCTGCTGGCTTCATTCTTCCTCAACACGAGATCCCCTACTTGGAAGTATTTATACTTCACTCTTGCATTGTAATACTGTGAGATCTTTCTTTTGTAATTGGCCATTCGATGTGCCGCAACTTCTCTTTTCTCTTCGATGTTATCTTTTTCTTGAAGTAGATCGGTGACGTTTGTCTCATCGTTATAAGCCAAAACTCGAGGCGATGCTAGTCCGATCTCTGCAGGTATTACCGCTTCGCATCCATAAGTCATGGCAAAAGGAGTCTCCTGCGTGGCCGAATTGGGTGCTGTTCGATACGACCATAGAATGCTAGGTAACTGAGCTGCCCAATCCCGACCTTCATCCTCCAGGCGCTTCTTCAAACCAAATTTAATTTGCCTGTTTGTCTGTTCGACTTGTCCATTGGACTGAGGTTGTTCGATGTTCGATTTTATACTCCTTCAGCCAACTCTGCACTCTTTCATCTAGAAATTGGGTCCCATTGTCTAATATCAGATACTTAGGAATCCCAAATCTGCATAAAATGTTTTCCCATAGAAATTTTTTGATGGTCTGAGCCTTGATGTCGGTAAGAGCTTTGGCCTCGACCCACTTGGTGAAATAATCAACTGCCACTACTACAAATTTGAAATTACCTGGAGCTCGAGGTAAAGGTCCGACTATGTCAACTCCCCACTCATCGAACGGCCATACCGACTCGATGGCATTCATCTCTTGTGCTTCCTGGTGTGTCACCACATAATGCACCTGACAAGATCTGCACCTCATCACCAATCGATTGGCATATTTTTGCATGGATGGCCAAAAATAACCTGCCAGCTTACATTTTCTCACCAGTATTCGAGCTCCACAATGGTTGCCACATACTCCCCGATGTATTTCTTCGAGCAGATATTCTCCTTCCTCTTCCGAGGCACATCTCATCCAGGGAGTTACAAAAGATTTCCGATAAAGAACGTAATCGAACAGAGCATACCTGGAAGCCTCAGCCGAATCTTTCGGCTTGAGCCTTGTCGACGGGAGAATTCCGTCCTTCAAGTATAGTGCTATCGGATCCATCCATGTCGATCCCCGAACAACAAAGCCGCACATCAACCTCATTGTAGCTCCGTTCCGCTAACATCTCGACCAGACCTTCCTTTTTGATTTAAAAATCGATGCGAGTTTGGACAACGCATCGGCCCTCTTGTTCTCACTTCGAGGCACCTGTTCGACGCGAACTGTTTTAAACTTCGATATCAATCCTTGAACTACTTTCAAATAACTCTTCATCGCTTCCTCTTTGGCTTCATACTCACCTCGTATGTGATTGACTACGAGTTGAGAGTCACTGTATACCAGGAGATTTTCGACCCCCAATTTGATTGCCAGCTTCAGACCTGTAATCATTGCTTCGTACTCTGCCTCGTTATTGGTGGCCTTGAACTCGAATCGAAGCGCATGGGGAACTTTTCTCCCCTCGGACTGACTAACAATAACCCAGCTCCAGGCCCTTCTTTACTAGATGCTCCATCAACATGGATGGTCCATCGTTCTTCCGGTGTCTCGTTTCTCCTGCTCTAGCTGAATCGATAACCCCTCGGCTATGAAGTCCGCCAGAGCTTGGCCTTTAACAAACCGTACGAGGCGTAAATTCGATATCGTACTCAGCTAGTTCGACAACCCATTTTGCTAACCGACCCGATGTCTCGGGCTTGGCCAAAATTTGTTTCAGAGGTTGGTCAGTTATTATAGCAATAGGATGTGCTTGAAATAAGGCTTCAAGTTCCTCGGTGCGTGAACCAAACTCAAAGCTAAATTTTCAGCAGGTGTGTACCTGATCTCAGCTCCATGTAATGCCTTACTCACAAAATATGTCGGAACATGTCCTTGTTCTCCTTCCCGAACCAACACTGCACTTACTGCCTCTTCACAGACTGCTAAATAAACCATGAGTTTCTCTCCTTCCCGAGGTGAAGACAGTGTTGGCAAATCAGATAAATACTCCTTTAGGTCGTCGAATGCTTTCGGACATTTATCATCCTATTGGAACGGACTTGCTTTCTTCAATATCTTAAAAAAAAAGGTAGGGCTCTCTGTGCTGATATCGATAAGAAAAGATTGAGGGCCGCCATCCGACCCGTCAACCGTTGCACTTCTTTGACGTTACGAGGCATAGGCATTTTCTTGAGGGCCTCGATCTTATCTGAATTGGCTCGAATTCCATCTCTCAATATCATATAACCTAGAAACTTCCCAGATCGAACCCCGAAGGTCCACTTTTTTGGATTGAGCTTCATACTCGCAGCTCGGAGCACCTCGAAAACTTCTCTGGTATCAACTAGAAACTGTCCCATGGACTTACTCTTGATCAATAAATCATCGACATAAACTTCCATATTGCGACCTATCTTTTTTTTGAAAATTTTGTTAACTGCTCTCTGATAAGTAGCTCCCGCATTCTTTAGACCAAAAGGCATTGTTACGAAACAAAATGTGCCAAACTCTATGATGAAAGCGGTCTTCTCCGAGTCTTGGGGGTCCATGAAAATATGGTAATATCCCCTGTAAGCATCTAGGAACCCGAAGACCTCGAAGCCCAGTGTCGAGTCGACTAACTGATCAATTTTTGGGAGAGGGTATGAATCCTTAGGGCATGCCTTGTTAAGATCTATAAAATCCACGCACATTCGCCAGCTTTCATCTGGCTTCTTAACCAACACATGATTGGCTAACCAATCATGATAGAATACCTCCTTGACGATTCCAGCAACTAACAACTTATCGACCTCTTTCTTTACCGCCTCTCTTCTCTCGGGGCGAGGTTTCTCTTTTTCTGCCGTATCGGCTTCTTTTTCGGGTCGACATTGAGTTAATGCATGGCTATATCCGTTGATAGGCCTGGCATATCATCTGCCTTCCAAGCAAAAACGTCTCGATATTCAACAAGAAGGTCGACCAAGGCTTTCATGTCGGGGTGTGGTATCCACTTCCCGATCTGGACCCCTTGGCCCTCTTCCTCTTTCCACACACGAATCTCCTCTGTCGGGTCGACATAGACCCAGCTTCAATCTTCCTCTTCCTCAGGGATTAATTCTTCAACTAGCACTTGCCCAACGCTTTTCCCTTTTATCGTAACTAGACTGCAATTCCTGACCACCTCAACGTCTCATTTCACTTCATGGGTACCATACCAGGTGGGAAACTTCATGCTGTTATGGAAAGTGGAGATGATGGCCCTTAGATCGTATAAAGCAGGTCGACCTAATATCGCGTTGTACCCCGATGGGGCCTTAACTACGACATACATCATTTCCATTGTTCGGCCCTTTTCCCCAGCTCCAACTGTGGTTAGCAAGCTTATCGACCCGACTGGGTGAATCGCCTGACCGGTAAATCCGAACAAAGAGGTCGACAACGGTACGATGTCTTCATCCCTCAACTTCATGGCTTTGAAGGCTGAGTAGTAAAGGATGTTGACAACACTTCCACTATCAACGCAGACCCTCTTTATCCGACCTCGGCTTATCACTGCCTCTATTACCAAACCTTCACTATGACTGTGGGAACTTGGAATATCATCTCTGGGTCCATAACCCACCTCCGTCGTAAACCTAAGCTTCTTCGATTCCCTCGATCTGTCCATAGACTGTCGACTGGATCGAGGTTGATCTGATTCATGTTCTGCAATAATCGTGTTGACATCATACCCGATGCGATTATCCCCGTGAGGGTCTTGATTCAAATCTTCTCAACGATCATCTCGACGGTTATCTCTGTAAGTCGGCTCGGATGACCTATCCCGACGCCTCCGATTGTCTCGTTGTGGTGATCGGTCTCTCCTCCGGTTATAACTCTTTCTCTTATATTCTCGACGGCCCTTTGGCTCGTCCTTCTCTGATCGGTCGATCACCTCGTCCAACCGACCCTCTTGAATACAAGCATCAATATCCCTCTTCAAGTCGAAGCATTCCTCTGTGTCATGCCCCACATCCTTGTGATAGTCACAGTACTTATGAGTGTTCTTTCTCTTCTCAGGATCTTTGGACATCGGTTTCGGTGTTTGAGCGACATTCTTCTTAATCATGATAGCCAGCACCTCTCCCCGAGATCGGTTGAGGGGGATAAAATCTCGATCTTTCAAATTTTCTTTCTTTCCGAGCCGATCTGTGATAGGCGCTGTCAGTCGATCGAACACATTGGACTTTCCTTCATCATTCCGACCATTTGGCTGACCTTTGGCCTAGCCTCGGGTGTCGTTCCTCGAGTTGAGGCCAAGTGAAATGGTGTGCAAGCGCACTGCCTCTTCACCTTGGCAAAATCTGTGGACTATGTTAACACATTCATCCATATCATTGGGCATCTTTTTAGAAAGCTTATCATACAGCTTCATATTGCGCAATCCTCCAACAAATGTATTGACTTGAAGTGCATCGCTGGCATTGTGCACCTTCATAGCCTCGAGATTAAAACGCCTCATGAAATCGATTGTTGATTCTCCTTTCTCTTGCTTGATGTTCATGAGGTGAGTAGCACTGAGGTGAAATTTCTTATTCCCAATGAAAGCATCTCGGAATTTCTGTCCTAACTGTATAAAACTTGAGATTGATCCGGGTCGTAGCTTATGGAACCACTCTCGAGCTTGACCCGTAAGCAAGGTGTCGAAGGCACGACACTTCATAGCATCATTGGCATTCCTCAGCCTCATCAGTGATATATATCGATACAGATGGTCCTCTGGGTCCGTAGTACCATAATAAGGTTCCAACTTCGGTGGTTTAAAAGACTCAGACATCGTGTATATCTCTATCTCGGGGCAGAATGGCGACTCGAGCCACTCTAAGACCTGGTCTTTTCCCACGATGCGGTTGAACTCGTTTCGAATACTATCCTCGACCTGCCTTTGTTGCTTTTCATGTTCAGGACACTTTATGGCGCTGGTTGTGCTGATTATTACTTCGTCTTCACACTCTTCCCGCGGAACGACAGGCTTCTTTCCCCTTGCATTCTCCATCTCCTTTCGACCCTGTGGGTCTAACAGGTTATGCTCCTCAAGGGTATTATATATTCCTTTGTCTATAAACGCAGATGCTACGACCCGTTTCAGGGCATCTTCATCTAACGACGCTAAGTGATCGGCCATGTCTTGTAGCTGCGGGGGAAGTTGGGGCTTTGGCGGTTGCGCAACTGCGGGCCTAGATCCAGTGGGGACTTCAGGTGCTTGGATTTGTACCCCGCTCGGATCTAAATCGTGTGCTCTTCGATCCGCGGGTTCTTGTCGCTTGTTGGTTTCTCGTCTTCTTGCAGGTGGTGCCATTGCGATATCTTTACAAACTCACCGGTAGAGGGCTCTCCTTCTAGCGCCAAATGATGATGCTAAATAATGCACCACCGGTTAAACAGGGCCACGTATAATCTAAGGGTGAGTCACGAAGAAGAATATGCAAGGCAAATACTGTAATAAAGATGGTGTTTGTGGTGTTTTATGGCTGAGTCCAAGAATGTATTTTGGATTGCCTACGTATTCTGTGTAATGTCCAGGAATCAAGTCTTACGTAGTTCCCGGAATGATGTATTTATAGGCACATGTCCTTCTTTTCCGCCCTAAACTTGGGCGGTTTAGTCTATTGACATAAATACCCTTTATCGGTCCCCGGCCCCTTGCCCAAGTAACCCCTCCGGATAATGGGCGTAGGAATGCGGGCCGGAACTCACGCATTGACTCGGATAACACCGACATGGGTGTTCGATGTGGGACACTTACAGAATCTGCTGGTTGCTGTGGTCTTCTCTGATTCGTATCTTATTCGATCCGAGGTGGGTAATAAACTTGGACTTTTCCACATGCCAGCTAGACCAAATAGATAATTCCACGTGGAGGGGTGAAACCCCGTATCGTCACTAGGGTAGGGTAGAGTAGGGTAGGTTGGGGTAGTGGGTAAGGTAAGGTAGGGTGGTATGGTGGGTAAAATAGGGTAGTGGGGAATGTTGGGTAGAGTAGGGAAGGGTAAGGTAGGATAGGTTGGGGTAGTAGGTAAGGTAAAGTAGGATTGGTTGGGGTAGTAGGTAAAGTAAGGTAGGGTGGTGTGGTGGGTAAGATAGGGTAGAGTGTAATGTTGAATATGGTATAATAATGTGTGGGGTGGTGGGTAGGGTAGGGTGGAGAAGGGTGGGGTGGTGGGTAAAGTAGGGTGGTATGATGGGTAAGGTAGGGGTGGGTGATAGCGGAGTAGAGTAGTAGGTAATGGGTAAGGTAGGTATGATGTCGATGGTAAGATATAGTGATATTGGGTAGGGTAGGATAGGGTGGTGGGTAGGGTATGGTAGCGGGTGGGTAGGGTTAGGTGAGAAGAGAGGTATGGTGCAATAGGGTACGACGTAGGGCTACCCCACCCCTTCGTCTCTATCCTACCTTATGAACCATACCATGCCCTACTCCAGCCAACCTTAATTCACTACCCTGCTCTATTCATCACTCAACGTGTCATCTTTTATATAATTTATTTCATTTCAATTTTGCATATTCCAAACGCAGTAAGAGAATTAATTTATTCAATTACATTCAATTTCGTTCCTATTATTTTATTCCCATTCAATTTCATTCCTACGTAACAAACATGTCAATAAAATCTTCTTTTCATCCTTCAAAAAAATTATTCTTTTAAAATATATGTTCTGCCGTGCAATGCTAAAAGCAGAAATATAACGACAATTATTGGCATCAGTATAACTTTTGGATATTTTGTGTTGTCTGTTTTTGATTATATCCAACGCTGGAAATGAATACTAATCTTAAATAAAATAATTTTAATAGCTAGCATTAAAATAAGTTTGAAGGGTCTTTGTTTTGTAGTACATGTTATGCATATTAATTAAATGTAATCACATTATTATACGTCGCCGTGCAATGTACGGGTTATTGACTAGTATATATCTATATCTATATAATATATAGACGAATAGATTTAACCCAATTACCCATCATTGACGCTCAAACCCGGCAAATAACCCGACTCTTACCCTTATCAAACATGCATTCGGCCACTCAACTTTTGATTCCATATCCCTAGAATCATGGAACAGATTTTTTATACACTAATCAATCCTACAGGCAAGTCAAAACGATTCAAATATACACCACTAGTGGACGGTAACGCCGTGCAAGGCACGGCGGGCCCAGCATAAAACGTAACCAATGATGATAGAAAATAATGGATACATAATGTGTAAACATGTTTATCTTGTCCTTCAATCAAATGCCTAATTTCCAATGATGAGAAATGAGAATACACATACGCTCTTGTAGTTCTACCATTTTTTTGTAACATACATACAGACATACATACATGTATATAGATATATAAAGGCGCACACACAAATACATATATATATATATATATATATATATATATATATATATATATATATATATATATATATATATATACATGCAATATTGACCAATTAGCAATAGTATGAAAGATAGAGAAAGTAGGCAGTCTTTGTCTTTTTCACCGTATGAATGATAAGCCACCAGTGTAGGACAAACAACCAGAAATGAATCTTAAGTCTCTGTAAAGCATGTGCGTGGTTAAATTACACACATCCGCAGCTCAAAAATAAATAAATTAAATGAACCTAGCAAAAGTGTCCGATGTTTTCTTTTTGGATAACAAGCCATGTCACCATCGAAAAATTAAAAACTCGAGCGCTAAAGAGAAACAACAAAGAGAACTGGAGCTGTGAACTTACAGAGTGCGCGCATCTCTACACCGTTGAGATTTGGATACCTGACCCAATCACCAGAAATTGGAAAATCAGGTTGTGTCAGGACTGACACTTGCAAATCAGGTCATGCCTTTTCTGACATGGAAAATCAGGTAAACGTAAGGATCTCTACGTTCAAACGTAAGTATCTTTACGTCCAAACGTAAGGAAATTCAAACCAAATCTCATACAAAAAACACTCAACACTGATTCTCACGTTTAAACGTAAAGATCCTTACGTTTGAACGTAGAGATCTCTACGTTTAAACGTAGAGAATCCTTATGTTTAAACGTAGAGATCTCTACGTTTAAACGTAGAGAATCCTTATGTTTAAACGTAGAGAAATTTTTGTCCACATGATTTTTTTTTTTTCCATAATCAAATCATCTTTTCAGCATCTTAATCCATCCTTTTATTAATTTCAATGGCTGCTCAAAATTCTTATCGCAAAGAAGAACTCAAAAAGAATTAAAGAAACTTCTCAAATATTTGGACTATATTAATTGTTGCATTCATTTTTATTTTTTTTTGAAGATAAAATCGAACCCCAAAATTCAGATTCGAATCCGCCACTTTTGAAACCTTCAATATTGGGACAGCAGCAAATCCATCGTTTGATGTGAAAATGCTCTTGCAAGTTTGGATATTTTTGGTCTTCTTGATGGTAACTTTAGCAGAAGAATCTGAAATTGTTGATGGTAACTTTACATCATGTGGATCAGAATTTCCCTACGTTTAAACGTAGAGATCTCTACGTTTAAACGTAAGGATTCTCTACGTTTAAACGTAGAGATCTCTACGTTTAAACGTAAGGAATCTGTGTTGAGTGCTTTTTGTATGAGATTTGGTTTGAATTTCCTTACGTTTGGACGTAAGGATACTTACGTTTGAACGTAGAGATCCTTACGTTTACCTGATTTTCCATGTCAGAAAAGGCATGACCTGATTTGCAAGTGTCAGGCCTGACACAACCTGATTTTCCAATTTCTGCCCAATCACCTACAGAGGATCCACTAAAGGCTGCAATAAGAGAGAGACAAGAATAAACACCCACAAACTGAACTCCAGATCATAAAAGCAATAAAAAATCATACGCCAATCATTACCTCCATAACAATAAGTTGAAGATGGGTATGCGTAGCCGTTGGGATCTATAAAATCTGTCCGAAAAGGGATGGGTGACCTATCAAACGGCATACCCGAGCCATTTGATTGAGCTCCATTGACAAAAAAACGCATACTGGACAGGGGCATTCTACAAAATCATGGAAGCTAACTCATTAGCTGAGGTTGAACAGCATACCATGCAGGACATTACTATCCACATCAAAAGTTCACCTTGTTACTATGATCATTAACCTGATGTGGATTGTTCTGGCTTCTGGGAATCTAATGATAAATTTTGCATCATCTCTACTGTATCTGTATTGGAAAGAATTTAAGAACAACAGGAAAGAGTGAGCACTTGGCTTCAGCCACAGATTTCACATGACTATGTAGCTAATGCAGCATGAACCTAATTAGCAACGACTTTCACATGCTTGATCGCGCAAAATACAAAGTATTCAAGAAATTTTGAAGATATATACCTCAAATCAAGCACAAGACTCGTTCTCGTCGTTCGAAAATTTGAGAAAAGCACAAGATTACAATAAAAAAATGATCTACTTTATATTGGTAATCCTTACCCGATTTTGTTTTACGTAAATAGAAACAAAAAAAAATAAAAAATGGATGCACTTTTTCACATGTAAAACAAAGGATTCCCCGAGACGTCTCTTCCAGGTCCAAGTTCGGTGATGTGGCAAAGACACGCATTTGCAATGGTTAAATGGCAACGTGGATCAACCTCACAATAGCATTGTTGGCTCTTAATAAAGCGAAAGCTACAAAAGCAAAAGGCACAATCACACTCCAAAAACATAGATCGAAAACATTAAGAGAATCTAATAAATGCAAACATGCACTTCAATATTCATAACGTACGGTACTTGAAATTTGAGGTTGTTCAAATAATTTTTTTATGTTTAAGCTAAATTCACATTAGCATTGTTGTTGCTCTAGGAATTTAGAATCACCAATAAAACCAAGGAAGATACGGATGAATGCAAAAGAATTAGAAAAGGAAAGAAAAAACTCTTGACATTTATGGGAATGTTGAACTGAATGACAAATGATTTATTTTCTGTTAATACCTTATGTATTAACAGAAAAAGCTTGCATCTCTTTGTGTTTACAGACAGAAAAAGCTTGTAACTATGTTCACAAATATGGGTACTAATCAAAAGTTGATAGAAGCAGCAATTCAGAACAAATATGATGTATTTAATCGTCTGGGGTCACAATGAGCTTTAGTTTAAAGAAAAGAGATACTAAGAACTTGACATTACAAAATTTTAATCAAGAGATATTTCCCAAACAAAAATTAACAAAGAAATGCTTTAAATCTATAGGATTCCAACTTTCCTATTATCCTCATCAAATAAGTACATGATTTCCTTTTTTTTAAGCAAGAAAGTTAGATGACATCATTCTGCGGTATATTGCTACCGCATACCTATTGATGTTAAAGGCAATGGTATCATTCGTATTATCATTATTTTTCATGAAGTTATGGCTGAACATTATAGCTAACCAATAAGGCTACTCGCCTGAGTTGAGATATTTGGAAAGAACTTCAGATTCTACATTCCTCTTTCATGTGAAGTATCCGGATGAAAGTAGAAATGATGGCATATTGTAATCATGTACCGATATCAAGATAAACTTGGGAATTCCTGCAATTTCGAAGTATCAACTAAATGTCATATTGTGAAGACAACACTCACATATTACTCGAAATATAATCGCATCGTTTATGTGCACGTTCTTCCAGTGCTCAAGTATAATATTTATAGAAGCTTAACATATTAAAAATGAGATCCCAAAGCTAAACTTCCTCACCAAGATCTTTAGCAAGCTGCATTTACTTCTACAACCCCCCCTACAACATTGGCCTGGCCATTAATTCTTTGCATTTGCTCCACGCTGCCAAAACCTCCAATGGTTGAGACGAGTCAGACGACGCCGGCAGTGGCACCAGCAAGAACTTCCTCCCAGTTAGCATAGAATACATCCCCTGCAGAGGAGAAATATGGTATAAAAACGGCAATTAAGATGGAATCCAAAGCTTCGAATTGTTTAACCCAGCTAGAGTGGGAAAAAAACAATATACATAAAAATTAGTTACAGGAAAAGCTGATTCCAGTCAAAAGTTTCATTTGCCATAAATGGTTGTGGTCTAACAAACTATTAATCAAGTAAAGCAGATGCAGCAGTCCAGTAGCAGGAGAAGGTGCAAATGATGATACTGAGGAAAGGAAACTCCACTCCTCTATAATTTCAAAGAACAATAACAATATAATAGAGAGAAAACCCCAAACTCCTTGTGATTTGATTTCTTTCAGATTTTACAGTAGAATGGAGCCAAGACAACAAAAAATGAATCACTTTTTAACATCAGCTTGTGCGTGAAGAGCATAGTACCAAGACCTTGAAATTCAAATACTTACCGTGTAAAGCACTTCCATCTGACCAACTAAGGAAAATTCTACAGTGTAAAACCCTTCTTGTACTCACCATCGCAGGTTGTTGCTTTATCCATTAGATAAAAGTCATTAAAACCTGTTGAAATTTGAGAAACAATAGCTGTCTTGATGAATAATTGATGTAAAATGAAAAGACCTTTATGGAAGCAAAACTGTTGGATAAGATACAATTGAGACCTGAAGCTTCTTGGAAACACGTTAACCATAAAAGAAATATTAAAAAAGGGATTAAAAAAAAGAAAACGGGAAGCTATTATTATCTAAGTGCAGGATAAAGAATAAAAAATCAAATTAAATATTGGAGCAAGAAAACTAAATAACTTAGACACGTGTCGCCACCACAATTTCCCTTGGAAAAAGCCTACGTGTATGCACAAAATGAGAGCCTTTTTTTGACTCTTAATAGTATATAGATTAATTCCGATCTAGCAGTAGGAGGACTACGACTATATTTTTAGCAGTGGTGTTTCCGGTGGTCGTGTGTACTCGATTTAGGTACTTAACCGTGTGCTGCTGTTGATGTTCGTTGGCGGTCTCATCTTCCTCATTTTCTACTAAATCCAGATGCTCCATCAGAATTCTGAATATTATCGTCTTAGATGTACACTTTCTTTTGTTTAATTCTTTTTCCTATGAGATTGTTAAAAATTTTCGATTTATTACGTTTTAGCTTCTTATCTTTTGATTTATTTGCTTCATTCCGGATAATTTGGAAACACATTTACGATTCTACATTCCCTCTATCCAGTAAGTTATTTTTATTTTTTCCAACAAATTTTCAGGGTTAAAGGACACTGGTGGTGGTTTTTCGGATGCATTTCGTGGTGGAGAACTGCTTGGATTTGGGTAGTATAAACCTTTTTTTTCCCTTCACTAGATACAGTTTGAAACAGGTAAAATTTCTGTGGTTACCGACTTAGCTGTATTCGGCATTTTTATTGTGCTTACCATGGTGATTATGGCGATGGAAGACCGAGATCTTTTATTTGTTCATTTTGTTGATTTATGATAAGTCCGAGATCTTTTATTTGTTCATTTTGTTGATTTATGATATGTGTTGTGATTTTTTTTCGTTTTCTGTCGATTTACGGTGGGTGTATCTGCATATTCTTTTCCTTCATTTTTTATTTCCTTTGATGCTTATAAATTAATTACCTCACACTTATAATGGAACTTTTGGTCCCCTTTACTGTATGTTGTAATCATCTTTTCATTAGAATTCATGTCTTTCGCAATTTTCATATGGATCGTTTGATCGGTTGTTCGGTTGTTTGCAATATAGCAAGTGAGTGGAACTGCAATGGTTTAGTTCTATTCCTTTACTTTATTGTTACCTTCAGAATTTGCATTGGTTTGGAGATGAATTTAATCTGCTGTTGTTTGTTAGTATTTTAAGATTTGAATGTTATTTCTTTAGAACTTAATTTGAAAAGGGAAATGATATGCAGCCATATATTCCTACATTAGTTGAGATTCGAACTGAATTTGAAATGGTAAATAGATATGCCAATAGAAAGTTGTGATGTTGAAGTTTCGTATTTTTTGGAAGTTTGAGGATGACGATTTTTAAGATCAATGTGTATGGCTAACTTAAATTCTGCTAAAACATATTTCTTCTGCTTTGTCAAACAGCATGGATGTCACAGACATACAGTTGGATGAGATGGAATTGGTGGCAGCAGCTGCAGGGTACTATCACAAATGTATAACCAATCTGCTTCACGGTCATGGAAATTTCATTTGAGAACTATTTCGAACATACCCGTTTTCTAAACATCATTGGACATAATGGACCTAATAGAGTAATACAAGAACGGTTTCCACATTCAGGGGAAACAATATGCAGGCATTTTAATGACGTCGTCAAGGTGATAAAATCATTGTCACATGAGTTCATTCAGACACCGCCTATGAATACTACTCCAAAGATCTTTAGAAGGAACAAATTTAACCTGTATTTCAAGGTTTACGTTTATAACCAACACTTTGTTGCTTGAACTTTCGTGTATTGAGTAATTGTGTCTACACTGTTGTTTTAGGATTACATTGGGGTTATACATGGTACGCATATTCCTACCCATGTACCAGCAAAACATCAGCCCCGGTTTCATAACAAAAAAGGCGTTCTCACGCAATGTTTTGAAAGCGTGTGATCTTACACACTCTTCAGGTTATTTTCGTATATCCGGGGTGGTAAGGCTCTGCTTCAGATTCACGTGTTATCGAGGGCTGTACTTGATGATCCAGACAAAAACATTCCTCATGTTCCTGAAGGTTTGCATGATGTTTAATGTGCTATTTCTTAAGACATTTTTAAATATGAAATTTGATGAATCTTCTAAATTTGGTTGATGACTCTGCACTATTCTGGAATTACTTGGCAGCCATGCTTAATAAATGATTATTTAGGTCTCTTTTCAACACTTTTGCACTAAAACACACATTTTCCCTCGATATGCTAATCATGTTTCATATGTTGTTATAGGAGAAGTTTTTGTTAATTATGATTGACAATATGGCTCAGAAAAAACGAAATGAATATGAGTTGTGCACTCCTAAATTGGTGACTCATTTGTGCATGGTAATACCCTAGATTCTCAAGCATTTGGGGGCGATACTAAATTTTTTTTAATACTTAAAGCTGTAGCATTTGATTTGCATCATTGGTAGTGGGAGCACAACATTTTAGAATTGGTGAGGTTGAGAGGATTATCATGGAATTATGTTTGGGGACTGCAATCCGGCATTTGGGTGCATGGTTTTATCTTTTCTTCTATAGCTTCACAGATAACTTGCACTAATATAGAAGCTTATTTATTACTACTTTGATTGTTGGTTTGTTTAATGTTTTTTTGTAGTAACCTATCACCACAAGTTTCTCTTTTTCTTTCCGTGGTAGTGATACACGACTATCTTTCCTTTCATCGCAGTATGCTTTCAATTCAACATTCTTTTATACGGTAACCGTAAGTGTTTAGAGTCATAAAAGCAAAGAAATGCAGCTATGACTAAAGCGATTGGATTATCTGCAACAAAAGGTTAGGAGCTATATTTTGGGATTAAATTCAGTGTGTCCAAAGGAGAAGGTGCTCTAAATAGGATGGAATTTTTTCAACAAGTATGTCTAGGTTGCATTGTATTGTATATACTTTTTGTTCTCTTTGCAGCACCGGTGTTAATCATGTTAAATTTTAATAGTGATGGTTTAAAAGTTACGTTAATATTGATTATATGTTTGTTCAATAACCAATTAGATGGTGTTGGAATGAGGACACTAAGAAGATCTTTAAAATTGATTTATGCTATAAATCAGCTCAGGGTTGAGTTGAACGTTTGACTATAACGTCAATTGAAAACATTGTGAGCGAGGGGATTCTGTATGTGTTGGGTATTGGGGTGGCACCATGACGGATTGGCTTAATTTTTTCACATAAGTTAAAAGAAGGGGGAAGTTAATTGTAATTCAGTTTTTAGCTGATATAAATTTATTGCTTGATATTATTTGGCTGTGTTGTTGCGTACACTGTTTTTCATAGCAGAAAGGGTAGTTAATTTACTTAATCGTGAAATTTCATTTTCAGGTCGGTTTTATACGCAATGTACGTGCAGTTTCTTTCTTTGATGTATCTGCATCAACTCATGTTCTTTGATGTATTTCTTTCTCAATAGTGGTTGGTGTTCTTCTTATGTTGTTCAAGCACTTTTCCAATAGATGGTACATTCTCTAAAAAGGAAGTGACACTTATTTCTCAAGATATGATTGATGTAAAAGAATTTACATTTCAAACAGATTAATGTGAAATCGAAGCGACAATTCCACTCATTGTCAATAAACAGCCTTTCAAATTTCTATCTATTGTAGAAGCATGATGGAAGAGAATTATTGAGGTGACTCGGCAACCTGGGGGAAAGTTTTTTCTACATTTGAGAAGAGTTGAGTAACAGGGGAACGAATCTGATGGCAGCAAATTTAGGTATGAAGCAAGTTTGTTTTTTTCTTTCTAATTTAAAGTTATGAGTTTGTATATGGCAACATTCAATTCGGCTTAGTAATTTATTTTCTATCAGCTTAGTATGTTTTTTTCTTCTATCGTATGTATTTTTGGTGTTGAGTAATTTAAGTGATGTTGTTACGAGTTTGTTTCGGTTAGTGTGGCATAAAGTTGTTTTGTTGATTGGAATCCCTTTTGGATATTGCGGAATTTTGTTTATCGTAAGAATTAAGCAAGAAAACATTGGACGAGGAAGATCAAAATGATGTAAGCTCGCGGATTAGAAAGGTGGAGAAGAATATTGATGCCAATATTCTTGACATTATCAAGAAAATCAAGGCAGAAAATTGCAAAATGTCTAACAAAAAGGAAGAGTTGCTAGGCATTTTAGTGTGAAATAGGATATAGCAAGCAGTATAAAATACATACTCATTTTGGTTAAGTTTGTGTTTGCATCTTCTACCTTAAACTACCCATTGTTCCTTTTAGGAACCTTATGCATCCTTCAATGATTGATTGACCCGATTACATGTTACTTTACCCCATATCCGGAAACGACCCGGTAACAAGCGCCTTTTTCCTTTTTTTTTTTCTTCCCGAAATCTCAGCTAAAAAATCTTCCTGAATTTACTCCACATTAGCTCCATTATCTTTTTCAAATCTTTTTTATGGCCGATTTCCACAGCCGATTCACTGGAAATTCTTTTCTTCCAAATTTGGAGGGGTAGATGCAAGAATCATCCATGACCCGTGAAATGGAAGAGATTAATGAGCAAGGAATTTGATGAGATGATGAAGGGCAATTATGTGCAAAGGACATAGAAGGAGTCTGTTGTTTGAAGATTAAATGCAGCTGTCAGATGATGAAGGGCAATTGTGTGTGTTTGAAGATTAAATGCAACTGTCAAGAAGACGTATTACATTATGTACTTTTTTTTTTTTAGTTTGTGTAATGAGTTAATATTGTATTTCTATTGGCATGTCATGATGATCAACATTCTTGCTATTTTAATTTTTTAATATCTGTAAAAAAAAAAAAAATCTCAGATGGTAAGAATAGTTATAGGCATGTAAACGAGCCGAACCCTACCGAACCCTGGCAGGGTTTGAGCTCGGCTCGGTGTGTTCGAACCTTAGGCTCAGCTCGGTTCGAAATGGCCGAGCCTTATATTTTCATTATCCGGCTCGGGTTCGGCATGGTATTTGGGGAAAAAAGCTCGGCTCGGTTCGGCTCGAACTGGGTTTTAAAAAAAAAATAAGAATTTTGTGTTCGAACATGTTCGGCTCGAACTGTATATGAATTTATGATATCCGAGCCGAACATGTTCGGCTCGACCACCGAATATCTAATTTGTAAGGTTCGGCTCGAAGTTCGAACCTACGAACCGAGCCCGAATCGAGCTTTTTTCGAGCCGAATATTCCGAATCGAATCGAATACTTAGGTTCATTTACAGCCCTAAATAGTTATGAGATGAGAAATGTATGATGAGATTGGAGCTTGGCAAAAGTTTGTCTTTCATTTTGTTCTGCTACATTCTTACACACCCCGTGCATTATGCACGGGTTTTCGACTAGTATATATATACATGAAGGGATTTAACCCGATTACCCACTTTGACCCGCTCCGAACCCGCTCCGACCCCAAAAAAACAAAAAAAAAACAACTGAACAATTAACCGTGCAGAAAGAAAAAGAAAAAATCTAACTCACTACTACCGCCTCCACTCTTCTCTCCCACGTAGCCCCTCTCCACTCCCACTTCTCTGATGAAATATTTCCCTTCTCCAACCTCCAGATCGTGATAGCATGGGTTTTAGCCATGAACTAATAGTTCTCCTATGATTCTAATTCCTTCCAGTTAAACCTCAGCGGCTCCATCCCTCCGACCAAAACTTCATCATATATATGACATATTTTTGAGGTGATTTTATTATTACTCATTTTTTTATTTTGTAGATTTGTTTTTCACAATTCAAAGCTTTCTAAAGATTAAAGTTCTAATTTTTCCATTTTCATCAATATCGATTTATTCATGCCTTGGGTTAATTTTTCGTAGGAAGTTCTTATGCCGATTTCAAGGATACTTTCCTTGATGGATTTTGGATCCTCTAAATTTGATTTGTTTTGGCGTTTGGTTGCTAGACCGAATTACCAACAGAACAATGTGATACGTAAATCTGCTTTTAATTGGTGATGAGTTCTCCTTGAAGTGTTGTCTGGAAAGTTCTTAAAGGAACTTCCTTTTCATTTTTGCCTCCGTTTTATTGACACTTTCCGTGATGGATATTGTATCCTCTGAATTTCTTTCACAGATTTTGAAATGTTTGGCGTTTGGTTCTTACTGTGATTTAGCAACGGGACAATGTGGTATATGACTCAGTTTTGATTTTCCAATCAAAGCTTTCTAAATGTTATCTCTTGGAGTTTCTTTTTCTTTCTTCTATTCCTTTTTCAGGGATTTGGGATTTCTGAACATAAAAATGATCAGTGGATTGTTGATGCGGTTGGGGAAATGAATGTTGAGCCTCTTTTACTTTGAGGTGGCGACTACATTGGTGGATGTACTAAGTTTCGATATTTTTTCTCCTCTTCGTTTTGCAGGGATTTGAGATTTGTGAACATCATGGTGATCAATGGATGAGAAATGTGGTTGGGGAAATTGACAATGGTAATTGGAATAAAGATTGTTCGTCTGCATTGAATGCTTTGTTCATTTTCCTTTTCATTGATTCAAACCTTTGTAATGATTTTATTTTCTTGACCTGCATCTGATTCCTAACTTCAGTTTCTGGATTTCCCTGTTATTTTTTCAGGTTACGATGAAATTAGAATAAGAAAATAAATGGTTTCTTTAAATTCATATGCAAGAGACATGGGTTAATGTACTCTCTCGGTGACCATTGCTTAAATTTTACTACCTAATAGCGAGTAACAATGGATGACATTGTGTGCTCCTGTTTTACGCGGATCATGATGTGCTTTAGGCTAAAATTTATTGGTAGATGATTTTATTCTTTTTGTACAAATAAAAGCTTATTGGAGTGATCTTACCATTGATTGTTTTGTTGATGTCTCCAACCATCATTTTTCCACAACGATCACACTCGGTATGCTTTTTTCTTGGTTTCAAGTGATTTTATATGTAACTATTAGTTATGTTGTGAATAATATCCCGGCTATTTGATTATGTGAATATCGATGGTCAAGACTCAAGATGCAATTATTTCTTTTTTTTTTTTCCTTCATGGAAATTTGTAAAAAAAAATTATAAAGGAATTCGACGAAGAGTACTCTTGAGTTCCTTAAGTTGGATTTTAGCTGTCATTTTGGTTCTATGACATAGTTTCCTGCGTAACATCAGTTTTTATATCTAAAACACTAAACTACAATATTATTGTTTTCAAATTGTCATACACTCTTACTTAATACAAGACATTAAGTTCTTTGAAACACGAACTTATAGGATTTGTTGGTTTAGTTGTAGTTTACCTTTTTCTTGGTTGAGGTGGGTTGATGGTGGCATTGTTTTTTATGTGGGTTGATTTAGATCTTTTGGGTTGATATGTGTTTTTTATTGTGTGTGGTCTTCAGTTTCATATAATTAAAGTGAATAAAGCTTTAAAGACTTTTCACAATAAAAATGAATTAAAGCACATTATTATAGTCTGAGTCGGTGGTGTGAGACGCTTGCTTTCTGCACTTTCTTCTTATATTTCTGCCTAACATCGTAATAACTTTAATTGTCACAGGTAACTTAACGGATATGAAGCAAAGGTCCGGGGTAAAAATGGAATGCTTTTACATGTTGTATTAGAGCTTTGTACCAAGATGGCAAGCTTGATGAAAATGATGAGCTTTGGACAAGGATATTTGAGAGTCAATATAACATGATAAAAAGTTTTAGGTACTATGATGTCAACTCTTCTTATTTTGTTATCAGTGCCGAGTTATGCTTATCCTCCCACTTCTTATTCATATTCTTCTTTCATTTGAATCCATTGGATACCATACCGGTAACCACCAAGTCTTGATCTTCTTTTTTTTTTCCTGCTTTTTTGTGCTTGACATGTTAAGTAATTTTCAAAATGCCCTAATTAATATGATAGTCATATCTATACCTCCTTGACCTATTAGGATAACGGTGTATTTGAAATCGATATGAGTCCAAATTCCATGAAACATGCACGTTCTGATGCTTCATGTATTTGTTGAGTTTGATGAATTTGTAAAAGAAGGCATGATTCACTGTTGTACTCCATATTTATTTTGAGGAGAACAAATGCCAAAGCAACTGTTTTGTTTGTATGTTGTGTGATACTTATTTGTGACAGGGTTTTGAGGAGAATAAGCACATTGACCAGTAGTAAACACATTAATAAACACACCTGGCTAGACTAAAGTTAGATGGCACATACAATAAACATGAGCATAAACACATTCTTGATGATGGCAAGCAGAGAGAATAAACACACAGCATTTTCGGCGACCATTTCGGAGTTTGATTCCCCTGTGTCATATATGTTGGTGATGAACAAAAGATAATTCGAAGCCGATAAGGTAAGCATTGATTTTTCCAGTGGTTTTAATTTCCTACATCTAATGGTGTATGGTTTTCATTTCGTTTGAATTTTGCAATGGGTTATGTTAAAAATGTGTCATACTTCAGGCATTTCGATGGCACATACAATAAACGTGGCAGATGTAGGTATTTCGATTTGGTTATTTATATTACAGAAAGATCTTGGAGTAATGCTACGGAAAGAAAAAGATGTTGGATGGTCCAAATGCATAGCAACATAGCAGTACAAATACAACAATATTAGTAGGTTAAAATTTTTGCGGAATTGTGTTTTATCAAGACAGGTTCAAGGATCGCAACAGCACATCCAATCCTAAGCATAGCATAACCGTGGGTTGGTTAAAGCATCAGTAAAAAGAAATGCTTAGAGTTGGTATTGAAAGGTATGAGCTTACGATTTAGGTCTTGAATGTTATTTTTTTGTTTTTTTGTTTTTTTTTTGTTTTGTTTTTGTTTTTTGAGAGGAGGTCTTCAAAGTTGAAATGCAACTACTCACCATGTAATGTAAGGATTTTTCCTCCCACTTTTCCATATAAGCAAATGATGGATTTTTTTTGTTGAGAATAAATAAATGTATTTGTAGTAAAACAAAATATAAATTCAATGTTATTGCTTATGTTGTGGCCTATGCTTTTATCTTTATTGGTGTGGTTTGTTACGAGATTAACCTTGATGATTTGCCTGGAAACATTTTTCTATACAAAATTCTCCATGGGCTTGATGTTGCTTCTGCTCCTGGATAGTTTTTTTCTTCAGGTTTTAAATGTTTTTTGTTTTCGGTTTTGATAGAAATACGATGATGAAAAACTGTTGTAACTTTTGAAAATATAGCCCGTGCAATGCACGGGTTTTTGACTAGTATATATATATATATATATATATATATATATATATATATATATATATATATATATATATATATATATGGGGTAAACCCTATCCCCGAGGGTCCCCACTCCCCCGTTCCACGGGATGAGTAGAGATGTAAATCAAGATCCCCTAGTAGCTCGAGTCAATGGGCTTACCTTTAACGAATATATATATATATATATATATATATATATATATATATATATATATATAATGCACTAAAATCTAAGCCAACTATTGTGAGCATAGAATAGCTATTTACATATATGTAACATGTACCGCCTACAAAGAGCAACAGAGAAGCATGGGCACTAGAAAAAGAAATCAAAAGCTTGATTTTACGAGTGGTAAAAGATAGAACTGAAGCAGGATATGAGAAGGATCTACTTCAAATGATCCTTGAAGGTGCTAAGAGTAGTAATTTGGGACCAAGTGAAATCGATCGTTTTATTGTTGACAATTGCAAGAACATCCACTTGGCCGGCTACGAAACTACTGTTGTCTCAGCCGTATGGTGCCTCATGCTCTTGGCTGCGAATCCTGAATGGCAAGAACGCATCCGTGCTGAGGTTCTTGAAATCTGCAATAGTAGAATGCCTGATTCGGACATGATCCGGAAGATGAAACATGTATTAATTAATAATTAAGTTAGAAATGGTGTTAGTGATGCAAAACTTTCATCCATAACTATTGGCGTATAATGTTAATTATCTATCTCCACATCAGTTAAGCTATTGGGAGAGATGATAATTCAACATGATATCAGAACAGGAGGTCATGGGTTCAAACCTCGCTCCAAGCATAATTTTCCCTTCTAATAGACTCACACGGGCCTCTCTCTCCCTTCTCATAGGCTCACACGGGCCTCTATCTCCTTTCTTATAGACTCACAAGTCTCTCTTCCTTCTTACAGGCTCACACGAGTCTCTCTCCGTTTTTATTGGCCCACACTTGAGGGGCATATTAAGATATAATGTTAATTATCTACATTTCCATCAGCTTAATTAATCTTTTGAAAGATACGGTAATTCAACACATTTCAATATTCAATTACAAATTCAAATTCATGAATTGCAGTTGTCAATGGCAATCAATGAGTCACTACGACTATATCCTCCAGTGTCTGTGGTGTCTCGAGAAGCTTTTAAGGATATGAAATTCGGGGACATTGAGGTTCCAAAGGGTGCAAACATATGGACTTTGGTGACTACATTGCACACGGATCCAGAAAATTGGGGGCCAAATTCGTTTGAATTCAATCCTGAAAGGTTTGTTAACGGAATTGCTGGTGCGTGCAAGCAACCACACCTATATATGCCCTTTGTCGTAGGGCCACGGGTGTGCTTAGGTCAAAATTTGGTTTTGGTTAAGCTCAAAATATTGATTGCTGTTATTTTGTCCATTTTTCTTTTTCTCTCTCGCCAAATTACAAGCATGTCCCAACTGTAAACTTGGTTACTGAGCTTGGGCAAGGAGTAAGTCTGATGTTGAAAAAGTTGTGAAATCATTTGTCGCTAGCTTATATATTATCTATCAAAGAGGCCATGGGAGTTCCTTGGACAATGTATACAAGCTTTCTTCAACATACATGATCGATTTAATTACTTATAACGTGTTTTCATTGTACCATTGTATGTTTTGAATAATCTAGTTTTTCTTCTTTGGGCTCCTTTTTCAGAATAATGGACTATTTACCTTTTTTTTTCGTTTGGAAATCCACCACACAAAATTTCAGTAATATGTTTTTTTTTTTTGTGGCTTTATCTCATTCGTTTCAATAGGCTTGGTCTTCAATATTCACATAAAAGATACTTCATTCTTTGAAGATAACTACCTTCAGAGCTTCAAATCCATACCAACCACCGTGGAACGGTGTAAGAGGTGCCATTAAGAGTCAGGCATCCGGGTTATGGGTGATGGAAGATGTTGTAACGGATCTTCACGGATTGATAGTGATTGTGAGAAAAGAACATATAAATAAATAATCAAACAAGTGTAGAAACAGGAGGAACACAGTTTTAACATGGTTTCGACAATGTGTTGACAATCCACGGACAAATGATGATATTTTATTATTCACATAAAATTATACATATGTTACAATTACATTGGTATTTATAGGCCTTGGGAATTAAACTCTAACCACATTGCTTAGCTGACCAAATGGACTTCCAGAAAAGACTCAGTGGCATGGACTTAAGTCACCATTACAAATATCCACCTTGACTTGAACTCCATGCAGGCTGACAGACCAGATGCACAACCAAGTGCCAGACTTCCTCGTTCATTCAGATTTGAATATCTCAGCGAGAACCCCAACTTTAGTGAGTATTCCAGACTCATATTAAAAGTTTTGGATGTTCAACAAATTCAGGCACAACTGAAAATAACATTTTGGAACATGTTCAATGAACATATAAGCAGGATTAACATCAGAGCTGGTCTTTTCAACTTTGACCCTTCTCTCATTCCTCATAAAATGGTACCTCACAACAATGTGCTTGGTTCTCTCATGATGAACCTGATCAATAGCCAAACATATTGCACTTAAACTATCACAATACACATCAGCTTGATCTTGATGTAAACTCAGATCATTGACTAGCCCTTTTAACCAGACTGCCTTATTTGATGCTTTTGTCAGTGTCATATACTTTGCCTTAGTAGTAGATAGTGTCACCGTTGCCGGTAAAGTTTCCTTTGGACTTACCACAGAATCACCCAAAGTAAAAACATAACCAGTCATTGATCTCATGTTGTCCACATCAAAAGCATAATCAGAATCACAATACCCTATGACCAAAAATTGAGTACCACATACAAAATCGAGTCCAACATCAGAAGTACCCCTAAGGTACCCAAGAACCCTCTTCACAGCTTTCTAGTGTTCCTTTCCAGGTTGAGCCATAAACCTGCTAACAACACTGAATGCATGTACCAAATCAGGCGTAATGCAGACCATGGCATACATCAGACTGCCCACTACACTGGAATATGAAACTCTTGACATGTATTCTTCCCCCTCAGTTGACTGTGGAGCAAACACAACAAAAAGATGTAGATATTGTGCCATTGGAGTGTCTGTAGGTTTGGCAGCTGACATGCCAAACTTGGACAATATCTTCTCAATATAATCCTTCGAGACAAGAACAACTTCTCATGCTTCATATCTCTATAGATCTCCATCACTATTTAGAAAATATGTCTTCATATCTAGTTGCTCTAGTTCAAGAATCTGATGTGCCACTACTGCTAGTAACACCCTGACGGAAGTGTGTATGTCTACTGTGAGAATATCTCATCATAATCCACCCTATCCTTCTGACTGAACCATCTGGAAACCAAACATGCCTTATACCTAATGCCCTCAGAACATGATATTCCTTCCCTTTTTATTAAAGATCAATTTGCAATGAAAGTGACAAACCTTCTCCTCAGTGGTTGTTTAACCAAATCCTAAGTCTCATTCTTTTAAAGTGACTTCATCTAATCTCTTATGGCAACAAGCCATTGAGATGCCTCTGAACATGTCACGAATTTCATGTAAGTGGATGGATCGGATCCATCCACCTCTTCAGCTACCTAAAGTGCATATCCAACCATGTCCTCAAACCCATACCACTTTGAGGGTCCAACATTGGTCCTTCTAGCTCTATTGAGAGCTATACCATGCTGATCAACTTCTGTTGTTTGAGTATCACTGACTCTTGTTCAGTTGAATGGTTTGGATTCCGACCTGCTGAGTGTTGACTATCCTTAGCTGAACTCTTTAATTCGGATGAATGAACTTACAACTCCACATATTTGTCAACCCTCTGAGTTTTAGATTTAATTTCAAATTCAGATGTGGCCTTCACTGATGAGTTGATCATAGAATTTTCATCAAAGACTACACTCATACTGAGTATACCCTTACTTTCAACCAATCACCAAATTCTGTACCCCTTAACTCCTTCTCTAAACCTTAAAAATACTCCCTTTTGGCCATAGTTCCAGTTTATATTCACTAACATGAAAATAAAAAGTGCTTCCAAAAACCCCTAGACATGAGTAATCTGCAGGCTTTCCTCGCCATACCTCAAGTGGTGTTTTGAGATTGATCCTAGTGTGAGGCCCCTTACTGATTAAGTAGTAGGATATGCTGACAGCCCGTGCCCAAAATCTCCTTGCCAGACCAAAATTAGAAAGCATGCATCTTGCTCTCTTAAGAAGAGTTTGATTCATTCTTTCTTCAACATCATTCCGTTGTGGAGTATGCCAGACAATATGGTTCCGTGCAATGCCTTCATTCTTGCAGAATTCATCCAACTTAGACCAATAGTATTCCAGACCATCCAACTCGGACCAATAGTATTCCAGACCATTATCAGTTCTAAGTCTCTTGATCTTATTCTTAGTCTGATTCTCATCCAATGCATTCCACTGCTTGAATTTCTTGAACACATCACCCTTAGCTTCACCATGACTACCCAAAACATCCTTGAATAGTCATCTATAAAGGACACAAAGTATATGTGACCACCTAAAGACTCCACCTTTGAAGTCCCCAAACAATCATAATGGACTTAATCAAGTGTTCCTTTTGTGATGTGAATTGCTTTTGGGAACTTGCTCTTATGTAACTTCCCAAACACACAACGATCACAATAATCCAGATCATTGACCTTATGTCCCATAAGTAGATCAAACTTAGATGAAAGTCGTATCCCTTTTTCACCCATATGACCTAATATCATATGCTACAATTTGGTCAACTGTGACTAGTGAACTTATGATGATGCAACAACAACAGAACATGATACATTAGACACTTACAGAATATACAATGTCCTTTGCATAACACCCTTCAGAACCACAACTGAATCCTTGTAGACATTAACCACTCCACCTTGACCTCTGAACATGATCTATTTGTTGTCTAAAAAACAAAGAGATATTAAGTTCTTGGTTATCTGTTGATCATGTCTCACCTCATTTAGTGTGCAAAATCTATCATCACGTGTCTTTAGTTGAACTGAGCCAATCCTAACTATTGTTGACCTTGTTGTTGGCCATAGAAATATAGCCTCCCTCCACCTGCTCAAGGTTGTGAACGACTCCATGTGTGGACACACATGATAGGATGCTCTACTGTCCAAAATCCACCCATCCGTCTACCATACTAATTCTCAGACTGCTAGAGCCATGCCTTCTTTAGAGTTGGTGTCTTGTTCTATCAAAGAAACATAACCTTGTCCTGATGCCTTTTCTGCTGGATATATAAGAATCCGAATTAGGATCCAAAATGTAGGAAAAACCGGATCCGGAAAAATTTCCAACTCGCGCAACTATGGCAAGAGTGATCGCAAATGCGGAATGTTTTTCCCCTTTTCTTAAGATCGTCAGATCTGATTCACAGCACCGATCTAGACAATCGATCATGCACAACGGAAGCAACGTTTTGATTTTGCCACGATACGATTCACATAATAATTAATATAAACTACAAGAAGGTTTGAAGATTTAGCCAACCGAAGAGATGCTGTGATGTTTCGAGTTGTATCTCAAAGCGATGACTTGTGGACGTTGATCCCCATTCGAACCTCCTTGAATATGTTCCAAGAAAAACTCTTGTTTTTTTTTTCTCCCGAAGGCCAAGGCAAGAAACTAATTTTCTTCCTTTTCTCTCAAAAATGGCGCATGAGACCTGTGTGTATTGTGTTGGGAGAAACTCTCTTTATGTAGGAAAACATCTGAGCAACTAAGAGTTATCTCTTTTCACAAGACAATTATCTTTTTCCCAAAGAAAAAGATATTGTAATATTCCAATTTTCGGGAAAGGGCAGACGTGTTATTTTGCGAAAACGAATATTATACCCTTTACATTTTTGTGGATTTAAGTGTATTTATATATATATATGGCCCAAAATATATATATAATTTGGAGAAAAAAATGATTTTTTATTACAAGGGAAAAATAATAATAAATTGGGAATGTTTATTTAAGGAAAATAATCATCCCATTAAGTTTATAACCTACCAATAATCATAATTTTCTCCTTCTACGTTCTTGAGAGGCGTGTGAGAGCTTTTAGGGCTGAGAGTTTTTCTTCCTAGGTTCTAAAGCGTTTCGTAACGGTTTTCAAATCAGAGTAGAGCAACGGAATCGTCGTGAAAAGGGCGTCGTTTTAACACAAGAAAGTTGGAACCTTGTTAAGGTATGATTTTCATGCTCTAGTTATGTTCTTGACTTAGTTTGATGGATTCAAACTCATGAATTCGTAGTCTTATATGTTTAAAAGTGTGTGATCGAACCTAATCTCGTTTGGATTGATCAAATAGGTTTTCTGTGAAGGAAGGATCATTTTGCTGCAGTTTTTCTGAGAATTGGAGTTGGATTGCTTGCTAGCAAGTAAGAGGATCTTCGTATGAATTCAATTACGGTTTATTAGGGTTTAAGTTAAGGTTTGATGTGATTTCATGGTAGAAATCGTACCTTCATGTTTCTTAAGGATCAAGAGTTGTAAGGGATTATGAAAGTAACATTTTTTTTACTATTTTCTAGGCATTATGATTTTGAACATGTTTGGGAACGATTAGGGATCGTTTAAGGGTAGAAAAACTGAGTTTTGGGGTTTTATGTGCTTGGTACGGACACTCCAAGGCCAGTGCAGGCGCACTGGATGAGCAGGAAGTCTGTTTTTACATTCAGAGTCTCAGTGGGAACGCACCGGGTTAGGCAGAAAGATTGTTTTTACATTCAGAGGCTTGGTGCGGACGCATCGAAGCCTAGTGCGGGTGCACTGGCTAATTAGAGAAGTTTTGATGAGCTTCAGGACGCTCATTGCGAGCGCAATGAATCCCAGTGTGGGCGCACTAGCCTGTTTTTTATGATTAATTTGTTTTAAGCCACGAATCTTGTCTTGATTGATGATCTTTGATCTTATAACATTAATTAAACCAAAACAAGCCTTGATTGAGCTTCTGATGCATTTAGTTCCAACACCGAATGTAATATTCAAGGGAGTTGAAGTTCTGGACCGTCGGAAGGGCATAAAGGGGCTTGTGCTTTGATGAACTAACGTTCATCAATGTATGTGTACTTGATAGGATGTGAAGTCTAGTTGTCTAAATGACGGAGTAGAGTTGATAAGGTGAGCTTTTTCCTTGAAAACATATAGGTGGGTAGTTAATAAAAGATAATAAGTACATACTTGCATAGTAATAAGCTTAAATGTCATGTCACTTTTGGTCAGGCACATGTAAACATCAGCAATGTGACACGTCCGGACAGGTGGATAACCCTGTGACCTTCTCTAGAGGCCAAATGACATGGGAGCTTCACCGGACTTGTATTCATACCGGGGAAACCGGGACTAACAGTGCAAGCCACTATTGGTTGGCACCCTCTCGTGGTGGACACACCTCGCGTAGTGCCCTTGAGTGCTGATGTAACCAAGATAAGTTAAGCTAGAAACATATAGTCATGACATGTTGATGGACATAAAGTTAACCCTAGATTGAGTCGGTCTTATAAAATTTTTTGTTAATTATGAAACTTGATTATAAACCTTAGTTAATTTGTAGCTTCTACCTCTTATTGAGTACTTTGTACTTACCTCAAATGCATTGTTTTTCTATGTGTTTGGGGGAGAGAAGATGAACATGTAGATCCGGATTTTGAGGAAGACTTTGATGACGACGTTTGAGGACGCCGATGTTGAAGCATTTACTTTTATTCTTTGTTTCATGATACTTTAGAACTTGTTGTTCTTTGGAGAACGTTGTACTGTCTTTTAGTTTTATTTTTGGAGGTTTTTGTACGTTATACGATTCGTTTGGTTTTTCAATGTAATAAATTTACATTTCTATCTTTAGATTTCTTGAGTTTCTATTCTTGGTTATTTGAAAAATATTTATATCTAAGTCTTTTGCTTTTGTTTTTCTTAACTCGATACGACGTAGTAGATGCTGACGTATAATATGAGATTTATTTTATATTATACGTGCTGACCATTCTTTTTCCGGATAAGGACTCGGTGTCTGGGAACGGGCGTTATAGTTGGTATCAAAGCAAAGCGTCTTTTAGGCTTCCTTACTTAAGATAAGATCTCTTTAGACCATATAGTAACATTCTGATCCTTCCCGATATTTCAGAATGTTAGGTAACCTCAGAGGTAATCGTGTTGATAAGTTTGGAATCGGAAGTTTTGAAGGCCGGCAAGAAGCGAGTGGTTTGGTTCAAGATGGGGGTCTAGAAGGTGTGGTTCATCTAGAAGAGGTTGATGATCGTGTTGGAGTTTACCGTAGAAATAGAAGAAGAAGAAAATGACCCTATGGTTTTGAATTCTACGAATCATGGTGTAATTCTTGGTATAGGTCGGCTATCGAAGAATTTTGTTTACATGGATTGTAAACATGAGGAAGACTTTCCGGTGAGGAATGCACCGAGAAGAAGTTGAATAGTGCAGTTTCAATTGTTCAAGAATGGTTTTCCCGTGAGATCTAAGCGGGAAGGTTGGGAAGTACACCAAGGAAAATGGCTGAAATGTTGAACAAGGTCTTGGAAGCTGAAACATTCAAGGACAAGCCTTAAGTCATTAATGGTGCTAAGAGGAACTCAAAATCGAGAAAGTGGGAAAGCGGCCCGAGCCGCCCAGATTGAGTTTTTTTCAGTGGATGTTGAATATGCAGAACCGGATGATAATGTTATTTCAGGTACAATAATATTAGACAACTTAGCGGTTACTGCCTTGTTGATACTGGATCATCTAACACGATTGTGTCGTCTAAATAGCTAAGAGGTTGAATCTACCTTCAGAGACCTTAAGAAACACATTGGAGGTAACTACACCACTAGGAAGGGTAACTAAGGTAACTAGGACGATACCTCAAGTGGATTTCGAGTTGGATCTTATCGATGCAAAAATGACTTCACCGTCTTAGTCTTTTCAGATTTCGATGTAATTCTTAGAATAGATTGGCTATCCAAGAATTATGTTCACTTGGATTGTAGAGAAGAGAGTGGCCTTTAAGACACCCGGAAAATCAGGTAAGACTTATCAAGGTAATGCTTACAAGCCTAGTAAGAAGCGTCATCCGATAATATCAGCGGTTGAGGCTATTAGAGCTTGTCAAAGGGTTGTGAAGGCTATTTGTTATGCGAGTTGATGTGGAACAAGTGAAGCCTAAGTTAGAGGAAACCCCTTAGTAAAGGAATACCCTGAAGTGTTTCCAGAAGAGTTACCGGGAAACATGCCGGATAGAGAGATAGAGGTCGAGATCAAATTGATACCAGGAGCGGCACCAGTTGCTAAGGCACCCTATCGTATGGCACCGGCTGGATTGAAGGAGTTGAAAGCTCAACTTAAGGATATGCTTGAAAGGAATATAATTCAGCCCAGTACTTCGCCTTGGGATCCCCTGTTCTGTTTGTCAAGAAGAAAGATGGTAGCATGAGAATGTGTATAGATTACAGAGCTTTAAATAACCTTACCATCAAGAACAATTATCCTTTACCAAGGATTGATGATTTTTTAATCAGTTGCAAGGTAAGAGAGTGTTCTCTAAGATTGATCTTAGGTTAGGGTATCACCAGTTGAAGATCAAGGTAGCGGATATACCTAAGACATCTTTTAGTACGAGGTATGGACATTATGAGTTCTTGATTATGCCATTTGGACTCACTAATTCTCTATCTGCGTTCATGGATTTAATGCGCGTGTTTTCATGCCTTACCTAGATTAGTTCGTGATAGTGTTCATAGATGATATCCTAGTATACTCGAAGGATGAGAAAGAACATGAGGAACACCTAAGGATAATGTTGAATACTTTGAAGAAGAATCAGTTGTATGCTAAGTTCTCAAAGTGAGACTTTTGGTTGAATCAAGTCAGTTTCTTGGGTCATGTCATTTCTGGAGATGGTATTCAAGTTGATCCGGCAAAGATTGAAGCGGTTGAGAAATGGTCCATACCGACTACTGTTTCAGAAGTTAGGAGTTTTCACGGATTGGCTGGCTATTATAGGAAGTTTGTACAAGACTTCTCAAATATAGCTACACAACTTACCCGGCTCAAACAAAAGAATGTAAAGTTTGAGTGGACTAGCGAGTGTGAAGAGGCTTTCCAAACATTTAAAGAAAAGTTGACTACAACTCCAGTTTTGGCAGTTCCGGAGATCTTTGTTAATTACGATGTCTACACTAATGATTCGGGACAAGGTTTAGGTTGTGTGTTGATGCAAGGAGGAAAAGTAATTACTTATGCATCTAGATAGTTAAAAGTGCATGAAAAGAATTATCCAACCCATGACTTAGAGTTGGCAGCGGTACTGTTTGCCTTAAAGATTTGGAGGCACTACTTGTATGGAGTTAAGGCTAGGATCTTCACAGACCACAAGAGCTTAAAGTATTTCTTCACTCAGGAGAATTTGAATATGAGGCAAAAGAGATGGTTAGAGTTCATAAAGGATTACGACTTGGATATTCATTACCATCCGGGTAAAGCAAATGTGGTTGCAGATGCCTTAAGTAGAAAACCGGTGTTTGCAGTTTCAAGCGTTGAAGATGTGGCAGAAAGGTTAGATTGGATGAAAGTCCAAGGTTTTGATCAGATTGAAGATAGACAGTTTGTGGCACCATTGTTAGCAAGATCCACGGGAGAAGAGTGGATTAAGGAATTACACTACCCCGAACCACTATAAGCCTTGTGGTCGATGGATGATATTCGGGGAAAGCAAGATGATGATCCAGTGTTGGTTGATTTGAAGCGGGTTGCAAGGGAAAAGCCTATAGTGGGTTATGTTTTAGATAAGAATGGAAATCTCTGGTATCAGGATCGATTATGTGCTTTGATGAACTAGAGTTCATCAATGTCTGTGTACTTGATAGGATGTGAAGTATAGCTGTCTAAGTGAGGGAGTAGAGTTGATAAGGTGAGCTTTTTCCTTGAAAACACTTAGGTGGCTAGTTAATAACAGATAATAAGTACATACTTGCATAGTAATAATCTTAAACATCATGTCACTTTTCGTCAGGCACATGTAAACATCGGCTATGTGACACGTCCGGACAGGTGGATAACCCTGTGAACTTGTAGAGGCCAAATGACAAGGGAGCTTCACCGGACCTGTATGCATACCGGGAAACTCGGGACTAACAGTGCAAGCCACTGTTGGTTGGCACCCTCTCATGGTGGACACACCTCGTGTAGCGCCCTTGAGGGCTGACATAATCAAGATAAGTTAAGCTAGAAACGTATAGTCATGACGTGTTGATGGACATGAAGTGAACCCTAGATTGAGTCGGTCTCATAAAGATAATTTGGTAATTATAAAACTTGATTATAAACATTAGTTAATTTGTAGCTTCTACCTCTTATTGAGTACTTTGTACTTACCTCAAATGCATTGTTTTTATATGTGTTTGGGGGAGAGAAGATGAATAGGTAGATCCGGTAGTTCGAGGAAGAATTTGATGACGACGTTTGAGGATGCCGACGTTGAATCATTTACTTTTATTCTTTGTTTCTTGATACTTTAGAACTTTTTGTTCTTTGGAGAACGTTGTACTGTCTTTTAGTTTCTTTTTGGAGGTTTTCGTACGTTATACGATTCGTTTGGTTTTCCAATGTCATAAATTTACATTTCTATCTTTAGATTTCTTGAGTTTCTATTCTTGGTTGATTGAATTTTTTGTCTGTTGCTGCCGTTTTGCTTAACTCGTTACGACGTAGTAGAGGCTAACATATAATATGAGATTTATTTTATATTATACGTGCCGAACGTTCTTTTTCCGGATAAGGACTCGGTGTCCGGGAATGGGGCGTTACATGATATTTTCCATAAGTAAGAGATAATCACCATAAATGAGATAGTCATTAGAATATCAATCTCTCAATTTATCCATTAATTATTTAAAAATTAGTAATAAATTACACATGAGATATAATTCAGGGAAATTTCTTATCACAATTTTCTACACATTTGGCGCCATTTACTGCCACGGAATAATAGAAAACATCTTTTCTAATTTACATATTATTTACCAAATAAATAATATTTTACATATTCATTAAATAGACCAACTATTTAATTATCTTTCGAGGTTCCATAATGCGAGAATTCACTCGCTTGTTATGAGCCAACCCGGGGACCATGGACCTATAACCAGTAGCTACAATAAATTGAATAAAATTAACATTCATCGAACAGAATATTTCTACTCGACTTTTTAATTCCGGAATTAAGCCACCATAAATCTGAAACTGAACTCTATTAATTATAGTTATAACTTATTCTCAGATTGTCGAGTCAATAAGTGTCTATTGATAACATCAATACATACAGACTAACCCTCCACAGACTATCCGTAATGAAGCGGGAATGTTTCCGTAAACATTCTTCATCAACTCTTATCCTTATTTACCATTAGCCCATTAGTGATCAATTAGTTAATAACCAATATGAACTACGCGGATCGACCAGTTACTAGGATTAACAAATAAGGGGATTGTCTTTACTTCCCACATGAAGGAAAGGGTTCCGTATCTGTGTAACACATTCCCAGCTACTCTTTCCCGATAGTGCCAATGTGAAAGTTATTCAGACCGCGCCTCTTAGCAATCCTTAACGAACTCATCAAACCCTATCTTGAAACAAGTAGGAGTCTACAATCACTTCAGGATTAAGGTTAATCCATATATGATCATCTTGTGATTTAATATGATTTCTCAATTACGGAATTATATGAGAAATGCATATTAAATCGGTCCAGTCCTATGACTACATCATATATAAATGCCCCACTTAGATAACCAATATCGACCGTCCGGATAAGATGGTCACACCATAAAGTGTTCTGGGCGCATTAATGGTGGTTTAATCAATAGACTCCATACTTTGATAATGTTCACCATGGACTAACAATTCAAGTGTATCACCATAAACTTAATCCTCGCATGTGACACACACTAAGTTATAAGGCTATATATGATACAACTTGGGGTTTTAAGTAGTGTATTACTTATGAGCACGAAGAAAATAATAAGATGAGAATAAATATGTCATTTATTAATTATAAAAAGAATTACATAAATTGTCTTTCGGGCACTACTTCCAACAATCTCCCATTTGCCCGAAAGGACAAGCAACAATTGTTTTTAGAGCACTCCCTTATCCTAATCACAACATCCTCCTATTTTCTCTAAAGAAGATGAGACATATCTCTCAATCTCATACCCGTCAAGAGCATATCAATGACATTAGATGCCACGCGCCTTAGTAAATTGATCATCTATGTTGTCGGCTCGAGGCGAGCTTTAGGAGAGACACATCGCCTCTCTACATGATCTGTCTGATCAGGCGGTACTTTCACTCAATATGATTTTGACCTCATATGAATGAGAAGATCCTTTGCATGAGCTACGTCTCAACTTTTTTCACAGAAAAATGGTATCGGCTCATCAAGACTTGGAATTACTTCCAGATCAGCAAGGATCTTTTTTTAGCCATATCGCCTTTAAGTTGCTCTGGAAGCTGCCATGTATTCCATTTACAAAGTCGAATTGGCGATGCTGGATTGATTTAGACTATAACTTCATCACAAAGAGTAAATACTAAGCCCGACATCGGCTTAACGATCATCCGTTATCTGACTAAAAGTCAGAATCAGTGTAGTCAACAATAAACAGGTTCACACCTGAGTATACAAGCATATAACTCCTCGATCTCTAAAGGTATTTGAGGGTGTACTATACTGCTATCCAAAGCTAGAATCCAAGATTCGACTTTCATTGACCTTAAATAACCTAACTTTCTCTATCCAAAAGAGAATCTATCCCATTTTCTCTATATCCGAAGATTGAGAGCATTATTCCGTGAGAGGTTTGGTAGGAAACCTCTCATTGAATTTTGCATTCGAATATACATTTTCAACTTAACCAATAAGATGGATAGGATACTTCCACAACTTGTTTTCATGAATTGACTGAATCAAATTCTAAGACTGTTGTCCACTTCTCTAATTCAGAGAAACTTGGCTCGTTAGTTTCTGACTTCTGATAACACACCTATGTTGTTCTCAACTGGTGCAGTGTTACCTTGCATTACACTAACATTTACTACCTCACCAATATTGATTCTCTAGTCTATAAAAGACTCATCAATATTCTGGTCAACCCCACACATTTCAAAACATGTGACTTTTAATGACCTAGAGGTTTGCTTTTAATCCACCAATTGATATAAGCACATGCAGTCAATCTGCTATTGGCTTTGAGCTAAAAATCCTTCTATTCCGTATGAATTCAAGCTCCATTGTACGGCAAGAAAGTTTTGAGGGCATCACCCTTGGTAATCTTTCTGCTTTCCAGTGAGTCAAGCAAGGCTGAATGGTGAGAGAGTTTCAGGGCATCTCCCATTGTTAACTCTTACTTCTCAGCGAATTACCTATGAACCACTTGGCTTTGCTTCAAAAGATAAACTTTCTCATTCATTCGACTCTTTTTCACGTAGATCCAATTACTCTAACTGGGCCTAGAACACTCAAGTGGTTCTACAAGAGTGTGAAATAATTGGAGTACCAAAACTCCATTTATAGGTTTATGGCTTTAACCCAACCTCTTCTTATCAGAATCCTATACAACCCTTCCAAAAGACCATAGGTTATCAAACACCCCCAATAGTCTGTAAAGTCTGCATGATCATAACGGGTCAATGGTTAAACCATACTCCCACTACATTTGGGTGGATTGATATTCTGAACCGGTTCAATGGTATTTATCAATGTTACCCCCAACAACCAATGTTGGATGTGGTCTGATTAAATCAGATAGTAACTCCTTGAGTAACTTTACTTCAAGGTCCAAGGTTGTTATTCTGACATTCTTTTGGAAAGGCTGTGACAGACCAACCGTTACTTTCCTATCTTTAAAATTTTATAACCAACCTTTACTTATCACATTAAGATATTTCACAAATAGTCACTATTTGAACGTGTATGCAAAATCTCCAATCCTACCTTCAAGCACCAGTGCTAAATCCCTTTATTTGTAGAAGTGGAGTAAATGTACTTCACTCCTTATCCACAATTTCATAAGCATCTTCTAGGTAGACTTCTCGGTGTTACATAATAATGTAAACCGTTATTTTGCAACCAATATCTTAATTGATTTAAGCAGTGTGTTATAGCATATCAACAACTATATAAGGCAATCCATGGTTTACCCATTCAGTGAAATCATTTCACTTGGAGGTAGGTTAATTATTAGTGCCAAAAACTATGCTATAGCCTATATCTGAGCATGGAATACATGCTTCTCTACTAATATCAGAGATTCTTCCAAGTATTCAGACAAACCAATCGGCGTTTTGAGTAGTTATCAAACCAATTGTCTACCACTCAAAAGCTCCCACTAGCTTGTATCTTTCATAAGACCCTGAAGGTCAATATGAACAAGCCGTGATATTTATTTAGGTCTATTACCCTCTCAAAATTGAAAGGTTACTTAGTCATTTTTCCTTTGAGATAGTGTTCTTAGACTTGGAGATATGAATCACCCTTAACCAGTCTACAAATCTTATCCGTAGGATATATACACTAATTAATAGATGCTGAACAATCGTTTACCTAAATACGGAAACCATTTGCCTTAATAGATTATGATGTATTACATATACCTTTACAACATTACTTAGTGGTTCTGACTTTATCAAACAAAAGTCCGAGTCTCGGATTCGTACTACAAATATCATATTCACTTTCTTTAAGGCAACTATATTATCGATGTGAAAGTGAATCCATTCGTTCCACGAATCTATAAATAGAAATTGAATATCTGCGTTATTCAAAGATTAAAATCCAAAATTTATTTCCTTACATCACTCCCACTATCTCAACTGAAATAACTACCCGTTGTCTACTCTTTACTTATGAATACACAACTACCTTGTTCTTATAAAAGAACTTAGCTTCCGAGTTAAATTACCCAGTTAAGAAAGTCTCTAAGGATTCATAAGTTAGTTATCCAAAATCACTCCTTATCTTATACTTTCTTTTGTCAATATTTCGGTTTAGCCTTTAACTTATTTAGTTTAGATGACTTTCACTTGCAGACATTTATCTTCCCATTATTGGCTTTCTTTAATGGAAATGGCCATGAACTAGCAGTTTATTTGATTAGACACTACTCGTGAACTATGGAATGTCTTTGTGTGTTGGTCCATTGGAAAGGCTAACACAAGTTTAGAGGGGGTGGGTGGGTGAATAAACTTGTCCCAAAAAACCTAACTAAAAAGCTGAATCTTGTGCAGATTGAGTTCAAATTTAAACTTGTGTGGAGTTAAGCTAACATAGCTGAATATAAGTCAGAACTGACTTATCCTTAACTGAGTTAACCGGCAGCGGATAAAGTTAAGCCTTTAAATAAAACTTGAGTTTATCAGTTTGTCTAAATATAATGTAGTGTAATGCTGTGCTGACTCAATTTCTTATGATTGCTGAGTCTGTGATTTGGTGCAATATAATCTTAGATGCTGTAAATAAAAGCGTAAAGTAAGTAAGTAAATAAGACAAAGATTATAGAGGTTCCAGGTGGTGTAATCCTGTCAGTCCTCTCTTCTCCTTTGATGTAGGAGGCAAAATCCACTATGTTCTTGAGGTTTACAGTTACAAGACACAAAGTAAATTCTAAATGCTTGATTGTCCTTCACTAATGCCTAGCTTCACAATCTCCCAGCTTCAGTTTTCAATAGGTAGAATTGCTGTTTGAACTAAGCTTCCTACAATGGTCCTTAGAAGGTAGAATTGCCTCTTCACCAGCTCTTCACAAACACAGTCTTCCTGACTGCACTCAACTGTCCTTCACACCTTCTTGGTGTTTCACAGTCTGAACCTTTGATAAAATCAATGTTGAGACTTGAATCAATAACTATGATTCAAATTGTGTTTCAAGCTTCTTCTTCTAGATATAAAATATGCTCAGGCTCGTTGTTTCTCTTATAGTGTTGTTCTTGATCTTTCCTTGAATGCTTATGAACACTTGAAGATTTCTTGATCTTGCAATAAAGCACTTAGCATGAAATCTTTTGTTTTACTTTCCCATTTCGATAATCTTTCTTGACTAGATTGAATCTTAGAATTCCACACTTCTAATTGTGATAAAAGTAATCTATTTATAGGGGTTTCACCAATGGTTAGGTGAAATCGAACGTTAGAGCTTGAATCCTTGTATCCGTTAGTGGTCCTGCTTGTCCTGATATATGTTAGTGTCCTTTCTGAGATTTATGTGCGTTCAATAAAGTTGTTATCTTTATAACGGTTAGATTTTCTTTCAGCTTTCCTTGACCTCAGCATGAAAGCTTATTTTAGTTAGTTTTCAGCTTATTAACTGACTTAGAGCATTAAATGAATTTTTACTCTTTTTAAAAAATTTAGTACTCTATTTATCTGATTTTATGTGACTGAATCAGATTACACCATTCATTTTAGAGATCATCTAAGATATCATTGTCCTTATGATACTTAGGTCTTCTTCAAGATCCATAAAGTCAGTTCAGGCCATCACAGACTTACCTGAATTCTAAATTTATAATCTCGCTTAAAAATCTTCATAACTAAGTTTGAACCCTCAGTTCTTCAATCTTCTACAACTGAGTTTATGTCCCTCAGTTCTTCAAATACTGAGTCTATTCCCTCAGCCTTCAGTTCTAGATAAGTCAACCGAGTCTGTGACCCTCGTGCGAACTTACCTTCTTCAATTCTGAGTGAGCTTCAGTTCTTAGTGTACATCTACAGTCTTATGTCATGTTCCTATTATATAGACGATTTCCAATTTTCAGTTTTATGACACTTCTATCTATTACAGTGCTTGTCTGATATAACCTATACAATTATCAGACTCTAGTAAAACTTATACATTTAGTTCTAGACATCTTTTAGCATTTCACTATAACATCTAGCTTCATCACTTCATCAATGGGGTGTAAACAAACATATTCTTGAATAAGATGAATCATCATCAAAACTAAATTTTATTCCCAACATTGTGAGATTGATACCAAATCATTCACGTCATCTTTGAACTAATTTTGTTTGTACCTCATTTAACACAAGAGACATCAGTGACATTCTTGTCACTTAAGTTTGAAGGCTCAAGAGGAGAACGCTTTACCGAAAATTAATTGCATTCTCGATTAATGAGTTCAATGTTCTCGTTACCTTTCCACTTTTATGAAGTCATTACTAATCAATTATAATCATTTTAGCAGTTTGGATACCTTGAGATGATATGTAGTTGTAAAAATAAATTATGACAGAAATATGAATCAAATCATACACCACAACTAATAAGGATTTTAGGAATAATAAACATGATGTCAAGAAAAACAAAAGTTATTGAAATTGAGCATTAAATGAGTTATTACAGTCATAATAATGAGCTTCATTCTTTTCTAATTTTATAAATTCTAATTATTATAAGATATATTGAATTTTGAAATAATAATATAATAATAACATAACAGGTACAAACAATCAAAGCGGCACGAGGCACTCGTTATTTTGAAAAATAGGTAGTCTCAATAGGATTTTTAGAATTTCTTTACAATCCGAAAAACAATAAATCATGAATTTTTGATATTAATCCTCCCACTAGTTCATCGGTTCCAAATACCTTCTAACTAGTGTCACTTATTCATGACTTTCCAATTTCTCAGATTTATTAAATTCCATGTATAGATAATACACAATTAAAATTCACCACGAATTTTATAATCCTAATATATTAGGACTTGTGAATTTCCCAATAATTCGAAAATAATAAATCACAAAATTTAAAGTTTCCACTAGTTTATCGGTTCAAAATACCGTCTAACTGGTGACACTTTTCACGATTTTCCAATTTTCCGATAGAAATCTCTTGTGTAGACAGTACACAAAAAAAATTCACCATTGAATTTCTATAGTCCTAATTTTGTCATGATAAAAATTTTGAATCTCATAATTTTTCCAATAATCGAAAACAATAAATTATGAAAAGCAATCACCAACTTATCGGTTCCAAATACCGTCTAGTTAGTGTCCAAATTTTCACGATTTTCCAATTTTCGATCATTTAAATCATTTTTATGTAGACACTACTTAAATAAATCCCCGAAGGATTTAAATCCTAATATCAAATTTACCCTGTAAATTTTATTTTATCACGTAGTTTTATATCCAGATGAAAATTTTTTTGTTCAATTAATTTAATTAATTACCTAAATTAATTACGTGTTCGTACATGCCTAATTAATGCCAAAATTAAGTATCTACATGTATGCATATGCTAGGAGTGGAATTCATTAATATGATGAATGCCATTGTTATATCACATTATAATCATCCAAGAAAAAAAATGTGAAAAAGTAAACCACTGAGATGGACCGTTGATACCCCGTCTCTAATCTATTAACATAGAAAAGGCCCTAAACCAAACTTAATGGATTTACTAATTTCCTACCGTAAGCAAATAGAAGCGGCTGCTACATCAATTAACCCAGCAAATCTTCACCATCGTCTCTCACAGTACAAATGCTTTCCTTCAACACGCAGGTGGTAGGTTCGAATCGCTAATGTTGTATTTTTATTTCCAAAAACTTCCATATTTTTCGAAAAAAAGGAAATAAAAATTGCATCCAAGGTGACTTGAACCATAACATTGTTATATCACATTATTCTGGAAGTTTAATGTGATTGTTATATCACATTAATAATCATCCAAGAAAATAAATGTGAAAAAATAAATCACTGAGATGGACCGTTGGTATCCCGTATCTAATCTATTAACATAGAAAAGGCCCTAAACCCAACTTAATGGATTTACTAATTTCCTACCGTAAGCAAACAAGCGGCTGCTACATCAATTAGCCCAGCGAATCTTTACCATCGGAGGACATCAATCGGATGGCCGAATGTTTCCACCCGATTACGCCAATCTTCAATCCACTCCGAGCTAGTTGAGAGCCTAGTTGAGAAGCCAAAGTCTTCCAATGTGTATCTCCAAGCACCACCAGGTGGATGGTGTTTCAAGCCGCCGGACCTCCTCGATATGCTACCTTAGAAAACCCGAAGTTTTCTAAAACTCGAACCCAAGTACTTAAGGCCGAAAAATTCTAAGCCTTAGTACTTCCTCAATTTCGAAAATTGTGTTGTGATATTAGGCTTGGGAGAACTCTCTTTATATAGGAGAGTAATCCTTGTCCTCCAAGGATTTAATTAATTAACGGATAATCAATTTTAATAATCCTTAATTTAAATATAAGATAAATATAACATATATCCCAAACAAATTAGGATAAATAAATATATTATCCAATATTCCATGATTTATCATTTAACAAATAAATGATTAAATCAAATATTAAATAATTATCCAATAAAACTAATTTCTCTATAATTAAATAATAATCAAAAATGCGCCCCAAACCCTAGGCATTAAGGGCTACAAGCATTTTTACACATTTGTGCCGAGTCCACGAAAAATTTCTTTTCCATGTATTTAATCATCTAGTCCAACTAAACAATTAATCCACATATCAATTAAATAGTCCAATCGAACTATTTAATTATAATTGAGGTGAAACGACGAGAAAACATATGCTATGTTAGGAGCCACGTCGGGGACCATGGACCCATATTCAGTAGCTACAATAAATTAAATAAAATTATTCATCTGACCGAACAATTATATTCAACCTATTAATTCCGGGATTACACCACCATAAACCCGAAACTGAACTCTGCCGAATACATATAACTTACACTCAACCATGAGTTGATAAGGTGTCCACTAATATAATCATTACATATGGATAAATCCTCCATAAACTGTTCATTTCGATTCGGGATATCTCCGTAGACCCTTCTCGAAACCACTTATCCTTATTTACCATTAACCCCCTAGTGATCAATTAGTTCATAACTAATATAATATGAACTCCGCGGATCGATCAGTTTCTAGGATTAATAAATAAGGGAACTTTCTGTCTACTTCCCGAGGGAAGGAATGGATTCCATATCTGTGATATCACAGACTACTCACTCATTCCAGAATAGAGCCAATGAGAAGTGTTGGACCACATACTGCTAAATGATCCTTACTAACACATCAAACTCTACCCTAGTCTATGCAGTTGTCTGTGATCACCTCAGGATTAATATTAATCCATATGTGATCATCTTGTGATTTGATAAGAATCCTCGATCACGGAATTATATCGAGAACTCAAATCAAACCGGTCCTGCCCTATATGATTATCATCATATATAAATGCCCCACTAGGTACCCTATTACCGACAGTCCGGATAAGACTGTCACACCGTAAAGTGTTCTGGGCGCATTATTAGCATATTAATCATGAGACCCGTACTCAGATTAATCAACGCTACGGACTAAGTTAATTTTAAGTACATCTCACTAACTCAATCCTCTTGTGTATAGCCATACACCGAGTTATGTGATTACATAAACGAGGTACTTAGGGTTTTCACGTAGTTGTCTTAATTATAAGCATACATGCATATAATAAGATGAATTATTAATTCTGTCCTAAAACAATTATATAATTGTATTTCGGGCACTACACCTAACAATCTCCCACTTGCACGAAAGGCTAGTGTATTAATTGTTTTAGAGCACACCCCTTTATATCTATATCTACAACATTCTCCCACTTGCTCAAAACAAGTGAGACGTATCCCTCAAATCTGTACCCTCCAAGCGCATTTTAGTAATTCATCCTTCCAAGCACAATCGGAGTGTGCGTCCGTAGGTCAGTGACCCGGCGTGTACTTAGAATCCGAATACCATGTGACTTGTGACACTGATCAGGTAGGTTGGCGGCTTGAGTCAGTCTTTGGGATCGAAACGTCGGCTTTCCATCTAATCCGGTGGTATGATTTCAATATGCCTTTGAGCAAATACTGAGGACGAGATCGACTTAACGAGCATCCTTAATCCGACCTAAAGCCAGAATCAGTGTTATCACTTATATTCTAGTTTGCACTTGAATATACTAGCATATTATTCCTCATTCTCCCGAAGAGACTTGAGGATTCACTAAACATCCCATTTCGTATTCATTCACAGGTTTAGACAAGCATTCCTGAGAGGTAGGGTAGACTACATCGTTGAATGTTGCATAAATGCAAGAATATCTTAACCAGGTGAATAGATGGGATTGCCAATGATCGATTCTCGAGAATTTGAGCGAATCAAATACTTATCAATGAATCCCGATGGCATGCCAGACTCTGACTTCAGATAACACACCCATGTTGTTTCCAACTATTTCAGTGTTACCATTCACAAACACTAATCTACATACTACTTTACTAATATTGATGCCCAGTCTACGAAAGACTTATCAATATTCTGGTCAAGTCCACATATTAAAATATATGACTTTGAAATGACCTAGAGGTTTGCTTTAATCCGCAAAGGATATAAGCTATGGCAGGCATCATGCCAAAAGTTCTTTCTGAATAGATTAAGATACCGTTAGTCTCGCAAAAAGGTCTTAGGGAATCACCCCTATTTTCTGCTTTGTAACGAATCCATCATTTGTTCTTAGCTAAAACCCTTCTGTTCTGAATGAATTCAGATTCCATTGTTTGGCAAGGAAGTCTTAGGGAATCACCCTTATTTCCCGCTTTCTGACGGAAACAAGCAGGACTGAGTGGTAAGAGAGATCACGGTCTAGTTAACTCTCTACCGTTTAGGGAATCACCCCTAAATTTTTCTCAGCTTTGGGTTGAAAGTTAAACTTTCCTATTCATTCGACTCTTTTCCATGTAGTTCCAATTTCTCCCACTGGGCCTGAGGTACTCAGGTGGTTCTACAAGAGTTTCAACAGAACTGGAGTGCAAACAACTCCATTCACAGGGTTATGGCTTTTAAACCAACCTATATGATCAGGATCCTACACAGCTCACAAAAGACTATTGGTCTTCAATCTACCCTATAGACCGTAAGGTCCTGCAATGGGTAATGGACAAACCATACTCTCACTGCATTCGGGGTGGATCGATATACTGATCTAGTTTAGTAGTTTTTATTAGTGTTATCACCAACTGCCGGAGTTGGATGTGGACTGAACAAATTAGTTAGTAACATCTTGAGTACAAATACTTCAAGATCTAAGGTTGTTATTTATAGACTTTATCAGACCGAGTTTGACAGTCCAACCGTCATTCTCTGATTTTATGACTTTTATAATCAACCTTAACTCAATGCATCAAGATATTTCACGATCTGAACGTGTACGCAAAATTTCCAGTCCTACCTTCAAGCACTCGGTGCTAAAAGCCTTTATTTACGGAGGTGGGGTGAACCGAATTCACTCTTTATCCACAAATGCGTAGGCATCTTTTAGGGAGACTTCTCGGTTTTTCATTACAACGTAAACCGTTATTTTGCAACCAATATCTTAAATGAGTTCAACAGCGTATCGTAGCACATCAATAACTATGTAAGGAAAATTTATGGTGTATCCCTTAGTGAAAACATTCCACTGGGAGGCAGGCCGAGCATTAGTCCCGAAGACTACGCAATAATCTATTTCTGAGTATGGAATACTCTATCTCTGGTGAAATCAGAGATTTCGTCCAAATATTTTAGATAAACTTACCAGAGTCTCGAATAGTTGTCAGACTAAGATGTCACTACTCAGAGGCTCTCACTAGCTTGTATCTTTCATAAGACCCCGAAGGTCGATATGAACAAGCTATGTAACTTCTTTAAATCTATTACCATTTCCCGATTGAAAGGAAACTTAGGCATTGTTCCTTTGAGACATGGTTCTTTGACTGGGAGATAGGAATCACCCTAAGCCAGTCTGCAGATCTTGTCGTCAGGGAATATGCACTAATTAATAGAAAGAAGAAGTGTTTATCTAAATACGGAAACCATTTGCGTTTATATAGTTTTAGATGTGTTACTAATACCTATTCAGCATTTCTTAGTGGTTCTGACTTTATCAAACAAAAGTCCGAGTCTTTGATTCGTGCTACGAATTTTATATTCATCGTCAATAAGACAAACAAATTATCCTATTGAAAATGAATACGTTCGTTCCAACGAATCCGAAAACAGAAAATGAAATTTCTGTGATACTCAAGAATTGAATCCGAGATTCATTCCCTTATATCACTCCCACCAGTCTATCTGAAATAACTGCCCGTTGTCTATTTTATTTATCGTTTAATGCAAAGCTACCTTGTTCTTCCAAAGAACTTTAGCTTTCGAGAAAATTGCTAAGGATGCATTGGTCAGTGATCCGAAATCACTTTCCTTATCCTCTAATTTCCAATTTATTAATTTTCCAGTTTAGCCTTAAAACTACTTAATTTAGATGACTAAGACGTATAAACATTCTTTCCCATTCTCGACTTTCCTTAAATGGAAACAGTCTTGAACTAGCAGTTCGTTTGAGTAGACACTACTCTTGAACTGTGGGATGCCTAATGATATTGTTACTAGCTTGGACTATTCGAATTTTCTAATCGACAAATCATAAAAGCAAATCTCGACCACTAGTTTATCGGTTCCAAATACCGTCTAACTAGAAACACTTTGTATTTATGATTTTTCAAAGATTTGAACATCACCTAGAACTAAGCTCCCACTTGTTTATCAGTTCCAAATACTGTCTAACTAGCAATGATGTGTTCATGATGTTTCAAAGATTATAAAATCTCCAGAACTAAGCTCCCACTAGTTTATCAGTTCCAAATACTGTCTAACTAGTAACACTTTATTCTTGTTTTTCCAATGAATGGAAAAACTCTTGTGCAGTCCATTACACATTTCTAATGATTCAGAAAAACAAAAAATCATAAGGCTAAGGCTCCCACTAGTTTATCGGTTCCAAATACCGTCTAACTAGCAACGCCTTATGTATATGATTTTCCAATTTTTCAATTTAGAAATTTTGTTTTGTAATTACACTTTTAAAATTCACTAAATGAATTTGTCTGATAGTCCTATATCATCTTTTGTAAACTAAGTATGGTTGTCTCTTGTTCAACACGAGTGACATCCGTGACATACCTATACTATGTCACTTAAGTTTTTAAAGGATCAAGGGAAAAATCTCTTCCGAAAAATTAACTGCATTTATTGATAATTCACAACGTACTTGTTACTTTCCACATTTTTAATGAAGTCCTATTACTAACAGTTTAGTAGCCTAGAGATTTAAGTTGTAAAATAAACATGACAGAAAGTTAAATTCAAAAATAAATGTTTCACTACTAGATTTTTATTTTAGGAATAATAAACTTATTTAAAGTCTATCCTACCATTCTAAGGATTTAACATCGCACAGTACTGTCCGAGAGGGTCGATATCAGCACTATGGCGGTCAAACTGAGACAATCTCTCAATGGTTAAACATTGGGAATCAAACATGCCACGAGAATCAAACGTCCCGGACTTTAATCATTGATTACCTTCATTTTTCTAGCCAAGATATTTCTAAAATACCCTTAATGAGTGTAACCTACTATATCAGATCTCAGAGTACGCCCCGAGTATGCCTACGAGGCGGTGTCGCTGACCCGACGAGTACCCGAAATCCTATCCTTTCAGAGACCAAGCCTTGAATTTTGATAGTGGTGAACACCATCCGAAGGGGGCCAAAATCAAAGCGGCACGAGGTGTCACCATTCTCTCACGTGCTTGCATCTATAGTAGAGGCCGTGGGGTTGGATGTTGCCTTCCCCACTCCCACTCAATAATTTGAAAAAGTGGTGGGTTTACTAATTACGGTTTCGGTCTTGACCATATGAAACAATAAATCAAAGTACTCCGAACAGGGTCGGTTAAGTAGGCAAGCCTTCGCCGTCTTATTCATTGGAACATATGTGACTGTCGGTCGGATCCGGCAAGAGAAGCCACGTTTAGCCCGAAGGCTTATCGGATATGCTAAGTCTTGTCAAACCCCCGTGCAAACGTCACACGTGGAGGGGAGTTAATCGAGCCGTAGCTCAGTTGAACTCGCCCAACCATGGTTAGACTATTTCCGAACCCATGTACTAAGATTTTCCGATTTCTACGTTGTCAACCAAAGCGTAATCTCATTTCTGTTTAAGGTGGGTTCACCGAAAACTCAACGATTTATCTAAGTGGGATTCACCGAGAACCCATCACTAAAATCGTAACGATTGACAAAACCCGATTCCTCGGTTTTTATAATTAGTTACTTAATTTAATTAACTACCACATATTAATTAAAAAAGCTTTTAACTAATTATACGAGTTATACATGCCTAATTTATTCCAAATAAACTAGCTACATGTATGCATTGGAGTGGAATCCTGATATGATGCATGTAATGGCGATTTTCCGGTTTTTATCACATAATTTCGATCATACACGAAAAATAACTGAAAAAATAAACACCGAGATGGATCGTTGGTACCCCCGTATCTAACCTATTAAAAAAAAACCACAAACTCTAACTAGGGTTTACTATTTTCTAATCTGCTGTTGCCACGTTTTATCGACAATCGGACATCCAAACGAACTTTGATCGTCACAAAACTTTATGGACCTGTTCTTCACTCCTTCTAATTCAATCTGAACGGTTGGATCTTCGTTTCAACGGTCCAATCTCATCCAGAAATTCGACGAACTGACAGCTGGGGCTGCAGTGCTTTTACGACACAACATCAACTTTATTGTAAAGATTGGACATCGAGATGGACTCCGACCGTCACGAAATTTTGAGGACCTGTTCTTCAACTTTTAATCTTCATTTTGACCGGAGGGATTGTCGTTTCAACGGCTCAATATCCGGGAATAAATAAAAAACCGAACAGAAACAAAACAGATCTACTTCTAGAAAACTAAAATTACAAAATTTTCTATACTCATATAAACGAATTTATATGAGTTTACAGTAGATCTAACGAGTAAAAAATACCAACCCCAATCCATCTCTTCAACCACGACAATCACAAAGCATCATCATCAAATATTTCGAATAAAAAAAAAACGAAAACAAGCAATCTACACATGCTATTCCACTCCTTAGATCTAAAATTCACATACTTTGATTGATAGATCAAAGGCTCTGATACCACTTGTAGGATGTAATATCTTTGGATGGATCAAAGATCCACCCGATTACGCAGCGGAATAATATCGTCGCAGGGGGTTTAGATTGCTTACCGGTTTATTGTGAATAAACGTCTAGAACAATCTTCAATCCACTCCGAGCTAGTTGAGAGCCTAGTTGAGAAGCCAAAGTCTTCCAACGTGTATCTCCATGCACCACCAGATGGATGGTGTTTCAAGCCGCCGGACCTCCTCGATATGCTACCTTAGAAAACCCGAAGTTTTCTAAAACTCGAACCCAAGTACTTAAGGCCGAAAAATTCTAAGCCTTAGTACTTCCTCAATTTCGAAAATTGTGTTGTGATTTTAGGTTTGGGAGAACTCTCTTTATATAGGAGAGTAATCCTTGTCCTCCAAGGATTTAATTAATTAACAGATAATAAATTATAATAATCCTTAATTTTAAATATAAGATAAATATAATATATATCCCAAACAAATTAGGATAAATAAATATATTATCCAATATTACATGATTTATCATTTAACAAATAAATGATTAAATCATATATTAAATAATTATCGAAGAAAACTAATTTCTCTCTAATTAAATAATAATCAAAAATGCGCCCCAAACCCTAGGCATTAAGGGCTACACGCATTTTTACACATTTGGGCCGAGTCCACGAAAAATTTCGTTTCCATGTATTTAATCATCTAGTCCAACTAAACAATTAATTCACATATCAATTAAATAGTCCAATCGAACTATTTAATTATAATTGAGGTGAAACGACGAGAAAACATATGCTATGTTAGGAGCCACGTCGGGGACCATGGACCCATATTCAGTAGCTACAATAAATTAAATAAAATTATTCATCTGACCGAACAATTATATTCAACCTATTAATTCCGGGATTACACCACCATAAACCCGAAACTGAACTCTGCCGAATACAGATAACTTACACTCAACCATGAGTTGATAAGGTGTCCACTAATATAATCATTACATACGGATAAATCCTCCATAAACTGTTCATTTCGATTCGGGATATCTCCGTAGACTCTTCTCGAAACCTCTTATCCTTATTTACCATTAACCCCTAGTGATCAATTAGTTCATAACTAATATAATATGAACTCCGCGGATCGACCAGTTTCTAGGATTAACAAATAAGAGAACTGTTTGTCTACTTCCCGAGGGAAGGAATGGATTCCATATCTGTGATATCACAGACTACTCACTCATTCCAGAATAGTGCCAATGAGAAGTGTTGGACCACATACTGCGAAGTGATCCTTACTAACACATCAAACTCTACCCTAGTCTATGCAGTTGTCTGTGATCACCTCAGGATTAAGATTAATCCATATATGATCATCTTGTGATTTGATAAGACTTCTCGATCACGGAATTATATCGAGAACTCAAATCAAATCGGTCCAAAACCCCTATATGATTATCATCATATATAAATGCCCCACTAGGTACCCTATTACCGACGATCTGATAAAGCGTTACACCGTAAAGTGTTCGGACGCATTATTAGCATATTAATCATGAGACCCGTACTCAGATTAATCAACGCTACGGACTAAGTTAATTTTAAGTACATCTCACTAACTCAATCCTCTTGTGTATAGCCATACACTGAGTTATGTGATTACATAAACGAGGTATTTAGGGTTTTCAGCAGTGTCTTAATTATAAGCATACATGCATATAATAAGATGAATTATTAATTATGTCCTAAAACAATTATATAATTGTCTTTCGGGCACTACTCCTAACAATCTCCCACTTGCACGAAAGTCTAGTGGATTAATTATTTTAGAGCACACCCCTTTATATCTATATCTACAACACGTCTCTCACAGCTGAACTGGTACAAATGCTTTCCTTCAAAATGCAGGTGGTAGGTTCGAATCGCTCATGTTGTATTTTTATTTCCAAAAACTTCCAGATTTTTCGAAAAAAAGGAAATAAAAAAATTGCATCCAAGGTGACTTGAACCATAGACGTTAAAGTTCATTGCCTCATCTCCGAACCATTGTGCCACCGACGGCTTTGAACCCAATTGCCGAACGAAAAAGCTTTAAAGAAGCACCGACAAGGACAAACTATTTTTCTAGAAAATTTAAATCAACAACAAATTTACAAATTTCCTATACCCGGGAATGCGGGTTTACAACAAATCTAACTGGGAAACAATACCAACCTCAATCCATCTCGTCAACCATACATATATATTTAACGGGAAACAATACCAATCTCAAAATCACTTTAACCTGGCTCCGATACCAATATGCTGGATATACAAGAACCCGAATCATGATCCAAAACGCAAGAAAAACCGGATCCGGAAAAATTTCCGGCTCACGTAACTGCGTCAAGGGTGCTCGCAACTGCCGGAGTGTTTTTCCCCTATTCTTCGGATCGTTAGATCTGATTCACAGCACCGATCGAGACACTCGATCATGCACAGCGGAAGCAACGAATTAAATCGTTTTCGATTTTACCACGATACGATTCGCATAATAGGTTTGAAGATTTACCCAACCGAAGAGATGCTGTGATCTTCCGAGTTGTATCTCCAAGCGATGACTGGTTGACATCGATCCGGCATTCGAACCTCTTCTATGCCGCAAGAAAAACTCCAGTTTTTTTTTCTCCCAAAGGCCAAGTCAAGAAACTAATTTTTCTTCCTTTTCTCTTAAAAATGGCGTAGGAGACTTGTGTGTATTGTGTTGAGAGAAACTCTCTTTATATATAAAAACAACCGAGCAACTGAGAGTTATCCCTTTTCACAAGTCAATTATCTTTTTCCCAAAGAAAAAGATATTTTCTATAAATAAGAGATAGTCATCATAAATGAGATAATCATTAGAATATCAATCTCTTAATTTATCCATTAATTATTTAACAAATAAATAATTAATTACACATGTGATATAATTCGGAAAAATTTCTTATCCCAATTTTCTACACATGTGGCGCCATTTATTGCCACGGAATAATAGAAAATGTCTTTTCTATTTTACATATTAATTACTAAATATATAATATTTTACATATTCATTAATAGACCAACTATTTAATTATCTCTCGAGGTTCCGTAATACGAGAATTTACTCACGTGTTAGGAGCCAACCGGGGACCATGGACCTATAACCAATAGCTACAATAAATAGAATAAAACATTAATCGAACATAATATTTCTACTCAACTTATTAATTCCGGAATTATGCCACTACAAATCCGAAACTGAACTCTATCGATTATAGATATAACTCATTCTCCGAATGTCGAGTCCATAAGTGTCAATTGATATAATCATTAAATACAGACTAACCCCCATAGACTATCCGTAATAAAGCAGGAATGTTTCCGTAAACCTTCTTTATTACATCTTATCCTTATTTACCATCAACCCACTAGTGATCAATTAGTTCATAACCAATATGAACTCTGTGGATCGATCAGTTTCTAGGATTAACAAATAAGGAGATTGTCTTTCTACTTCCCGCAGGAAGGAATGGATTATGTATCTGTGAAACACATTCCAAGCTACTCATTCCCGATAGTGCCAACGTGAAAGTGATTCGGACCGTGCCTCTTAGCAATCCTCAACGAACACATCAAACCCTATCTTGAAACAAGCAGAACTCTGCAATCTCTTCAGGATTAAGGTAAATCCATATATGATTATCTTGTGATTTAATAAGATTTCTCAATTACGGAATTATATGAGGAAATGCTTATTAAATCGGTCCAGTCCTATACGACTACATCATATATAAATGACCCACTTAGATAACCAATATCGACGGTCCGGGTAAGACGGTCACACCATAACGTGTTCTTGTCGCATATTAATGGTGGTTTAATCAATAGACCTCATACTTTGATTAAGTTCACCACGGACTAACAGTTCAAGCGTATCACCATAAACTTAATCCTCACGTGTGACACACACTAAGTTATATGGCTACATATGATACAACTTGGGGTTTTCAGTAATGTAATACTTATGAGCACGAAGAAAATAATAAGATGAGAATAAATCTTTCATTTATTAATTATAAAAACAATTACATAAATTGTCTTTTGGGCACAACTTCCAACATTTTATTCTTCGGACATTCATTTTACCAATGTCCTCGTTCCTTACAGTAATTATATACATCATTTTCCTCAAGACCCATGGAGCCAACCTTCTTAAATTTCTTCTTTCCAGGGTTTCCTGGTCCTCTACTGCTACCACTGGCCATCATCAGCATGAATGTCTATAACTGTCCAGGTTGCCTTATGTCGTAGATCTCTGGCATAGAGGGATGGCCTCACATCCTCCAAGATATAGTGTTCTTCCCAACAATAAAAGGACTGTACAAAGTTCTCATATGATGTAAGCAATGACACTAACAAGATTTGTGATGCATCCTCATCCTCAATATTCACATTAATATTCCTTAAATCAAGAAATATTGTATTCAGCTGATCAAGATGATCCCTCAGCTGAGTAACCACATGCATCCTTAGAATAAACATACATTGCTTCAGCAACAACTTGTTGGTTAATGACTTAGTCATATACAGACTTTTGAGCTTTGACCACAAATTGGTTGAGGTATCCTCTTCAACAACTTTTGTGTTAATATCATCTTATAAGCACAACATAATAGTTGAATGTGCTTTCTCCTCCAAACTTGCCATCTCAGCAATGCTTCATTCTGCTGACTTTGACATCGGACCCCAAAAGCCTCTGTTGTTTCAACAAAACACGCATCTTGATCTGTCATAAATTGAAATTGTTCCTCTCTGTAAACTTGTCAATATTTATGTTTAAAGAAGACATCTTTCCCACTAGAAAACCTTGCATTGATCCCCAAACCTAGCGTCAATTGTTACCTTGGTGCCAATCAACCTTGCTTCAAACTGATTATTCATTACCTGATGGAGAACCTCCCACTGATACCAGTTTTTTTGTAACGGATCGTCAGGGATTGATGGTGACTGTGAGAAAAGAACAGATAAATAAACAATCAAACAAGTGCAGAAACTGGAAGAACATAGATTTTACATGGTTTCTGACAATGTGTCGACTATCCACATACAAACGAGGATATATTATTATTCACATAAAGTTACAATTACATTGGTAATTATAGGCTTTGGGAATCAAACCTTAACCGCATTAACAACCAAAATATGTAATGACTAAAATACTCTAGAAGTAACCCAAAATACAAATGGAATCCATGTAGACGCTTTCCTATAGAAATGCTGAGAACCAACTCAGCTTAGCAGGATCAGCAGACTATCAACCCTGCTGACCCCTTCAGTCGAACATTAGACTCAGCAGCAGTGACATATTGCTCGAACTGACCAAATGGACTTCCAAACAGGGACTCAAGCGTAGCATGGTTTTAGTCACCATTACAAAAGGGTGTTTGATCGATACGCAGACACACTCTAGAGGGGAGGGTGAAAAAAGTGTGGGGTATTTTTTTAATCCTTTTAAAACTTTATAACACTTTATCACAAATTTATGCAGTTAGAACAAATATGCAGGCTATAGATATTTCAAAATCAAGGATTTTATCAAATAGTTAAACACTCATAGATGTAATTTTGGAAGCTGAAATTACACTAAGGTTTAATGTGATTAACTATAATCTATGTCAAGTTTATATCACATATTTTGATTACAGATTGCACAAATAAACTGATTAGGTGTGGTTGTTGATAGACTTGCAGATTCAGTTTTAGATTAAAGATATATATAACAGACAGAAATGAAGAAATGTAACAAATGATGAACTGGAATGATTAATAGAGCAATATAGATTACAAATTAACCAATATTCGGGTTACAACAAGACTAACGACAGTATTTCAACAGCACCAAATATAATGCAGAAACACTGCAAATGACTATGTATTACAAGGCACATCAAATTCAAATTTAGTACAAATGAAAACAACTTCCGCAGACCAAGAATAAAACTAGTTAAAGGTACATCAGAGGTATAAAAAGGAAACTGAACTTATCAGTCAAGATTCAAGGATGATAATCAAGGTGAAGCACTACAATTATCGGGCCTGATCTTTTTAGACTTAATGTAGAGTTCAGAGCCTAACATGATGCTCTCGGAATCAAATTAGCATGCTTTTAGGTTGGATCACGACAAGGCAACATGTACTAATATCTACAGTTAAATACAACAATTGCACATCAACAACAAGATGGTGTTCTAAACTTGATTAACAGTAACAGTTAAGTCTATTGATGATCAAGTTTGAACCAACAGGTTTTATGGGGATAAAAAACAAGGCAAACACAGTATGGTCAATGCCTTTGATAATTAACTGACCAAAACTTCTTATAGAGGGGCGTAGGTCAACTTGCCTAATCCACTAGGCATACACCACTGGAACTTCAGACCAATGTGCATTGTAACCACCACCTGCTAGGGTTTAATTCAGCAGACTTAACAGAGGCACAAATGATTCATATGCAGGAAGGCACAAACACCAGAATCAGGACAAAGACTTCTGTCTAAGGCTGCAAAAGCACCAAAATCATGACTTTATGCCTTTTCTGAAATACCACCGATAGTCAGGAATCAATTCAATGAACCTCAGTAGCAAGATCACCTTCGCACATCAGACCAAGTGATCCTTGAATTGACTTATTACAAGGGTCAAATAGAAAAATGCATAAATCAAGATTTCACACATAGGAACAAACTCAGACAAGCACAACAATATCACAGTAGGACTACTGGAAGTCCTAGCAAACACAAGCAGGCAATCTAACCAACCTAATTACTGAATAAAAAGGTGTTGAAAGACTGTGTACCTTAAGCCACAGGGACACCAGTGAATCAGCCGGAAGAGTGTGGAAGTTATTGACCAGAAATGATCTTCTGTCAATAACAAGCACCAAACTTCCAATGCAAGGCCAACCAGAAGATTACCAAGCACTCAAATAGACCCTTAACTTCAGTCAAGACATGCAAAACCAAAAGAAACACAGAAAGTTTGAAACAAAAAATGATGTAGGATTTCTCAAGAGGAATTTGCTCTGAGTTGTTGCGATCCACATTACTTTACTGGACTATTTACATCCTGAAGGTATGAGGAACCTTCAAGACACATGACACTAATTGGAGTAGCTTACTTTGAAATTCAAAATCCGAGGCATTTAAATAATCACATGCTAAATTCTTGAAATGGTAAGTTTAAATATTTTTGTTAACACTTTCACACTGCCTACGTAGGTTTCCCTGTAAGGCCCGCTATACAGGTGCTTTGGCTTGTGAAGTGTTGAACCAATTGAATTAAACACAGACAAGAACCGACACTAGCACTATGAGGAGATTATACTCAAATAGAAATCCCTTAGAACCATAAATATGACCCGGACTGATCAATAGGCAGCCTAAATTAATTGCATACACATGCAGGGGACTAAGTATTGACCAAAAACCAAGGGGTTCTGTTACAATATAGAAACTGATGGGAATGATGAGTGCACTTTGCTGATCGTATGAAGATATCAGCAGCCTGGTGACAGTATGAACACCAGCAGCCTGCAGACTCAGCAGCCTGCTGATCGTTTGATATAGTGTAATATAGAAAACGGTTATCTAGTTGTAATCTGTTATAACCGTTCGTAAACAACTTCTAACTTATTCATGAGGTGTATGAAGCTATAAATACCCCATGATCAACCACATTGTAAATAACTTGTAACTTTTATATGATCAATAATAATTCCGCAGTTTATTTTGTTTGTTTTTAATTTTACAAACTTCATCATGGTATCAGAGTAGAAATTTGAGAATTTCTAATAGCTTTCCTGCATCTTTTTGAAGAAACTTGAGAGTGTTCTTCATCTTTTCTGGTTTTTTTTTTTTTCAGTTTCTTGAGAGTAAACTGTCATCTTTTCCTCTGGTTTTTTTTAATTAGTTCTTGATCAGTTTTTCACTATCATTGTTGATTTGAGAATCAATTCTAAAATTCTTGATAGCCATGGCAGCTAAGAAACAAGAAATCAGTCCCTGCAGTCCATTCTATGTTCATCCTAATAAGAATCCGTCTCTGGTTCTTGTTCAGCCATTGATGAATGGGAACAACTACAATGCCTGGAAAATATCCATGAAGATGGTGTTGATCACCAAAAACAAAATTGGCTTCGTAGACGGCACAATTAAGAGGCCAGAAGCAGATTCAACAGAGTTTCTTGTGTGGAGACAATGTGATACAATGGTGAGATCATGGATCTTAAATTCTGTTGAAAACACCATTGCACAAAGTTTGATGTACTTCAAGAATGCACATGCTGTATGGAAGAATATTGCAGCAAGGTTTTCAAATGTTGATGCATGAAGGCTTTCAGATCTTCTTGAAAAATGCATCTACTAGAACAGGGTACTGATTCTGTAAATCAATATTTCACAAAATTAATTATTCTCTAGGAAGAAATCAAGACCATCAGGCCTGTCACAATCCGTTCTTCTGATCCTCAATGCCACTGCAATGCAATAAGTAATCTGATGGATCATATGGAAGCTGAACATGTCATGAAATTCTTTAAAGGTTTAAGGGATGAGTTTGAACCAACGATCTCACAGGCAATGCTGATGGTGCCTTTTCCAGAAATTCATGATGCCTTTGCAATGGAAATCAAGTTTGAGAGACAAAAATTGTATGTGGCTAACAAGGCCAAGAATCAAGATTCCATGGTTCTATTGTCACAAAAGAATGGACAGGGACAAAATCAGACTGTCAGCAGACCTAATTCTTGCAAATCCCAGGCCCAAAAATCCCAAAAAGATGAAATGTAGTTTTTGTGGATTCTATGGTCATACTAAGGACACCTGTTACAAGAAGCATGGCTTTCCTCCTGGCTTCAAGTCAAAAAGGGCAAAGATGGTGGAAGAGGAGCAATCAGCAGAAGAAGATCAGGAACCAAGCAAGTCTGTTGGACTGGGGTTTCCCAATCTTACCGCACATCAACTTGACAAGTTGATGGCTCTGCTGAGTGACCCTCCAAGACATGCAGGATTTGTTGTTGGCCAGTCTGCTGACATTGTTACACATTACTCACCTGCCACAGGAACATGTGACCTAAATTTAGTAAGATCAATACAATGGATCTTGGACTCCGGTGCCACATATCACATTGTAGGATGATTAGATCTATTAAGTAATCCTAAACCTTCATCTGGTATAAAAATGGGATTACCTAATGGAAACAATGTCTCTGTCACACACATAGGCCAAGTGAGGATCAACACTCAATTTGTCCTACATGACGTGTTTTGTATTCCTGGTTTTAAGTATAACCTTTTATCTTTACCTTCCTTCATTAATCATGCAAAAGGTGCAGCTGTTTTTTCAGTTAACAAGTGTGTTTTGCAGGACAAAACAAGAACATGATTGGTTCAGCTGAGTTACAAAGAGGACTTTATGTCATGGATCAGCCCATAAGACTTTCTGTTACCAATGCTGTAGAGAATCACACTTTATCAGATAGATTAGATGATGCACTTTTATGGCATTACAGACTTGGACACTTGCCTAATAAGAGACTGCAAGTCATTAGTTCACAGTCTGCTGATGTCCAATTCTGTAATCATGATCTTTGTTATGTTTGTCCTCTGGCTAAAATGAAGAAGAATCCTTTTCCTTTAAGTACCTTATTCACATGGATATCTGGGGTCCTCTGAGACACCCTACTGTAAATGGACAACAATATTTTTTCACTATTGTAGATGATTTTACTAGATTTACTTGGGTTTTTCTTATGAGGCTCAAATCTGAAGCTTCTGACCTTGTTAAATCTTTTGTTAAATTTGTTTCTACTCAACTTCATAAAATTATTAATGTAATTAGATCTGACAATGGTGCAGAATTCCAACTTAATGACTTTTATGCTCAGCAGGGTATCATACATCAGACATCCTGTGTAAGTACACATGAGCAAAATGGTATTGTTGAAAGAAAACATCAGCATCTGCTGAATGTTGCAAGAGGTTTGAGGTTCCAGAGTAATATACCAATTGAGTATTGGGGATTTTTTCTTTTACATGCTGTAAAGTTGATTAATGCCACACCTACACCACTACTGAAAGAAAGCACTCCGCATGAAGTTCTTTATGGCCCCAAACCAGACTATTGTGTATTTAAAGTCTTTGGGTGCCTAGTTTTTTCATGCACGGTTCAGTAGTATAGAACCAAGTTTGACTCAAGATGTAGAACTTTTGTCTATCTTGGGAATTCAACCACCTCCAAGGGTGCTATTCTCTTAGATATTACCAACAAAGATATCTTTGTTGCTAGGAATACTCAATTTCATGAAAATTACTTTCCTCTTTTTCAGCAGGTCTTGGAAAAGCCTAGATATCTTGCTGACATGCCTGCTCCATTGCCAGTAATGGACAGTTTTGATGTCCTACTGAATGAGTCAGCAGACCAACCAACAATAGGATCAACAGAAGCTGATGCATCCAATACAAGGCGTGAACTAGTGAATCAGGCACCTGAACCCACACAACCAAGAAGGTAAGAACAAGGAAATCACCAACCTTTTATCAAGGGGTTGCTCATAATGTTCAACAGACTCCACATCTGCTGAGTGCAGTACTGAGTCTGGACAACCTCTCAGCAAACTATACCAGATTCATTAATGCTATTGATGCTGTTATGGAGCCTAAAACCTACAATCAAGCCATCAAGCATGATGAATGGAAGGAAGCAATGAACAAAGAAATTGATGTTAGTAATACCATCCGCAACGGAAGCGATTTATGGATCTAGATCTATATAATATGCGTAATAAAACAACTAGATCTTATTCTACAAGGGGGATGTAGATCATACCTCTTGAATCTCTAAATTCAAGTTGAAGAACCGCAAAGGATGAATGTGAAGATGTGAAGAGCACCACAGTCTTCCGATCGTGTGATCCAAGCAAATCCCGGTGGAAGGAATTCTCGACTCGAACCCTTCCGATATGCTACCGGAAAAATCTCCAAGATTTCTCCTCTACTCACCCTTGGCCGAAAATATTTTCTTCTCTCTACTATAGGGAGAAGTCGAATTTTATGTGTTGTTTGAGGCTTGGGAGAACTCTCTTTATATAGGAGAGTAAAACTTAGCCTCCAAGGATTTTTATTTATCAAACAAAATAAATCCTTTAATAAAAGATAATTCCATAATATTCTAGAACAAATCTAGAATAATATTTATCTTTATTATTTACCATAAATATTTATCCAATAAATATTTTATGCACATGTCTTATTAATTAATTTAGGAAAACAAATTTCCTAATAATACATAAAATATGCGCACCTTTTACTAAAAGAATAGGTCACACGCATCTTTTATCCTTTTTGACCAATTAGGTCAAAAAAATGGTCAACACACCAATTCGGGCCGAGTCCACGAAAAATGTCTTTTCCGTGTATTTAATTATTTAGTCCAAACTAATTTAATAGTCCACTAAACAATTAATTCACATATCGTTTTAACAAAGTCCAACAAGAACTAAATTAATATTATTAGGATTCGACGTCCGAGAATAGCTATGCTATATTAGGAGGCACGTCGGGGACCATGGACTAATAATCGCCGGCTCCGATAAATCAAATAAATAATTATAGAATAATTATATTCGATAAATCAATCACGGGAATATGCCACCATAATCCCGTGATCGCACTCCTCCGATTATAAGATTATATTTATCTCCTCACGAGAATAATGATAAGCGTCCATTGATATAATCGTTACATATGGATTAATCCTCCATAGATCGTTCATTCTAAATCGGGAAGTTACCGTTAACCCTTTTTAGAACCTCTTATCCTTATTTACCATTAACCCCCTAGTGATCAATTAATTCATACAACTCACCGGTAGCTAATCGTTGTAATATGAACTCGTACGATCGATCGTTTCTAGGATTAACAAATAAGGGAACCGTCTATCTACTTCCATAAATGGAAGGAATGAATTCCGTATCCGTGATAACACGGACTACTCACTCAATCCAAGATACAATGCCAAGATGGGGTAATTCAGACTACGTACTCGGTGTAATCCTTAACCGTCAAGTCAAACTTCATACCGATTCAAGCGCTTGACTCGTGATCACCTCGGGATTAAGATATATCCATAAATATGATCATCCATTGATTCGATAAGACTTCTCGATTACGGAATTATATCGTGAACTCTAATCAAATCGGTCCACCCCTATATGATATATCTATCATATATAAATGCCCCATTAGGTTCTCTTAACCGAAAGTCCGGATAAGACAATCACACCTATTGTGTTCGGGCGCATTAATAGCACGTTAAAGGAGAGACCCGATACTCTCGATTAACTTCACTACGGGCTAATTGTATTTTAAGTACATCTTCACTAACTCAATCCTCCTGTGTATATACCATACACCGAGTTAAGTGATTACATAAACGATATACTTTAGGGTTTTCTGTAGTGTAAATACTATTGTCACATCGGTGAATATGAGAATAATAAATATGAATAATAACATCATTTCATTTATTATTAAATAAAACAATTACAAAATTGTCTTTCGGGCATCACACCTAACAATCTCCCACTTGCACGAAAGCATGTGATTAATTGTTTTAGAGCACACCCTATTATTTAAAATACAACAAACTATCACTCCCACTTGCTCTAAAGCAAATGAGACATGTCTCTAATACCTATAGTCTCCAAGTGTCGACTAAAAGCTTCAATCGACAGCGTCTTGGTGAATGGATCAGCAGGATTATCGGCGGAGGCGATTTTCTTGACGGAAATGTCCCCTCTATCGACAAAATCGTTGATCACCCAGTATTTTCTCTCTATATGCTTCGACTTACTGTGCTTTCGAGGTTCTCTAGAGTTGGCAATGGCCCCATTGTTATCACAATAGAGAGTAATAGGATCTTCAGCATTCGGGACAACGCCTAATCCGCTGATGAACTTTCTTAACCAAACTGCTTCTTTAGCTGCCTCCGAGGCCGCTATGAACTCGCTTCCATTGTTGAATCGGCCGTGCCGGATTGCTTTTGGCTTCTCCATTCTACCGCACCGCCACCAAGCGTAAACACCGAACCGCAGGTAGATTTAGAATCATCTCTCGTCCGACCGAAAATCGAATCGGTGTACCCCGCTAGCTCCAAACTCCCACTCGAATAGACGAGCATATAATTTCGGTTCTCTTCAAATATTTGATGAGATTCTTTATCGTCGTCTAGTGCGGTTGCCCCGGATTTGACCGAAAACGGCCGACTAATCCAACGCCGTAACAAATGTCGTGTCTCGTACACCTCATAGCATACATAAGACTACCAACAAACCGAGGCATATGGCACTCTTCCCATAGCTTCAGCCTCTGCAGGGGTTTGAGGCCCCTGAGACTTAGATAGGTAAACGCCGTGACGGGTTGGTAGAAAACCCTTCTTTGCGTTCTCCATACTGAAGCGTGCCAGCACCTTATCTATATAAGTTGCTTGGGACAGAGCTAACATCCTGTTCTTACGATCCCTTATAATTTGGATCCCTAGAACATAACTCGCTTCTCCCAAATCTTTCATTCGGAATTGCGTGGTCAACCAACTTTTCACGTCGGACATCATCCCCTTATCGTTGCCAATTAGAGTATGTCATCAACGTACAACACTAGAAATACAACACTATCTTTGATAACCTTCTTGTACACACAAGATTCAAAGAAAGTGTTGTTCGAAATCATAAGACTTGATCGTGTGATCGAATCTATGATACCAGGAACGAGATGCTTGCTTCAACCCATAAATGGATCTTAGCAACTTGCACACCATGTGCTCTCGACCTTCTTCAATGAATCCCTCTGGTTGCTGCATATAGATTTCCTCGTCAAGAAAGCCGTTTAGAAACGCTGTCTTAACATCCAATTGCCAGATTTCATAATCCAGACATGCAGCAATCGAAAGGAGGATGCGGATGGTTTTCATCATGGCCACAGGTGAGAAGGTTTCCTCGTAGTCTATACCCTCTCGCTGTATGTAACCTTTGGCTACCAGCCGTGCTTTGAAGGTTTCAACCTTCCCATCTACTCCTCTCTTTCGCTTGTAGAGCCATTTACATCCAATGGGCCTTTCACCCTGAGGAAGTTCTACAAGTTTCCGACCGAGTTAGAGTACATAGACTCCATCTTTTGATTCATTGCGTCAATCCATTTATCCTTATCGTGATCCAAGTAAGGCCTTCTTATAGGTCGGAGGATCATCTTCCACCCCATCGAGGCGACTACGTTTGCCTCTAAATCCATGCCGTACCGAGCCGGTGGCCGAACCACTCTCGCAAGACGTCCGGGTGGAACAGAATGTCGGAAGTGACCGTTGTATTATTAGTGTTGTTTACGGGAACATCGCCAGCCCACAATAGGCCCGATGTCATCGGAGAGTAATTCCTCTAGTACAATTGTACTTCGAGGTCCGTGGTCTTTCATATAACTTTCCTCCAAAAACGTAGCGTTAGTCGAGACTAGCACTTTGTTATCTTCCGGATCGTAAAATAGACCACCACGTGTACCTTTTGCATAGCCTACAAACAAACATACTTTCGTACGTGATTGTAGCTTGGTAGTCTTGTCCATCAGCACATGTGCAGGACAACCCCATATGCGGAAGTGACGCATGCTTTCGCGACGTCCCGACCACATCTCAACGGGTGTCTTTTCGACGACTTTGACGGTACCGCATTCAAAATGTAGACCGTCGCTTCTAAAGCATAACCCCAAAAGGATATAGGTAGTGAGGCGTAGCTCATCATTGATCTAACCATGTTAATCAATGTCCTCGTTTCTCCTCTCAAAGCAACTCCGTTTTGCCGAGGTGTCCTAGGCGCCGAACGTTGGAAACAAATTCCTTTTTCAGCCAAGTAGTCAATGAACTCGCATCTAAATACTCACCTCCACGATCCGAGCGGAGGCATTTCAATGACTTGCCTAGTTGCCTTTCGGCTTCTGCTTGGAACTCCTTGAACTTTCCAAAAGCCTCGGACTTTCTATGCAGCAGATAAACATAACCGAATCTCGAGTAATCATCAATGAAAGTCACAAAGTACTCGTATCCGCCTCTAGCTTGTACGTTCATCGGACCACAAAGGTCTGAATGCACTAAGTCTAGAGTTCCTGTGGCTCTATTACCCTTTGATGAGAAGGGACGCTTAGTCATTTTTCCCTCCAGGCAACACTCGCAGACGGGCAAAGTGTGTCACAGATGACTCACCTAAGGCATTAACCTTTTCAAGTCTTTTGAGTCTTTCCAAGGAAATATGGCCAAGCCTTAGATGCCACAAGTATGTTTTATCTTCTTTTACTTGAGAAACTTTCTGCCTTTTTGCAGATCTTTGATGAGCAGTTTTAAACATTTCAGTATTAAGTAGGGGAGCTTTATGTGGTCTCACAAAATATAAACCATTTTCATTTATAGTTGAACACAATTCAAAGCCATTCTTTGAAATAACAAATTCACCATTCAAATTTGAAACAGAAAATGATTGTTTAACTAAGGCAGAATAAGAAATCAAATTTCTCCTGAAATTGGGAATAAAATAAACATTGTCTAAATGTAAAATTCTATTATTAAAATGCAAGTCCACAGCTCCCACTGCTTTAGCCGAAATGAGCGCCCAAAGTGCCTACTCGCATCACTTGAGAACCCTCTTCCAGCCTCCTCGTACGAACTAAGAATCCGCAATGAAGAACATACATGGTTAGTAGCTCCAAAGTATCAAGTATCCAAGTGGACACATCTTTAGCTACATTAAAAGATTCCAAGAATAGTAATTCCAAATTACCTTTCTTATCTTTCCCCCAAATTGCCTTGACTTTGCCATCTTTCACATCACGAAGGTATTCGGGACAATGGCGTCGCCAATGTCCTACCTCCTTACAAGAAAAGCATTTGCCCTTGGGCTTGGACTCGTCAACTTTCTTGGCAGCCTTTTTCTTCATTGGCTTGGGCACGGGTGCAACACTACCCTTCTTCTTCGGTTTCGCCTTAGGTTTGTTTGATGACCTGGCTTCGGCCATATTGGCTTCAAACTTTCTTATCCCCTACTTGGACCTTATCTTTCGATAGCAGGCCCTCGTAGATAGTCGGTTCATTCAAAGATCCGTGTCATGGTCAACTCATATTTGCCCATCGATACCGAGTTTTGAACGGGATAAACTCGTGAGTCAACGATTCCAAAATCATTGATACTTGAGTTGCTTCATCAAACTTTGATCCATGAATACCGGCGTCATTGAAGTAACTGATCATATTCAGAACATGACCATTCACTCGCTTGACCTTTCTTCAATTTCGTGTTGACGGCCAACCCGATGGCATCATGTCTTGCTTGGTTGCTAGGTGATCCAAACATCGTAGTAAGTTTCCGCATGATTTCTCCCCGACTCAAACTCTTCAACGGGTCCTAATAACCTCCGACACCGCCGCCAGGATGATCCCACGAGCCCGGTTATCCGCTTCGATCAGCCGATTACGCTCGTTCGATCTCGCTTTACCTGTGTTTTTGGATCGCCGCGTAGGGCATTCAAAAGTAAGTACATGTTGCACATTCTCATACGTGAGCACCACGTTTAAGTTACTCTTCCATTTCTTAAAGTTGTTTCCCGTTAATTTTTCGTACGAAATGCGTAAATTTGAGCGACATTTTGCCGAAAATAAAATGACATGTATTAATTCAAGTTTAACACTACTATATTAAATTTTAGGAATTGTAAACTAAAAAATAAGTCTACTCTACCATTCCAAGGTTTTAACCTCGCATCTCGTTGCCGCCTTAGGGTAGGTCAAAGAGATGACGGTTAAATCGAGACAATCTCATCAATGAATAACTTGTGAGAATCAAACATCCCACGGGAATCGAACATCCCTTTATTCATTGACTACCTTCCTTTTTTAGCCTAGATATTATCAAGAATACCCATGATGAGTGTGACCTACTATATCGGTTCTCTTAGGTACGCCCCGAGTATGCCGTCTTAGGATAGGTCGGTGACCCGACGAGTACCCGTAAAACCTATCCTTTCGGAGACCAAGCCATGAATGTTGATAGGGGCGAACACCATCCTTAGGGGGACGAAATCAAAGCGCCTCGAGGCGTCACCCTTCTCTCACTTACTTGTATCTATAGAGAGGCCGTGGGGTTGGCCGTCGCCTCCCCCGCTCCCACTCAATAATTTGGAAGTGGTTGTGGGTTAACTAACCACGTCTTTTTGATGTTATCATAAAAGCTCATCAAATCAAGGATTCCGAATGGTGTCGGTAACGTAGGCAAGCCTACCCGTCCTATTCGTTGGAACATATGTGACAGCCGGACGAAATCGGGTCAAGATGCCTCACCGAGATAAGAAGGAATCACCCCTCCGTTCTCCGGTGTAGCTTAGTCTTGCCGGACCCCCGTGCATACATCACACTAGGAGGGTTAAGTCGGTCGAGCCTAGCTCGGCTTGACCACCCAACCTATAAGCGAACCGTTTTTATCCAAGATTTTTTGTTCTTTTACCATCATTCAATCTCGTAGACACTACGAATTGAAAACGTGATCTCGTTTGGGCTTTAAGGCGGTTCACCGAGAACACACACCGAAAAGCCTAACGATTTCATAACCCGTCCTCGGATCATTAATTAGTTACTAAATTCATTAATTACCACGTATTAATTAAATTTCAACTAATTACACGAGTTTGTATACATGCCTATTTTAATTACCAAAATTAAAATTCTACATGTATGCATGGAGTGGATTTATGATATGATGCATGTCATGGCAATTCCGATTTTATATCTATTTTATGATCGAACACATAAAAAATAAATTGCGGAAATTTAAACACCGAGATGGATTGTTGGTACCCCCGTAACTAATCTATCCTAGGAAAAATAAATTAAAATCTTCTTGTCTTCGAGTCTTGATCTTCGAATCTTGAACTCGAACCGCCGGAACACGAACCACGAACACCCGAGAGGAGAAAAGGTCTTTTTAATGAAATAAATCCAATTTATTTTAATTAATCATATATTTTATTTTATTATATTACATGCGGCTGCTTTTAATTATTTTCCAAAAAAATAATATTTTTTTTTTTTTTTCATCATACGGCTGTTGAATAAAAAAAATTTAGGTCACAACAAAAAAAAAATTTGGTGCAGCCGCAAAATTAAAGAAAACCCTAGCCGCATATATTTATTAAACAGGACTTTTAGTGACGCTTTTCAGCGTCGCAGAAAGTCCTGTAGCAGATTTTTAATAAAATTCATCCGTTTCTCCTCGTTCATACCTTGGGTTTCGTCTTGATCTTCAATTTTTCAGCAAGATCTTCATCTTTTCCAGCCCGGATAATCAAAATTACAATAAAAGATGCTACTTTTTACATAAATTTCGAAAAAAAAGGACATAAAAAAAATACAATTCCTATGCTCAATTGTTACTAAACAAAGGAGCTACAATAGATCTAACGAGTAAACAGTACCAACCCCAATCCATCTCTTCAACCAAGACATTCATAACATAAAAAAATAAATAAATACATGCGTCGGCCCCTATTTTTAAAAAAAATTTGGGACAAAAATCTACATGTTTTACCACTCCTAGATCTAATATTTTATACGTATAAATATAGATCACAATGGCGACTGATACCACTGTTAGTAATACCATCCGCAACGGAAGCGATTTATGGATCTAGATCTATATAATATGCGTAATAAAACAACTAGATCTTATTCTACAAGGGGGATGTAGATCATACCTCTTGAATCTCTAAATTCAAGTTGAAGAACCGCAAAGGATGAATGTGAAGATGTGAAGAGCACCACAGTCTTCCGATCGTGTGATCCAAGCAAATCCCGGTGGAAGGAATTCTCGACTCGAACCCTTCCGATATGCTACCGGAAAAATCTCCAAGATTTCTCCTCTACTCACCCTTGGCCGAAAAATATTTTCTTCTCTCTACTATAGGGAGAAGTCGAATTTTATGTGTTGTTTGAGGCTTGGGAGAACTCTCTTTATATAGGAGAGTAAAACTTAGCCTCCAAGGATTTTTATTTATCAAACAAAATAAATCCTTTAATAAAAGATAATTCCATAATATTCTAGAACAAATCTAGAATAATATTTATCTTTATTATTTACCATAAATATTTATCCAATAAATATTTTATGCACATGTCTTATTAATTAATTTAGGAAAACAAATTTCCTAATAATACATAAAATATGCGCACCTTTTACTAAAAGAATAGGTCACACGCATCTTTTATCCTTTTTGACCAATTAGGTCAAAAAAATGGTCAACACACCAATTCGGGCCGAGTCCACGAAAAATGTCTTTTCCGTGTATTTAATTATTTAGTCCAAACTAATTTAATAGTCCACTAAACAATTAATTCACATATCGTTTTAACAAAGTCCAACAAGAACTAAATTAATATTATTAGGATTCGACGTCCGAGAATAGCTATGCTATATTAGGAGGCACGTCGGGGACCATGGACTAATAATCAGCGGCTCCGATAAATCAAATAAATAATTATAGAATAATTATATTCGATAAATCAATCACAGGAATATGCCACCATAATCCCGTGACTGCACTCCTCCGATTATAAGATTATATTTATCTCCTCACGAGAATAATGATAAGCGTCCATTGATATAATCGTTACATATGGATTAATCCTCCATAGACTGTTCATTCTAAATCGGGAAGTTACCGTTAACCCTTTTTAGAACCTCTTATCCTTATTTACCATTAACCCCCTAGTGATCAATTAATTCATACAACTCACCGGTAGCTAATCGTTGTAATATGAACTCGTACGATCGATCGTTTCTAGGATTAACAAATAAAGGAACTCGTCTATCTACTTCCATAAATGGAAGGAATGGATTCCGTATCCGTGATAACACGTACTACTCACTCAATCCAAGTACAATGCCAAGATGGGGTAATTCGGACCACGGACTCGGTGTAATCCTTAACCGTCAAGTCAAACTTCATACCGATTCAAGCGGTTGACTCGTGATCACCTCGGATTAAGATATATCCATAAATATGATCATCCATTGATTCGATAAGACTTCTCGATTACGGAATTATATCGTGAACTCTAATCAAATCGGTCCACCCCTATATGATATATCTATCATATATAAATGCCCCATTAGGTTCTCTTAACCGAAAGTCCGGATAAGACAATCACACCTATTGTGTTCGGGCGCATTAATAGCACGTTAAAGGAAGACCCGATACTCTCGATTAACTTCACTACGGGCTAATTGTATTTTAAGTACATCTTCACTAACTCAATCCTCCTGTGTATATACCATACACCGAGTTAAGTGATTACATAAACGATATACTTTAGGGTTTTCTGTAGTGTAAATACTATTGTCACATCGGTGAATATGAGACCAATAAATATGAATAATAACATCATTTCATTTATTATTAAATAAAACAATTACAAAATTGTCTTTCGGGCATCACACCTAACAATTGAAGCTTTACAAAAGACTCACACATGGGAGATAGTTGATCTGCCCCTAGGAAAGAAACCTATTGGATGAAAATGGGTGTACATAATCAAATATAACCCTGATGGATCAGTAGAGAGATATAAAGCTAGCTTAGTAGCAAAAGGCTACACACAAACATATGGAATGGATTATCAAGAAATTTTCTAACCAGTTGTCAAGGTCACTACAATTAGAGCCTTACTTGTAGCAGCATCAGATCAAAATTGGCACCTACATCAGATGGATGTCAATACTGCTTTTCTACGTAGAGATTTGCATGATGAAGTATACATGCATTTACCTCCAGGCTGTGCAGCAACCAAACCAAATCAAGTTTGCAGGCTTACTAAGTCATTATATGGCCTCAAGCAAGCTAACATATAATGGAATTGCAAGGTGACTGAATCTTTGGAGGCTCAAGGATTCACTCAATCAAAAAATGATCACAATTTGTTTACCAAAGGATTATGACAGTCCTTTATTGGTTTATTAGTCTATGTTGATGACATCAAAGTAGCAAGCCTCAGTGAAGGATTGATTCAGCAAGTAAAAGATGTTCTGCATCAGCAGTTTACCATCAAAGATCTTGGAAAATTGATATATTTCCTAGGCATTGAAACTGCTAGATGTCCAAAAGGCATATCCATGTCACAAAGAAAATACACACTTAACCTCCTAGAAGAATATGAATTTTTGGGAGCCAAACCCGCTAAGACACCTATAGAGTGCAAGCAGACCTTACAACATGGTGACTCGCCACTTTTAAAAGATGATACTGCATACAGATCCCTAGTAGGTAAATTAATTTACCTCACTTTTACCAGACCGGACATTTCCATTGCAGTCCAACAACTAAGTCAATTTCTGGACTCTCTTACTGAAAACCATATAAAAGCAGCCTATAGACTGCTGAGATACTTGTAGACCAATCCTGGCCAAGGCATCTTTTTCCCAACAGACAATAATATTTTACTTAAGGGTACTACAGATAGTGATTGGGCTGGCTGTCCTGAAACAAGAAGATCAGTATCAGGTTACATGATGTTTCTAGGAGATGCTCCAATCACTTGGAAGGCAAAGAAACAAACAACTATTTCTAGAAGTTCATTAGAGGCTGAGTACAGGGCCATGGCAAATGCAGTTTGTGAAATCCAATGGCTTGTCTAAATATTACAGGATTTACAAGTTCCAGTCCAATTGTCTGTTGTCCTATTTTGTGACAATGCCAGTGCAATGCACATTTCTCACAATCCTATTTTCCATGAGAGAACCAAACATATTGAAATTGACTGTCATGTTGTGAGAGACAAGGTCAAGTCAAGACTCATCAAACTTCTTCCAGTCAATACCAAAGACCAAATAGCTGACATCCTCACCAAAGCCTTAGATGCACCTATTTTCTCTTATCTACTAGACAAATTGGGAATTTCAAAGATCTTTCAGACTTCAAGTAGCTGATGAGAATGCTGAGTGCAAGCTGTTCATGAACCACCCACAGCTTGACGGGGGTGTTACAGTATAAAAGCTGATGGGAATGCTGAGTGCACTTTGCTGATCGTATGAAGATATCAGCAGCCTGCTGACGGCATGAACACCGGCATCCTGTTGACAGTATGAAGACTCAGCAGCCTGCTGATCAGTTTGATATAGTGTGATATAGAAGGCGGTTATCTAGTTGTAATATGTTATAACCATTTGTAACCAAATTCTAACTGATTCATGAGGTGTATGAAGATATAAATACCCCATGACCAGCTACATTGTAAATAACTTGTAATTTTTACATGATCAATAATAATTCCGCATTTTATTTTGTTTGTTTGTAATTCTACAAACTTCATCAGGTTCAGTGAATGTCCAAGAAACCGAAGGTCATTTCTAAGGGGTTGTCAATTTGTGCCTGATGGTTAAACCATCCACCAGGTAAATAGGGATCATGGGCACAAATTGAACATCACTGAACCAAGATGGTTCTCAAGCCAAAAAATAACTAAGACCTCATTGGGCACCAAACCCTCGGTTTGACTCTATTACGTAAGTTAAATCGGTTAAGCCATTTTACCATATCCAACCCAGCTTAGAACTCAGGTTGGATGCTACCATAGGTGTGAACGGAGAGAAGTTGTGCTTCGAATGGACTCTGAAACGTCAAGCCTTTATTTTGCTCGCATGGGTCAACGATTTTGAACCAAAGCTTGAGCCTTTAAGATTATACACATGATGAATGTATATAGACTTGAAAGCAACAAGTATCCTTCCTTCGAAAGATCACTGAAGAACTGGGGTGATGAAATTCCTAAGATCTTTCCTTCTACGGCTCAGATGACTACGACCAAGGCAGATTTCCGTTCATATCAGGATCCGGCAAATCATTAGGCATTAGTCAGAAGGATTAATTGCAAATTGATACAAAAAGCACAAGATATGAAACGATTCACACTAAACTCTTAGCCTTTCAAGTGTCTGTGAGAGAAAGTGGGTTGCAATACGAAGAGAATCAAGCAATAAATGATCGATTGAGCTCAGAATAGGAAGAAGATGAAGTATGCATGCTGATTTTGTGGGATATTGAAAGATTTAACATTGAATACGGGGTCTGAAGAAGAAAAAGGCTGAGGGAATTAGGTCTAGGTTTACAGAATTTTGTGATGGCTGGCTGATGACGGTTAAAATAGTCTATCCTACGACATCAACATTCTATCCATTATGAGCTAAAAATAGTTGTTTCGACCTATAAATATAAACCATTTGAGTTACATAGCATATGTCAGGTTCGTTAGTCGATAAATCTGCACTTAACGTTTATTTTCCCTATTTCGATATTATTTCATGCATTATTAGATTATTTTCAGGATACGAAATATTGGGCTGAGCATTGAGGACAAATCTGGAGTGGACTGAATGAAAGGAATGAGCCTAGGGTATTCCAGAACATTCCAAGCTAAGTCGGCAGAGAAAAAAGGACAAAATTGCCCTCGGTTTACCGAGGATAGGCACCGACATACCGAGGTTCCAGATCTTTCCGAAATGTGTTTTCTTGGATGAGGGGTAGAACTAGGTGTTTCTAAGTCGGTTTATGTACCTATAAATAAGAGGCTTCACTTCTGAGTTCAATGTAACATTGGTAGCACACAAATACTACAATTATTATGCAATAAAAGTTCTTTATTTTATTTATTTTATGAGTTATGGTCGGAGAGACTACGGAGTCGCCGCCTAGGGAGAGATCCGAGGGAGATCTACGCTCGTCTTCGAGGGTATGATTTTCTATCTTTTCCAAGATGTAGATCTATCGTTGTTCTATTCAACTAGTATGTTTTAATTGCCTATTTAGTTTAATTATGTAGTAGTTAGTTTATTTTACCCCATGTGTTATAGATCTAATTTGTTGGTGACGAAATCATGAAATAGTGATTGCGTTCTTCAGATCTGCAACGGTCTATATCGCTAGATCTGAATACCTAGTAAATTACTAATTTATGATAATCGGCGCCAGCTACGTTGATCGATAGATTTAATTTACATGTTAGTAGCCTGATCAACTATTTGCATGTCTTCATAAAACTAGCATGAAATACGCATAGTGAAGTGTTAGTTTGGACACTATCTTGATGGACCCTAGGAATGTGCTGATCAGTGTCGACTACGGTCTAGGCGGGTTTGCGGTATGGGTTAGCGCTCAATATCGACAGCTTTAGTTTTTTATACGTATGGGCTATTACGGACCAATTAAGGAGGGTAGTTTGCGTATAGATTGTCTACTACCATGGTCGGAGTAGATAGGGTTAGGAATTGTACCCGTAGCTGATAATGAATTAAAATTTACCAATGGGAAGGACTATTTCATGTTTGGGGGTATAACTAATTACTCATAATTGAACTAATACATTAGAAACTCTTATCGCATCCGTGTGAATTAGCATAACCTTGTTAGTTTGTGGCACCAAAGGCACCAAAATTTACTACCGTCTAGATTATAGTTGGTCGTAGACCGTTAATTGTGACAAGCTCAATCTTGATAATTTGACATTCTTACGAGTCTTTATGGGATCGACCTTGACTCGCCCGTACTGTACTACGATAGACCTAGTCCTATTGCTAGTAAGTGCTTTGCATGCGATCAAGATTTTTTGGCGCCGTTGCTGAGGACTCGTGTCAAGAATACTTTTATTTGAGATTGAGTGTCTGTATATATTAGAGTCTATTTAATTGAGTTTGTTTTATAGTCAGTTTATACTGGAGTCGTACAGAGTCAGTTCTGTTAAAATCTGAGAAAAATTGCATCTGGTTTACCGAGTGTATACCGCGGTAAACCGAGGGTCCCAGTTTTAGCAGAATCATTTCTGCCAGTGCAGCGTCAAGTCCATAGTCAGAGTCTATATTTTGTAGTCTAACAGGCGTGTGTAACAGCCAACGAGGCAAGTCAATTACCTTTTTATTTTCTATTTATGTCTTGTAGTACGCTACACGAAGTTCAGCAGCCAAACTTGAGAGATTCATTCTTGAGATCAAAAATTTTGCTAGACAAAAGAGAAAAGAAGCTCGAGAGAGATCCGCTAGGCTGGTAGATGACGTGGGTATGCACGACGGAGATCACAACGAGATGGTAGAAGAGATTCCACCTTTGGAGGATACATAAATCAACATGGCACAGAACATACAGAATGGACAAAATGGAGCAGGAGTTGTGGTACACGCATATAGGAGAACTCTATAGAGTTATGCAATGCTGATGATTGAGCAATTTGTACCAGAAATTATTCAACCAGAGAATGTGGCTGAAGTATTTCACACGAAATCGAATGTGATACAAATGGTGACTAATTACACTACCTTCCATGGAGTACCGAACGAAGATCCTAGTGTGCACGTCACCAACTTCTTGGAGATAGTCAGCACGGTCAAACCAACAGGAGTGCCTGAAGATAACATCAAGCTGAAGTTGTTTCCATTCACTCGGAAGGACAAAGCGAAGATATGGTTATTGTCTTTAGCACCAGGATCAATCCAAACTTGGACCGATCTGTTGCAGAAATTTATGAACAAGTATTGCCCGCCTGGGAAGTCACTACAGACGAGACAAGACATTATGAATTTCAAGCAGAAACCCACTGAAACTTTTGAAGAAGTTTGGGAAAGATTTAAGGAAGCACAGAGGAGATGCCCTCACCATGATATCACCTTGCCCGTACGAATACATAGTTTCTATGACGGATTACGGCCAAGTAAACAAATGAGAGTTAATGCATCGAGCAATGGATGTTTTGCGTTGCTATCACCTGAAGAAGTGACAGACCTAAACCTAACCTTGGAAACGGCGCCAGAAAGCTGACGGACATTACCTAGGCTATACAGATCCTAACCGGCAGTGTACCGGGTCAAATTGTAGCTCTAGTCTGGTGAGTCAGGTCGTATTCCTCAGGGAAAACATGGTAATTCTTTTAAGTGGGGTTAAACACCAAGAAGCTATTATTAACTCGATCTAAGTCGCAGTTTTTACCATTTTATCGGGTTAGATTATGCTAGTAGTTAGATTGTTAGTAAAATAGTAAAAAAATAAATAATATATATATTTTTAGATCTAGCCAAGAATACTTTACTGAATTACGATCTCTTTTTAGTAGAAATAAATGAGACAGATCTTTTCCTTGATGCAAGGAGGTCAATTATATATGAATCGGTGTACTCCTAAGCTAGACAACTCCTCCTCACACGAGCGTATGAAATTGTCATATGTCAAATGTCATCAGTCCAAGGTCCACAACTGCCCCATGCTAATCTTAGTTAGTCTGAACAGGTACCGAGTACAAATCTACCCCGGATAAAAGAGGTTATTCCGTTCGTCAGACGGCCGATGTTATTCAAGAGGCTCCGGTTGTCAAGCGGATCGATTTAATACAAACGGTGTAGTTTCAATTAAACTCGTGATTTTAACATTATTAAGATCTCGAGTACAAATTTCAATAAGATTCATCTTTCCGGGACAAATCGCCCCCGGGTAGGAAATAGGATTCCGTTAATCGACGGCCATTTTTACCCTCCGGTTTTTCTATTTTTACTCATATCCCGACTTCTGCGGTCGTCGTACATCGCCAGGTTATATGTGGTATTCATCATGATTGATTACGTCATTCCGAATATATTATCGTTACGTAGTGAAATAGAAAAAGATTCATTATAATTAGTTTTAATCATGATTACCAGAGTCGATCATTCATTTTACCAAAAGATTAACTAATTCAGATTCATATCTTGGCTAGATATTACTACTACTAATATATATATGTATATAAATAGATAGAAATAATAAACATAATAACATTAGAAAATTACCGATTACAACCTATTTGAATTGGAGCCTAATCCTCGTGAAAGTAACAACGGCTTCCGAGACAACAATCCTCGATAATAAATCCAAACATTACAACGATACTTCTCTATTTATTTATACACATATGCATATATATATACATACATTGACATATATATATATATATGGGCCCAAAACATAAAAGAAGTAAAAAGAAAGAGGTAGAGAGAAATATATATAGAGATTTATATATATATTTTGGGGCAATCTGAACAAATGGACTGAGGGGAGTATTTATAGGGGTAGTGCACCGGCGCGGGCCGGTCTTTTCCCGGCTCGGGCCGGTGCTACAGTGCAGATTCTCTCCTTGCAGAGTCCATGTGCTGTAATGATGATTATTCCGGCTCGGGCCGGTTTACTTCGGTTCGGGCCGGACTTTGAAAAATATCCTTCTTCGGTTTTCTACTGTTTTGACATTAATTCTTCAGTTTTTCATCACACGTACCCTGAAATAGTCAAAAACACGAGCCACAGTAATTCTGACCACAAAATCATAAGTTTTATTAAATTTATAACGATAATATCTATTTATAACGATTTAGGTTTTTATGAGTTTTTAGTATATTTTTATGAAATTATACGATATTTTATATAATAATTACTACTTATACATTTTGATAAAACTTAGTAATTATGACTTGAATTAGTACATAAATGCTCAAAATGGTATCAGAAGTGGGGCGAAATGTCATAATAATGATCATAAATTTATCTCTCATCACAACCCCCTACTTAGCTTTTGGTCGTCTGTTTAGGGCCAAATTATAGTGATTTTTATATATATTTTATGAATCAATTTCCCCCATATATGGATTATTTTCATAGATATCGGGCCTTATAGTCAAATATTGAGTAAATGAGGTTTTTAATGATTAAATATGAAAACGTATCGATTTTTATGTTTATTTGATGTTTTTATATTATTTTGGAAATTATTACGTTTTGGTATGTTTTTGATATTTGTAGATACCCAATTAATGATGGAAAAGATGATCCTAAAAGGCTAAATTCGAGATGGAAGAGGATCAATTAAAGATATGGAAGAATAAAAGAGATAAGGAAAGAAATAAATCAAGATAAAGATGGAAAAATCAAGAAATTCGATTTCAAGTCAATATGGACGAGCGTCCATCTGAAGCAGACGAGCGTTCAATAGTGGACGGGCGTTTGGTGAAGTGGACGAGCGTCCTAGAAGAGATTTTACATTCAGAGTCTCCAGACGCAAGCTGAACGAGCGTTGACTCTCCGTCCAAGGCAAATGGACGGGCGTCCATGTATTCAAACGAGCGTCCGCCGCCGCCTTTGCCTAAACCGACTTAATCTTCTATTTAAACAGCCGTCGCCCCAACCCTAATTCATCCATATTTTTTTTCACATCAAAAAGAGAGCACAGCCGCATCTTGGAGAGTTGAAGGCCGGTCACCCGAGCCTTGTGCTCGGGTGAACCGAGGTTAGATTAGGAGTAGATTATGTAGCTTTTCTTTTCGTTTCCATGGTGTTTCAACCATTGTATCCAAGACTATGTGAGTTCTCTTATGATTAATTTAATTCCAGTTTTTCTTCATGACGTTTGATTTAGTTTGTATTTTTCTATGCGATTTGTATGCCATGTGAATTAGAATCGAAAGATTAGTTCACGATTGATGTTTATAATACGGAAGTTGCATAAACGCTAGATCACCATAGAAAGATAGGGTTTTTAGCCATTAATGATGACAAGTTAATGAGTTAGATTCCTAGGTTGCTAGGTTCTTTAAAAACGAGAGTTAATTGAATCTACACCCGAGTTTTGTTTCGTAAATCAGTCTCAACACTCGAAATATGAGAGATAGATAATTGAATTCACTACGAAAGTAGCCTTTCATCGCTTGAGAGATAAGTTCACTAAGAGATTAGGGATTTGTGTCTCGTGAAAGGGTGAAACCACAAACTGAATTAGAATCATGAGATTAACTAGAATTGAAATCACTTAGGTTTGTACTTTGGTTGTTCCCATGTTTCTTAGGTTAGATTTATTTTGATTGTTCGTTTATGTTTTTTCGTTTTTATGTTTTTATGTTTTGTTCTTTCGTTTCTTTTGTTTATTCATTCTTTGAGTAACAATTGAGAGAGTTAATGAAATTAGATTCAACATCCCAATTCCCTCGTGGATCGACCCCTTACTTATCTCGCTCTACTATCAACAACCCGGTATTCGGCCGGTTAGGAGTTAGTTTTGCAATTAGGTTAGTGGTTTATAAATTTTCTTTTTGTTTAGTGATGCAAAATCCCTCCAACAAAAGTGGCGCCGTTGCCGGGGAATAGGTGTCATGTTGAATCTCGATCTTGTTATTTCTCGATTTTGTTACGTTTATTTTTCGTTTTAATAAAAGTAGCGTATACCAAGTTGAGAGTTTTTATTTTGCCGTGTTTCGATGACCGTTAGGTTAAGAATGTGCAAAAGTTTTTTACTCAACTTGTTTTACGTGAAGTTTATATGTTTACGTGTTACCTAGTCTAACCCCCGTGCTTAATTTGATAATTTCGCCGTGCCGTGATCCGTGTTGCCGTGTTGTGTTCATAAGTATTTAGGGTTTTGCTGTGTTTTTCCCGCTCGTCCGTGCATTCTTGTTGTATGGACGAGCGTCGTTCGTTGGACGCCCGTCCGGTTCTTCATCCGCAGTGAACGAGCGTGGGAAGTATTGGACGCTCGTCCGTTCAAATATTTTCAATCCCGTTCGATTTAGAGGACCGACGAGCGTCTATACTTTCGAACGCCCGTCCGGTCGGTTTTCAAGGCGCGACGAGCGTCCGCAAGGTGGAACGCCCGTCCGCCCGAACGCTAAGTGAACGTTCGTCCGGGGTTCAATCCTGTGTTCTAAATTTCTTGATTTTATTTTCAATGCTTTTATTTGATGTGGATTTTTCATTCGAGCTTCTGTGGCTAATTGATGTTTACATAGATGTCCTGAACTTATATGTTTTTACCTTTCCATCTATGAATCCATGTTAAATGACTGATTAATCCTTATATATGATTCATCTAGGCATGTTATAGTGACTGTCGGTTCTCGTAAGCTATAACTGTTCTTATGGTTAATTAGTAGCTAATGTCGGTTCCCGTATGCTACATACCGCTCCGATGAATCTTTTAAGCTTTTAAGACTTACGTGCTTCCTTGTTGTTTTTATAGTTCATATGAGTAGCTATCGTCGGTTTTCCGTATGCTACGTCCTTTCTCCATATGAGTTATACCGTTTAGATAGATGATCGTTGGTTTCCATAAGTCTATCACTTTCGATAAGTCTTAAGGCGCGTCGGCACTAAAGTGACAAGACTGTCGTTTATCGTAACCCGTCATTATGTGGTAGACGTTTATATATATGTCGTGTTGCATATAAGTGGGCTAGTTTTCTTTCTTTTATTTTATTTTCTTTTTGCATATCATTTAAATGCATTTCATTTAGTTGCATTTCATATAGTTGCATTGTTTTTCTATTTTTCCTTTTATTTTTCTTAAGTGTGGTCACCGTCGGTTCCCGTAACACCACATCATTTATTTCTTTCTTTTATTTTTCTTGAGTGTAGTTAACTCGTCGGTTTCCGTAATACTACCTCGTTTTTTTTTCGAGTATGGTTACTGTTGGCTTTCCATATACCATCACTCTTTTATTTTCTTAGGATTTTTTTCATGTAGTTTGCATTTACATGTAATTGCACCTAGCCTACTATTTTGTAATATTTCATGTATGTGTTTTCCATCTTTATGTGAGCCTAAGTTGAAAAATCTCTTCGACCTTTCTTTTCCTGTGCTTTATATGTTTTACTCCCCTAGCCCCGAGGTATTTCATGTTTGTTCAAGTGTGCGGGATGTTTTCGTTAGCAATTGTGCGTTTCGAGACGATATCGCTTTTCCGGTGGATGGTCCACGCCTCATCGGATTCGTCAAGCATTTCGGGTGAGGTGCACCCATTCCGTGCTTGCTTCTTTAGAACTACAATCGCCTAAGTTCTCTTTTTTTTTTATTTTGCACAACATGAGGACAAGTTGCAATCTAAGTGTGGGGGAAGGGATAGATGGTTTATGTATCTACGTTCATTTGCTTAATCTATTAATTTTCTATGAAAAGTGCTTAATTTTCAAATTTTTTGTTAAGTCCCGAGTAGACAAAGGCATATCTTTGCTTGAGTTTATATCATTTTTGCTATATTCTCGTATATTTAGTAATTTTAGTTGTTTCACCCGACACTCTTTTTCACATGCCATAGTAAATGATGAGCTAAATGTTGAAAGCCTACCCCATTTTAGTTGGAGATTTTTGATGATTATAGCATGTTTCTTTGCTTATGTACAATTCTTGAAAAGTTTAGTAGTTTGTATTCGAGGATTAAAGTATGACATACTGTGAATATCTGTAAGTTTGAATGTGATAAGTGAAACGTGATTATGTCTTTGCAATAGTAATAAATTGTTTACTTGAGGTGTTATGCTCGTGGTACGTGCTACTAGAAAATAATCTTTTCCACCGCCAAATTTAAATCTCTAAGTAAACATAATTGTAATTGTGTGTGTCGGAAGTCGGTTTATGATTTGGGTGAGGTAGGGTGTACCACGTATGTCCTATTCCACTATGATGACCAAAAGCTCACGACGGTCGCTTTATAGCCGCCTTATGATTGGAGTAAGGTAGGGGATTATCTTGAAATGTCCTATTCGCGCGAGGGCAAAAGCTTATTCGATGTGTGTTAGAAAAGTGTGAAAAAGTGAAAATATTGAAATATATTATTATGAATAAGTAAGGACTTAGTTATCGTCGACCTTATCCCCAGTATAAACTGAAAGATATGTTGTAGGGATTATCCTCTGAGTCTGTCGGAAATATTTTAGATGCTCTCTATTAATATTTTCGGAATATGTATGTCTTGTAAAGTGCCTGTTATAGTTTTTGAATATTTCTAACTTAGATGGGAAACCGGGCTAGTTTTGGTTTGAATAACTTTCAAATTGTGGAACTTAGTGGAAGTTTATTATGGCTATGCACACACTCATTTGGGTGAACTTCTAAGTTAATAAATATGCTTCATATTTGCATAGATGTTTATTTATCTCGAGTTGGTTTTGTTTTGTTTTGCTCGGGGACGAGCAAAAAGATAAGTGTGGGGGTGTTGTTTAGGGCCAAATTATAGTGATTTTTATATATATTTTATGAATCAATTTCCCCCATATATGGATTATTTTCATAGATATCGGGCCTTATAGTCAAATATTGAGTAAATGAGGTTTTTAATGATTAAATATGAAAACGTATCGATTTTTATGTTTATTTGATGTTTTTATATTATTTTGGAAATTATTACGTTTTGGTATGTTTTTTATATTTGTAGATACCCAATTAATGATGGAAAAGATGATCCTAAAAGGCTAAATTCGAGATGGAAGAGGATCAATTAAAGATATGGAAGAATAAAAGAGATAAGGAAAGAAATAAATCAAGATAAAGATGGAAAAATCAAGAAATTCGATTTCAAGTCAATATGGACGAGCGTCCATCTGAAGCAGACGAGCGTTCAATAGTGGACGGGCGTTTGGTGAAGTGGACGAGCGTCCTAGAAGAGATTTTACATTCAGAGTCTCCAGACGCAAGCTGAACGAGCGTTGACTCTCCGTCCAAGGCAAATGGACGGGCGTCCATGTATTCAAACGAGCGTCCGCCGCCGCCTTTGCCTAAACCGACTTAATCTTCTATTTAAAAAAGCCGTCGCCCCAACCCTAATTCATCCATATTTTTTTTCACATCAAAAAGAGAGCACAAACCGCATCTTGGAGAGTTGAAGGCCGGTCACCCGAGCCTTGTGCTCGGGTGAACCGAGGTTAGATTAGGAGTAGATTATGTAGCTTTTCTTTTCGTTTCCATGGTGTTTCAACCATTGTATCCAAGACTATGTGAGTTCTCTTATGATTAATTTAATTCCAGTTTTTCTTCATGACGTTTGATTTAGTTTGTATTTTTCTATGCGATTTGTATGCCATGTGAATTAGAATCGAAAGATTAGTTCACGATTGATGTTTATAATACGGAAGTTGCATAAACGCTAGATCACCATAGAAAGATAGGGTTTTTAGCCATTAATGATGACAAGTTAATGAGTTAGATTCCTAGGTTGCTAGGTTCTTTAAAAACGAGAGTTAATTGAATCTACACCCGAGTTTTGTTTCGTAAATCGGGCCTCAACACTCGAAAGATGAGAGATAGATAATTGAATTCACTACGAAAGTAGCCTTTCATAGCTTGAGAGATAAGTTCACTAAGAGATTAGGGATTTGTGTCTCGTGAAAGGGTGAAACCACAAACTGAATTAGAATCATGAGATTAACTAGAATTGAAATCACTTAGGTTTGTACTTTGGTTGTTCCCATGTTTCTTAGGTTAGATTTATTTTGATTGTTCGTTTATGTTTTTATGTTTTTATGTTTTTATGTTTTGTTCTTTCGTTTCTTTTGTTTATTCATTCTTTGAGTAACAATTGAGAGAGTTAATGAAATTAGATTCAACATCCCAATTCCCTGTGGATCGACCCCTTACTTATCTCGCTCTACTATCAACAACCCGGTATTCGGCCGGTTAGGAGTTAGTTTTGCAATTAGGTTAGGGTTTATAAATTTTCTTTTTGTTTAGTGATGCAAAATCCCTCCAACAAAAGTGGCGCCGTTGCCGGGGAATAGGTGTCATGTTGAATCTGATCTTGTTATTTCTCGATTTTGTTACGTTTATTTTTCGTTTTAATAAAAGTAGCGTATACCAAGTTGAGAGTTTTTATTTTGCCGTGTTTCGATGACCGTTAGGTTAAGAATGTGCAAAAGTTTTTTACTCAACTTGTTTTACGTGAAGTTTATATGTTTATGTGTAACCTAGTCTAACCCCTGTGCTTAATTTGATAAGGTGTCTTTGTGATGACGTGTTGCCGTGTTGTGTTCATAAGTATTTAGGGTTTTGCTTTGTGTTTTTCCCGCTCGTCTCGTGCATTCTTGTTGTATGGACGAGCGTCTGTTCTGTCCTCGAGCAAAACAAGCGATAAAACAAAATGAATGTGAGATAAATTCATGAAGATATAAGATATAAGGGACAACCAGATGCCGCAACCATTAGAATTACAACCAGGCGTTAACCTCAATATAAATGTATAACATAGTGTGTGTGTGACAAGCCTTTTCAATTTCCACTATCCTCTCTTGAATAAATCAAGCAAAACACACAAATATCCATTCAGACAGTCCTAATGACTTTCCTAGGTATAGGCAGGAACAGTTCCACACAAAGTTCTCTCGTGTACTTATTAGGATAATCCCTAAAGCATATCATTCAGTTTATACTGGGGATAGTCAGAAGATAACTAAGTTTTCAACCATATTTCCATTTTTTCTTATTTTTTTTATTTTTTTTTATTTTTTTTATTTTTTTTATTTTTTTTATTTTCACACTTCATTCCCAGCAATAGGACATTTCGTGATAACCCCCTAGCTGGACTACTATCATCAGGCAGTCGGGAGCTTTTAAACCTCATAGTGATATAGGACGTTTCGTGATAACACCCTACTGCACTCAAATCATTGGTAGCTACAACCGACATATATATAGTTCATCTCTTTCTCTTTTTTTTCTTTTTTTTTTCATAAACTTAACTTATATCATTTCTATCACATTCAAACCTTCAGATATTCACAGTACACATTCAAAAGTTAGGTACTAAGTTACTGCAATTATCTATAGAATAACCACTAGGATACTGAATGGATACAGTTTAAAATTTTCGTTTCAATATCAAAGGCTTTACGTGAAGGAATTCATGTTACACAAATATATTTGGAATTACAATGCACTTACGGTTCACGTTGGTTATACACATCCAAATTGATCATTACATCTTCAAATCCATGAAATATATACCTTATACAGTTTATTTTAATCAACTAAATAATGCTCGGAAAAAAATCGAAAACTAAGGGATTTATTGATACAAAATAAACATTAATTCCATTGCTAGACCAATGACTCCACTCCCCACTTACGAACTTACATTGTCCTCAATGTAAAGTGAGTGTAAATAAGTTGTTGGGAAAGCAATGGTGCACTAAAACAAGTCAAAACAAATACTCGGATGATAAAAAAGGGTGGGTGGGTGGGTCAAAGTTATGACCGTTGTGTGTGCAAATAAAATAAAAGTATGTGGAGTGTGACAAGTGTAATGCAAAAGGGTAGATAAACACACCACATAAACTTTTATTGATTTAAAACACACAATATTCCACAAATAGTTGAACTAATACATGTCACACATTATTTGAAATTTAAAACAAGACTAGATCATGATATGAAATGTGTGAGAAAGTATTAACTCTGAGTCTTTTATACCCAGATCCTCAAGGGTTATTTCAAATCGTTCTAACAACCTAAGTCCAAGAAATGATGCATTTGAATTTTTTCTTTTTTTTCCATCAGGATTTTCGGATAACCACCTAATCGTTCCCTCTTAAATGATATTCAAACATTCATCCTGAGACTTGGTAAAGTAAAATGAAAATCAATCCTAAGTATTAGCAAAGTATCATCCAAAGTATGAGTAATTATTATATTTAACATTTTTACGGGCTGCCTCCCGGTAGCGCTTTTGGTTAACGTCGTTTGCTCGACCAAAATGATAAGGATTAACTAATATAATATACTAAACAAAACGGGATACTTCTAACAATTACTCACAAAAGCACGTAACAATTAAGCACATAATCCACTAAAAATAAATGCTTAAGGAGTAAAAAGGAAGGATAGTACCCGTCATTGACTACATTTATAGTCTATAGCCAGACTTTACCGTGCTTCGGTTTTTAAGGCACTGGTGGTGGGTCATCCTCACGCACCGCATCCTTCTTCAATACCGGTTTCCAACAGAGGTTAGACAATTCCCACCAATCCAAACGATTCTTGACCTTTTCCTTTGATTTTCGAGCTTTAGGTTTGCGAGCTTTCACATTATTCTTTGAAGTCATCTTCTTCAATTACGCGTGTTAGTACAATCCACGGCAAAAAAAACACAAAGTGTACACACAAGAACAAGATTCTAGTGTAATGCATGGATATTTCAATGAATTGTAAGTGTTGAAGGCAACGCTCTCATGATTAACTCCCAAACTTCTCCCTTACTAAAATCGTCAAGAAAACATACATACTTTTTATCCAACTTCATCTTTGTAATAGGGATAGAATGTATACCTCCCTTACCCTTGTCATTAGATGAATATGGTAAAGCTTCCTCGAATGATTTGTGTTTTATCATTCGTACCTTTTTTACGCAAAATATGCATTGGATATGGTGTTGCCTTATCCGGTTGAACCGAGATGAATTTGGGTTGATTTGGATAAGGTTCGGTTTGAATTGGCCCTTTCAAACTTGGTTCCTTCCAACCTCGCTTCGAATTCGATTATTTCTATTTTTATTTTATTTATTAATATTCCCTTGGGCATGATCAAGCCCTCGTTCGGGGTTTCATCACTAGTTTCGGTCATTCTCGTATTTCGATTTGAAAATGATACTTGGTCGGGATTTCCCCGGCGATATGACCGCGTTTACTCTCTACTCTTAAGCGCCTTTCGTAAGTGTTTAAATCGGGCCTATAAGGAGTGAGTGGGGCCTTACCACTTACGGTCATCAACTATCGAAAAATAGAAAAATAACTTGAAATAGATAAAACCCGAATCAGATGGTGTTTCATTACTGATTTCGGCCGTTTTCATAACTCGATTTGACAATTCTTGTGGAATAGAAAATATCGAATAGAAAATAACACGAAATCGATAAAAAAACCACAAATTTTTTTTTTCTCTCGGTAATTACCGAGTCCACTCGGTATTTACCGAGTGTATTATTTTTTTTTTTTTTTAATTGGTATCTTACCAATAGGTAGGTACCAACAAAAATAAACGAACCGCGTTTACTTTCTACTATCGAAAATAGAAAATAACTCGAAATTGGTAGAAGAAGAAAATTGGTAACTAAAAGAAGGTAGATACCAACGGAAAATAAAAAAGAAATGTGATAAGAAGAGTGTTGACTTATCCTCGAGAATTTTGAGCTAATACAAGTAGTAACCCTAGACACAAAGAAAGAAATTAGCGACGTTTCCCCCGGCAACGGCGCCAAAATGCTGACAGACCTAAACCTAACCTTGGAAACGGCGCCAGAAAGCTGACGGACATTACCTAGGCTATACAGATCCTAACCGGCAGTGTACCGGGTCAAATTGTAGCTCTAGTCGGTGAGTCGGGTCGTATTCCTCGGGAAAACATGGTAATTCTTTTAAGTGGGGTTAAACACCAAGAAGCTATTATTAACTCGATCTAAGTCGCAGCTTTTACCATTTTATCGGGTTAGATTATGCTAGTAGTTAGATTGTTAGTAAAATAGTAAAAAAATAAATAATATATATATTTTTAGATCTAGCCAAGAATACTTTACTGAATTACGATCTCTTTTTAGTAGAAATAAATGAGACAGATCTTTTCCTTGATGCAAGGAGGTCAATTATATATGAATCGGTGTACTCCTAAGCTAGACAACTCCTCCTCACACGAGCGTATGAAATTGTCATATGTCAAATGTCATCAGTCCAAGGTCCACAACTGCCCCATGCTAATCTTAGTTAGTACGAACAGTACCGAGTACAAATCTACCCCGGATAAAAGAGGTTATTCCGTTCGTCGGACGGCCGATGTTATTCAAGAGGCTCCGGTTGTCAAGCGGATCGATTTAATACAAACGGTGTAGTTTCAATTAAAGCGTGATTTTAACATTATTAAGATCTCGAGTACAAATTTCAATAAGATTCATCTTTCCGGGACAAATCGCCCCCGGGTAGGAAATAGGATTCCGTTAATCGACGGCCATTTTTACCCTCCGGTTTTTCTATTTTTACTCATATCCCGACTTCTCTGGTCAGTACATCGCCAGGTTATATGTGGTATTCATCATGATTGATTACGTCATTCCGAATATATTATCGTTACGTAGTGAAATAGAAAAAGATTCATTATAATTAGTTTTAATCATGATTACCAGAGTCGATCATTCATTTTACCAAAAGATTAACTAATTCAGATTCATATCTTGGCTAGATATTACTACTACTAATATATATATGTATATAAATAGATAGAAATAATAAACATAATAACATTAGAAAATTACCGATTACAACTGCTGAATTGGAGCCTAATCCTCGTGAAAGTAACAACGGCTTCCGAGACAACAATCCTCGATAATAAATCCAAACATTACAACGATACTTCTCTATTTATTTATACACATATGCATATATATATACATACATTGACATATATATATATATATATATATATGGGCCCAAAACATAAAAGAAGTAAAAAGAAAGAGGTAGAGAGAAATATATATAGAGATTTATATATATATTTTGGGGCAATCTGAACAAATGGACTGAGGGGAGTATTTATAGGGGCAGTGCACCGGCGCGGGCCGGTCTTTTCCCGGCTCGGGCCGGTGCTACAGTGCAGATTCTCTCCTTGCAGAGTCCATGTGCTGTAATGATGATTATTCCGGCTCGGGCCGGTTTACTTCGGTTCGGGCCGGACTTTGAAAAATATCCTTCTTCGGTTTTCTACTGTTTTGATATTAATTCTTCAGTTTTTCATCACACGTACCCTGAAATAGTCAAAAACACGAGCCACAGTAATTCTGACCACAAAATCATAAGTTTTATTAAATTTATAACGATAATATCTATTTATAACGATTTAGGTTTTTATGAGTTTTTAGTATATTTTTATGAAATTATACGATATTTTATATAATAATTACTACTTATACATTTTGATAAAACTTAGTAATTATGACTTGAATTAGTACATAAATGCTCAAAATGGTATCAGAAGTGGGGCGAAATGTCATAATAATGATCATAAATTTATCTCTCATCAAGAAGCTAAAGAGAAATTAGAGTAACTCACACTTACAAGTCAATGTGGAACGCATCAAATAGCCAACGCCAAAGTAGCTGAAGGCGTGTTTGGAGAAGATACTTCTCAAAAGATCTTATACCAGCTAATGGCGATGAATGAGAAGATAGATGGCATGCAAGACCGCATTGCCAAGGTTGAGAAAATTCAAGATATTGAAGCAACCAACACTGAGGACGTGAACTATGTAGGGAGGCAAGGAAATCTGATAAGGGTGAATTTATACGATTTATAACGCTATATTCTACGATATTTTTCCCCGTAATTGTACTAAATTGCATAAGAAACGAGGGTTTAATGGATATATTGAGCAAATGATATTTTAGAAGAGTTAATCGCAAAATAGGTTGATTTATGTGTTTTAATTGTGATTTTATGATTATTGGAGCATTATTACATTTTGCGATGTTTTTATGTGTTATAGGTACATGTTTGAGGCTCAAAAGATGATCAAAGGTTGATTAAGTTCGAGCTAATTGATGATAAAAGAGATAATGAAGAAGTGGGATAGAGATAGAAGAGATAAAGATAAATAAATCAAAATCGATCATATCAAGCGGCGTCCGAATCTCCGTCCGGTGGACGGGCGTCCGGTGTAATTGAACGAGCGTCCGGGATGTCATCTTTGATTCGGGAAGTTTGGACGCCGGAGTGGACGCCGTACGGACGAGCGTCCGGTCATGACTCGGCCCGATTCGAAGTTTTATTAAAGAGTGGACGGGCGTTCAAGGTTTCGGACGGGCGTCCGGTGGCCGACTTAGCGAGAACCGACTTTGAAATCTATATATAGTCGGTCGTTTTCTCCACAAAAGAGGATCATACACACATCATTCAAAACCCTAAACCTAGGGGCGGCTTTAGGCTGCGTTTTTCATCTTTTTATTCCTATTTTTATGCTCTTAGTTTAGATTAAACATTAGTTACTTTTTATGCACCGTTTCGCAAATTTGAGTTGCGAGGATGTTCGAGAGGCTAAAAGCTTCATCAAACGAGTATTGTGAAGCCGTCCAACAATTGTTGATTTCGTTTTCTTCGATTATACTTGTGAGTTTTTAATAAAGGTTGTTTCTTATTCATGCTTATTTATGTTTAATTTGCTTTTATATCGGAAGATATGCATGTGTTGATTGTTTATTGTTGATGGAAGTCTTAATAAACCCTAGATCACCATGAATAAGAATAGTAATTCGAATCTATCATAACGGAAGTTAATAGGTCGATTACTAGATTATAAACACAAAGTTTGCACCTTTGGTTATTTAACGCGTTAATCTTACATCGGAAGATAGTAGATTGATAGATGAACTTTCTAAGGAATTAGGGTTCATGTTTAGGTAAGGTGAATCACAACCGAATAAAAGCGCAATATAATCGAGATAGGGAATCAATGCTTGTTGGATAGGTGGATCAATCCTCGTTTGCTCGTTATAAATTTGATTTAAATCCTTAAAAGCTTGAATTTGTCTAGTTAGTTTACTTTTATACGCACCTTAGATTAGTTAGTTTAAATTGGTTCGCAGCCCGTATCTTTCCCGGCTTTAGATCATCTCTTCTTGTCCGAGTTTTACGTTTTAGTTAAGTTTAATTTACGTATTCGTTTAGTTTTATCCGTTATTTAGCTTAGTAATCGTGACATAGGTTAGTTAGATAAAAACTAGAAACCACAATCGTTTAGTTCCCCGTAAGATCGACCCGGCATTAACCGCTATTACTACGATCCTTATACTTGAGGTTAACCGGATTATTACTTGTTTATTTTGTGTTGATAAAATCCGTGACAAGTTTTTGGCGCCGTTGCCGGGGAACCGGACGGTTGTCTAGTTTTTGTTTCGATTTCCTGTTTTAATCCGTTTTAAATTCCTGTTTTTTTTTTTTTTTTTTTTTTGTTGATAGTTGTTTTAGGTAGTTGTTAAGTAGATAATTAGGGTTTAAAACTTTCCCTTAGTATTTTTCTTGAAGTTAGATCTTCTGTCCTTCTGTTTTTCTGACGTTCTTTCTTCCCTTCTTGCATTCTCTCGCAAATTCCCGCTCGTTCTAAGTTTTCCCGTGAGCAAACGGGCGTCCGGGATATTGGACGCCCGTCCGCCGGGAAATTATCAATTTCGTTTCGTTTTATTCACTTAGACGAGCGTCCATAAGTTTTGGACGCCCGTTCGTAGTCCGTCCGTCGACGAGCGTTTAAATTACTAAACGCCCGTCCGATCTCAATTTCATCCGGACGCCCGTCCAATCTTTTGGACGTCCGTCCGGTATTGTTTTCCTTAACACTTTTGTTTCCTTTTCTTCTTTCCCTTTCCTCTCTTTAGGTTTTTAATTTTTAGTTTAGGCTTTTATCTCTTCTTAGTTTTTAGGTTTTGTTCCACTTGTTTTTGGTCCCGGTTTATGCAAACTCGGAGTCAAAAGGGACCGTTAATATACACCCCCGACCCCGAGCGAACCATAGTCCGGCCAAACGGGCGGAATTTCCGTTCGCGGTTCGCGCACAGAGCCGAGCGAGATCTTGAAGAACAACTAGCAAGAGAAATCACCGATTTTGTGATAATGGCCGCCGATAATAGACGTACATTGCGGACTACGCCATGCCGGGCGAAGTCAAGGTCAACCCGGCTATTGTTATTCCAGCCATTCGCACAAACTTTTGAGCCGAAGCCGGGACTCATCCAGATGATGCAAAGCACGCATCAATTTTTCACGGCTACCAATCAGAGAATCCGCATACCCACTTACACACATTCTTAGAGATATGCGGTACTACACGCATCCAAGGAGTAAGTGAGGATGCTATTAAACTTAAACTTTTTCCATTTTCGTTGAAAGGGGAGGCCAAAGAGTGGTACACCTCTCTCCCGTCTGAATCTATCACCACCTGGGCAGAACTCGAAAAGGAGTTCTTGAGTCAATATTTTCCAATTTCAAAGACAGCCCAGTGCTTAAATGACATTTTCACATTTTATCAGAGAGAGAATGAATCTTTCTTCGAGTGTTGGAAGAGATTCAAGTCCCTTCTTAGAAAATGCCCCCACCATGGCTTGCCACTGGAAAGGCAAGTCAATACATTCTTCAGTGGATTGACCGAGCTTACAAAAGGCATGGTCAATAGTTCTTCTGGCGGGGCATTTCTGAAGAAAACGCCTGATGAGGGATGGGCATTGTTTGAGGACATTGCAAAATATAACTATGCCCCCTCTTATCAAGCAATTCAAGCACCTCCTCTTCCCAAGGTTGAGGAAGTCAATTTACAAGGTTTGATTGCCATGCTGCAAAAGCAGATGGTACCACCTCAAGTTTCCAATCCTATAAATCAAACTTCCTCTTTTCCACGAACCCTCGTGTTCCGTATTGCGAAAATTGTCGTCGGACCGGCCATATGAATGGCCAATGTCAATTTAATCCCCCCGCACCTTATCAAGTAAACGCCGTTCATGACTATGGACAAGACAATCAAGTCACATGTCAAAATTGTGACGAGATGGGGCACACTTCTAAATTCTCGCCCTATGAACGGACGAGAATGCGGAAGTGAATGCATTCTATGGCCGAACAATCAAAGGTTCAATCGGTTTCTGTGCCGGGGCAATTTTCAAAACCAAGGGTTTAATCCATCTTCGAATTTCAATCCCAATTCGAATTTTAATTCGAATCAGAATTTCAACAGAAACCCTGGGTTTAATCAGAATCAAAACTCGAATTTTTCCAATCCTACGCAAAAATTCAATCAGAATTGGCCTTCCAATTCAAATTCTCAATTTCAAAGTCGGCCCAGCCAGCCCTATGCTCCAAATCTCCAAAACTCTCAAGGCCCCTCCCAACCTACAAATCTTGAGGCTAAGTTGGAAGAGCAAAGTAGATCGATGAAGAATCTTGAGAGACAAATTGGGCAACCTGGCCGAGCAGGTTGGCTTCTAGACCCCCTGTGTACCGCCCGCCACCGAGAAGAATCCAAAGGGTGGTCAAGTTGCTCGTGCGGATTTGAACAAAGGCCCATGTACTGACCTCGTGCCATCAATTCAATACGGTAAGGAGGAGGCCAGTGCAATGAATCTAAGGAGCGGTACTCAAGTTAGTGGTCCTTCCCATCCGGGAAACCACTAACCCCTCCTGCCATTGATAAGGCAGGAGGGGAAGCTGAGCACCTACACTCCCCTCAACTGCAAGAGAAAACTCAGGTGGCTGATCCCCTGAGAGGTGAAGATTTTGGTAATCCTCAAGTGGCTGATCCTTTGAGGACCGAAAAAGCAAGCGAAAGTCGTGAGGCCGATTCCCCGACTACTAAGAAATCGAAAAAGCGTTCGTTGGAAGGATCCGGAAGACAGAGCCGTCGGTGCATCCTCGAAAAGGTTTTCTCCGAGGATGACCTTAAGAAACTTCCATTTCCACCGAGAAAGAGCAACATTCCTTTGATTGAGGATAAGAAGTACGAAAAGGTGCTAAACCTTTTGAAAAATACTCGTGTGAATCTTCCATTGTCGGATGTCTTAGTCGAGATGCCTAAGTATACAAAATTTATCAAGGATGTTGTGTCTTCGAAAAAGAAATTAGCAGCATGGAAAGGCAGATTGGTGAGGATTGTTCCATGATTAATTATGAAAACTTACCAATTAAAAGAGGTGACCCCGGCAAATTTGTACTTACGCTTTTTGCTAGTCTTCCCAAATTCTTTGTGTGATCTAGGTGCCTCTATAAGCCTTATGCCAATGTCTGTATGCAAACAGCTCGGTCTACAAAGTCTTCTAGAACCCACTACTATGAGTTTACAATTCGCGGATAGATCCTCTAAGAAAGCTTCTGGAATCCTAAAAGACGTTTTGGTTCAGATTGATCGATTTACCTTTCCGGTTGATTGGTATGTTTTAGATATAGAGAAAGACGAAAACGTTCCCTTGATTCTAGGAAGACCTTTCTTATCTACACTAGAGCTCTCATCGATCGCGATGGTGGGCACGTGACTATCCGAGTTGGTGACCAAGAGGTGAGTTACAATGTCTTAAAGTCCATTCAAGTACCCTCTGGCCCTCCAACCGGCTTTTCCATTGATTATATGACGGATGATTTCACCGACTATATGGATAAGCAAGTCATGGCTGTAGAAGCAGAATATGAGCGATTAGTTGATAATCTGAATACTCATGGTAGGGTGAATCGGATCAACTAGCAAACCGATTTTGAGGAAGGGTCGTTGGAAGGAGAAGCTTTGGCGGTGGGACCACGAGTAAACTCAATGATATTGAGTTGAAAAGTGGAGATCTCAAGTCTAGTTTAGAAGACCCCCCCTGCGGATTTGGTGTTGAAGCCGTTACCTAAACATCTTAAGTATGTGTTCTTAAGAGAAGGCGACAAGCTTCCTTTAATCATATCTGCCAAGCTTTCCCGTACAGAGGAAATGAAACTGATCGACGTCTTGAAGAAGAATGAAAAAGCTTTTGGTTGGCAAGTAGGAGATATCAGGGGAATATCTCCTGACATCTGCATGCATAAGATCAAGACGAATGAGGGCGCCAAGTGTGTCAGACAGCCCCAGCGAAGGCTTAACCCTCATATGCAAGAAGTCGTTAAAAAAGAAATCATTAAACTTCTGGACATGGGAATCATTTATGCCATCGCGGATAGTGAATGGGTTTCCCCGACTCAAGTAGTTCCCAAAAAAGGTGGAATTACAATTGAAAAGAATGAGAAGGGAGAGGAAATTGCATTGAGGCTTGTTACTGGTTACAGAGTCTGCATCGATTATCGAAAGCTCAATGAGGTAACCATGAAAGATCACTTTCCCCTTCCATTCATTGACCAGATGCTCGAGCGTCTGGCGGGACACGCATTCTACTGTTTCCTAGATGGATATTCAGGATATTTCCAGATACCCATTGATCCAGCTGACCAAGAAAAGACCACCTTCACCTGCCTTATGGTACATTCGCCTACGAGACGAATGCCGTTCGGTCTCTCGCAATGCCCCGCCTACATTCCGGCGATGTATGCTAGCCATCTTTGACGGGCTTGTAGAAAAGTGTATGGAGATTTTTATGGACGATTTTTCGGTTTTTGGTCAGTCTTTTGATGATTGCCTTGACAATCTTGATCAGGTGTTATCCAGATGTGTGGAAAAGAACCTAGTACTTAATTGGGAAAAATGCCATTTCATGGTAGATGAAGGAATAGTTCTTGGCCACAAGATCTCCGCCAAGGGTATAGAAGTTGACAGGGCAAAAGTAGAAGCTATCGAGAAGATGAGCTATCCTAAAAATGTGCGCGAAGTGAGAGGTTTTCTTGGACACGTCGGCTTCTGAAGGTTCATTCAAGATTTCTCCAAGATAGCCAAGCCCCCGTCCACTTTACTAAGGGAAGACGTTGAGTTTATTTTTGATGAGAGCCGCAAGCAAGCGTTTGAGGAGCTTAAGGATCGTTTAATATCTGCTCCGATTCTTATATCGCCTGACTGGAACCTACCATTTGAGCTTATGTGCGACGCATCAAATTATGCTGTTGGTGCTGTTCTAGGGCAAAAGATCAAGGGAAAGTTCCAGCCTATCTATTACGCAAGTCACACATTGAACCCCTCTCAGGTTAACTATACTACTACTGAAAAGGAACTGCTGGCCGTAGTCTTTGCTATGGACAAGTTTCGTAGTTACTTGTTAGGAGCTCAAGTGATCGTGTGGACTGATCACGCTGCTTTGCGTTACCTGATGACTAAGAAAGAGGCTAAACCGCGCTTACTACGTTGGATATTGACCCTACAAGAGTTTGACGTTCAAATTAAGGACAAAAAGGGTAAGTGAGAATGTAGTAGCGGATCATGTGTCTAGGATGTTAAATGAGGAAAAGAATGAACCAGACGATATAGATCTTTACTTTCCTCTAGAAAACATCATGTTGATCGATGGCCGCTCCCCTGATGTTCCATGGTATTCTTCCATTGTAAATTACCTTCATGGCCGTTATCTCGATCCAGAGATGTCTTATCAGGAGAAGAAAAAGTTCTTCTCGGATTTAAAATATTTCGTTTGGGATGAACCTTATCTTTTCAAGATCTGTAAAGATGGTTTGCTTAGGAGATGTATTCCAGAATCTGAGCAACGTGACGTCATTGAGCAGTGCCACAGTGGACCCACAGGAGGACACTTTGGTCCTTGGAAAACCGTTGCTAAGATATTTCAATCCGGTTTCTATTGGCCTACGATCTTTAAAGATACGGAAGCTTTCTGTAAAGCTTGTGATAGGTGCCAAAGAACCGGTACTCTGACAAGGCGTTTTGACATGCCTTTAAAACCCATCCTCGAATGCGAAGTCTTTGATGTATGGGGTATCGATTTTATGGGACCTTTCCCATCATCTTGCGGTAATAAATACATCTTAGTCTGCGTGGATTACGTGTCTAAATGGGTGGAGGCCCAAGCCACTCCTCACAATGATCATAAGACGGTGATGAAATTTCTAAAGAAGAATATTTTCGTGAGGTTTGGATGTCCACGTGCCTTGATCAGTGATGAAGGGACGCATTTCTGCAACCGACCCCTAGAGAAAGTTCTCGAAAAATATGGTGTCCGGCATAAAATTGGCACACCGTACCATCCTATGACTAGTGGTCAGGTTGAAAGGAGCAACCAGAGCATTAAGAAGATCCTGGAGAAGACTGTTAACAGTCATAGGAAAGACTGGAGTCTGAAGTTGGATGATGTACTGTGGGCATATCGAACTGCCTATAAGACCCCCATGGGTACATCACCATATCAAATGGTCTACGGGAAACCATGTCATCCGCCCGTCGAGTTAGAGCATAGAGCTTATTGGGCTACAAAGTTTCGAACTTTGATTCCCAATCTTGTGGGAAGCATCGACTACAAAGCAGCTATACATGAGCCGGACGAATTCGTACTTCGTGCCTATGAAAGTGCCAGGGTTAGTAAAGATAAGATGAAGCTACTCCACGATGCTAAGATTAAGAAAAGAGAATTTCATGTCGGCGAACAAGTTCTTCTATACAATTCTAGGTTACATCCGTTTCCCCGGAAAGTTAAGGACACGTTGGTCCGGCCCTTTCGAGATTCTCCAAATCATTCCGGGAGGCGTTCTAGAACTTCGTGGTTATAGTGGTGAACCGTTTCGAGTCAACGGTCAAAGGTGCAAACACTATATTGGTGAACCCAAAGAGACATCTTTGATTGTTAAATTTCTCGACATTCTCGGATGTGGTGTTACTCGTGTCGAAGAGTTTGACGAGTTATCACCGACTTGTTCTCCGAGGATGACGGTAGTGATCCGTCCGAAGAAGTTCTAGCAGGTAGTGCCGATATGGAAGAGTTTGAGAGGGAGCGACAACTTAAACGTCATCGAGGAGTCGGAGGAGAAAGAACACAACCACGGGGAAACTTAAGAAGGTTTGGAGAGCTTTCAAAGATTTCACCCCATGTGTGAGATGTTGTTTCGCAGCCCACACTACGGATCGAGCTTACACGAGGTAGTGGCCGGCGTAAAGGTTAAATGGCCCGATCCAGTTGAGCTTACAATGTGTCGAGCTAACGACATTAACCAAAAGCGCCACTAGGGGCAACCTAGATATCGTTCTTTTAGTTGTTTTGTTTTATGCTTTGATAGTATTAGTATTTAAGTTTAGTTTATTCGCTTTTAGCCTTATTAAGTTTTTGTTTTTATCCGTCGTTAGTTGTGCTTCCTAGATATGGATTTCGGTGTTCAGCCAGAGGAGTTTCCTTTCCTTAGGAGGATTCCACTCATTACTGTAGATGACGGACCGGGAGGAACCATCGTTTTGCACGTAGATTTTGACATTAGTACCCGCGTCAAGACGGTCACCTATGTTCTTATTGTTCCCCGTTGTTCGGGAGGTGGAGACTTTACTACTGAGGAGTTACAGGCAGCTCTAGGACGTCCTTACACCATCCTCAATGATCCGATGCTGACAGACTTAGCGCTAGTGCTGCAAGCTGAGCACTTTCGAGGTGTTGATGTAGCTGGTGAGGACTGGGGTTTACAAGATGAGTATGACTTCCCTCCGGCGATTGACATGCTCCGCCGTCTCATTCGAGTGATCGATTGGTCGGACATTTATGATGACTAGCGTTCTTAGGATGTTTCGTCGAGCAAACGACGTAAAACAAAAGCGCTGAGTGGGAGGCAACCCATCGTTTTCCATCCGTTTTTATTTATTTTCTAGTAATTTTATGTACTTCATTTGATTTTTATTTGTATTTTTGAAGTTTTATATAAGTTTAATAAGAAGGGCAAATTTTGAATTTGATTTGTATGGAAGTTTTATAATTTTTGCACTTAAATCGCTTGGACGCCCGTCCGTAACTCGGACGCCCGTCCGCCTTGACCAATTTTAGGACGAGCGTCCACTAAGCCTCGGACGCCCGTCCGCTTTATTCCCTCCAATCTCGTATGTGATTCAAAATCTTGGACGAGCGTCTAATAAACCGGACGCCCGTCCGTTCATCCGTCTTTCCGGTGGACGCCCGTCCACCGAGTTGGACGAGCGTCCAACCTCTCGTCTTTATATACCCCTTCATCGAGTGAACCCTCACTTTTCGAATTTCAAAAATCAAAAACGGGTTCTCTCCCTCCTTTTGCCCTAAAATCGTCGATTCTACACCGTTTTGGGCGATTCAAAGTGCTACAGCCGCCCTTGATACCCTCTCTTTGATTTTCATAACCAAATCCCCCAAAACACGATATTTTTGGAGAATCGACCCCATTGCAGTCCGACTTTTGTGAAGAAAAATTTGATTTTGGAGGTCATTCTTGTGTTGTTTGGACTCATTTTCACCTCAATCAACATCTACTCACCCTACTCGGTAAGTTAGTAACAACTTTTCTAGATTTCATTCACGTTTTTGTGAGTTCGATCTTTGGGTCGGCTCGTTTTCTTGAATGTCACCTTAATTTGTTTTTTTTTTTTTTTTTTTTTTTTTTTCTCTCGGTTTTGGTGTTTCTTTCTCGCTTCGTTTTGGTGATATGGTGTTGTGATGGGTAATGAATGGATTGTTTGGTGATGGTTATGGTGGTGGATGTGGTTTGGTTGTTTTGAAATCCCGCTTTGGATGTTAAACGGGTAACTTTTGTGCACATTAGGATTGTTTGGTTTAGACTAGGCGTGGAAATGGTTCATAAGAAGGCAGTTGTGAAGAGGCATGGTAAGGAAGTGGCCCGGGAGGCGGGGAAAAAGCGTAAAGAGATTGACCCCACCTTAGTTGATCCTAACCGGGGTGTGAGTATTCGTGAGCAACCTCCTAGAGCCACCCAAACTAGGGCGACCTTAAGAGATGAGCCAACCTCGGAGTCTGAGACGGATGATGATGTGCCTTTGGTACGGATGCCTAGAGTTCAGAGAGGTGGAGGTTCGTCTAGGGCTGAGGAGACTGTCGATGCTCCCCGGGAAGAGGAACCAGTTGCACCTAGGGCAGCCCCTCCTAGAAAGAAGTCTAAAACCGTTGCCCCGATGCCATTGCCTCGTCGATTCGTGAACCCTAGAGCCCATGCAGTTTATACTAAACATTACTTTTCCAGAAACATGTTGGTTGAGAGGGCTATTTTGGAGGTGAAGGTCGATCCGGGGTTCGTTAAGTTGCTTAAGGATAGGAAATGGGAAGCCTTGATGACAATCCCGACTACCCCGGTGAATAGCTCCCTAGTTCGGGAATTTTATGCAAACTGTTCGGAAACCGACTTGGGGACAAAGGTAGTCGTGGTTCGAGGGGTAGAAGTTCCCTTTACACCGGAGGTGATTAATCGAAATACAACTTAGCGGCTTTCGAGGGTCGGGATTATAAGGAGGAGATTGTGCATGTACGTAGTTTGGGACAGATCCTTTGGAGGAGTTGAGATTGAGAGTTTGCCCGGATGTGGCCCGGACGTTGAGACCGGGAGGAGACCGGAAGGAGTTGGTTACCACGGCCCGGACGGAGGATTGGAAGGTCCAAAGTGTCGATTCATTCGTAATCGGTTGTTGCCTAAGAACAACTTGACACATTTTCATATAGGTGACCCGGGCATGTTGTATGCGTTGACATTTGGCTTGAATGTGGATGTGGGACGTGCATTGTATGACGAGATCTCGATCAATCGAAGGTTTATACACGGAGCTTGATCGTCCCTCACTTGATCCACGCTTGTGTCTCGATGCCGGTGTGCCCGAGTTTGGGGCGGATCATAAACCGAAGAACCCTAGGCCTATACAAAGGAAAAGAGTAAGCCCTCGGGACATTCTGAGCCGGAGGCACCTCCGGAGCTTGGTTCATCGGCAACGCCTCGTGCATCCTCCCTTCCTCCTTTATCTCCCGCCGTCAGGATGCGGTTAAGCATGGCCAATAGTTTCCGGGAATGGCTCGGTGAAATTCGGGATACACAGAACAACATTTTGACGATTCTTCAGTGCATCTGTGAGGGCCGGCAGCCGAGGGATGACAGGATCTTCAATCCGAGGTCCGTTGATTTTCTTTTTACTGATGAGATTGAGCAGGTCATTGCGGATGCTCTACACGACTCTGAGTCATCTTCAGATGAGGAGCAGCCTGACTCGGCAGCTAGGGCTACGGCACCACCTTCTGGACCCTCCTCTGATCCTCCAGCTGATGATTCTGCGGCACCGAGCCAACCTTGATCTTATTTATCTATTTTCACGTTGGTTGTTTTGTATTGACATTTTTACTTATACGGTTCGTTGTAATTTTGATATTGCTACTATTTATTTTCAATGGATCATGTAAGCCATAAGGCGCGCGTACTTTCATTTCAACCGTGTTTCAACTTTCTCGGATGTATTGTGTGCTATCACTTTGCTTTCTTTTATTTCGATTCTCTTTTCATGTTGGTATGACTCCCCGTTTTCCCCGAGATGGTTCCCTGTTGTCTAAGATGTGCAGGTATCTACATTGTCTGGTTACGCATTCTTGATATCATTATGAAGGCTCCGGCCTGACCAACGATTCAAGTTTCGATTTAAATCGCCTAAGTCTTTTCCTTTTTCTTTCGTTTTGCACAACATGAGGACATGTTGATTTTTAAGTGTGGGGGAGGGGATTGTTTCGATATGTATCTACACATTGGCTTAATTCGTAATGTTTCTATGCAAACGAGCTAAAATTTTTAAAATTTTCCGACACTGTTGTTTTTGTTTTGTCCCGAGTAGGCAATTCGATTCAATGTTCGCTACTTTTATGATCATTTAAGCTATGTATCATATATTTGGTAAATTAGATGTTTCACCTGACACTATTTTTCACGAGCCATAGTGAATGATGAGCTAATTTATAAAGTTATACCCCTTTTGGATTAGTAGTTTTTGATTATCTCGTAAGTCATGTGCTTAGTGCTACGTATATATCGTGAGATTTATGATAGTTTGTATTTAGATCCGAAGTATGATATACTGTGAATATCTAAGGTTTGAATGTGATAAGTAACACGTAACCTATTGTCAAAGTGAAAAAGTTGAATTAATATGAAGAATTATTGGGTGTGTCGAAAGCTAGTCGATGATTTGAGTGAGGTAGGGTATACCACGTATGTCCTATACCACTATGATGACTAAAAGCTCACGACAATCGAAGAAGTCGCCTTATGATTGGAGTAAGGTAGGGTATTATCTCGAAATGTCCTATTCTCGCTATGACAGGCAAGAGCTCATTTCGATGTGTGTTTTAAGCGAAAAGTTAAATCAACCGATAAAGTGTTATGAAATGTATATAAGACTAAGTTATCGTCGCCTTATCCCCAAGATAAACCGACAGATATGTTGTAGGGATTGTCCTCTCGAGTATTTCGTAAAGGCCCTAGATATATTCGATCATTCTTTTCGGGATATATCACGTTTGTAGGGTGCATCTTATGAGTGTCCTTTATTACTAGTCTACAAGGGGGTATTAGCTAGTTTTGCTTTGAGTTTCTCGAGTTTGGATATAGTGGAAGTTTATTATGGCTATGCACACGCACAAGGGTGAACTTCGATTTAGTGGATATGTGTTATGCACGTTTAGATGCCCGTTTTTCTCTCGAGCCTAACTTTTGTTTTGTTTTGCTCGGGACGAGCAAAAGCTTAAGTGTGGGGGAGTTGTTAAGGGTGAATTTATACGATTTATAACGCTATATTCTACGATATTTTTCCCCGTAATTGTACTAAATTGCATAAGAAACGAGGGTTTAATGGATATATTGAGCAAATGATATTTTAGAAGAGTTAATCGCAAAATAGGTTGATTTATGTGTTTTAATTGTGATTTTATGATTATTGGAGCATTATTACATTTTGCGATGTTTTTATGTGTTATAGGTACATGTTTGAGGCTCAAAAGATGATCAAAGGTTGATTAAGTTCGAGCTAATTGATGATAAAAGAGATAATGAAGAAGTGGGATAGAGATAGAAGAGATAAAGATAAATAAATCAAAATCGATCATATCAAACCGCGGCCCGTAATCTCCGTCCAGTGGACGGGCGTCTGGTGTAATTGAACGAGCGTCCAGGATGTCATCTTTGATTCAGGAAGTTTGGACGCTGGAGTGGACGCCGTCTGGACGAGCGTCTGGTCATGACTCGGCCCGATTCGAAGTTTTATTGAAGAGTGGACGGGCGTTCAAGGTTTCAGACGGGCGTCCGGTGGCCGACTTAGCAGAACCGACTTTGAAATCTATATATAGTCGGCTGTTTTCTCCACAAAAGAGGATCATACACACATCATTCAAAACCCTAAACCTAGGGGCGGCTTTAGGCTGCGTTTTTCATCTTTTTATTCCTATTTTTATGCTCTTAGTTTAGATTAAACATTAGTTACTTTTTATGCATCGTTTCGCAAATTTGAGTTGCCGAGGATGTTCGTAGGCTAAAAGCTTCATCAAACGAGTATTGTGAAGCCGTCCAACAATTGTTGATTTCGTTTTCTTCGATTATACTGTGAGTTTTTAATAAAGGTTGTTTCTTATTCATGCTTATTCATGTTTAATTTGCTTTTATATCGGAAGATATGCATGTGTTGATTGTTTATTGTTGATGGAAGTCTTAATAAACCCTAGATCACCATGAATAAGAATAGTAATTCGAATCTATCATAACGGAAGTTAATAGGTCTGATTACTAGATTATAAACACAAAGTTTGCACCTTTGGTTATTTAACGCGTTAATCTTACATCGGAAGATAGTAGATTGATAGATGAACTTTCTAAGGAATTAGGGTTCATGTTTAGGTAAGGTGAATCACAACCTGAATAAAAACTGCAATATAATCGAGATAGGGAATCAATGCTTGTTGGATAGGTGGATCAATCCTCGTTTGCTCGTTATAAATTTGATTTAAATCCTTAAAAGCTTGAATTTGTCTAGTTAGTTTACTTTTATCTGCACCTTAGATTAGTTAGTTTAAATTGGTTCGCAGCCCGTATCTTTCCTGGCTTTAGATCATCTCTTCTGTCCAGTTTTACGTTTTAGTTAAGTTTAATTTACAGTATTCGTTTAGTTTTATCCGTTATTTAGCTTAGTAATCGTGACATAGGTTAGTTAGATAAAAACTAGAAACCACAATCGTTTAGTTCCCCGTAAGATCGACCCGGCATTAACCGCTATTACTACGATCCTTATACTTGAGGTTAACCGGATTATTACTTGTTTATTTTGTGTCGATAAAATCCGTGACAAAATCCTTTTGGGGCAGATATCGCCCAGGTTCTCATGACCACCCTGGTTTTCGATTAAGTGACCCTACTGGGGGGTTTTTGACAAAGTGATTCTAACGGTGGAGAGAGACCAAGACAAACTGGTGGATTTGTGCCTCAATTCAACAAGTCTGGTGGTTGGGAAGCATCCATGGATAAAATGAGCTCAATTGTGACCGACACGGTCAATCAACTTAAAAAATCCTTGACTGAGCTGAATACAAACTTCACCACATATTGTCAGAAGAATGTTACAAGACTGGCCAATCAAGAAGCCTTAGTGCAGAATCTGTCGCATCAAGAGGGGCAAATTGCAGGACAAGTGTCAGCCCGTCCTCCGGGAGGATTGCCAAGTAATACTGAGAAGAACCCGAAGGACGTGAATGCAATCATGACTAGTAGCGGAAAGGAACTGCCTGGACCAGTTATAGCAACTGTCCAGAAGGATCAGGAAGCAGTCAGCAGCACAATGTAGTAGAATCAGAGAGAAAAAGAGAGGCCGGTAAACCGGGACACTACTCCGGTAAACCGAGAGTCTGAAAATTCAGTAGACAAGCAGGCAGAGCAGCAGCAGTCAGCAGGTAAGTCTTCATGAACTGTAACTATTAATCCTGCTACTTTACCCTATCCCCCTAGGAAATATAACCCTAATAATGATGATGCTCGTTATAAAAAGTTCATAGAGATGTTTAAAAAGTTGCAAGTGAATATACCTTTGGTAGAAGCTCTGGCCGGAATGCCTGAGTATGCGAAGTTCTTGAAGGATGCAATTTCTACCAAAAGAAAGTTATTAGACCTTGAGACTATTTGCCTTAACGAGGAATGCTTGGCAGTTTTGCAATGAAAACTGCCTCCTAAGTGTAAAGATCCAGGGAGCTTCCTCATACCTTGCACAATTGGAGGAGTATGCCTAAACAAAGCATTGTGTTATCTTGGAGCTAGTGTCAATCTAATGCCACTCTCCATCTTTCATAAGTTAGGCATGAAAGATTTGAATGAAAATTTTATAACCCTTCAACTAGCGGATAGGTCTATGAAGCAACCTTTTGGAGTGGTGGGGGATGTTTTGGTGAAAGTTGATAAGTTCGTATCGTGTGCTTTTCGGTGAAAAGCGCACGAAAAGCGTGGTATTTATTCCCCATAGACTTTGTGGTGCTGGACATGGAGGCTAACCACGATGTTCCATTGATCTTAGGAAGACCTTTCCTAGCAACGAGCAAGACATTGATAGATGTTCATAAGGGTGAGCTGATTCTGCGAGTGAATGAGGACAAAGTAGTGTTCAATGTGATGAATTCCATGAAGTATGCACAAGATGAAGGAGAAGCATGCTACATGCTAGATACCATAAACAAACTTGTTTTGGAATTATATCAGCAAGTGGCACTCTACCCTGAAGTAGCAGAGACTTTGCTCCTGAAGGAAGAAGAAAGTTATGAGGAGACCTGGCCTAGGTGTAGCGAAGGTCAAGTACGAGAAATAGAGCCTATATCTTCTGTGGATTTAGGAGGGACAATACATAGACCTTTGTGGCACAAGTTCTTTGACTTACAACTAACTGGTAAGATGCTAAGATCATCGCTAGAAGGACCACCAAGGAACATAACGTTGAAACCTTTGCCATCTCACCTGAAGTGCGTATACTTACAAGATGATACTCTTCCACTCATAATTTCATCGTTGCTATCACCTTTAGAGGAAGAGAAACTTTTAAGAGTACTGAGAGAGCACAAGGGAGCGATTGGGTGGACAATTGTAGATATTAGAGGAATAAGCCCATCGGTGTGCATGCATAAGATTTTTGTAGACCTAGAGAAGAAAGCGGCTGCACAACCACAAAGGAGGTTGATGCCACAACTAAAAGATGTTGTTAAGGAAGAGATTATAAAGATGTTGGAGATGGGAATCATTTTCCCAATTGCAGACAGTGAATGGGTAAGCCCAATTCATGTGGTTCCTAAGAAAAGAGGATTCACTATACAACCTAATGAGTTTGACGAATTAATCCCTGTGAGACTGATTACTGGACATCGAGTTTGCATTGACTTCAGGAAACTAAATGACACAACTCGTAAAGATCATTTTCCCTACCTTTCATTGACCTGATGTTGGAAAGATTAAGCGGTCATGCTTTTTATTGTATCTTAGATGGATATTCTGGTTACTATCAGATCCATATTGCACCCGAGGACCGAGAGAAAACAACTTTCACATGTCCCTATGGAACTTTTGCGTACAATCGCATGCCATTTTGATTATGTAATGCACCAGCAACTTTCCATGGTGGAGGATTTTCTAGAGATTATGTCATTATTTGCAGACATGGTGACAGATTTTCTAGAGATTTTCATGGACAATTTCTCTGTATGTGGAGATAGCTTTGATAAATGCTTGGACTATTTGAGTAAAGTGCTAAGGAGATGTGAAGAGACCAACCTTGTACTAAACTGGGAAAAAATGCCATTTTATGGTTACAGAAGTGTTGGGTCATAAGATTTCAAGAAGAGGAATGGAGGTTGACAAGGCAAAGATAGAGGTAATAGAGAAGTTACCCCCTTCAACAAACTTAAAGACGTTGCGAGCCTTTCTTGGCCACGCAAGATTCTATAGGAGATTCATCAAGGACTTCTCTAAAGTTTCTAGGCCTTTGACAGAATTACTTGCAAAGGATGTGCCTTTTGTGTTTGGAGAAGAATGTAAGAAAGAATTCAACACACTAAAGCAAATGCTTATAACTACCCCAATTCTGGTAGCCCCAGATTCGAACAAACCTTTTGAGCTTATGTCTGATGCAAGCGACATGGCAGTTGGAGCAGCCCTAGGACAAAGGGAGGATAAAATCTTTAAGCCTATCTATTTCACCATTCATACCCTTAACAATGCCCAGAGGAATTATGCTACTACAGAGATGGAACTCTTAGCTGTTATCTTTGCATTTGACAAGTTTCAACCTTATCTGATAGGATCAAAATTCACTGACCATGCCGCTTTGAAATACCTTTTAAACAAGCAACACTCCAAGCCAAGATTGTTAATATGGATTCTACTCTTACAAGAGTTTGATGTTGAGATTAAAGATAAAAAAAGGATCTGAGAACCAGGTGGCTGATCACCTGTCGAGATTAACTTTACTGGAAGAAGAGCAACAGACTGAGATCAGGGAGAACTTTCCTGATGAACAACTTTTTTCCGTCTCTGTGGTAGCTCGAGTTGAATCTCAGCCCCGACAAAATACATCAAGAGTAGGCAAGGTATACCCTTGGTTTGATAATATTGTCAATTATCTAGTAGGAAAGTACCTACCACCGGAATTCATGAATACGGATACGAAGAAGTTCTTCACGTATCTAAAGCATTATCATTGGGACTATCCCTACCTATACAAGCTATGACCTAATGCCATTCTTAGGAGATGCGTCCATGATGATGAGATTCCAAGTATTTTGCACCTATGTCATTCAAGAGAAGCTGGAGGTCACTATGGGCCAGACAAGACAGCCGCAAAGGTACTTAAGTGTGGATTCTATTGGCCAACAATTCATAAATCTGCTTACAAGTTTACACGAGCCTGTCATTCCTGTCAAATGACTGGTAACATTTCTAAGCGGAATGAGATGCCTCTGCAGAGTATCTTAGAAGTGAAGTTATTAGATGTATGGGGAATTGATTTTGTTGGGCCTTTCACATCGTCAGAATCAAATCATTACATCCTGGTAGCAGTTGATTATGTTTACCAATAGGTAGAGGCAGTGGCCTCACCTAATAATGATGCCAGGGTTGTCCTGAGGTTTCTTAAGAAAAACATTTTGACGAGGTTTGGAGTGCCCAGAGCCATAATTAGTGATGGAAGGAGTCATTTCTGTAATAGTTTGTTTGAAAAATTGATGATGAGATATGGGGTTTGACATAAGATTGCAGCAGCATATCACCCAGACAAGTGAACAAGTGGAAGTCACGAATAGAGAGATTAAGAGGATCTTGGAGAACTGTGAATCCCACAAGGAAAGATTGGTATTTGAAATTAGATGACGCTCTTTGGGTGTACAAAACAACTTATAGGACCACGATTGGGATGTCACTTTACATGATAGTGTTTGGAAAAGCATGTCATTTACCGGTAGAACTCGAGCATCGAGCGCTGTGGGCTACGAGATTTCTAAACATGGATGAGAATTTAGCCAGTGAAAAGAGAATTCTAGAGTTGAATAGATAGGAGGAATTTAGAATTCAAACGCATGAGAATGCAAATATTTTCAAGGAGAGAACAAAGCGTCTACACGATAAAAGGATTCTGAACCGCACATTTCAAGTTGGAGATAAAGTGCTGGTTTATAATTCGCGTCTTCGTCTTTTTCCTAGGAAACTGAAGTCTAGATGGTATGGACCACATGTATTCACGAAAGTTTTCAATTCAGGTGCGTGTGAAGTTAGGAATGAATACTCTGGGTAGACTTTCATAGTAAACAGCCACAGGCTGAAGCATTACCTAGAGAACAAGTATAACCCTTAGTTGGAAGTCTTTACGTTGACGGACCTGAAGTACGAATAAAGGAGCCATATTAGTACTGTCGAGCTGGCGACTATAAACTCAAAACTATTTCTAAACCCTTATTTATTGCTTTTGTTTATTTAAGTTATATTGAGTCAATAAAGTAGCATGACAATCGCAAAGTTTTTTTCATCACATATATTTTCGGTCATCTGATTAGAGATATTTGTGGTTTTTCCTTCACGATTCTCATGTGATAACCTCGTAAAAAATTTCGCGTCTTGCTTAGGCCAATAAAGAATAAAGTGGCTTAAACTGTTTTTGAGCATTCCTCCGGTATGCATAATTACCACCACCTTATTTTCTTATTGCCCTTCGCATGTTACTCAGAGTTTTTTGAAGTATTTTGGAAAGCAGGTAACAACTTGGAAGATGAATGACCTAGGAGCCAATGATTCTGCTCCAGGATTCACTTTGACTCAGACGATCAATTACAAAGCTAAGTACATTTTCTCTTCTTTATTATTTGTCATTGGGGACAATGTCTATAATAAGTGGGGGGTAGGCGTCTTAGCCGGGTAGTCAAAAGAGGGAATAATTTTGAAAATTTAACACTGTTTTTAGCTTGCTATTTGCACGTTTTTGAGTAATGAAGCAGTAGAAAAGGAGCCCAAGTTCAATTTGAAGTGAGCTATAGCATATTCAATTTAGTATGGAAGAATGAGCATATGTTATGTTGCATGAAGTAATAACTTATTGATTATTATTCTGTCATTGCAATCAACATTTGAGCACATAATCTGAGTGAGAAGTGTTTAAGATCAGATGATGAATTGTTTTAACCGGGAATCATGATTTGTTTGTCTATATACTTTAACAAATTTTTGTAAGACGAGGGAAGGAACTTGAATGCCACAAATGGTAACCGGGACAAATGGGCTTATGAGAGAAAGAGAAAAAAGTGAGAAAATCTGCCAGAAAAGTAAAAAAAAATTTGAAAAGAAAAAAATATGCAATAAAGGCAGTGAAGGAAGCGAACTCGTGTAAAAAGGGCACGGCCCTTGCATAAAAAGAGACATAAGAGGACTTAGAGCGAAGCTCATTTCCCGAGTCTGCCCGACCCGATTAAGGTACCATGTTGTGTAACCAAGTCTGAAGGCAAGATGAGCGAGTGTATGCGCAGGTAAGTTAATATTGTGGGGTTAATACAACTTGATTCTCCTCATGAACGCACTATCACGACTGATTCATCACACGACACATTGATGCGTGATAAGTAGTGATTAATGGGAAGCTTATGATTGTGGCTTAATCTATGTTCTGCTGGAAATATTTATTGAATATGTGGTAGTTGATGGAGATTTATCTTGGAGGTACATTCCGCCTTGATACTCTGCTCGAGGACGAGCGAAAGGCTAGTGGGGGTAGTTGATGACGGTTAAAATAGTCTATCCTACGACATCAACATTTTATCCATTATGAGCTAAAAATAATTGTTTCGACCTATAAATATAAACCATTTGATTATTTTCAAGATACAAAATATTGGACTGAGCATTGAGGACGAATCTGGAGTGGACTGAACGAAAGGAATGGGCCTAGGGTATTCCAGAACATTCCAAGCTAAGTAGGCATAGAAAAAAGGATAAAATTGCCTTCGGTTTATCGAGGATAGGCACTGACTTACCGAGGTTCTAGATCTTTCCGAAACGCGTGCCTTACTGATTCTTCTTGTTTATCCGTACGGGGAACCTTGGTCGGCCGGGAGGTTTTCTAAAGATTGGGAAAAACCTCTACAGATTTAGCCGATCAAAAGAAGAAGATATCCGAGCTGAGGCAGGCCCGATGCTAGCTCAGAGCTGCCGCCGACCTCAAGGATAGGGTGATGAAGGTTCTCTAGGATCAACTTCTTGCCATTGAAGAGGAGCTGAAGTCCGTGTGGGACCAATTAGCTGCGGAGCCGAGGTGTAGGGAGCAAGCCGTGGCTGAGCTCCTAACAAAATTGTCAGAAATTGAGGCTGCCATTCCAGTTTGGTGTGCTGAAGACATTCGAGATCGGCTTTGGGGGAATTTGATAAAGCTTTGAAGGTGCTGCTCATCCCTGTCTTAAACCACGGTTACACTCAAGGTGTGGATAAGGCGATGATCCAATTTCCTCCCCTTGTTGTGGATGATCTCCCCAAGAAGGTCCTATGATGAACGTGTGAAGTATTTCAAGGCGGTGGTGGACTGATCACACTAAAAATGGTACTATAAATCATACCTTTATTTACTCCGAATTGTGCTAAATTGACTAGTGATCATCAGAATATGTCATGAAATACGTAACAATTGCCTAATACCGGTTCCTTGGGTAGTAATTCTGCATCTATACATTTTATCCCGATATTTGGTACCATTTTGGTTTGCTTTATATGATTTTTAGGATACCATATTATGGGCTAAAGAGAGCTGGATCCGGATTAAAGATGAAGACATTGGTCAAAAGTTAGAAGAAGTCTCAAGACGAAGACTGTTGGTCCAGAATAAGAGAAAAAACAGCCCGTGGCAGCGGAAACCCTAGCCACAACCACGGCGGCTTGGATGACAAAAAAAGAAGAAGACATGATTTGTGATTAAGCGGTTAGGTTAAATCAACTAGGTCAGTTTTACAGTCTATAAAAAGGCTGTGTATGTTCATTGTAATATGTGCATAGATACCATACTTTATATCAAATATTTTCTTCTATGAAATAAAAGTGATTATTGGCATTTAAAGTTTGTTGCTTGGTTATCTTCTCTAATCAATCGACTAGCTTGAGTTGATCAAGCTAGATCCGCCATTGATAGAGGTATGAAGCTTTGAACGTTCCTTCATATTTTAATCATGGTAGATTTAGTAAGATTAACGTGTTGTAATTGATATGCGTGTCTAAACGAATCATAATTAATTAGAGTAATCAGAACAGAACGATGTAGATTTCAGAATTAGGAACCACCATCGCCGGTCCTGCGATGGTCTATATTGCAGCCGCGACAACTTAGGTCCCCCTAATCTAAAGATTCGGCGTCAGCTACGTTGATCGACAAATTTAATTAACAATGGTTAGATCTGGCCAATTCGCTTATTGTATTCATAAATTAACATGAAGGAATTGCAAGGTGAAGTGTTAGTTTGGACATAGTCTGGTCAATCCCTATGAACGTGCTAGTCAATCCATGATAGCTGCTTAGGGAGGTACTCGGTCTGCGCCGGCAATCTCTAATACTTAGTGTGTGAGTTAATACAACCAACGAAGGAGGTTAACTGCACATGGACGTCTAATGTCCTTTCAATAGAAGTAGATAAGATTAGGAGAATGCACCCGTAGCTAAAACTGAATTAGAAAACATTCTGGTTAGTCTAGGAAATTATGTGGAAAGGTGGGCATAAAGATCATGGCACCAAGTTAGGAGATTGGGGAGGAGAGATACACCAATTACCTTTTCTGCATTTATGTTGGTCAAGGGGTTTTGATTGATCAAAAAGAAGAATCTACTTCAACCACCATTATTTGTCTTCTTGTCTGGAATTTGTGTCTATTATCCATGTTGCATTATCTCTGTGGGATCAACCTTGACTCGCATCTACTATAGTGCGGTTGACCTAGTACATTTGCTAGTATGACGTGCGTATTAGTGGATTACACGTGATCAAGTTTTTGGTGCCGTTTCCAGGGATAATGGCAAATGTGGATAATACATTCATTAAATCTGGATAAGAATTATTCGTTTGTTATTTAGTTTTTTTAGTTAAGAGTCTGTTCTGTATTAAACATGCACCATTTTACGATTAGAAATAGGGAAACAATTTCCGGTGCTGGGAAATTCCCTACCGCAGCCTTCAAAATCTATGAGTCTGGTCCTGATCACTTCTTTGTTTTTATGTGTTCATCCAGGTATGTTACTAGTTAGTAGGTCCGCAACAATTGTGTTTAAGCCCAGTGTTAACGGTGATTTTTACGGTTTATATGACTTTATTTCGTAACAATTTCCTTCGTGTTTTACTAATTTTTATAGAAAATTAGGTGTTTAATGGATTTATTGAAAGAATGCTATGGAAATCATTAAAGTGCATAATCGAGCTTATTACGTGATTTTATTAGCGATTTTCTATCGATATGTGTGGTTCTACATTTTGCACGTTTCTATTATCAGCAGGTACATTTGCATGGCATAGGATGAGCTAAAAAAGATATTCAATTGAAGGTTAAATAGAAGGAGAAAGATGCAAGTGAAACTTGGAATGAAGATTTGGAAAAGCTGAACGAGCGTTTATCCCCGTCCAGGATGGACGGGCGTCTGATACAGAGGACGGGCGTCCAAGAGGAGCTGTTGGATTCAGGAAAGCATGATTTTTACCGAACTAGCGTCCAAAATTACATAGGACGGGCGTCTGATCAAGTTCGGCCCGACTCGAAGATTTCAAGAAACTAGGACGGGCGTCCATCCTATTAAACGGGCGTCCAGTAGCCGACTTAGTTAAACCGACCTTGATTCCTATAAATACAACGCAGCATCTCAACCCTAGGATGATCAGAATATTATCATATCATATATAAAACCCTAATTCGAGCTAGAGGCAGGCTCGGTCGACCGAGTGCCCCTGCTCGGTCGACCGAGGGTTAGATTAGGTTTTTTTTGTTTCGCTTTCTTTCTAGATTGTAACGATGCTGATCGGAGGCTGAGCAGTCTGTTCAAGCTCTGTGAAACCGTTTCAGCAGGTTCTTTATTTTCAATCTTTGGTTTATTTTGTGATTTTAATTAAAGTCGTATCTTTTCTATATGCTTATTATTGTTATGCAATTTAAATCGAGAGATGTATTGCTGTTGATGTTTACTATGTGACGAGAGTCGGTGTAAACCTAGATCACCATAGGAAAGATTGGATCTTTAACCTAAAAATAACGAGAGTTGTTAGGTTAGAAATCTAGGTTGCTAGATTGAATAAATCTTACACCTTGGTTATGAAAGCGTTAATCTTTAAGGTTTGAGAGATGACGAGATTAATAGACGAACTATCTAAGAGATTAGAAATTCATACTTTTGATAGGTGAATCACAATTTTAGTTAAATCTTCACAAGATAACCTTAGAGAGGAAATTGAGGGTTGCGGGAACGGTGGATCGTTGTTTAATCACCATGATCATCGTTACAACTTTATAGTTGTTTATTGTTTTCTTTTCTAGTTTATAGTTTAGATTTAGGTTTCGCAACTATCTTTCCTGGCTTTGGATTGACAACCCTCGGTCCAGTTTATTGTTTTTTTCCGTTTTCGTTTCTAGTTATTTCTCGTGACAATTTAGAAAAATTAAGAACTAGACCAACCTCGATTCCCTGTGATTCGACTCCGGTTTTTAATCGCTATACTACGATCCCTGCACTTGGGGTAAACCGGATTTATTTTATTACTTGTTTATTTTTCATTAGATAAAATCCGAGACAAGTTTTTGGCGCTGTTGCCGGGGAATCGGTACGGTTGTCTAGTTTTATTAATTTTTCTGTTTTTTTGTTACTAACTTTTCGTAGGTAGATTTATGTTTCTTATTTTTTTCCGTACCTTTTTCTGTTTCTTTATCTTTTCTATAAAAAAAAAAAAAAAAAAAGAGAAAGTTGTTTTGTTTGCTAGGGTTTCTGAGGTTTTGAATTTACTGACGTGGTAACTAGGGTGAGAGTCAAACGAGGGGTCGAGTTTCTCTTTATTGTGCATCACGCTAGGGCCAGACGAGCGTTTGTCCTTTCCAAACGCCCGTCTGCTCTGTGTGGTTCCAAACGTGCGTCCATAAGGAGTGGACGCCCGTCCGACCAAACGCACCGATCCCCGTATATGTTTTGAGAGCACCAGACGAGCGTCTGTCTTGTCCGAACGCCCATCCAGTGCATCAGTTTTTAGTGAATAGAATTTGATTTTGATACATGCTTCCGTTATTTGACATGGATGTTTTAATGTGAGCTTTTGTGGCCTTTATATATGCGTAGATGTTCTGTTCTATCACCTTTATGGTTATTTCTCCATCTATTGCGGTCCATGTTGAGTGATTGTTTGTGTTTCGAGTCTGCTGATGTGGCATGGCTTCTTTATTTTACATCCCCCATGAATCTATTGCATACTTTTGGTATGTGGACCAGGTCCCATGCAGGTTTTTCGTTGTTTTCTGTTTCTATGACTTTGGGTACATGGGAAGCGCTTATGAGAGGATGTCACGAAATTTATTCACGAAATTCAGTAAGGCCCTATTACTGGTGACACTGGAGCACCCAGCTAGACGTGATTCTACTATGATTTATGCTGTTCCTTTCGTAGTCTATTTAGGGTGTTAGGGTTGTTTAGGGGTTGGCTTTTCTGATGTGATTCATCTGTGCTTTAGTTGAAGCTACTGTCGGTTTTCCGTTGCTATTATTTTCTGATGGATCTTAAGGCACGTCTACACTTGTCTATCGAGCCTCTGTGGCTTTATTTAGAAGACGTTTGTATATTTGACCTTCCTTCTGTAGTTGACATGTTTCATCGCTTAGTCCGAATTATAGATTAGGGCGACATCTATGGGAATTAGTTGGGCTAGCATTTTCTTTATTTTCTTTTTGCCTTATTAGTATAGTTGCATATCACTTAGTTGCATTGTGTTATATTCTGATTTCTTTCATTTAGTGCATCTAGCCCTGCTACTTTGTAGTGTCCTCTGTTTACACTTTCAGTTGGAGTTTGATATTTCTGTATGCACATGTTGGACCATATTTGTATTGTAAGCCTCTGTGGCTTTATATTTGACGCTTAGATGCCCTGTGTTTTCTCTGTGTGGTGATTTTTCCATCTGAGCAATTATATCATGTGCTTATGTCTTGTCTATCATTATTTTTGCATGTGATATTCCCCTTGTGTCCCCCGAGATATTACCATGTTTGTTCAAGTGTGCAGGATATTTTCGGTTGCAATTGTGAGCTTTTAAACGATGTCGGTTTTCCGGTGGATGGTCCACAGTCTACTGATTTCTTCAAGCATTTCTGGATCTGACTCATGACCACTTCCAGAATTGCCAAATTCGAACTACAATCAGCTAAGTTTTTCTTATTCTGCACAACATGAGGACATGTTGTTATTTAAGTGTGGGGGAGTAAGGGATTGGTTGTTTGTACCTACAAAATGTGCTTAGTTTATTATGCTTATTATGCTTACCACCATTCTTCAAAAATTCAAAAAATTTCAATTTTTTTTTAAATATAAAAAAAACATCCGTCCCGAGCATGAGTTTATTTTGGCTTACTTACTTGTTATATTCCCATACTTGTGCTAAGTTGACTAGTATTTTAGCATAGACCTTTGATAAATAAGCCTTTACTCGAATTCTTTTCACGTAAGCCTCTTCGATGACGAGCTGAACTTAGGAAAATGTACTCATTTTAAACCGATGATGTTTGATTCTGGTTATCGGACTGTTCGCTTAGTGATAATGTCATGGAAATTGTAATATGTGCGTAGTTGGAATTAAAGTAGGAAGTATCGTGAATATACCAAAGCCTGAATGTGATAAGCGAAACGTAACTACTGTGCTTTGGAAAAGTTGTTTTAAGAAAAATATATGAATTAATAGGGTGTGTCGGAAGCTGGTCGATGATTTGAGTGCGGTAGGGCGTACCACGAATGTCCTATACCACTATGATGACCAAAAGCTCACGACAGTCAGAAGAAGCTGCCTTATGATTGGAGTAAGGTAGGTCATATCTCGAATGTCCTATTCTGCTATGACAGGCAAGAGCTCATTCTGATGTGTGTATAAATGTGAAAGATTATTAAATCAACTTACATAAGGAATTTGGTATGAATAAGTGAAAGACTTAGTTATCGCCTACCTTATCCCCAGTATAGGCCAAGGTATATGTTGTAAGGAATATCCTCTGGGTACAAATGAAAAGATTTCGAAAACACATGTATTACTCTAGTCATGACGTGAGTAGTTTGTAGGGCGTATGTATGGTCAGATTGATTCATTATCAGTCTTAAATGGGTATTTGTTGGTTAGCTTGAATTTAATTGTCAAGTGTGGAATCGGTGGAAGTTGAAGAAGGCATTGCACACACTACACATTCGAGTAATCGTTTATTGCATGGGATGTATGTTTTTGATGCTAGTCGACCAGTTGTGATTTGATATATGGGATTTTATGTGGTTCACTGTTCAAGTAAGTCCATGGTTTTCTTGTTTTGTTTTGCTCGGGACGAGCAAAAGCTAAGTGTGGGGGAGTTGTTAACGGTGATTTTTACGGTTTATATGACTTTATTTCGTAACAATTTTCTTCGTGTTTTACTAATTTTTATAGAAAATTGGGTGTTTAATGGATTTATTGAAAGAATGCGTATGGAAATCATTAAAGTGCATAATCGAGCTTATTACGTGATTTTATTAGCGATTTTCTATCGATATATGTGGTTCTACATTTTGCACGTTTCTATTATCAGCAGGTACATTTGCATGGCATAGGATGAGCTAAAAAAGATATTCAATTGAAGGTTAAATAGAAGGAGAAAGATGCAAGTGAAAGTTGGAATGAAGATTTGGAAAAGCTGAACGAGCGTTTAACCCCGTCCAGGATGGACGGGCGTCTGATACAGAGGACGGGCGTCCAAGAGGAGCTGTTGGATTCAGGAAAGCATGATTTTTACCGAACTAGCGTCCAAAATTACATAGGACGGGCGTCTGATCAAGTTCGGCCCGACTCGAAGATTTCAAGCAACTAGGACGGGCGTCCATCCTATTAAACGGGCGTCCAGCAGCCGACTTAGTTAAACCGACCTTTATTCCTATAAATACAACGCAGCATCTCAACCCTAGGATGATCATAATATTATCATATCATATACAGAAAACCCTAATTCGAGCTAGAGGCAGGCTCGGTCGACCGAGTGCCCCTGCTTGGTCAACCGAGGGTTAGATTAGGTTTTTATTTTGTTTCGCTTTCTTTCTGGATTGTAACGATGCTGATCGGAGGCTGAGCAGTCTGTTCAAGCTCTATGAAACCGTTTCAGCAGGTTCTTTATTTTCAATCTTTGGTTTATTTTGTGATTTTAATTAAAGTCGTATCTTTTCTATATGCTTATTATTGTTATGCAATTTAAATCGAGAGATGTATTGCTGTTGATGTTTACTATCTGACGAGAGTCGGTGTAAACCTAGATCACCATAGGAAAGATTGGATATTTAACCTAAAAATAACGAGAGTTGTTAGGTTAGAAATCTAGGTTGCTAGATTGAATAAATCTTACACCTTGGTTATGAAAGCGTTAATCTTTAAGGATCAAGAGATGACGTGATTAATAGACGAACTATCTAAGAGATTAGAAATTCATACTTTTGATAGGTGAATCACAATTTTAGTTAAATCTTCACAAGATAACCTTAGAGAGGAAATTGAGGGTTGCGGGAACGGTGGATCGTTGCTTGTTCGTTGTTTAATCACCATGATCATCGTTACAACTTTATAGTTGTTTATTGTTTTCTTTTCTAGTTTATAGTTTAGATTTAGGTTTCGCAACTATCTTTCCTGGCTTTGGAGCTGAGGCAGGAAATTACTAACCGTTTTTTTTTGGGTCTTGTTTTGTCTATTTTGCAGGATACAGAACACTTTTGGCAATCACTAGTAAGATCAAAGGAATTTCGAAACCAGTTAGCACAATGCCATGAAACATCGTACATGCCGTGCCCATCTTAATGTACCCAGGCTCGAAGGTATATGAGCAATACAAAGCGGCTAAAAAGACCGTAGAAGAGAAGAAGGAATCTAACCTCAAAGAGTACAAGACCTATAGATCAGGTGAGTTTCATATTGAGTTAATTGACGTATCTTCCACTTACTCAGATCCTGAAGAGGATCCGGACAACATGTTCTCATATTCGGAGGTCTACCCTGATTCATATTTGATAGAGAAATTAGGAGACCCTGGTACATTTAGGCTCCCGGTCTCGATAAATGGAGTATCTTTAGGACTGGGAATGTGCGATTCAGGCTCCAGTTGCAACATTCTACCTCTTTCTCTGTGAAAGCATGCTAAATTTAAGGTCGAGTTGACAGAGTCGCGCAATATGCGTTTTGTCGATCGTGAGATCGATATGCTCACTGGCACGATGAGAAACTGCACACTCATTGTGGGAAATTTTGAATTCCAAGCTGACTTTGTAGTTATGGACATCCTAGATGATCCAAGTGCAAACGTTTTGCTAGGACACCCCTTCTTAGCGACCAGCAGAGCAATTTTGGATTACGATAACTGCGACATCACGCTTAGGGTCAATAATGATACGAAAACCTATGCGATCCTAGAGCCGCTCCCAAACGGATAAGGACAATGTCGCGTCAACTCAAAAACTGGAAAAGTTAAAGTTTATGAGATCAAGGACATCCGAGATCAGACAAGGCAAGTGGCAGTTGAAACAAGAGAGCAGGAGTTTTTGACAGTTCTACTCCGAGAAAGGGATGAGAAGAATCACAACAATGCGCCCAGAGAAGCGGTAAGTTTTGATGAAACCGCCCAACACAGTGATGTTTTGAGGTCAAAAGTAGAAAAAAGTGGATTCTCTAGGCAAAAGGTAAAATCTTGAAATAGGCAAAGAAAGCCGAATGCACTGGCAAGGAAGGCCAAGAGTGCAGGGCAGGTAGCTCAGAGTTTCATAGAGGTCCAAGAGGTAGCACTTATGGATAAAATGGAAGAATTCTTCTACCTGGGAATAAAAAGCTAGGGAAACCATTCATAGAAAAAGATAGAAGATGCACGTCGGTTAAGGCCTCTCGACTGCAATGCTGGCGGACAAAAATCCAAAAATCAGACCGAGTGAGAGTCAAAAGAAAGTTGAGCTGGCGACTCTAAATTCAGAAATACTTTCTTACCCTTAGGATTTTTCATGAGTCAAATAAAAGTAATGGGATTGGGCAAGAAGATTTTTTTTCATCTTACCGCATCTCAAGGTTCGTTCTATAGGATGGGGATGGTTTATTTTACTTGTTGAGCAGTCCGGTGAAGTAGGTTAGTCGAGTCGGGGAAGAAAAGACTGAGAAAAGGCAAGGACGCTATGAGGAGTCAATCTTGATTGATAAGGAGCAAGGATTGTATGAGAATGAAAGCTGAATGCAGATCTATGGAATCTGGAAGGAAAAAGCTCAGGAAGCCGCGAGAGTACTACCCACAGCCATGAGAGTACTCGAGCCCGGTTCCTGAGGTTTGACTAAATTCTAGAAAGTCAGGATGGCACGTGTATACCACGTGCTAACTCGGAAGTCTGATAGGGCAATCAGCCGTCCCATCTCCCTCTCCACTACTCCACCTTTTTCTCTTCCCCATTACTCCACCCATTATCAATCCCATCGATCTCACCCTCAATCCACTCACTATTAACTCATTCCACTATTCCATACCACCTTTTCAAATTTCAAACCAAATTCAAATTTCAAATTCATTTCCTTTTCTCCTATATAAACCACCCTTACATTCACCATGTCTTCCATCACAAAAATCATTTCCTCTCCTCTTTTTCTTCTTCTACACCATCATAATTTAGCCACTACACCACCTAAACCACTATTTCCACAAACCATCCCATACCTTATCTCCAAGGTTGCTACTGTCAAAATTTTCGATTTCTGCAAATTTGTCTCATTTCCATTTCAAATGAGTTGCAGAAGGTCCCGAAAATCAAGAACCAGAAAAACCAATTCTCAAGAAGCAGCGAGACATCCTCTCGCAGTAGCACCAAGCAGTTTCAGCAACAATAGAGTTCAGTTAGTCAGTTTTAATGGATGGTAGAGGAAATCCGATTCCGAGACGTAGAGGACCACAACAGAGGCTTCAGGGCGATGTCATGCCCACTATTAATAGCATCCACCAGTTTGCTTCTATTTCTATTTATGAGTCATTCAAGACTCAATGGAACAATAGATCGGTTGCTACGGAAAGAGGCGTCGACCTTAATGAGTATGGTGACGTGATTCCACGAGTTCTGAAATTTCACGGAATAGCGGATATAGCTTTCATCCCGGCCGCTTTTAATGCCACTATCGTTCGTGAGTTATATGTCTTCATAGCAGCCATCCTCGAGTCTAATGTCTCTATGGTTCAAGGGGTCCACACTTATTTCTCGATCGAGAAAATCAATGCCCGCTATGTCATTATCAATGCACCCCTTCATGACGGAATTCATCGCTGCCACTAGAGAGCGCGATTTCGTTTGTCTGATGGCTATTGTTGAATACTATGATATGCAGTGGGATTTCGGAGCCAACTATTTCCCGACTACGTTCTACTCAAATGAGCCGGCATGGGACGCTCGTATGCCGCATAGATTTGTCATTACCCATCTTCTGCCCAATGCTCATATGGACATTGTGACTTGTCTGTGGGCCGAGCTCATGTACTATCTCGATATCAAGAATGATATGAACATCGGTCTGTTGATACATAGACGGATTCGCCAGGTTGCCGGGACAAGGCGAGAGATTTTACCGTGTGGCAACCTGATAGATGCATTGGCCATGGAAGTTGAGTGCCCAGTCTTGGCCGCTGATGAGAGAGTCGAGCCACTGCCTATCCTTGACAGTATAGCAGTCCAAAGGACAGGAATGAGGAGAAGACGGGCAGCAATACCGGCACAAGGTCATGCTAGACCTCAGCATGAATTTCAAGCTAACGTGACTAAGGAGTTAGCCGAGATGCTAGGAATGCTGACACAAATGATGATGCATCTCCACATTCCTCCCTATGCCCCATCACCACGAGCCCCTAGGCATGGTCCATCTTCTTTGGGGGCCGGCCCTTCTTCAACTGCACCACCTCCTGTTCACGATAACTATGAGGACTTAGATTCTGATTAGTCCCTAGTTCTATTTATTTTTTAAGTTTTTTTATTTTCCATTGTTGTTTTTATTTTTTTCCGACCATGCAATGTAAGGATTTTCTTTTCAATAAAATATTTCACGGCTTAAATTGTTTGCATTTAATCAATATCATTGGCTTACTGCCTTCCTATATTTTGTTATTGTGTCACATCTACTTTGCCCGAGTTTTGTATGTCAAAATTCAATAGCAGATATTCAAAGACTTTTAACGACGTTGAGCCCAAGACATGTTCGACAAGGATTCATTTTTTACGCTCCGCGCTTATAGAAAGCTAATTTCCTTTTCTCTATCAATCTTTTCATCATTAGGGACAATGCTTCGATTAATTGGGGGTAGAAATGTCACTTAACAATTAATTATGAAACACGTCGAGTTGTCACAAGTCTTGTTAATGCATTTTTCACCACTTAGACCTTTTTGAAAATAATTAATTACATCTTTTTATCATTACCGAAATAAAGGTCGTGTCACTCTCAAAGTAGTAGCGTATTAACCGCATTTTCTTTTTGTGGGCCAGCCTTTTTACGCACGTACAACTCACTTCTTCAGTATGCAGTATAGATGATGCATTATTCAATTTAGTATGGAAGAATGAGCATGTGTTATGATTCATGAAGTAGCGACTTATTAATTACTATTTTACCGTTGCATTCAATTTTTGAGCACACAATCTTAGTGAGAATTATTTGGATAAGATGAAGAGTTATCTTAGACCGGGAATCGATATTTGTCGGTGGATATACTTTAACCAATTGTTGTAGGATGATGGTAGAAATCATGATGCTACAAAAGGTAAATGGGACAAAACGGGCTTGCAAGTGAGATAGAAGAAAGAGTGAGAAATCTGGCAAGCGAAGCCGATGCAAATTTGAAAACTCATGGCTATTGCATAAAAAAAAAAAAAAAAAAAGAAGGAATATATATATATATATATATATATATATATATATATATATATATATATATATATAAAAGATAATAAAGGTAGTGAGGGAAGCGAACTCATAGCAAAAATGGCATGACCCTCGCATAAAAAAAGAAACAAACGAGGATAACGAGTAAAATTCGGTCCGCCTGGCCCAAGTAAGGTTTCATGTTGATTGCCTGAGACTGAAGGCATGTGGAGCGAGTGTGCACATTGATAAGTAAGGGTTGTGGGGTCGCTATAACTTCATTCTTTTCTTGAATGCATTATCACAAAAGATTTATCACACGACACATTGATGCTATGGTAAGTGATGGTTAGTGGGTAACTTATGGATTTGTGCATGATATATGTTTTGCCTGAAGTCTTTGATTGGCATAATATGATTCTGTCTATGTCGTTGTTGATTGGAGAGTTATTGCACACACACACACACACACACACACACACACACACACACACACACACACACACACACACACACACACACCAGTTCGTGAATTGAAAAGTGTTTAATGCACCGCTTTTGGATATGAGTTGTTAGATTCTTATCCCGGCTTACGACGCATAGTTCTATGTGAGTCCAGATCTGAGTTATTTCGCCTTTTTGTTCGGGATGACCAAAAGCTATGTTAGGAACATTTTATTAGGTTTTGATGACGGTCATAGTAGCTGTTATAGAAAGACTACAATAAGTTAAAATTCTCTGTATAAGTCTTTACTTAGAGTCTGACATGTTGTATAAGTTGAGTCAGACAAGTATTGTACTAGTTGGTAGGACGGCTAAGTAATAACAGATACCCAGAAGAGTGAAGCCAGCCAAGTACCAGCAGAGAAGTATGAAGACATTATGGTCTGACTTATAACCAAGAAAGTATGTGATGACCTTGGATAAGTCTAAGTAATGAAATACATTGTCAAATATGGTGTACACTAATCTCACCCAAATCAAAGATTAGTGAAGTACAAAAAGTACTCCAAAGAACTAAAGAAAACAACAATGCAGCAAACCGGCAAAGTAAACTGACTTTCGGCTGAGTAAAGATAGAGCAGTGAAGGAAGAACCAACAGCCAAGTCAGAAGAATCACTTAACCGTTCAAGGAACGATCAAGTAAACCTTACTCATTCAAATTTCAAATGATGAAGATCAAGCATTAAATGCTCAATCAAGTGAGGATCAATCAAGGACGGATTTTCTGATAAACGTTTGAGGAAAAATCCGATCACTAAAATCAAGGAGAATATAATTAAGGGGGAATCAAGAATTAAATCAAGGATTATTCTCCACATTACATAGCCAACACACGGAAATTCAAATCAAGGATATCGAGGCTATAAATAGAAGGCATTGTCAGACAGGCAAAAATAACGATTAAGTCTGAAGAAATACAAGCAGAAACTCTGTCAAAGTGAAAAGCCTTCCATTTGTACTATAAGGAAATATCTATAGATCAACTCAGAAATCAGAGCTCAAATTCCACATCAAGCATTAGGATTGATCACAAGTCTGTGAATCCAATTCACACCAATTGAGGCAATTGAATCAGAGGAATCTGAGAAGGAGTTGCAACCTTTGTGATAGATGCTGAAAGATTTGTTCTCAAGGAGCAGTGATAAAGACTGAGTCACTGAAGCTTTTGAAGCCAGGGAGTGATAGTCTTGAAGATTGTGTAGTCAAGGACAATCATACTATTGTATCTGTGAAAACTATAGTGAATTCCTCCAATCATCACAGGAGAAGAGTGGATTAAGGGATTACACCACCCTGAACCACTATAAACCTTTGTGTCTAATTACTTTAAGCAATTTACCTTACAACACTTTATTTTATTATACACTCTATATGATTGCATAAACTACTTTGAAACAACATTTTAAGAAGGGACTTATCCGCTGCCTAAAAGCTTTTAAATACAAGAAAAGTTTTTGAAACTCCACTATAGTCATTCACCCCCCCCCCCCCCTCTGACTATAGTTTTACCCTTCTTTGGGACCAACAATTGGTATCAGAGCAGTGTTCCAAGTATCAGAACCTGTTCAGATCTAATTTATGGTAACAAGGAGATCATATATTTTCAAAGTAGTTTTCAAATTTGTGCCATCTATATATATATCTCTTATTTGCATTTATGGATTCCTCAAATTTTATGTCAAATGTACCTGTATTCAATGTTAATATTTTTTATGAATATAAAATAAGAATGTTGTCTCATCTTGCAGCAACTCATGAGGAGATGCTGGATGTAATCAATGATGGCCCAATCGAGATCACAACTGTGGTAACCACATGAGCAGATCAACGAAAAGTAATAGACAAACTCAAGAAAGATTGGACCAAGGATGACAGGAGAAGATCAAATCTCGACTTTGTTGCAAAAGACATGATTTTGAAGACTCTAGACATTAATATGTTTATAAGGATCAAAGATTTAAAAATAGCAAAGGAGCCGTGGGACAAATTGGCACTGATCAATGAAGGATCAGAAGCAGTTAAAGAAAACAAATTATCTGTTGCTAAACAGAAATTTGAAAACTTTAAAATGAAGGCTGGTGAAACCATTAATCAAATGGACAACATATTCTCAAGCATCATCAGTGAACTGCAACCACTTGGACACACATATCCACATAAAGAAGTGTGCCTGAAGATCTTGAGAGGCTTACCTGAAAGATGGAAGATCATTACAACAGTAATCAGAGGGACAACAAATCTTGCATACACTGATACCTTAACTCTAATGTCTCAACTAAAGGTTCATGAATTTGAGTTGAACGGCAAAGACAGTGCACCAGCAGAGGCACCTAAGGTCAGTGCACTGATTGCACCCCAGTAAAGTAACACAGCTGTAGCAAATAGCAAAGAGACACAGGAGCTGAAGGAACAGGTGGCTTTACTGGTAAAATGTTTTGATAGGTTCAACAAGAAGAAGCAATTCAAAGGAGGGTCATCATCATACAAGAAGTCTAGCACAAGCAAAGACATGAAGAAAAAAGATGATGAATACAGATGCTTCAACTGCAAGAAGAAAGGTCATTTCAAGGCTGATTGCCCTGAAGAAAAGACAAAGATGAGGATAAAAAGAAATACAAGACAACTGAAAAGAGAAAAAGCAAGAAGGCACTCAAAGCTGAAACTAGCAGTGAAAATAATGAAGAATCATCTGAAAATGATTCTGGTGATGATGATGATGAAGCTGACAGCTCAGACAATGAAAAAGCTTACCTATGCCTTATGGCTAAAGAATCTAATGAAACGGAGGTAACATCCGGCTCACACTCATCATTTAGTGCATCCACATCTGACACTGCACAATCTTCTATTCTCCCACTAGATTCTGCAAACCTAATCCAAAATCTCATGAGCAAATTTGAAGAAATTGAGACTAATCATGAAATTCTTGAACAAGAATGTGAGAAACTAAGAATGGAAAATAAAATATTAAAGAAAGAACTGGACAAAGTAAAAGCTGAACAAACTAGTAAGGAGATCAACTCAATTGATCAACAAGCAGCAGATGATCACCCATCTAATGTTGAAAGACCAATTTAGAAAATCTCCCTACCAATTAAGATCACCACTGTGCCACTTAGTGCACCAGGTTACAAACCCCCAAAAAGGTTTGGATCCAGATCTGGTCTTGGCTACAACAGTCAGGATGACAATAGAAACAATGGACAACCCAAATCTGAATCTAGGACCAAGAATGGACCAAAATTCAGAAAAGGACAGGTCATAGTTTCTACCACTCATCCTGCACCGGTGAAGTCACAACCCTGTGTAGTGAAACAACAGAGTAAATCATCAATCCTGCCAAAAAAAGGCAAAGGAGTTCAGAAAGGTAAGGGAAGACTTTACCCTTCTGAGGATGATAGGAATATTACACCCCTAAAATATAAGAAGAAACCATTTCATAACATGCATCATGTGTTCAAGAAAATCCAGCCAAGGCATATTCCTGGACACAAGAAGCTGCATGGAAATAAGGTTCCTTCTACATATTGGAGAGTGAAAAATGATGCAAATGCATCAAAAAGTAGAGAAAAGTATTAGAATACCTTTAGTAGAAAGTTTAGAAGGTATTCTGCCATGCCTTCTATGTATGCAATTGATGACTTCAACTATCCAAAAAGAAGATCATTTGGATATACACTTGGATTATGAGGCATGACTGCTAATAGGCATGGACCCAAACAGTGTTGGGTACCTAAACAAAATTAATTTGTTTTGTAGGATGTCTGGTACATAGACAGTGGATGTTGCTCCAATTTCTCTTTGGCTTCTTCAGGTGATAGTAACGCAAAACATCTGTTGCTTGATGCATCAACTCTCATTTGCTCACTTGGCCACAATCCGTGACAGAAACTATGCGTTCATACGGGCAAAGTGACATCATGATAAGGGCATCTCCTTTGTGCTTCCTTAAATCTTTCCCAAGTTTCTTCAAAGGTTTCAGTGGGTCTCTGCTTGAAATTCATAATGTCTTGTCTCATCTGTAGTGACTTCCCAGGTGGGCAGTACTTATTCATAAAATTCTGCAACATATCGGTCCAAGTTTGAATCGATCCTGGTGCTAGAGTCAATAACCATTTTTTGCTTTGTCTTTTAGAGTGAATGGAAACAATTTCAACTTGATATTGTCTCCTGGTACTCTTGCTGGCTTAACCGTGCTGACTATTTCCAGAAAGTTGGTGACATGTACACTTGGATCCTCGTTCATTACTCCATGAAAAGTAGTGTAGTTAGTCACCATTTGTATAACATTCGGTTTAGGGTGAAATACCTCAGCTGCATCCTCAAGCTGAACAATTGTTGGCATGAATTGCTCAATCGTAGGCATTGCATAGCTCTGTAGAGTTCTCCTATGTGCTTGTACCACAACGCCTGCTCCATTATGTCCATTTTGTCCATTCTATGTCATGTTGTTTTCTGTATATTCCAAAGGTGGAATCTCTTCTTCCCTCTCGCTGTGATCTCCTTCGTTCGAAACCACGTCGTCTACCAGCCTAACAGATCTCTCTCGAGTTTCCTTTATCTTTTGTCTAGCAAAATTTTCAATCTCAGGTATGAATCTCTCGAGTTTGGCTACTGAACTTCATATAACGTACTACAAGACACAAAAAGAAAATAAAAGGTTAGTGACTTGCCTCGCCGGCTGTTACACACGCCTGGCAGACTCAAAAATACAGACTCCGACTACTGACTAGACTCTGAACTAACATAAACGATTCTGGAAAATCAGGACCCTCGGTTTATCGGGGTGGACCCTTGGTAAACCGGTGGCAATTTTCTTCCAGAATTCATAAAATTGACTCTGTACGACTCTATTATAAACAGACTCAAATATATACAGCAAACTCAATCTTAAATAAAATGTATTCATGACACGAGTCCCCGGCAACGGCGCCAAAAATCTTGATCGCGTGCAAGGCACTTACTAGCAATAGGACTAGGTCTATCGTAGTAGAGTACTGGCAAGTCAAGGTTGAATCCCACAGAGACTCATAAGAACGTCTAATTATCAAGATTGAGTTGTCACAATAACGGTCTACGACCAACTATAATATAGACAATAGTAAAATTGGTAACAATCGACTAGCAAGATTATGCAAGTTCAACGAAGCAAACTAGAGTTTCTAAGGTATTAGTTCAATTATGAGTAATTAGTTATTCCCCCCACACATGCAACAGTCCTCCCCATTGGTGAATTTATTCATTGTTCAGCTACGGGTACAACTCCTAACCCTATCTACTCTGACAATGGCAGTAGACATTCTAAACGCAAGCTACCCTCCTTAATTTTTCCGTAATAGCCCATACGCATAAAGAACTAGAGCTGCCGATATTGAGCACTAACTCATACCGCAAACCCTCCTAGACAGCTATTGACATTGACCAGCACGTTCCTATGGTCCATCAAGATATTGTCCTAATTAACACTTCACTTGCGGTCCTTCATGTTAATTTACGAAGACATGCAAATAGTTGATCAGGCTACTAACAAGCTAATTATATCTATCGATCAACATAGCTGGCGCCGATTATCATGAATTAGTAATTTACTAGGTATCCAGATCTAGCGATATAGACCGTCGCAGATCTGGAAAACGCAACTACTATTTCATGATTTCTTCACCAACGAATCAGATCTATAACACATGGGGTAAAATAAACTAACTACTACATAATTAAACTAAATAAGCAATTAAAACATACTAGTCGAATAGAACAACGACAGATCTACATCTTGGAAAAGACATAAAATCATACCCTCGAAGACGAGCGTAGATCTCTTTCGAATCTCTCTAGGCGGCGACTCCGTCGTCTCTCCGACCAGAACTCATAAAATAAATAAAATAAAGAACTAAGAACTTTTATTGCATAATGCTTGTCTCAAAAATTGTACACTTGTGTTCTGAGGCGAAAAAACCGACTTAGAATCATCTAGTTTGACCCCTTGTCCAAGAAAACACGTTTCGGAAGCTTCTGGGACCTCGGTAAGTCGGCGGCCAACCTTTGGTTACCGAGGGTAATTTTGTCTTTTTTCTTCAACTGACTCAACTTGGATGCTTCTAGAATACCCTAGGCCCATTCTTTTCGTTCAGTCCACTCCAGATTCGTCCATCATGCTTAGCCCAATATTTTGTATCCTGAAAATAATCAAATAACGCACGAAATAATATCGAAACAGGGAAAATAAACGCTAAGTGCAGATTTCTCGACTCACGAACCCGACATATGATATTCAACTCAAATGGTTCATATTTATAGGCCGAAACAACTATTTTTTGCTCATAATGGGTAGAATATTGATGCCGTAGGATAGACTATTTTAACCGTCATCAACTACCCCCCACTAGCCTTCTACTCGTCCGCGAGCACAGTATCAAGGCGGAATGTACCTCCAAGAACAACTACCCATCAACTATCACATATTAAATAAAGATTTCCAGCGGAGACATAAATCAAGCCACAATCCATAAGCTCCCCATTAATCACTACTCACCACGCATCAATGTGTCGTGTCATGAATCAGTTGTGATAGTACGTTCGTGAGAAGAATCAAGATGTATTAACCACACAATCTTAACTTGCTTGTGCATACACTCGCTCATCTTGTCTTCAGACTTGGTTACACAACATGGTACCGAAATTGGGTCGGGCGGACTCGGGGACTGAGCATCGCTCTTAAGTCCTCGTTTGTTTCTTTTGATGCGAGGGTCGTGCCATTTTTACACGAGTTCGCTTTCCTCACTGCCTTTATTGCATATAATAATTTTTTTTTTTCTTTTTTTTTTTCTCTTTTTTCTTTTTTTTTTCCAGGCAGATTTCCTCACTTTTTTTTCTCTCTCTCACTCACAGGTCCGTTTTGTCCCGGTCACCTTTCGTCATTGAAGTTGCTTTCCTTGTCTTAAAACAGTTTGTTAAAGTATATAGACAGACAAATAATGATTCCCGGTTAAAACAATTCGTCATCTAATCTTAAACACTTCTCACTCAGATTATGTGCTCAAGTATTGATTGCAATGATAGAATAACAATTAATAAGTTACTACTTCACGCAACATAACATATGCTCATTCTTCCATACTAAATTGAATATGCTATAGCTCACTTCAAATTGAACTTGGGCTCCTTTTCTACTGATTCCTTACTCAAAAACGTGCAAATAGCAAGCTAAAAACAGTGTGTGAAATTTCAAAAATATTCCCTTTTTCGATTATCTAGCTAAGACGCCTACCCTCCACTTATTATAAACATTGTCCTCAATGACTAATAATAAAGAAAAGAAAAGGGACTTAGCTCTAGAAATTGGCTGAGTCAAAACGAATCTCGGAGCGTAATCATTAGCTCCTTGGTCATTCCTCTTCCATGTTATTACCTGCTTTCCAAAATTCTTCCAAAAACTGTGAGTAACATGCGAAGGGCAATAAGAAAATAAGATGGCGGTAATTGTGCATACCAGAGGAATGCGCAAAAACAGTTTAAGCCACTTTAATCTTTCATCGGCCTAAGCAAGACGCGAAAACTTTTACGAGGGTACCACATGAGAATCGTCAAGGAAAAAACCACATATATCTCTAGCCAGGTGACTGAAGATATATGTGATGAAAAAAACCTTGCGATTGTCATGCTACTTTATTGACTCAAAATAAAATAAACAAAAGCAATAAATAAGGGTTTAGAAATAGTTCTGAGTTTATAGTCCATAGCTTGACTGTACTAATAGGGCTCTTTCATTTATATTCCGGCTCTTTTAACACAAAGACTTCCAATTCAGGGTTATATGTGTGCTCTAGATAATGTTTCAGCCTATGGCCGTTAACTGTGAAATTTTTCCCAGAGTGTTCATGTCTAACTTCACATGCACCTGAATTGTAGACTTTCGTGACTACATGTGGTCCATACCATCTAGACTTCAACTTCCCAGGAAAAAGACGAAGACGTGAGTTGTACACCAGCACTTTATCTCGTACTTGAAATGTGCGGTTCAGAATCTTCTTATCATGCAGGCGTTTTGTTCTTTCCTTGTAAATCCTTGCGTTCTCATATGCCTGAAGTCTAAACTCCTCCAATCTATTCAACTCTAACATTCTTTTTTCACTGGCTAAATCCTCATCCATGTTTAGAAACCTCATAGCCCACAGTGCTCGGTGCTCGAGTTCTACCGGTAAATGACATGCTTTTCCAAACACTATCATATATGGTGACATCCCAATCGTGGTCCTATAAGCTGTTCTGTACGCCCAAAGAGCGTCATGTAATTTCAAAGACCAATCCTTCCTCGTGGGATTCACAGTCTTCCCTAAGATCCTCTTAATCTCTCTGTTCGTGACCTCCACTTGTCCACTCGTCTGGGGTGATATGCTGCTGCAATCTATGTCTAACCCCATATCTCATCATTAACTTCTCAAACAACCTATTACAGAAATGACTCCCTTCGTCACTAATTATGGCTCTGGGCACACCAAACCTCGTCAAAATGTTTTTCTTAAGAAATCTCAGGACAACCCTGGCATCATTAGTAGGTGAAGCTACTGCTTCCACCCATTTGGAAACATAATCGACTGCTACCAGGATGTAACGATTTGATTCTGACGATGTGAATGGCCCCACGAAATCAATTCCCCAAACATCGAATACTTCCACTTCTAAGATACTCTGCAGTGGCATCTCGTTTCGCTTAGAATTATTACCAGTCATTTGACAAGAATGACAGGATCTTGTAAACTCGTAAGCGGATTTATGAATTGTTGGCCAGTAGAATCCACACTGCAGTACCTTGGTTGCTATCTTGCCCGTTCTATAGTGACCTTCAGCTTCTCTAGAATGACACATGTGCAAAATACTTGAAATCTCATCATCATGGACGCATCTTCTTAGAATGGCATCAGGGCACAACTTGTATAGGTACGGATCATCCCAATGATTATACTTCAGATATGTGAAAACTTCTTATTATCTGTATTATTGAATTCTGGTGGTAGGTACTTTCCTGCTAAGTAATTGACAATGTTGGCAAACCAAGGGTATACCTTGCCCACTCTTGATGTATGATATCGGATCTAAGATTCAACCCGAGCTACCACTCAGACGGAAAAAAGTTGCTCATCAGGAAAACTTTCCTTGATCTCAGATGATTGCTCTTCTTCCAACAAAGTTAACCTTGACAGGTGGTCAGCCACCTGGTTATCAGATCCCTTTTTATCTTTGATTTCCACATCAAACTATTGTAAGAGTAGAATCCATCTTAATAATCTCCGCTTGGAGTCTTGCTTCGTTAGAAGGTATTTCAAAGCTGCATGGTCGGTGAATACAGTGACTTTCGATCGTATTAGATAAGGTCGAAACTTGTCAAATGCAAATATGACAACTAAGAGTTCCTTTTCTGTAGTCGCATAATTCCTCTGGGCACTGTTAAGGGTACGACTGGCATAATAGATAGGCTTAAAGATTTTATCCTCCCTTTGTCCTAGGGCTGCTCCAACTGCCGTGTCGCTTGCATCACACATAAGTTCAAAAGGCTTGTTCCAATCTAGTGCTACCGGAATTAGGGCGGTTATAAGCATTTGCTTCAATGTGTTGAAAGCTTTCTTGCACTCTTCTCCAAATACGATAGGTACATCCTTCGCAAGTAATTCCATCAAAGGTTTAGAAACTTTAGAGAAGTCTTTGATGAACCTCCTATAAAATCCTGCATGGCCAAGAAAGGCTCGCAACGTCTTCAAGTTCGTTGGAGGGGGTAACTTCTCTATCACCTCTATCTTTGCTCTATAAACTTCCATTCCTTTCTTTGAAATTCTATGACCCAACATTATTCCTTCTGTAATCATGAAATGGCATTTTTCCCAGTTAGGTACAAGGTTGGTCTCTTCACATCTCTTCAACACTTTACTTAAATTGTCCAAGCATTTATCGAAGTTATCTCCAAATATAGAGAAATCATCCGTGAAAATCTCTAGATAATCCTCCACCATGTCCGCAAATGACATCATGCACCTTTGGAATGTTGCTGATGCATTACATAACCCAAAAGGCATGCGATTGTACGCAAATGTTCCATATGGACATGTGAAAGTTGTTTTCTCATGGTCCTCGGGGGCAATATGGATCTGATAGTAACCAGAATATCCATCTAAGAAACAATAGAATGCATGACCACTTAATCTTTCTAACATCTGATTAATGAATGTTAGGGGAAAATGATCTTTACGAGTTGCATCATTCAATTTTCTGAAGTCAATGCAAACTCGATGTCCAGTAATTAGTAACTCATCAAACTCATTAGGTTGGACAGTAAATCCTCCTTTCCTAGGCACCACATGAATAGAGCTTACCCACTCACTGTCTGCAATTAGGAAAATGATTCTTATTTCCAACATCTTTATGATCTCTTCCTTAACAACATCCTTCAGCTGTGGTGTCAACCTCCTTTGAGGTTGTGCTACCACTTTCTTTTCAGGGTCTACAGAGATCTTATGCATGCACACCGATGGGCTTATTCCTCTAATATCTGCAATCGTCCACCCAAACACTCTTGTATGCTCTCTCGGTACTCTTAAAAGTTTCTCCTCCTCTAAAGGTGATAATGACGCCGAAATTATAAGGGGGAGAGTGTCATCTTGTAAGTATACGTACTTTAAGTGAGAAGGCAAAGGTTTCAATGTTAAGTTCCTTGGTGGATCTTCTAACGATGATCTTAACAACTTACCAGTCAACTGTAAGTCAAAGAACTTGTGACAGGAAGGTCTATGAATGGTTCCTCATAAATCCATAAAAGATATAGGCTCAATTTCTAGCACTTGACCTTCACTACACCCAGGCCAGGTTTCCTCATAACTTTCCTCTTCTTTCAAGAGTAAAGTCTCAGCTACTTCAGGCTCTAGTGCCACTTGCTGATATAGTTTCATCACACGTTCATCTATGGCATCTAGCATGTAACATGCTTCTCCTTCATCTTGAGCATATCTCATTGAATTCATCACATTGAATACTACATTGTCCTCATTCACTCTCAGAATCAGCTCACCCTTATGAACATCTATCAATGTTTTGCTCATAGCAAGGAAAGGTCTTCCTAAAATCAATGGAACATCATGATTAGCTTCCATGTCTAGCACCACAAAGTCTACAGGGAATACAAACTTATCAACTTTCACCAAAACAACCTCCACCACTCCACAAGGTTGCTTCATAGACCTGTCTGCTAATTGAAGGGTTATATATGTTTCATTTAACTCCTTCATGCCTAATTTATGAAAGATGGAGAGTGGCATCAGATTGACACTGGCTCCAAGATCACATAATGCTTTGTTTAGGCATACTCCTCCAATTGTGCATGGTATAAGGAAGCTCTCAGGATCTTTACACTTGGGAGGCAATTTGCGTTGCAAAACTGTCAAGCATTCCTCGTTCAAGCAAATGGTTTCAAGGTCTAACAATTTCCTTTTGGTAGAAATTGCTTCTTTCAAGAATTTCACATACTCTGGCATTCCGGCCAGAGCTTCTACCAAAGGTATATTCACTTGCAACTTTTTAAACATTTCTATAAACTTTTTGTAACGTGCATCATCATTATTCGGCTTATATTTCATAGGGGGATAGGGTAAAGTAGCAGGATTAATAGTTACAGTTCGTGAAGACTTACCTGCTGACTGCTGTTGCTCTGCCTGCTTGCCTGCTGAATTTTCAGAGTCCCGGTTTACCGGTGTAATGTCCCGGGTTACCGGCCCCTCTTTTTCTCTAGATTCTGCTGCGTTCTGCTGCTGACTACTTTCTGATTCTACCTGGATTGTTGGTATAACAGTCCAGGCAGTTTTTTTCCATTTCTAGTCATGATTGCATTCACGTCCTTCAGATTCTTCTCAGTATTACTTGGCAAACCTCCCGGAGGACAGGCTGACACTTGTTCTGCAATCTACCCCACTTGGTGTGACAGATTCTGCACTAAAGATTCTTGATTGGTCAGTCTTGTATCATTCTTCTGACAATAAGTGGTGAAGTTTGTATTAAGCTCAGCCATGGATTTCGTAAGTTGATTGACTGTGTCGGTCACAGTTGAGCTCATTTTATCCATGGCTGCTTCCCAACCACCGAACTTATTGAATTGAGGCATGAATCAACCAGTTTGTCTCGGTCTCTCTCCACCATTTGAATCACTTTGTCGAAAACCCCCAGTTGGGTTGCTCAGTCTAAAACCAGGATGGTCATGAGAACCTGGGCGATATCCACCCCATAAGGATTTTCTTGCCTACCTATATAGTTCACGTCCTCAGTGTTGGTTGCTTTAATATCATGTACTTTCTCAACCTTTGCTATGCGATCTTGCATGCCATCAATTTTCTCATTCATTGCCATTAGCTGGAATAAGATCTTTTGAGAAGTATCTTCTCCAAATACTCCTTCAGCTACTTTGGCGGTTTCAACTTGGTGTGTTCCCCATTGACTTGTGAGCGCAATCTGCTCCAATTTCTCTTTGGCTTCTTCAGGTGATAGTAACGCAAAACATCTGTTGCTTGATGCATCAACTCTCATTTTCTCACTTGGCCACAATCCGTGACGGAAACTATGCGTTCATACGGGCAAAGTGATATCATGATAAGGGCATCTCCTTTGTGCTTCCTTAAATCTTTCCCAAGTTTCTTCAAAGGTTTCAGTGGGTCTCTGCTTGAAATTCATAATGTCTTGTCTCATCTATAGTGACTTCCCAGGTGGGCAGTACTTATTCATAAACTTCTGCAACATATCGGTCCAAGTTTGAATCGATCCTGGTGCTAGAGTCAATAACCATTTTTTGCTTTGTCTTTTAGAGTGAATGGAAACAATTTCAACTTGATATTGTCTCATGGTACTCTTGCTGGCTTAACCGTGCTGACTATTTCCAGAAAGTTGGTGACATGTACACTTGGATCCTCGTTCATTACTCCATGAAAAGTAGTGTAGTTAGTCACCATTTGTATAACATTCGGTTTAGGGTGAAATACCTCAGCTGCATCCTCAAGCTGAACAATTGTTGGCATGAATTGCTCAATCGTAGGCATTGCATAGCTCTGTAGAGTTCTCCTATGTGCTTGTACCACAACTCCTGCTCCATTATGTCCATTTTGTCCATTCTGTGTTATGTTGTTTTCTGTATATTCCAAAGGTGGAATCTCTTCTTCCCTCTCGCTGTGATCTCCTTCGTTCGAAACCACGTCGTCTACCAGCCTAACAGATCTCTCTCGAGTTTCCTTTATCTTTTGTCTAGCAAAATTTTCAATCTCGTGTATGAATCTCTCGAGTTTGGGTCGAACTTCATGTAACGTACTACAAGACACAAAAAGAAAATAAAAGGTTAGTGACTTGCCTCGCCGGCTGTTACAACGCCTGGCAGACTCAAAAATACAGACTCCGACTACTGACTAGACTCTGAACAAACATAAACGATTCTGGAAAATAAGGACCCTCGGTTTATCGGGGTGGACCCTTGGTAAACCGGTGGCAATTTTCTTCCAGAATTCATAAAACTGACTCTGTACGACTCTAGTATAAACAGACTCAAATATATACAGCAAACTCAATCTTAAATAAAAAGTATTCATGACACGAGTCCCCGGCAACGGCGCCAAAAATCTTGATCGCGTGCAAGGCACTTACTAGCAATAGGACTAGGTCTATAGTAGTAGAGTACTGGAAAGTCAAGGTCGAATCCCACAGAGACTCGTAAGAACGTCTAATTATCAAGATTGAGTTGTCATAATAACGGTCTACGACCAACTATAATATAGACAATAGTAAAATTGGTAACAATCGGCTAGCAAGATTATGCAAGTTCAACGAAGCAAACTATAGTTTCTAAGGTATTAGTTCAATTATGAGTAATTAGTTATTCCCCCACACATGCAACAGTCCTCCCCATTGGTGAATTTATTCATTGTTCAGCTACGGGTACAACTCACAACCCTATCTACTCCGACAATGGCAGTAGACAATCTATACGCAAGCTACCCACCTTAATTGGTCCGTAATAGCCCATACGGATAAAGAACTAGAGCTGCCGATATTGAGCGATAACTCATACCGCAATCCTGCCTAGACAGCTGTCGAAATTGACCAGCACGTTCCTAGGGTCCATCAAGATATTGTCCTAATTAACACTTCACTTGCGGTCCTTCATGTTAATTTACGAAGACATGCAAATAGTTGATCAGGCTACTAACATGCAAATTAAATCTATCGATCAACGTAGCTGGCGCCGATTTTCATGAATTAGTAATTTACTAGGTATCCAGATCTAGCGATATAGACCATTGCAGATCTAAAGAATTCAACTACTATTTAATGATTTCTTCACCAACGAATCAGATCTATAACACATGGGGTAAAATAAACTAACTACTACATAATTAAACTAAATAAGCAATTAAAACATACTAGTCGAATAGAACAACGATAGATCTACATCTTAGAAAGGACAGAAAATCATACCCTCGAAGACCAGCATAGATCTCCTTCGGATCTCTCCCTAGGCGGCGACTCCGTCGTCTCTCTGACCAGAACTCATAAATTAAATAAAATAAAGAACTAAGAACTTTTATTGCATAATGCATATCTCGAAAATTGTACACTTGTGTTCTGAGGTGAAGCCTCTTATTTATAGCTATCTAAACCGACTTAGAATCATCTAGTTTGACTTTTCGTCCAAGAAAACGTGTTTCAGAAGCTTATGGAACCTCGGTAATTTGGCGACCAACCTCAGCTTACCGAGGGTAATTTTGTCTTTTTTCTTCAACCGACTCAACTTGGATGCTTCTAGAATACCCTGGGCCCATTATTTTCGTTCAGTCCACTCCAGATTCGTCCATCATGCTCAGCCCAATATTTCGTATCCTGAAAATCATCAAATAACGCACGAAATAATATCGAAACAGGGAAAATAAACGCTTAATGTAGATTTCTCGACTCACGAACCCGGCATATGATATTCAACTCAAATGTTCATATTTATAGGTCGAAACAACTATTTTTAGCTCATAATGGATAGAATATTGATGCCGTAGGATAGACTATTTTAACCGTCATCACCAACATCAGCTGTCAGGATCTGCTGACCCTGTTCAGCATACTGGTTTGGGTCCAGCTTTGGATCTTCTGAGTGCTAACTATCCCTTACTGAGTCTTTAAATTCAATAGACTCTACTTGAAGCTCCACCTGCTTGTCAACCTTCTCGGTTTTAGATCTAATTTCAGATTCAGGTGTGGCCCTCACAGATTAGTTAAGAATAGAATTTTCATCAAAGACTACACTCCTACTGAGTATAACCCTATTTTCAGTTGATGGCTAGATTTTGTACCCCTTAACTTCATCTCCATATCAAACAAATAATCGCTTCTTGGCTCTAGGTTCCAGTTTACCTTCACTGACATGATGGTACACTATTCTTCAAAAAATCCTTAGACCATAGTAATCTACTGACTTTCCTGACCAAACCTCACGTGGTGTTCTGAGCTTGATCCCAGTGTGAGGCCCCCTATTGATTAAGTAGCATGTTGTGTTAACAGCCTCTGCCCAAAATCTTCTTGTTAGACCGGAATTAGAGAGCATGCACCTTGCCATCTCTAGAAGAGTTTGATTCATTCTTTCGGCAACACCATTCTATTGTGGAGTGCCTCTGGCAGTATGGTGCCTTGCAATGCTTTCATCCTTGCAAAATTCATCATAATCAGACCAATAGAATTCCAGTCCATTATTAATTCTAAGTCTCCTGATCTTCTTCCCTGTCTGATTCTCAACCAAAGCCTTCCATTGCTTGAAGTGCTTGAATGCTTCACTCATGTGCTTCATCATGATTACCCAAACCATCCTTGAATAATCATCTATAAAAGACACAAAATACATGTGACCACCCAGTGACTCCACCCTTGAAGGTCCCCAATAATCAGAATGGACATAATCAAGTGTCCCTTTTGTGATGTGATTTGCTTTTGGGAACTTGCTCCTATGTAGCTTACCATACAAATAGTGTTCACAGAATTCCAACTCCTTGACCTTATGTCCCTCTAGTAGATCAGACTTAGACAGAATTTGCATCCTTTTTTCACACATATGACCCAATCTTATATGCCACAACTTGGTCAACTGTGACTGGTGAACCTCTGATGATGCGACAACAGCAGAACCTAATACAGTAGACCCTTGTAAGATGTACAATGTCCCCTATCTGATACCCTTCAGGATCACAACTGAACCCTTATAGACATTCACCACTCCACCTTCACCCATGAACTTGAACCCTTTGCTGTCTGACTAAGTGATATCAAATTCTTTGTCATCTGTGGAACATTTCTAACCTCCTTCAGTGTGCATAATTTTCTATCATGTGTCCTCAATTGGACTGATCCAATCCCAACTATTTTGCAAACCTTGTTGTTAGCCATTGCAATATGGCCTCTATCCACCTGCTGATAAGTTGAAAACCACTCCATGTTTCGACACACATGATAAGATTCCCCAGTGTCTAGAATCCACACATCTCTGTGCCCTTTTGACTCCAAAACTGCAAAGGCCGGATCTTCTTCAGAGTTGGTGTCTTGTGCTACCAAAGCAACAGTACCCTGCTAAGTACCCTACTGCTTCTTTCTCTTTGGGCATTCATTTTTCCAATGTCCCTCCTCCTTGCAATAGTTACTGTTGGAAATATTATTTATGTTTTGATGATGATTCGTCACGTAATTAGACAAATCACTTACAACCCATGATGATGAAGTCATAACTAACTGTTATAGTGCATAATGGAAGAAGAAGCAAGAAATGGTCTAGAGAAAATGTATAAGTTCTATCTAGAGTCTGAACCCTGTATAGGTTGTTTCAGACAAGCATTGTAATAATATAGGAACTAGGCGAACAACTGAGTCACAACAAGAAAACTGAGTATGCACATGAAGAACTGAGGGTTCAAACTCAGTTATGCAAGAACTGAAGAAGATAAGTTCGCTGAGGGTCACAGACTCAGTTGGCTTATCTAGAAGGCGAAGAAGCGGGGACACGGACTCGGTTATAGAAGACTGAAGAACTGATGTGGCAAACTCAGTTAGAAGCTGTTTAAGTCGTGACTATAAATCAGGATTCAGGCAAGTCTGTGGTGACCTGAAACTGAACTATAGATCATGTAAAACTGAATAATCTTAAGGACAAAGATTATCAGTTACCAAGAAAAGAAGAAACTGAATGGTGTACTCTGACTTAGTCAATTAAAGTCAGATGTTAAGTATAAAAGGTACTCAGTTTTGAAGTAGAGGAGAAAAATGAGTTAAGACCTTGTTGAATTAGAATTAACAATACAACAAAGGTCGTACATATGAACGTTGGCTAAACGACAAGTGTAACGGCTACAAGGGCTAGTGACCGTTACATCACCCCTATAAATACACAAGAGAATCACTTGAAGGAGAAAGAGAGAGAAGGATCAGAAAAAGAACTTTACAAGCACATATCCATAGATCCAGATCCAGAAAATCAGATCATATATATCTAGAAAAGGGGAAGCCAACAGAATTGCCTTGAAGATTTCAAAGAAAGATCCAGTAACCTATTAAAGGGAAAGAAGGCATATTGGAGCTACACAGCCTGATCCAGAAGAATCATACAGCTCACTGAATTAATCTCTTGATTAATTTTAAACCTAACCTTTGTGAAAAAGGGTGGTTGTGCATAGTTTGAAGAGAGCAATTCCATCTTTCTTCTTACGGTTGCAACTTGGTTGCCACAGCTATTGGTGCAGTCTGCGGACTGTGTTTGTGTTAGTGGTGAGCTGGTGAAGGAGCAATTCCACCTCCGAAAGATCAGTGTGCAGAATGAAGGGAGCAATCCTACCTTTCTTCATTATGCGTAGACAGTGAAACTAGGGTGTCGTGAAGGACAGTCATAGTGCTAAGATTTTGTAACGGTTATCTCAAGATTCTAGTGATACCTCCTACACCACAGGAGAAGGGGAGACGTACGGGATTACACCACCCGGAACTTCCATAAGCAAATCATGTGTTGATTTACTTTATGCATTTATATTCTTGCCGTGATTGTTTTAATTCTTGTTATCTTCACATTCAGCAAACGTCAGACACTGAGTCAGCATAAAACTGATACATAGGAGATTCAGATCTTTATTGACACATCTATCGCACTAAAGGCTAGTTATATCCGCTGCCAGTTAACAAGACTAAATATAAGTCAGTATTGACTTATACTCAGTTGAGTTAGCTGAACTCCGCACAAGTTAAAGGACATGAATAAAACTGAGCTGAGCATCAGTTTGAGTTTGGCAAAAACTCAGTTCCTGGGGCTTTTTCAGTTTTGGGAAAGTTTTTGGTGACAAGTTTATTCACCCCCCCCCCCCCTCTAAACTTGTGTTAGCCTTTCCAAGGGACCAACAATTGGTATCGGAGCAGTTCTTCCATTTGGAAGTGATCCAAAGATATCTTTCAAACCAGTTGTTGAAAATCCCTCACTATATCAGTTGTAAAAACACTTAGTTTAATTCCAATGACTACATCTAGAATTAAGAGTTGGCTTACTCACCCCTGACTAACTGTTTGCAAAATGTATCTGATTTTCATGATCAAATAGTTGAAAGGTTCAGTGTGACAAATCTGCATACAAATCCAGAACCTCAACTAAGTAATGATGTGGATACAAACTTCAATGTTTATATAGACAAATCCAGAAGAATTCCATCTCAAAGAAATCTCTCAGAAGAAGAAGAAAAGAAGTTGTTGCAAGTTACCATTAATAAAGAAGATTCATTAGAGCAACAAACGGATGTACACTCAGATCTTAAAACTATATCAAACCATCATGAAAAGGTACATTCTTCAACTCAGTTATCATTCGCTGAACTCAGTAAGAGAAACTCTGAACTTGTCAAGATAACCGAAAAAATTATGTTGGAACTGAAATTAAAAGACGGAGAACTTGACAAAGCGAAAGATTGGAATGATTTTCTTGAAACTGAGATGTTAAATCTTGCTGAAAGATTAATGTCTAGTAAATTTGACAAAAGAAATGATAATTTCCCACCCCTACCCAGTATTGAGATTTCAAAGAATGAAAATTCTGGACATCAAATTACTGGAAGATCTAGTGGATTACACAAGGAAACTAAAAATGATAAATCTAAAAGAATCCTTGTGAAATCAACTAAGATTGAGCGTAATGGTTTATCCAGAAAAGAAATGAGAAAGCTTAATTCTCTCATCGAAGAAACTGAAAATAATACTTCAGTAACTAATCCAGCCGGACCCAAAAAGATATGGGTACCGAAGAAAACTTAAAACTGTTTTGCGGGCCGAGTCGGTTCTCAATGCCGAATCCTGAGAAAACTGACCTATAACAAAAGCTGATGAAGGACATATTGGTCAAAAGCAGAAAACTTTCCAGCTACCATCTGACGCTTGGGCTGACATGACAAATCATTCGAAGCCACGTGTCAATCTGGGAGAAAAAGTAGATGTACATCCCTACAAAATCCCATTGATTGTGACACGACTCTTATTTGAAAACGATTGCAAAACAAAATCTTGACGAAATCCTGCTCATCCAAAGTCAAAGCATTCAAGATTTTCCAAAAGAATTCCTAATTCAGAAATCAATGGAGCAATACAATATTGATGATGGAATCACCATAAGCCTGGACGAATTTTGTCAAAAGTTTTCAAACTCCACTCTATCAAAACGAATTGAGAACAAGATCAAGAGGATTCGAGGATTGGAAAACTTGATTGATACAAAAGTCACTACCTTGAGTCCAGATGGCATCAGAGACTTCTACAAGAATGCCGAAATCGTCAATAATGGAAAAAGCTTCAGGACAACTGTTCAAGATAAGAGCTTTACCGTTGATGAACAGTTGCTTTCACTAGTGTTTGGCTTGGACATAATCGGAGGATCTTCATCTCTCACTTTTGGAAATGAAGAAAAAGGCAAGCTTTGGAGTGTTACGGAAATCAACAAAGAGGAAAAGAACTTCATTGGATCCATCTATCAGCAAAAACAAGAATTCGCATTCCTGACGATTCTTCTAACCAAAAATGTCATTGGTCATGCTAGGAATTTCTACACTCTCTCAACAGATAAACTAAAACTGATATATGCTATTTGGTTTGAAGAGAGATTTTATTGGAACAAATTTGTTCTCAATCAATTGATAAAACATATTTCAAACAAGAAAGAAAGAGCACAAGGAAAGAAGGTTTCTGGGGAAAAGTGTCTATTGAAAAAGGGATTCACTTTTCCAGTTCAAAAAATACTAGATCATTTCTCTATTTCAACATCCACAAGAACAAAAGTGGAACACAGATCAGTGTCCACTGAAGTGAAGAAAAGAAAGATTGTTGAAGGAGAATCAAGTGAAGTTTCAAATTCAAGTTCAAGTGGAACTGTGAATTTAGATGAAAGGACTCTCAGAAGACTAAAGAGTGCTTGGAACAAATTTCAGAAAAAGGAAACTGAAACTAAAGAAGTAATTCAAATTGAGGATGAAAGTGAAGAGAGTGAACAGAATGAAACTGTAATGAGTGAACAGAATGAGACTGAAGAAAGTGAGCTTGGTGAAAGTGAAGGAAGCGAAGGAAGCGAGATTGATAAAATTGAAGAAAGTGAATCTCCAACTGAGATGCATAAAGAATACACTGATAAACAAAGGGAAGATTTGGAAGATGGTGAATTTTGTGAGGCTGTATATGAAAAGGAACTGACAACTCATGACACTCATTTTTATTATACTGAAATTGGTTCCTCATCTCAAGTTCATGAGGCATCTACAAGCAAATTTGCAAATGAAGAATCTCAGCATCAAGAAACTGAGATTGAAGAAAGATTGGAAGGAGCAAAAGAAATCATTGAAGGTGTGATGCAAACTCTACAGCAGAGGCTTTACAATCTACATGACTTCATTGGAAGATCTCATTACTCAGGTTTGAATGAATACTCCAACCTCATCACCCTGCGTAAGTTATTTGAAGAAAGCTATCGCTTATCTTCAAACAAGGGGGAAGATGAAGCTGGTGATGAAGTTAAAGGTGATGCTAAAGCTGAATCAGCTGAAGAATTCTATGCCAAACAGTTGGTGATAGAACAAGACAAACAAGTATATGCTGATCTACTTGCAATTCAACAGAATGGAGAAGCGAGTTTGACTTGATTGAAGAAGCGATTGCAGAAGAAACCTTCAAAAAAACAAGAACTGAGGAAGATGAAGAGACCTCAGTTAGAGTTGAGATGAATATCGAAGGAAACTTGCAATCTGTATCAAACTGAAAGAACGTCTAAAGTCAGTAGAAGTTAAAGAGACAACAACTAAGGGGGAAGCTGAATTGGAACAAGAAGGAAAAGCTGAAAAGACTAAGGAAGAAGAACATAGTCTTATTTCAGAAGAAGAAGAAATGATGATGAATGAGGAAACCAAAGAAATCTTGATAAAGCTCAAAAATCAAGATAATGAAAAGGCTAATTAGTTGATCGGTGAATATCTAGAAATCAAGCCTAGAGATGGCGAATCAGTTGCAGAAGGAAAAGAAAGAAGACTTCTAGAAACCAAAAGAAGTATTTCCTTGGAGAAAAGATGTTGGCACTTGAAAAAGAAAAGTTGTAATTCTACTCAGGTTTAACTCAATGTGTTTTAGACTTTATTGTTGTAATGAATTCAGATGTTCTAGTTTGTTATCTTAATTTGATTTGTTATGATTTCTTGCATTACTCTTTTATTATTGATTTTAGGGAGTGTTATGATACATCATCAAAAAGGGGGAAATTGTTGGAAATATTATTTATGTTTTGATGATGATTCGTCACGTAATTAGACAAATCACTTACAACACATAATGATGAAGTCATAACTAACTGTTATAGTGCATAATGGAAGAAGAAGCAAGAAATGGTCTAGAGAAAATGTATAAGTTCTATCTAGAGTCTGAACCTTGTATAGGTTGTTTCAGAAAAGCATTGTAATAGAATAGGAACTCGGCGAACAGCTGAGTCACAACAAGAAAACTGAGTCACAACAAGAAAACTAAGTATGCACATGAAGAACTGAGGGTTCAAACTCAGTTATGCAAGAACTGAAGAAGATAAGTTCGCTGAGGGTCACCGATTCAGTTGGCTTATCTAGAGGCGAAGAAGCGAGGGACACATACTCGATTCTGAGAAGGCGAAGAAGCGAGGTGGCAAACTCAGTTAGAAGCTGTTTAAGTTGTGACTATAAGTCAAGATTTAGGCAAGTCTGTGGTGACCTGAAAGTGAACTATAGATCATGTAAAACTGAATAATCTTAAGGACAAAGATTATCAGTTACCAAGAAAAGAAGAAACTGAATGGTGTACTCTGACTTAGTCAATTAAAGTCAGATGTTAAGTATACAAGGTACTCAGTTTTGAAGTAGAGTAGAAAACTGAGTTAAGACCTTGTTGAATTTGAATTAACAATACAACAAAGGTCGTACATATGAACGTTGGCTAAACGACAAGTGTAACGGCTACAAGAGCTAGTGACCGTTACATCACCCTTATAAATACACAAGAGAATCACTTGAAGGAGAAAGAGAGAGAAGGATCAGAAAAAGAGCTTTACAAGCACATATCCAAAGATCCAGATCCAGAAAATCAGATCATATATATCTAGAAAATGGGAAGCCAACAGAATTGCCTTGAAGATTTCAAAGAAAGATCCAGTAACCTATTAAAGGGAAAGAAGGCATCTTGGAGCTACACATCCTAATCCAGAAGAATCAGATAGCTCACTGAATTAATCTCTTGATTAATTCTAAACCTAACCTTTGTGAAAAGGGGTTGGCTGTGCATAGTTTGAAGAGAGCAATTCCACCTTTCTTCATACGGTTGCAACTTGGTTGCCACAGCTGTTGGTGCAGTCTGCAGACTGTGTTTGTGTTAGTGGTGAGCTGGTGAAGGAGCAATTCCACCTCCAAAAGATCAGTGTGCAGAATGAAGGGAGCAATCCTACCTTTCTTTATTATGTGTAGACAGCGAAACTAGGGTGTCATGAAGGACTGTCATAGTGCTAGGATTTTGTAACGGTTATCTCAAGATTCTAGTGATACCTCCTACACCACAGGAGAAGGAGAGACATACGGGATTACACCACCCGGAACTTCCATAAACAAATCTTGTGTTGATTTACTTTATGCATTTATATTCTTGCTATGATTGTTTTAATTCTTGTTATCTTCACACTCAGCAAACGTCAGACACTGAGTCAGCATAAAACTGATACATAGGAGATTCAGATCTTTATTGACACATCTATCGCACTAAAGGCTAGTTATATCCGCTGCCAGTTAACAAGACTAAATATAAGTCAGTATTGACTTATACTCAGTAGAGTTAGCTGAACTCCGCACAAGTTAAAGGACAGGAACAAAACTGAGCTGAGCATCAGTTTGAGTTTGGCAAAAACTCAGTTCCTGGGGCTTTTTCAGTTTTGGGAAAGTTTTTGGTGACAAGTTTATTCACCCCCCCCCCCCCCCCTCTAAACTTGTGTTAGCCTTTCCAAGGGACCAACAGTTACAGACATCCTTATCTGTAGGACCCTTGGAAGTTCTCTTGGGTTTCTTCTTTCTAGAATTTCCTGATCCTCTGCTGACTCCACTGGCCACCAATCCAACTGACTGACTGTCTGTCCCAGAACCAGATGCCTTATGGCGTAGCTCTTAATCATGGAGTGAAGATCTCACATCCTCCAATGACACTGAGTCCTTCCCAACAATAAAGGTCTACACAAAGTTCTCATATGATGCAGTCAATGAAACAAGTAGGATCAAGGTTGCATCTTTATCTTCAATCTTCACATCAATATTCCTTAAGTCAAGCAATATTATGTTCTGCTGATCAAGGTGACCCCTCAGCTGAGTGCCCTCATGCATCCTTAAACTAAACAGAAGTTGTTTCAATAACAACTTGTTGGCCAGAAACTTTGTCATGTACTGACTCTCAAGCTTGGACCACAGCTTCTTTGTTGTGTCCTCTTCAGCAACCTCCGTGATAATATCATCTGACAAGCACAACATAATTGTTGAGTGTGCTTTCTCCTCCAGACTGACTCTCTCAGCAGCACTTCCTTCTGTTGATTTAGACAACGGACCCTATAATCCTTGTTGTTTCAATAAAGCACGCATCTTGATCTGCCACAGACTAAAATTGTTTCTTCCTGTAAACTTGTCAATCTTGACGTTTAAAGCAGATATCTTTCTCACCAGAAAAGCTTGTGTAGATCCCAAATCCTAGCGTCAATTTCGACCTTGGTGCCAATCTACCTTGTTTAAAATAGATAAACAGATTTCTTGATGAACCTGGACGCTCTGATACCAGTTTGTTATGACAGATCGATCAAGATGTCATAGTGATTGTGCATAAAGATAAGCAATTAACAAGTAAACAAACACATAAACAAGAAGAACACAGAGTTAACGTGGTTTCCGGCAATGTGCCGACTATTCCACGGACAAACGAGGATATTTTATTATCATGAGAAAGTTACAAGTTACAATAATTTCAGATGGTATTTATAGCCTTGGGAATCAAACCCTAACCACCTTAACAGTCAACTCGGTAAATGACTGAAATACCCTAGAAGTATATTCACCAAAACAAAAAACCATGCAGCAGACGTGTTCCCCAAGTCTGCTGAGAATCAGCAGCCTTGACTTCAGTAGCCTTGTCTCCAGCAGGTTGATCAACCCTGCTGACTTGCCTCAGCCAAACACCAGATCACAATTTTCACACCAGACTCAGCAGTATTATACTCAGCTGATCAAACTCAGCAGCATAGTTTAAGTCACCATTACAACCACGATCAATCTAACGTTGGGGTATCACAACGAAATTCGACCTCTATTGATTTAAATTTATGCATAAAATTCGACTCTGGAATGAGTCCAGACCAGACTTGAAGACGGAGGCGGTAAGCGGGACTCTCTCACAAGGAATAAAGTTTTATAAAATCAAAATTTGCACGAAGTATGGTGCTTCGAGTATATCGATTGTGGTGTCATTAACAATGCTCTTAAAATAGATGCCGGTCGAGTACACTTTTAATAAGAACTTTTTTTTAAGAAATTAATAAGAACTTATGAAATGCTACTTTACGATATGAAACTAGACTACAAAACATTCCTATGAATAAAAAATTGAAAAATGAAAAAGTCTGGGTAAAAATAAGAACTTATGAAATGCTATTTTACGATATGGAAGTAAACTACAAAACATTCCTATGAATCAAAAAATGAAAAATGAAAAACTCTTCCTAGTTAAAAATAAACTCATTAAAAAATATATTTGTCAAATTGTTGAAAACTAATAGATTCTTTTCTGAGAAATTCTATGGTGCGAGTCATAGAAAAAATTGTATCAAATAATAAACATTACATTCTTTTATTTTTATTCTCTTTAAACTTTAATCATGTTTAAGGTATTAAAAATATAAAGGTTGTGATTATGTCCGGTTGTATAGAACGTGGGCGGCAACAATATCCCAAGACAATGTCTTAAAATGTAAAATGTAAACGGCTTCCCAATTTACTATTTATCTTCTCCTTGTGACAAACAAGACAAGCGTTTGCCGTTTAAAATAGTACTATCTAGATAGTCTTCATTCGCAAAGTAACAATTTCTTCCTCCATTTGTACTATTTTATTATTATTTTTTATTTTGAAACAATTGTTTTTTATACCTTTCTGTTTTTTTGTTTTTTGAAAACTGTTATACCTTTTTGTTGAAACTGTAATACCTTTTTGTTGACAACTGGTGTTTGTAATACATATTGTATTTATAATATTTCTAGGTTTAATTTTAAAGCGGTAAAAAAATCTTAAATTAAATTAAATAAAAGTATAAGATGTTAAATATTTTTTTTACGGATACAAAAAATACACACACGTTTACTTTTTGTCTTCATTAGGACTCGAACACGTGCGTAACATCCGGGTTAATGACAAGATTATTAGTAATAGTACGTTGTCAGTAATACTACGTTTAAAACATGCAAGCCACTACAAAAAACTGTATTTCTATTCTTCTATTTTAGTTTTTCTTCTGCTACACACACAAAAATAAGTGCAGCTAATAGCACTTGGTTAGACTTTTTTGCCACGCTCATGTGACTAAAAGTAAATATATAACTACACTTTTTTTGTTGTTTGGCAAACAATAGTATAGCAAAAAAAATATTTTTCTTATCATCGTATTCTTCAAAAAAAAAAAAAAAAAAAAAAAAAAAAAGGGCAAGGTAAACTCCGGACTATGATTTGCACCTTATTCGTTGTACCGTTGCACTCCACCTACCGATACATCACATCGTTTTTATAAAATCAACATTATGAAAATCGATTCTATATATAGCCAAAAATCGAGTTTCTCAAGGTCGCTTCAGAATCGACTCTGCGGGGAGTCGATTTTTTGGATCCAAAACCGACTTCCATAAGGTCGATTCTATTGTGGTTCATAGGTAGTAGTGTGCACCGGCAGAGCGGACACCCTATCAAGGGGGAGTCACGTGACTCAACTAAGATCTAGAATTTTTTTTTTAATTATAAAAACGATATAGCTTTATTGTTAACAATTAAATATTGTTTCGTCGTTAAAAAAAAATCAATTTATGCTCCGGTAACCCCACTGAAATAAATTTTCGGATAAAAAATAAATTAGTTTTAAACTCTGATAACTCAACTGGATCAATTGTTGGATTCACCCCTATGCATCCGTAGGGTTATTGTGGTACAAATAAACACCCCAAAAATTCCTGCCCTTTTTAGTCTCTTTAACCGAAGAGCCTAATATGGATAGTAGTAATTAACAAAGTCTTGAAAGCAATCAAGCTAAGTGCACACAATTCTCATGTTCCTTTTCCTGATTTCCCTCCACTATAAATATGGCCTCTAGATCACACCTCAAATATCCAGAAGAAAAACAACCCACCACCAAGTTTATACAGCCAAAATATTACTTTCTCATAGCAAGGATCGATATATATCTACATATATGATGGAATTTAATTTCTGGGTTCGAGTCTCGGCATCAGCGATAATTATTCTCTTTTTGGGACTCTTGTTCCGTCTCTATAACGCACTAATCGGCAAGCCTGAAAGTCTTCGATCTGCGTTGAGGAAGCAAGGGATCAATGGACCCAGCCAAAAGTTGCTTTTTGGTAACGCGTTGGAAATGAAGAAGGCTAAGGATAAAACGGCGGCCAAAGTTAGCAGTGCCATTAATGATCATAGTACTCCGGTTTTTCACAACTGCGGATCAGCTCTCTTTCCCTTCTTCGAAGAATGGAGAAAACGATACGGTACGTACTTGAATAATGGAGATTATTTTACATGTTGTTTATATATGGATTATGTATTTATGCTGCAAATATATCAGTGTTTAATCGATCACCATTTCCTCCAAGTATGGTTTTTTTTTTTTTTTTTAGTGAATTTGTGTTTTGATATATATGCTGCAAATCTATCTTGTTTTATATATGGATGATTCTACCTGCAAATCTATTTGAATTTCTGCGACCTTACTTCTGGGAAGATATTCATTCAGCCAATAGATTGAAAATAGATTGGCAGTATCAGTTACGGAATTATTGGCATGAGTTTTTTTTTTTTTTTTTTTTTTTTTTTTTGTGTGTGTGTATATTAAATATGAATATTTTCCCATTGAGAATATTAATATTAGCAGAAACTTAAATGAGGCATAGTTTTTTTTTTTTTTTTTTTTTTTTTTTTTTTATGAGAAGAAATGGGGCATATATACTTATTCTTCAATTAGGTAGTGTTATTTCATATTATTTTTATGTGGACATTTCATAATTCGACAGCATTATAGATTCGAGAAATGGCTCAATCATTGTTGTGTAACGGGTGGAAGTGTCTGCAATAATCGTTCTTCATGAGAAATTCTTAAATGATATCTCCATTTGAGGAGTTATTAATTATATGCAATTCATTTTGAAACAAATCTTTTTTAAGATCAAGAAAACAATATTTTTGACTCGACTGGTGTGTTGTGAGTGTGTGGACATGGACGTGGACGTGATTAGATCACCTAATCAAATGTATAACCCATCTTAAAAAAATCTCTTAATTTGATCAGGTGAGGTGTTCATGTTTGCTTTGGGAAATATACAAATTTTACTTGTGACTCAAGCAGACATGGTTAGAGAGATTACTACATGCACATCCTTAGACTTGGGAAAACCTACTTATCAAGCTAAACAGAGGGGATCTTTGCTTGGTCAAGGCATTCTTACTTCCAATGGACCTTACTGGGCCCACCAGAGAAAGGTCCTTGCTCCTGAATTGTACATGGAAAAAGTCAAGGTACATAATTTGGCATTGTTTTGCTTTTTTATATTCTGATTATGATATTGAAATTAAGTGTTTAATTATTTAATGATTCTCTTAATTTAATTAGGGTATGGTAAATATGATTCAAGGGTCAACCATGACATTAGTGAACTCATGGAAGAGTATAATTGAGGCAAATGGTGGAGTTGCAGACATTAACATTGACCAGTACTTGAGAAGTTTTTCTGGAGATGTAATTTCAAGGGCATGTTTTGGTAGCAGTTATTCCAAGGGTGAAGAAATTTTCTTGAAACTTAGGGCTCTTCAAGAAGTTGCATCCAAGACGATGCTCACCGGAGGGATCCCGGGGATGAGGTAATAAATATTTATATATACTCTCTCTCTGTACCACAATAACTGAAGCAGTTGTCAAAAACACGCAGATTAAGAAAGTAATTAATTGTTTTGACTTTGATTCAATAAAAACTAGAATACCCTTATAGAAAATAGAGTAATAATACTGGTGCATTTAAGACAGTGTATGCAAAAAAGTAAGTGATAAGGGTCGTAAAGGAGACAATATGGAAGATGTTAGGCAAAAAACACAAAACCAACGTAATTCACTTTCAGATTCACTTTCATTTTCACTTTCACAGATGAAATGTTCTTTTTTACAAAAATATTTTCTTATAGTCTTAAAAATCTGACATCTTTCTAAATGTGTCATAATTGACCATTAACTAAAGAAATAAAGAGATGGGTAAAAAGGGAAAAGTTCATTAAATTTTGTTTTGGAAAATGTTCTGCCTCAATGATTTTGGAACAAAACTTTTTGACAACTGACGCATTTAATTTTAGAACGGAGGGATATATATATATATATATATATATATATATATATATATATATATATATATATATATATATATAATGCACTAAAATCTAAGCCTAAATCTAAGCCAACTATTGTGAGCATAGAATATAACTATTTATATATAAATGTAACAGATACTTTCCTACAAAGAGCAACAGAGAAGCATGGGCACTAGAAAAAGAAATCAAAAGCCTGATTTTACAGGTGGTAAAAGATAGAACTGAAGGAGGATATGAGAAGGATCTACTTCAAATGATCCTTGAAGGTGCTAAGAGTAGTAATTTGGGACCAGGTGAAATCGATCGTTTTATTGTTGACAATTGCAAGAACATCTACTTGGCCGGCTACGAAACTACTGCTGTCTCAGCCGTATGGTGCCTCATGCTCTTGGCTGCAAATCCTGAATGGCAAGAACGCATCCGTGCCGAGGTTCTTGAAATTTGCAATAGTAGAATGCCGGATTCAGACATGATCCGAAAGATGAAACAGGTATTAATAATCAAGTTAGAAATGGTGTTAGTGTTGCAAAATTTCATCCATAACAACGTAAATCATGAAGTTCCACGTCGGTAAAGTAATGTCCTGCTCACCCTCATATAAGTGTGAGACATAAAGGTCTTGTCAACTCGGGTTAGCCCTTTTAGACCAAGCGACCGGATCATTTATTACTCATTTAACGCTACCAGACCCGGGGACTGGGGGCGTTACAGAATGGTATCAGGTCCGACTTTCATGCGGACCTACGTGACACACCGTGAGAGGTGGTGGGGGCCACCTCTTCTATGGTAGGGACGAAGTGGGACAAGTTCACTAGGACAAGTCTTGGCCGTCCTGGCGAGTACGCCAGTCCCTTATAAGGGGGGGGAGAATGTAAAGTCCCACATCGGTAAAGTAATGTCCTGCTCACACCCATAAAGGTCTTGTCGACTCGCTTAGCCTTTTTAGATCAAGCGAGGACGACGGTCTAAGCAGTTGACCGAACCATTTATGACTTATTTAGCGCTACCTGGCCCGGGGTCTGGGAGGCGTTACATAAATCATATATTTATTTTCAATATTCAATTACAAATTCAAATTCATGAATTGCAGTTATCAATGGCAATCAATGAGTCACTACGACTATATCCTCCAGTGTCTGTGGTGTCTCGAGAAGCTTTTAAGGATATGAAATTCGGGGACATTGAGGTTCCGAAGGGTGCAAACATATGGACATTGGTGACTACATTGCACACGGATCCAGAAAATTGGGGGCCAGGTTCGTATGAATACAATCCTGAAAGGTTTGTTAACGGAATTGCTGGTGCGTGCAAGCAACCACACCTATATATGCCTTTCGGCGTTGGGCCACGGGTGTGCTTGGGTCAAAATTTGGCTTTGGTTGAGCTCAAAATATTGATTGCTATTATTTTGTCCAATTTTTCTTTTTCTCTCTCCCCAAATTACAAGCATGTCCCAACTGTAAACTTGGTTACTGAGCCTGGACAAGGAGTAAGTCTGATGTTGAAAAAGTTGTGAAATCATTTGTGGCTAGCTTATATATTATCTATCAAAGAGGTCATGGGAGTACCGTGGACAATGTATACAAGATTTCTTCATAATACATGATCGATTTAATTAGTTATAACGTGTTTTCATTGTACCATTGTATTTCCTGAATTGAATAATTCTAGTTTTTTTCTTTCTTTGGGCTCCTTTTTGAGAATAATGGACTATTTGCCTTTTCTTCATTTGGAAATCAACCACACGAAATTTCATTAGTAAGTTTTTTCTTTTACCTTTCGAATCAATTACATTTACACATGGAGATTTTTTATCTCCCATGCTCAAAAACAAGTAAATTGCATGGAAAACTACTTACCTTCAAACATTCATTGGACTATTTTCATGAAACTGAATGTCATTCTCCACAATTTGATACTCTAAATATGTTCCCTGGAATTGGAGGATCATCTCTCTCTAATTGCCTTTCTTTTTCTCCTTTTGTTTCGTCATCATCATCCTAATCTCGAAATTATATTCTTATTTTTCATGAAATTTGAAGGAACAATGTGGAGTAGTTTTTGACGGGTTTCTCAATGAGTTGACATTATCTGAAAGAAACATAGAGTTCACTTTTGATAAAGATTTCTTAAATATGTGATCTTGATTTAGCTTTTTCTTGAAGGACAGTGATGCAGGCATAGAATTTAGGCACAGAACATGTGCACAAAATGCACCAGCTCCCCACAATATATTCATGGGTGAAAGGAAAAAATAATTTTGAAAAAGCACTGCCAATGGATTAACTTTCGGTACTTTTTTTTGTACAAATTTTTTTGACTAAATCATTATCCTTTTCTTGAAATGAGAATCCCTAAAAGTAGAGGTAGAGTTGAAGGATGCCTTTATATCATTCGTTTCAGTAGGTTTGGTCCTCAATGTTCACATAAAAGATACTTAATTCTTTGAATACAACTACCTTCATTTATAATTTCTGGGTTCGAGTCTCGGCATCAGCGACAATTATTCTCCTTTTGGGACTCTTGTTCCGTCTCTATAACGCACTAATTGGCAAGCCTGAAAGTCTTCGATCTGCGTTGAGGAAGCAAGGGATCAATGGACCCAGCCAAAAGTTGCTTTTTGGTAACGCATTGGAAATGAAGAAGGCTAAGGATAAAGCAGCGGCCAAAGTCAGCGCCATTAATGATCATAGTACTCCGGTGTTTCACAACTGCGGATCAGCCCTCTTTCCGTTCTTCGAAGAATGGAGAAAACGATACGGTACGTATGTGAATGGAGATTTTAGTTGTTGTTTATGGATTATTTTTTTTATGCTGCAAATCAATCAGTGTTTAATCACCATTTCCTCCAAATGATATGTCTTTAGATTTTAATAGAATTTTTGTTTTGATATATATATAGGAAATACTACAATCCAGTCAATACAAAAAACTGGACGCTCCAGTTCGTTAGATCAATATTAAAATAATAGCAACCGTTGGATTAATTGATACATTATTAGTTATTGTGTACCATAAAAAATATTTTAACCTGTCAAAACAGGTAACCGGTCACCATTAAAATAAAATAAAAATTCATTCCATTAGAATTTTTCTTTGTCGTCCTACAGGCCTTCTTCACCATGGCCATTTTATTTTTCAATTTCCACGCTTGCGTTTACTTTCCTCGTCCATTTTTCTTTTAGGGGACTCGTCCACCTTGTGCCTTTTCTTCTTCTTCTTTTTTATTTTTTTTTTTATTTTTTTTTTATTTTTTTTTTACGTCAAAAGTTTTGTTCTTCCATGTATATTCGATGTGTTTTACTTTTGTTTCAGGTGATTCCGCATAAATCTATGTTGCAAATCTATGTTGTTTTATATATGGATGATTCTACCTGCAAATCTATTTGCATTTCTCCAACCTTAATTCTGGGAAGATATTCATTCAGCCAATAGCTTGGCACATATCAGTTTCGAAAGTCTAATATATATTTATATATGTTAATGTTGTGAATTATTGGCATGAGTTTTTTTTTTTTTTTTTTTTTTTTTTTGTGTGTATATTAAATACGAATATTTTCCCATGGAGAAGTGTAGTAATAATATTAGCAAAAATTAAATGAGGCATAGGCAAATTTTTTTTTTTTTTTTTTTTTTTTTTTTTATGGCTCAATCCTTGTTCTAGTTTAAAGGTGGAAGCGTCTTGCAATAGTCGGTCTTCCTGAGAAATTCTCATATAGTAACTCCATTTGAGGAGTTATTATACGTGGTTCAATTTGAACCTGACATTTTTTTTGCATCGGGAAAACATTATTTTGACTCAGGTTTTTTTTGTGTGTGTGTGTGACAGTGTGCGGACGTGGACATGGACGTGGACATGATTAGATCACATAATTAAATGTATATAACCCATATAATTTTTTTTTCTTATTTTGATCATCAGGTGAGGTGTTCTTGTTGCTTTGGGAAATATACAAATTTTACTTGTCACTCAAACAGACATGGTTAGAGCGATTACTACATGCACATCCTTAGACTTGGGAAAACCGACGTATCAAGCGAAACATAGGGGTTCTTTGCTTGGTCAAGGCATCCTTACTTCCAATGGACCCTACTGGGCCCACCAGAGAAAGGTCCTTGCTCCTGAATTGTACATGGAAAAAGTCAAGGTACATAATTTGGCATTGTTTTGCTTTTTTATATTCTGATTATGATATTGAAATTAAGTGTTCAATTACTTGATGATTCTCTTAATTTAATTAGGGTATGGTAAATATGATTCAAGGGTCAACCATGACATTAGTGAACTCATGGAAGAGTATAATTGAGGCAAATGGTGGAGTTGCAGACATTAACATTGACCAGCACTTGAGAAGCTTTTCTGGAGATGTGATTTCAAGGGCTTGTTTTGGTAGTAGTTATTCCAAGGGAGAAGAAATTTTCTTGAAACTTAGGGCTCTTCAAGAAGTTGCATCCAAGACGATGCTCACCGGAGGTATCCCGGGGATGAGGTAATAAATGTTTTTATATTTACTCTCTCCGTTATTGAAGCAGTTACCAAAACACGCAGATTAAGAAAGTAATTAATTGTTTTGACTTTGATTTGATGAAGACTAGAATACCCTTATCAAAAATAGAATAAATAATACTGGTACTTTTAAGACAGTGTATAGAAAAAATAAAGATATGTGTTAAAAGGGAAAAATGCATTAAATTTTGTGTTGGAAAATGTTCTGCCTCTATGATTTTGGAACAAAACTTTTTGACAACCGCATCAGTTATTTTAGAACAAAGGGAGTATATATATATATATATATATATATATATATATATATATATATATATATATATAAATACTACATCCGTCCCATAAAAATTGTCCAAATTTTAATATTTACGCATTAAGAAACTCAATTAATGTGTTGTGTTTTAGTAGTAATAGATTTATATACCCCTATTTTATAATTAATGCTTGCTTTGGAATATGAAGTCAACATACAACAATAAATATTAGGTTGGGGGTATGTTTGGAAAAAAAAAATTAAATTATGTATTGGTTTTTTTTAATGGAATGACAAAAAAAATTCAAATGTGGATACTTCTGTGGGACGGAGGTAGTATATAATGCACTAAAATCTAAGCCAACTATTGTGAGCATAGAATATAACTATTTATATATAAATGTAACAGGTACCTTCCTACAAAGAGCAACAGAGAAGCATGGGCACTAGAAAAAGAAATCAAAAGCCTGATTTTACAGGTGGTAAAAGATAGAACTGAAGGAGGATATGAGAAGGATCTACTTCAAATGATCCTTGAAGGTGCTAAGAGTAGTAATTTGGTACCAGGTGAAATCGATCGTTTTATTGTTGACAATTGCAAGAACATCTACTTGGCCGGCTACGAAACTACTGCCGTCTCAGCTGTATGGTGCCTCATGCTATTGGCTACAAATCCTGAATGGCAAGAACGCATCCGTGCTGAGGTTCTTGAAATTTGCAATAGTAGAATGCCTAATTCAAACATGATCCGGAAGATGAAACAGGTATTAATAATCAAGTTAGAAATGGTGTAAGTGTTGCAAAATTTCATCATTACAACGTAAATCGAAAAGTCTCACATCAGTATAGTAATGTCCTGCTCATCCTCATATAAGTGTGAGACATAAAGGTCTTGTCGACTCGAGTTAACCCTTTTAGACCAAACGACCGGACCATTTATGACTCATTTAGCGCTACCATGTCCGGGGACTGGAGGTGTTACAGAATGATATCAGGTCCATCTGTCATGCGGACCTACGTGACACACCGTGAGAGGTGGTGGGGGCCACCTCTTCTATGGAAGGGACGAACTGGGACAAGTTCACTAGGACAAGTCTTGGCCGTCCTGGCGAGGACGTCAGTCCCTTATAAGGAGGGAGAATGTAAAATCCCACATCGGTAAAGAACTACCATCTCTCCTAAAAGCTTAAGCTGATAGGGAGATAGATAATTAACATTATATATCTAATACGCCCCCTCAAGTGTGGGTCTATAAGATGGGAGAGAGGCCGAACACTTGATTTGTTTTTTTTTTTGGGAAGTGCGGGCATTTTAAGAAGAGAGAGAGGCCCAGCACTTTGATTATTTTTTTTTGTGCTGGAAGCGGGGTTTGAACTCAGGACCTTCCGCTCTGATACCATGTGAATTACCATCTTTCCTAAAAGCTTACTTTACCCTGCTCACACCCATAAAAATCTTGTCGACTCGCTTAGCCCTTTTAGATCAAGCGAGGATGGCGGTCTAAACAGTTGACCGGACCATTTATGACTCATTTAGCGCTACCGGGCTCGGGATCCTGTTGGCGTTACATAAATCATATATTTTTTTCAATATTCAATTACAAATTCAAATTCATGAATTGCAGTTGTCAATGGCAATCAATGAGTCACTACGACTATATCCTCCGGTGTCTGTGGTGTCTCGAGAAGCTTTTAAGGATATGAAATTCGGGGACATTGAGGTTCCGAAGGGTGCAAACATATGGACTTTGGTGACTACATTGCACACGGATCCAGAAAATTGGGGGGCCAGATTCGTATGAATTCAATCCTGAAAGGTTTGTAAACGGAATTGCTGGTGCGTGCAAGCAACCACACCTATATATGCCCTTCGGCGTAGGGCCAAGGGTGTGCTTGGGTCAAAATTTGGCTTTGGTTGAGCTCAAAATATTGATTGCTGTTATTTTGTCCAATTTTTCTTTTTCTCTCTCGCCAAATTACAAGCATGTCCCAATTGTAAACTTGGTTACTGAGCCTGGACAAGGAGTGAGTCTGATGTTGAAAAAATTGTGAAATCATTTGTGGCTAGCTTATATATTATCTATCAAAGAGGCCATGGGAGTTCCTTGGACAATGTATACAAGCTTTCTTCAAAATACATGATCGATTTAATTAGTTATAACGTGTTTTCATTGCACCATTGTATTGCATGTTTGAATAATTCTAGTTTTTTTTTATTTCTTTGGGCTCCTTTTTCAGAATAATGGACTATTTGCCTTCTTTCATGAGTAATGATACGGGTTGTACTACAATGAGTGACACAACGGTGATCTGCACCGTTGATTATATTAGTTTACATCAAGATTAATTTAGACTCATTACAATCAACGGTACAGATCATCATTGTGTCACAACCGTTGTGCCTGTATCATTACTTTTTTTTCATTTGGAAATCGACCACACAGAATTTCATTAATAAATTTTTTTTACCTTTCGAATCAATTACACAATGGAGATTATTTAAATACCAATTTTTTTTTCTTAATTAGTGTACGACCCTCCATTCATTTTTTTTCCGTTTATTTTGTAAGGGTACAACCCTCCATTCATTTTCTAATGTTTATTTGTTAAGCTACACCCCTCCCTTCCTTTTTCTTAAGTTTATTTTGTTATGGTACAACCCTCCACTCATTTTCTTACATTTATTTTGTTAGGGTCCAACCCACCGGTCCTTTTATCCCTTATTATTCCTTTCTTTTGTTTTTTTGGAAATCAATTTTCCTCCACGTATTCCTTTTTTTTTTATGACTCCTCCACGTTTTATTGTTTTTTAGGGTATATCCCTCCGACTATTTCCTATGCTCTATTCCTGCGACTGCCACCTCCTCCCAGATTTCTTTTTGAGTCTTCCCTTGCAGGTTCCCGCAAAGCAGTATCGTGTTGTGCCGCAGTTGTTGCCGTTTGATTCGGAGAAACTTGTTGCCGACATCAGCGAGTCAATCTTCATGTCCATTGCATTACCAAGAGATTGCGGGGGCGTGTTAGGATAATAATATTATTATATTATTTAGCTTAAATATTATTGTTTACCTTAAATATTATTATTGTAGTGACTTATTGACTAAGTCACCGAACCCTATATATTTATACTCTCCATTCAATTGAATCAATGCAATACAATCTCTTTTATATTTTCTCTGTCACATCTTGATTAATTCAGACTCATTACAATCAACGGTGCATATCACCGTTGTGCCACAACCGTTGTGCCTGTATCATTATTTTTTTTCATTTGGAAATCGACCACACAGAATTTCATTAATAACTTTTTTTTACCTTTCGAATCAATTACACCATGGAGATTGTTTATATACCATGCTCAAAAACATATAAATTGCATGGAAAACGACTCACCTTCAAACATTCATCGGACTTTTTTCAAGAAAATGAATGTCATTCTTCACAATTTGATTCTTTGAATCTGTTTTCTAGAATTGGAGGATCGTCTCTCTAACTGCCTTCCTTTTTCTCCATTTGTTTCATCATCATCATAATCTCGAAATTATATTCTTGTTTTTCATAATATTTTAAGGAACAAACTGGAGTAGTTTTTGACGGGTTTCTCAATGAGTAGACATTATCTTAGAGAAACATACAATTCACTTTTGATAAAATTTCTTAAAGATGTGATCTTGATTTAGCTTTTCCTTGAAATGGAAATCCTTAAAAGTAGAGGTAGAGTGGAAGGATGGCTTTATCTCATTCGTTTCAATAGGTTTGGTCCTCAATATTCACATAAAAGAAACATAATTCTTTGAAGACAACTACCTTCAGAGCTTCAAATCCATACCAAACACCGTGTAACGGTGTAAGAGGTGCCATTAAGAGTGCAATAGTAGAGTCAGGCATCCAGGTTATGGATGATGGGTGTAAGAGGTGCCATTAAGGAGTGCAATAGTAGAGTCAGTCAAGAATGATACATCATATTGTTGAAAATGTCATCATGTGATACATTATGATTCACATTTGAATCATACAAACGATACAAGTGATGCGCTCTATGTATAATAATACAATGGCTATATGGCTGCCACATCTTTTTTTAACTCTCACTCCGCTCACAACTTCATTTCACTACTATCAAGATAGGCCAGTGGGTGATTGATTGTCTTCTCCATCACTTTTCAAGCTCAATTATGCAGAGCAACGACTTTTTGAGCTAGGAAAGCCTTCAGTTGTGATGAAGAAGGTGCCTTTAAGGTTGTGAGATGCTAAGATGAGAATAAAGATCCAACGGGCAAAAATACAGACTTGTACATATCTTTGACCACTTTGTTTTCACAATGGCTTCTAATGGATATAATAACAAACAAAATAAGGTGTTTCTAGCTTAGACCTCCTTTTTTTAGTGGAGATTATTATAATCACTGAAGTTATGAGACTGCATTTAGATTCTCAGAATGTAGACTTATGGTAGGTCATTGAAGATGGTACCAATGAAAACTAATATCACCAATGTTGTTGTTGAAAGTTTTAAGAAGACTCGACATGAATGCGATGAATGTGACAGAAAAAAAATAATTCTGATGAATTTTTCATATAGTCCATTCTTTTTAACGCCTTGAACAAGAAGGAGGCTAGGTATGTATCTTCTTGCAACATTGCGAAGGGGTTTGGTGCTAGACATACAAAAACCCGAATCCGGATCCAATCCATAATTGGATCGTCAGATCTGATTCTCAGCACCGATCGAGACACTCGATCATGCACAGCGGAAGCTACGAATAAATTCGCATGCGATTTTACCACGATTCGATTCGTATAAATAATTAACCAACTACAAGAAGGTTAGTAGAATTACCCAAAACCGGAGAGAGATGAGAAATCGACCAAGGGAGAAGCCGTAGTCTTCCGGATTGTATCTCTAGCGGCGACTGGTGGACGTCGATCCTCGCCGTAGAACCTCCTCGAATATGCACAAGAAACTAAGGCAAGAAACTATTTTTTCTTAGTTATCCTTTTCACACCACAATTACATATTCCCACAAGGAAAAGATATTTGCCAACACAATTACCTATTCCCATAAGGAAAAGATATTTTTGCCACAAAATAAGAGATAATTCCCAAAAAAATCAATCTCTTATTTTTCCATTAATTATCCAACAAATAGATAATTAATTAATTACACATGTGACATAATCTAAAAAAATTTCTTTTCCTAATTTATCATCATGTGTGGCGCCATTTTAACATTAATTTTAATAGAAAATGTCTTTTCCATTTTACATTATATTTACCAAATAAATAATATTGCATATTCATTAAATAGACCAACTATTTAATTTATTCTCGAGGTTCCATAAAACGAAAAAACTTGCGTGTTAGGAGCCAACCCGGGGACCATGGACCTATAACCGTAGCTACAATAAATTGAATAGAATATTCGTTGAACAGAATATTTCTACTCAACTCATTAATTCCGGAATTACGCCACCATAAATCTGAAACTGAACTCTATCGATTATAGATATAACTTATTCTCAAAACGTCGAGTCGATAAGTGTCCATTGATATAATCATTACATATAAACTAACCCTCCATAGACTATCCGTAATTAAGCAGGATTATTTCCGTAAACCTTCTTCAATACATCTTATCCTTATTTACCATTAACCCACTAGTGATCAATTAGTTCATAACAAATACGAACTCCGCGGATCGATCAGTTTCTAGGATCAACAAATAAGGGGATTGTCTTTCTACTTCCCGCAGGAAAATGGATTCCATATCTATGAGACACACATTTCTCACTCATTTCAGAATAGTGCCAATGTGAAAGTGATTCAGACCGCGCCTCTTAGCAATCCTTAACGAACACATCAAACCCTATCCTGAAACAAGTAGGAGTCTGTAATCACTTCAGGATTAAGGTTGATTCATTTATGATCATCTTGTGATTTAATAAGATTTCTCAATCACGGAATTATATGAGAAACTCGGATTAAATCCATCCAGTCCTATATGACTACATCATATATAAATGCCCCACTTAGACAACCAATGCCGACGGTCCGGATAGGACGGTCACACCATAAAGTGTTCTGGGCGCATTAATGGTGGTTTAATCAATAGACCACATACTTTGATTAACTTCACCACGGACTAACATTTCAAGTGTATCACCATAAACTTAATCCTCGCGTGTGACACACACACTATGTTATATGGCTACATATGATACGACTTAGGGTTTTCAGTAGTGTATTACTTATAAGCACGAAGCAAATAATTAGATGAGAATAAATTCGTCATTTATTAATTATAAAAACAATTACAAAAATTGTCTTTCGGGTGCTACTTCCAACAATTGGCTCAAACTAGAAATGAAGCATGAAGGTACAGACCAAGTTAAAGAATCTAACATCAATATATTCATGCATTCTTATGAACGGTTCAAGGAGTTGGTAGATTGGCTAAAATTACCAATTTTTTAGAATATATTGGTAAAAAAGTTACTAATCAAGAAAAAGTTCAGAAAAAATATGAGAAGTTGATCATCTGAATAGGATCCTAAAGTGACTCAATCCATGAAGCAAAAGATCTTACTGTGTTGGATAAATAGGATTTGATTGGTTCGTTATTGGTATATCAGTTCACAATAAATTAAAGGGAAAATGAGAAAATAGAAGTTAGGAGCCTTGCACTTGAAGTGAAGGAACAATTCAAAGCTGAATCCAAAGAACAAGTTGAAACTTAAAATAGTGATGAAGTTATGAAAGAAGACCATACCCTACTCGTGAAGAACTTCAAGAAGTTTTCCAATAAGGCATTTAATTACAACAATAAGAGACTTCACAAACTTGATCACTATGCAAGTGAATGTCATGAAAAGAAAGATCAGACCGAAGCAAATAAGTACTTCAAAATGAAAGCACTCAAATCTGCATGGAGTGATTCGTCATATTTTGATGATGACGATACTGATGAACATGCTAAAATATGCATGATGACTAACAATGATGATGATGATAGTGATCATATTGACGATGAAGCTGGGAATGAGGAAGTAATGTCCGACCTCTATGATTCTCAATTTGATACATTGTTCGAACTGACTGAAATCTTTATTAGCATGAATGTAAAGTTTCTGATTAAGAATGTCTCACTTAATGCTGAAAACAAACAAGTGAAAGCTGACCTATCAGAATGACAAATCTTGTTAGCATACTTAGAAATAAAAATGATGATTAAGAGTAAAAGATGCATGGTCTGCAATCTGAGATCGAATCATTAAATGAATAAATAAGGGATCAAGAGAAAATTGTCCAAAAGTTTGATGATAGTACCAAAAGTCTAGATCAACTTATTCATCCACCTAAGAATCAAAAAGGGAAGAGAGGACTTGGTTGTGTGGAAACTACCAATGATTGAAAGAGGTCAAATGAGACTAATTTTGTTTCTAGTGTTTCAAAGAAACCATACGAACCAAATTTTACTCAAAAGAGTGCCTTATAGAACACATTCATCATATGGTAGAGGCTCACAAGATACATTGGCCTCACACACCAAACCACAACATATGAGGACTTATAATGCACAATATAGGAGATCTGGAAAATCTCAGGATGTATGCATACAATTCTTTCAGTAAACGTAAAGACACATTACAATCATTATTCAGTATCTAGATAGAAAAATGCACATAATAGACACTCGTACATACCTATTGATAACTACACACACAAACCTAGAAATAGATCTAAACATACGTATGGATTTGTTGATAATGTATATAGGCATTCATCATTTGCATTTGGTCAAATTAGAGATGAAGACAGAGATAAGGTATTACTCTGATCTATATCTTGAAAGACCAAGAAAAAGAGTATATTGGGTTGAGAATTCCTTGCTACAAGCTTAGGTAGGTAATTAATCCCCAAGGACCCAAAGTTAAAGGGTAGAAAGGAAAAATATACACACTTTAAGATGTTGTTAGGACTTTGTAAAGTGAATAGCCTAGATTTCTTTGGGTTAAAGTTGTTGCTTGTGTATGTGATGTGATTAATATAAATTGGATAAACTCCTTATGCATCACGTACTAAGAAATAGAGTGCCTAATGTAAGTTATTTTCATGTATTTGGATGTAAATTTTGTATGCTAAGTGATATGGACAACTTAGATAAGTTTGCTCCTAAATTTGTGGAATGTGTTTTCATTGGTTGTGCTGAAAATTTTAAGGATGTGATCAATAACTTCAAATTTGGATACTTGATGCACACAACAACATTAAATTTTCTGATTTTACTTTATATGCCTATATTGATGCTGATTTTGTTGGTTGTAGAGCTGACAGAAATAGTACTAGTGGTACATTCCAATTCTTAGGCAACATGCTCATTTCATGATTTTCTAAGAAACAACCAAGTATTTCTTAAAGCTGAATATGCAGATTTAAGTAATTGTTGTGCTCAACTTTTATGGCTTAAGCAACACCTGTAGTTTCCATATTATGTGATAATTCTAGCTCTATTAATCTTACAAAGATTCATACCTTGCATTATATAGTGAAACACATTGATATTAGATATATCTTTTTCAACGATCATGTTGCTAATGGTAATATTTGCATTGAGTTTGTCCCCGTACATAGGCAAGTTGTAAATATTCTTACAAAAGCTTTACCTCAGTCCACTTTTGGGACTTTGAGGAATGCATTGCATATGTTTCCAAACTAATATGCAAGCTTATTTTGATTTATTTTCAAATAGTGGGAGAAATACTACAATGAGAGATCATATCATATGCATTGTTGCATAAAATGCCTTGCTTATTTGCTTATGTGCATCATGCCAAACTATGTTAATCTTTATATTCTTATGTATTCAATATAAATATATGAACATGTTAAAGAAGGAGTTGCATTTCACGGAGAGGGGTATGTTATTTTGAAAACAATCAAAATGGATCGATTTTTTAGTAATGTTGTGCTCATTACCCTTGGACAAATTGTTTGATTGTTTCAAAATAGACAACTCATATGTGACACAATGACATTGTTAATTGCATAATGTATCTTCACATGTCATTATACTTTGATCATACAATTATACTTTGGTTAATTACCTTATATGATCAATGTATGTCACTTGTATCACAATATATTATCTATGTTACTAATGCCGTGAAGTGTTAGACTTACAATACATGGCACAAGTTGTATGTCTTATACCGATGACATAAATTATGTCCAGAATATAGTACAATGATACAATTCATACAAGCAATCAAGACCTCAGGATTTCAAGTGATAGATCATATTATTGAAGATGTCAGCATGTGACACATTATGATACACGTATGTATCATACAATGTATCATAATACAACAGCTATCGGTTGCCACTTCTTTTTTCAACTCACAACTTCATTTCATATCAAGAGAGCCAAGCGGGATGTCTTCTTCATCACTTCTCGATCAAGCTCAATCATGAGGAAGGTGTGATGCAAAAGCTTTACCTCAATCATTACCCTATGTTTTGATGCGTCTCCGTGAGGAAGGTGTGATGCAACAAAGGGAAAGAGGACAGTGGGTCTTAGTACAGAGGAGTAATTGGGTTCGAAGCAACAGGAGGTGTGATGCAACAAAGGGAAAGAGGACAGTGGGTCTTAGTACAGAGGAGTAATTGGGTTCGAAGCAACAGGAGACGCATCAAAACATAGGGTAATGATTGAGGCAAAGCTTTTGCATCACACCTTCCTCATGATTGAGCTTGATCGAGAAGTGATGAATACAAGGTTGGTTAATTTTGTCTTTTCATATCTTTGTTTAATAAGTTACCCTGGCTCTAATTTTCTAGCCTTGGCAATACCGGCAGCCAGATTATATTTATTGACCATTGTATATAAGTATATACACGTACGATGTATTTTGCAGGCAAAAGTAAGTGCATTCACAAGCACAAACATAAAAATGCACTTGTAAAATAATTTTACTTCATATTTTAGCCAGTTTCCTTTTGCGCACACACACACACATACACATATATATATATGGGTATCATCACACTGAAGACCGTACCAGATGAAGCTTCCATCGGCATCAAACCTAGTATGTTATCAAGTTAATACTGCACTGAAATGGGAGTGAGTAAAATTATTAGGAGAGTGAAATACTGGATGACTTTTGTTTGGTTAAAGGTTCAGTCTGAGAATTGGCTTCTATTCTATACAATGCCCAGAAGTTGAAGAACACTGGTTATATAGCTGCTAAATTCCAAGCAATAGGTTACACCCCTACCATCTCACTAGTTATTGCCAATTGTCACCAAGTGGAGAAACTGATGACTGACAGGCAGTGGCGGATCCAGAAATATTATTCAGCGGGGTCCGTAACTTTTTTTAAAGAGTAAACTTTATTTTTCACGGAGTCCGAAATATTTTTCTACACATAAAATGTAGAGTTTTCTTATATTTAACGGGGTCCGCGGACCCCCTTTAACAAATGGTAGATCTGCCTATGCTGACAGGTGTAACTAAGATCATCTGCTGTGGCAACCTAACAAACACAGGAGGGGAGGGGAAATTTGGATCCTAAACACGAGAGGCAAACCCGTACATGATGGAATCCACTGTAGCATTGTGTGTCACCCTAGGCGACAAGGAGCACAATCACCCGACATGATCCTCACCTTCCTCCTGATTTTAGCTTTAAGCTCTAGACTATGACCTCCATAATGACAATACTGTCACATCCAGTAAGTCCATTTACAACAAAGTCAATTTTCAAGGTATGAACTAAAAGTGAAATACCAAAAGAAAACTAAGATACTAACTAAAAGGGAGAATTTTGTGGGAGTGGCAGATAAGATTGAGCTCAAAAATAAAGCCAAGTGCTAAGTTGATCTTTCCAGCCCCATGGGCAAAAATAGTCGCAACCACTTTAGAAAGACACAACATGCAACCAAATAAATAACCCGTACTAGCTTGCAACACAGATGAAAACAAGCATTCCAATTCCAGAAAGCCGCCAAACACGCTAAACTATATAAATAGCATCTTGGGGGGGGGGGGGGGGGGGAGGAGCAGCAGGACTTATACAACAAAAAAACGTCCAAACGAGAAAAACAGTAATAATCCTTCCAGTGGCAGACCAGGACTTAATAGACCAACTTCCATGATAGTTCCACAGGAGAGCAACCTTACTCGGAGCAGCCCTTGCATGGAGCATTAATCTGCAACAAGTTCAAACTGATAAATATCATCCACTTCTGACAAGTTTACCTTTTTCTGCTATAAGCAGAATCTTCATGTTATGAGGAAAAATTAGTAAGAAAACGTCTAATGTGATTGTCACAATCATCCAACCAAAAACAACATAACTAACCAACAAGAGATAGCAGTCAGTGACGGACCCAGAAAAAAATCTCAGTGAAGGCACCGGAACAAATTTGAAATGCGAGTGGGGGCATCAATAGTGTTTTTACATTTTTTACCTATAAAAACGTGTCGATTTTCGGATCTCAGCGGGGGCCGTGCACCCCCCGTCTAAAGGGCTGGGTCCGTCCCTGATAGCAGTTCCATACTATCATATACCCATGTTTATATATACCATATATCACGGACGAGAAGGCGGCTCGGCAGGTCACCTCGGGAAGGTACCTCGGCGGGGTTCTAGTCTACCGACTCCTCTCTAAGTCATCGTAGACTAAGCTTTAATTTGATAACATTCGGTGTATTTTTTTCCGTGAATTAGCCCTAATAATCTTATAAATTAGTGGCTAATCATCCCTGTTTTTTCCTTGTCTTTTAGCAGAGAAACACTGTCCAACTAACCGTTGGAACAGTGTTTCCTGCTTTTTACCTTTTTACTTTATAGCCGTTGGGCATCTCTTCTATAAATAGAAGTAAGATGGCCCCTAATTTGTAATGAGCTTTCTATTCTAAATAACAAGAATACTTTCCTCATTCTTTCTAAGTTTACATGGTATCGGAGCTTTAGATTTTTTTTCTGGGAATTTCTTCTTTAATAATTCAAATTTCTTTCGATCAATGGTCGGTTCCACCGCAACTAGTGCACCACCGATTCATCTATTACCGAAAATCCTATAAACTCGGAGAGCTTCAAAACATTCATGCCGCTTACAAGCCGAATGGAAAAAATTATCTCGAAATGGTCACGCTTGTCGAACCTTCCCGAAAGGTGAGGCAACCGAGCCATCTTTAGTGGACCGGTCCCGACAAGGGATGATCCCGCATTTGATAGCCGGGATGAAAAGGACTCAATGGTGATGTCATGGCTCGGAATTCTATGACTCCGAAATCGGTGACCCCTACATGTTTCGGAAACAAACTAAAGAAATCGGGACACGGCCAAGCGATCCTACTCCAAGGTGAATGATCTTCGCTCAAATCTATGAGATAAGAGCAAAGATTCAAAACACCAAGCAAGGTAACAAATCCATCACCGAGTATTCCAATCTTACGCAAGGTATGTGGCAGAACTTGATCATTATCAAGTGCATTCAAATGAAAGATAAAGATGATGTCGCTACCTTGAGAAGGATGATGGAAAAAGATAGGATTTTTTCCTTTCTTCGGTTTAAACCGGGACTTTGACCCCGTGAGGGTCCAAATTCTTGGAAAAGATGATCTCCCTAATTTGAATGAAACAATTGCTATTGTTAGAGCGAGAGGAAAGTAGGAGGGGTGTCATGATTGACACTCCTCTATTGATGGCTCTGCTTTAATAGCTGGTCAGAGGAATCAGGGGTACCCTAAGACCACTGAGTCAAAGGGATATCCAGAAAAGAAATTTCCTTCTCAAAAGGAAAATATGAAACCTGATAGGGACAGTCTGTTTTGTTCTCACTGTAAAAAGAGCAGACATACCAAAGAATTCTGTTGGAAATTGCATGGGAGACCAGGAAAAAACAAAGAACCCCTGGCTCACACTGCAAATTCCGGCAAGTCTGAAAGCAATGGACAGGGTATGGATCAAAACCCCATGAATCAGAATCCTACTCTTGGTCAATCTGAAATAGAGAAATTGAGGAAGTTCCTAGATACCTTGGAAAATCCATCATCTTCAATGGTTTTTTCAGGTATGGCTTCTTTGAATCTCTTAAATCAGAATGTTACCAGGGATTGGGTTGTTGATTCTGGGGCTACTGACCATATGACTCCTGATATTGCACGTTTTTCTGTCTATGTGCCTTGTACTACTAAAAGGAACATTACAGTTGCTAATGGTTCTTCAATGAGTGTGGCAGGCATTGGAAATGTTACTATAAACAATGACCTAACCTTAAAAGATGTCTTGCATGTTCCCAATCTCACTGCTAGTCTCCTATCTATCAGAAAGTTAACTAGAGACTCTAAATGTTATGCTCTTTTCTCTACTAACTTCTCGTGTGATACGGAGTTCTAGAAACCATGAGGAAGATTGGACTTGCTAGGGCTAAAGAAGGTCTCTATGTTTTGAAGGTGAAGATAATGACAAGCTTAGTTGTCGAATACTTCTTTTTTGTCTAAGACTAGTCATGATAAGATTATGTTGTATCATAGGAGACTTGGTCACCCCTCCTTTCGCATTCTTATGCATTTGTTTCCTAATTTATGTAAAGGGTTAAACTCGTTGATTTCAAATGTAATGAATGTGAATTTGCTAAACATAAAAGGGTGTCTTATCCTATTGCATCTAATCTTTCTCGCTAATCCTTTTAATCTTATACACAAGTGATATTTGGGGTCCCTCCACCAACCCCAATATCAATGGTGCTCATTGGTTTGTCACCTTCATTGATGACCGTACTAGAACAACTTGGTTGTATCTTATGAAACAAAAATCGATCTTGCACAGATTTTCCCGTGTTCTACAATATGATTATGACTCGGTTTGAGGTCAAAATCAAAAAGATAAGAACCGACAATGCTAGGGATTATTTCAACAAATTCCTAAGTCCTTTTTTGGAAGAAAAAGGGATCATACATGAATCCTCTTGTGTGTACACACCCCAACAAAATGGGGTGGGTGAAAGGAAGAATAGGCACCTTATGGATACGCTAGTGGCCCTTCTTTTCCAAATGAATGTGCCTAAACATTATTGGGGAGAGGCGGTCCTTCATCGTCGCTCATCTTATAAATAGGATGCCTACAAAAGTCCTTGGAAAAAGAAGTCCTATTGATGTTCTTACTAAACACTTTCCGATTTTCTTAAATCTGAGGGAGTTCATCCTAAAGTATTTGGATGTGAGGTTTTTGTTCACATACACCAACCTAACAGGGGAAAACTTGATCCCAGATTCGTTAAGTGTGTGTTCATTGGATACTCCAACACACAGAAAGGTTATAAATGTTACCATCCTCTCACAAAGAGGATTTTTATATCCAAAGATGTTACCTTCTATGAAATGCATCCCTACTTCTCAGGGAAAGCTATAATTCAGGGGGAGAACTTTAAATCCGATTATGAAAGTGGAAATGTTTCTTCTTGATATTGATTACGATTTTTCGAATCGGCGGGTCCCTCAACAGGTCCTCGGCAGGTCCTAGTAATGATGCAAATCATGAAGGTACTATCTCTGAACATGAACTTGATGTTCCTCTTACTGAGCAACAATCTGATGCTCCTCTTATGAATAAGAGCAAAGAAAAGGCTCCCATAATCTATACCAGGAAGAACTGGATGAGGGTTCAAAATGTGGTTCCAATTAAGGACAATACTATTGACATAAATGAACAAGATGTTCCATGTACAAACGAGGAACCTACTTACGATGCTACCGATATTCCTCAAAACTTTGATGAAGATGATCCTACTTTTCCTATATCTGAACAGGAAAACAGTAGTGCTTCATCCACTAATGATCTTCCCATTGCCTTGAGGAAATCTACTAGGGCTTGCACCCTGCACCCTATGAAGAATTTCCTGTCTTATGACAGGATTTCTAGCAAACAAAAAAGGTTCATGAAGAACCTTCTAAATAGTTCTGTGCCCAAAAGATTCTCAGATGCCTTAGGAGATGAAAATTGGGTACAGGCTATGAAGGAAGAAATGAATGCTCTTGAGAAAAATAAAACATGGGAGCTTGCTGAGCTTCCTAAAGGGCTAAAACTGTTGGTTGTAGATGGGTCTTTACCATCAAGTACAAGTCCGATGGCACTATTGAAAGATACAAGGCAAGGTTAGTTGCCAAGGGATATACCCAAACCCATGGAATTGACTATTTTGACACCTTTGCCCCCGTGGCAAAGATGAACACTTGTCAAAATACTCCTATCCTTGGTCGCCAACCTTGATCGGAAATTACATCAATATGATGTAAAAAATGCCTTTCTACAAGGGGACCTCGAGGAAACCATTTTTATGGATATACCTCCCGGTTTCCAAGTGGAAAAAGGAAAAATATGCGAGATTAAAGAAAGCCCTATATGGTCTTAAAACGGTCCCAGGGCCTGGTTTGGGAGGTTCACAAAAGCTATGATAAGTATTGGCTATAAACAAAGCCAAGGAGATCATACCTTATTTATGAAATTCAATTTACATGGCAAGAGGTCCATCCTCTTGGTGTATGTGGATGATATAATCATCACCGGTGATGATATAAGGCAATTCTACTCTAAAACAATTTCGAGCAATGAATTTGACATCAAAGAACTTGGAAAATTAAAGTACTTCCTTGGCATTGAGGTTATGTACTCTCAAACAAGGAATCTTTATTTCTCGCCAGAAGTATATTATAGATCTTCGAAGGATTGTGGCAAAATGGGGTGCAAACCTATGAAGACTCCCATAGAGTTCACTCGTGGGATCAACCTAGCACCTCAAGATGAAGATGTGGACAAAAATGCCTATCAAAGACTTGTAGGCAGACTCATATATCTGTCTCACACAAGACCTGATATTGCCTTTGCTGTGAACATTGTGAGCAGATATATGCACAAACCTAAGAGGTGCCATCAAAATGCTGCTGAAAGAATTGTGTACTACCCGAAAAGTCGTCCGGAAAAGGGTCTTATTCAAAAAGGATGATCATAAGTTCTTTGAGGCCTACACTGATTCTGACTATGCTGGCTGCATTGATGACAGAAGATCTACCTCTGGTCATTGTGTGTTTCTTTTTGGAAATCCAGTTGTATGGAGGAGTAAAAAACAAGGGGTTGTGTCCAGATCAAGTGCTGAAGCTGAATTTAGAGCCTTGGCAGTGGGTGTTTGTGAACTTCTATGGCTAAAAATCATTCTGGATGATCTAAGAATTCAGAGAATGGCACCTATGATTCTACATTGTGATAATCAATCGGCCATTGACATTTCCCACAACCCTGTTCAACATGACAGAACAAAGCATGTTGAGGTTGACAGACACTTTATCAAGGAAAAGTTAGACTGTGGCCTTATCAAGCTCAAGTTTATCACCTCTCAAAATCAAGTTGCTGATGTCCTTACTAAGGGTCTGCCTAAGAAATCCTTTGATTATCTCCTTAGCAAGCTGGGAATGATTGATATCCATTCACCAGCTTGAGGGGGAGTGTTAGAACACCTCACCAGGGTACATCAGCTCAGCAGGGTCACCTCGGAAGGTACCTCAAATAGGTTCTAGTCTACCGACTCCTCTCTAAGTCATCGGTAGACTAAGCTTTAATTTGATAACATTCGGTGTATTTTTTTCCGTGAATTAGCCCTAATAATCTTATAAATTAGTGGCTAATCATCCCTGTTTTTTCCTTGTCTTTTAGCGGGAGAAACACGTCCAACTAACCGTTGGAACGGTGTTTCCTCGCTTTTTACCTTTTACTTTATAGCCGTTGGGCATCTCTTCTATAAATAGAAGTAAGATGGCCCCTAATTTGTAATGAGCTTTCTATTCTAAATAACAAGAATACTTTCCTCATTCTTTCTAAGTTTACATGGTATCGGAGCTTTAGATTTTTTTTTCTGGGAATTTCTTCTTTAATAATTCAAATTTCTTTCTGATCAATGGCTGGTTCCACTGCAACTAGTGCAGCCACTGATTCATCTATTACTGAAAATCCTATAAACTCTGGAGAGCTTCAAAACATTCATGCTGCTTACAAGCTGAATGGAAAAAATTATCTGAAATGGTCACAGTTTGTCAGAACCTTCCTGAAAGGTAGAGGCAAACTGAGCCATCTTTTAGGGACTGGTCCAGCAAGGGATGATCCCAGATTTGATAGCTGGGATGAAAAGGACTCAATGGTGATGTCATGGCTCGGGATTCTATGACTCCAGAAATCAGTGACCCCTACATGTTTACGGGAAACGACTAAAGAAATGCGGGACACGGCCAAGCGAGTCTACTCGAGGTGAATGATGTTGCTCAAATCATGAGATAAGAGCAAAGATTCAAAACACCAAGCAAGGTAACAAATCCATCACCGAGTATTCCAATCTTACGCAAGGTATGTGGCGGGAACTTGATCATTATCGGTGCATTCAAATGAAAGATAAAGATGATCGCTACCTTGAGAAGGATGATGGAAAAAGATAGGATTTTTTTCCTTTCTTCGGTTTAAACCGGGACTTTGACCCTGTGAGGGTCCAAATTCTTGGAAAAGATGATCTCCCTAATTTGAATGAAACAATTGCTATTGTTAGAGCGAGAGGAAAGTAGAGGGGTGTCATGATTGACACTCCCTCATTGATGGCTCGCTTTAATAGGCGGTCGGAGGAATCGGGGGTACCCAAGACCACCGAGTCAAAGGGATATCCGAAAAGAAATTTCCTTCTCAAAAGGAAAATATGAAACCCGATAGGGACGATCTGTTTTGTTCTCTTTGTAAAAAAGCGAGACATACCAAAGAATTTTGTTGGAAATTGCATGGGAGACCAGGAAAAAACAAAGAACCCCTGGCTCACACTGCAAATTCCGGCAAGTCTGAAAGCAATGGACAGGGTATGGATCAAAACCCCATGAATCAGAATCCTACTCTTGGTCAATCTGAAATAGAGAAATTGAGGAAGTTCCTAGATACCTTGGAAAATCCATCATCTTCAATGGTTTTTTCAGGTATGGCTTCTTTGAATCTCTTAAATCAGAATGTTACCAGGGATTGGGTTGTTGATTCTGGGGCTACCGACCATATGACTCTACGATATTGCACGTTTTTCCGTCTATGTGCCTTGTACTACTAAAAGGAACATTACGATTGCTAATGGTTCTTCAATGAGTGTGGCAGGCATTGGAAATGTTACTATAAACAATGACCTAACCTTAAAAGATGTCTTGCATGTTCCCAATCTCACTTTCGCTAGTCTCCTATCTATCGAAAGTTAACTAGAGACTCTAAATGTTATGCTCTTTTCTCTACTAACTTCGTGTGATACGGAGTTCTAGAAACCATGAGGAAGATTGGACTTGCTAGGGCTAAAGAAGGTCTCTATGTTTTGAAGGCTGAAGATAATGACAAGCTTAGTTGTCAGAATACTTCTTTTTTGTCTAAGACTAGTCATGATAAGATTATGTTGTATCATAGGAGACTTGGTCACCCCTCCTTTCAGATTCTTATGCATTTGTTTCCTAATTTATGTAAAGGGTTAAACTCTGTTGATTTCAAATGTAATGAATGTGAATTTGCTAAACATAAAAGGGTGTCTTATCCTATTGCATCTAATCTTTCTGCTAATCCTTTTAATCTTATACACAGTGATATTTGGGGTCCCTCCACCAACCCCAATATCAATGGTGCTCATTGGTTTGTCACCTTCATTGATGACTGTACTAGAACAACTTGGTTGTATCTTATGAAACAAAAATCTGATCTTGCACAGATTTTCCCTGTGTTCTACAATATGATTATGACTCAGTTTGAGGTCAAAATCAAAAAGATAAGAACTGACAATGCTAGGGATTATTTCAACAAATTCCTAAGTCCTTTTTTGGAAGAAAAAGGGATCATACATGAATCCTCTTGTGTGTACACACCCCAACAAAATGGGGTGGCTGAAAGGAAGAATAGGCACCTTATGGATACGGCTAGGGCCCTTCTTTTCCAAATGAATGTGCCTAAACATTATTGGGGAGAGGCGGTCCTTGCATCGTCGCTCATCTTATAAATAGGATGCCTACAAAAGTCCTTGGAAAAAGAAGTCCTATTGATGTTCTTACTAAACACTTTCCAGATTTTCTTAAATGCGAGGGAGTTCATCCTAAAGTATTTGGATGTGAGGTTTTTGTTCACATACACCAACCTAACAGGGAAAACTTGATCCCGGATCGTTAAGTGTGTGTTCATTGGATACTCCAACACACGAAAGGTTATAAATGTTACCATCCTCTCACAAAGAGGATTTTTATATCCAAAGATGTTACCTTCTATGAAATGCATCCCTACTTCTCGGGAAAGCTATAATTCGGGGGAGAACTTTAAATCCGATTATGAAAGGGAAATGTTTCTTCTTGATATTGATTCGATTTTTCAGAATCGACAGGTCCTCGGCGGGGTCCCTCGGCGGGGTCCTAAAGTAATGATGCAAATCATGAAGGTACTATCTCGAACATGAACTTGATGTTCCTCTTACCGAGCAACAATCGATGCTCCTCTTATGAATAAGAGCAAAGAAAAGGCTCCCATAATCTATACCGGGAAGAGCTGGATGAGGGTTCAAAATGTGGTTCCAATTAAGGACAATACTATTGACATAAATGAACAAGATGTTCCATGTACAAATGAGGAACCTACTTATGATGCTACTGATATTCCTCAAAACTTTGATGAAGATGATCCTACTTTTCCTATATCCGAACGGGAAAACAAGTAGTGCTTCATCCACTAATGATCTTCCCATTGCCTTGAGGAAATCTACTAGGGCTTGCACCGCACCCTATGAAGAATTTCTGTCTTATGACAGATTTCTAGCAAACAAAAAAGGTTCATGAAGAACCTTCTAAATAGTTACGTGCCCAAAAGATTCTCGGATGCCTTAGGAGATGAAAATTGGGTACGAGGCTATGAAGGAAGAAATGAATGCTCTTGAGAAAAATAAAACATGGGAGCTTGCCGAGCTTCTAAAGGGGCTAAAGCTGTTGGTTGTAGATGGGTCTTTACCATCAAGTACAAGTCCGATGGCACTTATTGAAAGATACAAGGCAAGGTTAGTTGCCAAGGGATATACCCAAACCCATGGAATTGACTATTTTGACACCTTTGCCCCCGTGGCAAAGATGAACACTTGTCAAAATACTCCTATCCTGGTCGCCAACCTTGATCGGAAATTACATCAATATGATGTAAAAAATGCCTTTCTACAAGGGGACCTTGAGGAAACCATTTTTATGGATATACCTCCTGGTTTCCAAGTGGAAAAAGGAAAAATATGATTAAAGAAAGCCCTATATGGTCTTAAACGGTCCCCAGGGCCTGGTTTGGGAGGTTCACAAAAGCTATGATAAGTATTGGCTATAAACAAAGCCAAGGAGATCATACCTTATTTATGAAATTCAATTTACATGGCAAGAGGTCCATCCTCTTGGTGTATGTGGATGATATAATCATCACTGGTGATGATATAGAAGGCAATTCTACTCTAAAACAATTTCTGAGCAATGAATTTGACATCAAAGAACTTGGAAAATTAAAGTACTTCCTTGGCATTGAGGTTATGTACTCTCAGCAAGGAATCTTTATTTCTCAGCAGAAGTATATTATAGATCTTCTGAAGGATTGTGGCAAAATGGGGTGCAAACCTATGAAGACTCCCATAGAGTTCACTCATGGGATCAACCTAGCACCTCAAGATGAAGATGTGGACAAAAATGCCTATCAAAGACTTGTAGGCAGACTCATATATCTGTCTCACACAAGACCTGATATTGCCTTTGCTGTGAACATTGTGAGCAGATATATGCACAAACCTAAGAGGTGCCATCAAAATCTTCTTGAAAGAATTGTGTACTACCCGAAAAGTCATTGTCTGGAAAAGGGGTCTTATTCAAAAAGGATGATCATAAGGCTGTAGAGGCCTACACCGATTCGACTATCTTGTTGCATTGATGACGAGAAGATCTACCTCTCGGTCATTGTGTGTTTCTTTTTGGAAATCCGGTTGTATGGAGGAGTAAAAAACAAGGGGTTGTGTCCAGATCAAGTCTTTGAAGCCGAATTTAGAGCCTTGGCGTGGGTGTTTGTGAACTTCTATGGCTAAAAATCATTTCGGATGATCTAAGAATTCGAGAGAATGGCACCTATGATTCTACATTGTGATAATCAATCGGCCATTGACATTTCCCACAACCCCTGTTCAACATGACGAGAACAAAGCATGTTGAGGTTGACAGACACTTTATCAAGGAAAAGTTGGATTTGTGGCCTTATCAAGCTCAAGTTTATCACCTCTCAAAATCAAGTTGCTTGATGTCCTTACTAAGGGTCCGCCTAAGAAATCCTTTGATTATCTCTTAGCAAGCCGGGAATGATTGATATCCATTCACCGGCTTGAGGGGGAGTGTTAGAACACCTCACCAGGGTACATCGGCTCGGCGGGGTCACCTCGGGAAGGTACCTCAAATGAGGTTCTAGTCTACCGACTCCTCTCTAAGTCATCGGTAGACTAAGCTTTAATTTGATAACATTCGGTGTATTTTTTTCCGTGAATTAGCCCTAATAATCTTATAAATTAGTGGCTAAAGGACACTTACCTTCCCACCACATCCTGTCCATGCTATCCAAGTTATATCCATGAGTCCAGTAGCCGGGCTTAAAATTGATTAATGCATCAACCCTCCTCTTATTTTCCAAAAAGACCAAGAACCTATTGTTTCGCTCCTTCTTGTCATAGTTTTTTTATGCTGTGCTATCCACTTCTCAAATTCCTTCATCTGCTCCACGCCAACACAGACTTTGTCAACATAACTTTCTTTTGCCATTCAAAGGGGGGGGGGGGGTAAAACTGTACAGTCTATTAGCAATAATACTTCTGCAAAGTTGCACAATAACGGAAGTAATAATAAATACTCAGAACATTATTTTTATAGTTTGCACAAGAGCATGCGTACCGCTATTTTCACCTCTTCCAATTCCTTCTTCGTGTTCCATAAATTCAAAAATGGCCGTCGGCGTTCATACGGATCATTTGAGAAGGTGGCTGGAATGAAAAATGCAGCAAGTTCAAACTAATGTAGATTAACAAACCAGGTTTGAGCATTTAAAGTTGTAGAAATTTTACATTGGCAGTAAATCATTTTTTTTTTCATAAGGTTTATTTACTTAGTAGAACTCAATTAAGGTACAATTCCGATAAATATTTTACTATGCATTTTTTTTTGGGTTAAAATAAAGACAGATTAAATGTCAGGATTCTTGATTTTTTTTACTTTCAGAGTCAGGGGTAAGTGTTGCCTCCAAATAACTTTTTGGCCCCCTTAACATTTGCATGTGTAATGATAAGTGCAGAACTCATAATGGCACGTCCTCACACCCTTCATTTTATTTTCCGGGAGAACAGGTTTGTAGGGAGGTGACCGGACAAAAATTCTAGACTATCGCAAGGCAAGATGTCTTAATCCAAACTCCAAAAGCCCAGAATAGCTATACTATGTGCCAGGAGTGGCAATAAGACAACTATTCAACTTAGAGAACAGTAAAGATAAACTAAAGACATAATGTTACCCAACATTATAGCATTTGACATTATTATACACCAAGGTCCAAGTGAGTATGGAGACTAACCCCCATGCATCTCCGCTCCCTCTGACACCGTCATGTCTGAAAAGACGTTCAAATCTGATGATGTGTAACCAGGCTTACGTGAGTGACGCTTGTCCATACCCTTAACCTACCATTTGCACACATTAAAGCAAATAAGGAACACACTTGAGACAATAGCACCCACGACTAACTTCCCAAGTCCCTAGACAATACACAACTCTTATGGTCCGTTGCATTGTTTAGCTACAAGGAACTTTAACACGTACAAGCCTATGAAATATACATTACAATAGTTTTCATATACATCAAAACTAGAGCGATAATGAAGCAACAAAACAAATACACCTAATTTAAATAATGAAGCAATACACACATACTGTCTAATTTAAAGGAACATGAAGCAATACACGAGAGGAAGGTAAAGTTCTGATATACATCAAAATTAGGGCGATAATGAAGAAACAAAACAAATACACCTAATTTTAATTCAACAGAGCTATGGCAAACTAAATGGAAAAACAGTATTTTCAGGTAGTCAAACAAACCTCGGTATCTAAAAATTCACAGGCATAAAGCCCAGACAAATCAGTTTCAACCATCCTCCTAAAGAACAGCGCAGGGTTACAGACAAGAAATCGATGGATACGTGCAGTATTATGCTAACAAATCACGATAAAAGACATACATTTAATATATCTCTTGTTGCCGATCTGGAAGCCATGCGGCCCGCCACCATTTCACCGGCTCCCCGCATCTTTTTCTCTTGGGCTATACGCTTTCCCTTCTCACCTTTCTTCAAGGCTAATCGCTTTCCCAGATCACGCTTCTCTCCGGCTAATGGCTTTCCGAGGTCGCCGTCCTGACCGTTTACCCGCTTACGCATACTTAGGGTTTTCAGACGCCGTGCCGTCGAAGATTTTCAGTCGCTTCAAAACAATTTTTTAACTTTAGGGAGATGTGGTCAAAATCCTATCCTACACATCTATATTAACACTAGCCACGGATGACACAAAATGAAAAAAAAAAAAAAGATTTCTTTAGAAAAAAAGTCATTAATTGTTTTCGGTGTTCATTTCATTTTTCACCGATGTCTTCTATGCAGCAGTTACCTTAAAACTAAAAATCCTATGTGATGCACGGATCATGGTTACTTTGATAAATAATTAGTTTAGTTTCTTTGTAGCTGTGGTTTCTTTATGATTGCGTTCGTTCAGGTGGTTCCCGACATAGCTCGGTGTCATCCGGTTTCGTGTTTGTATTTACCAGTGTTAGTCCTGCTTTTGATAAAACTTTCGTCATTCCGGAAAGAAAGGAAAAGAAAAAAATACTTCCACTTTTTCAAATTCTTACTACGCACTAATATATGGAATCTATTTTGTCATATTTATACCTTGAGAATTCCATATTGGATTATAATCCGAATCACAAATTATGAAACTCCCGATTGCTCTACGTCAATAATCACATGTTATCCTCTCCTGTGAAACTTCTTCGGTGGTAGCGAATTGTCATAGGCCACGCATAATGAATATCATCATTGTTGCCAAATGTGCTCAAGCAAAATTGTCAAAGCCCTACCAAAAAACAAAAAAAGGTATGGCAGAGTGGTAGAGAAAAGATAATGAAGATAGCAAGAGAACCATCACAACCTCTTACCCGCTTACGCGCTTCGATCACCCCCATCACCTCAAGTCCAACAACACCAACACCAACAAAAAAAATCGATGAATACAAAAGGGTTATTTCACACAACAAAAAGGATAAAATGCCAACTTCAAGATGAATTGGACTTCTTTCTTTTGATAACTTAAGTACTGTCATCTATTGATCCAACTATTTTCACGATGTAAAAAAAAAAGAACATCCAGACATGAGCTGCTAATATCACGGCTTCACTATATTCTATGATGAAGAAAAAACACGATAAGAAAATCAGCCAAATAGAAGAATAAAGTGTTCATTATGATCAACCCTCTTCGATGACATAAAAAAGAATCAACCCTCTTATTTATATAAACTTACATCATGATATTATTTTAAAAAGTGGAGGGAAAGAATCAACTCTCTTCTTTACGATGATAATAATGCAAGGGATTATGGTACATCATGAATTATTTTAAAAGGACGTGAGAATGAAATATAAAAGGACGTGAGTAAAATAAAGTATTAATATAATAAATTCTGTAAGAATTACCAACTTCCGCACCACCATATTACAAAATTATTAGCATGAAATGAACATGTTTTTTTTTTTAAAGATAGAGCCACCAAAAGAGATATCAATATGCTACCGATCCAATCAACACTACGTAATTTGGTGATTTCATACTACCCTCGGCAACCAACGCCACCTTAGCCTAAGCCGGAGTTGATGACTTTATTGACAAAATGAGCTTTTCGTTTGATTATGTTTCATCCATCACTTTTCAACGGATCAAGAGATAGCAAAATTCTCTTTTCATAGTCTATGAAGGCTTTGTTGCTACTTGCTACCCCATAGGTAAAAGAATTTAGTAATGAAAGAGCAGATGCATTAAAAAAAACAACAACAATAACAAAACTAAAAAAATACTAAACCACATATTGTTACCTGATTGAGGAACCTCGATGAAAACTTTGTATATATGGTATTGTGCGGACAACCTCGCCGCATAGCAACACTACTAAAATTACGACTCCATTGTAGCAAAGTAGTGCAACTAAATATAAAATCAACCCACGATGCAAAACATCTCCTATGGAAAACACAACATCAAATTGCTAATGCAAAAGCACCATCAAGCACCATCCTTTGACATATCAAGGGTGTGAAGCAAAATGAAAGCATTATAGTTATTACCATGAATATGTCTCTGCTCAACATCAGCATATAAAATCACCTATACAGAACATGAATAGAATAGGAAGAGTTGGTTTTTTTTAACGATAACCAACGATAATTTAAAAACCACATATCTATCTATCTATCTATCTATCTATCTAAATAGATATAAAGAAAACAGAGTTAAAGAAAAAAATTGGAAGTAGAATAGGTGAAATAAACAAACAATGCTAGGAGAAGACCATAACTTACACAAACATTCTTCCTTGGATAGACACAACTGGCCCAAGCATCATTAACTATTCATGTAACACTCCGATTTTTGTCATTTTGGATATAAATGACATTATAGGCATTAATTCCAAATAATTTTTTTAGATATTTTCTCTTTTTATTTTCAACTATTTAGTGGTATATGTTATATTCATACTATTGATTAAGGTGTGGAAAGTTTGGATTTTTTTTTTCAAAATCGAAATGATTTCATTGTGACATTATTATTTTATACTAAAAGAGATATTATTATTATTATTATTATTATTATTATTATTATTATTATTATTATTATTATTATTATTATTATTTTGTTTTTCTTACATAGAGGCAGCAACCTATATCATCTGGAAAAATATTGGTAAACATTTGATGATTAATGGATAATATAATCATAATACTAGTGTAGCCATTTAGAGTTGATAGTAATTTATATATTTCAGGATTTTTTTTTTAGCAGCCAAACTACAAACATAGTGATCCTACATCTAATATACATAACGTTTGACTTGTATAACGGATATAGGAGTATTAATTTTCACTATTTTCTTATCATATTTACTCTTCATTATTCCACCAAAAACAAGAATGGAAAATAATTCAATAAATGAGAAACAAATGTCATTATTACCTCTTAGAACTAACTTGTTGTATAAATACTTACTCCCTCCGTCCCATTTTATTTGTCATACTAACTTGTTGTATAATACTTACTCCATCCGTCTCATTTTATTTGTCATGTTTGATTTTTCACACAGATTAAGAAAAGTGTAGTTAATGCTTTGAATCATATTAAATAATCTAATATTTTTATACTTATGTCATTTAAGTTGTTGTTGGAGCATTTAATGCTACATATTTTTTATTGTAAAAATTGTAAAGAAAAAATGGTATTTGAAGAAATTTAGCAATTAATGCATAAAGTGGACACTTATTTTGGGAAAAACCAAAAAGAAAATATGAACAAATAAAATAGGACGGAGGGAGTAGTTTCTTTTACTAAATAAGCGCGATATCTATGATGCAGTCTTCTTTAGTTTCCACTCTCCGTAGTTGATAGATGACAACATCCACCTTTGACACCAACCTTCAACCGTCATGTTTGGGCCATCTTTCTTTTGCACCATAATCAAACACATTCAAGCCATGAAAGAAATCCTTGACACTATCCACAAACTTGTTTCGACGACTCCGACAAACGAGGCGGTAACAACATATGCTCCACTCCAAAAATTGCTATCATTTTTCCAGTTATGTTCATACCTCTACTTCTTGTTAATGTATTAGATTGGGGTGTGTGGAGGTTTGAGCTAAGGTGTTGTTGAGTTTGATCAGAATAATTTTGCCGAGCAATTAAGAATAAAATGTAGTACTGTGTTTTGATGGTGTTAAAAAAAATGGATATTGAAGAAACAGAAAGTTGTTGTGAGAGATTTATTCTAATTGATGGAAGCTATTGATCGGATTATAAGTGATCACGAAGGACGTGCGAACCAGGAATTGACCCATACCTTGATGCTAGGAGTACGGTAATAGTACGGAATATAAGCGAGTCTTTTATTTTGATATAAAGCCAAAAGTGTGTTTTATATTATTTTCAAATATTTTATGTATATATATCGAATAACTTTTAAACCCGGAAGTCATTTTCAAATGATTTCTTTAAAATTACAAACTTGATTATTGTATTTGAGGGTGTAGAATTATCAACAATGCCTTGAATTCCTGCAAATGTAGAAGACTTTGAACCTCTCCGTTTCACGAATAAATCGCTGTCCTTCTTAAATTATTCGACCCTTATACTTTGTCCCGGGTTTCACGAATATTTAAGTGAGATAAAACTGAGAGAACAACCTTTAATTCTGGACAAAGAGATTAAAGAGCACTTAGAAGTTTTAAGTTATATAGAATGACTAACAAGGATGCTTACAATTGTTATTGTTGTTTTTAACAATGTAACTTTGCTTTATAAAGCACTTAGATGTCTGAAAATAATCAAGAAGTTCGTTGTTAAGTATTACACCCCAAGGGAAAAGGTTCCATTTGGTTGTACCCACTTAAAAGGACCAAGAGACACCAAAAAATCAGTTTTCGAACCACAGGCGGGCGCCTGTGATGACCCCAAAACCGAACAAACTTTCTGTTCAACTTTTGCCTTGCCAAAATGTGACAGGCGGCCGCCTATGCTCACAGGCGCCGGCCTGTCACACTGATTTTCCAAAACCGAATTTCCGCTTGTTTTACGAACTCTACTTGCTCATTTTACATCCGTACACTCGTAAACACTTATATAAGCATGCACTCCGCACCTCCGTACTTATATTATAGCGTTACGAGTATAACCATCCTTATACTAAACCCCGATAACCTCAATGGCTTGTGATTATACTTAAATCAACAACATTCCTCCCCCATTTAAGTGTAATCCTTGGTTTAGTAAAAACAACAGTCATAATATAAACCAACTCATGCTTCAATGAAAATATCACAAAGATTGAATTTCCACCTAGTACTATTACACGCAAATATTCGAGTATTGGGGTGTGACTAAGCATTGAACCCCTTTACACATTTTGAATACATGTACATAACAATACACATGAATTGAGACTACTTCAAAGTATTATTCTTGACACCATTTATTGAAATCCGGCCTTGTGTCCATATCCATTCTTGAGCATATAGAAAGCTAACCCAACTTTCCTTGAAGCGGCCATACTTCTTACTCATATAGGTGAATCTTTAATTTACCGTGCACCTGCATTAGCACTTTCAAAAGACTCATTAAGAAGATAAAACTTCAACCTAACCTCACAGGTTTATAGCACATACCTTCGGGATTAATACATGTGCTCAAGTTCTCAATAACCAGGCTTACCACATTGAATTTAGCCTAAGGCATTGTACCAAAGGGAAATTGGGCGTCCTATTATCAGAAACTTATACGGGTTGTAGACCCATCCCGACAACCGACTTTCGTAATAAGTCCTTAGCTAATCCTTTCGTCAAATGATCAGCTAAATTCCTTTGAGATCTCACATAAACAACCGATATCACCCCGTGAGAGATCAACTCACGTACCGCGCTATGTCTAATGCCTAAGTGTCGCGACTTACCATTATACACATGACTATAAGCTTTAGACAGTGTAGAGGAACTATCACAATGGATAGATATTGGTGATATTGGTTTAGGCCATAAAGGAATTTCATGAATCAAATTCCTAAGCCATTCTGCCTCTTTTCCGGCTGCTTCCAAGGCAATAAATTCCGACTCCATAGTCAAGCTAAATATACATGTTTGTTTCTTAGAAGCCCAAGAAATGGCACCTCCACCTAAAACAAACACCCATCCACTAGTAGAAGAATGTTCTTCTACATTGGATATCCAACTAGCATCCGAATATCCTTCAATTACCGAAGGATATGCAACATAAGTCAAACCAAAGTCTTTGGTAGACTTAAGATATCTCAATACACGAACAACCGCTCTCCAATGACAATTACCTGGGTTACTCGTATATCTACTTAGTTTTCCAACCGCATAGGCAATATCCGGTCGTGTACTAGTCATTGCATACATCAAACAACCAATGACTCGTGAATATTCAAGCTGATTCATGGTTTCACCTTTATTAGGTCCAAGTTTCTCATGTGGTTCTATGGGAGAATTTGCCGGAGTACAATTTTCACAATTAAATTTCTTTAACACTTTCTCAATATAATGAGACTGTGTTAGTGAAAATCCTCCCTGATTTCTCTTAATTTTAATACCAAGAATAACATCTACCTCCCCCATGTCTTTCATAGAGAATCTAGAAGATAAGAGTTCTTTACACTTATCAACCTGATTTTGGTTTGTACCAAAAATCAACATGTCATCGACATATAGACAGATTATCACACCGTTGCCGGTATCATCAAATCTACTATAAATACACTTGTCTGACTGATTGAGTTTAAACCCACTAGCCAAGACAACCTCATCAAACTTTTGATGCCATTGTTTAGGAGCTTGTTTGAGTCCATACAATGATTTTACAAGTTTACATACCTTATGCTCGTTACCGGGCATAATAAATCCTTCCGGTTGCTTCATGTTTATTTCTTCATCCAAATCTCCATTTAGAAATGTTGTTTTAACATCCATCTGATGGATCACCAAGTTATGAATTGCGGCTAAGGCAATCAATAACCTGATTGAGGAGATTCTAGCAATGGGAGCATAAGTATCGAAATAATCGATACCTTCCTTTTGCCTAAAGCCTTGTATAACTAACCGGGCTTTATATCGGTCAACCGTACCATCGACTCTCATTTTCCTTTTGAAAACCCATTTGCAACCTAACGGTTTACAACCACGTGGTAAATCTGTAAGAATCCACGTATTGTTACCCATTATGGAATCCATCTCGTCATTGATGGCTTCTTTCCAAAATGATACATCCTGAGATCCCATCGCCTCAGAAAATGTTCTTGGATCATCCTCAATTTTGTAACAATATATGAGTATTGATATCAAACTTCATTTCTCGAACCTTCCGCCAAATAAGTAACAAAATCAGGTGGAAATGTTTTCGCTATTCTAGCCCTCTTACTTCTTCAAAGTTCAGAAGGCTCGACTTGAGAATCATTATTCTCCACATTCTCCACTCCAACTATCGTAGGAGCAATACCCTTTGGTCTAGGAATAGATGTAAATCTATTCTCATCAAATATGGCATCACGTGATTCTATAACCGAATGTACAGCCACGGAATCACTAGGTTCTATAACATAAAACCTATATGCTTTGGAATGACTAGCATATCCAATGAAAATGCAATCGATGCCTCTTTCTCCTAAAGTTTTAGTTTTAGGATCGGGAAGTCTAACAACCGCCCCACAGCCCCAAACTTTTAAGTAATTCAAGTTTGGTTTCTTTTTCAACCAAAGATCATACGGGGTAGCAGAATTCTTTTTATTAGGAATTCTGTTTAGTAGATAACAGGCCGTTAACATAGCCTCACCCCAAAATCCATTACTCAATCCCGAGTAGGACAACATGGAATTTACCATCTCTTTTAGAGTACGGTTCTTCCTCTCTGCAATGCCATTTCGCAGATTTGAACGAAGGTGGATAAGAAGTCATGAGGATCTTCTTCAGCAGTACCATGAAAAGAACTATTCTGGACCAGCCCAACCACTCCATTTTTCAGATCGAAGTTCAGTTGCCCTATGTCTGGAGGGCGAATAGGTCTATGCCCTTCCATGAAGTCTTGGTCAAGATAGGGGGCATAGGGGTCTTGATTTAATTGGTTTAGCTGGTTTTGACGGAATTGTTGAAATTGATTATTTATCCCAGCTTGTTGATTTTGTTGTTGTTGTATTGCACGCATCCTGTTGAAGGATCAGATTCATTTGGGGTTTGAGGATATGGATTTGGAACTTCGTTAGCCATAATGTCTGGATTAGGGGAGAGCTTTCTCCTGAGAATAGATCGCTCGGAGTTCGGGATTAAAGGTAAGAGGTCCCTTCTTACTCCTGGTTTGCATAAACCAGAAGAGCAGAACAGGAAGAAATCAACCTTAGGGTTGATGAGAATGATTGTAGAGAAGATTAGAGGGTTTAGAGGTTTAGAAAGAGAGAAGAGAGAAGAGGAGAGGTGACAATTTAAGAGATTGAACCGGCATTCAGTATGAGTGAACGCTGGTTCAGGGGAAATTCTGGAGGTGAACGCTCGTTCAGGTCACCGAACTAGCGTTCGAAGACAACGGGCTTGTTCGGTAAAAACTAGTTTTAAATTTATAAACCGAAACACCCCAAGTATAAGGCTTGTAGTAAAGGGTGTTAACGGGTCGTCTAAGGGAGTCGAATGTTTATCGGATTAAGATGCGGTTATTATATCGATTATGTCACAAATTATTATCTAAAACTAAGGTTTATATTAATTGTAAAATAGAAACGAAGAACGGTGACTAAAATAGCGAGAAAACGAGAAAAATTCAACATTGGACGGCCGTTCAGCGAGGGTGGACGGGCGTCCGGTGGCGACGTTTGGAAAACGAAATATGCAGAAAACAGCGGGTAACAACTAAAGTTCTTGAAATAACTAATCGTAGCAATCACAATTGATACGAACAAATTGGTTTATCAAAGAATTAAAAGAATGGCAAGGCAACTAGAATCCACCAATCAACCAACCAACCCCAACTAGATTGTGAGCTAAAGGTACGATTTTTAGTAATGATCAAATCACGAATTCGATTAAATCTCTTTAATCAATTTCTAGGGTTTCGTTTTCTTTCTCAAGCAAAACTAAACTAGCATGCATAACACGATCATGAGATTGTCTCCAATACTCTACTCAATTAATCATAAACAATCTCTTGAATCACAATTAATTGCATCAATTGAAAGAAATCACAACTTGAATAATATTCTCATATAAATTCAATTAGAACGGTAGTTTCATCGATCTCTCGATTCAATAAAACATAAACAATTATTACAAAATTCAATTGATGAAAAACGATAAATTTAACTCACTAAAGATATAGCTTAAAATCTCTTAGTTGGTGTGGTTGTTGGTTGGTTTCCTCCGTTGTCCCACCGCAAGATGCTTAGCCAACAATCATATTGGTGATCATGATTGTTGAGATGGAAGAATTCATCTCTGTGTTTGCTCTTTGTGGAATATGCGGCTGCTGTGAATTTCTGAATGAATGATATGATATCTCCTTAGGGTTTGATATGCGCTGGTATTTATAAGACTTTGAGGCGGCTAGGGTTAAGTCGGCGATTGGACGCCCGTCCAGCAAGGTAGACGCCCGTCCAGTCTTCACAAAATTCATCGAGTCGGGCCGAGTCTTCTTGGACGTCCGTCCTATGCAAAAATGGACGCTCGTCCTTTGGAATTTTCAAAACTCGAATCAAGTTTCCCTCTCTGGACGCTCGTACGGTCCTTCAAACGCCCGTCCTTTGGACGGGACTCGAACGCCGGTTCGGCCATCAATGTGTCCTCATGCCAATCTCAATTTTGTATCTCTTTCTTGCCATTAAATCTTCAAGTAAACATCTTTTAAGCTCCTTTCAGGCATGCAAGCATACCTACAAGATGGTAAACACGAGCAAAGTGTAAAATCGTACATAAACACATAAAAAAAACACATACACAACTCGATTTTGCACTTTTAAACATTTCGAACTTCATTATCTCAATATTTCAATTAAACTCCTACTTTTCTATAAAAAGTAATAAAATACGAAGAATATTGTTACGGAATAAAGCGATAAAAACCATAAAATTCACCGTTAACAACTCCCCCATACTTAAACTTTTGTTCGAACAAAATAATCAAAACTCACTTTCATGCAACATTTAGATTCCCAACTCACGTAACAAAAGATACGACAAATATAGCAATCTATCTCTAGGTTGGTATTAATTGCTATATTTGTCGTATCTTTTGGTACGTGAGTTGGGAATCTATATGGATTGCATGAAAGTGAGCTAGTTTTGATTATTTTGTTCGGGACGAACAAAAGTTTAAGTATGGGGGAGATGTTAACGGTGAATTTTATGGTTTTTATCGCTTTATTCCGTAACAATATTCTTTGTATTTTATTACTTTTTATAGAAAAGTAGGAGTTTAATTGAAATATTGAGATAATGAAGTTCGAAATGTTTAAAAGTGCAAAATCGAGTTGTGTATGTGTTTTTTGATGTGTTTATGTACGATTTTACACTTTGCTCGTGTTTACCATCTTGTAGGTATGCTTGCATGCCTGAAAGGAGCTTAAAAGATGTTTACTTGAAGATTTAATGGCAAGAAAGAGATACAAAATTGAGATTGGTATGAGGACACATTGATGGCCGAACCGGCGTCTCGAGTCCCGTCCCGTGGGACGGGCGTTTGAAGGACCGACGAGCGTCCGGAGAGGAAACTTGATTCGAAGTTTTGAAAATTCCAAGTGGACGAGCGTCCATTTTTGCATAGGACGGACGTCCAAGAAGACTCGGCCCGACTCGATGAATTTTGTGAAGACTGGACGGGCGTCTACCTTGCTGGACGGGCGTCCAATCGCCGACTTAACCCTAGCCGCCTCAAAGTCTTATAAATACCGCCGCATATCAAACCCTAAGGAGATATCATATCATTCATTCAGAAATTCACGGCAGCTCGCCTATATCCCGGCGTACCGCATATTCCACAAAGAGCAAACACAGAGATGAATTCTTCCATCTCAACAATCATGATCACCAATATGATTGTTGGCTATGCATCTTGCGGTGGGACAACGGAGGAAACCAACCAACAACCACACCAACTAGAAGATTTTAAGCTATATCTTTAGTGAGTTAAATTTACTGTTTTTCATCAATTGAATTTTGTAATAATTGTTTATGTTTTATTGAATCGAGAGATCGATGAAACTACCGTTCTAATTGAATTTATATGAGAATATTATTCAAGTTGTGATTTCTTTCAATTGATGAAATTAATTGTGATTCAAGAGATTGTTTATGATTAATTGAGTAGAGTATTGGAGACAATCTCATGATCGTGTTATGCATGCTAGTTTAGTTTTGCTTGAGAAAGAAAACGGAACCCTAGAAATTGATTAAAGAGATTTAATCGAATTCGTGATTTGATCATTACTAAAAATCGTACCTTTAGCTCACAATCTAGTTGGGGTTGGTTGGTTGATTGGGGGATTCTAGTTGCCTTGCCGTTCTTTTAATTCTTTGATAAACCAATTTGTTCGTATCAATTGTGATTGCTACGATTAGTTATTTCAAGAACTTTAGTTGTTCACCGCTGTTTTATGCATATTTCTGTTTTCCTGCACGTCACCGGACGCCCGTCCACCCTCAGTGAACGGCCGTCCACCCTCAGTGAACGGCCGTCCAGTGTTGAATTTTTCTGTTTTCTGCTATTTTAGTCACTGTTCTTCGTTTCTATTTTACAATTAATATAAACCTTAGTTTTAGATAATAATTTGTGACATAATCGATATAATAACTGCATCTTAATCCGATAAACATTCGACTCCCTTAGGACGACCCGTTAACACCCTTTACTACAAGCCTTATATTTGGGGTGTTTCGGTTTATAAATTTAAAACTAGTTTTTACCGAACAAGTTTTTGGCGCCGTTGCCGGGGAATCGGTAACGGTTGTCGGATTCATCGTAGTGCCGTTTTCTGTGTCGGTAGTATTCTGGCCATAACTTTCGGCTCGAGTGTCCGTTTGGCGCGCAGGACCCCAATTCGGAAAGCTCGTTCCGACGCCGACGACGTTTTGAACAGCCCGAGGCCATTCGGCACCGTTTTCGAGGTCAAAATCTGCTGTTTTCCCTTCCATTTTGGCCCTAGAAGATTTCAACACGTTTTTTTTTCACCGTCTTAGTGTTTTTCCTGTTTTAAATTTTTCGTAGGTAGGTTTCTTTTCCTGTTTCTGTTTCTATATCTTTTCTAAATTAAAAAAATAAAAAAAAAGAAACTTTCTGAACGGGCGTCCAGACTCTGAACGCCCGTCTGCTCCCCCCCCAGTTTGTCTTCTGAACGCTAGTTCAGTGACCTGAACGAGCGTTCACCTCCAGAATTTCCCCTGAACCAGCGTTCACTCATACTGAATGCCGGTTCAATCTCTTAAATTGTCACCTCTCCTCTTCTCTCTTCTCTCTTTCTAAACCTCTAAACCCTCTAATCTTCTCTACAATCATTCTCATCAACCCTAAGGTTGATTTCTTCTGTTTCGCTCTTACGGTTTATGCAAACCACGAGTAAGAAGGGACCTCTTACCTTTAATCCCGAACCTGAGCGATCTATTCTCAGGAGAAAGCTCTCCCCTAATCCAGACATTATGGCTAACGAAGTTCCAAATCCATATCCTCAAACCCCAAATGAATCTGATCCTTCAACAGATGCAGGCAATACAACAACAACAAAATCAACAAGCTGGGATAAATAATCAATTTCAACAATTCCGTCAAAACCAGCTAAACCAATTAAATCAAGACCCCTATGCCCCCTATCTTGACCAAGACTTCATGGAAGGGCATAGACCTATTCGCCCTCCGTACATAGGGCAACCGAACTTCGATCCGAAAATGGAGTGGTTGGGCCGGTCCGAATAGTTCTTTTCATGGTCTTCTGAAGAAGATCCTCATGACTTCTTATCCACCTTCGTTCAAATCGCGAAGCTTGTGCCACTATCCTGGTATTGATTCTGAGATTGTCAAGTTAAAACTCTTCCCGTTTGCTCTAAAGGGTGAAGCAAACCGTTGGTTCAAATCTTTAGCCCATCATTCTCTCCGTTCCTGGAATGATGTCAAAAGAGCCTTTGCTCTGAAGTTTGTCTCACCTGGGACAATCATGGACATGAAAAGGGAGATAGCCACATTTTAACAGCTTGATGGTGAGAGTGTGGGGAAAGCATGGGAGAGACTAAATCTGCTGATGAGGAAGTGTCCCAACCATGGATACAGTAGACATGAGCTACTAGAGTTATTCTATAGAGGTGTCTCTCAACCAAATAGAGACTACCTTGATTCAACTGCTCATGGATCCTTCCTAGGGGGAGGTGATGACGCTGCTTACAGGGTAGCTGAAACTATAACAAAGAATAACATGTGGTCAACTCAAAGGAAGACCAATGTTAGTGGGAATAAGAAGGAATCTGCTGCGAGCAATTCTGAGACTAAGATGTTAGTTGCTCAAATGGAAGTGATGAGCAAGCAGCTAGCCAATTTACAAATACAGCAGCAACGAGGGCCGTCAGATGTGAACAACCTGGGAATTCAGGCGGGAAATGAGATGAATGAGGAAGTGAATTTAATGGGAATTCGGGCCGTCGGATATTCGATGGGAGTCAACTTTACCTTGTACTTTGGTGTGCGGTTTAACCCCCATTTTATCACCTTATTGGCATGTTTTGGGTAGATATAGACCGTGTCGAGAGTAATATCGAGAATTATATATGCACGGGAGTTGAAATGTCATATCGATAGTAAACTCCGCCTTTTTAGCGATATTTCACTCTTTTCCGAGTGATTTTGTCTTGCGGAATTATGCGTGGTGTTTGTTTGTCTATGTTATTGCAGGACTTAGGTGACTCGAGGACCCGGAAGGCGATGTTTTGGACTATGAGACGTGATCGTGGCCCGAATGTAGCATAAAAAGTGAAGAAAAGCCAAGTTTGAGATAAGGACAAGCCGGACGGGCGTTTGATATACCTCGACGGGCGTCCGAGGGAAGGCTTACACGAGGGGGCGTTTGCCCATTCCAGACGGGCGTCCACAGCATTGACACTCATTCAGAAAGTTATGTTTTTGGCTGGACGGGCGTCCAAAAGACCCCCTAGACGGGCGTTTGGGTAGGCTCAGCCCGATTCACGAAGCTCATTTAACACAGACGGACGTCCGGGTTCCGGACGAGCGTCCGGGGGTCGAAAAGCCTCAAGTCATAAGTTACCGGACGGGCGTCCGAGAGGAATGCGAACGCCCGTCCAATGAAGACGAAGCCCTAATATCTTCATATTTTCCGGGCGGACGGGCGTCTGACATGGACCAGACGGGCGTCCGGGACCGACAGCAGCAGATTTCGACCTAATCTATAAATACGCAGCTCATTCAGCCCCTACTCATCTTTGGCCGACTTTAGACTCTTTTTAGGCGATTTGTGTGCGGTTTTAGTGTAGTGTGATCACCCTTTGATCCCTTGATCCTATAAATTACATCCTTTGATTCTAAACACTCTTCATAGCTTAGATTTACGTTTCAAGTTCAAAAGATTGTCTTTTTGGTGGATTATTTCTTCGCACTGTTTCAGATCAGATTTTTCCTCATTTATATGGTAATGAATACTTTCTCTTTTATTATTTCTAGCATGAGTTCAATTCTTATTTTGTTTATTAGCATAATTATGAGTAGCTAAATTCATGTGTAGTCGAATTATGTGAAAGCGAGCAAAAACCCTAAGGGGATGAGATAGGGAGTTGTGTAGTGCGTAAATTATTGTTTAAACGATTAATCCACGTCCTAAAACTTATTTTAACGTCTTTGAATTAGATTGATCACCTAGTTCACTGTCACACACATCGAACTTATAAATGCATTTTGCGGTGAGATGTGGGATAAGGGGTTTTAGGATCGTTGCGTAGATTCGGCCTAGTTGTTAGGTCCGAACCCAACACAGAGGTTTGTCATCGTTGTTCGAGCGACTCTAGAGCTTAATCATGTTAGGTTAATCGGTTTTCTAAAGGGAGAATTAATTAACTTCACATAGGGTGGTTAGATCGAGTTGTTCAGTCTAATCGCTAGAATCAGGAGTTGGCACCCGTGGATGTCGTTAAACTACATTGGATAGGTAGGTCGGTTAAGACACGCTCCCTGTTAAGTCCTTCCTTAGGGGTAAAAGTAGCTCGTGGGATCATAGTTCGACTATACCCTTTAATACTTAGAAGTAAACTCGTTAGTATAATCTTTACTTTTACACTAGTATAATATCTCTCCACCACTATTTTGACCTGAACTAAGTTCTAAGTCGACTTTGGTACTTAGACATTACTCCCTGTGGATTCGACCTTGACAACACTATACTACCGTTGACCCGATACTCTGTCGGTTAAAGTTAGCGGTTAGTTATTTTGCTATCAAGAATTTTGGCGCCGTTGCCGGGGAGTAACGTTTGATATCTTGTAAGTTGACCGAAAGCTTGGGCTTAGGTCGTTTTATTTTGTTTTCTTGTTGTTTCTTGTTTGTCAGTGAATGACCCGAAGCTCCAAAGAACCACTCATCGAGCCAATTGAAGAAATTGAAGCGTTTGCACGTCATAGAAATAGTCAACGCCGAGGAGAACTTCTAGTTGCTAGTCCGAACCCTTTGTTCGAAGAAGAAGGGACAGTAGAAAGCTTACCCTCATTGTCAGAATCCTCAGAGGGAATGGAGGATTCACCGAATCATAGAGATGGCAAAGAACCCTTAATCGAGCACAATGTACAAGGGCAAACCTCAGACACTACTGGTGGTAACGCAACTCTACCATTGCATACTCCACCGAGGACCCCTCGTCATGAACCGTTAAGAGAGGACGACACAGTGTTGCATCAGTTGAGAACCCCATAGCTTAATCAGAGGACAGGGATTGGACAGTACAGGGGAGGACAAAATACTCAGAATACACAGAACTTCGGACCCGAATTAGACCAAGAGACGGTAAATCGGGTATTGCAGATGCTCGAGAATCAGGGAAATCAACAAGGGGTTCCAAAACCCATATAATCAGCAACCACCTATGCAACCAGTATTATCAACAGCAGCAACAGGATTATCAGCCACAGATGGCTCAGCAGGTACAGCGACCGAGGGTTTGCCGAGACTACGTCACCACTCCTCAGGAAGTTATAGGGCACAATCCGATCAGAGTGCCCCCAATTAATGCAAACAACTTGGACATCAAGCAGAATATTCTGAATATGTTGGGGGAGCATGCCCTGTTCCACGGGAAGTCAACTGAGAACCCAAACAACTTTCTAGATCATTTTCTTCAAATTTGTGGGACAATGAGATATAATGGGGTTAGTGACGAGGCAATAAAGCTGATAGTTTTCCCGTTTGCACTGAGAGGAGCCGCTAAAGATTGGTTTGATTCATTACCCAACGATTCACTACATACTTGGGCAGATGTAACGCGAGTGTTTCTGAAGAAGTATTTTCCTCCGGCGAAGATTCTGGATCTGAAAGAAGAAATCTCTTCGTTTGACGGTCTCGAGGGAGAGACCTTAAAAGAGACATATGAGAGATTCAGGGGTCTACTGAAGAGATGCCCTCCACACGGTTTTTCTACGGTGGAACATGTTATTATATTATTCAGGGCCTTAGAGCCGATGGACCGAGAATAAGTGAATGCCGCCGCGTGGCGGAGATATCATGAATCTGCCGCCAGAACAAGCCATGAGACAGATTGAGAATGCGGCAGATGGAGAAGGACAATGGGGGTCGAGCAGAAAGAAGAAGAAAGCCCCCATGGAAAGTGTAAAGTCGCTAAAAGAAGAGCTTGATAGAGAGACGGCCATGCATGACAAGATGCAAGAAATGGTGTTAAAGATGGACCGAATGGAGTTAGAACGGAAAAAGGCACAACAATGCCAACTTTGTGGAGGTGGACATTCTGCCATGGAATGTGCATCATCGAAAAAACCCACTTATCCCCAACAGTTGACACCTACTCCAGTACAACAACAGTCTGGAAACCAGAATGACCAACAGTGAATGGATATCTATGCAATGGGGCAGATGAATATGAATCAGCAAGAGTTTGGCCAGCAACAGTGGAATCAGAACTTTGATAACCAGCAGGGCCAGCAGTTCGAGTATGGCATGGAAGAGCAGCAGCAGTACAATGTGAGCTATATTGGACAAGGTAATGGGGGTAACTGGAATCAGAACCAACAAGGGCAGAATTGGAATCGAAACAATAACAATCAGAACCAAGGGTTCAAGCAGAACCAAAGCCCAAATAACCAATCTTGGAATCAGAACCCCCAGAATCAGAATGCCTATCAAAATACCGATCAAGGCATGTATCAGAACAATCAGCAACAGGGCCACCAACAGCAGAATAATCAGAACTGGGGCCAGAATAATCAAGGAAAGAATCAGAATTGGGGGCAGAGTCAAGGCTGGAATGAGAATCAGGGCCAGCAGGGTAATCAGCAAGCAAATCAGCCACTTAGAAACAATAATTCTGGCACATATCAGCATCCGAATGCTCATCTTCACCAGAACAATCAGAACACTCAACAATTGAACAATTCTGGTGCTCAGAAGACGTCCGCTGAGATAATCCTGGAAAGATTGGATAGGACTGTATCTGAATTGAATAAAAATGTTGTTGAGCAAAAAGTGGCCACTCACTCCGCCATTCGGAATTTGGAAACCCAAGTTGGGCAAATCACAAACACACTGAAGAAGAATTTGAGTGATGATGAGAAGAACCCGAGACAAGTGAATGCAATATTCACTAGAAGTGGTAGAGAATTGGGAGTGGACCAGCCAAAGAGAAGGGTCGAAGCAGAGAAATATTTGGATGAAATGGATGAAACTAAGGCATAAGAGAGAGAGAGATAATGGAAATTGAGTTGGAAGCTATGAGAAGAGAGTTAGCTGCCGTCAAGAGAGATCTCGCGATTGCTAGGAAAGAGAGGGCACTAGAAGCTGAGAGAGAGCAAGCAGCTCAATCCAAGAGAGCTGAAGCAATGGAGAAGCGGGATTTCATAGTTTTGGATATAAAAGAGGAGGAACCGAGCAAGCCAGCAACAAGACAAGAAGCTACATCTGGGCCTCCAAGGCCAAAAGCTCGAGGTAAACATGACTTTATGCCCCCTCCCCCTCCTGATTTTGATGAGAATACGTTGCCTTATCCACCTAAAGGCCCTAAAAAGCCAGTTCTTACTGAAAATAGCATAGGTTCCTTGACATTCTTAGGAAGGTAGAGATCAATGTCCCCCTGTTAGAGGCAGTTGCTAGTGTGCCTGAGTATTTTAAGTGTTTGAAAGGGATGTTGGCAAGTCGAGAGAAAATGGGTAAGATAGTTAAGCTGAGGGAGGAGTGTTCAGCAGTTTATGATAGTAAAATCCCCCCTAAGATGAGAGATAGAGGAGGTTTCACCATTCCTATCACCATAGGCAATACTGTAATTGAGAATGTTTTATGTGATTTAGGAGCTTCTGTGAGCTTGATGCCTAAGGATTTATATGAAAAATTAGGGTTAGGTGATTTAGAGCCTACGGGAATGACCCTACAAATGGCTGATAGGTCGGTGAGGAAACCGTTGGGGGTAGCTGAAGATGTTCTAGTTCGGGTAGGCAAGTTCGTGTTTCCCGTGGATTTGTGATTCTCGACATGGAGATGGACTCCAGACCTCTCGTTTTGTTAGGTCGTCCCTTTTTGACCACTAGTGATGCTCGGATAGGAGTAAAGAGTGGAGATATTTCGTTTGGAGTTGGGGCGAGAGAGAGCGTTTAAATGTTTACAAGGAAAGAGGTCCGAATGCTATAAATGATGAATGCTTATATACGAGTCTTTGTTTTCTTGTGGTGTGGTGCGTACCGACGTGCGGGGAAGAAAAAAGATTGTCAAAAGGAGATGCGGTGCGCTTACAAGATGTCGTCGATCGAGGCAATATCGAGGCACAAAATAAATCGGGATCGCCCGTTGCACCGGTGCTCCCCAAGCTGGGAAAAGTGCGGATTGATGAACCACCTGATTACAAGAAGTCTAAGAGGAAGCCATCGCCAAAGCCGGAGAGGAAAAAGAGTGTGAGATGGCAAGAGAAAGCAGCACAAGTGGCACGAGGTAAGCCACTCACTAGCTCGACTATTTTTATGATTGCCCTTGGGATATCTACGAGCATGTTTAAACTCATGAATGCTGAATTTGGTTGACATGCTATGTGCTTATTTGGTAAGTTAGTTGAGGTTGTTTTGAGTTGAGTTTGTTCAGCGTCACCCGGTCGAGCCAACGACGTAAAACAAAGGCGCTTCGGGGGAGGTAACCCCGCCTTAATAAAACTGTGTGGAATTGAAAGGAATCTAGGAATATCCGCCTATGTGCCCTTATATGAATTTATGCCTTGACTATGATATGTATGCACGTGTGATGTTTTCTATGATGAGTGTGCCTCTGTGGCCTTATATTTGATGCTTAGATGTTCGTGCTTTACCCGTGTGGGTGATTTTTCCATCTAAAGCTATTATGTGATGTGCACATATATTGCCTATCGAGTTTTCTCGACGTGACAAGGCCGTTTTATTGTTATTCCCCTTCCCTACTGCAATATTTTGGCATGTGGACCATGTCCCGTGCATGCTTTGTTGTGGTTGTTTTTTTGGTATAGGGATTGGGGTCGTGTTTTCTCACGGCTGTTACGGGATTCGATAGCGCCTTTCTGCCGGGTCTAAAGCTAAGTCTCCTTTTCTATCTCATTCACACACTGAGGACAGTGCTTCATTCGAAGTGGGGGGTGGATACGACTTAGCTTTATTGTTTCGATTGATAAATATGCCATTAATTGTGATATGCTTAGTTAATGTCCGTTTTCGAGTCAGTTCGTGGCTTAAAATTTTAAAACTTTTCATGATTTGACACCGCGTTATATGCATGTTTCTCAAGATGGATTTGGTAGATGTCTTAGTAGATGAGTAATGTATGCCGGGCGATTTTATTTTGTCACGATACGAACCCTTTTTAATGCATGTAGACCTTGGTTGTACTTAGTCTGGTTGCTATACACACCTATACCACAAGTTTCGAGGCGAAATAGAAAGGTTGACCTAGGCCGGATACGGGATGAGAGTTATGGAACTTCTTTGACCTAGCCGAGCCAAATAAGCCAAAATCCCAACATTTTCCCTCGTAACCCCTCTAAGCCTTGATAGGACGGTCCGACCACCGTCCGAAATGAGCCGTTTGGTTACTTAGCTGTATTATCCTAACCCCGAGCTTTATTATTGGTCACGTTTCCTTTTGATCACCCTACGAGTGGACTTAGTTGTTACTTTAGACACACTTGCCGAAGCAAGTGTGGGGTGGGAGTTGGTGCGTGTTTTGAGAGGAGTTGGTTGGTACGAGCTAATATAATGAAGGGGAGGAGCTCGAGGAATCTATTGTGAGGCTTGTTGGTTCGAGGAAAAATATAAAGTTGAGAAAAAAAAAAGAAAAAAAAAAGAGAAAAAAAAAATGAAAAGCAATGAAAAAGAAAAAAAAAAGAAAAGAAGTTTGAATAAAGTAAAAAAAAGGAGTCAAAGAATGATGTGTTGAATAAATAAGAGTATGATGTTAAAGTTGTGGTTGTTTATAAATGAGTACAAAAAGAATCGAAAGAATTTTGGTGTGGTTTGATGTAGTTTCAAAGCGAGAATACATGAAATGATTAGGTTCACTCGTGTTTCTCTCTTTCTCCAGTCCTAAAATTTCCTTTCGATTAACCCCGTCCCGAGCTTGACATTATAACCCTTCAAGTCCTACTTGACCGTATTTAGCCTCGGTTGCCTCGATTAGTGGAGATTCTAGCCCGGTATGAGTTGCGTGTAGTCATTTGGCCGGTATTCAAAGCCGGTGATCATTTTGAGTGTAGCCCTCGGTTTATATCACACACACTTCGTTTTCGTGGTAAGATAGAGTCAAGCGGTGTACGTTCAGTGTCTACTTTACTTTTGCCTTGATGTCGTGAGCGCTATGCATGTGTCGTAAAGTTGATCCCATGGTCTGTTTTAGAGCGCCTAACTTACTCGAGGACGAGCAAAGGCTAAGTGTGGGGTGGTTGATGGGAGTCAACTTTACTGTACTTTGGTGTGCAGTTTAACCCCCGTTTATCACCTTATTGGCATGTTTTGGGTAGATATAGACCGTTTCGAGAGTAATATCGAGAATTATATGCACGGGGAGTTAAACTGTCATATCGATAGTAAACTCCGCCTTTTTAGCGATATTTCACTCTTTTCCGAGCACTTTTGTCTTGCGGAATTATGCGTGGTGTTTGTTTGTCTATGTTATTGCAGGACTTAGGTGACTCGAGGACCCGGAAGGCGATGTTTTGGACTATGAGACGTGATCGTGGCCCGAATGTAGCATAAAAAGTGAAGAAAAGCCAAGTTTGGGATGAGGACAAGCCAGACGGGCGTTTGATATACCTCAGACGGGCGTCTGAGGGAAGGCCACATCAGACGGGCGTTTGCTCATTCCAGACGGGCGTCCACAGCATTGACACTCATTCAGAAAGTTATGTTTTTGGCTGGACGGGCGTCCAAAAGACCCCGACGGGCGTTTGGGTAGGCTCAGCCCGATTCACGAAGCTCATTTAACACAGACGGACGTCCGGGTTACAGACGAGCGTCCAGGGGTCGAAAAGCCTCAAGTTAAAAGTTACCAGACGGGAGTCCAGAGGAATGCGGACGCCCGTCCAATGAAGGCGAAACCCTAATATCTTCATATTTTCCGGGCGGACGGGCGTCGACATGGACCGACGGGCGTCCGGGACCGACGCGAGCGAGATTTCGACCTAATCTATAAATACGCGGCTCATTCAGCCCCTACGATCATTTTGGCCGACTTTAGACTTTTCTTAGGCGATTTTGTGTGCGATTTTAGTGTAGTTTGATCACCCTTTGATCCCTTGATTCCCTAGATAACATCCTTTGATTCTAAACACTTTTCATAGCTTAGATTTACGTTTCAAGTTCAAAGATTGTTCTTTTGGTGGATTATTTCTTCGTACTTTTTCGGATCGATTTTTCTCATTTATATGGTAATGAATACTTTCTCTTTTATTATTTCTAGCATGAGTTCAATTCTTATTTTGTTTATTAGCATAATTATGAGTAGCTAAATTCATGTGTAGTCGAATTATGTGAAAGCGAGCAAAAACCCAAGGGGGATGAGATAGGGAGTTGTGTAGTGCGTAAATTATTGTTTAAACGATTAATCCACGTCCTAAAACTTATTTTAACGTCTTTGAATTAGATTGATCACCTAGTTCACTTGTCACACACATCGAACTTATAAATGCATTTTGCGGTGAGATGTGGGATAAGGGGTTTTAGGATCGTTGCGTAGATTCGGCCTAGTTGTTAGGTCCGAACCCAATACGAGAGGTTTGTCATCGTTGTTCGAGCGACTACAGAGCTTAATCATGTTAGGTTAATCGGTTTTCTAAAGGGAGAATTAATTAACTTCACATAGGGTGGTTAGATCGAGTTGTTCAGTCTAATCGCTAGAATCAGGAGTTGGCACCCGTGGATGTCGTTAAACTACATTGGATAGGTAGGTCGGTTAAGACACGCTCCCTGTTAAGTCCTTCCTTAGGGGTAAAAGTAGCTCGTGGGATCATAGTTCGACTATACCCTTTAATACTTAGAAGTAAACTCGTTAGTATAATCTTTACTTTTACACTAGTATAATATCTCTCCACCACTATTTTGACCTGAACTAAGTTCTAAGTCGACTTTGGTACTTAGACATTACTCCCTGTGGATTCGACCTTGACAACACTATACTACCGTTGACCCGATACTCTGTCGGTTAAAGTTAGCGGTTAGTTATTTTGCTATCAATTCTAAGAAAACTACCAAATGATGAACACGAAAATGATGAAGAAGAACAAGACTTACGTGAATTATGGAAAATAAGGATAAACGAGCACAAACTTAGATCAACCCTCGGAATCAGCACATCGGGTTTCACCAAGTTGAGAACGCCGCGCGCACAAAAGTTGCTCAGACTTTTGATAAGTTCTCTAGTTAAAACATTCACCCAATCAGTAAGGTAAAATATTTAACTCACAAGTTCCAATCACTGAAACTCAAATTATATATATAAAGTTTTTCACTCCCATATTGTCTAAGTTATCTTACAAATGAAAATTACAATGCTTTATATAGGTAATAAGTAGGACTAGAATTCATGCACTAAATATGAAAAGACTCCCTAGAAATTATAATCAATAATGGCGCCATTTACTCTTCCAAGATCAGCCATAAATTCTCTTGGTTGTATCTTCTAGATTCAATGTATCTTGAATGCTCCATATACAATGTATTTTGATCAGCAGCTTTCTCGGTCTGTATCTTGAACTTCGTTTATCCAATGAATGCAAACCATATATGAAAATTATAGTTCTCGAGGAGATCTACAACTTTCACGAAGGACTTAATTTCATACGGATGAGTTATAAGGGTCAAAATTGCTAAATACCGTAGCTGCGCTTCAGTTTCCAGAATTTGTTGAATAGTTCTAAAATAGTAATGTGTCTTTAATGTTTGGGCTTTGAAAGTTGCCAATATGGTTCGTATCACGAAGTCTTTCCGACAGTAGCTAGAGTGCTCGCTCGTAAGAGTGGGGACGGTACATTTTCCTTGAAGATTCATGCTACAGCCGGGAAAGCAAGGGCTGACGGTTGGTGCGTGGGTCCTAAGGCATGGATAGGGTTGGCTGGAGCCGTGTAGGAGGTTTGCACGGTGAAGGTTGATTCTTTTCCCTGACAATCGGCCGGAGTTGTCAGGCATGGCTAGTTCTCGTGGAGTGCGGTTGAAATCCCTAGGTACAAATGGTGTTAGGGCGGTACTTGACTCATCGGCTCGGCCAAAGCTGGTGCTCGTAAATGAACCCGACAAGATTTTTAATGCGCTCGTGCACTTCAATATTAACAATTGTTCTTTCCATTTGTTCTAATAAATAAAGATTTCCACTGTTTTTTTTTTCAAAGAATAAACTCAAGATGTTTATTATATATATATATATATATATATTTTATATATGTATATTAATATTATTATTATATATATTTATTAATATTATTATTATTTTCACATGTCAAGTATAACAATTTAAAGATATAGATATTTCTCGTGCACCACAATGTGATAAAAAGAGAATTTCTATATTCATCCTACTAAAAGACGATCTACTACAACAATATGATGCATACTACAGTAACACAACATAATGTTGTCAGAAGTAAACTGAAAATACAAAAGAAAAAATGCATTATTCCTTAGAAGAAAAGATAAACGGACAGAAAAACTAATAAAAAATAACAACTACTACCTATTTTAGAGTCCATTTTTTTCATCTTCACGAATAGAAATACCGTCATGCGTGTATCGCTTTGAATCCCTGAATAAAACCGAAACATTATATACAATAAGTTAGCCACGCAATGAGTACAAAAAGAAACGGAAGAAAAAAAGCAGAGTACCAAAAAGAGCTAGATTATACTAAGGGTTTGGTTTGATGATCTCACTTCCTATGGACATAATCGAGGCATGTTCATTGCAGCACAACGACAAATCTTCATCTGATTCTATAGACAAAGAATTTGGTTTCAAACCTTAGCTATTGAAAGCTAGAATGTCGAAAAGACGAACAACGAAATAAATGTTGTTGTGACTTATTACATCCCAAATGGCGAAAAGATACTACGTCTGTCTCTCGTAAAGCGAGTAATAAATTGCATAAATAAAAGTATCAACATCAACATATCATCTCGAGCTCAAACGTCGGCTCCATCAACTCCATCATCGTATCCATACTCATCATCGTCCTGATAACCATCTTCTCGGGGTGAGGACAATAAAGAAAAGGGGTAAGTACAAACGTACTTAGTAAGGGGTAGAAGAAACGGTTACACAATATATTTATATAAGACACACCAAGATAAAGTCTACAAACACTACCATAGGTTGTAATAGTAGAGCTCTCTCACCCTCTACTAGCTCCGTAGTATAACCTCGCACAAATAAGGTTTGTTACACCAATACCAAAGGACACTACGCACGGTGAACAACTGCACCGCAACACGGGAAGCACCTCAAGGGCACGGGCTTAGGTCCCCGTGTGGGAGTCACACGCGTCCCTTGGCATCAGACCAAGTAGAGAGGTGTAATAGTCCCATGCTAAGAAGAATAGACGTGCCTCACCAATGATATTGACGTTTTATCTTTTAGACAACCACATATGTATTTACGAGTTAAGCTCTAATGTAATATTCCGATTTTCGGGAAAGGGCAGACGTGTCATTTTGCGAAAACGAAATATTGGGTTCGGTTCCTTTTATTCGGAGTTTAAGTATTTGTTAAATTATATATGTATATTTCGAAATATATATATGCATATAGTTAAGGAAGATAATAAGATCTTTATCCTTTTTTTGGGATTTATCTTATTATAAAGGAAGATAATAAGATCTTTATCCTTTTTTTGGGATTTATCTTATTATAAAGGAAGATAATAAGATCTTTATCCTTTTTTTGGGATTTATCTTATTATAAAGGAAGATAATAAGATCTTTATCCTTTTTTTGGGATTTATCTTATTATAAAGGAAGATAATAAGATCTTTATCCTTTTTTTTGGGATTTATCTTATTATAAAGGAAGATAATAAGATCTCTATCTTTTTTTTTGGGATTTTCTATTTAAGGAGAATAAATCCCCACAATTCTTATAACCTATTAGAAATCAGATTTTTCTCCACCTCCATATACTCTCTGCGTGTGTGAGCCAAAAATTAGGGCTGAGAGTTTTTCAATCGGCTGTTAAAGCAATTCTTGACGGTTTTCAGATCAGAGTGGAGCGCCGGAATCGTTGTGAAGAAGGCAACGTTTTGATTGCAGAAAGTTGAAGCTTTGATAAGAGAAAGATCGGTTTTAGTCGTTTGTTTCTACGAGTTTTCTTTGTTGGAATAAGCTTGCTAAAGGTAAGAAGCTCTTCCTACAATCTAATTGTGGTTTAGAGTAGAATAGATCAGTTTTGGATGCATATTGTATCATGTTTTAAGCTTAGATGATGTTTAATGATTAAGTTTTGTTTTGGATCTTAAAAGACATGTTTTTCTAATGTTTTTCTGCTATAATTCATGTGCATGATGTTTTGAAAACGGGTAGAGATCGTTAAGTGTTGAAAAACAGGTTCTAGGGCTTTTTCTGCGTAGGATGCGTACGCATTGGCTAGCAATGCGCACGCACTCCCGATGCGGGGATTGCTTAGAATAAGTGCGGCGGGGATGCGCAAGCATTCTAGAGTAATGCGCACGCATTGCCCCGCTTTTCTATATAATGTTGTTTTAAGCTATGTTTTGAATTTTAACTTAATTCATGATTTAATAACACTAATTAAATATGAACAAGCCCCGATTGAGTTTCTGATTCGTTCAGTTAAAACACCGAATGTACTCTTAAAGGGAGTTGAAGTTCGGATCCGTCGGAAGGGCATGAAAGGGCTTGTGCTTTGATGAACTAGGGTTCATCAATGTACGTGTAATTGATAGGATGTGATGTCTAGTTGTCTAAGTGAGGGAGTAGAGCCGATAAGGGAGTATTATTCGAAAACACTTAGGTGACTAGTTAATTCACATTAATAATTACATAAGTGTAGTAAAAGCTAAAACGTCATCTATTCTTGGTTAGCACCGATTCAAATCGGCGATGTGATACGTTCATAAAAGGTGGACAACACTACCGGCTCAAAAGGTGAAGGGTAGTGGAGGAAATCCATCGAACGTATATGCATACCGGGGAGATCCCGGGACTACCGGTGCTAATCACCGTAGTTGGCAAGTACATCTCGTGGTGGAATTTTCACCATGCATTGTGTCCTTGAGTAATGATGTAACAAAGATAAGCTAAGTTAGAAACGTATAGTCACGACGTGTCGATGGGCATGTAGTGAACCCTAGATCGAGTCGGTCTCAGTAAGGCAAATCTTTTAATAATAAACCTTAATTATATTGTAGCTTCTACTTCTTACTTTGTACATTGTACTTACCTCAAATGCATGTTTATTTATGTGTTTGGGGGAGAGAAGACGAACAGTAAATGATGAGTTCGAGGAGAACTTTGATGACGACGTTTGAGGACGCCGGAGTTGAAGACTTTGATTAATTATTATTCATTTCTTTATTTATTTCCTAGATTTGGATTATTATTGGATTTTGTAGTTTACTTTTAGTACTTTGGAATTCGTATCTTGTTTTGGGATTCGTTGGTTTTGTTTCGGATGTAATAACTTTACATTTCCTTCTCTAGTTCTTGAATTTCTATTACGAGATGTTTGAAAAAAATTACCCGAGTCTTTTTAGCTTCCGTTTGCTTTTATTTGATACGACGTAGTAGAGGCTTACGTGTAATATTATTTATTTAATATTATGCGTGCCGAACGTTTCGATTTCCGGATAAGGACTCGGTGTCCGGGAACGGGGCGTTACAGTTGGTATCAGAGAGAAGCGTCTTTTAGGCTTTCTTTCTATTAAGATAAGTTCTCTTTAGACCTCTTAGTAACGATTTGGTTTTCGTTGATCATCAGGATGGTGTTCACGAGAACCGGAGCGGGTGCAGAAGCTTCAGGAGTACGTCGAGAGAGTCCTACGCCAGTTGTTAGAGGCGGTTTCGTGAGGCAGAATCATTCACCTCACCCGAGCCCCACTCCACCCCCTCATACTGCAACCCCTACACCACGATCTCAGCGGAGTTTGTCACCGCGACCTCATCAGGAGCAACACCCACAATGGCATGTGGGAAGTTCGGTTCAGTTTTCCTTGGTAAGTGACGTTCCGGTGGGTTTAGTACCGCCACCGTAAGTCACCCTCCACCAAGGTACAACTACATCTATGGAGAACCGGAGAAGCACCTATACGAGTCACCGTAGTGGGAGACATTCCACCGTCTACGTACCCCCAAAGCAACTAGTATCTATCCCCCGGCGGTGAGCTACCCTTCTCCACCGGTGTTTTCTCATCGGCGGCATCGGACCTTTTACCCTCCTCCGGTGGGTCATACTCCCCGACCTACCGTACCACCTCCACCCCGTTTTGACCATCAACAAGGTCTTGGTTACCCACCCTACGGTTTACATCAACCCCGGTTTCAACGACAAGAGATACCTTTTGAATACCCTCCGAGTTTATCCACAAGCCCCACCAGTTAGACCGGCACCCGAGCAAGCACCACCGATTGGCGGTATACGAGATTAAGGAGGAACAAAGTTCAAGACTTCTTTGGGAATGTCGAGCATTCGAAGGCCGAAGAGTGGATAAGGAGTTTTGAGAAGGCATGTAGGAACATACATGTCCCCGAGACCGAGATGGCACGGTTGGCGGTTAGTTTCCTTTTGGGTGCGGTGAAGCATGGATAGATGCTATACGGAGCGATAATGGTAAAGTGACGGATTGGGAAAGCTTTAAGGCAATGTTCTATAATGAGTATTTTCCGGCAACGGTGCGTGACGGACATGGCAAGTCAATTTCTAAAGCATAAGCAAGGTAATTACATGACAGTATCACAATACACCAACAAGTTTAACGAATTGGGAAGATTCTACCCTGAGTTGATGAAGGTAGAAGAGAGGAAGATGGCCCTATACAAGGAAGGGTTATCGTATCAGATACAGTCTGGCATGTTGGGTTTCACAGCCAAGAACATGGCTGAGTTGTTGAATAAGGCCTTAGAGGTTGAGACATTCAGGAAGAAGGCCACCGTTGTTATCGGGAGCAAGAGGAATTTTGGAACAAGCCAGGGCAATAGCCGGGGAGCACCCCAACAAAATTTCAAGAAGACAACGGCCCCTACGGCGAGTAAGCCACCCACCGGAGCACCTTTATGCTCTAAGTGCAACAGAATCACTCGGGTGAGTGTAAGGCTAATACGGGAGGAGGCTGCTACTACCGTGGAGATTTAGGACATTTTGCCAAGATGTGTCCCACGAAAGGGAGTTCGAATATTCCGAAGCAAGGAAGTGGGAAAGGCGGCCCAAGTCGCCCGGTTCGAGTCTTTGCGGTGGATGCCGAGATAGCGAGAACCGGACGATAATGTTATTTCGTGTACCTTTTTGTTTAATTTAATTTATTTGAGTACTTTTATAGCACGATTTAAATCATGTTGTATTTGTATTTAAATAAATGAATTTACATCCTAGGTACAATAATATTAGACAACTTAGCGATTACGGCGTTGTTTGATACGGGAGCGTCTAATACTTTTGTGTCAACTAAGATAGCTAAGAAGCTTAACTTGCCAATGGAACCTTTAAGAAATACTTTGGAGATAACAACACCTTTAGGGAAGGTGACTAAGGTAACCAAGTTGATACCCCTGGTAGAGGTTCGAGTTGGAAAGTATTGTTGCAAGAGTGACTTTACGGTTTTGGACTTTTCGATTTTGATGTGATTCTTGGAATAGATTGGCTATCCGAGAATTTCGTCCACTTGGATTGTAGAGAAAAGAGAGTGACCTTTAAGATACCGGGAAAATCGAGATAAGACTTATCAAGGTAACATTTACAAGCCTAGTAAGAAGCGTCACCCTATAATTTCGGCGGTTAAGGCTATAAGGGCTTGTCGAGGAAAGGTTGTGAAGGCTACTTGTTGTACGCAGTTGATATGGAGCAGGTAAAACCTAAGTTAGAGGAGACCCCTGTAGTCAAGGAATACCCCGAAGTGTTTCCAGAAGAGTTACCGGGAAACATGCCGGATAGAGAGATATAATTCGAGATCAAGTTGATGCCAGGAGCGGCACCAGTTGCTAAGGCACCCTATAGAATGGCACCGGCTGAATTGAAGGAGTTGAAAGCACGGCTCAAGGATATGCTTGAGAGGAATATAATTCAGCCTAGTACTTCGCCTTGGGGAGCCCGGTGTTGTTTGTTAAGAAGAAAGATGGTAGTATGAGGATGTGCATAGACTATCGAGCGTTGAATAATCCGACCATCAAGAATAAATACCCTTTGCCGAGGATTGATGATTTGTTTAACCGGTTGCAAGGCAAGAGAGTGTTTTCTAAGATTGATCTTAGATCGGGATACCACCAGTTGAAGATCAAGGTAGCGAGATATACCAAAGACGACTTTCGGTACGAGGTATGGACATTATGAGTTCTTAGTTATGCCTTTTGGACTCACTAATGCCCCATCCGCATTTATGGATTTAATGCAGCGTGTTTTCATGCCATACTTGGATAAGTTTGTGATAGTGTTCATAGATGACATCCTTGTATACTCTAAGGATGAGAAGGAACATGAAGAACACTTAAGGATAGTCTTGGATACATTAAAGGAGAACCAGTTGTATGCCAAGTTCTCGAAGTGCGACTTTTGGTTGAATCAAGTGAGTTTCTTGGGTCATGTCATTTCGGAGATGGCATTAAGGGTTGATCCGGCAAGAATGAAGCCGTTGAGAAGTGGTCCAGACCGACTACCGTTTCAGAGGTTAGAAGTTTTCTCGGTTTGGCTGGCTATTATAGGAAGTTTGTACAAGACTTCTCAAAGATAGCTACACCACTTACCCGGCTCACTCAAAAGGATGTGAAGTTCGAGTGGACCAGTGAGTGTGAAGATGCTTTTCAGACGTTGAAAAAGAGGTTGACTACAGCCCCAGTTTTGGCAGTTCCGGAGATCTTTGATAATTATGATGTCTACACGGATGCTTCGGGACAAGGTTTAGGTTGTGTGTTGATGCAGGGAGGGAAGGTAATTGCTTATGCATCCCGACAGTTGAAGGTGCATGAGAAGAATTACCCAACACATGACTTAGAGTTGGCAGCAGTAGTGTTTGCCCTAAAGACTTGGAGGCACTACCTGTATGGAGTTAAGGCCGGGATCTTCACCGATCACAAGAGTTTGAAGTATTTCTTTACCCAGGAAAATCGAATATGAGACAAAGGAGATGGCTGGAGTTCGTAAAGGATTATGACTTGGAGATTCGGTATCATCCGGGTAAAGCAAATGTAGTGGGGTCGATGCCTTGAGCGAGAAAACCGGTGTTTGCGGTATCGAGTGTTGAAGACGTTGCGAAAGGTTAGATGGGTTGAGAATCCGAAGCTTTGATCGATTGAAGACCGACGAGTTTATGGCACCATTGTTAGCAAGGTCCGAGTTGATGGATGACATTCGGGAAAAGCAAGATGAAGACCCGGTGTTGGTTGACTTGAAGCGAGTTGCAAGGGAAAAGCCTACGGTTGGATATGTGTTAGATAAGAATGGCAATCTTTGGTACCGGGATCGTTTGTGTGTGCCTAAGGTTGGTGATTTAAGACAGAGAGTCATGGAAGAGGCACATAGGATTGCTTTCGCAGTTCATCCAGGAGCTACTAAAATGTACAGAGACTTGAAGGAAAGGTTTTGGTGGCCCTCGATGGCTGGAGATAGCCAAGTTCGTTGCGAGTGTGATACTTGCCGAAGGTTAAAGCGGAACATAGAAGACCGGGAGGAATGCTTAAGCCATTGGATATCCCGAATGGAAGTGGGATAAGATCACTATGGACTTTATCACCGGTTTACCTAAGACGAGAGGCGGTAATGATGCGATTTGGGTGATTGTGGATAGATTGACCAAATCCGCTCATTTCTTACCATATAAGGTCGTTATGCCCTTGAAGAAAATGACGACACTATACTTGGATAATATAGTGAAGTTACACGGAGTACCTATCTCGATAGTTTCGGATCGTGATTCGAGGTTCGTCAGTCGGTTTTGGAAAAGTTTACAAGCAGTTTTTGGAACCAAGTTGGATTTGAGTACGGCCTTTCATCCTCAGACATATGGACAATCTGAGAGAACCATCCAAACACTTGAAGATATGTTGAGAGCTTGTGTGTTGGAAGTAGGTGGATCATGGGATGATTACCTACCGGTAGCGGAGTTTGCTTACAACAACGGTTATCATGCAAGTATTGGCATGCCACCGTTTGAAGCATTATATGGAAGAAGATGTAGAACACCGCTGTTTTGGGATGAAGTCGGGGAAAGACAAATCACCGGGCCAGAATTGGTTGAGCAAGCTAAAGAAAGGGTTCAGTTGGTCAAGAAGAATCCGAAGGCGGCTCAAGATAGACAGAAGAGTTGGGCAGATGTTAGAAGGAGACCTCTTGAGTTTGAAGTTGGTGAAAGAGTTTACCTACGAGCTTCACCAATGAAGGGAGTGAAACGTTTTGGACAAAAAGGAAAGCTAAGCCCTAGGTACGTTGGACCTTTTGAGATTCTAGAAAGAATTGGACCTTTGGCTTACAGACTCAAGTTACCAGAATCCATGTCGAGAGTCCACAACGTGTTTCATGTCTCAATGTTAAAGAAGTGTTTGACCAAGACGGATATTGAGACTCTCGTTGATCCGGAGGGTCTCCGGGATAATATTTCGTACGATGAGACACCGACCGAATTTTGGACCGGAAGGAAAAGATGATTAAGAGACGGTTGATTCCTTTAGTTCGGTGCAATGGAGCAATCATTCACCGGATGAAGCTACTTGGGAAGTTGAGGACGATATGATCGGCGAGTTCCCGGATTTTATGGACTTACCGGGTATGTTTTAAGTTTCGAGGACGAAACTCCTTTGGGGGGGAAGAATGTAATATTCCGATTTTCGGGAAAGGGCGGACGTGTCATTTTGCGAAAACGAAATATTGGGTTCGGTTCCTTTTATTCGGAGTTTAAGTATTTGTTAAATTATATATGTATATTTCGAAATATATATATGCATATAGTTAAGGAAGATAATAAGATCTTTATCCTTTTTTTGGGATTTATCTTATTATAAAGGAAGATAATAAGATCTTTATCCTTTTTTTGGGATTTATCTTATTATAAAGGAAGATAATAAGATCTTTATCCTTTTTTTGGGATTTATCTTATTATAAAGGAAGATAATAAGATCTTTATCCTTTTTTTTGGGATTTATCTTATTATAAAGGAAGATAATAAGATTTTTTATCCTTTTTTTTGGGATTTATCTTATTATAAAGGAAGATAATAAGATCTCTATCTTTTTTTTTGGGATTTTCTATTTAAGGAGAATAAATCCCCACAATTCTTATAACCTATTAGAAATCAGATTTTTCTCCACCTCCATATACTCTCTGCGTGTGTGAGCCAAAAATTAGGGCTGAGAGTTTTTCAATCGGCTGTTAAAGCAATTCTTGACGGTTTTCAGATCAGAGTGGAGCGCCGGAATCGTTGTGAAGAAGGCAACGTTTTGATTGCGAAAGTTGAAGCTTTGATAAGAGAAAGATCGGTTTTAAATTCTTGTTTCTACGAGTTTTTGTTGGAATAAGCTTGCTAAAGGTAAGAAGCTCTTCCTACAATCTAATTGTGGTTTAGAGTAGAATAGATCGGGTTTTGGATGCATATTGTATCATGTTTTAAGCTTAGATGATGTTTAATGATTAAGTTTTGTTTTGGATCTTAAAAGACATGTTTTTCTAATGTTTTTTCTGCTATAATTCATGTGCATGATGTTTTGAAAACGGGTAGAGATCGTTAAGTGTTGAAAAACGAGGTTCTAGGGCTTTTTTCGCGTAGGATGCGTACGCATTGGCTAGCAATGCGCACGCACTCCCGATGCGGGATTGCTTAGAATAAGTGCGGCGAGGGATGCGCAAGCATTCTAGAGTAATGCGCACGCATTGCCCCAGTTTTCTATATAATGTTGTTTTAAGCTATGTTTTGAATTTTAACTTAATTCATGATTTAATAACACTAATTAAATATGAACAAGCCCCGATTGAGTTTCTGATTCGTTCAGTTAAAACACCGAATGTACTCTTAAAGGGAGTTGAAGTTCGGATCCGTCGGAAGGGCATGAAAGGGCTTGTGCTTTGATGAACTAGGGTTCATCAATGTACGTGTAATTGATAGGATGTGATGTCTAGTTGTCTAAGTGAGGGAGTAGAGCCGATAAGGGAGTATTATTCGAAAACACTTAGGTGACTAGTTAATTCACATTAATAATTACATAAGTGTAGTAAAAGCTAAAACGTCATCTATTCTTGGTTAGGCACCGATTCAAATCGACGATGTGATACGTTCATAAAAGGTGGACAACACTACGGCTCAAAAGGTGAAGGGTAGTGGAGGAAATCCATCGAACGTATATGCATACCGGGGAGATCCCGGGACTACCGGTGCTAATCACCGTAGTTGGCAAGTACATCTCGTGGTGGAATTTTCACCATGCATTGTGTCCTTGAGTAATGATGTAACAAAGATAAGCTAAGTTAGAAACGTATAGTCACGACGTGTCGATGGGCATGTAGTGAACCCTAGATCGAGTCGGTCTCGTAAGGCAAATCTTTTAATAATAAACCTTAATTATATTGTAGCTTCTACTTCTTACTTTGTACATTGTACTTACCTCAAATGCATGTTTATTTATGTGTTTGGGGGAGAGAAGACGAACAGTAAATGATGAGTTCGAGGAGAACTTTGATGACGACGTTTGAGGACGCCGGAGTTGAAGACTTTGATTAATTATTATTCATTTCTTTATTTATTTCCTAGATTTGGATTATTATTGGATTTTGTAGTTTACTTTTAGTACTTTGGAATTCGTATCTTGTTTTGGGATTCGTTGGTTTTGTTTCGGATGTAATAACTTTACATTTCCTTCTCTAGTTCTTGAATTTCTATTCTGAGATGTTTGAAAAAAATTACCCGAGTCTTTTTAGCTTCCGTTTGCTTTTATTTGATACGACGTAGTAGAGGCTTACGTGTAATATTATTTATTTAATATTATGCGTGCCGAACGTTTCGATTTCCGGATAAGGACTCGGTGTCCGGGAACGGGGCGTTACATCTAACCACCTGATTCATTCACGTATAAGGCTCCCTAGGGACTCTAGTCCTAGACAACTAATTACGCTACCTAGCACGTTGTAAAAGGATCAATGACTACTAAGTCAATGTCCCACAAGGCCTAAACAAAGTCTTCCGATGCTCCCACCTTCTTCCCGCAGAGGGTCTCAGTTGTGGTGCGATTTGATACCAAAGCTACCAGAAGTCGATGTTAGACATTGTCAATTAACATGTAATGTTCCATAAGAACATACAAGCCACATCGTATCGTGTAATACATGTAAAAACACAATATTACTTTATTACATTTTTGCCGGAATATACATCATACTCTGTATTTTATTATTATTATCCTTATTTGGATGAAATCAAAGACCATAGCTCGGCTTTCTTTTCTGCTAACATCTTGAACAAATGGTTCAGCTAAAAAAAAGGTATGTATTTAATTTAATTTATTCAATCTACCTTTTTTTTCAACCAGTCGGCAACAATCTGGGAAATTGCACCCAGTGCTCCAAATCACAACATAATTCTAATTTATAAATCCAAAAAAACAAAAAAATAAAAGAAAATAAATAAAACAAAGAACCTATAATAATATATAGTAAATCATAAATAATGACCCAGGTTCACTGGACGACACTCAGTACAGAATGGTTCGGCTTGAGCAAATAACAATAAAGAAACAACAACAATATCTAAATACATACCACGTAATTAAATACGAATGAACACACACAAAATCCGTCTAAGAACACCCCCTTACCTTTGGTATTTCGAAAGCGAATTCGAAAGCAAAACGGATAGTAAAAAGCTTCAATCCTCGATTCCAACATCTTCTATGAATCACCAAAAAAAAAGAACGGTTGGTATCGAAACGATCGCCTCCTTGCGGTGATCAATTTCTTCTACTATGGTCTACACCGAAAATCAACCGTTAAGCTCCGAATTAGGAAAACAGCGTCCGGACTTTTTTTTTTCTTTCTTTCTCTCCTGTTCTTGCTGTCGGCTGTGCTCTCAATTTTCATAAAGAAAAACCGTGTTTGATATAATGGGGATTTTCGGTAACTATTTCTTTAAATAGCCATAATTGAAATCCATTAATAAAATCCTTTAGTTTCTTTTTAAAAATAATCTCTTAGGTTAAAAATAAAATAGGAACATATAAAATATATCTCATTTTACTCTTTTACCCTTCTTAAATTTTCGGGGTTTTACACTCCTCCCCCCTTAAGAGAAGTTTCGTCCTCGAAACTGGACGTATCTGGAACGTACTTGAACTCTGGAACTTCGCAAAGCGTCTCGTCTTCTAAATCTCATGTCGTCTATGCTAGTGTGTGACTGTTTCACTGAACCAAGACCAGTTGTACGTCTTCCTTCTTAACTTTCTTCAACTTTCATTCTAAAGTACACGTGATTCTTTCACGTAGGTTAAGATCTCTTCAACCATTTCAAGGTCAATGCTTGCTTCCATAACAATGTCGGTTAAGCATTCCCTTATCATTGACACATGGAGGACGTCATGCACCCATGAAAGGGATTCTTGTAAAACTACAAACTGATTAGCGAAAGGTCCGACTTTAGCCAATATCACGTAAGGGCCTTCATAACTGGGGCTTAGTTGCACGTCTGTCCAAACCGTCTTACTCCTCTCATCAGTGACGTTTTGAGGTACACTCTATCACCGACCTCAAACTCTAACAGTCTTCTTCTTCTATCTTCCCAATCTTCTACCCGTCTTGTGCCATCATGAGGTTGTGACGATCCACTTCAATCTTCTCGTGCTATATGAACCATGGTCTTGTATTCTGTCACTGTTCCACTTCATCCCAGAAAACTGGCGTCCTACGCTTTCTCCTATACAGAGCTTGGTAGGTGGCATCTGGATGCTGGCGTGGTGACTATTGTTGTAAACAAGCATGTTATCTCTATCTTCATGAAAGGTCATCAGTATTACCGTTCCAACTCTCTGTACATCTTGGTTGCTCCGGGTTGAACTGAAAACGCTATCTTGTGGGCTTCATTCATCGCTTTCTTCTTCAGATCTTCCACACTTGGAACCCAGAGCCGATTCTGATGCTGAAGGATTCCATCCTCATCTAACTCTTGACCACTGGCTGGTCTGATCCCGACCGCTCGCTTATAACTGAAAACAACCAGATCTTCATCTTGCTCCTTCGCGATCTCATCAACTTCCTCGAATCTTGCAATCAATGGTATGGCGCACTTATCTTGCTCTTGATGACCTATGCTCTGAGTGCTTGATCTTCCCAACTGATCCACTGCCTTTGGTACATTTGACTCCTTTTGATCTCAACCTCCATTACTGCAACACAAGCTTGCTGAAAAACAGCAAGGATCCCAACTGAAGGGCTTCATAGACTTTTTAGAAAAAGAGCATGCATTCGCCATACTTTCTCTCCGACGGTCCGACCCAATTCTTATGCCACAGAGAGGAAGATATAAAATATCTTACAAAAGTTCCAAGGGTGGAACCGATATGGAAAACAACGAAAGCTAAAAGGTGGTACAAATAGAACAAGGGGAAATGAATGTTTGAATTTAGGATCGATTGGTTTAAACATAACCAATATCAGTTCGATTTTTATTTTTTATTTTAAGGTTTTGTTGGAAGGGCCAAAGATATTGAGAAGTGACAAGTTGAGCACCAGGGTGGTAAGTCAACTTGGTAAGACAAATAAAGGCACAATGCACTTGAAATAAGGGAGGTTGCTTGAGTAACAGTCAAGACAAGATGATTCTAGGTTGAAGAAAGTAAGAAATTAGTTCGAGATTGAAGGATGAGCATTGTATCATAGTATAAGAGATAAACAATGAAAGGAAGAAAACAAAAGAACATCTTGCAGATGAAAATCTTTTTAGAGGGTGGAATCCTGCAAGATACGATGGTCTGCAAACAAACTCAGACCGCTTGAAAGAAAGATAATGAGCTATTACATAAGCCCTTAAAAAGTAGGGACGTTAAGGGAAACATCATATGTTTGGCTTAGAAACGTTTAATGCAAAGGGAAAAAAAAATATATTAGACTTGAGGATATTTGGTAAGTGACCTTAATCGTTAATGGTTCGATAAACAGAATGACTGTTGGCGAATTAAGAAGGTTCTCAATTCGCATGAATGTTGTAGAGGAATCATTCAACAACAGAGAAATAAAGCAAAGGTGAAAGGTCGAGCACCTGAAGGACTAAATTACTAGGAAAATCAAGAAGAGTAAGAATCTCAACATGAAGAGGTTACGGGGACAAAATGAGCATACCAAAAGGTCTTAGGAAGGAATAAAACTTGTCAATAAGTGCCCAAGTTTGCATAAGTCAAGGAGAGGTTCTTTTCAAGATTGAGAGAGGATATAAATTTCCCCAAGGTAACGTAAATGGAAATCAAAAGTTTTGAAAAGAAGAGTATGTGATAACCAAGTTTTTTTTTGTGTGAAGGATGAAGGACACTTAAGAAATGTCGGATAAAGTTTGTTTTCATAGAATTAATTGAAACTTCCAAAAGAGGTGTAAAAGATCATTGACGATCCAATTCAAGAGTTCAAGGTTGCACTGCTCATGAGGAGTAGTACAGTGCTAGCGAATGAATTCTCAGAGTTATCCCTTATGGGGAGACGAAAAGGGTCAAAACAAAATAAGCATCTCAACCAGCGTTACAAGATATTATAGGACACAAAGACAGGCGAAGGAACGTCGACAGGTGTGTATGTCGGTTCATGGCTCTAAATGACCTAAAAGAGATTTGAAACCGAAGGATACAAGGTGCATTAGCATTGATTGAAATTAATAAGATTTTTGTAGTTCAAAAGTCGACTGGCAAGAGAGGCTCGGAAGACATCTTGATAAGCGACTACCTTCTGTCTGATACTGGTTTAGCATAGATTGCCAGAAGGTTAAGGGTAAGTAATTGAACAAGGATGTCATGGTAGGATTAAAGATCTAACTGGTAAAAGATGAGGTGCGTACCATGAAAGAACAGACAGCATTAAGAGAGAAAGTTACAACATCGACACTACCCTTTAGGAGGGAAGTTGAGAATGAACACAAGTAAGAAGAATTTTCTAACATTAGAAAGTTTAAACAATTATGGATTTGAAAGGAAGGGTAGGAGTGCAACAATGCGAAGTCAGAGAGGACTTGCTTTACTAATTTAAAGTAAAAAGGTGTGAAATTGTTCAAAAGAAAGACTTAAAGAGATATGCTTCTGAGGTAACTCATGACACACGATGGTGATGGTTGCTGAATTCAAGGATCTCGAGTAAGGAATCAAATGGGAAGCAATTTACTAGAAAATGCATGATTGAAGGAAGGCATAAAATGATTTGGACTCAACCGTGGCATACCGGAAGGTAACGTCTTGGTGCTTGTTTATGCCTGCAAAAGAAACCATAACATTAGCCTCACAAACATCCTTCTAAAAGACTTAACTCAGGAGGAGATCAACTCCATGGATCAACTTCTAGAACACAACAGTCATAACCTATTACTCTCTTAGCCTTGGCCTTAAGTCAGGAGGTGAAGGTTCTTTTTAGGCGGTTGGAGTTGATATTTACTCCGGATTTGTCGTTATCGACTCATGCAGCCCAAAAGAAAATTAATTTGAGCACGATCAAACGAGAAAATATTTAGGTAATGGAGTTTCCCAGGTGATAGAAAAAGGCTAGAATTTTTGGATGTCAAGAAGTCGGTCAAAAACAATATTTTCGCCAAGTGAAGAAGCTGTCAGGATTTCCAGATTATTAAACACTAACTTAGATTGCAGTTTGTGATCAAACGAAAAGATATACTACTTTTATATGATTAAATATACGTTATATTATTATGTTTTATCAACGAATTCTATATAAAATATATGAAATTATGATATAAATAGATATGAAATGTTAATCTTTATAATTTAGAGTAGTTAGTAGTAAAACTTAGTAATAATAGTAAAAAGTTATCATTTTGTACCGATTTTAGTAAATCGGAGTGTCGTGTCAGATTTACGTGGGTATTTGTGGTATTTTATTGCAGATTTATAAACCAAGACCCCGAGAATCGACATATTGAAGTATAATCATATCTCTGGAAGGATTTAGAGAGTGTCACGAGCTTAAATGGTCAATCGAATTGCTTAAGTGGTCAAGTGGTCAATCGAAGTGGTCAAGTGGCTAATCGATTTGATTTAGTGGTAATCGAGAAATATCTTCGACAAACGAATGGCTCATCAAAACGACATCATCTGAAGAAGAGTCCTTCACGAAAGTTGTAGATTTTCCCGAGAGCTTTCCGATGCCTCTTGAATCATGATTTTTGGAGATCCAGAACTCGAGATATGAATTTTATAAGTTATATATAATTATAATTATAATTATATCTACGCTGCACATGCTGAGTGATCAAGGGGGTGGATGCAATCATTAGGCCGGACCAGTCCGGCCTCATCAAGGACCGGTCCGGCTCAAGGAGTTTTTTCTATAAAAGGAGCCTCATTTGTAAACGAAACGGAGTGTACCAATATATATATATATCAATATATATATATATATATATATATCTTCTCCTCTTTATTTTCTTTTTAATTAGTAGTTTGTAAATAGGCCTTATGCCAAAAATAATAATATCGTAGTACTGTTGTAATGCTCGGGAAATTATCGGAAGTTCGGTGTTGTTGAAGTCGTTGTAATGTCCGGAAGAATACGACTCTGATTCAACATTTGTAATCGGGTAAATTTCTAAAGTATTTATGTTTGTTATGTTTATTTTTATCTTTTTAGTCGTTATAATGTTTTTTAGCTAAGTCTAAATAACTAGCCAAAGTTATGTAATCGTTTTATTTCGATCTTTTCGGTAAAGGAATGCTGTCTAATTAAAATTGACTAAAATTGAGTTAATTGAATCTTTTTCTATTTTGTAACGTATTGATAATATTCGGATTGACGTAATTAACCAAGATGAATCGCAACATATAACCTAACGATGAACTGACCAGAGAAGTTAGGATATGAGATAAAAGATAGAAAAACCGGAGGGTAAAATTGGCCGTGCATAAAGCGTGACAACGGAATCCTATTTCCTACCCGGGGGCAGATTTGTCTTGGGAAAGATTAATCTTATTAAATTTGTGCTCAAGATCGTAATAATGTTAAAATCAACGGTTTAATTGAAACTAACACCGGAAAGTTAAATCGATCCGCCTGACAACCGGAGCCTTTTGAATAACATCGGCCGTCTGACAAACGGAATAACCTCTTTTATCCGGGGTAGATTTGTACTCGGTACTGTTTCAGACTACCGAGATTTAGCATGGGCCGTTGTGGAGATTAAACTTGATGACAATGACATATGACAATTTCATACGCTCGTGTGAGGAGGAATTGTTAACCTCAGGAGTGCACCGTTTCATTTACTCAATTGGACCTAATATAAAAGGAAAGATCGAGCACATTCCGTTTACTGAAAAAGATCGTATAAATCAATTATATAAACTTTGGCTAGTTCTATTTGTCTATTACTATAAACTATATATTGGTATCTATATATTTATATCTATATATATATTTTGCAATCTATGTACATCTATATATATTTATATATCTATATATATTATATTAGAATAACTTTTAAATTACGCATTTATTTTATGTTAAGTAGAATAGTAGTAATCTGTGTGATAAAATTGCGGTTTAGATCGAGTTAATAACAGCTCTTTGGTGTTTAACCACACTTAAAAGAATTACCACGTTTTCCCTGAGGATTCGACACTCTGACTCACCACACTAGCACTACAGTTTGACCCGGTACACTGCCGGTTAGGATCTATATAGCCTAGAAAAGGTCCGTCAGCTTTTTGGCGCCGTTGCCGGGGAACGCACGTCGCTAATTTCTTTCTTTGTGTCTATGGTTACTACTTGTATTAGCTCAAAATTCTCGAGAATAAATCAACACTTTTTCTTATCTCATTTCTATTTTATTTTTCGTTGGTATCTACTTTCTTTAGTTACCAATTTTCTTCTTTTTCGAGCAATTTTTCTATTTTCGTTAGTTGATGACCAGAAGTGGTAAGGCCCCACTCACTCCTTATAAGCCTGACATAAACACTTACGAAAGGCAATTAAGAGTAGAGAGTAAACGTGGTCATACTAGTCAGGGAAATCCTGACCAAGAATCATCTTCAAACAAAAATAAAGAAATGGCTGAAACTAGTGATGAAACAAATGAACAGAGGCTAGATCATGCTCCAGGGCATGGACAAAACCCTGTTAACCCTAATAATAATAATCATAATAATAGAAATAATCAAGATCGGAACCAAAATAATCGTAATAACCCACCAAACCCGAGACCTATCTGTGATCAAACCGTAAGAAGAAACCAGACTAATAATCCCATTCTTTTACCCAATGAAGGAGCGAACAATTTCGAAATTAAATCTCATCTTTTTGGTTTAATTGACGCAAGAGCCCAATTCCTAGGAGAGGATGATGAAGATCCACATCATCATCTCTATCTTTTTGAAGAACTGTGCAATACAGCCAAAAGTCAAGGTGCTCATAAGGAATTAACGAGGATGACTATGTTTCCTTTTTCTTTAAAAGGACGAGCCCGAGATTGGTTTATGTCTCTTCCACATCATTCACTTACTAGTTGGGAAGATATTCAAACTGAATTTCTGAAACAATATTTCACTCCTGGACGAAATTTGGAATTAAAAGTCGAGGTTGCTAACTTTAGACAAGGATCCGAAGAAACGCTTGGGAATGCACGGGAAAGATTTAAAAAATTATTAAGAGCTTGTCCCGACCATGGTTATTCCTTAGATATGCAAATTCAACTTTTCTGTCGTAAATTAAGAAAAGATTCACGTGCAGATGTAGATCATGCATGTGGTGGTTCTTTAATGATGAGTGAAGCTCAAATAGTTTACGATGCTATAGAAAAGATTTCCAAAAATAACGAGAATGTGGGAAACCGGTTCTAGCACCAGAAAAGTAGCTTTTGCAGGAGAATGTACATCTAATACGGAAGTTCTAGCACATTTAGAAAATTTGAGTAGGAAATTTGATGGCCTACAATCGAAAAAAACCAAATTTCAGAAAATAGTACACCAACTGAATACTCAAATCGGGATAATATGTCAATTAGGGATCGAAGAACCAACGGGATATTCAAGAGAGGAGGTGAGTTTTCTTCAAAGAAAGATAGGAATTTGAACAATGCATATTCAAACTCGTTTAATGCGATTAGAAGAGATCACCCTACTTTTCGATGGTCTGAAAACCCTAGTAAGCAAGGACAACCGCCATATCCAGTTCAATATAGGAATATGAATAATAATCAAGTTTATCAAGAAAATACATCTAATCAGAATTTACAATCATTACCTAGATCCTATCCTCAACATACCACTCAAAGTATACCAAGAACTCAAAGCTCAACTCAACCTGCGAAGGAGTTGAAAAATGGGAAAAACTAATGGAAAATATGATGGGTGTAGTATCTACTCAAGCTAAGAATATGGAAACAATGATGACTTCTATTGGTACAGTCACTAAAGATATGAGTACGATGAAAACATCTATGAGTGGACATGATACCGTAATGAGAACGATAGAAGCCTCATTAAGGAATATGGAAGATCATTTGAGTAGGGAAGGTGAACGTAATAACGAGTAGACCCCGGGGGATTACCAAGCAATACGAAAGAAACCCAAGAGAGGTAAATGTTGTAGTTACGAGAAGTAGAAAACTCGTGGTAGTAATGGAGTAGAAAACTTCGGAAATAATGAAGTAGAAAATGATTTAGATGGAAAAAATGATGAAACTAAAGATGAACTTGAATTCACGATGAGGAAGAAGAAATTATAGAGAATTTCTTGAAAAGGAATAGAAGTTTGGAACCTGAGAATGAAGGTGAAAATGGGTAAAAATCCCTAGGATTTTGAAAGATCCCATGGATAAAGATTTAAGGACTTTATTCAAGGAACATGTTAGAATGGAAGATAATGAAAACAAGGATGAAAAACAAGAAGAACTGAAGGAATCTGAAGTAGAGATTGATTCAGGGAATGTTTTAAAAGAAAAATTTCAAGATCATGATACTTGGCGATCAAGTAATACTCAAAAGTTTAAGGAAAAAGGAAAAGAGAAAATGACTTTGGGATCAAAGGTTATAGATTTAGAATCTTTACCTTACCCACCTAAAGATCAAATTAAAAAGATTAAAAGCGATCGAAGTATGCTCGTTTTCTTGATACTTTTCGTCATATTCATGTTAATATCCCCGTTATCGAAGCTCTAATTAGTATGCCTCGCTTATGGAAAGTTTCGAAAGATATTCGTCAAACAAGAAAAAATTAGAGGAATATGAGAATATATGCCTAAATGAAGAATGTTCGCAGCTTTGCAAAGATAAGTTACCACCTAAACCGAAAGATGGAAGTTTCACCATCCCATGTGAAATTGGAGGATTTCTGTTTAAGAAGGTCTTATGTGATCTTGGAGCTAGTATAAATCTCATGTCTTATGAGGATTATAAGAAGCTAGGCATAGGAAATCTTACAAAAACTGAAATGACTCTGCAAATGGCAGATAGATCGATTAAATACCCTAAAGGAATTATTGAGGACGTATTGGTTAAAGTAGACAAGTTCTATTTTCCAGTAGACTTTGTAGTTATGGAAATGGAAGAAGGATATTCAGCGCCACTTATCTTAGGTCGACCATTTCTAGCTACAGGAAGAACCTTAATAGATGTCCAGAAAGGAGAGTTAATTCTGAGAGTCAATGAAGATGAAGTTACTTTCAATATTTTCAAAGCTATGAACCATCCATATAAATCACCAGAATCATGTTCTTTTATAGAAGATATTCATTCTGTCTATGATGATCAGTTACCAACTTTTGAAGACAGATTGGAAGAATGCTTAACTCTGTCTATCTATAAGGAAGATGAGAAAGACACCGAAATGAAAGAGATAATCATTTCTCTAGATAAAGGAAGTTTTACTTTTAAACCATCATGGCATAAGTATTTGGAATTAGAACTAGAAGGACCAGTTCTTAAACCATCACTGGAAGATCCACCTAAGAATCTGGAATTGAAACCCGTTACCTTTAAATCTGAAGTATGCTTTTCTTGAAACTAATAATCTATTACCGGTTATTATTTCATCATCTTTAACTGAGCAACAAGAAGATCAATTACTTAGAATGTTGAAAAAGCATAAGAAAGCTTTTGGATGGACAAATTGCCGATATTCGAGGTATTAGCCCCGAGATTTGCGTTCATAAGATAATTTCGAAGGAAGATGCTAAACCTTGTATTCAACCGCAACGCCGCCTCAACCCAAATTTGCGTTAATTGTTAAGAAAGAGGTCATTAAGCTATTAGAAATGGGGATAATTTTTCCCATATCAGATAGTGAATGGGTTAGTCCAACTCAAGTTGTACCAAAGAAAGGAGGTTTCACAGTGAAAGAGAATGAAAAGAATGAATGGATTCCGACAAGAGAGATTACCGGTTATCGAATGTGCATTGATTTTAGAAAACTAAATGATCATACTAAGAAAGATCATCATCCACTTCCATTCATAGTTCAGATGTTGGAACGTTTAAGTGGACATAAGTATTACTGTTTCTTAGATGGTTATTCAGGATATTTACAGATTATTCATTTGCGTGCGGGAGATAGAGAAAAAACTACTTTCACTTGTCCTTATGGAACTTTTGCTTATAAAAGAATGCCGTTTGGTTTATGTAATGCACCAACTACGTTTCAAAGGTGTATGATGGCTATATTTGCTGATATGGTTGAGAAATTCTTAGAAATTTTTATGGATGACTTTAGTGTTTACGGAGATTCATTTGATGTTTGTTTGTTACACTTAGAACGAGTGTTACAACGTCGTGAAGATACCAATTTAGTTTTAAACTCGGGAAAAATGTCACTTAATGGTATCAGAAGGAATTGTTTTAGGTCATAGAATCTCTGAAGAAGGTATTGAAGTTGATAAAGCTAAAGTCGAAGTAATTGAAAAGTTACCTCCACCAGTTAATTTAAGAACCCTAAGAGGATTTCTCGGACATGCAGGATTTTATAGAAGGTTCATTGCCGATTTTTCAAAAATAGCAAAGCCTCTAAGTCATTTACTTGAAAAGGAAGTACCTTTTAACTTTGATAGTAAATGTATGGAAGCCTTTCAGACCCTAAAAGCGAGATTGACTACTGCACCAGTGTTAGTAGCACCAGATTGGAGTTTGCCGTTTGAGATTATGTGTGATGCAAGTGATTTAGCTGTAGGAGCTATTTTAGGTCAAAGATATAACAAAATTCTCAAAGCTATTTACTATGCATCTCACACATTAAAACGCAACTCAACTTAATTATGCAACTACAGAAAAAGAACTGTTGGCTGTGATTTTTGCCTTAGATAAGTTTCGATCGTATATTGTTGGTTCTAAGGTAATAATTTATACAGACCATTCAGCACTGAAGTATTTACTAAGTAAGAAAGATGCTAAACCTCGTCTTCTTAGATGGATTCTCTTACTTCAAGAATTCGATATTGAAATTAAAGATAAAAAAGGAAGTGAGAATGTAGTAGCAGATCATCTAAGTAGAATGGAAAATGATGAAGAAATAGGAAATGAAATTAAAGATTCATTTCCTGATGAACAACTATTTAGAATAGATACTCCTTCAACCATGCAGTTATTAAAGAATAGAATTCCTTCTAAGGAAATGTCACCTTGGTTTGGAGATATCATTAATTACTTAACTTGTGATTATATTCCGTCTCATTGGACTTGGCAACAGAAAAAGAAGTTCTTTTATGACTTAAAATTTTATTACTGGGAGGAACCAGACCTTTTCCGTAAATGTTCGGATGGGATAATCAGAAAATGTGTGCCTGATAATGAAATTTTAAGTGTTTTGTCATTTTGCCATGATCGTGAGGCAGGAGGTCATCATGGAGGTTGGAAAACTGCTTTTAAAGTTTTACAATGTGGTTTTTATTGGCCTACACTATATAGAGATGCTTATAAGTATGTTAAATCTTGTGAATCTTGTCAAAAATGGGGAAATATATCTAAAAAACATGAAATGCCTATGCAACCTATTTTAGAATGTGAGTTATTTGATGTTTGGGGTATAGATTTCATGGGACCTTTCCCTATTTCGTTTGGAAAAAGATTTATTCTTGTAATGGTAGATTATGTTTCAAAATGGGTAGAAGTTTGAAGCTCTTCCAACTAATGATACCAAAGTTGTCATACGATTCCTTAAAAAGAATATATTTACCGATATGGCATTCCGAGGGCTATCATTAGTGATAGAGGGTCACACTTTTGTAATAAACCATTTACTAAGATAGTTGAAAAATATGGTGTAACACATAAGTTAGGAACGCCCTATCATCCGCAAACCGGTGGATGGTAGAGGTGTCAAATAGAGAAATCAAAAGAATCGTGGAGAAAAAAGTTGATTCAAATCGTAAAAGCGCAGGCGATTAAATTAGATGATGCATTATGGGCGTACGAAACGCTTTTAAAACACCAATTGGTTGTTCTCCCTATAAGCTAGTCTTTGGTAAGTCTGTCATCTCCCTAGTTGAGTTAGAACACCGAGCCTTCGGGCTATTAAATTTCGAATTTCGATCCTAAGGTGTCGGTGATCATAGATTGCTTCGGTTGACGTAACTAGAAGAATTTCGTCTCGATTCTTATGAAAATGCTCGAATCTACAAGGAACGCACGAAATCTTTCCATGATAAGAGAATCTTTAAACGTGAGTTCCATGTAGGTGATCGAGTGCTCTTGTACAATTCACGTTTAAAGTTGTTTCCAGGTAAGCTTAAATCAAGATGGACAGGTCCATTTAAAGTAACACGGGTTTACAAATCTGGAGTTGTTGAACTAACTGATGGAAATACGACTTTTATAGCCAATGGCCACAGAGTAAAGTTGTTTGTGGAGGGAGAAGGAATCACACTGAAAGAAGAAGTAATGCTATTGATTGATCCCCCGACAAATTGAAAAAAAGAGAAAAAAAACCGAAGAAAAAAACCGAAAAGCGAGAAACCGAAATCACCGAATACAGGTGCTATCTATCTTTACTCTACTTTTCTCGTATTTTTATTTATGTTTAAACTCTTTTCGTCTTTTACCGGATAGACGTAAAAGAACTGGATGCCTTTTTTAGATAGAATGGGAGTTTTTATTTTACTTTTGAAATTAGGCCTTGATAAAGATGTCGCGTTTTGCTATAGAAGCTTTAGTTTTTGAACAAAACAAGAAATTGTTGAGAGAGATAAGATTGAAAGAAGTTTGTAATGGAACATCAAGAAGTGCAATAAAAAGAAGGGCAAAATTTCGATGAGATGAGAACTGTGGAAAAAGTGAACATGTTGGACGCTCGTGGGAAAAACACAACCAAATCCCGTGATGAGTGTTTGAATATTGTTAGGAAGGGAACGATTAGGTGGTTATCCGAAAATCCCGATGGAATTCCAAGAGATAATTCAAATGCCTCGTTTTTAGGAGTTAGGTTGATTGAACGTTATATCGAACTCGGAAGATTTTAAATCGAAGAATCGGAACCCCTTAAGTTTCGAGTCTTTTCTTATGTTTTATTTTATAAAATTTTCGCATAACTTCTGAAAATTTTATAAAATTGGATCTTTATGAAATTTGAGGAGTTTTATAAAAGTTTTATAAAAGTTTTTTTTTAGTTTTAATTTAGATGTTTTATAAGAGTTAATATAAATTTATTAAATTTTTATAAGCTTTTTATTAAGTGTTATAAAGATTTTATTAAATTTTTAGAAATTGTTATAAAATTATAAGATTTCCTTCAAATTTTATTTTTAAAGATTTTATTAAGTTTTAAAAATTATTATAAACTTATCTTTAAGATTTTAATTAAGTTGTATTAGAATTTTTATAAGTTTTAATCAAAAATCATAAAAAGTAAAAAAAAATCGGAAAAAGTGAAAAAAATGAACACGGACCGATCCGGCCCTGAACCCGGACCGATCCGGGGTCTAAATGGATAAAAAAAAACGGGGACCCTTTCTTTTTCTTCTTCTTCTTCCCTAAATTTTTTTGCCGCCGCACCCCACACCAAACCCCACCACTCGAAAAAAATTTCAATTCTTCCACAAAACTTCATCTCACACTACACCACTACTTGATTTCTTCATCTTTTCATCTCCTCTCTTCTACACAAATTTGAAAAAATAAAAAAGGATAAAAAAACAAGCTACATTTTTTTCCGGCGACTTTATCACTTTTCCGGCCTACTTTTCAACGTTTTCTTCATATTAAGGTATTATTTAGTTTATTTAGTTATCAATTTCGTATTTTTCATAATTTTTTAGATTAATTTCAACTGTTTTGATTTTTGAGTGTGTTGTGACATTTTTATTTTTTGTTGTTTTTTGTTGTTATTGTTGTTGTTGATTGGCTTTACCAATATCGTAGAATGGCTGAGTCGAGTAAAAGAGCCTCTAAAAAGCGAAAATCAAACATTCCTATATCAACTCCGGTAGTAGGCACAATAATTTTATCACCCGAAGAAGAAGCCATAAGCTTTAATAAAACAGCATCACAAGAGGCTAAGAAGGCGTATGAAAGAATTTATAGTAAATGTGATGTTTTGGTTGAAAAAGGATTAGATTTGGATGACTTAGGTGATGAAGTTAAGGACATTTTTACGAGACGTCAGTGGTTAGAACTAGCAGCTAGAAGAGAAGGGGAGATTAACACGACTTTAGTAGCTGAATTTTATTCGGTTTTGTCTACTATGTCGCAAGATGAGCTTAATCAGTCGCAAACCGTACCCCTAAGAGCTAGAAATGTTCCTTTTAACCCTGACTTCATAAATGCAATTCTTGGAGTTGAAGTTTTTCCTGATGAGGAGGATTACAGGGTAGTTTGGAATTTAGATGATCCTGCAAGTTTTGAAGCGCATTGCCCCGAGAGCTCAAAGACGCTTTTGACCCAACCGCTGTGTGGGTTGAGAATCGGTTTAACTACGGGAAGTGTATTAGAGGTTTAAGGGCAATTAAAAGATTTATTAGCCATACTCTCTACCCTTCGAGTAAACATATTGCTTATGGAAAGGAAGATGTTTGTATCGCTTGGGCGATGGTGAATGATGTTAAGGTGGATGTTGGAAAAGTAATTTTTAAAAGAATTTTCGAGAACATTGTCATCGCCGCACTCGGGGAGTCATCCGTACTTCCCTTGTTTTATCTCGATTTATGTCGTAGGGTGGGAGTACCGATCCCGCCTAATGACAAGTTATCTCTCCGGAAGATGCAAATCCGATTGGACCAAGTTTGACTAGGCTTCCGGATGGTAGTATACGCTCTTTGATTTAAGTCGTCAAACTCAACCCCTCCTCCACCGTTTTCACATCTTCCTCTTTTCCATCTTTTTCTAGTCGCCTCAACAAACTCCTTTCTCCAACACTATCACCTATGATATGTTTCAATCTTTAGTATCAGACGTTGCACGTGGTCAAGCCAACATGGCTTTGTATGCTGAAAGTAATAGGAAGTGGTGTGACGATATTCGTAGAGGTTTAAGGAGGAACGAGCAGTTGCTTCGTAATCCTACCTTTGATGATCCTGCCTATCCACCTTGTCAGTCAGATCCTTATACCTTACCAGATTGGGTAACACCTATTCCACCACCTTCGAGCTTTCATCCATCGTCATATCCTTTTGGGAGCCAATCTAGTGGAACAGGTGTATTTTCGACAGGTGTTCAGAGACCAGCGATGTCTAGTTGGGGAGGATTCACTGAGTTTGCACATATCACGACGGGCATGAGTTCGATGGGTCTTGATAGTTCAGTCAGGACCACGACTACAGTTCAGCCACCAGCTTCTCAGTCGTTTACGAGTTCAAGCTTTCATGTCGATCCTGAGGAAGACTATGAAGAAGATTGAATTTCATAACTATGTTTGATTAAACATTTTTACTGCACGTTTTATTCGACATTTTCATTTAGATATTGGTTTGTTTTCGTTTTCGTTTATTTTGATTTTATAATCATAATATGGTTTGCATTCTAAATCGGTTTAATTTTTATAAACTATAAAAAATAAAAAATAAAAATAAATAAATAAATTAAAAAAAACCCAAAAATAATTATGTATCATTACTAAGTCGTTTTACAAAAATATAATGTGTCGTTTTATCAGTCGTATCAAGTAGAACAAGCTTTATATCTTCACAAAGGTATGGATTATTACACACGTGAAGTAAAAAAAAAACAAAACACAACTTGACTTTTACCTCTGTCCTCAGTAAAAGAAAGATGAGGCCGGACCGGTCCGGCCTATTGTCGGCCCGAGCCGTGAAGAAAAAAGAGATGAGTCATTCTTGAGTCCGTCTGATGCACACACGTATGTTTTTTACTATCTATTTAACCAAGTAAGGATAGAGCAAGACATACCATCTTCTTTCACTTCTTTTCACTTTCTATCTGTTTAACTATTTGTTTTTTTTACTTTTCATCTGGTTTTAAAAAAAATGTCGAACCAATCTTCGCCTTCTGTCAATTCATACGAGCCTAACACCCCGGATGCTCCGGAGTCTCAAGCTTCAAATGATAATATAATTTTACACCCTCGTTTTGCTAATTCTCCAATCCAGTTGGAGAAAGGTTTAAATTTCGATAAGATAGATCGATGGGGTAAAACTATTATTCGAGGATTTGGTTGGAAGAAGTTCGTCAGTACGCCAAGAGGAAGGATAAATGTCTCGATAGTTCGAGAATTTTATTCTGCCCTAATGACGACGCCCATGATTGATATAACTCAAATTGTCTCGGTAAGAGGAGTGGTTGTTCCCTTCTCTTCATCTATTATCAACCAACTTTTTGAAATTCCTCCTGTTACGATGCAACATTTCGAAATGAAGTGGGGATTAGATAATCCATATAATCATTTGAATAAAGTGCAGGAGTCTTTCCAATGTCTGTTTCCACTTTTCGACACAAATCACGAAATGTCTACACGTGCTTTACTTCCACACCTAAAGGCGTGGAAACATTTCATTAACTCTAGGGTGTATCCTACTTGGGATTTCGGGAGCCTTAGTGATAATGAAATGCTTCTACTTTTTGCTTTGGCATTTGGTGAATTTGTGGATTGGGGTATTTTGATTCAAAGGATAGTTTTGGAATTTGCAATAACGAGAGGTAGTAGGGGGAAACCTATGCCTAATGCTTGGATGATTTCGCGTCTTTGTACTCAAATGAATGGAGTTGGTGAGTTGGAGAATGATGAAGTCTTTCCTTCAAGAGAGAATAGAGTTGGATTGTTGCCGGTGGATACACCGGGATGTTCGTCAACCATTTAGAATGGTTGACTAGTTTTAAGAAGTTTGACTGAGTTTGTTTAAGTTTGTAGTTTTTTTTAATTAGTTAAGTTTTTTCTTTGTAATAGTTTTTAGTATCTTGTTTAATATATATGTTTCAGTTTTTAAGTTTGTTTGTTATATAATAATATATTAGTATACGCTAAGAATGAAATCATAATAATAACGATAATAAAAATTTTAATAGTATTTTCAAAACCTATTTTTTTAATACTCATTGAACATCTGGACGATGCCACTTCGTAAGTGGGGAGTAGAGTTAGGTTAGAAAATTCATTAAAATTTTCGAAAAAATAATTATAAATTATAAAAATTATCAAATTTTTATTAGAAATTAAGTAGTTAATATAAATATGAATAAAAATGATATAATTTGGAAGAATAAGTTTTTAATTAAGTAAAGTATATTAGATATATTATAATTATATTTTATGCCTAATTTAGATCTTAATTAGATTTTAAGTTTATATAATTAAGTAATTAATATTAAATATTGTTTTTATGAAATTATATAAGTATGTTGATAATTATAAGTAAAATTGTTAGAATCATTTTCTTTTCAAAAATGAATTATGAGTTTGGAATTGGACTAGGGATGACGATTTTTGGCACCACAAAAATATAATTATAGCCAAATAGCCTACCTAAATAAATTTCCAATTTTTGTTCCTACCTCGCCTTGCCTTGATTAGAGTGATCAAGACCTCACTCGAAATGGCTATTGTGATTAACTAGAAATAACCAACCTTTAGCTAATTTTGGTCTACATTTCCTTGAAATTCCGCAAGTTTGTACGTACTTATGAAAAGAAATGAAGACATAAAAGCTAAGTTTTGGTATATGTTGAGATTGGAAAAATTAGATAAGTATTAGTATATTCGATCTTACCTCATGACACTTGCAAGATAGTCGATTTTGGTAATAAGTTCGGATATATTATTCTATTTTAAGAACGAAGCACCATATTTACACAGAATTAATCAAATATCAGGTATCTTCCTTATCTTTGATCGATAAAATTAAAAATAATAAAAAAGAATATATCGGTTGTAGCTACCAATGATTTGAGTGCAGTAGGGGGTTATCTCGAAATGTCCTATATCACTATGAGGTTTAAAAGCTCACGATTGCCTGATGATAGTAGTCCGGCCTAGGTATTATCTCGAAATGTCCTATTCCGGGAATGAAGGCATAGAATGAAAAGAAAAAGTCGAATCATAAGATCTCAAGAATGATTACAAGTTTAAGGAAACCGGACTTGTAATTTTCGATCGAAAGAGTAGTACTCCATTCAATCTTGATGAAGCAATGCTTGTAAGTTTGATTTTCTACACACATTCACGCTTTAGTTCTTAGATTGAAAAAAAAAAAAAAAAAATTCTGAAAAAAAGAGATGCAATTAATCGATGATTATTTTTTGATCAAGAATATGAAGATGTAGGTACGTACGACTTGCCTCTTTCTCTTTTTGATTTCCTTTTTTCCGATTAACCAACATCTTGAGCCTAAACTTTTTAAGCCATTTTTGTCGACTACCTGACCAAGTTTACAATTCCAGGATTTCATAATAGTTGCGATTAAAAATCATTCTAATATTTTATTTATACTTATTAAGTATTACATGTACAATTTCATCTAAATAATATTTGATGTTTAAGATATTTAAGTTATAAACACTTTCTGTCTTCTTACAATTTTAAATTAGAATAAATAATATATTTATAATATTGACAATATAAATTACATTAAAAATTATAATCTGATCAATTATATTATCTTTTATTACCGCTTATTTTTGCTCGAGGACGATCAAAAGCTAAGTGGGGAGTAGTTGATATATACTTTTTATATGATTAAATATACGTTATATTATTATGTTTTATCAACGAATTCTATATAAAATATATGAAATTATGATATAAATGATATGAAATGTTAATCTTTATAGTTTAGTATAGTTAGTAGTAAAACTTAGTAATAATAGTAAAAATTTATCATTTTGTACCGATTTTAGTAAATCGGAGTGTCGTATCAGATTTACGCGGGTATTTATGGTATTTTATTGCAGATTTAAAAACCGAGACCCCGAGAATCGACATATTGAAGTATAATCATATCTTTGGAAGGATTTAGAGAGTGTCACGAGCTTAAATGGTCAATCGAATTGCTTAAGTGGTCAAGTGGTCAATCGAAGTGGTCAAGTGGCTAATCGATTCGATTAAGTGGTAATCGAGAAATATCTTCGACAAACGAATGGCTCATCAAAACGACATCATCTGAAGAAGAGTCCTTCACGAAAGTTGTAGATTTTCCCGAGAGCTTTCCGATGCCTCTTGAATCATGATTTTTGGAGATCCAGAACTCGAGATATGAATTTTATAAGTTATATATAATTATAATTATAATTATATCTACGCTGCACATGTTGAGTGATCAAGGGGGTGGATGCAATCATTAGGCCGGCCCGGTCCGGCCTCATCAAGGACCGGTCCGGCTCAAGGAAGACTTTCATCTATATAAAGGAGCCTCAATTTCAACGGAACGGAGTGTACCAATATATATATACAATATATATATATATATTCTCTATATCTTTTTAATTAGTAGTTTGTAAATAGGCCTTATGCAAAAAATAATAATATCGTAGTCCTGTTGTAATGCTCGAGAAATTATCGGAAGTTCGGTGTTGTTGAAGTCGTTGTAATGTCCGGAAGAATACGACTCTGATTCAGCATTTGTAATCGGGTAAATTTCTAAAGTATTTATGTTTGTTTTTATCTTTTTAGTCGTTATAATGTTTTTTAGCTAAGTCTAAATAACTAGCCAAAGTTATGTAATCGTTTTATTTCGATCTTTTCGGTAAAGGAATCTCGTCTAATTAAAATTGACTAAAATTGAGTTAATTGAATCTTTTTCTATTTTGTAACGTATTGATAATATTCGGATTGACGTAATTAACCAAGATGAATCGCAACATATAACCTAACGATGAACTGACCAAAGAAGTTAGGATATGAGATAAAAGATAGAAAAACCGGAGGGTAAAATTGGCCGTGCATAAAGCGTGACAACGGAATCCTATTTCCTACCCGGGGGCAGATTTGTCTTGGGAAAGATTAATCTTATTAAATTTGTGCTCAAAATCATAATAATGTTAAAATCAACGGTTTAATTGAAACTAACACCGGAAAGTTAAATCGATCCGCCTGACAACCGGATTCTTTTGAATAACATCGGCCGTCTGACAAACGGAATAACCTCTTTTATCCGGGGTAGATTTGTACTCGGTACCTGTTCAGACTAACTGAGATTAGCATGGGGCATTTGTGGAGATTAAACTGATGACAATGACATATGACAATTTCATACGCTCGTGTGAGGAGGAATTGTTAACCTCAGGAGTACACCGTTTCATTTACTCAATTGGACCTAATATAAAAGGAAAGATCGAGCACATTCCGTTTACTGAAAAAGATCGTATAAATCAATTATATAAACTTTGGCTAGTTTCTATTTGTCTATATACTATAAACTATATATTGGTATCTATATATTTATATCTATATATATATTTTGCAATCTATGTACATATATATATATTTATATATCTATATATATTATATTAGAATAACTTTTAAATTACGCATTTATTTTATGTTAAGTAGAATAGTAGTAATCGTGTGATAAAATTGCGGTTTAGATCGAGTTAATAATGACTCTTTGGTGTTTAACCACACTTAAAAGAATTACCACGTTTTCCCCGAGGATTCGACACTCGACTCACCGACACTAGCACTACAGTTTGACCCGGTACACGCCGGTTAGGATCTATATAGCCTAGAAAAGGTCCGTCAATAAGCCTCGTAACAATTAATCGAGTAAAAGCGGATTAAATTAAAACTAAAAGACAACTCGGAAGAGAATGTCAAACGACAATCAACGGATCACCAAGTCCAAAATCTACGTCTAAGAAAGCGAAAAGACGAACAACGAAATAAATGTTGTTGTGACTTATTACATCCCAAATGAAACCGAAAAGATACTACATACCGTCTCTCGAAAGCGAGTAATAAATTGCATAAATAAAAGTATCAACATCAACATATCATCTCGAGCTCAAACGTCGGCTCCATCAACTCCATCATCGTATCCATACTCATCATCGTCCTGATAACCACCTTCTCGGGTTGGGGACAATAAAGAAAAGGGGTAAGTACAAACGTACTTAGTAAGGTGTAGAAGAAACGGTTACACAATATATTTATATAAGACACACCAAGATAAAGTCTACAAACACTACCATAGGTTGTAATAGTAGAGCTCTCTCACCCTCTACTACCTCCGTAGTATAACCTCGCACAAATAAGGTTTGTTACACCAATACCAAAGGACACTACGCACGGTGAACAACTGCACCGCAACACGGGAAACACCTCAAGGGCACGGGCTTAGGTCCCCGTGTGGGAGTCACACGCGTCCCTTGGCATCAGACCAAGTAGAGGGGTGTAATAGTCCCATGCTAAGAAGAATAGACGTGCCTCACCAATGATATTGACGTTTTATCTTTTAGACAACCACATATGTATTTACGAGTTATGCTCTAACCACCTGATTCATTCACATATAAGGCTCCCTAGGGACTCTAGTCCTAGACAACTAGTTACGCTACCTAGCACGTTGTAAAAGGATCAATGACTACTAAGTCAATGTCCCACAAGGCCTAAACAAAGTCTTCCGATGCTCCCACCTTCTCCCCGCAGAGGTCTCGCCATTGTGGTGCGATTTGATACGAAAGCGCTACTGTAAGTCGATGTTAGACATTGTCAATTAATATGTAATGTTCCATAAGAACATACAAGTCACATCGTATCGTGTAATACATGTAAAAACACAATATTACTTTATTACATTTTTGCCGGAATATACATCATACTCTGTATTTTATTATTATTATCCTTATTTGGATGAAATCAAAGACCATAGCTCGGCTTTCTTTTCTGCTAACATCTTGAACAAATGGTTTAGCTAAAAAAAGGTATGTATTTAATTTAATTTATTCAATCTACCTTTTTTTTCAACCAGTCGGCAACAATCTGGGAAATTGCACCCAGTGCTCCAAATCACAACATAATTCTAATTTATAAATCCAAAAAAACAAAAAAAAAAAGAAATTAAATAAAACAAAGAACCTATAATAATATATAGTAAATCATAAATAATGACCCAGGTTCATTGGACGACACTCAGTACGGAATGGTTCGGCTTGAGCAAATAACAATAAAGAAACAACAACAATATCTAAATACATACCACGTAATTAAATACGAATGAACACACACAAAATCCGTCTAAGAAAAATAAAAACGGTTTAGAGACTTCACAACTTGAGCACGCGATGACACATAAAAAATTAAAAGCAAAAAGTAGCAAATCCCAAACAGTTGTTCCTGCAAAACACATATGTATAATCAAATTAAATAGTATACCTATTGAATAATGAAGATAAATAATATACTCATTGACCATTGATAACAACAAATAATCCGTAAATAAACAAATAGAACAACGTACCAATAAAAGTATAATTTCGCAGCAATTCACTGTGGTCGAGTACATTTTCCCTCGTCAATTTCTCTTCTTTCGCCATGGTGCATTTATTGTTTCAATGCAGAATTTTCTATTGATAAAATTTCAAGTTACATATAATCCAAACTGAAGCACATACCCCCAGAGAATCGGGTGCATTTAGAAACCAACCTCCCAAAGTTATAGATATAATGATTGCAATTGCCCTCACAAATTTTCCGTAAAAATTTTTAGAAAGGAAAAAAAAATCTATACCATACCCGACCCGATTCCGCACCAATTTGCAGCTAGTATCGTGGCCTACCGGTTGTCATTGAAACTCTGTAAAGTTTCACTATTAAGGTCTGTATAAACCCTAAAGCTTCACAAAACCCTTTCAATTTACTTCTTTCTACTGTTTTCTGGTCAATTCAACTCCAAATAGAAAATGGGCGGTGCCGGTGGGCTTCTTTTGATTCGAAAGTGTGGTTCTTTTCAAAAGCGTTTCGCCCTTTCCCTTTCTTCCCCATGCCTCATATCTTCTGCGCCCCATATCTTCTCCGCCCCTCCACAGCCGCGGTCCTTAACGCCATCATCGTCGTTTTCATCAATTTCCAAAAGTGTCAATTGATGGCCAAAATAGTGATGGTCCAACTTTAATCGACAGAGTACCGAGTCGGATGCACTATAGTAGCAAGCAAGGTCGATCCCACGAGGAATTAATCGATTACCAAAGTCGTCTTCGGATTTAGTTTAGGTCAACCAAATTGTTTCAAGCATTCAATTATGCTAAAACGGTAAGTAGATTAACGATAATAAGAAATATAAGGAGATACATAGCCAAACCATGATCCAATTGATTACTATCGCTCCTCTAATCGATTAACTCAAGAATGGGATTAACCAACCTACCAACCTACACTTATATCGACTCATTCATGGGTGCAAACTCCTAAGCTAGTGTAAGACGCCATGCAACAATCAAGCACCATTTGCCCGATTCAACAGTCTGCCTTTAAGGATTTAATTGACCGAAACAAGATTAACACGCTAGAGTTGCTCGATTTCACAACCGATTGAACCTCATTCCCTAATCAATCTAAACAACTCAGTTGATTATAAGGAATTATCTTAAAACCCCTTTTCCCACACCCTTCGCAACATACATTTATAAAAGTGGTGTGTGAGTTCATGAACTAGGTGTACAGTCTAATTCAAACATTAAGAACAAGTTTTAAGACATGAATTCGTCGATACAACATCAATTAAGCACTACCCATTCTCAATTTCATCAATTAGAGGGGGATTTCTTCAATCTTCACATGATTTGACTATGGAATGTTTATGTACTCATAGTAAAACAAGAAATAACAATCAAAACAAGAATTAAAGCCATAAAACAAGAAAGGAAATGCTATCAATTACAAAAATCGCAAAATGTTGGCTTTACATCAAGCTTCATCAACACCCATTGTCAATTGGTGAGGAAGAAGGTCCAAATGCAAAATTAAAGATAGTTGAGCTAGTATCTAAGCTAGATTGTGCTTAATTTAAGTAAAATATGGTGTAAGAGTGAATTTAGGGAAGAAGAGAGGGAGAATTCGACCTAGAGAGGAAAATGTGTAAGTATGAAATTGTAAATTTGTGTTGAAGTTCCTTAAAAATCTATGTAAGTGGTATTTATATACTCCAAAAATGTGCAGGAAAAGTGACTTTGGCGCCCCGAAACAGCTTCTGTGATTCTGGTAGGTCTCTGTTCCAACTTGGCGCGCCCCAAACTTGTTCTGTGACTCTGGAATGTCTCTGTTCCAACTTGGCGCGCCCCATACCCGGTTTTCACCCTCTTCAAAACCCACGATCTCTTTAAACAAACAAAAAACGACCTCATAGCCTCTGCGCAATCACCAAACTTCCCACGCTCACCACAACTCGGCAGTTCTACCTCACATCCACTCCCCACTCTTCCAACAACCGCCTAACTCCCGTTCCCATCCTTTTCAACTGACCACTCTCTTTCCATAGTCTTTTCATTTTCGTTCCACTTTTAATTTTCAGAATATCGTATGATTAGACTTTTTCCCGTTAAGTTCCATTCACAATTTGGGAACAAATTTGCAGAAAAAACTTTGGAATTGAGTGAAAAATACAGTGAATAAACACTATGTGAGGACCCAGAAAGATCCTTAAAATTCCCGAGAGACCGGTTGATTTACCTGGAACGTCACTGCCCGGAGAAGAACAAGTTATTGAAATGCCGGATACCCGCTCCGTTCGGGTACAAGAACCCGTTTAAGTGGCCGGTGAGTCGAGATTGGGCTTGGTATGCAAATGTTCCACACAAGGAATTGACAGTTGAGAAGGCGGTGCAGAATTGGATCCGATTCGAAGATGAATGGTTCAGATTTCCCGGTGGCGGGACAATGTTTCCGCACCGCGCAGATGCATATATCGATGATATTGGGAAGTTGATTAATCTTGAAGATGGTTCTTAGGTTATGCTAATTTTTTTTTTTTAATTTTTTGTTTTATTCCCTTTAATTTCAGGTTGTTGATTGAAGCCATTGCAAGTATGCAACCAGCAGCTGTTTAACTCATTTTACGATTATTTTGAGAGTCAACCATTATGGGGGCAGTACATCCAAAATACTCATGGACTTAACATTGTGTTTCATACTTCTTGAGGCCATGGATGAATTACACATGTTCATTGAGATTGCAGATTCCGTTCTAATTTATATGGGAGAAGTGATACGAAGAGGTAGGTACATCATGTTGCTTTCAATTGGCAAAATTGAATAAATAAAAGAGCATTTTCAAACGAATGATCCCATTTTTATACACCTTCAAACGATTAGAAAAAACGGCTATGGAAATGGCGATAAGCTCAGAAAAGAATAACAGACACAAAACCGGGGGTCGGATATTAGGTTATTAGTTTTTTTTAGTAAAGAATATATTTGTTTTATAATACACAGAAGCCGAAAGTTCAAAAAAAATGGGCTGGTCAAAAGAAAGGAATTGAGCTGAATTATAAATTGTTTATAATATCTTTGTTTGTTATTCAAATACATTGATGGGGTGTTTCTGGATTTATTTACATTGCGTTGTAGAAATTATGACGGGTAATGAGGGGGTTAGACTTCAAATTTTGTCAACAAAGGAGAAAATACGCAGGATCTAATTTTTGCTAAGGTTTTTTTTCTTCTCCCTCTTCACTACAGGCACCATATATATCCTTCACTTATGCGAATTTCTTAAACCATATCCCTCACCACATAGATTACTTTTTTTTCATTATTGCACAAATTAAATTTATTCTATGATTTTTATGGATAAAATCATTTTTTTATATGTTAGTTTGTTTAAACACGACATTTTTTCATAACATATTATTTTCCTTCGATGTTTACTTTTTAAATATAACGTTCTCCGTACATCGTACGAGTTTCCTACTAGTATATATATAGTATAGAGTATAGATACACACACACATAAAGTTGTAACCGAAGCGTACTCATGATTGTGTTTTTTTTTTTTTTTTTTTCTTTTCAAAAATTGGATAAAAGATTTGGTAAGATTCAATTTTCTATAATTACTCCTCATTTAATAGCCATGATTTACTTCACTTTATTTATTCCTCCTTCCATAATTATAAAATAGGGGTATTATCGGAACTCAAAATTAATTTTGTCCTTTTTAATCATTTGTATACTTCTAGCATGATTTATTAGTGAATGCGTCCTTCTTGGCAAAAATCATTATTATGTATTAATAATGAATATTAATATATATAGATATATGTGTAGTATATATATGTGATATATACACATGTATAATTGATATATGTATTTATGGTAATATAACCTCTCCTACAAAGAAACTGAAAAAACCAACCCTGTTTTTAAACATATATTAAATATTAAATATTGGCAAAATATATCTTGGAAATATTTAATAGGGGGAAGGGGTTACAAGGACAAAAAAAATGATAAATGGGTCCAGAAGGACAAATTTCAAAATCAGAGATTAGTAAGGACAAATTGCTAATATAGTGACAAAAATGCCCCTTTATGATTTTAATAGTAACAGCCAAAGAACAAGTAGTAACAACCCATAAAATGTCGTAACATCCAATGAAAAATAGTAACAGCCTAAAAACAAGTTGTAACAGCATCGGAAAATGTCGTAACACCTAATGAAAAAGAAGTAACAGTCTAAAAACAAGTAGTAACAATCTAAAAAATGTCGTAACTGCCTAAAAACAAGTAGTAACAGTCTTGTAAAATGTCGTAACGTCCAACGAAAAAGTAGTAACAACCCATAAAAAGGTCTTAGCAGTCAATAAACAAAGAGTAACAGCCCGTAAAATTTACATAAAAAAATGTAGTAACTTCTGCAAATTAATATTAACAACCTTGAACCCTAAAGTTTCTCCAAAAAAAAAAAATCCAAACTGGTGCGCCGGGCTGCCGTCACCCCTCCTTCTCCGCCGCAAATCTGCAACTTCCGGCGGCACAGTCGTCACCCCTCCTCCTCCGCCCCAAATCCTAATGCCCATCATAAACAGAACCGAATCGAGACAATAAAGCTTCGAACAGAGAACCGGCCGAGTTGAATTAGCGGCGGTGGCGGAGGACGATTCCGGACAGAGAAGGAGGTTCTGGAGGCGGCTCAGATTGACCCCTAGGCTGAAGCTGAAATTACGCCGCTCCTCGTTGAAGAAGTTTCTTACAATATCCGCAACGGCTGCGTTCGTATGATGATGAAACTGGCCAAATCACGGTTCCTCAACGCCGGTGGGCAATGGACCGCCACGGACGCTGCCATTGGATTCGGATCCCGGCCGATTAAAGAGTACGACGAGAAAATGATGCTTGAGATCTACAAAACTATTGTCATAGCACAAGGAGTTGATCCACTGGATTGTGATTTGTGAGCCTTAGGCTGGAAGTGGCGGCTGTGGTGTTTTTTTTTTGTGGTTTGAGATTTGACTGAGTTTGGATGAGGGAGAGATAAAAATTGGAAAAGGGGTATATTGGTAGTTTACATATGTTTTGTCCTAATTAATAACTAGTGTCCTTGGAGCCGGATAATTGAATTAATACGTCCTTTTCGACAAAAACCTATATTTAATATAAGATATTGAATATTAAATGAGATAAATCAATCAAATATACTTTCCTTATTTTATTAGGTAAATGTTTCTCCCCAGTTCACGTAGGAAGCTTTTTCCCATTGGGAATTGGACTACATATGGGCACATATACTAATATTTATATGTAGTGTGTGCCAAACTCTTTTGTATCATCACAATTAGAAGAGTTCTAATTTACTAGAAAAATTGAGAGTTTACTAGAGAGAGTTTTGAGAGAGAAAAAATGTCAGTCTAGCAAACGAGTTTTTTTGGTAGCAATCCACGGTAGAATTCTGCGGGTTGTTCATGTGGACTAGCGGTAGAGGCCGAACACTTGGGCGGCTCCATGCGCCAATACTCATTCGTAGACGATAAAGCATCGATCTTTTAGATCATCCAAGATAACTTTATCGTTTACTTGTTTTATGTTTGTTGCTTAAACGAAATCGATCTTGGTAAAAAAGAAATTAAACTTTAAATTTCACTGCGTTGCCACGTAGATTTCCTAACAGTGGTAGTAGAGCGGTCTTCGATCTTAAGCAATAAGAATTAATTAATTTGCATAGTAATTTTTATAGATGCATGATTTTGATTCGCAAAACGAAAACCAAAAAACAATTCGGCTATTGGGGTGCTCGGCCGATCGACGGCGGCACTCCCATAGGAAATAGCGCCAGCGGCATCGGCTCCCGCCGGGTGGCCGGCGTCGCTTGGTGCTTCTTTTTGGTGGAACTCCGAATTATTGTTTTGTGTTTTTGTGATTCTTTATGGTACATAGAAAATCTCTTGTAGTTTAGTTGATGTAATGTGGCCAACTGATGAGTTTGGACCATTGGGATGTCAGATGGCATGAAAAGGACCACCATTTAATTTGTTGAGTAAAAGGGTTTGGCCTATGGTCCACTTTTGTGGACCTAAGGTTAACCTAGGCCTTTACCAAACATTTGGTAATGGCCTGGGTCGATGCCTATTGGTTTAGGAAACCAAAGACATCCCTTTAAGGTTAAGTTTTTACAAATATTTGGTAATGGCCTAGGTCGATGGCTTTGGGTTTTGGAAACCAAAGGCATCCCTTTTGGTTGGGAAGCAAAATGAAAGGAAACAAAAGAGACCTAGTTTATTTTAGATTTTATTTTAGAATAGTTCTAATTAATAAAATTAAAATAGAAATCATTTTAAAATTAATGATTAATTTTATTTCGATTAAAATCATTTAATTGATTAAATGTTGATTAGTTGATTGGTTTGATAAAATAAGACGCAAATTTGTAATTTTAGATTTTATCTTTTTCATAAGATTTTATTGTTTGAATTAGATGTTGTAGATATAATATGATTATATGGACCCCGATTGATCATGGACTCAACCGATAGGATAGATGTGACTGATTTAAATTTCTCGTTGGTTTAAATTTTTCCTAGGCTATTATGAAGAACGAGTCTAGTTTATTTTCTGCATTTATCTTATTTCCGTTAACTCCCCCCAGGTGTGCGGCAGGTGTATAATTTTATTAGATAAATTTAAGTAATACGAATGGAGCATAAGACAGAGGCCAAAGAAAGAAGACATAAAGATCCTATTGGCGGTTGCAGCTACCCTTAGATTGTGACCCGCGGTTTTGTTAGTTTTTATTCGAAACCGCACTTAGGAAAATTCCATAATCATACCGGTTAACTTTACACATTTATTTATTTTGTGCATGTACTTATTTTATATGATATGATAGATGCATGACTAAGCACGATCTAGATGAATGTGTTGGATGTATGTCTATAGAGATAGATATATTTGATGAGACCACAATTAATTAATTAATTATGAGAATTAATTTAAAATACTCTCACAAAGCGGAATATGGGTACGGTGCTTTGTTTGGCATGTGGCAGGGAAATGGAATCCCTATGACATGTAATCTTTGATTGTGACTACGCTAGGGAGATCTGGGCAGCCTCGCCTTTTGGTAGTCAGCAGATTCAGCATAATCGAACTTCAAGGAGTTTTTTGGGGCAATGATAGTGTGTTTCACGCTGGATAAGGTCTCTACTTTTTGTATGCTCATTTGGAACCTCTGAAAAACTCGATGTAGTGCGGTTTTTGATGATGTGCCTATTTATGTATCCCGGGTGGTTTTTGCTTCCCTTGCCGGAGCATTGGAGTATCGTCAGGCCATGAACTTCTCTCACACTGACTCCGAGGGGACTGCCTACCTAATCATATGGAGTGCGCCTCCCGTGTGCGGCTGGAAATGTAATTCTGATGCTTCTGTCATGGATTTGGGTTCTGGGGTGGGTCTGATCTTCAGGGACATGCTGGGATCAATTTCAGCAGCCTTTTCGTTCCACTTGGACCTTGGTATAAGCCTAGATACTCTAGAGATGCAGGTGATTCTTGTGGCGATGGAAGAGGCTATGCGGTAGGGGGATCTCCACAGTTACCTTTGAGACTGATTGTTTGCCATGCGTCCAGGCATTACAACACCCGTCAGTCGACTTGTCTGTCTTTAGTTTCTTAGCGCGTGACTGTCTTGCGCTTTTGCCGTCTTTTATCTCTACTTCTTTTACATTTGTCAAGCACTTGGAAATTTCCCGGCGCATTTGTTGGCTAGACATGGGTTAGTGCATACCGGTCGCACAATTTGAGGAACTTTCCCACCTCATGATGTAATTTCTACCCCTATTACGGATTTGGCTTAATAAAAAGTTTGTTTTCCTAAAAAAAGAACAAAAAACAAGTTGGAATTTCTTCTCCCAATATTATAATGACGGTTAAGAGCCCTTGTTCGTATCCAACTGATCGGCCCACGTCAGGAGTTGATCTACCTCGGGTATATCGTCATTATTGAGACATGATCGTATGATACCTCACGAATATTAGGTTATGAATTAACTAAAATTTTGCGGTGATTGGCCCACGTCAGGACCGTCTAATTTTAGAGACAAGAGGTTGACTATCACATGGTGATGTGATGTGTCAAAGAGTTGACTGGTCAACTACCAAGAGTCATATAGAGATGTGATTGGTAAGTGTTACTTACTTGTCAAATTATCTCGGTTGGACGGCCCACGTCGGGAATCGGGCTAGCAAGATGAGATCTTGGCCACTAAAGAATTTTGGAAAATTCTTGAAAGTCAATTGGGAGTAGTTGACTAGTGAGAGCAAAATCATAAACCAAAAGATAGGGATTACAATGGGAACGGGTGGGTACGGGGTTGGCTATATCCATATCCTACCCATCCTAAATTTCTCGTACCCATACCTTACCCACATCCCATCCGGGTAGACATTTTTAAATCCATACCCTACCCACGCGGATATCCACGGATTTATGGATATCCACGGACATTTTTAAATCGGCGCCATAATAATGCTTCCTTACGCCATTTTTTAAATAGTTTTTTTTTACTACATACACTACGAAATTACTTCCAGCACACTTATACTAGAGTTTTTTTGTTCAGTCTATTTTTTTATTATTAAGTTGATTCGGAAGCCATAGTAGTCACGGGCATAGAAAATACATCTCGAACAATTGTTTGTAATAACGAGCACTGGATCTCGTTTATTTTCTATAATTCTAGAATACAGAAGTTAAGAGTTTTTGAAAAAAATATCACCACTTAAATTGTGGTTTAACTCAGGTTAAAATAACGTTCAATTCATCTTTTTACAACTAACGAAAGTGGTGAACTTCTCCAACCATCAACAACATTATCTTTAGGTGAAAAAGAACTGTTTAAGTGTATATTCACCATTGTTTGATTTTTTTCATTGATAAGTTCAATCATCATCTAAGAATCAAAAGAGAATTGTTTGTTTCTCTATGATGTTGAGATGGAAAGGTGAACTGTTATTTATATGTATGTATGTATGTATGTATGTGTGTGTGTGTGTGTGTGTATATATATATATATATATATATATATATATATATATATATATATATATATATATATATATAAAGTTTAAGTTAATTGTTATTTATTGTATATCATATGGTGGGTCGGGTGGGTAATACACCGGGTAGAAAATAGCTATCCATACCCTACCCTACCCACGGAGTTTTGAAAAATCAAATTCATACCCGTAAAAATACCCTACCCTAACAGGTAGGGTAGAGTGGATATCCACCGGGTTGGATCAAAATTGACATGCCTACCAAAAGACCATTTTTGATTTTGCATGTATAGACAACAACACTCCTTTTATCATTATTTTTTATGTTGTAGTTTTTAGCAAACTTTTATTTATGTTTTATCCTCGAATGTTACCAAATCAATGATTGTTATATTTTGAGAAAAGCTCCCAAATAAGGTTAAGTAATTTTAATCCTTTTAAGATCAGCAATGACACAAGCAACTACGTTATAGTAGTTAAAAAAAAGGAGACAACATATTTGATGGAGTACTCTAACACTTGAATTACTAATCAAACCGTAAGTTCATGATATGATTAAATCACTTGAAATGAATATCGATGAATTAATCATATATTGGATATGACGATATCCAATGGGTCTTTCTGTTAGATTTTTAGGAATTTTGTAGTGTTTTTGTTGTCTTCCTATATTCACTTATATACAAGTAAATATATGTGTATATAAACGAGAAACCAATATACACACATATATACTACTTACATATATACATACATACACACGCACATATGGTGAGGTCATGTTAGGTTAATTTTTCAAGTTTCGTTGTGTTGTGTTGTAACAGTAGATGGGGCTTATAGAAGAGAAGATTGTTTACCAGGGTCATAGAATATTTGATGATGACGAGGGAGATCAGATGCGGGACAGAGCCAACAGAACAGAGCTTAGACTTTCGATCTAACGGATGCCTCACTTCCGGCAGAGGCTTTACCAAGCTGCTGGAAACGGAAAAGATGCTCTATTGAGCATACCTAATGAAATTTTCTACGAGCTACGCTATATAAGGAGCCCCAATACAATGCCTAGAGAATAGGCCGACACAGCGTATCAGAAGGATTCGAAAACACCCTAAGGATGTATGTATTTCTAAGAACCTCATCAGGTCGGGGCGTGCCATAAAATATATCGAAATTTTATTTCTTAGGAAATTTCAAACAACATTTATTTGTTGTTTGTTTCTCGTTTTTAAATTCAAAATTTATTCCGTATAAAATTAGGGCATTTTCATTGTGATTGCCCGTAACAATTAATTTATTCGAGTGTTATTTCAAAACTAAAGTTGTATCATAATACACAGAAAACAGAAATTCAAAATTAACTAAGGCATGAACGGGCAAGAGATTTATACTACTCAATTTCAAAACAACCTATAACATGCATACAATATCATATAATCGAAATATGTACAATATAAAATTTTCTACAATATCATTTGTACAATATCATTTCTAAAATTAACATTGTCACTATAATATTCGACATGCCATTCTAAAAAATTTCTACAATATCAAATAGTCAAAAAATTTACAATATCAAAATTTCTACAACCATCAATAACAATGTTTTCCAATATACAAAAAATTTCCAATCGAAATTTCGATTTAACTTACAATTTCGATTTTTTTTTGTGGTGAGAAATAAACATAATTTGAAATAAATTACAATATCATAATTTCACAATATCACAATTTCAATAAGATTACAATATCACAATTTCAAATAAAAATAAATTCATGAATATTTGGGGAAAAATTCATCGAAATTAAACATAATAAACTGTAAATTGCTTACTAGAGGATATTCTTCTAAATTAATAACGGTCATTGTTGTGTGAGAAGCTTCAATCACCTTCCCGTTACAATTCCACGCAATGAAATGCAACCCGTTCCAATCACCTTCCCCGTGAAATATAATCCCTTCCCCGTGAAATGATTCAACAGATGTGGGGATGTGGGGCTGGGTTGTGCGTTTTTTTTTGTATTGGTGGGGTTGTGCGATTTTATTTTCAGATGAAATATGACGAAGTGAGGAGGAAGAAGGAGAACAGACTCTGTATCAGTGTTTTCAGGTTCAACGGGCCCGTTGAAATTCAACGCCGCGTCTCAATTTTCCACGAGGCGCCCTTTTATTTTCCACGTGACCGCGTTGAAGTTCGATTTTTGGCTCCTCTTGAATTTCTACGGGACTCATTTAAATTCCCACGTGACCTGGTGGAATTTTTCACGGGCCCGTTGAAGAAGACATGGGGGACTTAAAAAAAATGTCAGGTCTGAACAGACCTGACATGAAATACAGGTTTCTACAGTGACCTGATTGTATAATTTCTCGGATTTTATCAAAGTTGTGTACCCACTAAACATAATGTGAAACAAAATGTTATAACAATTTTCAACTTTAATCGTTTGTCTTCTGAGAAGTAGGGTGGACTTTGAGAAATTACATGAGATGTGAAAAAATATGAAGGGAAAAAAAGATGAAGATTAAAGGGTAATCAAATGAAAATTTAAACATATGTGAAGGATATTTTAGATATTTCACATAAGAAATTCAAAATTCTGGTTTTTTATTCTTATAATTCTGATGGCGGAGATAAAAAGTCCTAAAGGAGAGAGACAAAAGCATACTGTAAGGGCTTGAGTCAAATCACATGAGGTGAAAATGCAATTTCCCCTAGATATGATATAATGGCAGCTAATGATAAAATTTGAAATTTTAAGTGTGATGTTCGTAAAGTTAATGAAAAGAATGAATTATGTGTAGTGCTAACCTGAGTCGCATAATTCTTCTATATGAGGTTCATGGCCCCCCTAAGGCTGTGGGCTCTTAGTTAGCGATTATGGCAGTCGCTTCTTTGGTGGAGGCGTTTGTCATACTTCCGGGCTCCTCCCTCCGTTTGATAGCGGCGGTCAACGTTGGCGGTTTATCGTTCACTCCTCGCCGGTCCCTCTTGTCTTGGCCTACTCGGGCTGTCCAATTAGTTTTTTCTGTATAGTCTCTTTGTTCAGCACCCTCTGTCCGTCAGTCTAGTACTTGGCCTAGTTGTGTTGTTGTTATCTTTGTTTGTCTTTGTCCGGTTGTGATCCGGCTTTAGCCGGCGGTGTCCGGCATTGTCGTTGTATTTTACCGACGTTAATCCGGCTTTTAATAAAATCTTTCGTTTCCGGGAAAAAAAAAGAATAATCTTCTATATGAGGTGCCGCATTCGTATCCAATTCTCTGTATCCTCTGGATGGAGTCTATTTATTTGTAGTATCCTCCACTTAAATATGGGAAAGTGTGCTCATCCCTTTACTTTAATATTTTCATACTAGAGACATGTTGAGCCAGGGGTAGGAAATGTGAAGCAGGGTTTATCTACCTTGCCGGTGTAGTGTTGTAAGACAACCAAACCTCGGGCTTGGTAGCATTAAATGACTCATAAATGATCCGATCAACCGTTGAACAATAATAATAATAATAATAATAATAATAACAATAATAATAATAATAATAATATAATAATCAATAAGACAATAATAATAATAAATAATAATATTTTTACCATCAAACCCCTCACAGAGTTGTCCTTGACACACGTAAAGTTTCCTATCTTCACTTTTGGAGGCATCTTCTCCTGCCACCTTCTACAAGAGCCTCGAGATTCAGCGGGAGGGAGGGAGTGAGGCTGGATACTCAATAGCGGTAGTAATTCCTTTATCCTTAATATAACGCAAGGCCTCCCCAACACTTCCCTTATCGATTCCACCCGGAACAAGGCAGCAATCGATTAGCTCCTGTACACTTAGCTTCTCGTAAATCCCTTGGATTTGCAAGTTGGCATCAACCGCCGCCACAGAAGCGTAGGCCCAACAGGTAGCGTCTCTTTGTAAAGGAGGGTCATCATTTAACACACTATTTTCCCTCCAATCCCATTTTTCGTCTAAAAACCCTTCTTTTCTTATCCTTGCCAATGACGCTGGCGATAACGTGGTTTTTTTGTTTTTTTTTAAGGGTGCGATAACATGGTTTACGTCCTCCAATATCTACCTAACAAGAAAAGACAAAAGCAATCACATTTTATAAATGGTCTTGCATGCACCTGGGATAGTAAGTCCATTCTCTATCCATATTTGTTTGCTTTGTGGCACTCGTTAAGTTAAAAACCAGAATTACACATCACTTCTATTAGAGTATATATATAATTTTAGCATATAGACTTGTACATCTCTCATTGTATATTAATATAGGTAGGCTCGACTCGATTCATTGTACTCATACTATATATATTGTAAAACTCAATTGTGAATACATACACATAATTTCCAACTCTGTTATGGTATCAGAGCCCTAGTGGTTCCCCTGCATTGCTCCCTCTCCATCGGCGCCCCTCCCCTTCTCCCCTCTCCAGCATCGCCGCCAGCTTCTTCCATTACCGCCGCCCATTCCTCACTCTCCCCTGGTATATCCTGTAACCATATTCTTCTCCTTCCTTTATTTTCTTTTTTTTTTTTTTTTTTTTTTTTTTTTTTTTTTTTTTTCTTCGTCCCTTTTCCCTATTTTTTTTTCCGGCGCTTCCTTTCTGGTGTGCACCCTTTTCATTCTTTCCTCTGTTTTCGTTGCTATCTCTCGCACCCCCCCCCCCCCCCCCCTCCCCAGCACTCGTCATTTTTTTTTTTCTGTTCTCTCCCCTCCATGGCTGAATTCACACCAACTGTCTTTAATTCTGCCACTCAAACCCCCATCAAGCTTGATGGCACCAATTATAGCATATGGCAACTCCAAATTGAATCCCTCCTTATTGGCTATGGTTTAATCGGTTATGTTGATGGCACCAAGGTGTCCCGTCCAAAATGATTCGCGGTGAAGGAGCCGTGCCAATACCACCACACCCAACCCCGAATATGAACAAGGATGCGGCAAGACAAGTTAATTCTTCACATGCTCATAGCCTCGTGTACCCCCCACGTTGCTGTTTTCCTTCGTCGTGCCAATACTTCATTCGATGCTTGGGATATTCTCAAGAGCACCTATGCCAAAGTATCCCGTGGTCGCATTAGTAGTGTTCGTGAATCCCTCAAATCCATCAAACGAGGTACACAATCGGTTTCTGATTATATGTATGCCATCAAAAACAAAGCCGATGAATTAGCTCTCCTTGATAAACCGATTGATAATGATGAACTGGTTGAATTGATTTTTGAAAATATTGGGGCTGAATATCAGGACCTTGCACGAGCAATCCAAGCTCGTGAAACTCCTATTACGTTTGAGGAGCTTCATGAAAAGCTTTTGAATTTTAAGGTCACCCCATCCTCACAGCCTTCGCCATTCAGCCCTCATTCTGCCCATGCAGCCCACTATCCCCGAGGCCCCTCTTATCAATGGCGTCCTCCCAACTCCGGCCGCCCCTACCCATTCCCGCAGCCCCAACCACCGGTCAACCACCCATACCCGACCGCCTCTCCCCGGCCGGCCCTTCTTCCCAAACACCTCCCCCCACGGCCTCCCTTTCACACCTCCTACCAACCACCCATCTTCAATCCCAACAAACCTCAAGCAACCCCCTCGTCCATATGGTGGAAAATGTCGTATTGCAAGCTATGGGGCACTCACCAAATTTTGTCCGACATTACAACACCTACTTGGCCAACTCCCGCCTTCAACTCGTAATGCCTACCCGCCAAGACCTCAAGCACATGTGGCAACCTCACCAGATGTGGTCCCTCCTGATGCCAATCACCCCCCTCCCACGCACCCGTGGCTTCTGGACAGCGGTGCCAATACTCACATCACTAATGATTTACAAAACCTCTCTCTTCATGCTCCTTACTTGGGCACGAGATGATGTTATGGTTGGCGACGGCAATGGTCTAAATATCACGCATACGGGTTCCACCTCTATTCCCTTATCTTTGTCCAAGTCTCTTACTTTAAATGATGTGCTATGTGTGCCCAATATGTCCCGCAATTTACTGTCCATTTCCCAACTTTGTCAATCACATAATTTATCTGTTGAATTCTTACCCAATGAATTTCTTGTGAAGGATATCCCGACGAAGACAACTCTTCTCCGTGGTCCAGTCAAGAATGGTCTGTATGAGTGGCCGTCTCAACCTCTTTTAGCTTTTGCTTCCAATAAAGCCACCACGTCAGTCTGGCATCATCGCTTGGGCCACCCAGCTTCTGTTATTTTTAATAAAATTGTTAGTCAGTATGCTTTGGAGGCGTCGCCTTCAGCCGTTTCTCATTGTACTGCTTGCTTAGAAAATAAAAGCCATAAACTCCCTTTTACTGTTTCTACTTTATCCTCTTCCCGTCCACTTGAGGTAGTATTTACTGATCTTTGGACCTCCCCAGTTTTATCTACTGATGGCTACAAGTACTATCTTATTTTAGTGGATCATTTTACTCGTTATATATGGTTTTACCCGCTTACTCGTAAGTCTGATGTGTTTGATACGTTTACTCGCTTTCGTGCTCTCGTTGAAAAATTCTTTGGTCACCCCCTTAAAATACTTTATTCGACAATGGTGGTGAATTTACCGGTATGCGTGATTACTTAGCCATAAATGGAATCGCCTTTTACACACACCTCCTCACACCCCCGAACACAATGGGATATCGAACGACGCCATATGCATATAGTTGAAACCGGTCTTGCCCTTTTGACAACCGCCTCTCGTCCAATGATTTTTGGCCCTATGCGTTCGCAACTGCTGTCTATCTTATAAACCGTATGCCCACTACTGTCCTCAACATGCGTTCCCCTTATGAATCAATCTTTCACACTGCCCCAAACTATCAGAAACTCCGTGTCTTTGGATGTCTTTGCTATCCGTGGCTTCGCCCATACACGAGTCACAAACTCCAATCCCGCTCCAAACCTTGCATCTTTCTTGGGTATGCTCTCAATCAGCATGCGTATTACTGTTTCGATCCAGCTGCCTCCCGTCTCTACGTCTCTCGGCATGTCAAGTTTTTCGAATCTGTCTTTCCCTCCCTCTCCTCCACTCACCCGTCTCCCTCCTCCTACACCCCTCCCGCTGTCTCGGACTGGCTTCCCACTCCTCCCTCCCTCCCCACCACTTCCAACCCACCGCCTGCTACCCCCCCGCCCTCTCCTCATTCGGCCTCTCCACCTCCTCCTCCACCTCCGCCGCCACCTACTCACCATATGCGTACTCGGGCTCAGAATAACATTCATAAGCCTATCCAAAAGCTGAACCTTCACACTCAACTCATCCCTTCGGCTGACTCCGAACCCACCTCCGTTACTCAAGCTTTAAAAGTGCCACAATGGAGAAATGCAATGCAAGAGGAATACGACGCTTTGATGCGCAATAAAACATGGGATCTTGTTCCTTATGACTCTAGTCTCAACGTTATTGGTACGAAGTGGATATTTCGATTAAAGCGCAAACCTGATGGATCTATCGATCGTTATAAAGCTCGTTTAGTGGCCAAGGGCTTTGCACAACGTCCCGGCGTTGATTATTTTGAAACTTTCAGTCCGGTTGTCAAACCAGCCACTATTCGCCTTGTTCTTACACTTGCTTTAACGCAGGGGTGGTCTCTTCGCCAATTGGATATTAATAATGCGTTTTTGCAGGGACATTTAAAAGAAGCGGTCTATTTGGCTCAACCTGCTGGTTTTGTTGATTCTTCTTGTCCTACTCACGTTTGCAGGTTACATAAGGCAATCTATGGCCTTAAGCAAGCTCCTCGAGCATGGTATGATGAGCTTAAAAGTTTTTTAACAGCATGCAACTTCAAAAATTCTCAGGCCGACACATCCTTATTTGTTTATCATCATGCTGGTCTGACTATCTATGTCCTGGTGTACGTTGACGACATTATTATCACTGGTAATGACTCGACTGCTTTAGAAAATTTCATTACTCGTCTCGGCTCACGGTTTGCACTGAAAGATCTTGGTCTGCTGTCGTATTTTCTTGGGATTGAGGTTACTCATAATTCGGCTGGTCTTTTACTGTCTCAGACGAGGTATATCACTGACCTCCTTCAAAAGTTAAATTTACTGGATGCCAATTCCACGGCTACCCCTCTTCCTGCTGATATATCTGGTTTAAAAGCTAATGCTGGCACACCCGTGGATGATCCTTCAACGTATCGTATGGTTGTTGGTAGTCTCCAGTATCTCACTTACACTCGCCCCGATATTGCCTTTGCGGTTAACACGTTGTCTCAGTTTATGCACTCGCCCACTGATGTTCATTGGTCTCATGTCAAGCGCTTGCTTCGCTATCTTGCGGGTACAACTACATATGGCATTCAATTCTATCGTGATTCCCCCCCGGTATTACATGCCTTTTCTGATGCTGATTGGGGTGGGGACAAGGACACCTATGCCTCCACCAGTGCACATATAATTTATTTTGGCAAAAATGCTATTACATGGAGTTCAAAGAAACAATCCACGATTGCGCGCTCCACCACAGAAGCTGAGTATCGGGCTGTAGCCGCCGCGCTTACGCGAGCTTAATTGGATTTCATTTCTTCTTCGTGATCTTCAGGTTTCCATAGCTGGGCCACCGGTGATTTATTGTGACAACCTCGGTGCTGCTCAGTTCTGCTTGAATCCGGTTTTCCACTCCCGCATGAAACACGTCGCAATTGATTATCATTTTATCCGCGATCAAGTCCAGCGTGGCACATTACGCGTTGCTCATGTCAATGCTGGTGATCAATTGGCCGACTGTCTTACGAAGTCTCTCCCTAAGTCCGACTTCCTTCTTCAGCGAGACAAGTTGGGTCTCCTCCCTCGTCCCACTTGAGGGGTGGTATTAGAGTATATATATAATTTTAGCATATAGACTTGTACATCTCTCATTGTATATTAATATAGGTAGGCTCGACTCGATTCATTGTACTCATACTATATATATTGTAAAACTCAATTGTGAATACATACACATAATTTCCAACTCTGTTAACTTCTACAAATAAAAAATATACAATGTCGAGAATTCTATCCAGAAGCCAAACAAAGAGATATTTAACCAAGGAGCATATTCAGATAAAGCATGCAAAAGTAAATCCAGAGTGTGTGATGTTCCTAGTAGCATATAATATGTTTTCTTTATGTTCTTGAGAGAGATTCAAGTTTCTGATACGGTGGAAGCATCATCAAATTGTACTCAAACTGTAACTCTCAACAATAAAAATGAAAATTTTTAAAACCGATCGAATTTCCTTGAATGTGCGACAAAAGAATACGCATCTCTATTGCTAGACCAAAAGTAAGTAAGAAATTCAGACATTTATCAAAAGAGATGTATTAAGTTTACAACTCTGTTTCATTAATGAAAGTAAAAGAAACCTTCTCACTGAAAGTGTTATAATGTCACTACTAAGGCCATAAAATTAGGAAAAGATATCTGCCACACTTTACACTTACATACAAACTAATCATATTGAAAAAAAAATAAAAAATACAACTACCTCTATTTTGCAAGCTTCAGGTCTAGATTCATATTTATTTTCTCCTGCACATGAGCTTTAATAATTTGAATGAAGCATCATCTTAAAGTAAGGACGGAGCATCATATTTATTTTCTGGGCTGGGTTAAAACAATTATAATGGTATTTATACAGTAATTTTTCTATAAGTCCAAAATTTAGAAGGAAAAAAAAATTCATTATGAGGCTATATTATAGGATGTTCCCATAGAGGAATAAGGAGCCCAGGATATCTTTCAAACTTCACACTACTACAAAAAAGCATAAAGATCACGGTTTTTAAGTGTGATATATTCACATTAGTCACGGCTTCCATAGTGTAGCATAATGAGGTGTGACATAAAGTACTTTAATCCAATCGCGATTCAAATCGTGACCTATTATAATAGTTATCACACTTAGAAACCGTGATCTATTATAGTTGGTATCACACTTAAAAACCGTAATCTATTATAACTTCATCACATTCAAAAACTGTGATCTATTGATCTATTTTAGTTGTTATCACACTTAAAAACTGTGATCTATTATAATTTAAATCACACCAATAAAAGTGTTTTTTTCAAAAACAATATATAAGCACACATATAGTTTTGTCTTTGTCGGGACTCGAACCCGGATACTCTAGATTAACGAGCCACACTATTTACCATTAGGCCGATGCTTTCTTTCTTTTAATTTTCGACCACACTTAACTAAGATCTCATTATAAAATACCATATTATTTTAATCACAGTCAAAAACTGTGATTGATTGAAGTTTTTGTCTCATTTTTTCTAGAAACCGTGATAATAAAAATTATGATATATTTTAGTTGTTATCACACTTAAAAACCGAGATCTACTATAATTTCAACACATTTAAAAACTGTGATCTATTTTAGTTGTTATCACTCTTAAAAACCGTGATCTATTATAGTTGTTATCACTCTTAAAAACCGAGATCTATTAAAATTTCAACACATTTAAAAAATGTGATCTATTTTAGTAGTTGTTATCACACTTAAAAACCGAGATATATTATAATTTCAATCACACCTAAAAAAGTGTGATCTATTATAATTTCAACACATTTAAAAACTGTGATCTATTATGTAGTTGTTATCACACTTAAAAACCGATATATATTATAATTTCAATCACACCGAAAAAAGAGTGATCATTCTATTTTTTTAAAAGAGTGATCATTCTATTTTTTTTTTGAAAACAAAATAAACGCACACATATTTTTTGTTGCCACTGGGACTCGAACCCGGATACTCTGGATTAAGGAACCACACTAATTACCGTTGGGCCGATGCCTACTTTATTATCATTTTCGGCCACACTAATCTAAAATATCATTATAAAATATCATATTATTTTAATCACAGTTAAAAACCGTGATTGATTGATGTTCTTGTCTCAGTTTTTTAAAAACCGTGATAATAAAAACTGTGATCTATTTTAGTTGTTATCACACTTAAAAACCGAGATCTATTATAATTCAACACATTTAAAAACTGTGATTTATTATAGTTGTTATCACACTTAAAAATTGTGATCTATTATAGTTGTTATCACACTTAAAAACCGGGATCGATTATATTTTCAACACATTTAAAAACTGTGATCTATTTTAGTAGTTGTTATCACACTTAAAAGCCGAGATCTATTATTATTTCAATCACACCTAAAAAAGTGTGATCATTTTTTTTTTACACCTAATAACTGTGATAAAAAAAATTTAAGTGTGATAAATATTGTTAAGGGTGAATTTATATGATTTATATTGATGTATTTTATGATAATTTCCTTCATATTTGTATAAATTTGCATAAGAAACGAGTGTTTAATGGAATTATTGAGTAAATGAGGTTTTAAATGAGTTATTCGCAAAATAGGTTAATTTTGGTGTGTTAATCGTGATTTTATGATTATTTGGATGATATTACGTTTTGCGATGTTTTGATGTGTTATAGGTACATGTTTGATGCTCAAATGATGATCAAAAAGAGATAAGAGTCGAATTACATTGATGATAGAGGAGATAATGATGATTTGGATTGATGAAAAAGAGATAAGTATGGAAAAATCAAGATTAAGTCGATCCTGGATTGGCGTCCAGAAGCTTGAACTGGCGTCCAGAGTGGACGAGCGTCTGAAGATATGGACGAGCGTCCAGGAGGAGAAAGTTGATTCAGAGAGTTTGGACGCTGAAGTGGACGGGCGTCTGAAGAAAGTCCAAAGCTGAGTGAACGAGCGTCCAGATAGCTGGACGGGCGTCCGTCCACCGCCTCAGCACAGCCGACTTTGACATCTATAAATACAGCTGTGTTTTTCCACATTAAGGATACCAATTACACATTACTCAAAACCCTAATCCTAGGGGCGGCTCTGGCTGCATTTTTACATACTTTTCCTTCAGTTTTATGCACTTAAATCCTAGATTAAATTAGTTAGTTTTATGTTCTTTTCTTCAACAATTCCAAGCTTTCAAGAGGATGCTTAGAGGCTAAAAGCCCTTGAACGAGCATTGTGAAGCCTATCCGTCAACTATTCGATTCGAATCTTGATTAATTTGTGAGTTTTTAATACAAGTTGTTTCTTTATCATGTTTGAATGTTTATTGCAATTATATCGAAAGATGTGCATGCTTGATTGTTTTACTTTGATGAAAGTCATGAAACCCTAGATCCCCATGATAAAAGAATAGTTATTTGATCTATATAACGAGAGTTAATAGGTTAGATTTCTAGATTAGAAACGTTAAAGTTCACATCTTTGGTTAGAAAAAGCGTGAATCTTAGATCGAAAGATAGAGATTAATAGATGGACTATCTAAGAAATTAGGGTTCGTACTTTAGATGAGGTGAATCACAACTTGGTTAGAAGTCACGAATTAATCTGACTAGGAATTGAATGTTGACAGGATAGGTGGATCAATTGCTCGTTTGCTCGTTATAATTTGAATTTAATCCCCTAAAACTTGAATTGGTTAGTTTAATTAAATCTTCTTATTGCATCTTAGGTTTAGTTATAGTTTAAATTGTTCGCAACCCGTATTTTCCCTGGCTTTAGATTCATTCTTCTGTCCAGTTTTACATTCGTGTTATCTTTACTTTCAGTCTCGTTTAGTTTTATTTGCTGTTTAGGTTAGTTTTCGTGACATAGTTAGTTAAACAAAGACTAGGATTACCAATCGTTAGTTCCCCGTAAGATCGACCCGGTATCAACCTCTTTACTACGATCCTTGCACTTGAGGTAAGCCGGATTTATAAATATTATTACTTGTTTATTTTGCATTAGATAAATCCGTGAACAAGTTTTTGGCGCCGTTGCCGGGGAACCAAACGGTTGCCTAGTGTTTGTTTTTGTTTTTTTTCCCTGTGTTTAATCGTTTTTGTTCATATTTTAGGTAGATTTTTAATTAGGTAATTAGGGTTTTAGTTTAGGGTTTAAGGTCTTCCCTTTGTAGTTCCCTCGTGATTAGTTTTTCCTTTCAATCTGTTTCCTCTTTCTGTTTCTGTTCTTGTTTTCCCGCTACCAAACGGGCGTCTGGACATTTGGACGCCCGTTTGCTGGAAAATTTTCAATCCTGAATCATTTTTGCTCACTTAGACGAGCGTGCATAGGTTTTGGACGCCCGTCCAAGCCTTCTGCCCTGGAGACGAGCGTTTGGACCACCAAACGCCCGTCCATCCTAAATTTCATCCGGACGCCCGTCCAGACTTTTGGACGTCCGTCTGTTTCCTTTCTTCTACAATAATTTTGTTTCTTTTTCTTCTTTTCTTTTCTTTTCTTTTATTAGGCTTTAATTTTTAGTTTAGGCTTTTAATTTCTTCGTTTTTAGGCTTCAACCACCTGATTTTGGTTCGGTTTATGCAAACTCGAAGTCAAAAGGGACCATTACTATATACCCCTGACTTAGAGCGGACCATAGTCCGGCCAAACAGGCGGAAAATCCGTTCTGCGGCCCCTTCTGAAGAAGCCGATCAAGATTTAGAGGATCGTTTAGCCGAAGAATTCAAAAACTTCATAATTATGGCTGCTGAAGATAGACGTACGTTGGCAGACTACGCCATGCCAGGCGAAGTCAAAGTCAACCCGGCTATTGTTATCCCAGCCATAATTGCACAGACCTTCGAGCTAAAGCGGGGACTTATTCAGATGATGCAGCATGCATCTATTTTCCACGGTTATCAGTCAGAAAACCCTCATACTCACTTACATACATTCTTAGAGATATGCGGTACCACACGCATCCAAGGAGTAAGTGAGGATGCTATAAAACTGAAACTGTTCCCATTTTCTTTAAAGGGAGAAGCTAAAGAGTGGTATACTTCTCTCCCCGCTGAATCTATTACCACCTGGTCTGAACTTGAAAATGAATTTTTGAGTAAATATTTCCCACCTTCAAAGATAGCCCAGTGTTTAAATGAGATATTCACTTTCTACCAGAAAGAGAATGAATCCTTTTTCGAGTGTTGGAAAAGATTCAAGTCTCTGCTTAGAAAGTGTCCCACCATGGCTTGCCACTGGAAAGGCAAGTCAACACTTTCTTTAGTGGATTGACCGAGCTTACAAAAGGCATGGTCAATAGTTCATCTGGTGGGCCGTTTTTGAAGAAAACGCCTGATGAGGGGTGGGCACTGTTCGAGGACATTGCCAAGTATAACTATGCTCCCTCTTATCAAGCCATTCAAGCACCTCCTCCTCCTAAGGTTGAGGAAGTGAACATGCAAAGTTTGATCGCCATGCTGCAGAAGCATATGGCAACTTCTCAAGTTTCGAATCAGATGAATCAAACTTCTTCCTTTCCACAGAACCCTCAGGTTCTGTATTGTGAGAGCTGCTGTCAGTCTGGCCACATGGTTGGCCAGTGTCAATTCAATCCCCCTGCACCTTATCAAGTGAATGTTGTTCATGATTATGGACAGTATAATCAAGTCACATGTCAGAATTATGACGAGGTGGGGCACATTTCTTGTTTCTGTCCTATGAACGGACAAAACGCCGAAGTAAATGCATTCTATGGCCAGAACAATCAAAGGTTCAATCAGTTTTCTGGCCAGAATAATCTCCAAAACCAAGGGTTCAATCAATCTTCAAGTTTCAATCCAAATTCTAATTTCAATCAGAATCAAAACTTCAATAAAAACCCTGGTTTTCCTCAGAACCAGAATTCCAATTTTTCCAATTCTAATCAAAGGTTCAATCAGAATTGGCCCGCCAATTCTAATCCTGCTGTCCTAAGTCGGCCCAGCCAGCCCTATTCTCAAAATTTCCAAAACTCTCAAAGCCCATCGTACTCAAGTGATATCAAAGCTCAATGGGACTCCTTTAGGGAGGAGCAAAATAGATCAATGAAAAATCTTGAGAGACAAATTGGGCAACTGGCTGAGCAGTTAGCTTCAAGACCCCCAAGGCAAGCCCCAGTTTCACTGAGAAAAATCCAAAGGGCGGTCAAGTTGATCAAACCGACTTGAACAATGGCCAATGTACTGACCTCGTACCATCAATTCCATACGGTAGAGAGGAGGCCAGTGCAATGAATCTAAGAAGCGGTACTCAAGTTAGTGGTCCTTCCCACCGGGGGAAACCACTAGCCCCTCCCCGCCATTGATAAGGCGGGGAGGGAAGCCGAGCACCTACACTCCCCTTGACCGAAAGAGAATACTCGGGTGGCCGATCCCCGAGAGGTGAAAAAATTTGGAAGTCCTCAGGTGGCTGAACCCCTGAGGAATGAAGAATCAAGTGGAAGTCAGAAGGCTGATCCCCTGACTAATAAAAAGATTGAAAAAGCTGTTCGGTGGAAGGATCTGGAAGACAAAGCTGTCAGTGCATCTTCGAAGAAAAGTCTTTTCTGAGAATGATCTGAAAAAGCTTCCATTTCCACCAAGAAAGAGCAACATCCCTTTGAGTGAAGATAAGAAGTATGAAAAGGTGCTGAATCTTTTGAAAAACACTCAGGTGAATCTTCCATTATCAGAGGTCTTGGTTGAAATGCCTAAGTATACAAAATTCATCAAGGATGTTGTTTCTTCAAAAAGGAAGTTGTCAGATATGGAGAGGCTGATTGGTGAGGATTGTTCATTGATCAATTATGAAAACCTACCAACCAAGAGAGGTGACCCTGGAAAGTTCGTGCTTACAGTGTTAATGGGAGGCCTGGTCTTCCCTAACTCTTTGTGTGACCTGGTCTTCCCTAACTCTTTGTGTGACCTGGGTGCATCTATAAGCCTCATGCCATTGTACGTGTGCAAACAATTTGGGTTTAATTGATCTTCTAGAACCCACTACCATGAATTTGCAATTCGCTGATAGATCTTCTAAGAAAGCAGCGGGAATCTTAAAAGACGTACTAGTTCAAATTGATAGATTTACCTTTCCCGTTGACTGGTACGTCCTAGACATTGAAAAAGATGAAAATGTCCCCCTGATACTTGGAAGACCCTTTTTGTCTACAGCTAGAGCCCTCATTGATTGCGATGGTGGGCGAGTGACGATACGAGTTGGTGATCAAGAGGTGAGCTATAATGTCTCCAAATCCATTCAAGTACCCTCTGGTCCTCCAACCGGTTTTTCCATTAAGGATATGTCTGATGACTTCGATGATTTCATGGAAAAGCAAGTCATGGCTGTTACAACTGAATTTGAGCGATTGGTTGATAATTTGAATAATCATGGTGTGGTAAGTCTAGAGCAGTTAGAAGCTGAATTTAAGGATGAGTTGTTGAAAGGAGAAGCTTTGGCAGTGGGACCACTAAGTAAACTCAGCGATGTTGAGTTAAAAAGTGGAGATCTTAAGTCAAGTTTAGAAGACCCCCATGCAGATTTGGTGTTGAAGCCGTTGCCTAAACATCTGAAGTATGTGTTTCTAAGAGAAGGTGACAAGCTTCCTTTGATTATATCTGCCAAGTTGTCTCGTTTAGAGGAAATGAAATTAATCAACGTCTTGAAAAAGAATGAAAAAGCCTTTGGATGGCAAGTAGGAGATATCAGAGGGATATCTCCTGACATCTGTATGCATAAGATCAAGACTAATGAGGGTGCAAAATGTGTTAGACGACCCCCAGAGGAGGCTCAACCCTCATATGCAAGAGGTGGTTAAGAAAGAAATCATCAAACTTCTGGACATGGGAATCATCTATGCCATCGCTGATAGTGAATGGGTTTCCCCGACTCAGGTAGTTCCCAAGAAAGGTGGAATTACAATTGAGAAGAATGAGAAGGGAGAAGAAATAGCATTGAGACTTGTCACTGGTTACAGAGTCTGCATCGATTATAGAAAGCTCAATGAGGTAACCATGAAAGATCACATTCCCCTTCCATTCATTGACCAGATGCTTGAGCGTCTGGCAAGGCACGCATTCTACTGCTTCCTGGATGGATATTCAGGATATTTTCAAATACCCATTGATCCATCTGATCAAGAAAAGACCACTTTCACCTGCCCTTATGGTACATTCGCTTACAGACGAATGCCATTTGGTCTCTGCAATGCCCCAGCTACATTTCAAAGGTGTATGCTGGCTATCTTTGACGGGCTAGTAGAAAAGTGTATGGAAATCTTTATGGTCGATTTTTCGGTCTTTGGTCAGTCCTTCGACGACTGTCTTGACAATCTAGATCAAGTGTTATCCAGATGTGTGGAAAAGAACTTAGTGCTCAATTGGGAAAAATGCCATTTCATGGTAGATGAGGGAATAGTTCTTGGCCACAAAATCTCCGCCAAAGGTATAGAAGTTGACAGGGCAAAAGTAGAAGCTATCGAGAAGATGAGTTATCCCAAGAATGTGCGTGAAGTGAGAGGTTTTCTTGGACATGTCGGCTTCTACAGAAGATTCATTCAAGACTTCTCCAAGATAGCCAAGCCCCTGTCTACTTTACTTAAGGAAGACGTTGAGTTCGATTTCGATGAAAACCGCAAGCAAGCGTTTGAGGAGCTTAAAAACCGTTTAATCTCTCGCTCCAATTCTTATATCGCCCGACCGGAATCTACCTTTCGAGCTTATGTGCGACGCATCAAACTATGCAAGTTGGTCTTTGTTTTAGGACAAAGAATCAAAGAGAAATTCCAGCCTATCTATTACGCCAGTCACACATTGAATCCTTCTCAAGTTAACTATACGACTACTGAGAAGGAATTATTGGCCGTAGTCTTTGCTATGGACAAGTTTCGTAGTTACTTGTTAGGAGCTCAAGTGATTGTGTGGACTGATCACGCTGCTTTGCGATATCTGATGACTAAGAAAGAGGCCAAACCGCGCCTACTGCATTGGATACTGACCCTACAAGAGTTTGACGTTCAAATTAAAGACAAAAAGGGCAGTGAAAACGTTGTGGCGGATCACGTTTCGAGAATGTTAAGTGAGGAAAAGGATGATCCAGATGATATAGATCTTTACTTTCCTCTAGAAAACATTATGCTTATCGATGGTTGCGCTCCAGATGTTCCATGGTATTCTTCCATTGTCAATTACCTTCATTCCCGATATCTTGATCCAGAATTGTCCTATCAGGAGAAGAAAAAGTTCTTCTCTGATTTGAAATCTTTCGTTTGGGATGAACCTTATCCGTTTAAGATCGTAAAGATGGTCTCGCTTAGAAGATGTGTTCCGGAATCCGAGCGGCGCGATATTATTGAGCAAAGTGCCACGGTGGACCCTTTGGAGGTCACTTTGGTCCTTGGAAAACCGTTGCTAAGATCTTTCAATCCGGTTTCTATTGGCCTACGATCTTTAAAGATACAGAAGCTTTCTGTAAAGCGTGTGATAGATGCCAAAGAACCGGTACTCTGACAAGGCGTTTCGACATGCCATTGAAACCCATCCTAGAATGCGAAGTCTTTGATGTATGGGGTATCGATTTTATGGGACCATTCCCATCATCTTGTGGCAATAAATACATCTTAGTCTGCGTGGATTACGTGTCCAAATGGATGGAGGCTCAGGCCACGACTCACAATGATCATAAGACGGTCATGAAATTCTTAAAAAAGAATATCCTCGTGAGATTTGGATGTCCACGTGCCTTGATTAGTGATGAAGGGACACATTTTTGCAACCGACCCTTAGAGAAAGTGCTTGAAAAGTATGGTGTTCGTCATAAGACTGGCACACCATATCACCCGATGACTAGTGGTCAGGTTGAAAGAAGCAACCAAAGCATTAAGAAAATCCTGGAAAAAAACGGTCAATAGTCATAGAACAGACTGGAGTTTGAAATTGGATGATGTACTATGGGCATACAGAACCGCCTATAAGACTCCTATGGGTACATCTCCATATCAAATGGTTTATGGTAAGCCGTGTCATCGCGGTCGAGTTAGAGCATAGAGCTTATTGGGCTACAAAGTTTACGAACTTTGATTCCCAATCTTGTGGTAAGCATCGACCGCAACGGTTGCATGAGTTGGACGAATTCGGACTCCGGAGCCTACGAAAGCGCCGGGATCAAGCAAAGATAAGATGAAACTCCTCCATGACACCAAGATTAAGAAGAGAGAATTTCAAGTCGGGGAACAAGTTCTTTTGTATAATTCCGGGTTACATCCGTTTCTGGAAAGTTAAGGACACGATGGTCCGGTCCCTTTGAGATTCTCCAAATTATTCCTGGAGGCATTTTAGAACTGCGAGGTTATGGTGACCAACCGTTTCGAGTAAATGGTCAAAGGTGTAAGCACTACATTGGTGAACCCAAGGAAAAGCCTTTGATTGTTCGTTTCCTCGATATCCTCGGGTGTGGTACTAAAGAGGTCGAAGAATTTGACGAGTTTTCACCCGACCTGTTTTCAGAGGATGACGGTAGTGGTCGATCTGAGGAAGTTCTAGCCGGTAGTTGGGATATGGAAGAGTTTGAGAGGGAGCGTAAGTTGAAACGTCATCAGAATACTCAGAAGAAGAAGAAGTCGACCATGGGGCAGTTTAAACGTATTTGGAAAGCTATCAAAGATTTCACCCCATGTGTTAAGTGTTGTTTCTGCAGCCGAACTACTGACCCAAGTCTAGACGAGGTAGTGGCTGGCAGAAAAGTTGAATGGCCTGATCCAGGCTAACCTTGAACTGTGTCGAGCTAACGACATTAACCAATAGCGCTACTAGGAGGCATCCTAGATATCCCTTTTAATACTAGTTACTTTTGTTTTATACTTTTTATTGCTTTAGTTGTTTAAGTTTCTAGCCTTATTAAGCTTTTGTTTGCATCTGTCAGTTAGCAGTGTTTTAGATATGGATTTCGGTGTTCTACTAGAGGAGTTACCTTTCCTTAGGAGGATCCCACTTATTACTGTAGATGACGGACCGGGAGGGACTATCGTTTTGCACGTAGACTTTGATATTAGTACCCGCATCGGAATTTGTCACCTATGTCATTATTGTTCCCCATTTGTTCGGGAGGTGGAGATTTCACTACTTGGGGAGTTGCGGGCGGCTCTAGGACGTCCATACACAATCCTGAATGATCCGATGCTGACAGATTTAGCGTTAGTGCTGCAAGCTGAGCATTTTCGGGGTGTCGATGTAGCTGGTGAGGACTGGGGTTTGCAAGATGAGTATGACTTCCCTCCGGCGATTGATATGCTCCGCCGTCTTATCCGAGTAGTGGATTGGTCGGAAATTTAAGATGACTAGCGTTGTTAGGTTGTTTCGTCGAGTAAACGTCGTAAAACAAAAGCGCTCGGTGGGAGGCAACCCACTATTTTCTATTGTTTTTACTTATTTTCTAGTGATTTTATGTAATTCGTCGTTTTTCATTTGTATTTTTGAGGTTTTATTTAAGTTTAATGAGAAAATGCAAATTTGAATTTGAATTGTATGCAATTTTATAATTTTTGCATAATCTCTGCTTTGGACGCCCGTCCAGATACACTGGACGCCCGTCTACCCTATGCATTTCTTGGACGCCCGTCTGATATATTCCCTCCAATCCTGTATCTAATTTGAAACTTGGACGAGCGTCTAGCTGAACTGGACGCCTGTCCAGTTCTTGCTAAGCCCATTGAACGCCCGTCCACAGAATTGGACGAGCGTCCATACCTTGCCTATAAATACCCCCTCAGTCCATGAACCTTCACTTTTCAGAAATTCAAACTCGAAAAACCGACTTTTGCCCTCCTCTTAACCTAAATTCCTCAATATTACACCAAATTGAGCGATTTAAGTTGCTATAGACCGCTTTTGATCCCCTCTTTTTAATTTCCTACACCTTATTCCTCAATCAACAACCATTTTGACGAATCAGAGTCCTCTTCGGTCTGACTTTTTCCAAGAAAAAATTCGATTTTGGGCTCGAATTTGCATTGTTAGGGATCCTTTCCAGCATCATCATCATTTTTTCATCATCATTGGTAAGTTTCTAGTAACTTTTCAAGGATTAGTTCACGTTTTTTTGGAGTTCGATCTTCGGTTCGACTCTTTTATGTGAGTTGTACCTTATTTGTTTTTTTTTTCCTTGTTTTGTTTCTTGTTTCTTGCTGTGGTGGTGCTAATGGATGATGAATGGGTTGGTTGTTGATGATGGATGGTTGTGGTTTGTGGTTTGGTTCTTTTGAAATCCCGCTTTGGATGTTAAACGGGTAACTTGCTTTGATTTGGGATTGTTTTGGTTTAGTTTAGGCTTGAATCATGGTCCATAAGAAGGGAGTGCAACAGCGTTATGGTAAGGGAGTGGCCAGGGAGTCTGGAAAGAAGCGTAAAGAGTTTGATCCCACCTTAGTCGATCCAAATCGAGGTGTTAGCATTAGAGAGCAACCTCCTAGGGCCACACAAGTTAGGGCAACATTGAGGGATGAGCCTACCTCGGGATCTGAGACTGATGATGATATACAATTGATGAGGATGCCTAGGGTTCACCGAGGTGGAGAATCGTCTAGGGTTGAGGAAGCTGTGGATGCTACTCGGGAGGAGGAACCGGCTGAGCCTAGGGCTGAACAACCTAGGAAGAGAGCGAAGACCGTAGCCCCTATGCTTTTGCCTCGTAGATTTGTGAATCCTAGAGCCCACGACGCTTATACCAAACATTATTTCTCTAGGACTATGCTGATCGAGAGGGCTACGATGGAGGCTAAGGTAGATCCGGGGTTCGTAAAGTTGTTAAAGGACCGGAAATGGGATGCCTTGATGACTATCCCAGGTACCCCAGTCAACGACTCCCTAGTTCGGGAATTTTATGCAAATTGCTCGGAGACTGATTTGGAAACGGGAGTAGTCGTGGTTCGGGGGGTGAAAGTTCCTTTTACGCCAGATGTGATAAATAAGAAGTATAAATTGGCGTCTTTTGAGGGTCAGGACTATAAGGAGGAGATCGTTCATAGGCAGAATGCGGGGCAAGATCCGTTGTAGGAGTTAAGGTTAAAAGTTTGCCGGATGTCGCATGGACGTTGAGACCGGGTGGAAACCGGAAGGAGTTGGTCACCACTACCTGGACGGAGGATTGGAAAGTCCAGTGTCGGTTCATACAGAGTCGGTTGTTGCCAAAGAACAATCTGACGCATTTTCATATCGGTGACTTAGGGATGTTGTACGCTTTGACCTTTGGATTGAATATCAATGTTGGACAAGCGTTATACGATGAGATAGCTATCAATAAGAAGGTTTACACGCGTAGCTTGATTGTCCCCCACTTGATTCATAGTTTGTGCATTGACGCCGGTGTGCCTGAGTATGGATCGGATCACAAACCGAAGAACCCGAGACCGATACAGAGAGAAAAGGTTAAGTCTTCGGGACGTTCTGAAGCGGAGGCACCACGTGAGCCCGGTTCGTCTTCGGCACCGCCTCGAGCATCCTCCCTTCCTACTTTATCTCCCTCAGTCCGGATGAGGTTGAGTATGGCCAACAGTGTACGGAACTGGATGGAGGATATTCGGACTTCTCAAAATAACATCTTGACTATTTTACGGTGCATCAGTGAGGACTGGAAGCCGAGGGTCGACAGAGTCTTCGATCCAAGCATCATAGATTATGTCTATTCTGACGAGATTGAGCAAGCTATTGCGGATGTTCTGCACGAGTCTGAGTCGTCTTCTGATGAGGCGCAGCCTGACTCTCCTTCGGGTGGAGCACCTCCGGCTGATGATTCTGCAGCGCCGGGCCAGACCTGATCTTATTTTTTTTTCCGATTTTAGCTTTTGTTTTGTCATGAATACGATGGTTGTATAATCTTGCTACTTTTCCATTACGTGATTCGTTGTACTTTTCATTTCGCTACTGTTTATTTTTCCAAATGAATCATGTAAGCCATAAGGCATCCGTACTTTCATTTTACACTTTTGGATGTATTGAATGTTTTATCTTTTGGTATTACTCAAATTTTGCTATATCCTTTCATTCTGGTATAATTCCCCGTTTTCCCCGAGATTTTTCCGTGTTTGTCGAGTAGTGCAGGTGTATTTTTAGCGGTATTGTCGAGCTCGCTTTGACATCGTATGGTTACGAGTTTTAATTGTCACTACGTAGGCTCCGGCCTGACCAATGATTCGAGTATCGATTGAAATCAGCTAAGTCCTTTATCTTTTCTTTAATTCTGCACAACATGAGGACATGTTGATCTTTAAGTGTGGGGGAGGGGAATGATTTGATATGTATCTATACATTTGCTTAATTCGTTATGTTTCTATGCAAAATGAGCTAGAATTTTCAAAAAAATTCGACATTTTTGTTTTTGTTTTGTCCCGAGTAGGCAATTCAATTCAATGTTCGTTATTTTTTATAGTCATCTAAGCTATATATCATATGTTTGATAAGTTGGATGTTTCGCCTGAGATCTATTTTTCACGAGCCATAGTGAATGTTGAGCTATAATATAAAGTTGTACCCCTTTTGATTAGTGATTTTTGTTATCTTGTAAGTCATGTGCTTAGTGCTACGTATATATCTTGAGATTTATGATAGTTTGTATTTAGATCCGAAGTATGTTATACTGTGAAATCTGAGGTTTGTATGTGATAAGTAACACGTAACTTATTGTCAAATGAAAAAGTTGAGTTTATAATGAAGAATTATTGTGTGTGTCAGAAGCTGGTCAATGATTTGAGTGCGATAAGGTATACCACGTATGTCCTATACCACTATGATGACTAAAAGCTCACGACAGTCAGAAAAAGCTGCCTTATGATTTGAGTAAGGTAGGGTATATCTCGAATATCCTATTCTGCTATGACAGGGCAAGAGCTCATTCTGATGTGCGTTTGAAAGTGAAATAATTAAATCAACTAACGAATTGTTATGAAATGCATATAAGACTAAGTTATCGTCTATCTTATCCCCAGTAGAAACTGATGGATATGCTGTAGGGATTATCTTCTGAGTATTTCAGAAAGGCCCTAGATGTATTCGATCATCCTTTTCGGGATATTCTACGTTTGTAGGGTACATCTTATGAGTGTCATTTATTGCTAGTCTACGAGGGGGTATTAGTTAGTTTTGCTTTGAGTTTCTCAAGTTTGGATTTAGTGGAAGTTTTCTATGGCTTTGCACACACACAGTGGTGAACTTCTGATTTATTGGATCTATGCTATATTTGCTGCAAATCTTTTCCCGAGCCTTGATTTTCGTTTTTGTTTTGCTCGGGACGAGCAAAAGCTAAGTGTGGGGGAGTTGTTAAGGGTGAATTTATACGATTTATATTGATGTATTTTATGATAATTTCCCTCATATTTGTATAAATTTGCATAAGAAACGAGTGTTTAATGGAATTATTGAGTAAATGAGGTTTTTTATGAGTTATTCGCAAAATAGGTTAATTTTGGTGTGTTAATTGTGATTTTATGATTATTTGGATGATATTACGTTTTGCGATGTTTTGATGTGTTATAGGTACATGTTTGATGCCCAAATGATTATCAAAAAGAGATAAGAGTCGAATTACATTGATGATAGAGGAGATAATGATGATTTGGATTGATCAAAAAGAGATAAGTATGGAAAAATCAAGATTAAGTCGATCCTGGACTGGCATCCAGAAGCTTGAACTGGCGTCCAGAGTGGACGAGCATCTGAAGATATGGACGAGCGTCCAGGAGGAGAAAGTTGATTCAGAGAGTTTGGACGCTGAAGTGGACGGGCGTCTGAAGGAAGTCCAAAGCTGAGTGAACGAGCGTCCAGATAGCTGGACGGGCGTCCGTCCACCGCCTCAGCACAGCCGACTTTGACATCTATAAATACAGCTGCGTTTTTCAACATTAAGGATACCAATTAAACTTTACTCAAAACCCTAATCCTAGGGGCGGCTCTGGCTGCGTTTTTACATACTTTTCCTTCAGTTTTATGCACTTAAATCCTAGATTAAATTAGTTAGTTTTATGTTCTTTTCTTCAACAATTCCAAGCTTTCAAGAGGATGCTTAGAGGCTAAAAGCCCTTGAACGAGCATTGTGAAGCCTATCCGTCAACTATTCGATTCGAATCTTGATTAATTTGTGAGTTTTTAATACAAGTTGTTTCTTTATCATGTTTGAATGTTTATTGCAATTATATCGAAAGATGTGCATGCTTGATTGTTTTACTTTGATGAAAGTCATGTAAACCCTAGATCCCCATGATAAAAGAATAGTTATTTGATCTATATAACGAGAGTTAATAGGTTAGATTTCTAGATTAGAAACATTAAAGTTCACATCTTTGGTTAGAAAAAGCGTTAATCTTAGATCGAAAGATAGAGATTAATAGATGGACTATCTAAGAAATTAGGGTTCGTACTTTAGATGAGGTGAATCACAACTTGGTTAGAAGTCACGAATTAATCTGACTAGGAATTGAATGTTGACAGGATATGTGGATCAATTGCTCGTTTGCTCGTTATAATTTGAATTTAATCCCCTAAAACTTGAATTGGTTAGTTTAATTAAATCTTCTTATTGCATCTTAGGTTTAGTTGTTGTTTAAGGTATATTTTACTCTATTTTCGGGCTTAATCCCTAAACAATTTACCTTATTTTTAAGGGAAATAAATAAGAAAAGCGTGTTTTAACCGTTAAATTCCTATAATGGTTATTGAGGGGTTATAATTTAATTATGAGGAAATATTGAGTTTAAATGTTATTTTGTTACACATTTTATTATTATTATTATTCGATGACTTGGTGTAACAACAATTTTGCAGAAAATTAAAAGATATGCTTGGGGATGTTATTAATGGAGAAGATTAATCTCATTCAATCAAGTGATTTCAAAATAAAGAAGAAAATCGGAGCATTGAAGAGAGGATAAATCAGATCAGATCGAAAGAGTGAAGTGGGGGACACGGTATACGAAGCAACGGTGTGAAAACGCGTAAAAGGGTAGGCTCGGTCGACCGAGCCATGCTATTCGGTCGACCGAGTGTCTTAATTCGGTTGACCGAGCCCCGAAGCTGCAAAATCGACGCGTTTTTCTAGATCCTTCCTTATGTCGGTGAAACTCCTATATAAGAAGCACCATTCGAGCAGAAAAGAACACACAGAAAAATAGAGAGAGCAGCCGCACTAAATACAAATAAAAATATGAGTTTCTTTCTTTCAATCTTGCTTGGGAGTTCAAAGATGATTGAAGGCTAAGCACATCGCGGTGGGACAACGGATGAAACCGATCAACATCAACACCAACTAGAGGATTTTTAGCTATATCTTAGTGAGTTAAATTTATGATTTTTCATCAATTGGATATTGTTATAATTGTTTATGTTTTATTTGAATCGAGAGATCGATGCAACTATCTTTTTGATTGAATTTATATGAGAATATTGTTCAAGCTTTGATCTTTTCAATTGATGCAATTAATTGTGATTCAAGAGATTTAATCGTGATTAATTGAGTAGAGTATTGGAGACAATCTCATGATCTTGTTTTGCATGCCGTTTAGTTTTGCTTGAGAAAGAAAACGAAACCCTAGAATTTGTTTAAAGGAATTTAATCGAATTCGCGATAGATCATTACTAAAAATCGTATCTTTAACTTGCCATCTAGTTGGGGTTGGGTTGGTTGATTGGTGGATTCCCGTTGCCTTGCCGTTTCCTTTTAATTATTTGATAAACCGATTCGTTCGTATCAACTTTTGTTTCTAAGTTTAGTTATTTTAAAAACCCTATTTTTTATTCTATTTTCTGTTTCAAGTCATAGTTTCTAGATTATAATTAATATATACCTTAGTTTTAGATAATAATTTGTGACATAATTGATAGAATAATTGCCCTTAATCCGATAAACATTCGATTCCCTTAGGACGACTCGGTAACACCCTATACTACGAACCTTATACTTGGGGTGTTTCGGTTTATAAATTGTAAAACTAGTTTTTACCGAACAAGTTTTTGGCGCCGTTGCCGGGGAATCGGTAACGGTTGTCGGATTCTACTTAGGACAGTTTTCTGTGTCAAAAGGGGTCGTTAGGGCACGCGGTAGTATTTTGACCATAACTTTCGGCTCGAGTGTCCGTTTGGCGCGCAGGACCCCAATTCGGAAAGCTCGTTCCGACGCCGACGACGTGGTGAACGGCCATAGGCCCTTCAGTTCCGTTTTCAAGGTCAAAATCCACTGTTTTCCCCTCCATTTTGGCCCTAGAAGATTTCAACACGTTTTTTTTACCGTCTTAGTGCCTTTTCTGTTTTAAATTTTTCGTAGGTAGGTTTCTTTTCTTGTTTCTGTTTCTAGATCTTTTTCTAAATTCGAAAATAAAAAAAAATAAATAAATAAATAAAAAATAATAAAAACCTTCTGAACGAGCGTTCACTTCCTGAATCCTCTCTGAACTAGCGTCCACTTACACTGAACGTCAGTTCAGTCTCTGAAAATTTCACTTTTCAGTCTCTTCTCTCTCTTCTCTCTTTCTAACCCTCTAAACCCTCTAATCTTCTCTACATTCCCCTCTCATCAACCCTAAGGTTGATTTCTTCTGTTTCGCTTCTCGGTTTATGCAAACCATGAGTAAGAAGGAAATCTTATCTTTAACCCCGAACACGAGCGAGACATTGTCGAAGAAGATTATTTCAAAGTTCGACAAGATGAGCGAACACGGTTCTAGTGATGACGAACCGGAGAACCAAGGGAATAATAACCAAGATCCCGCTCAATTAAACCAAATTCGATGCAAATGTTGCGAGAACCAACAACGAAGCAAGCCTGGATAAACCGGCGGATGCAACAACAACCTCGGAATGTTCAACGACAACGGCCCCGGGCGGCCGCAATTGTTGTGCGAAGAAGACCCTTATGCCCCATATCTTGATCAAGACTTCTTGGAAGGGCATAGACCAATTCGGCCTCCAGAGATGGGAGGACTGCATTTTGATCTTAAGAATGGAGTTGTGGGGATGGTCCAAAATAGCTCATTCCATGGCACTGCTGCAGAAGACCCACATGACTTCTTGTCCACTTTTGTGCAAATATGTGAAGCAGGTCACTACCCTGGCGTTCCTACAGAAGTTGTTAAATTGAAACTTTTCCCGTTTGCTTTGAGGGGTGAAGCAAATCGATGGTTTAAGTCCTTACCCCATCACTCTCTTCATAACTGGGCTGATGTTAAAAGAGCCTTTGCTCTAAAATTCGTTTCACCTGGAACGATAATGGACCGTAAACGAGATATAGCTACTTTCGAGCAATTAGAAGGAGAAAGTGTGGGAAAGGCCTGGGAGAGGTTGAATTTGTTAATGAGGAAGTGCCCTAACCATGGATACACTCGACATGAACTTCTAGAATTATTCTATCAGGGTGTTACTCAACCCAATAGAGATTACTTAGATTCCACAGCTCATGGATCGTTTTTAGGAGGAGGAGATGATGCGCTACGGGGTAGCGAAACAATAGCTAAGAATAACATGTGGGCTACTCAAAAGAAGACCCATGTTAGTGGAAGCAAAAAGGAGGTCGCCGAAAGTAACTCGGAGACAAAGCGCTAGTTGCTCAAATGGAAATAATGAACAAACAACTAGCCAACATGCAAATGAAGCAGCAAGAAGGGCCAGCAGATGTGAATTACTCGGGTGTGCTGTTAAGGCCATATTTATATGATTATTAAGGGTTATATTTCATTATTATTTCCCCACATTTGCATATTTACATGAGAATTAAGGGTTTAAGTGTAATTATTTAGTAAGGACGATTTTAATATGGTTATTTGCAAAATTGATTATTTTATGTGTTAAATTAATGGAATTATTATTATTTGAGTTTTATTACATTTTGCAATGTTTATTTATCCTTTAGGAGGCTGAATTTCGAGTGCTAAAGAGGATAAATGAAGCTCAAGTCGAATTATTCAAGATAGAGTTGGAATTGGCTTGAAGAAAGTGGATAAAGATGAAGAGATCAAATCCTAAGCATTGCAAACGAGCGTCTGTGTCCCGTCCATTCCAGACGGGTGTCCACTGATCTTGGACGAGCGTCCAGAAGTGAACTGGCGTCCATGCAGCGTCCAGAATCGTATTTTACATTCAGAGTCTTCAGACAGAAGCCAAACGCACGTTCATGCTCCGTCCCGGCATTCTGGACGGGCGTCTGGTTGTTCAAACGAGCGTCCGGTGCCGACTTAAACCCTAACCGACTTAGCATTCTATAAATACAGCAGCAGCCCCAACCCTAATTTCATACTTTTCATAGCTGCAACTTTCACACAAAAAAAAGCTGCGGCCAGAACCCTAATTCTATAGAGATGAATTTCTCCAATCCAACAATCATATTCAACATGATTGTTGGCTAGAAACCTTGCAGTGAGTCGACGGAGGAAGCCCATCATCAACACAACCAACTAGAGAGTTCGATGCTTTATGATTAGTGAGTTTAATTTATAGTTTTTCATCACTTTGGATGTTGTTTTGTATTGTTCATGTTTTGTTTGAATTAACGATTCGATGAAACGATTTATTTTTATCTATGTGCTTGGATCTATGTATGAAAATATATTGGTTTAAGCTTTATTTCGTTCATGTGATGCAATTAATTGTGTTATAAGAGATTATGCATAGTTGATTGAGTAGAGTTTGGGAACAATCTCGTGATCATGTTTGGTATGCTGTTTAGTTTGTTTGAAAAGATAAACGAAACCCTAGAATTTGGTTGTAGAAATTCAATTGAATTCGTGAAAAATCACTACTAAAAACTATATCTTTAAATCACCATCTAGTTGGGATTGTTGGTTGATGGGTGGAATCTAGTTGCCTCGCTGTGTTTTCCTTTAATTGTTTGAATCAAATCGTTTAGATTAAGTTTAGTTTAAGTTCTAGTTTTATAAATCCTAATTTCCTGCACTTTTCTGTTTATGTTCGTAGTTAGACGCTCGTCCGAAATATCGAACGAACGTCCATTAGATTAAGCTTTCAGACGCTCGTTCACTTTGGTGAACGCTCGTCCATCTTTCTGTTTCTATTTTTTTAAGCTGTTTTCATTCTTGTTTTAGTTTTAATTCTTAGGTTTAGGTTTTAGTTAGTTTCAACCCTAGTTTAGTTAATAATTGTGACATAATCGATATAGGTTTATACTTGAATTCGATAAACATTCCATTCCCTTAGGACGACCCGATAATATCCTATACTACGATCCTTATACTTGGGGTGTTTCGGTTATAAATCGTAAAACTCGTTTTTTACCGAACAAGTTTTTGGCACCGTTGCCGGGGAATCGGTAACGGTTGTCGGATTCTTTTAGGTATAAAGTTTTATATCGATTCTAATTTTAATTCGTAGGTCTAAATTTTAGAATTACGTTTATTTTTGTTTTCGTTTTACCTTGTTTTATTTAATTTTATTTTCCTTCAATTATTTTCTTTAATTTTCGATAGTTATATTAGTTTCTATAATTTTAGATTTGTTTTTTTTTTCGTGATTTTAGATTAGCCTTTATTTATTTCCGTACGTTCTTTTTAGTTTCCTTAATTATTTCTATTTCGTTTTTAAGTTTTAAGCCTTAGTTTTAGATTTTCGAAGTCTGGACGAGCGTTTAATAACTTGAACGCCCGTCCACTTCAATCCTGTTCCCCCGAACGACCGTTCATAAATCTGAACGAGCGTTCAGCTCTGAACGAACGTCCACTAACACTGGACGCCAGTTCAGTTTGTTCAATCATCACTTCTTTTCTATCTTCTCTTCTCTTCTCTTTTCTTTTCTTCCTCTAAACCATCAAACCTTTTCTAAACCTGTTCTAATCAACCCTAAGGTTGATTTTTCCTTTTCTTTTCTTCTGGTTTATGCAAACGAGAAGTAAGAAGGGACTTCTGATCTTCGATCCTGAACCTGAACGATCTATCCTAAGCTGGAGACTTCTTCCTGATCTTGACGCCATGGCAGATCAAGATCAGTTCAAAATCCTCCTAATCCAAATCCGGACCCTCAAGCTCAATTAGCTCTAATTCTCGCAACAAATGCAAGCTGCGCAAAGCAACGGCGAGAATCAACAAGCCGGCATAAATCAACAACTTCAACAATTTCACCGAACCGGCTTAATCAAGGCGAACCGGGACCCCTACACCCCATATCTAAATCAAGACTTTCTCGAGGGGCATAGACCTATTCGTCCTCCTGACATGGGAGGAGTGAACTTTGATCTAAAGAACGGAGTAGTTGCTCTAGTTTAGAATAGCTCTTTCCATGGTCGCTCGGGAAGATCCACACGACTTCTTGTCCACATTCGTACAAATCGTAGAAGCGAGGCCATTATCCTGGTGTTGATTACGAGATAGTCAAGTTAAAGCTATTTCCTTTTGCTTTGAAAGGTGAAGCAAGTCGGTGGTTTAAATCGTTGGCACATCATTCTCTCCATACATGGAATGATGTCAAAAGAGCCTTCGATCTTAAGTGGGTTTCACCGAGGCAAGATTATGGAAATGAAACGGGAAATAGCTACGTTTGAGCGGTTGGAGGATGAGGCTGTTGGCAAAGCTTGGGAGAGATTGAATCTCTTGATGAGGAAATGCCCCAATCACGGATATGACGGACATGAGTTGCTAGAAGCGTTCTATAGAGGTGTCTCTCAACCTAATAGAGACTATCTTGACTCCACAGCTCATGGATCCTTCTTAGGGGGAGGTGATGAGGCGCCACTGAGTGGGCGAGACCATCGCCAAGAACAATATGTGGTCGACTCGCAAGAAGACCAATGTTGTTAGGAAAGAAGGTACTGCAAGCAGTCCTGATACAAAGCTGTTGGTTGATCAGATGGAATTGATAAGCAAGCAGCTGGCCAATCTTCAGACGCAGCCTTCTGATCTCGGAATGCAGGTAGGGACGGAGATGACGGAAGAAATAAATCTAATGGATAATCAAAACCAACCCTTCCGAAACTTCCATCAAAGCCAGAACTACTCAGGATTTCAACGACAAAACTTCAATCAAGCCAAGTTACCACCTGGCCCTTCAAATTCGAATTCTTTCAACTCAAACTATCAAAGGACAGCTCCTAACTCCCAACGGCCGTAGGGTGAATGGAACCAAACTCAAAATCATACCACCTCATGTGTCCCTCAACACAAATTCGATGAGCTGGTAGACATGGTGAAGACCTTGTCTACTAGCGTTAAAGCTATTGAGAGACAAGTTGGTCAGATGGCAGACCAGCAAGCAAGCAGACCTCACGGTAAACTTCCGAGTTATACCGAGAGAAACCCAAAAGCTGATGTGAATGTTTGCACTGCCATTACACCACAATGGGAGTATGGACAGGAAGAAGAGCTCAATGAAGTATCATTGAGAAGTGGTAAAAAGGCTGGACCCGGGAAGATGTCGGGAAACGAGTAGCCCCTCCCCGACGCCATGAGTTCGGGAGGGGAAATCGAAACCACATAGCGAAGAAAGCAACGATGAGGAGCTTAGTGACAATTCTTCGGAAGACGAAAATAATTCGATGATGAGGAAAGAAAGGAAAGTCAAGGGGCGGTACCCACGACCGAAAAAAAAAAAGAAGAAAAGTTCGTAAGATGGAAGGATAAGGAGGATGAGGCGATAAAGAATCAAGCTACGGGGAATGATAAAGCCCTTCCTTATCCACCAAAAAGGAAAGAGAAAGCCCTCACTAATGACAAGCGGTATCTTTGGAGTGAGGAGGATGCTTAGAGACACTCAAGTTAGTATGCCCTTAGTCGAGGTATTAACTGAAATGCCTAAATGCTCTAAGTATCTTAAAGAATTCTGTGGGAGTAAGAGAAAGCTTCAGGGGATGGCTGAAGAAGGGCTACGCGAAGATTGCGCGATGGTTTCACAGAAAGTCGCTGTTAAGCGAGGTGACCCTGGCAGACCTTCAATCTCTTGTGAGATCGAAGGCCATTTGTTCGAAAATGTCTTATGCGACTCAGGGGCCTCTATTAATGTGATGCCATTAAACGTATGCAAAAAGCTCGGGTTAGATAAAAGGATGCGGGAACGCCCGATTTCTCTTCAGATGGTAGACGGATCTAGCCGGTCCGCAGCCGGTTGTGTAGCTAATGTTCTCCTTCAAGTTGAACATTTAGTCTTCCCTACCGACCGGGTTATTCTAGACTATCCACCGATAAGGAGATGCCTCTAATTCTAGGTGAACCTTTTTAGACACTTCTAACGCTCTCATCGACACGCAAAGGACAGATTACTCTTAGAGTCGATGACACATCCGTCACCTTCACACGAGGGACAAGTCTGAAAGAACCATAAGCGATGAAATATCGTTTGTTGAAGCAATTTACGAGGATGAAAAAGATGCCTACTCGAAGAAGCGAGAGGAGTTGACGAGAGATAGGTGTTTTTGAAGTCATGGACATTGAAAATCAAGGCGATCGCGGACCATCTTCTAATTCATTTCAAGCCGTAGGCATTGACGAGTCATCTTCACTCGCTCACACCGAGCACGTTATTGAGTTAGAAGCATGGAGATGCCCAGCAACAAACGATGATCTCAAAGAACTGAGTCAAGAAGACTTCATCCCTGGTGAAGAAGAAGCTCTGATGGGTAGTTGGGACGAGGTAGACTTTTGGAGAGAGACTACTCATTGGGAAATAGATGATTGGGAAGAGGTGGCGGCGAAGAGCTTAAAGATGAAGAGTTAAGAAAAATGATCGATCACAAGAAAAAGGAAGCAAGTGTTGACCGGAGGATTCCGATGGATGATTTGATCCGGTACCTTTACGGGGTTGAGCCTCGGGAAGATGAGTTATTCTTTAGTCAACCACTCCAAGCTCATAAAGAGAAAGGTGGCCCGTTAAAGTCTAGTATTGAGCAACCACCTGCGATTTAGAGCCCAAACCGCTTCCGAAACACCTTAAGTATATCTTTCTTAAGGATGGAGATAAATTGCCTTTGATCATTTCTTCGAAACTCGAACTCGAGCAAGAAGCACAAGCGATAGAAGTGCTTAAAAAGAATATCCTCGTGTTCGGATGGCAAGTGGGTGATATCCGAGGAATCGGCCCGGATGTATGCATGCATAAAATCCGAACGGAGGAGGGAGCTAAAAAGGTTAGACAACCTCGAGAGAATGCCGAATCCGCATATGCGGGAGGTTGTCAAGAAAGAAGTGATAAAGTGGCTTGACATGGGCATCATCTATGCAATCGCCGATAGTGAGTGGGTCGGCCCTACTCAAGTTGTGCCAAAGAAGGGCGGAATCACGGTCGAAAAGAATGAAAAAGGGGAGGAAGTTGCCTTACGACTCGTGACGAGCTACGAGTACGTATTGACTATCGTAGACTTAATGAGGTTCGCCAAGGACCACTTTCCCCTACCCTTCATTGACCGGCTTATTGAACGGCGAGTGGTCATAAGTATTATTGTTTCCTTGATGGCTATTCTGGCTACTTCCAGATAGCCATTGATCCTAATGACCAAGATAAGACAACTTTTACGTGTCCATCTGGTACATTTGCTTTTCGCAGAATGCCATTCGGCCTATGCAATGCACCCGCGACTTTTCAACGGTGCATGTTAGCCATTTTTTATGGACTTGTGGAGAATGCATGGAGGTCTTCATGGATGACTTCTCAGTCTACGGCGATAGCTTTGATGAAATCTTAAAGAATCTAGATATGGTACTCCAAAGGTGTGTTGAGAAAAATCTGGTGCTTAACTGGGAAAAATGCCATTTTCTAGTAGACGAAGGAATCGTTTTGGGACATAAGGTGTCCAATCTTTGGTATTCAAGTTGATAAGGCTAAGGTCGAAGCCATTGAAAGGATGACGTACCCTAAGACGAGTGAAAGAGGTACGAGGTTTTCTAGGTCATGTTGGCTTCTACAGGCGTTTCATTAAAGATTTTTCTACCATCGCCAAGCCTTTATCAAATCTTTTGAAAGTTGATGTAGATTTCTTGTTCGATGGGAAGTGCAAAGAAGCTTTCAATTGTCTGAAAGACAAGCTTATCAGTGCCCCTATTTTAGTTGCACTGATTGGACCAAGCCTTTCGAGTTGATGTGCGATACCTCTAATTACGCCGTAGGCGCAGTTTTAGGTCAAAGAGTTGATAAAAGGTTCAGGCCTATTTTTTATGCGAGCCGCACCTTGAACCCGGCTCAATGCAATTATACCACAACTGAGAAGGAATTCTTAGCCGTTGTTTTTGCCATTGACAAGTTTAGAAGTTATCTTCTAGGGTCTCAAGTTGTTGTATGGACCGATCATGCAGCCCTACGCTACCTTATGGACAAAGCGGATGCAAAACCAAGGTTACTTCGATGGATTACGATTTTACAAGAGTTTGACCTTGTGATTAAAGATAAGAAAGGTAGTGAGAATGTTGTGGCTGATCATTTATCTCGCTTAGTAAATGAGGGTGCGAGAGAATCACAATGATATAGGCATTGATTTTCCGACCGAGCAATTGATGAAGCTTGAAACGGTTAGGCCGTGGTATGCGACTACGTCAACTATTTAGCGAGTGGTCATTTAGAGGACATGACGTATCGGGAGAAGAAAAAGTTCTTTTCGATCTTAAATATCTCGTATGGGAAGATCCTTATTTGTTCGAGTACGTAAAGACGGATTGCTTCGAAGGTGTGTTCCGGAGCATGATCGGTGGGATATCCTAGAACAATGCCATAGCGGTCCTACCGGAGGTCATTATGGAACACCGAAGACGGTCGCAAAGATCCTTCAATTTGGATTCTGCGGCCGACTCGTTTAAAGATGCGAAGCCTTTTGTAAAGGTTGTGATAGGTGCCGTAGAAGGCTGGACGGCGAGTAGTAGGATGGAAATGCCACTTAAGCCCATTCTTGAATGCGAAGTTTTCGACGTTTGGGGCATAGATTTTATGGGACCCTTTCCATCTTCGTGCGGTAATAAATATATCCTCGTACGTGTCGACTATGTTTCCAAGTGGGTTGAAGCCATAGCTACCCAAACTAATGATCATAAAGTCGTGAAGAAATTCTTGCAAAAGAATATCTTTACCAGATTCGGCTGTCCGAGAGCACTCATTAGTGATGAGGGTACCCACTTTTGCAATGCGCCACTTGATAAAATCCTTGAAAAATATGGTGTCAAACACAAAGTTGGTTCACCATATCATCCCCAAACCGAGTGGCCAAGTCGAGGTAAGCAACCGAGCTTGAAAAGAATTTTAGAGAAGACCGTGAACAATAATCGATCTAATTGGAGTCTTAAGTTGGATGACGCGTTGTGGGCTTATCGTACCGCATTTAAAACCCCGATGGGCACGTCACCCTTCCAAATGGTCTATGGCAAAGCTTGTCATTTACCTTTCAAACTTGAACACAGAGCTTTCTGGGCAATTAAATTCTTAAATTTCGATAGCCAACTCTGTGGGGAGAAACGGTTGTTACAATTGAACGAGCTCGACGAATTCAGACTCAGAGCGTACGAGAATGCTAAGCTTAGCAAGGAAAGAACGAAGATACTCCATGACGCTAAGATCAAGGACCGAGAATTCAAAGTTGGTGAAATGGCTTTACTCATAATACTAGACTTCACTGTTTCCGGGTAAACTCAAGTCTAGATGGTCTGGCCCCTTTGAGATTCTCGAGGTTAATCCAAGTGGAGTAATTACTTTGAACGGGTATGGTAATCAAGCTTTTAAAGTGAATGGTCATCGACTTAAGAAATATTTTGGGCAACCAAAGGAAAAGCACGAGACTCTTTATTTCCAAAGAAGAGATGAGAGTACGGATGTCCCGATTTGTGAAGAGATTCCATCTTATTTCTTTGAGTCGGATGATGACATTCCTACCTCTACCGTGAGGAACCTTCTCCCGAGACTCCCGAGCATGTTAGCACACCTACGCCTATCATCCGCAAGAACACGAAGAAGAGAGTCAGTGTAGTTTGGAGAGAAAAATTTAATGATCTTATAGCACACTTGACTTGTTGTTGTGGTGAAAATCATTTCCGCCCCAGTGCTCCTGATTCTGATACTGAGGTGGCGGTAGTCAAACCAAAGTGGCCCGATCCGGGTTGATCTTTTGGAATCTGTGTCAAGCTATTGACATTAAAAGAGCGCTCCTAGGAGGCAACCTAGTTATTTGTTTTTTTTTCTTAGGTTGTTTTATTGTTTTAGAAGTAGTACTTTAGTTGATTATGTGTTGATGGTTATTCCTCCTACATTCATTGTAAGTGTTTTGTGTTATGTGTTGCTCATATACCCCGAGATTATATGGTATGTCGAGTGTGGCAGATACTTTTGAGCAGGTTCGCAAGCTTTTATGTCCAGTGTTGTCTATTCGAGTTGTCGCGGTACATTCATGCTCCGGCCCGACCTCGCCAACTTTCATCCGACAACCCTTTGTTGAAACCGACTAAGTTTTCTTTTTCTTTTATTCGCACATTCGAGGACATAATGTGATTTAAGTGTGGGGGGGTAAATTGGGTATGTTTTTATGCTATATCCTTTGAAATATGAGTAAATGTTAAATTTCCACGAAATTTAAATTTTTGTGAATCTCGAGCATGTGGTTGAAACTAAATGCTTGCTAGTTGTAGTTTTCTGACGATGATAGTATGTGACTTAGTGAGATAATTATAGCATGTCTTTACTTTCATGGAGCTAGTATTCATTTCTCACGTTCACGAGAGCCTTTGATATTGAAGCAAGATTTTTGAACTATATCCTTTCATTGTTTTAGTGATTTATCTTAGGAAGGTCAGTATAGTAACACCTTAGTTAGACCGTGTGCTGTGAATATCATAAAGTTTGAATGTGATAAGTGAGATGTAACTTATGTCTTGAAAAAAGAATGAATAAGTAGTGAATTATTAATAAATACGTTTGTCGAAAGCTGGTCGATGATTGGAGTGCGGTAGGGCATTATCTCGAAATGTCCTATACCACTATGATGACCAAAAGCTCACGACAGTCAGGAGAAGCTACCTTATGATTTGAGTAAGGTAGGGTGTTATCACGAAACATCCTATTCTACTATGATGGGTAAGAGCTCATTCTGATGTGCGTAAAAATAAAATAAAATAAAAAAGAAAAGAGAAAAAGCAATTAAACTCAGGACTTTGTTATCATTGAATTTATACCCAGTAGAACCGCATGATATGCTGTAGGGATTATCCTACTGAGTGCGTGGGAAGGCTTTGAGTGGAGCTATTACTGCCTATATCTAGGATAGTCATTGGATTTTTGAGAGGATGGTATTGTTTGCTATAGTTGTTGTATCTTTTGTTACGTGAGTTAGAGATCTATGTGGATTGCATGAAAGTTGAGCTATAGTTTTGATTGTTTTGTCCGAGGACGTACAAAAAGCTAAGTGTGGGGGTGTTGTTAAGGCCATATTTATATGATTATTAAGGGTTATATTTCATTATTATTTCCCCACATTTGCTTATTTACATGAGAATTAAGGGTTTAAGTGTAATTATTTAGTAAGGACGATTTTAATATGGTTATTTGCAAAATTGATTATTTTATGTGTTAAATTAATGGAATTATTATTATTTGAGTTTTATTACATTTTGCAATGTTTATTTATCCTTTAGGAGGCTGAATTTCGAGTGCTAAAGAGGATAAATGAAGCTCAAGTCGAATTATTCAAGATAGAGTTGGAATTGGCTTGAAGAAAGTGGATAAAGATGAAGAGATCAAATCCTAAGCATTGCAAACGAGCGTCGCGTCCCGTCCATTCCGGACGGGTGTCCACGCGATCTTGGACGAGCGTCCGAAGTGAAGCGGCGTCCATGCGGCGTCCGTAATCGTATTTTACATTCGAGTCTTCGGACGAAGCCAAACGCACGTTCATGCTCCGTCCCGGCATTACGGGACGGGCGTACGGTTGTTCAAACGAGCGTCCGGTGCCGACTTAAACCCTAACCGACTTAGCATTCTATAAATAGCGGCAGCCCCAACCCTAATTTCATACTTTTCATAGCCGCAACTTTCACACAAAAAAAAGCTGCGGCGAACCCTAATTCTATAGAGATGAATTTCTCCAATCCAACAATCATATTCAACATGATTGTTGGCTAGAAACCTTGCAGTGAGTCGACGGAGGAAGCCCATCATCAACACAACCAACTAGAGAGTTCGATGCTTTATGATTAGTGAGTTTAATTTATAGTTTTTCATCACTTTGGATGTTGTTTTGTATTGTTCATGTTTTGTTTGAATTAACGATTCGATGAAACGATTTATTTTTATCTATGTGCTTGGATCTATGTATGAAAATATATTGGTTTAAGCTTTATTTCGTTCATGTGATGCAATTAATTGTGTTATAAGAGATTATGCATAGTTGATTGAGTAGAGTTTGGGAACAATCTCGTGATCATGTTTGGTATCTTTGTTTAGTTTGTTTGAAAAGATAAACGAAACCCTAGAATTTGGTTGTAGAAATTCAATTGAATTCGTGAAAAATCACTACTAAAAACTATATCTTTAAATCACCATCTAGTTGGGATTGTTGGTTGATGGGTGGAATCTAGTTGCCTCGTTTGTGTTTTCCTTTAATTGTTTGAATCAAATCGTTTAGATTAAGTTTAGTTTAAGTTCTAGTTTTATAAATCCTAATTTCGCACTTTTTCGTTTATGTTCGTAGTTAGACACTCGTCCGAAATATCGAACGAACGTCCATTAGATTAAGCTTTCGGACGCTCGTTCACTTTGGTGAACGCTCGTCCATCTTTTTGTTTCTATTTTTTTTAAATTTGTTTTCATTCCTGTTTTAGTTTTAATTCTTATGTTTAGGTTTTAGTTAGTTTCAACCCTAGTTTAGTTAATAATTGTGACATAATCGATATAGGTTTATACTTGAATTCGATAAACATTCCATTCCCTTAGGACGACCCGATAACATCCTATACTACGATCCTTATACTTGGGGTGTTTCGGTTATAAATTGTAAAACTCGTTTTTTTACAGAACATGTGCAGGCCGGGAATATGATGAATGAGGAAGTGCAGGCCATGGAGAACCAGAATCAACCTTTCAGAGGCTTCAGTCAAAATTCTGGTCAATCGAGTCAAACTCAAAACCGCAACTTTACGGGAAACCCGCGAAATAGTTATTATACACCACCTGGTGCATCCAATAACCAAAGACCCCAAGGCAACTGGGCTCAAACGCAAAACCAACAGCCCACCTATGTCTCTCAGAAGAAATTTGATGAGCTAGTAGACATGGTGAAAACACTAGCCACCGGTCAAAAAACGATGGAGAGACAGATAGGTCAGATGGCTGATCAACAGGCGAGCGGACCTCCGGGAAGACCGCCTAGTTATACGAGATAAAAACCCTAAGGCGGATATCAATGCTTGCACCTTTGCCATCACACCTCGGTGGGAGTATGGAGAGGAGGAGTTGAATGCGGTCACCCTCGAAGCGGTAAGACAGTGGACCCGAAAAGATGTCGGGAAACGAGTAGCCCCTCCCGACGCCATAAGTTCGGGGAGGGGGCAATCGAAGTTAAATGCCAAAGTAAGCAACAGTGAGGAAGAGCTGAATGATGATGATTCTTCGGGGGATAGTGATGAGGATGCTGAGAAGAGAAGTCAGGTAGCTGAACACTTGACTAAAAAGAAAACTGAGAAGTTTGTCAGGTGGAAGGACAAGGAGGACGAAGCCATTAAAAGTCAAAATATAATCAATTATTCGGAAACCCTTCCTTATCCACCAAAGAAGAAAGAGAATATCTTGAACTCTGACAAACAGTATGACGGAGTGAGAAAGATGCTTAGAGAGACTATGGTGACTATGCCACTTGCTGAGGTATTAACTGAGATGCCTAAATGCTCTAAGTATCTTAAGGATGCCTGTGGAAGTAAGAAGAAGCTAAAGGGAATGGCAGAGGAGGTGCTAAGAGAAGAATGTTCAACGGTTTCACAGAGCATTGCAATCAAGCGAGGTGACCCTGGACGACCTTCAATCTCTTGTATGATTGAAGGCCACACGTTCCACAATGTCTTATGCGACTCAGGGGCCTCTGTCAATGTGATGCCATTGAACGTCTGCAAGAGTCTCGGGTTGGACAAAAGGCTAAGGGAGCGTCCCGTCTCTCTTCAGTTGGGGGACCGATCTAGCCGCTTAGCAGCTGGTTGTGTTAACAACGTCCTTATCCATGTTAAACATTTAGTTTTTCCAACTGACTGGGTCATACTGGATTACCAGTCTGACAAGGAGATGCCCCTGATTCTGGGCCGGCCTTTCTTAAACACTTCTGCCTCCACCATTGACTTCCAAACTGGCCAAATCACTCTGAGAGTAGAGGACACCTCCGTTACACTCGAGCGAGAAAAAAATCCTGTGGAAGCCTCGAGCCAGGAGATTTCATTCATTGAAGCAATTTATGGAGGTGAATCCGACCCTGATGAAGAGCTCACGGAGATAGGAGCCCTGGATGTTATAATTCACGAAGAAGGAAATAACTGTCCATGGGCCGTAATCAATGTTGAGTTGTCTCAACAACCTGCGCACACTGAGCCTATGAGTGAACAGAAAATCTGGGACATTCCAGGGATGAGCAGCGATGATTTGAAAGAGCTCAACCAGCCAGACTTTAACCTCGCAGAGGAGGAAGTTTTAATGGGTGGTTGGGACGAAATGGATTTATGGAAAGAAACTACTCATTAGGAGTTGGATGATTGGGAGCGACTTGAGAAGAGCTTGAAGAAGAAGAACTTAAGAAGATGGTTAAGCATAAGAAAGAAAAAACGGAAGACGACGGGAAGATTCCTCTAGATGATGTCATTCAATACCTTTTACGGGGTTACACCTCAGGAAGATGAGGTGTTTTTCAGTCAACCGGTCCAAGCTCACAAGGAAAAAGGTGGTCCCTTAAAATCCAGTATTGAGCAACCCCCTACTGACTTGGAGCTTAAACCGCTTCCGCAGCACCTTAAATACATCTTCCTTAAATACGGTGATAAGTTGCCCTTGATCATCTCGTCTAAACTCGAGCCGGAGCAAGAAGCAGAATTAATCAAAGTGCTTGAGAAACATATACTCGCGTTCGGATGGCAGGTGGGCGATATCAGAGGAATCAGCCCAGACGTGTGCATGCATAAGATTCGAACGGAGGAAGGAGCGAAAAAGGTCAGACAACCTCAAAGGAGGCTAAATCCGCACATGCAGGAGGTCGTCAAAAAGGAGATAATCAAGTGGCTCGATATGGGTATTATCTACGCCATCGCCGATAGTGAGTGGGTCAGCCCTACTCAAGTTATGCCAAAGAAGGGAGGCATTACTGTGGAAAAGAATGAAAGAGAGGAAGAAGTTGCCTTACGCCTTGTGACTGGCTATAGAGTTTGCATTGATTATCGCAGGTTAAATGAAGTCACCGCTAAGGATCATTTCCCCCTGCCCTTCATTGACCAACTTCTAGAAAGACTGAGTGGTCATAAGTATTATTGTTTCCTCAATGGATATTCTGGTTATTTCCATATAGCCATCGACCCTAATGACCAAGAGAAGACAACTTTTACCTGTCCATCGGGCACTTTTGCGTTCCGCAGTATGCCTTTCGGTTTGTGTAATGCACCGGCTACGTTTCAACGATGCATGTTGGCCATTTTTGATGGACTTGTGGAGCAGTGCATGGAGGTCTTCATGGATGATTTCTCAGTCTATGGCGACAAGTTTTGATGAAATTTTAAAGAATCTAGATATGGTACTCCAACGTTGTGTTGAGAAAAATCGGTGCTTAACTGGGAGAAATGCCATTTTCTAGTCGAAGAATGGATTGTTTTGGGACACAAGGTGTCCAGTGATGGTATTCAGATGGATAAGGCTAAAGTAGAAGCCATTGAGAAAATGTCGTACCCGAAGACAGTGAAGGAGGTACGAGGATTTCTGGGACATGTGGGCTTCTATCGCCTTTTCATTAAAGACTTTTCGACGATAGCAAAGCCGTTATCCAACCTGCTGAAGGAGGAAGTGGAGTTCTTGTTTGATGATGGGTGTAAGAAAGCTTTTAATAGCTTAAAGGATAAGCTAACCAAGTGCCCCCATTTTAATCGCGCCCGACGGGACTCAACCTTTTGAATTAATGTGCGATGCCTCTAACTACGCGGTGGGTGCGGTTTTAGGCCGAGAATTGATAAAAAGTTCAGGCCCATTTACTATGCGAGCCGCACCTTGAACCCGGCTCAATGCAATTATGCCACTACCGAGAAGGAATTCTTGGCAGTCGTTTTTGCTATTGACAAATTCAGAAGTTATCTTTTAGGGTCCAAAGTGGTGGTGTGGACAGATCACGCAGCACTACGCTACCTTATGGGCAAAGCAGACGCTAAACCAAGGTTACTCAGATGGATTCTGATACTACAGGAATTCGACCTCGAAATTAAGGACAAGAAAGGTAGTGATAATGTTGTAGCTGACCACTTATCTCGCCTCGTGAATGAGGGTGTCGAAGTCCCTAAGGAGATAGGCATTGACTTTCCGACTGAGCAATTAATGAAGCTAGAGACCGGGAGGCCGTGGTATGCTGATTACGCCAACTACTTAGCAAGTGGGCATTTAGAAGAGATGACGTATCAGGAAAAGAAGAAATTTTTCAGTGACTTAAGGTATCTCGTATGGGAGGATCCATATCTTTTTAAAGTCTGCAACGACGGGTTGCTTAGAAGGTGCGTTCCGGAGCATGAACAATTGGATATCTTGGAGCAATGTCATAGTGGTCCCGCTGGTGGACACTACGGAGCACCTAAGACAGTCACAAAAATCCTTCAAGCTGGTTTTTACTGGCCTACCTTGTTTAAAGATGCTGAAGCCTTTTGCAAGGGCTGTGATAGATGCCAAAGGGTAGGGAGACTCAGTAGTAGGATGGAGATGCCTTTGAGGCCTATCTTGGAATGTGAAGTTTTCGACGTCTGGGGCATTGATTTTATGGAACCGTTCCCATCATCATGCTCTAACAAATATATTCTGGTCTGTGTGGACTACGTGTCCAAGTGGGTAGAGGCCATAGCCACCCAAACCAATGATCACAAAGTTGTAAAGAAATTCTTGCAAAAGAATATCTTTACTAGATTTGGTTGTCCTAGAGCCCTTATCAGTGATGAAGGTTCGCATTTCTGTAATGCACCACTGGATAAAATTCTTGAGAAATATGGTGTCAAGCATAGAATTGGTACACCATACCACCCCCAAACCAGTGGCCAAGTCGAGGTGAGCAACAGAAGTTTAAAGCGGATTTTGGAGAAAACTGTGAATTCCAATAGATCCAACTGGAGTCTGAAGTTGGACGACGCACTTTGGGCTTATCGCACCGCGTTTAAGACCCCTATGGGTACGTCACCCTTCCAAATGGTTTATGGCAAGGCTTGCCATCTACCGGTCGGCCGAGAGCACGAGCTTACCGGGCTATTAAATTCTTAAACTTCGATAGCCAACTCGTGGGGAGAAAAGATTATTGCAACTACATGAGCTCGATGAATTCGGACTCGTGGCCTACGAGAATGCCAAGCCGAGCAAGGAAAGAACGAAGGCGCTCCACGATGCTAAGATTAAAGATCGGGAATTCAAAGTGGGAGACATGGCTTTCTTTGTATAACACCAGCTCCATCTTTTTCGGTAAGCTTAAATCTAGATGGTCTGGCCCCTTTGAGATTCTTGATGTTCATCCTGGTGGAGCCATTACGTTGAAAGGGTACGGTGATCAACCGTTCAAAGTCAATGGTCACAGGATTAAGAAGTACTTTGGGCAACCCAAGGAAAAGCCTGAAGTACTATACTTTCAAAAGAGAAATGAAACGGTTGAGTCGTTTATTTGTGAAGAGATTCCATCCTACTTCTTTGGGGTGGATGATGACATTATTCCCCTATCCTTGCAGATCCTTTTGTCAATGCTCCTGAGCCTATTAGTATACCTCAGCCGAATCTGAGAAACAAGAACAAGAAGAAAAGAGTCAGTGTTGTCTGGAGAGAAAAATTTCATGATCTTCTCGCGCACGTGACTTGTTGTTGTGGCGAAAACCATTTCCGTCCTAGTCTTTCTGATTCTGGCAGAGAAGTGGTTAGCCTCATACCCAAGTGGCCCGATCCGGGTTGACTTTGAAATCTCTGTCAAGCTAATGACATAAAAGAAGCGCTCCTAGGAGGCAGCCTAGTCTTTTAAGTTACTTTTTAGTTAAGTTTTTAGGGCATTAGGAATAAGACTGTGGTGATTTGTGTGTTGGTTATCCTTGTCCTATTTGTGAATGCTTTATTTGCCCATTTCTGTGTGCATTCATGTTTACTCATATACCCCTTGTACCCCGAGATTATATGTTATGTCGAGTGTTGCAGATACTTTTGAGCGGTTTTTTCCAGTTATCACTTTTAGTGTTGTCTGTTCTTGATATGAGTTGCAGCGGTTCATTCATGTTCCAGCCGACAACCACTTTGAAACCAGCTAAGTATTCTTTTCATTTATTTGCACATTCTGAGGACATAATGTGATTTAAGTGTGGGGGTGTCTAAATTGGGTATGCTATGTTATCATGCTATATTTCTGAAAATGAGTAAATGTGATTTTCTTGAAAATTTTAAAATTTTTCAAAGTAAACTTGGATAATTGTAAATCTTGAGCATATAATTGAAACAAATGGCTTGCTAGTTGTAGTTTCCTGACAATGATTTTATGTGACTTTGAGAGATAATTATAGCATGCTTTTACTGATTTGAGATAGTATTCATTTCACACTCACGAAAGCCTTTGATATTGAAGCAAAAATTTCGAACTGTATCCTTTAACTATTTTAGTGATTTATCTTAGAGAGATTTGTTCTTAATAGTAACAGTGAAGTAACACCTAAGTTCAGAACGTGCACTGTGAATATCTGAAGGTTTGAATATGATAAGTGAAACGTAACTAATGTTTTTGAAAAAGTTGAGTTAATAATAAATAAATGGGTGTGTCGAAAGCTGGTCGATGATTGGAGTGCGGTAGGGCATTATCACGAAATGTCCTACACCACTATGATGACCAAAAGCTCACGACAGTCAGGAAAAGCTACCCTATGATTTGAGTAAGGTAGGGTGTTATCCCGAAACATCCTATTCTACTATGACGGGTAAGAGCTCATTCTGATGTGCGTCAAAGAAGAAAAAAAAGAAAGTGCAAAAAGTTAAAGACTTTGTTATCGTTGAACTTATACCCAGTATAAACCGAATGATATGCTGTAGGGATTATCCTACTAAGTGCGCGGGAAGACTTTGTGTGGAACGACTGCTGCCTATACCTAGGATAGTCATTTAAATTATTTGAGAGGATATTTGTTTGAGAGGATTGTGAGGATTGAAAAGGGCTTGTCACACACACACAGAATCTATCTCTATGTTGGTATCACTTGCTATAGTTGTTGTATCTTTTGTTACTGATGTCGGTCAAGTTATAAAAATAACTCGATACCTAAATAACACACTAGCAAGAGAACTAGGTTCAATCGTAGTATAGTTAGATAGAGTCGAGGTCGATCCCACAGAGACTCGGCTTAACCGAAATATGACTTATTTAAACTAAAAAGCAAATAAAAGGCGGTCTACGACCAACAAATAACGCAGAAATAAAATTGACACAATAGAAACACAAAGCCAACAAAGGACACAACGACACTAAGACACTTGTTTTTATAAGTTTTATAAATAATTGACAAACGGTATTGATAACGCTAGTAGTAATTACTCCCCCATGCTATATAGATTGACGACGAGACAAAACAAGACATTTAAGATTAATTATTCTGACTACGGGAGTCATCCCCTAAAATAGATCTAGCTCCGGTTAGGCCATCTAGATCATCGTGTCTCCATTACGTGACTTCACATTTTTAGTCTCCATCTCATATAACTTCTGACACAATTACGAAACTAGGGATGCCGGTATAAACCGTAACCTCATCTAAGCAACATTCCTATGATTAGGCGTACTTCTTAAACACCGATTCAATCTCTGTCCTAAATAACAATCACTTTTTAGGTCTCATGTTAAATTACGATGACAAATAATTAAGTTGATCAAGTTTAATTACTCGTTTGAATTACAAAGCAGAGAACCTGACGTAGTCGTAGCCGTTCACAGACAAATCAAGAACATCACAAATCTTGCTACCAACGAGACATAGGCTCGCTGCCAACAAGATCAGATCTGAACCGGATTTGCTCGTGAAACGTCTTTTACGTCTCAGATCTACATAAACATGGGTTCGATAATTAACTACATCACGAAATCAATACACAAAAAGGACTACTCCATAACGAAATAAATTAGATCTACGAATAAAGATTGCATAATTGAGTAGACATTACCCTCGAAGACGAGCGTGATTCCCACTCCTCGATACGATCTCTAACCGGAGATTCTAACGACTCCGTAATGAAAGAACATAAAATAAAATAAAGAAAACAACGAACTATATTGAAAATATTGTATTTCTATGGTGTACATATGGCGCGTAGTATGCCTCTTTATTTATAGGTGTTCAAGCTAAATAAGAGATATACTTCAAAATGTCAAACAAATAAGAGATAACTCCCGGCCGATCGCAAAATAATAAGGTGCGCCCCCCCTAAATGGCGTGTGGAAGTTGGCGCCACCTTTTGATTGGTTGCCGGCTTTTGTCATGCTTATCCGATCTTCATCTTCAATGCATCTTGATTTTCTTGGATTTATCTTGTGATTAAATTCTCCTTTGTGTATTTATCCTCCATAATTATCCAAATTCTGCAAAATAATATTTATCCCAAATAAATCATATAATAAAAAATGGATAAATACAATAAAAACGGATAAATACCAAATTACATCTTATAAATAGATAAATACCAAGTTATATGGATAAATACCAATTTATATTTTATTAATCACATAACATTAAATAATAACTATAAACGTGTGATTTATCATAAAATATATATTATTCGTCCCGATTTAAGGTCTACGTTGATGACTTTTACGGGTATAATTTGACCGTCATCAACTACCCCCCACTTAGACTTTGATCGTCCCGAACAAAGCATCAATAAGTCATTCCCCAAGACACATTTTCCATGGTCAAATCATACCTATACAAGAAACTCGAGTCAACTCATACCACTTATGCTCATAAGGTACCCATTATTCACTACTCGTCATGAATCGAAGTGATGTGTGCATGTGCATTTAGTTTTATATATTCGTGGCAAGATTAAAGTTTATGCTAACTTCGAAGTCTTAACCTACCAACATCAGCATTCCCACTTCTTAAGCCTCGCAATGGTTAAAGACATGGTGCAATAAGCAAGAGCGTTATCCATAAGGTTTTTGGACTTGGAGACCGAGAAAATTACTCAAGCCTCTTAAAAATTTGAATACTCTTTTCATATCTTCATATTTTTCAAATACTATCAATCTCAAGGAAGAAAACTTTTTAGAGCATCCCCCTATCTTAGATCATGCATAGCATCGAATATTACCACAAGCGCGGGGCTACTTTGGTAATGTTACTACAAGCCGAGTGTTTGACTCATTGTCAAAACACGAGATAATTCTCAAGCTTATTACTCCGCTTAGATGGCTAGATGATAAGAATACATCGGCGAGATAAATACCGACTCTAGGTACGCATAACCAATCATCTACGCAATGTACACATAACTCTTGATTTATTATGATTTGTGCGGTATTCGTCGATTCAAATTGAGTAAGCAAATAATAAATAACTACTTGCAATAGTTGGCATGAATATCTTTAAGTTTACATTCACATAAGCATAAAATGATCACGTAATCATGCAACTTGGTTCCTTTCCTATTAATTCACCCATGTATAAGAACTCACAAATCTAAGGGTACGAGATAATTAATTTGGCATTTGTTTCAGAAAAATTTTCAATTTTCACCGTTTCATTCAATCTTTAATTATAACATCATGGCAACATCATGGCTAAGTCTCCTACCCCCCACTTAAACTTCGCATTGTCCCCAATGACAAAGAAAAATGAGATTTTAAGAAAAAGACTTAGCTCTGGAAACGGCTCTCAAGTAGATGCGAGAAATGTAGTTGTAGACCAAGCACGTCGTGGAGAAGCACACAAAAACACGTTTAAGCAAACCAAACGAAGCTCCACGAAACCGTTAATAACATGTCAATGGAAGTTATAATGTGGCAGTAATCAGATATAGAATATCCAAAAACAATTTAAGCCACTTTATTTCATACAACCAACGACATGGAAAACCAAAGAGTTAAAACTATAAAACTCACATGTCGGCTATCAAGGAAAAAACCTCGTTTATTCCGAACTTAGAATCGGAACTTGGCGAGATGAAAAAAACCTTAGCAGTCGCATGCTACTTTATTCAAACAAAACAAAAACAAAAGATAGTTTTTCAGAAATAGTTCTGAGTTTATAGTCGCCAGCTCGACTTAACTCAACGATGGTTTAAGTATAGGTGGGATCTTCAAGAGTGAAGACTTCCTCCTCCTTTCCTTGACCAAGACCAACATAATGTTTCACACGGTGTCCATTAACCACAAAGGTGGATTGGTCTTTAAGGTTCAATAATTCGACAGCTCCAGAAGGGAAAACCTTACTCACTCTATAAGGGCCATACCATCGTGATTTTAACTTGCCAGGAAAGAGTCTCAAACGCGAATTGTAAAGAAGAACCAGATCGCCTTCCTTAAAGGTGCGGTCCAATATCTTTTTATCATGAAATTTCTTCGTGCGCTCCTTAAAGATTTTTGCATTCTCATAAGCTTCCGGACGAAACTCCTCTAGGCGAGTCAACTCTAACGACCTTCTTTCTCGGCTAAACTCTCATCAAAATTCAGCATACGCGTAGCCCACATGGCACGGTGTTCAAGTTCAACCGGTAGATGACATGCTTTTCCAAAAACAATCTTATAAGGAGACATACCAATGGCCGTCTTATAAGCAGTCCTGTAAGCCCATAAAGCATCATCTAATCGCAACGACCAATCCTTTACGGTCGTATTCACGATTTTCTCCAAAATGCGCTTTATTTCTCGATTTGTAACCTCAACTTGTCCACTTGTTTGAGGGTGATAAGCAGTAGCTAACTTGTGTCTAACCCCGTACTTAATCATCAACTTTTCAAACGGCCTATTACAGAAATGGCTTCCATTATCACTTATAATGGCACGAGGGGTTCCAAACCGTGTAAAAATATTTTTGTTTAAGAACTTCAGTACGACCTTCGCATCGTTAGTGGGTGAAGCAATGGCCTCAACCCATTTGGACACGTAGTCGACTGCAACTAAGATATAGCGGTTGGACAAAGACGAAGTAAAGGGTCCCACAAAATCAATACCCCAAACATCAAAGAGTTCCACCTCTAGGATATTCTTTAGTGGCATTTCATTCCTTCTCGAGATATTTCCCGTCATCGGCAAGAATGACAAGATCTAGCATATTGATGCGCATCTTTGAACAAGGTCGGCCGGTAAAAACCACATTGGAGAACTTTCGCGGCGGTCTTGTCTCCTCCATAATGTCCTCCGGCCTCATAAGCGTGGCAATGTCTAAGGATATCATATATTTCTTCTTCCGGTACACATCTCCTAAAGACATTGTCGGATCTAGCTTAAACAAATAGGGCTCTTCCCAATAATAGTGCCTAAGATCCTTGAAGAATTTCTTTCTCTCTTGGGGGTTGAGATTTGGTGGCAAGTATTTTGCGGACGAGATAATTCACAAAGTCTTTAAACCATGGTTGTTTCTTCTCCCTAACAACCTCAATACGCGAAGATCTTGCGGCGCAATCATCCTTTCCATGTATGGCCGTGATGGAGAATAGTTGTTCATCGGGAAATGTTTCTCCAATCTCGGTCATTGGTTCTTTATCCTCTATTTGGAGACGGGAAAGATGATGCGCAACCAAATTTTCGGATCCTTTCTTATCACGGATTTCTACATCAAATTCTTGCAATAGTAGAATCCATCTTAATAACCTTGGCTTGGAATCTTGTTTGGCTAAAAGATACTTCAAAGCCGCATGGTCGATCAAACGGTGACTTTAGATCCTACTAGATAGGATCTAAATTTGTCAAAAGCAAAGATAACGACGAAGCTCTTTCTCGGTAGTTGCATAGTTCCTTTGAGCGGCGTTTAATGTTCGGCGGCATAGTAGATGGGCCTAAAGATCTTGTCTTTCCTTTGTCCTAAGGCGGCACCTAAATTTGTATCGCTTGCATCGCACATTAACTCAAAAGGTAGATTCCAATCAGGCGCAATCAAAACGGGTGCAGTAATAAGCATGTTCTTTAACTTATTGAAAGCTCTCATGCACTCGTTAGTAAACACAAATGGCACATCCTTGGCCAATAACTCAGTAAGAGGTCGAGAGATTAAGGAAAAATCCTTCACAAACCGACGATAGAATCCTGCGTGGCCAAGAAAACCTCGCAATGTCTTAAGATTGGTTGGTGGAGGTAGTTTTTCAATCACCTCTACTTTTGCTCTATCCACCTCATACCGTTCTTTGAAATACGGTGGCCAAGTACTATACCTTCGGTAACCATAAGATGACATTTCTCCCGAGTTAAGCACCAGATTCGTCTCCTCGCATCTCTTCAACACTCTTGCTAGATGCGTGAGACATGAATCGAAATCATCTCCAAATACGGAGAAATCGTCCATAAAGATCTCAAGGAAATCTTCAACCATATCGGCAAATAGAGAAATCATGCATCTTTGAAACGTTCTTTGGTGCGTTGCACAAACCAAAGGGCATTCTATTGTAAGCGAAGGTTCCGTATGGACATGTAAAGGTGGTCTTCTCACGATCCTCGGGTGAGATATGAATTTGATAGTATCACGAGTAACCGTCAAGAAAGCAATAAAACGCATGTCCACTCGGTCTCTACAGCATTTGGTCAATGAAGGGAAGAGGGAAGTGATCCTTACGAGTAGCATCATTCGGTTTCCTAAAGTCAATGCATACTCTATGACCGTAATGAGTCTAACGAGGAATTAACTCGTTTAACTCATTGGCTTGTCTTGTAAAACCTCCCTTCTTTGGAACTACGTGGATCGGGCTAACCCATTCACTATCAGAGATAGGGAAGATGATCCCCATTTCCAACATCTTAATAATTTCATCCCTAACCACGTCCTTCAATTGTGGAGTTAGCCTTCTTTGGGGTTGTACAACCGCTTTCTTTGCAGGATCGACGGAGATTTTATGCATGCAAACACTCGGACTAATGCCTTTGATGTCAGCTATAGTCCATCCAAATGCTCCGCGATATTCTCTCAACACTCTCATCAGCTTTTCTTCTTGTATTTCACTCAAGGCAGAAGAAATTATAAGCGGCAAGGTCTCATCTTGAAGGAATACATACTTCAAATGTGCAGGCAGAGGCTTCAATGTCAGATTGGTAGGTGGTTCTTCTAACGAGGTCTTTAACTTTTGACCGGTCGGCTTAAGTTCAAAGTACTTATGCCATGTTGGTACGTGATAGTACTTCTCAACCTCGGTAGATTTCATCTCTTCAACATGTATAGGTGTACCTTTACTACATCCCGGCCATACCACTTTCTCTTCCTCACTCCTTTCATATGGCACTTCATCCTCTAACTCTAGGGTAGCCTCGAGGAAATCCTTAATATCCTCATCTTGTTGGAAGTCATTGACAAGTTTGTCAACGAGAATCCAACATGAAACATGCATCCTCTTCATCATCGGGGTGTCTTCATAGTGTCAAGCACGTTGAATGCTATTTGATCTCCATTTACTCTTAACACCGGCTCTCCTTTGTAAACATCGATAAGCGTCCTACTAGTGGCCATAAAAGGTCTTCCTAAGATTAAGGGCACTTCGTAGTTAGCTTCCATATCCGACACAACAAAGTCGACGGGGAACACAAATTTCTCAACTCTTACGAGCACATCTTCAACCACTCCACAAGGTTCCTTAGCGAACGATCGGCTAATTGCAAAGTAATTGAAGTCTTTTTAAGGTCCTTCATGCCCGACTTTTGGAAAATGGATAGAGGCATCGGATTCACGCTCGCTCCTAGATCACACAAGGCTTTATTCAAACATACGTTACCTATGGTGCGGGGGATGAGAAAACTTCCCGGATCCTTGCACTTAGCGGGTAACTTATGTTGAAGAATGGTGAGCACTCCTCATTTAGGCAAATGGTCTCTAAATCTAAGAGTTTCCTCTTAGTAGAGACGACTTCTTTCAAGAACTTTGTGTACTCAGGCATCTCGGCCAGTGCTTCAACTAGAGGTATATTGATGTGTAGCTTTCTAAAAATATCAATGAACTTCTTATACCTCTTGTTATCAACCTTAGGCTTAGGTTTGGGTGGAGGATAAGGTAGGGTTGAAGGATCGACATCAGTGAAAATAGGGTACTTATTATTATAAAGCTCAACTCTAGGGCCAGCAGGTTCCTTATAGGTTTCTTGCTCAGGCAAGGTTCCAGAAGTGTTTGCTTCCTTGCTTGGCTCACCACCCTTACTTTCTACGGATTTCTCTTTCTCTTTCAAAGATGGTGGAGTTACTTCTTTCCCACTTCTAGTCATGATCGCATTCAAATCCTTAGGGTTCTTGTCAGTATTGCTTGGCAATCCTCCGGGAGGTCTAGTTGAGACTTGCTCGGCTAATTGTCCTATTTGGTGAGTGAGATTTTGGACTATGGCTTCTTGGTTGGTCACCTTAGCATCAGTCTTCTGACAATATTGGCTAAAGTTAGTGGCTAAATCAGCCATTGATTTTGAAAGTTGTCCCGTATTGTCGGTAACGACATTACTCGGTTTTTCTATCGCGACTTCCCAACCAAAAGTTTTAGTTTCTTTGTGGTACATAAGTGGCGGGCGGTTTAGGCCTTTCTCCTGCATTAATGTCGCTATATCGGAATCCAGGATGGTTATGATTAGGCTTGTACCCTCCCCCGATATAATTGGCTTATTCCGTACCAGCATTCTCACTTTGAGGTGTCACCTCAATTCCAGTCCCTTTCTCTACTCTTGCCATCCTCTCTTGCATTCCATCTACCTTACTGTTGATTACAGACAGTTGTTCTAAGATTTTGGTAGATGCACTATCATCAAATATGTCAGCGGCCATCTTTACAGTAGCTATGTCATTGCCTCCCCATTGACTATTCATTGCTATTTGCTCCATCTTTCCTTGTGCCTCCTCAGGAGATAAAAGAACAAACGCTCCATTGCTGGAGGCGTCTACTCTAATTTTCTCAGTTTCTCTCAATCCATGGTAAAAAGTTTGCATTAAAAGCCAAAGAGAGATATCATGATGAGGACACTTCCTCATAGCTTCCTTAAAACGTTCCCAAGCTTGATCAAAACTCTCCCCAGGTTGTTGCTTAAATCCTAAGATGTCTTGGCGTAACTTAAAAGTTTTTCCTAAAGGAAAATACTTATTCATGAATTTTTGCAACAATTGTTCCCAAGTAGTGATAGATCCAGCCTCTAGAGAGAGAAGCCATTGCTTAGCTTTATCTTTCAAAGTGAAAGGGAAAAGCTTAAGACGAATGTTCCCCTCCGGGATTAGTTCTGGCTTCACAGTGCTAACGATTTCCAAGAAATTTGTCACGTGAACACCGGGATCCTCGTTTTGGACTCCATGAAAAGTGGAATAGTTGGTCACCATTTGGATTACATTAGGCCTAGGGTGATAGACTTCCGCATGCATCTTGCGGTGCTACGATAGCGGGGATGAATTGCTCGATAGTGGGCGTTGCATAACTTTGCAAAGTGCGCCTCGCTCCTTGAACTAGGGCTTGGTTTCCATTATTAGCATTAAGATTGTTCGCATTATTAGCATTATTGATAACGGGATTAAGAACGAGGATTAGGTACCTGGTTTGGATTGACGGGAATGTCTTCCATTTTGTTTCGATTCGAGAATGCTCGGAATGATCGGTTGTATGTCCTTCTTCCGATTCGTGCTCGCTTTCCTCAAGATTTGGATCCTCTTCTCCTTGCTTAGCCGAGTTCTCTAGCTAACTTCTGTTTCGCCTTGCAAATTTCTCTATTTCGGGATTATAAGGCTCAAGTGGTTCCTTCGATTTCCGAGTAGCGTACTATAAAATAAAAAAAAACAATAAAACAATTAAAAACTCTAAAGGCTAGGCCTTTAATTAGACTAAATAATAAAAACGAAATTAATACGGACTCTATTCACAATATTTACGAATATACTTTTAATAAAATAAGCTATATTTGATTTAATGACACGAGTCCCCGGCAACGGCGCCAAAAACTTGATGTCGGTCAAGTTATAAAAATAACTCGATACCTAAATAACATACTAGCAAGAGAACTAGGTTCAATCGTAGTATAGTTAGATAGAGTCGAGGTCGATCCCACGAGAGACTCGGCTTAAACGAAATATGACTTATTTAAACTAAAAAGCAAATAAAAGGCGGTCTACGACCAACAAATAACGAGAAATAAAATTGACACAATAGAAACACAAAAGCCAACAAAGGACACAACGACACTAAGACACTTGTTTTTATAAGTTTTATAAATAATTGACAAACGGTATTGATAACGCTAGTAGTAATTACTCCCCCATGCTATATAGATTGACGACGAGACAAAACAAGACATTTAAGATTAATTATTCTGACTACGGGAGTCATCCCCTAAAATAGATCTAGCTCCGGTTAGGCCATCTAGATCATCGTGTCTCCATTACGTGACTTCACATTTTTAGTCTCCATCTCATATAACTTCTGACACAATTACGAAACTAGGGATGCCGGTATAAACCGTAACCTCATCTAAGCAACATTCCTATGATTAGGCGTACTTCTTAAACACCGATTCAATCTCTGTCCTAAATAACAATCACTTTTTAGGTCTCATGTTAAATTACGATGACAAATAATTAAGTTGATCAAGTTTAATTACTCGTTTGAATTACAAAGCGAGAGAACGACGTAGTCAAAGCCGTTCACGGACAAATCAAGAACATCACAAATCTTGCTACCAACGAGACATAGGCTCGCGCCAACAAGATCGGATCGAACCGGATTTGCTCGTGAAACGTCTTTTACGTCTCAGATCTACATAAACATGGGTTCGATAATTAACTACATCACGAAATCAATACACAAAAAGGACTACTCCATAACGAAATAAATTAGATCTACGAATAAAGATTGCATAATTGAGTAGACATTACCCTCGAAGACGAGCGTGATTCCCACTCCTCGATACGATCTCTAACCGGAGATTCTAACGACTCCGTAATGAAAGAACATAAAATAAAATAAAGAAAACAACGAACTATATTGAAAATATTGTATTTCTATGGTGTACATATGGCGTGTAGTATGCCTCTTTATTTATAGGTGTTCAAGCTAAATAAGAGATATACTTCAAAATGTCAAACAAATAAGAGATAACTCCCGGCCGATCGCAAAATAATAAGGTGCGCCCCCCCCTAAATGGCGTGTGGAAGTTGGCGCCACCTTTTGATTGGTTGCCGGCTTTTGTCATGCTTATCCGATCTTCATCTTCAATGCATCTTGATTTTCTTGGATTTATCTTGTGATTAAATTCTCCTTTGTGTATTTATCCTCCATAATTATCCAAATTCGCAAAATAATATTTATCCCAAATAAATCATATAATAAAAAATGGATAAATACAATAAAAACGGATAAATACCAAATTACATCTTATAAATAGATAAATACCAAGTTATATGGATAAATACCAATTTATATTTTATTAATCACATAACATTAAATAATAACTATAAACGTGTGATTTATCATAAAATATATATTATTCGTCCCGATTTAAGGTCTACGTTGATCACTTTTACGGGTATAATTTGACCGTCATCAGTTACGTGAGTTAGGGATCTATGTGGATTGTATGAAAGTGAGCTAGTTTTGATTGTTTTGTTCGGGACGAACAAAAAGCTAAGTGTGGGGGAGTTGTTTAGGGTATATTTTACCGTATCTTCGGGCTTAATCCCTAAACAATTTACCTTATTTTTAAGGGAAATAAATGAGAAAAGCGTGTTTTAACCGTTAAATTCCTATAATGGTTATTGAGGGGTTATAATTTAATTATGAGGAAATATTGAGTTTAAATGTTATTTTGTTACACATTTTATTATTATTATTATTCGATGACTTGGTGTAACAACAATTTTGCATAAAATTAAAAGATATGCTTGGGGATGTTATTAATGGAGAAGATTAATCTCATTCAATCAAGTGATTTCAAAATAAAGAAGAAAATCGGAGCATTGAAGAGAGGATAAATCAGATCAGATCGAAAGAGTGAAGTGGGGGACACGGTATACGAAGCAACGGTGTGAAAACGCGTAAAAGGGTAGGCTCGGTCGACCGAGCCATGCTATTCGGTCGACCGAGTGTCTTAATTCGGTTGACCGAGCCCCGAAGCTGCAAAATCGACGCGTTTTTCTAGATCCTTCCTTATGACGGCGAAACTCCTATATAAGCAGCACCATTCGAGCGAGTAAAAGAACACACGAAAAATAGAGAGAGCGACCGCACTAAATACAAATAAAAATATGAGTTTCTTTCTTTCAATCTTGCTTGGGAGTTCAAAGATGATTGAAGGCTAAGCACATCGCGGTGGGACAACGGATGAAACCGATCAACATCAACACCAACTAGAGGATTTTTAGCTATATCTTAGTGAGTTAAATTTATGATTTTTCATCAATTGGATATTGTTATAATTGTTTATGTTTTATTTGAATCGAGAGATCGATGCAACTATCTTTTTGATTGAATTTATATGAGAATATTGTTCAAGCTTTGATCTTTTCAATTGATGCAATTAATTGTGATTCAAGAGATTTAATCGTGATTAATTGAGTAGAGTATTGGAGACAATCTCATGATCTTGTTTTGCATGCCGTTTAGTTTTGCTTGAGAAAGAAAACGAAACCCTAGAATTTGTTTAAAGGAATTTAATCGAATTCGCGATAGATCATTACTAAAAATCGTATCTTTAACTTGCCATCTAGTTGGGGTTGGGTTGGTTGATTGGTGGATTCCCGTTGCCTTGCCGTTTCCTTTTAATTATTTGATAAACCGATTCGTTCGTATCAACTTTTGTTGCTAAGTTTAGTTATTTTAAAAACCCTAGTTTTTATTCTATTTTCTGCTATTTTCTGTTTCAAGTCATAGTTTCTAGATTATAATTAATATATACCTTAGTTTTAGATAATAATTTGTGACATAATTGATAGAATAATTGCCCTTAATCCGATAAACATTCGATTCCCTTAGGACGACTCGGTAACACCCTATACTACGAACCTTATACTTGGGGTGTTTCGGTTTATAAATTGTAAAACTAGTTTTTACCGAACAGTTGTAGTTTAAATTGTTCGCAACCCGTATTTTCCCTGGCTTTAGATTCATTCTTCTGTCCAGTTTTACATTCGTGTTATCTTTACTTTCGGTCTCGTTTAGTTTTATTTCTTTGTTTAGGTTAGTTTTCGTGACATAGTTAGTTAAACAAAGACTAGGATTACCAATCGTTAGTTCCCCGTAAGATCGACCCGGTATCAACCTCTTTACTACGATCCTTGCACTTGAGGTAAGCCGGATTTATAAATATTATTACTTGTTTATTTTGCATTAGATAAATCTGTGAACAAATATACATTTTACTTGTCTCGGTTTTTTAAAAGTGTGATCCTTATCTTTAGATAAGTGTGATCTATGTCTCTTTTCTTGTTAGTGGATATAATGTGTCTCACTTTTTCTATAGTTGTGACAAAAATATCATGAATTCAGTCACAGTTTAAAAATGAGATTAATTGATATAATTTATCTCACTTTTTCAATAACCGTGACAAAAATATCAGACCAATTTAGTCACAGATTAAAAGTGTGATTGATCGGTATAATTTATCTCGTTTTTGAATAACTATGACAAAAATATCATATCAATTCTGTCATTGTTTGTGAGATTGATTGATATAATTTACCTCGCTTTTTAGAAACTGTGACAGAAATATCATGTCAATTCAATCACAGTTTAAAAATGAGATTGATTGAAATAATTTATCTCAGTTTTCCAATAACTGTGACAGAAAAATCATATCAATTAAGTCACACTTTAAAAATGAGATTGATTAATATAACTTATCTCAGTTTTTCAATGAGTGTGATAGAAAGTTATAAGTGTGATATATATTTTTTCGTTGTCTCGGTTTTATTGAAACTGCAATTGTTATATTATCTTAAGTGTGACCTATATCCTATTTTGTAGTAGTGTCAGTTCGATACCTCAATACGAATTGAAGCATCTCTAACAGGAGGAAAAGGCGTATCCGTCCGTTTTTGATCTATCGGTTTTTCTAAAGAATGAAAGAAGTGTTTTTGCTTTTTTACGGGCTTGATGTTCCATTATAATTTCTACCCACTGAAATAAAAATAAAATATGGGTATTTGTTTATAAGGACTGGTTTCAGTACTTAATTAGGCACTTAGGACACACCTAAAAGATATTTGGTTATAAAGACACATTTTCTATAACATTCCTAAATTACCCCTTTCTTCTATTTTTTTCTCAACACCGCTTCTAGTGGTCCATGCCGGCGTTGATTCTGTGACAGTGGGTGATTTCCCCAAATCGATTGTGATTCTGCGAATCTCGTTCTTCTTCTGTTGTTTCCATGTGAGCATCATCCATTTGTAGTGAAGGGAGTGCACAGACGGAGAACGTACGGTGAGAAAAGGATGGCGGGGAGATGGTCAGCTAGGAGAATTCGTCGCCGACGTCGAGGGACATGTTTTGTGCTTCCTTAAGCCCTCTTCCCCTGTTTTGCAATCTCTGGTATCATCTGCAACTAATGTATGATCTTGCAGTATCTATTAATTCAAATCTTTCATATATTTTCTTAATTGGGTTTTCATCTGTATGTCAGGGGGTGGTTTGGATATTTGAACCAGAAAAGATTAAGTTTGGGTTTATGGATTGTGATCAAAGGGAAATGAAACGGAAGAATGAGATCTTGGAAGTCTTTCCTGCCCACTGCAAGGGAGATTCCTGAGATTAGTATTTTCAAGTCTGAAAAAAGAGGAAGGTAATATCCTAATTCACTAGTTCAAAATTCAATTTCTGCACAAGCTTTAGGAAAAAATAAATAGTGATTCTGATGGCGTTAGCTTGTCGGTTTTAGCATATTTCATCAATCTTTCTTGTGATCCTAATGCTTGGCGCACAAACATGTACACTTGGTTGAGCATAGACTTAAGTATACTACCTGATGGATTTGTAGCTCAAGCACTTGCTTTTCTGTGCTGTATTATGATATCATGACTGGTCACTGCTGAACTTGGAGGAGTCTGTTGTGTTCAATATCTACATTTTCGTCCATTTCGGCACCATCCAGTAAGTAGTAATTATCATAGGTTAGTTTCAGTCATGTTTTTGTAAAAAGAAAATTTCTGTTGCAAGATATGTATACTCTTAGATGTGTGACATCCATGCAATATGACAAAGAAGGATATGTCTTCATGTATCCTTGTCAGCATTATCTAACAGGTAGTTGTAGTTTCAATTGAAACTCATACATTTTGATCACGGTATGCGGCATCAACCTTTTCCTGGCATTCAACATAGCTTGGAAAGTCCTTTCCCACAAGGAAGTAATCCGCCCGTCCATATCCTTCATTTCCTTCCAACGAACCGATCATCTCGTTGTAGTTATAGGGTCCAAATGCACCAAATCTCACAAATTTCTTCACTTCCTCAAAACAAGGGTCGGGCTTAAACTACAAAATTGTACCCGTAAATTTAGAAATCAGGTCAAACGATTTTGCCCATTTTAGTAAATACTTCTAGTGAATCTATTTGATTGCAGAAACATGTTAATCTGTTTTCAAAGGAAAATACATTGGGTATGTTATAAGAATAAAGATGAAGTAATTCATGTCTAAAAGACCAAACTCACCTTGCCAGCCGCTCTTTCTCGGCGGAGACCAGCGATTTCGTGAGCCCTGGCACCGAAGAGAAAGAAATTCTCTTCTCCTACCTCTTCCCTAATTTCAACATTGACACCATCCAATTTTATTCTTGACTGAAAAAGGGTGATATCATGATTTGGATTCATTCGTTATTGAATAAGTGTAGGAATACACTTGATTTCACATTCTCTCTCATAATGTAGTTCTTCAATCAAGTTTTTAGATTTTAATGTGAATATTCTTCACATTTATCATTTTTGTTTGTCCTTCCTCACATTGACAATGCAGTGACATCAATGTCACTGCTTTGGTACACAAATTTGATAGCTTTGTTAAATAATTGTAATGTCAGTGAATTCGTGTAATGTCATTTTCGATGTTGTGTCATTTTTTGTTTTATGTCATTTTTGTTGTAATGTTGATGGCATTCTTATTCAATGGCTGTGTAAGGTAAAGAGATTGGATGATGCTGTAGAGTTTTGTGCTGAAATGATAGAGGTTGGTCACTCTCCGAATACCGTAACGTTTACCGGCATGGTGGATGGGTTCTGTTGAGAGAAGGGATTGGATAGAAGGGCAAAGTATGATTGATTCATTGAGACAGAAGGGGTTCTACATTGCTGAAAAAATAGCAAGGAATATTTGGAAAAGAGAAAGGCCCGTTGTTACTGTGGGCAGATTCTTGTGATGCTTTTTTGAGTTCTTATGATCATAGTACTATGGATAATCGCCTGTTGTTGCAGAAAAAATTGAGTCTATTTGAGCATGTAAATGTGTGAGGAAGATTGTTTTTTTTACCGTGGAAAGTTAATACACTTTGCTTATATTTATATGTTATTATTGTGATGATGCATATGTTGAACTCTGTTGTATTTTTTGTCAGCTATGGTTGCATTGTTGCTTCATTAGAGAATTGATTCAATGACATTAATGTCACTGCATATAAAATTTGATACACAAATTTGGTAATTTTGTAAAATAAGTGTAGTGTCATTTACATTAGGGGTAATCGAGCCGAGTCGAGTTGATACTCCTTAGAGCTTGAGCTCAACTAAAAAAGTGAGCATCGCGGTGTCTCTGCATCGGGGGTGGTCAGTGCATCACGGTGTCTCTGCATCGTGGTGTCTCTGCAATGCGGTGTCACTTCATCACGGTGTCTCTTAATCGTGATGTCTATGCATCGTCAAATGTTATAACATCACGATGTCTTTGCATCGTGGTGTATCTGCATCGTCAAATGTTATAACATCGCGGTGTCTCTGCATCGTCAAATGTTATAACATCGTAATGTCTCTGCATCGCGGTGTCACTTCATCCGGGGTGGTCAATGCATCGTGGTGTAACTTCATCGAGGGTGGTTTCTGCATCGCGGTGTCTCTGCATCATGGTGTCACTTCATCGCGGTGTCTCTGCATCGTGGTGTCTCTGCAATACGGTATCACTTCATCGCGGTGTCTCTTCAACGCGATGTCTATGCATCGCGGTGTCTCTGCATCGTGGTGTCACTTCATCGTGGTGTCACTTCATCACGGTGTATCTTCAACGCGATGTCTCTGCATCGCGGTATCACTTCATCGCGGTGTCTCTGCATTGCGGTGTCTCTGCATCACGGTGTCAATGCATCAGGGGTGGTCTCTGCATCGCGGTTGTCAATGCATCACGGTGGTCACTGCATCACGGTGTCTCTGCATCGGGGTTGTCTGTGCATCGAGGTATCTCTGCATCGAGGTGTCTCTGCATCTCCGTGTCACTGCATCACGGTGTCACTTCATCGCGGTGTCTCTGCATCGTGATGTCACTTCATCGTGTTGTCTCTGCATCGCGGTGTCACTTCATCACGGTGTCTCTGCATCGCGGTGTCACTGCATAAATTGTTGATGTCACACATATATGATTGCCATTGTCACTGCATAAAATGTTGATAAAGTTTGGGCTCGATGAAGCCATAAAAAGGCAAGATCGAACTCGACTCACTAAGCACTCGATATAGCTCGACTCGGCTCGTATGGTCGATTATTTTCTTAGAATTCATTTAACTTTTAATAAAATATAACAAGGTCGAGCTCGACTTGTTAATAGTGGTCAATGCATTGTGGTGTCATTGCATCGCGGTTGTTAGTGCATCACGATGTCACTTAATCGCGGTGTCTCTGCATCGTGGGTGGTCACTGCATCGCGTTGTCTCTGCATCGGAGGTGGCCACTGCATTGAGGTGGTCAATGGATCTGGGGTGCTCAATGTATCGCGGTGTCACTTCATCGAGGCGTCTCTGCATCGCGGCGTCTCTGCATCGTCGGTTATCTCTCCGGCGCAACCACCGGCGCCGCCAAAGGTTTTGTTGATGCTGTCAAGGCTTCTAAACATGGTGATACCCTGAAGCTTAAATTGAATCGGGTCGGACGAGGATTGGGAATAGGGCTCGGATTCACTTGTATTTTACTCCATTAATCTGTCTAATCTTCAGATATAGCTTAGTATTGAATATTGATCCACGAAATGAGGACCACGTTGCAGAATTTTAATGACTGGTGTAGTTTCATTTTTTTTGTTTCTTCATCGCGGTGTCACTTAATCATAGTGTCTCTGCATTGCAGTGTCACTTCATCGCGGTGTCTCTGCAAAGTTGTGTCACTTCATCGCGGTGTCTCTGCAATGCGGTGTCACTTCATCTCGGTGTCTCTGCATCGTGGTGTCTCTTAATCGAGATGTCTCTGCATCGTCAAATGTTATAACATTGCGATGTCTCTGCATCGTCAAATGTTATAACATCGCGGTGTCTCTGTATCGTCAAATGTTATAACATCGCGGTGTCTCTACATCGGGGGTGGTCAGTGCATCGCGGTGTCTCTGCATCGGGGTTGATCACTCCATCGAGGTGTCTCTGCATCGGGGGTGGTCACTGCATCGGGGGTGGTTACTGCATCATGGTGTCTCTGCATCGGAGGTGGCCATTGCATCGAGGTGGTCAATACATCGCGGTGTCACTTCATCGAGGTGTCTCTGCATCGTGGTGTCTCTGCATCAGGGGTGGTCACTGCATCGCGGTGTCTCTACATCCGGGATGGTCACTGCATTGCGGTGTCTCTGCATCGCGGTGTCTCTGCATTGGGGGTGGTCACTGCATCGCGGTTGTCAATGCATCGAGGTGTCACTTCATCAAGGTATCTCTGCATCGCGGTGTCACTTCATCGACGTGTCTCTTCATCTCGGTGTCACTTCATCGCGGTGTCTCTGCAATACGGTGTCATTTCATCGCGGTGGTCAATGCATCACGATGTCTCTGTATCGCGGTGTCACTTCATCATGATGTCTCTACATCGAGGTGGTTAATGCATCGCGGCATCTCTGCATCGCAGAGTTTCTGCATTGTGGTGTCTCTGCATCGGAGGTGGTCACTGCATTGCGGTGTCTCTGCGTCAGGGGTGGTCACTGCATCGCGGTGTCTCTACATCGGGGTGGGCACTGCATCGGGGGTGGTCACTACATCGCGGTGTCTCTGCATCGGGAATGACCACTACATCGCGGTGGTCAATGGATCTGGGGTGGTCAATGCATCGCGGTGTGACTTCTTCGCAGCGTCTCTGCATCGCGCTGTCTCTGCATCGGGGGTGTCACTGCATCATGGTGTCTCTGCATCTGTGGTGTCACTGCATCACGGTGGTGAATGCATCGGGGTGGTCAATACGTCGCGGTGGTCAATGCATCGGGGTAGTCAATGCCTCGCACTGGTCAATGCGTCGCGGTGGTCATTGCGTCTTGGTGGTCAATACGTTGCGGTGGTCAGTGCGTCGTGGTAGTCAATGCGTCTCGATAGTCAATGCATCGGGGTGGTCAATGCGTCGCGGTGGTTATTGCATCGGGTGGTCAATAAATTGCGGTAGTCATTGTATCGCGGTGGTTATCAGAAAGAAAAAAAACAAAAAAAAACAAAAAAAAACAGAAAAACAAAAAAAAAAAAAAAAAAAAAGGTTTTAGCATCCAAAAAAAAAAAAAAACAATAAAAAAAATTAAAAAAATATTTATTTTCAGCATCCAGAAATTAAAAAAAAAATAAAAACAAAAAAAGTCAATACAACTTGCTGCGCTTCTTTTATACTGCCGAGTTTCGGCGCCTGCTTTTGTATTATATGTTAATTGAGGGTAGATTAGTCCGTATGTTAATTTTGTGTCCTTATAATCAAATAAGATTTAAGTGTGTCATATTTGTCTAATTAAGTCTATTATGTGTCTTTTTGGACAATTGCCCCAATAAAATAAGATGCACAAGATTATTGAAGCTAACTCAAGCTATACCTTCTTCAATTGGATATTTGATTTTATATTAAAATGAAACACTTTTGGAGTTAGTATTGCAAGAGATTATATGAATTACAATATTTTCAAGTGTTCGGTCGTATTCCTTTAAATATAAACAATTAATGATCCTAATTCGTACATCCCCGTTTAATCTTAACAACTACTACTAAATGTCAATGTCATACCAAAGTCATTATTTATTAACCGCTATTTTATCAATATAAATTTTATATAGGGAATATCTTTTCATACAAATTTTTATCTTACCACACAGATTTTTTTTTCCAATTTCGCCCTTATTTTTTTTATTTTACGAGCGTTCATTCTGACCAAAGTTTGGTCAGAATATGACACATTATCCATACTGAAATATGGTCAGAATATACGTGTTGAGAGTTCACACTGGTTGATTCTGACCATATCTTAGGTAGAATGTTTGAAGTTTTCCAAACTCATACATAGTCGAAGCATCATTCGACCAATATTGAGTCCGAATACTCTACACATTCATACTAGAATTGGGTCGGATAACAACAACAATATAAGAGCACCACTATTGATTCGATCGAATTTCGGACGAATATTAAAAGTTTTTTGTACTCAATTTTAGTCAGAATGTCTTTCTGACCGGTATTGAGTATGAAAAACATTCAATATTCTGACTAGAATAAAATCTGTATAATGATCGTATTCTGACTAAAATTTGGTCAGAATGGCTGCTGTGTGAATTGACCATAAATTGGCAAGAATAGTATATATTTTCCGGTCTCATTTACGGTCAGAATGACAGGCGTGTGGAAAATCCAAACGAAGCACACTCTCGGCTCTTGGTAAGTGTAAAACAACATTTGTGTGAAAAGATAGTCCCTTTAGAGCATCTCCAACCCTCTCCCAAACCCTCCCCCAAATCACCTAAAAGGGGTAAAATCATACTCCGACCCTCCCCCAAATCTCCCCCCATTTTGGGGTAATCCCAACTCTTTCCCCAAATTTGGGGCCAAAATTTTCTCCCGCAAATCTCCACTCAATGCTTTTTCTTTTTTTTTTTTTCTCTTTTTTTCCCTTCTCTTCACTTTTATAATCGCCACAAACCTTTTTTTTAGTTTAATTTTTTTTTGACACTTAGTTTAATTTAATTATCAAATAAAAATATGTGTAAAAAATTTAAAACTTATGTTATATGTTGTAATTTGATACGATAAATACGATAAAATTCAATGATAAAAATTTGACACATTATATTTAATACGATAAAAATCATACATTTAATTGACATTAGAAATACAAGCACACTGGATAAAATCATACATTTATTTAATACGATAAATACGATAAAAATCATACATTTATTTGACATTAGAAATACAAGCACACTGGATTATACTAATAAAGCATACGATAAACTCACAAACAAGGCATAATAATAATAATAATAATAATAATAATAATAATAATAATAATAATAATAATAATCATCTAGACCTGTTCCGGTTGGTTCAATATTCTGAATAAAGTTACCGAACACATCTGAATTTGGATAGTTGAAAGATTGATTGGATTGTTTTGAAGCGATTTTTTGGGAAATCCTTATTTGTTCACTTTGAACATAGGCTCGTGCAACTGGATTAGTAATGGTGTTCAAATCTGTAGTCATTACTTTAATATCATTGTGGCGTTCCATTTCGGTAATATTTTTAAATGTTTGCATTTTAATCGCCTTGTGAACGAATAAGTTTTTTTTTTTACATGTGTAGTTCGTTTTCCACAAAAATAATTTTAATATATTTTATTTTTTATAAAAGAAATTTATTACTCACTTAAAAGAAAATATGACAAAGTTTGTTAAAAATTTATTGGTATTTGATGAAATAAATTTATTTGGAATAGTTTGTTAAAAAAATAGATTAATATGGAATATTCTTATAATATTCTTTTTGGGGTAAGATTTGGGGTGAGATGGTTGGAGATGATGTAAGATATTTGGGGTAAAATTTAGTGATTTGGGGTAAAATTTGGGGAAATGCCTTGGAGATGCTGTTATATATACCCAATATAAAAACATATTTAACAAAAAAACAACAAACAAGACCCCGTGTACACATATGTATAAATATATGTCAAGTTTTACGTAAATATTCGTGTCGTGTTCATTTTCATACATTTTATATGAAAATGAACACGACACGTACGGCTATTAAGTCCTAACTTCACATGTATATACATATGTATAGAAAAAATAGATAATATATATACATATGTGTGTGTGTGTATATATATATTAATATATATAGACACATACACACACATAAGATTAAATACATATATATCTATTTTTCTATACATATTATATTATATTTTCATTCGATTAACTGTCAATTGACCCGATTAGGTCAATTTACCCGCTCCACGACCCATTTCCTTCACTATCAGCTTTCCAAAAAAAAAACAACGATCCCACCCCTCGAATCTCTCCCCTCGCCTTATTGCCACGATCTGCTTCCAAAATAACCCCCACGTTCTACACTCTACAACTCCCCACGACGACACAATCCCTAACCTCCACTCTCTTGCTTCTTATAATCTCATCAGGGATCATTCTTACTTCCATGTCCAAATAAAGTGAGAGAAAAATCTGATTTTTCAGATCTCCAATCCACGAAAGCTTTTCCCGATTCGAACGGGAACGGACCGAGTTCCCACCCCGGGAGTTCACAACGGATGGAGAATCAACCGGTTGCGGCAAAGCAACAACGATCATTATCTGAGGAAGGATCTGATCAATTCACTCAAGGACTGTCTCACGAAAGAGAAGGTACTCCCGTTCAGGAGTGTAAAAGAGGCGGAAGCACTAACAACCTTTCGGTTCAAATCGTTCGGATTTTTTTTTAAATAATATCGTTCCGAATTCAAAAGTATCAATTTGATCTACGACAGATTATTGATCTGTACAAGATTTTGTGCTGGCGAATTATGGCTGAGTTTGCTTTTATTTTTATCCTGAGAAACCATGTTTTTAATTTATTATTTCGGTATGACGATGCTGGGTTTCGTCATTTGATAATATCGGGCTGTTCTTCTATGTGATAATGATAAGAACCCTAAAATCTTCAAAGAAGAGGTGTGTGTTTGTTGTATATTTTGGACTGAGCTTGAGAGTCTCTCTCAAGTTGCCTACGTATCCCGTTGATTATTCGGAATCCCCCCTTCGTAGTTCATCTTAACTAGTATTTATAGGGGCTATTTGTGCCTTAACCCTAATTATGGGTCGGCTGAGGTTATTGTCACATTTGCCTTTACTGGGCCTTGCTTCTTCTCCAAGTTAAACTAGCCGCGAGATAATGGGCTTTTTACACCGCATCGCTTTATAGCTTCGTGTTGCCGATATTCGACTCGAGAATTCGAGCTTGTACGCTCGCGGACATTACTCATGTCGATGTGGATCGTCGATGTCGTATGGGATTGCCGCCTAGGCTTCCCGACCATGTCGATGTCGTAAGTTATCGAGTCGATCCTTTAGCCACCACTCGCTCTAATCTAAGAGTCTCATCTCGTGATGCCACGTGGAGGTGTTCGATACGGTATCGTCATAAGCCCCCGCATCAATCCGAGCTCTTGAGGTCGGGTCGACCGCCAAACGTGTACCTCGGCTATTGTCAACCCTTGGCCTTATAATGTGCGGTTAAGTTGATGCCGACTTCGATGTCGTATCGTTTTTGTCCCTTTAAGACTTATAATCGTTAACCGTCGACATTGAAAGCGGTCGACACGCGATCCTCAAATAAGGAGTCGATACGAGTTTTAGATTGAGCTCGTGGAGCTCGAATATTGAGGTTCGATGTCGAACCTTTGATGATTAGCGAACCGCGCCGCTTTATCGCCTTCCCGCATTTTATTTTTGCCGAGCCGCGCCGACCGTATCGACTTCCCGGACTTTGTTGAGCGAGCCGCGCCGACCGTATCGACTTCCCGCATATATTTTTTGCCGAGCCGCGTCGATCGTATCGACTTCCCGGACTTTGTTGAGCGAGCCGCGCCGACCGTATCGACTTCCCGCATATATTTTTTGCCGAGCCGCGCCGATCGTATCGACTTCCCGGACTTTGTTGAGCGAGCCGCGCCGACCGTATCGACTTCCCGCATATATTTTTTGCCGAGTCGCGCCGATCGTATCGACTTCCCGGACTTTGTTGAGCGTGTGAATCCGACTTTCGATCAAGTCGTTAGGTCCGATTTCATAGACTATTTGAGTTCGTCTTTTGTAAACTTTGTTAATTCGATCCGCAAGTCACTTGTGAGTGATCATAATAAATAATATAGTTAAAACATTTATCTAATAGTAAAGATTCCACAGCAGTATCAAAGTTGAATAAAACATTAGAGGGCACAGGATTTGCCCTGAAAATAAAATTTCCTCGAGCTAGAGGCTTTTCATTTGAGTCGATCGACCCCCCCCCGGAAGTCATGGGATCGTATTCACAGGGCGGTTATCTAGGTAATCCGCCGTCTCTGGGGAACGGTCTCTCTTCGCGGTAATCATCCCGTCGCTCTCTATTGCCACTATTGTAGCGTTTAAATCCATGCCTTCCCCTCGGCTCGACTCGCCGTGATCGATCTACGACCTCGTCAAGCTTCCCTTCCATCACAAACTCGTATCTATGTCTCGTATCGATCTCGGCAATATTCCGATTCGTGCCCAATATCTTGGTGGTACTTGCGTACTTGTTGGGGTTTCTACTCTCCCCGGGTCCCCTCATTGGTGGGGGATTTCGGCCAATCCCTTCCTTTGCATGATTGTTAAGACCCGTTCACGAGGCCCGTTTAATGGGATGAAGTCCTTCTCCCGTGGGGTCTCTTCTCCCCGAATCGATCCGAGATGGATCCCGTAACCCGATCCCAACTCGACTTTCTTTTCTTATCCGAACCGTCTTCGTGCTTGTTCCTCTTGTTCTCGCCCTTTTCCATCTCTCTCTTGATCCTATTGGCTTCTTCCCCCGGCGGTGCTTGTAGGCGACATCTAAACACTCCTCCATCGTATGAGGGAGCTTGCGTTAAGTTTGGCATGTAGCCGCCCTTCTCGCGTACGCGACGACGACACGAAGGATGCAACCAAGCAACCGATCGTCCGTGTCGCGTACTTGTACGGACTCTTCATTGAAGCGTCTTATAAATTGTAGCACCGTCTCATCCGGCTTCGCTTCAAAGTCAAAAGATGAGTCCGGTTTCTTTGAAATGGTCGAGCAAACGATAAAAGCATGAACGAACTTCCTAGTCAAGGTCCCAAAATCGGAGATCGACCGGGAGGGATTTTCTTTCGAACCACTCCCTAGCTCTTCCCGTTAGAAGTGCGGGGAAAGCCTTGCACTTCATTTCGTCCGAAGCATTGTACAAGTTCATATGCGAGATGTATTGGTGCATATGATCGTAAGGATCCTTGGACCCGTCATAGGCACTAACCTTAGGAATCTTAAATCCCGCGGGTCGAGGGTAGTTGTCGATATGCGCAGTGAAGGGTGATGCGCGAGATCGACTCGTCCGATCGCTTTCCGAGAATGATATCGAGTTCGCCTTTGGCCGTGTCCCGGTGCGGTACATGTTCGTATGGACACTTGATTCTACCAATTCCGCCCGTTTTGGAGCTTCGGTTGGATATTTGTATCCGGGATTTCGGGGGTTTCTCCCCGAGAGTTTCATCCAAGATCGCTTTAATCGTGGCGTTATCCAGATTTTTCAAGGATTCCACCGTGCTTGATTGGTTGGATCTTGAAGGACAAGATTAGGTTCTTCCTCCGCCGCGGCCGCGTTTCTTTGAACATCCCTTTGGATGGTTGACGTTGTCGCAGCCTTGTCGGGACGCATCCTTGGGATCTGCGGCCCTTTTCCCGCATTCTTGGGTGGTGCCATAATTCTTTTTAGGGTGTTCTTGACGGACTCAATCGATTATCGCAGAAGGCCCTCCTTCAGCGCCAAATGACGATGCTTTGGGTTTCGTCATTTGATAATATCGGGTGTTCTTCTATGTGATAATGATAAGAACCCTAAAATCTTCAAAGAAGAGGTGTGTGTTTGTTGTATATTTTGGACCGAGCTTGAGAGTCTCTCTCAAGTTGCCTACGTATCCCGTTGATTATTCAGGGAATCCGGCCCCTTCGTAGTTCATCTTAACTAGTATTTATAGGGGCTATTTGTGCCTTAACCCTAATTATGGGTCGGCTGAGGTTATTGTCACATTTGCCCTTACTGGGCCTTGCTTCTTCTCCAAGTTAAACTAGATGCGAGATAATGGGCTTTTACGTACCGCACCGCTTTATAGCTTCGTGTTGCCGATATTCGACTCGAGAATTCGAGCTTGTACGCTTCTGCGGACATTACTCATGTCGATGTGGATCGTCGATGTCAGTATGGGATTGCTGCCTAGGCTTCCTGACCATGTCGATGTCGTAAGTTATCGAGTCGATCCTTTAGCCACCACTCGCTCTAATCTAAGAGTCTCATCTCGTGATGCCACGTGGAGGTGTTCGATACGGTATCGTCACGGTACAAGGAATCCAGTTTTATGTATATTGTTTTGAAATTTACTGTTTTGTTGGTTGCAGTGGAATCGAAGAAGCCGAGTGGTGCGAGAATTGGCGTTGTCTTTTGAGTGATTCTCAGCTCTGTTTCCATCGGCGTTCAACCAAAAAAAAAAACGAATGATTGGGGCTAAATTTGTCGGTAATCCTCTAGATCGTAACCTCTGTAAAAAAAAAATCGTAAAGGTCATAGGCATTTATTTCTCTATAAAACAAAGTTGATAGACATTTATTTTCGGGCCTTTGATTAAATAAGCTTATCTTAAACTTTTTTTTACTTAAATAAGTTTACTACAATTTTTTTGAGTGGTGCTACGGGCACATCCGTTTTAAACAACGGTGTGCCACAACGGTGATCTTCACCGTTGATCCGTGCGGATCTAGATGATCCATCTAGATCCTGCACAGATCAACGGTGAAGATCACCGTTGTGGCACACCGTTGTGTAAAACGGATGTGGCTGTAGCCATCTAGATCCTGCACAGATCAACGGTGAAGATCACCGTTGTGGCACACCGTTGTGTAAAACGGATGTGGCTGTAGCATTGCTGAATTTTTTTTACCTACCTAAGCTTCATCTCATAAAACAATCACTCAACACCCATAATACCCTCCTTCCTCTTCCTTTTCCTTTTTTTTTAATTTTTTTTTATTTATGACATCATTATCCAATTTTTGATAACCTAAATACATTTTTTCCCCCTGCAAAAATTAACGACACCACTAAAAAAAAAAAAAAAAAAAAAAAAAAAAAAAAAACTGGACGACATAATGCTGGAAACAAAACCACCGACAACGCAGAATGAACATTGAAGCATGTTCAAAAAAAACAAAAAAAACTAACCAACAACACACAACTACGGATGTACATGAATACGGTTTATCCGAAAATCGAACCGGTCTAAGGTCATTTGATTTGGTTCGGTTAATACTCGTATATGGTTCAGTTTCGGTTAATAATATACAGATACCGAAAATTCGGTTCGGTTACAATTCATGCTACAAATTATCCGTAATCGATTTAATAACCAAACCGAAACTGCACCAAACCGAACCGTTTATCTCCAACATGTATAATTAGTTTTATAACCAAAATATTAATTTTTTTTATAAAAAATGCTTATAACCGAACCGTTATCCGAACCGTTTATAACCGAATAAAAAACTGAACCATTCACGACCAAATAGATTTGTTAATTTTTTTTCGTTTTCGGTTAACCGAACCGAACCGAACCAAACCATATATTTCGGTTCGGTTTAATTCGGTTTCCTAAAGCAAACGGTTTGGTTTTGGTTTTGGTTTTGGATATTTACTAACCGAATTTTTCGGTTCGGTTTAGGTTACAACCATTAACCATACCGAACCGTGTACATGAGTACACCCATACATATAACATAGCACTTACAAGAAATGGGAAGGGTTTGATGAAGTGGGGGCAGGGAAGTGGTAGTGATATTAACGAGCTGAGCTGAACCGAGTATTAGTTGTTCAAGTTTGTGTTCATTTAGATCACGAGTTGTTCATGCTCGCATTCGAGTTTTGCTTACTACTTGTACTTTTGTCTTCCAATTCGAGCTCGGCTCGTTAATGTATCAATAATCAAGTCTAAATGAATAAGTAACAAAATACAAAACAATATTATTAAACATCATACTATTTAATTGATATAGTTATCAAAATTGCATACTAAAGATATGAATTAAGACTTTGACTTAACGATTAAATGACCAAATAATCATTAAATATTTTTGCGACTTCTGAAGTGTAAGTTCACTTAAAACTTTTTTTTATTGACTTGCAGAACTCTAATGCTACAAAAGTCTTTTTAAAGGCAAGCGGACCCTTTATTTGGCCTTAAAAGAAAATGAAAAGAAAACTTTAATTTCAAAATACAAATATAAAGAGATGAAGGTTTTACATTTGAACATTCAAATTGATGTTCATTTAATTATTTATAATATTTGATGATAATTATAAGTGATTCATATTTGATGTTGGAACATCGATATGTTGTTTATTTGAGTTAATTATGGTATTGAACGCCAGTTTGATGCTAATTATGTTTAATGTAGTGTTTCATAATGACTTTATGTTTTTTAATATCAATATGATGTTTGTTTAAATTAATTATAGTGTTCAACGACAATTGTTATTGATTAACGTCATCATGTTGTTTATTCGGTGCTTTAATGAATTTTAATAATTGAACAATCAATTTGATGTTCATTTAACCTTATAAGAGTGTTTGTTGATGATTACAAGTGAGTGGACCTTATATGTGTTTAAAGTCGCTAATGTGATAAATTAGTTGAAATAGCCCTAAAAAATAGTTGAAATTAATTAACCCCATTGTTAATTTTTCATAAAAAAAAACATTCTAAATTAAAATTATTTTTTACAATATATCACTCCAACAGTCCCAGTTCTATAAATATTTATCGTACTTATTCGCATATAATGTTGTGTAAATTGCCCCAGTTGCTATTTATAAATTTGATTAATTGTCAAAATATTATATATATATATATATATATATATATATATATATATATATATATATATATATATATATATATATATATAATTGTCACACTAACAAGCCATGAAATATAACATTTACATCATATGGCAATATTTGCATTTTTATTATGCAGGAATTATTAATTCTTTAAATTAATTAATTTACATTTTATGGATGATTATTAATTTATTGGTTAATTAATAAATTGCTAATGGACTAATTCTATATATATATATATATATATATATCATACGGATATATTTGCTGGACCTGAATTCTTTTTATTAGCCTACTATTTTAATTCCTCCGTCCAGCCCAACTTTGTAAAACCCACTCAAATTATCCATATATCCACCGTTTTCAAAAAAAAATAATGGAACCCCATCCCCGATTTCTCCCTTTCCGTTCTTCAATTTCCTGGCTATCCGTTCAATCCCAGAATTTCCGGCCTCTAATCTGTTCGCTTTTCTTTGTATATCACTGCCTATCCGTCTAGCCGTTCAATTTCTTCCTGAAAAGTCGGCACCTTTTGTTCATCCATGGCCGAACCTTGTTTATCAGAGATTTGAGGATTGACTTTTCGATTCTCGGATGATTTGGTTCCTCTATCTGATTCAGTTACAACACTCTTCAAGAAACGTGATGGCCAATTCTAAAATCGGTGATTTTGTTCTTATCTCTCATCTTTCTGTTTTGTTAATTTTTGAATTAATTTTATGCAATTAACGCCACTTAATCTTGCAGATAATTATGAGGACGAAAATTATTTGGTCAAAGCCATTATCGGTCGTAAAAGGGCCCGAATCTTCGAAAAATCGTAGTACGTTATTCGAAAGCTCGGACCTTGGATTTTCGAGAGATCAAATCGAAGTTCTTATCCACCCGGTCAAAGCATCATTTTCGTCCGATTCATTATGCCATGAGGATATTCATTGGATTCGAAGAGCCGTTGCTTAAAGATCTATCCTTGACCGTTTCGAGTCCAAATCGAAGCGACTTCTTCTTGCCTAACCCGAGTTCCAAGCCGGGTTGGCTCGGGTATGGTGGCTTGACCCGTCATCGGGGTTTGATGCTCGGTTTACATCAAACTCTGAGTCAAAACAATTTTTGTTAGGTGTAGTGCCCGAAAGACAATTTGTGTAATTGTTTTTAATAATGAATGATGATTTAATTTATCTCACCTTATTACTTGCTTTGTGCTTGTAAAGTAATACACTACCGCAAACCCTAAGTATATCGTATGTAACCACTTAACTCGGTGTATGGATTACACGTGAGGATTGAGTTAGTGGTGATATACTTAAAGCGTTAGTCCGTGGTGAACTTAATCGAGTTTAGGGTCTCTTGATTAAAACACCAATAATGCGCCCGAACACCTTAGGGTGTGATAGTCTTATCCGGACTGTCGGTAGAGAGGTACCTACGTGGGGCATTTATATATGATGGCATTCATATAGGAATGGACCGATTTAATATGAATTTCTCGATACAATTCCGTAATCGAGGAATCTTATTAAATCATTAGATGATCATATATGGATCAACCTTAATCCTGAGGTGATCATAGGGTGCTGCTGGTCTCGGGGTAGTGTTTGATGTGTTAGTTACGGTTCACTTAGATATGTGTTCCAAGCCACTTCTCATTGGCACTATCTCCTGATAAGTGAGTAGTTCTGATTTTCACAGACATGGAATCCATTCCTTCATGCGGGAAGTAGAGAGACAGTCCCCTTATTTGTTAGTCCTAAGAAAGTGATCGATCCCGGGAGTTCGCATTTGACTAATTAGCTACTAGTCAGATATGCATACTAATTGATCATCAGGGGGTTAATGGTAAATAAGGATAAGATATTCTGAGTTGGGTTCACGGAGACTTCCCACTCAGAATGGACAGTCTATGGAGGGTTAATCCGTATGTAGCGATTATATCAATGAACGCTTATTCACTCTATGGGTTGAGTATAAGTATACATCTATAATTGGTAGAGTTCAGTTTCGGGTTTATGGTGGCGCCTCGTGCCGGCTTTGATTTCGGCCCCCTAAGGAAGGCCTTCACCGCTATCAAAATTCAAGGCTTGGTCTCCGAAAGGATAGGATTTTGGGTACTCGCCGAGTCACTGACCGACCCTAAGGCGGCACACTCGGGGTCTACCTAAAAATCTGAGACAGTAGGTCACACTCATAAGGGGTATTTTTGGTAGTACCTTGGTGAAAAAGGAAAGGTGATTGACGATCACAAATGAGATGTTCGATTCTCAATCTGATCTTCAATATTAATCGAAACCTCTTTGACCTACCCTAAGGCGGCACTGAGGCATTAGATTAAATCTTTGGAACGGTAGGATAGACTATAAGTACTTAGTTTATGTTCCTAAAATTTATTAGTAGTGCATGATTTGGATTTATTTTCTGTCAATTTTATTTACAACTATTTATATATCTCTCTAGGGTACTAGACTGCTAATGTATGACTAGTAACGACTTTGTTAAAAAGTGGCAAGTAACTAGAACGTTATACTTATTGATCTTACATGCGATTAATTTTTCGGAAGAGATATTTCTCTTGAGCCTTCAAGACTTAAGTGACGTAAATAAGTATGTCACTGCCGTCACTCGTGTTGAACGAGAGACAACCATAGTTAGTTTGAAAGATGATTGGGACGATAAAATTCTTCTAGTGAATTTTAATTGTGTAGTGTCTACACGAGAAATTTTCTAATAGAAAAATTAGAGAATCATAAATTAAAGTGTCGCTAGTTAGACGGTATTTGGAACCGATAAACTAGTGGGAGCTTTTATCTGTTGTTTTTCTAATTTATTAGAAAATTAGTCCCACTGGGTAACACTTCATTAGACATCCCACAGTTCACGAGTAGTGTCTACTCAAACGAACTGCTAGTTCAAGACTATTTCCTTTTAAGGAAAGTCAAGAATGGGAAAGAATGTCTACAAGTGTTAATCATCTAAACTAAGATTGAGGCTAAACCGAAATATTAATTAAAGAAAGCATAGGATAAGGAAAGTGATTTCGGATCACTAACCAATGAATCCTTAGCGACTTTCTTAACCGAGTAACTTGACTCGGTAGCTTAGTTTTTTGGAAGAACAAGGAAGCTATGCATTAACAATTAATAAAGTAGACAACGGGCAGTAATTTCAGCTAGAATAGTGGGAGTGATATAAGGAAATGAATTTTGGATTCTATCCTTGAACATCACAGAAAAATTTGTTTTTCTGTTTACAGATTGGTTGAAACAAATGGATTCACTTTCAACTCGATATATTGTTACCTCATAGAAAGTGAAAATGACATTTTTAGTACGAATCCGAGACTCGGACTTTTGTTTGATAAAGTCAGAACCACTAAGAAATGCTGAAAAGGTATATGTAACACGTCTTAAACTATTATAGGCGAATGGTTTCCGTATTAAGATAAACGACCCTTCAATATCTATTAATTAGTGCATATATCCTAGAGATAAGACCTGACGACTGGCTAAGGGTGATTCCTATCTCCCAATCTGGGAACACTATCTCAAAGGAACAATGACTAAGTTTCCATTCAATCGGGAGAGGGTAATAGATTTGAAGAGGTAACATAGCTTGTTCATAATGACCTTTGGGGTCTAATGAGATATACAAGCTAGCAGGAGATTTTGAGTGGTGACATTTTGTCTGATAACTACTCGAAACACGGTTTAGTTTATCGAAAGAATACGAGGAGGAGTCTCTGATTTCAGCAGAGAATAGAGTATTCCATGCTCAGAAATAGGCTATCGCATAGTCTTGGGACTGATGCTCGGCCTACCTCCTAGTGGAATGTTTCTCACTGAGGAAGAAACCATAGACTTGCCCTATATAGTTATTGATGTGCTACAATACACTGCTAAACTCGATTAAGATAATTGGTTGCAAAATAACGGTTAACATTATTATGTAAACCGAGAAGTCTACCTAGAAGATGCTAGTGAATTTATGGATAAGGAGTGAATTTGATTCACACCACTTCCGTAAATGTAGGCATTTAGCACTTAATGCTTGAAGGTAGGATTTGGAGATTTTGTGCATACGTTCGCATTGTGATTTGTTCGTGGAATATCTTAATGTGTTGAGTGAAGGTTGGTTATAAGATTCTTGAGATCGAAAGTGACGGTTGAAGCTGTCACAAGCCTTCGATAGAATCTATAAGTAATGACCTTAAACCTTGGAGTACGGTTACCCAAAGGTAGTTACTATCGATTTAATCGGACCACGTCCAACATCGGTTGTTGGTGATTACACCGATAAATACTACTAGATCAGAATATCAATCCACCCAAAACGCAGTGGGAGTATGGTTTAACCGTTGACCCATTATGGTTTGGTGGACTTTACAGTCTGCAGGGGTGATTGATAACCTATGGCTCTTGTGGGCTGTATAGGATTCTGATCATAGAGGTTGGTTTGAAAACCTTAACCCTGTGAATGGAGTTTTGGTACTCATGTTCTGTTCAACCTCTCGTAGAACCACCTGAGTGTCTCAGGCCTAGTGGGAGCAATTGGATCTACGTAGAAAAAGAGTCGAATGAATAGGAAAGTTTAAACTTTCAGTGCAAAGCCGAGTGGTATAGGGGTGATTCCCTGACAAGTAGAGAGTTAACCAGACCTTTAACTCTCTCACCACTCAGTCTTGCTAGATTTTGTTAGAAAGCAGAAAATAGGGGTGATTCCCTGAGACTTTCTTGCCGTAAAACGGAGTCTGGATTCATTCGGAACAAAAGGGTCTTGGTTAGAACAAATGGCAGGTTGACTGCCGGGACTTATGTTCTTTGTGGATGTAAGAAACCCTCTCGGTCATTAAAAGTCGCATGTTTTAAAATATGTGGACTTGACCAGAATATTGATAAGTCTTTTGTAGGCTGGGTATCAATATTGGTAAAATAGTAGTATTAGTGTTCACGAAAGGAAACACTGAAACAGTTGGAAACAGCATGAGTGTGTTATCTGAAGTCGGAAAATGACACGCCTAGATTCTATGGATGAGAGAATTTGGACTATATTCTAAGAATTTGATTCGGTCAAATTCACGAGAATGAGTCATTGGCTATCCCACCTATCTTATTGAATAAGATGATTATGCAAATACGGTTGCAGCATTCATCGAGAGTAGTCCTACCCTTCCTCTCAGGAATGATTCTCCAAATCTTCGGATAAAGAGAAAATGGGATAGAGTCTTTCTTGGATAACGGCAAGTCAGTAGTAGTCGAATCTCGTATTCGAGCATTGAATAGCGGTTTAGTATGTCCTCAAGTATCTTTAGAGAACGAGGAATTATATGCTTGTATATTCAGGTGCAAACTTCAATATGGTTGACTACACTGATTCTGACTTGTAGTCAGATTAAGGATGATCATTAAGTTGATCTCGGGCTCAGTGTTTACTCATAGTGCTTAGAATTTCCTTTTTTTGGTCTGGGAGTAATTCCAAGTCTGATAAGCCGATATCACTTCATCGTGAAAAGAGTGAAGAGATAGCTTAAAAGGATCTTCTCAGTCATAAGAAGTCAAAAGCATATTGAGAGAGAGTACCGCCTGATTGGAAGGACCGGCAACGTTTCAATCCTAAAGATCGTCTCGAGTCGACAACCTAACTAATCAGTGTACCAACTCGAGTGCTTGGAGGGTACGGCATTGATGGATATGTCTCATCTGCTTTTAGAGCAAGTGGGAGAGTGTTGTGAATAAGATGAGAAAGGGTGTGCTCTAAAAACAATCGTTGTTTGTCATTTCGTGCAAGTGGGAGATTGTTAGGTGTAGTGCCGAAAGACAATTTGTGTAATTGTTTTTAATAATGAATGACAGAATTTATCTCACCTTATTACTTGCTTTGTGCTTGTAAAGTAATACACTACTGCAAACCCTAAGTATATCTGTATGTAACCACTTAACTCAGTGTATGAATTATACGTGAGGATTGAGTTAGTGGTGATATACTTAAAGCTCGTTAGTCCGTGGTGAACTTAATCGAGTTTAGGGTCTCTTGATTAAAACACCAATAATGCGCCCGAACACCTTAGGGTGTGATAGTCTTATCCGTTTGTCGGTAGAGGGTACCTACGTGGGGCATTTATATATGATGGCATTCATATAGGATTGGACCGATTTAATGCGAATTTCTCGATACAATTCCATAATCGAGGAATCTTATTAAATCATTAGATGATCATATATGGATCAACCTTAATCCTGAGGTGATCACAGGGTGGTCCGCTTGTCTCGGGGTAGTGTTTGATGTGTTAGTTACGGTTCACTTAGATATGTGTTCCAAGCCACTTCTCATTGGCACTATCTCCCGATGAGTGAGTAGTTCGATTTTCACGGACATGGAATCCATTCCTTCTGCGGGAAGTAAAGAGACAGTCCCCTTATTTGTTAGTCCTAAGAAAGTGATCGATCCCGGGAGTTCGCATTTGACTAATTAGCTACTAGTCAGATATGCATACTAATTGATCATCAGGGAGTTAATGGTAAATAAGGATAAGATATTCTGAGTCGGGTTCACGAAGACTTCCCACTCAGAATGGACAGTCTATGGAGGGTTAATCCGTATGTAGTGATTATATCAATGGACGCTTATTCACTCTATGGGTTGAGTATAATTATACATCTATAATTGGTAGAGTTCAGTTTCGGGTTTATGGTGACATAATCCCGGAATTAATAATTATATTCTGTTTGATGAATAATTAATTATTGGAGCTACTGGTTATAGGTCCATGGTCCCCGATGTGGCTTCTATAATTCGGACTAATAATCTTGTTATTTGGGCCTCAGTGATAATTAATTGGCTGGGCTAATTCATTGATATGCATGGATATTATTTAGTTGGGCTAAATAATATAATACACATAAAAGACATTTTATGTGGGCTTAATAACCCTATAAGTGGCGCCAATTGCAATGTTATTTAATTAGAGAGAAATTAGTTTTCTTGGATAATTATTTAACATATGATTTATCTTTTATTTGTTAAAAGATAATTCATGAAATATTAGATAATAATATGATTTATCCTAATTTGTTTGGGATAATCATTTTGTTTATCTTTTATTTGGAATAAAGGATTTATGTAATAATTATCTCTTAATTATTAAATCCTTGGAGGACAAGGATTACTCTCCTATATAAAGAGAGTTCTCCCAAGCCTTAGAAATTGGCAAATTTCGACTTACCAAATAAAAAGAGAGAAGAAAAATTTGTTTCTTGTCTTGGGTTTCTGGTTGAAGAAAAACTTGGAGTTTTTCTTGGTGTTGCATATCAAGGAGGTTCGTGTATCAAGAAGGGTGTCCACCAACCGCCGTTTGGAGAACACATCGGAAGATCAAGGCTTCTCTTCCCGATATTGGTAACATGATCTTAACCCCCTTGTAGTAGTTTAAGTCCTTTAATTATGTATTGTGATGTATAAGTCGTGATCCATCCGATGCGCATAGATCTAACTCGTTTAGATCTAAGATCCTACATCCTTCAATTTTGACTTCAAAGCTGAACCCATATGTGCTATGTGCTACGTGTAAAACATTTTTGGTTCAGTTTTGGGTCAAACCCGGGACGGATTAATCTAGTCTAGGAGACCTCTCTTAAGTGTTAAATAGCTCCCTATAGTGTCGGTAATTCGATTGGTTCAAATTAAATGGTTCAACAAAATTCACACGGCCTAAAGAGCCCTATTACCGGCCTTAAGTGGCAACCCGGGTGGCACAAAGTGAATTGCGTTAACAAAACACATAAACCGAACCAATTCGAGTTATAGCACTTGGGTTAAATCGATGTACTAAATCGGTGTTTTAACACTTGAGTTAATTAAGTACATAATGATTTTTGAAATTAAAGTCAATGAGTGACTTATGAGAGTCTTGTTGCTTAAGGGTTCTTACATGCCCTCTAGGCTATAAATAGACTAGTATAGTGAATGGGATTGCAACAACTCGAATATCACTTCTTGAGCAATCCTACATTCCATAATCACTTAAAATTTCTCCTTTTTGGTGTCGCATTTTGAACCGAAGTTGGAGTCTAATTCTAGTCTTGGCTATTGAGAAGTAAGGTTCTAATCAATAGCTTTGACAGAGTCTTGAATTGAGGTTTCGGTGTTCTGTGTCAAGGTAACACTTTAACTCAATCGTTTTTCAATTTTTCGTGTTTAATGGTCGTTTTTGATTGCTTATTGAAATTACTTGATAGTAGTCTCGTTCTTGATACTAGGCTTATCTCGTGGTAGTTCGTGTTGGTTCGAGTTTTGAAGTCTTGATTTTGGACATTGATTATCTTCGGTCGATTACGGGTCACAAGGTTGCTTGGTTTGACGTGCCAAGGCATCCCGCCTAGTGAGGCTTCGTGGACTATTTTTCGATCGCACAAGAAGGATCAATATCCTTAAGTCTAGACCTCGACCTCGACGAAGTCTAGTTTAGATTCTGGTCGGTTCGGTCTGTTTTTTGTTTTGGTTTAATTCCCCATAAACTGTTGGTTCTGTTCTTGATCATCTGTAGTCTTAATTGATACTGATAATCAAGTTTAGAACGCCCCTGTTATTGCCTTTTTGTGTCTGCAGGTTCTGTGTATCTGTTTTATACTTGCTGCATCTTGTCTACAGCTCTTGCAAGCCTGAAAAACTGTAATCTGAACAGTTTTTAATAGCTTTTAGGAAGTAGCTTTAAGTCTGAACCTGTATTCGGCATTTGTGATCCTAGTGTTGATAATCCAGTTTTGCTAAACCAGATTATCATCTCTAAAGATCTGCTGATAGTTCAAATTTTTTTTTTGTTGGTGTTTATCAGACTTGTAATTTGTATTGTTGATCCTGCTAAGTCTGTATTAATTTGTGTAATAACCTGCTCTGATCTTCTGAACACAGTATTATTAATTTCTGATCTGAACAGTGTGCTATTATTTACAATAAAAAAATTTTTGCCGCAAATTTGTTTTTTTTGCTGTACTATAAAATTAATATACCTGTTGTACTTGTTTTGTAATAAGTTTAAACACTTGCATTTGCAAGTTGCCGTATTGTGCATTTGGTGGTTTGATCAATTAGTTCAGCAGTATATTTATTCTATTGAAACTGAATTTGCATATTAAATTCCAACACTCACCTAAGTATCAAGTGGTTAATCAATGCTTAATCATTTTTATCAAACTATTTTATAAACTTGATCTAGGTATATAATTAATCACTTTAAGCTTAGATTTAAGTCTTGCTTCCAGATTTTATCTAAGTGTGATAAACTATTCATAATTTCTGATTTTGTGATATATATTTGCCTGGAAATTTGTTTTAAATGCTAAATTTTTAAAAGGCGAAAAATTACGACACACTCTATTCACCCCCCCCCCCCCCTTCTAGAGTGTGTCTGCGCAATATCGATCCAACAATTGGTATCAGAGCAAAGGTCACCTAGTGATCAAGTTTCTGATATTGAAAGTTTGATTGACAATTTTAATATACCTCGATTTTACACTTGATCTTTTTGAGCTTTTGCAGAATTTTATTCGATCAAGTTCAATCGTCATACAGCTGTATCTACGTGCTAAGGGTGCGATTTAAATTCGGATTTATCTGTGTTACAATCCCCCCTTACGTTATCATATTTAAATTGAGGTCGTAATTAATAAATTGATTTAGGAATTCTCACACACCACTACGTTATTCTTCGTCCAACTATATAAGTGTTTCGAGATTCCATAGATCATAACATATTTGCATTGTAATCACTACATATTTATATTGAGCATATATTGCATTGCAATTGCATTTCATATAGTTAGCTCATTTTTAAAACAAAAAAAAAATGCATAATTCCATGTCATCTACCATGACTCCACGGGAGGGCTTGTCTTTGGCAAGGCCCCCATACTTTGATGGATCAGGGTATATGGAATGGAAGAATTCGATGCGACTACATATCGAATCAATGGACTATCAACTATGGCGGATTATTAAAAATGGTCCATTGCTTCCTATGAAGTCCGTCACCGTGGGCCGGGATTACTACACGGGTTCCCAAGCAAGACCTTGATCTCGATGAAGATGACTTTAAAATGTTGTCTTTAAATTCGAAGGCCATGGCCATACTTGTGAACTCTCTCAGTCCAGGAGAAACTCGAGCTGTGAACTCATGTAAGACTGCCAAAGAAATTTGGGAGACTCTTGCCCAACGGCATGAGGGTACATCCCGAGTCAAACGCTCCAAAATAAACGGTTTTCTACGTGCATTCGAAATGTTTAGGATGGAATCTAATGAAACAGTTAAACAGATGGACACTAGATTCAACGATATTGTAAATGCACTAGAAGCATACGGTAAGCCCGTCTCTAATGAGGACCAAATCCTCAAGATTCTTAGGAGTCTTCCTCCTGAATGGGATTCCAAGGCGTATTCCATTGAGGAGGGTAAGGATGCTGAGGTTCTTACTAAAGATGAGCTTATCGGTATCTTGATCGCTCACGAGATGCACTTAGAAGCTCGTAAGCGTGATAGAGGCACTCCCCGTAACACTGCTCTCAAAGCAAATGAATCTGAATCTGAACTTGAATCTGAGGCTCCTGAGAGTGAAGATGAAGATGAGGACTATGCAATGGCGGTTCGAAACTTCAAAAAGTTTTACAAGTTTCAACGACAAAATTCCAAGAACGCCAAGAGACATAGTGGAAAGACTCGAAGTAGTAAAGAAAAGGATTGGACTACTACTGCACAATGCTTCGAGTGTAAACAATATGGGCTCATTGCAAACGCCTGCCCGAACGTGACAAGTGACAAGATGAAACGAAGCTCTGGATCTAAATCCAAGTCAAAATCAAAGTCAAAGTCAAAGTCACAGTTAAAGTCAAACTCTGGCAACTCAAACTCCCAAGGAAGCTCAAAGACAAAAACCAAGAAAGCCTTGGTCACATGGGAAGATAGCTCAGAATCAGACAATGACAATAACTCTGAATCTTCCGAACAAGCGAACTTCTGTCTCATGGGTTACTCGCAACCCACCAATGACACAGAAGATGAGGTATTGAGCTCACCATTCAACAATGATGAGTTGCATGCACTTAACGAGTCCCTAGCCAAAGAAAACTTAGAACTTAAGGCTAGACTCGAAGATATAAACGAACTTAGGATGCATCACGACGACGAAGTCGTCTCACTTATAAACACACTAAGTCGTTTAGAGCTAAAGCATCAAGATACGGAAATTGAGAATACATCTTTGAAACAGGAGGTTGTCACCCTAAAACAAGTCATCTCAGGACTTGAAGTGGAAAATTCCTATCTCCACAGACAACTCTCATCTATCAAAGAAAAAGGGATACAAGCAAGTGGTTCGGGGTCTAAACCCAAACCAGCTACTCCTGTCTCAACTCCCGAATCTTTGGCGCCTAGACCTATCGCCTTAGAGCACACAAAGAAAAAGAATAAACCTAAGGCACCTACACCCAAAGCACCCACTCAAAAGAACGCTTCATCTACAAAAGCACACACTTCACAACGTTCTTCACCTAAACATCACACATTCAAGTATGAAAAGAAAGGTTCAAGGAGATCATCTCAACAGAACCATTCTTCTCACACTTCGAATCCCACTAGTTTCTACCAATCTGCACATCATGATCCATTCATACACCAAGCACCCAACTACACATTCCGGTACCCCTGTTTTGACCCCTTCCTTGCACAGTTGTTGTTCTGGCAACATCAGTTTGGCGGGTTCCAGCCAAACACATACCAGTCCGACCCACGTCACTTTGGGCAGCCCCCTAAGTCCACCCGGACCAAGAAGGCTGCACATAAACCAAGGGTAAGACAGGTATGGGTTCAAAAGGACTCCCTCCGACCTGAAACTAACTCCGAAGGACCCAAGAACTAAAGGGTACCTACCAACTTTGTATTGCGGGTGTGCTTCAAGTCTTGAATCCGAAACAGCAATACGACATGGTGCTTGGATAGTGGTTGCTCCAGGCATATGACCGGAAACAAGGCCCTCTTCCACAACTACAAAGCTAAATCCAAGGGCGGTCTGGTCACATATGGAGACAACTCGAAAGGTAGAATCATTGGTGAAGGCTCAGTCGGTAATCCAAATTCTCTTGTTGTTAATAAAGTCTTTCATGTAGAGAATTTAGAGCATAACTTACTGAGCATTTCACAACTATGTGACGCTGGCATGGATATTGCATTTGATAAGGGTACTTGTAAGATAATTGATAGTCACGGGAAGGTTGTTCTAACGGGTCATCGTACGTTGAATATTTATACGATTGAGCCGAACAACCCGATTTTGTTCAATTGCCTGCCTTGTATCTAAACATGATAATGCAAATCTACGGCATCGTCGCCTAGGACATGTAGGTATGTCCACTATTCGGAAAATTTGTGCAAACGGAATCGATTCGTGGATTGCCTAAGTTTGATTTAGAAGAATTCGAAGTTTGCGGGCCTTGTATTCATGGCAAACAAGCTAGAACTTCTTTTAAATCCAAGCATGGTGTCACATCCACTCGCATACTAGAGATGTTGCACATAGACTTATTTGGTCCTATTAGAGTTAGAAGTCTTGTTGGGAAACATTACGCTCTAGTGGTAGTAGACGACTATTCGAGATATACATGGGTTCTGTTTCTGTCTCACAAAAGTGATAGTGCTGATGCATTTTCTACTTTGGTGAAACAACTACAGAACACCTTTGATATATCCGTCGTTTCTGTTAGAAGTGATAGGGGTGGTGAATTCATGGATATTGAACTTATTAAGTTCTACGATTATTTGGGTATCCGTCACGAATTTTCTGTACCTAAAACTCCTCAACAGAACGGCGTAGTCGAGCGTAAAAATCGTACCTTGCAAGAATCAGCTCGAACTATGCTAAACGAGTTTAAAGTGCCTCATTTTCTTTGGGCTGAAGCGGTAGCTTGTGCTTGTTACGTAGTTAATAGAGTCTCTATCAGACGTCTATTACACAAGACCCCTTACGAAGCCCTTAGAAATCGGCCTCCGAAAGTTGATTACTTTCACGTCTTTGGTTGCATGTGTCTTGTACTGAATGATAGGGAAAACCGTGATAAATTTGCATCTAAGTCCGTCGAATGTATATTCGTTGGTTATTCAGAAACATCTAGGGCTTATAGATGCTATGATCCGGTATCCCGACGCATTCTCGAGTCCATTCATGTTTCATTTATAGAGTCTGCTTCCATGACTGACCCGTGTGCTAGTGTGAAAGATATTACTTCATCCTTAGAAAGGTCAGTCCTAGACGATGACTTGCTACCTCCTATGCAAAATGAAATACCAAATCAAACTGAAGTAGCATCTTCTGAACCTGCTGTTGAGTCAACAAACATTGATGGTGACATCTTAGCAAATGATGCCCACAATGGAAATGATGAGATGGTTGATCCTGCTGGACAGCAAGAGGAACGCCTGCAATGTTGGAATCGCTTTCATCCGCCTGATCTAATCATAGGAGATCCCAATACTGAGGTGTTAGCACCCGGAGGTCCACTCTTAATCCCTCTCTCTCATCATTGCATGCACTAGTTTCACGCATCGAACCTAAGAATATAGATGAGGCTCTCTTTGACTCTGAATGGGTCGTGGCCATGCAAGAGGAGCTTCATCAGTTCAAAAGGAACGATGTATGGGATCTAGTCCCCCTACCTAAGGAGAAATCCTCGGTAGGAACACGCTGGGTCTTTAGAAATAAGATGGATGAAAACGGAACAGTCGTTCGGAATAAGGCTCGATTGGTGGCACAAGGTTATACCCAAGAGGAGGGTATCGATTATGATGAGACCTATGCCCCAGTTGCTCGGCTAGAAGCCATTCGACTGTTGATTGCTTTCGCATCCGCCTTAGGACTAAAGTTGTACCAGATGGACGTCAAGAGTGCCTTCTTAAACGGTTTCATTGATAAGGAAGTGTATGTTCGGCAACCCCCGGGTTTCGAGGTTACACAACATCCTCATTATGTTTATCGTCTCAAGAAAGCCCTCTACGGACTCAAACAAGCACCTAGAGCTTGGTATGATCGATTGTCATCAGTGTTGCTTGAGAACGGTTTCGTTAGGGGCAGGGTAGATAATACCTTGTTCATAAAGAAATCGGGATCTGACATCCTGGTTGTCCAGGTTTATGTCGATGACATCATCTTTGGTTCTACCGACCCTGCTCTTTGTACTCAGTTTGAGACGTTGATGTCTTCTCAGTTTGAGATGTCTGCTATGGGAGAGTTAAACTTCTTCCTTGGCTTACAAATCAAACAAACACCGTCCGGCACACACATTAGTCAAACTAAATACATTAGAGATATGTTGACCAAGTTCAAGTTTGACGGCCTTAAACCAACCACTACTCCTATGAGTACATCTGTCAAGCTTGACCTTGATGAACAGGGTGAGCCGTTTGACTATCACCTATACCGATCTATGATTGGGTCTCTCTTGTATCTGACCGCATCGAGACCGGACATTCAGTTTTCTGTAGGCTTATATGCACGTTTTCAATCAAATCCTAAGATATCGCATTATAACGCTGTTAAGCACATTTTCCGATATCTTAGACACACACCCACACTAAGCCTTAGGTACTCTCGAGCTTCCACCCTCGCACTTTTCACGTACAGCGATGCCGATTATGATGGCTGTCGTGTTGAACGAAAGAGCACTAGTGGCACTTGCCAATTCTTAGGTGATAGACTCATCTCATGGTTTTCTAAGAAACAACCTAGTGTTGCTCTTAGTAACACCGAGGCTGAGTATGTTTCCCTGAGTAATTGTGTAGCCCAGCTCCTTTGGCTCAAACAACAGTTAGCAGAATTTGGCGTCCCTGTAGATTGTGTGCCTGTTTATTGTGATAGTATCAGCGCAATAAATTTGTCACACAACACAGTATTGCACACCCGGGCCAAACATATTGATATAAGGCATCATTTTATACGTGACCACGTGCAAAATGGTATTGTCTCAGTAGAGTTTGTCCCCACTGCGCAACAGGTAGCTGATATTTTCACGAAGCCTTTAGCCCATGCGTCGTTTGAAAAACTGCGTAGTGACCTATATCTCATACCGTTATAATCCCTTTTGCTTAGTTTTCAAACTAAGGGGGAGAGTATGTATGTAGGGGGAGCTGCAATCTAGGGGGAGCGATGATATATTTTGAAAATTAATCAAAAAAAGGGAGAATGTTGTGTAAATTGCCCCAGTTGCTATTTATAAATTTGATTAATTGTCAAAATACTATCACACACACACACACACACACACACACACACACACACACATATATATATATATATATATATATATATATATATATATAATTCTCACACTAACAAGCCATGAAATATAACATTTACATCATATGTCAATATTTGCATTTTTATTATGCAGGAATTATTAATTCATTAAATTAATTAATTTACATTTTATGGATGATTATTAATTTATTGGTTAATTAATAAATTGCTAATGGACTAATTCTATATATATATACTAGTATCCGTACACCGTGCAAAATGCACGGTGCATGCCCATTCCAGATCAGTGGATGTAATTAGGGTCTTTTTTGTGTGGTATATGTTGCGATTGTACGAAATGAGTAAAGACTATAAGGAATCATAAAAGCTTTGAAACATTAACTATACATTATCATAAGGTGTTTTTCAGCACATAAATAGGAGCTGGGGACATGACATGGCATGTGTTGTGTTATACCGAATGTGATAAATATATTCCGTATAATATACTTAATACGTTGTATTATAACGTAGCATGAAGTATATTACGTTGTACTACACCGGAAGCAATATTAAACGGACACGACGAATGTGGAACACCGAATTTAAAAAACAGTATAACACGAAACGTCATTGTATAACAAAATAATTAAATGGCCAGACGGGAAAAAAAATTAACTAAAATCTACCACACGTCGTAATAAAATTGATGTAAATTTCTTACTATTGTCCCAACTAATAACAACAACCATTATTGTATCTTAAACATCTAAATAGACAAACCGCTTTTAATAACAATGTAACGAACTAAAGTAAGATAACATAAAATATCATTAAATTGTTTAAAAATATATTAAACTATAATAACGTGTATACGTAAGTACGCAACGAGCCATACTACTAAAAAACTGAAATAATACTAAAATTTATGTAAATTTGTGAGTATTGTCCGAATTAATACAGCGAAAATAAATCCATAGAAATATGTCGTCCATCGGTAGACGGCACTAATGAATCGGAGAATCCGGAAGGAAAAGAGGAATGAATACACTATATAGAAAAGTTTTGCGTATAGCCGTAGACATCAACGGAAAAGTGATAGGAAACATCTACTAATAACAATAAACTCATTTTAACGTGTATACTAAAGTCCGACACTCCTAAAAAAACCGATATCATAATAAAATTGATGTGAATTTGTTACTATTGGCCGAACTAATAACAATAACCACTATCGTATCTTAAACATCTAAATAGACAAATCGTTTTTAATAACAATCTAACGAACTAAACTAAGATAACATAAAATATCATTAATCGTTTAAAATATATATTAACTATAATAACGTGTATACGTAACCACTCACACTCTACAGAAAACCGAATAATAATAATTAGAATGCGAAGGGGAAAGAAGCATAAATATATCATTGTATAATGCAAGGAACGGAAAAAAAAATTAACACGTCACGAAGTCGATATTTATAATAATAAAAGTCTACAATGAAATAAAATCGAAATACGAAACGATACAATGTAATACAATAAGATAAGAAATCGGATAAAAAAACTCGAAAGCGTCGCAAAAAAACGATTGGAGGAGGAGAATAAAAAGAAAAGACAATATATATATATATAGATACATATATATGCATGTATAGGTGAAAGGGGAAAAGTTAGAGAAAAAAAAAATCGTAAATGTGGAAAAGTGTACCAGGAAAGAGAGGAAAAAACGTCGCTAGAAGTCTTAAAAGAGAGAGGAAAAGCGTCGCTATAAGTCTTAAGAGAGAGGGAAAAAATATAGATACATATATATGCATGTATAGGTGAAAAGGGAAAAGTTAGAGGAAAAAATAAAAAAAAAATCGTAATGGGAAAGTGTACCGGAAAGAGAGGAAAAAGCGTCGCTAGAAGTCTTAAAAGAGAGGCAAAAGCGCCGGTATAAGTCTTAAGAGAGAGGGAAAAAAAAACCAGAAAATGTCGGGCCAATCAGGGCCCGACACGTGGCAGCACCACAAGGAGCAGAAGAAGCGCCCTTGCTCCTTTATTATATATATAAATATATATATATATATATATATATATATATATATATATATATATATATATATATATATCATACGGATATATTTGCTGGACCTGAATTCTTTTTATTAGCCTACTATTTTAATTCCTCCGTCCAGCCCAACTTTGTAAAACCCACTCAAATTATCCATATATCCACCATTTTCAAAAAAAATAATGGAACCCCATCCCCGATTTCTCCCTTTCCGTTCTTCAATTTCCTGGCTATCCGTTCAATCCCAGAATTTCCGGCCTCTAATCTGTTCGCTTTTCTTTGTATATCACTACCTATCCGTCTAGCCGTTCAATTTCTTCCTGAAAAGTCGGCACCTTTTGTTCATCCATGGCCGAACCTTGTTTATCAGAGATTTGAGGATTGACTTTTCGATTCTCGGATGATTTGGTTCCTCTATCTGATTCAGTTACAACACTCTTCAAGAAACGTGATGGCCAACTCTAAAATCGGTGATTTTGTTCTTATCTCTCATCTTTCTATTTTGTTAATTTTTGAATTAATTTTATGCAATTAACGCCACTTAATCTTGCAGATAATGATGAGGACGAAAATTAGCTGGTCAAAGCCATTATCGGCTGTAAAAGGGCCTGAATCTTTGAAAAATCGAGTTGTTGCCGAAAGCTCGGACCTTGGATTTTCAGAGATCAAATCGAAGTTCTTATCCAGCCCGGTCAAAGCATCATTTTCGTCCAGATTCATTATGCCATGAGGATATTCATTGGATTCTGAAGAGCCGTTGCTTAAAGATCTATCCTTGACCGTTTTAGAGTCCAAATCGAAGCAGCTTCTTGCCTAACCCGAGTTCCAAGCCGGGTTGGCTCAGGTATGGTGGCTTGACCCGTCATCAGGGTTTGATGCTCGGTTTACATCAAACTCTGAGTCAAAACAATTTTGACTTCAAAGCTGAACCCATATGTGCTATGTGCTACGTGTAAAACATTTTTGGTTTAGTTTTGGGTCAAACCCGGGACAGATTAATCTAGTCTAGGAGACCTCTCTTAAGTGTTAAATAGCTCCGTATAGTGTCGGTAATTCGATTGGTTCAAATTAAATGGTTCAACAAAATTCACAAACCTAAAGAGCCCTATTACCGGCCTTAAGTGGCAACCCGGGTGGCACAAAGTGAATTGCGTTAACAAAACACATAAACCGAACCAATTCGAGTTATAGCACTTGGGTTAAATCGTGTACTAAATCGTGTTTTAACACTTGAGTTAATTAAGTACATAATGATTTTTGAAATTCAAGTCAATGAGTGACTTATGAGAGTCTTGTTGCTTAAGGGTTCTTACATGCCCTCTAGGCTATAAACAGACTAGTATAGTGAATGGGATTGCAACAACTCGAATATCACTTCTTGAGCAATCCTACATTCCATAATCACTTAAAATTTCTCCTTTTTGGTGTCGCATTTTGAACTCGAAGTTGGAGTCTAATTCTAGTCTTGGCTATTGAGAAGTAAGGTTCTAATCAATAGCTTTGACAGAGTCTTTGAATTGAGGTTTCGGTGTTCTGTGTCAAGGTAACACTTTAACTCAATCGTTTTTCAATTTTCGTGTTTAATGGTCTGTTTTTGATTGCTTATTGAAATTACTTGATAGTAGTCCGTTCTTGATACTAGTCTTGTCCGTGGTAGTTCTGTGTTGGTTCTGAGTTTTGAAGTCCTGATTTTGGACATTGATTATCTTCGGTCAGATTACGGGTCACAAGGTTGCTTGGTTTGACGTGCCAAGGCATTCTACCTATATGCCTAGTGAGGCTTCTATGGACTATTTTCTGACTGCACAAGAAGGATCAATATCCTTAAGTCTAGACCTCTGACCTCTGACAGAAGTCTAGTTTAGATTCTGGTCTGTTCGGTATGTTTTTTTTGTTTTAGTTTAATTCCCCATAAACTTGTTGGTTCGTTCTTGATCATCCGTAGTCTTAATTGATACCGATAATCAAGTTTAGAACGCCCATGTTATTGCCTTTTTCCGTACGGGTTACGTGTATCTATTTTATACTTGTCGCATCTTGTCTACGCTCTTGCAAGCCTGAAAAACTGTAATCTGAACAGTTTTTAATAGCTTTTAGGCAGTTGATGATACAAATTATATCGCCACCATTTAGTCTCGGAAACAGCCTGAGGAAGGTCTACGACTACATCTTCGGCGTCGTCAAATGGTATTAAGTCAAGGCCGCCTCCAACGACCCTTCCTAGAGCTTCGTCAGAGCTAGGGGCCAGTGGACGACCATGGACACAAGGCTCTCTAAGGGCCGCACAAGACTTGAGAAGAAAACAGGGAGCGAAGGCCAGACAACGAAGTTGGCGGCCTTGGCGACCACAAAGGGTCGCCGCCTGGATATTACATCCACTTGCTGCTAGATATTATACCCACTTGCTGTTAGATATTTAGTATTTGCTTAGCTATTAAGACTAGTGACTAAGCCGCCTCGCACCGCCAGTCTTTTACTTCACCCCTAAGTTTAATCCTCCTATAAAAGGAAGTCTTATGTAACCTAATAGAGAACATTCTAATATACACAAAAACGGGCCAAAGCTCTGTCAAAGCAAACTCATCTCACCGTCCTCCTCTCGCCGCCGCATATCTCCGGCTAACATACAAACAAACTACTCACAAACAAGCCAGATATCCACAGCATAAACACCGCTACGCCACCGTGACGATTTCTGCATCGTCAGTTGGCTCCGTTACCGGGAACTCTTGCAACAACTTGCTCACAGTTCCAGGCGTGAAAATCATCTGAGAGTTATAACACGCGGTTGATCGAAGGAATCTCACTTCCGCATGTCAGGAAACATCCGGCTATATTCATTCATCCAAGTTACGTTCCAGAAAGAGGTAATCTTACAAAGAAAAAACCTCAAAACCGCCTTTGTTTCCTTCCCCCCAGAGAAGAGAACTGTCAAAAGGACAATCTTTTCTACCTCAAAAGCATATACCCAGAAAGACCCTCATCTAAACGAAACACTTCTGAAAAATCACACTTTTCCGGGGTTATTACACACAAATCGTCATCACTTTTCCCCAGAAAGTCACTCTACAACAATGACATGAAGTAAAGGACATCTGACACCCAAAACCCCTGCAAAGGGGGGCATGCAGCATCAGGCTCATGGAGAGGGAGTAGGAGAAACACTTGACAATCTCCCCGCAGAAGGAGAAGGGTCGGAACGAGGGGTCCTATCACCTAGCGACGCCCGGAATGTCATTAACCAAAAGGCAAAGTCAAAGGAGGCCAATGCTGCGTTAGATGGGGCTCGCAAAGAGAGAGCAAGGCCACAACAGAGTCAAAGGTCGACCCCCGAGACAAGACCAGGCTCCCTGGAGGATCCTGAGATCACGGAAATGAGGGAATATGCAAGGTATGCGGAAACTATGTACTTAACTAACTCTCGCCTGGTAGCGAAGGGCCAGGCCCCAATGGCGATACGACCCCCAAATCCTCCTAGAAATGAAACTACTCCCGCGGCCATAAACAAAGGTCGCCAGAGTCAGATCCAAGAGATCGAGGTAGAGGAGAGTGTGCATTCGTCGGGTCGTAAAGGATTGAGGAAAGAAATTGCGCAAAACTCAGTACTCCCAGATCGCGACCATCAGAGAGGAAAGACACTCGAAAAAGGATCATCTTTCAAAAGTTTGGGTGAGAAGGACAAGGCCTCGGCCCCAAGTCGTCTTAACCTTCCAGGGGGAGGAATACCCCCCGACCAGATAGGAGCGCGCAGGACGCTCGCGTGATAATAAAGGAGAAAAGAGCTCGCCAGGAGGGATCGCAAGACTATGGGGAATCAGAACGCGGGCAGGAACGAGCTGATAAGCAGGCACTGTCGCGACCCAGGTTCGACTCTGCCTTGGCAGAACAAATGGAAATAATGAAAAATGAACTCGCGGAGTTGAAAAAGTCGAGGCCAGTCGAGAGGGCCGCACCGGTCTCAGGAATCGACGTGCTCGCTAAAAGAATCACAGAGACATTTCCTGCCAGCAATGAAAAGGTTAGCTACCCCAGCTATAATTACTACAATGGTAACTCTTGTCCGAACGACTGGCTCACCGCTTTCCAGGGCCGCATCACCTTAGCAACTCAAAACAAGTCCGCCTGGTGCATCGCTTTAGTCGGTAGCATGCAGGACATGGCTGTGTCCTGGATACGCGGGCTTCCCCACGGCTCAGTTAAAAGTTGGGAGGACCTATCGGAAAAATTCGTCAGAGAATTTGAATCGGCAAGCAGACCTAAGAAAACCATAGAGGACCTATATGAGGTTCGCATGGGAGGGCATGAGTCTGGAAAAGAATATTACGAGCGGTTCATCAGAATATACGATCAGACAAGAAATATTCCGGATGACGCAGTTATAACATGTTTTCTCACAGGGATCGCCAAGGGTCCGATGAAAACAGAATTTAACCTGCGGCCCCCCAAAGCGGGTCTCAGGGAAATGCTAGAAAGGGCTCGGATGATGGGAGTCAGCGAAGCGCCATCCTCTGGGAAAACCAAACCCAAAACAGAGCAACATTCACATAAAGAGGATCGCACGGAGGATCGCAAGAGGGAAAAGGGGCGAGATGCTAGCCACGATCGTGAGGTAAAGAAACCGTACAAGTTCAGCGAGGATAACTTTACCCCGCTCAACACGAAAGCATCCCAGATAATGTTCGAGATTCACGAGCATTTCGACAAACCCAAGCCCATGAGGGGCGATCCCGATAGTCGCGATAAATCGAAATACTGTGACTATCACAAAGATCACGGTCACGTCACAGATGAATGCTTCACATTGAGGCGAGAAATATAGAGATTGATCCGCGAGGGACCAGCGACTAAGTATAAACAAGACGGGAATACCGGTCCCGGTCAGGGTCGCCAACCCCGCGTCTATCAGAGGGAAGTTCAAGTTATCCATGGGAATATTCCCAGCAACAATCAGCTGAAATCCCAGATACATCAAATCAATACACGTGGCTTTGAAAAGCAGATAGTGTTGGGGGAAAACGAGAAAGGAATCATATTCACTAAAAGTGAGCTGACCACGGTCGACGGCCCCATGGAAATACCCATCATTCTCAAAGTCGGGGTGAACGACAAGCATGGCGTCAACAGAGTAATGGTCGACACTGGGGCTGGCCGTGACGTCATCTATTTCGACTGTTTAAAACAGATCGGATTTGGAGAGGCCAAGTTGAAACCTTACCTTGGGGTGCACGAGGGCTTTACCAATGATACGGTACGGGTCAAAGGCACCATCGACCTCAGCATCACTTTTGGCGATTACGAACCCTGCCGAACTGAGGTAGTCACTTTCCTAGTTATCGATCTCCCCTCGTACTACAACATGATTTTGGGGATTCCAGCTATGAGAAAATTTCAAATGGTGGCGTCTGTTCCTCACCAAAGGGTCAAATTCAACGTAGGGGACGAAATTGGGGTCGCCATCAGCCGACCCAGATTTTTCCTTGAATACATGACCAAGAATAGGGTCGATTCCAAGCGACCCAGAGTAGAGGGTTTTAATATGGCCGCAGATCAGATCGCCACGGTCAAGGAGGTTCCAGAAGAAACAGTAGAGGTTGAAACATTACAGGTCCGGGACGAGCCGGACTTCATCGCCGAGGACGAGCTGGTCGAGGTTATTATAAATGACAAGCACCATGATCAGAAGGTCAAGATAGGGTCGCAGACCACCGAGAAAGAAAGGGAATGGCTGATCGAGCTTCTAAAAGCAAACTTGGACGCCTTCGCCTGGGAAGTGACAGATATGAGAGGTGTGGAGTCGGAGATCGCTTTGCACTATCTAAGTGTCGACCCCAACTTCAGGCCGATCCAACAAAGAGCGTGCCAATTCTCTACAGAAAATGAGGTCGCAATAAAAAATGAGGTTGAAAAGCTTTTAACAGCAGGCATTATCAAAGAGCTGCAATACCCTACCTGGTTGGCAAACGTGGTAATGGTGAAAAAACATAATGGCAAGTGGCGGATGTGCGTCGACTTCACCGACCTAAACAAAGCTTGCCCCAAAGATCCTTACGTGCTGCCCCGAATTGACAAAATGGTCGATGGGATCGCAGGTTTTGAAACGCTGAGTTTTCTAGACGCTTATTCAGTCTATCACCAAGTCAAGATGGTTGACGAGGACAAGGAGCTGACGGCCTTCAGGGCCACCGGCGGACTATATTACTTCGAGATGATGCCGTTTGGTCTAAAGAACGCAGGTTCAACGTATCAAAGGATGGTGAACAGAGTTTTTAGTATACAAATAGGAAAAAATATGGAGGCTTACATCGACGATATGGTCGTGAAATCAAGTCGCCAGGATCATCTGATGGACCTTCGCGAAACCTTTGCAAACATAAAAAGTCACTCGATGAAGTTAAACCCCGCAAAATGCACTTTTGGGGTCCAGGCAGGGAAATTTTTGGGCTTCATGGTAAGTCAGAGGGGGATCGAAGCGAACCCAGAGAAAATTGAAGCACTAATAAATATGAGCGAGCCAACCAGCATTAAGGAAGTACAAAGGCTGAATGGGAGAGTGATAGCCCTGGGAAGGTTTATATCAAAATCCGCCGAGAAAAGCTTACCCTTCTTCAAAATTCTAAAGGGAAATAAAACCTTTTTATGGACAAAAGAATGCTCTCAGGCTTTCGAAGAGCTCAAGGCCTACCTCTCAAGCCCACCGCTGCTAACCAGTCCAGTGGTCGGAGACGTCTTGCTATTATATCTAGCTGCCTCAGATAGGGTCGTCGCCGCAGCACTTATCAAAGAAGAGGGTACATCGCAAAAGCCTGTTTATTATGTTTCTAAGGCTCTAAGCCCAGTAGAAAGTCGTTATTTTAATATCGAAAAGTTAGCTTACTGCGTTGTTATCGCCGCCCGAAAATTAAGGGCTTCCTTTTCATCGTATTTAATAATAGTACTATCAGACGCACCGCTACGGCAGGTCCTCCACAAACCGGACTTATCAGGTCGTTTGCTACGCTGGGCCATCGAGCTCGCCGAATTCGATATCCGATACGAACCTCGAAAGGCCATCAAAGCTCAGGCATTTTCCGATTTCATCGCCGAAACGAGCTTCAACGAAGATATCCCGCAACAAACCAATGCAAGACATAGCCCCGACAGAAGTACCACAGCGGACGAGCCTCAGCGGCCAAGTCACTGTTGGCAACTCTATGTCGATGGCGCCGCCAACCTCAAGGGTTGCGGTGCGGGGATCATCTTACTCGAGCCTGGAACTTCAGAAGAAATTGAGAAAGCCTTGAGATTTAACTTCACTGCATCAAACAACCAAGCAGAGTATGAGGCAGTCGTCGCAGGACTGGAGCTCGCAAGGGCCATGAAGGTCAAAAATGTGCAGGTTTTCTGTGACTCACAGTTGGTTGTCAATCAAGTGACTGGGTCGTTCGGCATCCACTGCGAAATTTTGCAAAAATATATTAATCTCGTCAAAAGGCTTGAAAGCAGCTTCAAATACTGCAAATTTACCAACATCCCCCGAGAGGACAATCACAGGGCTGATTATTTATCCAAGCTGACCAGCGAAGACGAGATAAGCAACCCATCGATTATGGTAGAATATCTGTCAGAGCCCGCCATCGACAGGATCGAGGTAATGGATTTACAATACACCAACCCATGTTGGATTGATATCATGAGGGACTACATCGACTCTGGAAAGCTCCCCGAGGAGCCAAACGAGGCAAAAGCTCTGATCAGAAGAGCCGCCAGATACACCATCTTAAACAACATTTTGTACCGGCGATCGTTCTCTAAACCATTACTAAGGTGCGTACGACCTGAAGAGGTCGATAGGATCCTCATAGAGCTTCATGAAGGGATGTGTGGCGGCCACCCAGCTAGCCGTACCCTTGCTCAGAAGGTCTTATTGGCAGGATATTACTGGCCGAAACTCGCGGACGACGTCAAGGCATATACTAAGGCATGCGACGTATGTCAAAAATTTGCGGATATTCCTAAGCTACCATCAGTCGAGCAAAGCATTGTCGTAGCCGCATGGCCCTTCGACATGTGGGCCATCGACCTTATTGGGCCATTGAAAAAGGGCCGCTTCGGATGCGAATATGCGGTGGTCGCCGTGGACTATTTCACCAAGTGGATCGAAGCCAAAGCCTTGGTAAAAATCAACACCAAGGACATAACTTATTTTTTGCTCGATCAAATATGGACCAGATTCGGCGTCCCCAGAGTAATAGTGTCAGACCACGGACCTCAATTCAGAGAGGAGTTCGACACATTCTGCGGAGAGAACAACGTCAAGCATTGGCAATCGTCAGTATGCTATCCGCAGGGAAATGGTCAGGCTGAGAACGCAAACAAACAAGTGCTCAGCGTGCTGAAAAAGAGTTTGGGCGAAAAAGCGGGTAAATGTCATGATCACCTCCCCGCGGCTTTATGGGCACTCAGAACGTCGCGGAAAACAACTACAGGGAAAACTCCATTTTCGTTAACCTACGGATCCGAAGCTATGGCCCCGGTGGAAATGGCCCTACCAAGTTTAAGGGTCGCACATTTCAGCTAGACGGATAACCCGCTCAAGAGAAAGCTCGATCTTGATTTAGCGGAGGAGCGGCGGATCGAATCATATGGACGTTTGCTCAATTGTAAACAGGCTGCCAAACGTCACCACGACAAGCACATTCGCGGTCATTCTCTTCGCTATCGGAGATTATGTTTTACGAAAAAGACAGGCCACTGGCCACGAGGCCAAGAAAGGAAAACTATCGGAAAGCTGGGAAGGCCCAGTGAGGATCGCTCGAGTAGTCAAGAAAGGTACCTACGTGCTAAGTGATAACCAAGGTCGCGAATACAACCGACCTTGGCATGCAGATAATCTGAAAAAATATTACATGTAGAACGTACATCTGTTACGTGCGAGAATGAAATCAAGGGAGTACAATTGAAATCAATAAAGGAAAATCTTCATTCAAATAAAGGGAGTACAATTGTTCCCAGCAAACCTGCGGCCTACAACGCCCTTCGATCTAACCAAAAACAAGGGGGTTGTTAAAAAAAAAACAAAAAGCCTAATGAGTGTACCTATAACGATTCAATGAGTGCTTCGGCACCCTGGCTAAACTACATAGCTTAGTTATCAATGAAGCAAAGGGGAAGCGACGATTACGGCTCATAGAAACTGCAAAATTAACCGCCTCGCGGTGAATCAAGATCCCCCAATCAATGTCAACCTGGTGATCGTGAATAGCATGCAAGAGGAAAGCTTCGGCTTCACTAACAGCCTCGCTGTCTATAGACAAAAGGGCGCGTGAGTTGATAAACTTTTTCCACTCACGATTGCTGCGAGAAAGATCGGACGCAGGTGCCAGTGCACGAGGCCGTTCAGAATCCGGAAAAAGCTCGCGGATTGCTCGTCGTAAGCGAACCTGTTTACTTGACTCATCGGCAAGGTTCCAAGCGAGCTCGTAATGGGATGAGGGATCGATAGCAGGTATACGCAAGGCACCATTAATAGCTTCCAGAGTAAAAACAACCGCGACGCCACGAAGGGTAATGCAGCTAACAACCCCTTCAGATGCAACTTCAGATAAAATGGAGTAGAACTCCCTCACCATTGTAAGATTGGGAAGCGTTGATGAAGGTGGTGCAACAAAATCTGCCCACCCAGAGAAACGTACCCGCAGCAGAGAGCCATCACCCTCAACCTTGCTCTGATTTAAACCCCTCTCCTTCGCAGGCTCAACCCATTCAAAATAGCGCCAGAAATGATCTTTAGCAACAGGAGAGGCAGTAAGGAAAAATGGGGATACGTCGCACATGGGACGGGCTTTCCAAACTCTCACTCTACCCTCTCCGGATGGAAGAGACATGGTTCTCACAACAAAAATTTATGCAAAAGAAGAATGAGAATGAAGTTAGCCTGCCTCCTCCTTTTTATAGCAAAGATCAGCAAAAGGGACGGCCACGATCAACATGATCCTACGGTCGGCCTTCACACGGTTTATCCAAAATTCAAAATTCAAAGGGCGCATTTAATGTTTATCAGATATCAAGGCAAGATTCTAGCCTATATTCACGCAACAGTTACTAGCCCGAGATTATAGGCCACTTTGAACACGCATGCGCTGCCAGTGAGCTGTCAAATCGATTCAAATCCCTGGATTCCCGACAACACGGCAGTCGAGAAAGGTTAGTCAGTCCCATCGGTCCAGCTCGCAAGTTTCAGGCGCACCTTTGCTCCGCCTAAAACTTAGGGGGCCGCATCCAGAAAATTTCAAACAGACGAATCAAGGGTTGTACGAGTTTGCGACGACGATTTGTTTCGCTCAAGTATCCTCGGACCTCGCCCAAAACAAAGGGAGATGGGGAAATTTTAGGCACGCAGCAGCAATTCTCGGTCAACTCTCAGCTCGTCCGTTCTAGTTATTTTAGCGAGCTCAGAAAAACCTCGCCAAAATAAAGGGGGCCGCATACGCATACAAAATACAGCAGAAAATAAATCGAAGAAACAAATGCAAATACATGTCAGAGGGCCAAAAAGCGGCCACAAACCAAATCCAACAAGCCAAACGCGGCCACAATGTCAATACGGAAGGAAAAAAGATAAGCTAAATTATTACAATCATCAAATGAGGACGCCAAATAGTTCAAAAGACAAGCAAAGTGCAAGACCGCAGAAATGTTTCGAAACAAAAGCCCAAAAATAATTAAATAGAGCCAGGAGTGTCAATATACTCGTCACCGGGTTGATCACTCATGGCAGGAGGAGCTCTCAAAATGGAAAAGTTCACAGGATTCACTGGAGGAGGATCCCACATAGGGTCGCCACGCTGTATCTGGTTATTCTGGCTGGCAGCAATATGGTCCGCCGTATAAGGAATATCGGGGTGAAGGGCCAATAGCTCGGGAGTTCGCTGAGACAAGTCAATCCACTGAAGCATTTCCTCAAAGGTAATGCTCTCCCTCCCATGATAGGCCTAGAGACAGTGGGAAAGATGGTTAAAGCCTTGATCAAAGCTCGCCTCTTGATAAGCAAAAAACTCGTCAGAGAGCTTGTAGGCATCCACAGCCGCTGGCCCCGCTTCTTCAGTAGCCTTTTCTGCAGCAGCAAGCTTCTTCTTCAGACTCACGATCTCCTCACGTGCGGCCCTAAACCCTTAGCAGATAAGCGAGCTTCTTCCTTCAGAGCCGATACTTTCTTCTGCAACTCCACATCCAGCTTGGCACTCTCCGCCATGGCTTCTTTCATCCGATCAACCTCTGTCAACGCCGCCGAACTTTTGCTTTCAGAAGTGATCCGGGCTTTCTCTGAGGCCTCAAGAGCCGCCATTAATTTCTTCAGTTCAGCCTTGCGCTTCTCGGCGGCCTCATTCGCCTTGTTTATGCGAGTCCCAAACTGAAAGAGAGAGACGAGTCAAAAGCTCGCTAGATACGCAAAGTATGAAAGAATGGAAATGCAAGAGAAATAAACTCACCATAGAAGCGGCAATTCCAAATTGGCCCGACAGATCTTTCAGCTCGGCGACCTCATCACCGGCAGGGGCGTCATCCTGAACCACGATGCGAGCAGTGATTCCCCTCCCGATCTCCATCTGAACCCCGGGTGGTGACTCAAATCCTAAGCGACCCAAGAGGATGACATCAGCAATAGCCTCCCTGATTTGGCTCGCCTTATTCATCTCGAGGCCCTGGATAAAGTTGGCATCCAGCCACACAGCCTCCTTCCCCTTGTAGCCACGGGGCAACGTCCCAGTCGGCACCGGCTCCACCCCCTCGGGGACCTCTTCAACAATAGCTTCAACGGCTCGCCTATCAGTGCGATCAGACCCTTTTCCAGCACCGCCAACAGTCTTGGTTTTCTCAGGTCTGGATTGCTTCTGACCCTGGGACTCCTTGGCATGTTCATCAGCTTGTGATCTTTTTTGGGCCACGATCTGGCTTGAGCTCACAGATTGGGGCACCGCCGCAGCCTTGGTGGGATCAAATGTCTCATCAATAATGGATGCGTCCACAGTACGGGGAACTTTCCCCCGAGCTCGCTTCAAGGTCGCCTGACGGGCCTTCGCCTGCTCATCAGCGAGCCTTTGCTTTTGAGCTCTGCGTTCGGTGGCGTCCATATCTGCAAAAAAAAGTTCGTTAAAAACGGATCCAAAAGAAAGAAAACGACAACTTATGAAATAAGCAAATAGAAAGCAAGGAGGGTTACAAGGCGGCCTTTCACTCGGGTAGCCTCCACAAACCACACACTCAGAGGGAAAACATCTGCCTAAGTGGCACTCTCCTACCCAATCAGGGTCACTCTCCTCAGAAACTATGGCAACCAATGGCTCCGCCTTACCCGGGCCCGCGATGCCAGCCATGCGCGCCAAGGGAAGAGCCTGATCAAGAAAATCGACCCAAGCAACGTTCCGCAAAGAAGCCTCGATCCCATCAGATTGAATAAGCGTCATAAATCCTTTGACAAGGCGTAGCTCAGGAACTGGAGGCTCATCAATGGAAAGGGTGGACTTTATCACGCGCTTTGCGGCCTTAGGAAATGGCCAGCCAACCTTGGATTCTACCTTAAGGATCCGCTCATGCCATCTGTGAATCTTATTTGGCAGCAGAAATAATAGGCGAGGCGTCTTGGTCCTCAGTGATATTTGCCCCGGTATGCCCGTGCCGCAGAACAAATGGAATTGACCAAACAAAGTGAGCGTGGGTTCTATCTTCATCGTCCTACACATCACAATAAAGGCCATGATCTGAATGACGGCCCCGATAGCAAAATCAGAAGGCAGAGCTCCCATAAGCCTACAAATCTTAACAAAGAAAGGATCGAACGGAGGTCTGAGCCCCGCATAAAAATGATCAAAGTGTAGGATTAGGGTATCGTCTGGGCGATGAGCGCAGACATAATCCTCGCGGTCTCCGGGCTTAAGCTTATCCTCCTCCCTCGAATAATCCAGCAGAGAAAACCTGTATATACTGGTGTTGATTTTAAATCGGCGCCGGATGAATTTGTTGACATCACCCTGTCACGAAGCTGCGCCCACTTCTTCTCCAACGCCTTCTCATACTCCGCCAGGATAGCGAACTCTCTCAGCGCCTCGGGATTATTGGGTGTTGGTTTCTTTGCTTTAGCAGCGGCCTCACCAACATTGATTTTGGGATCCCTCTTCCTCTTTGGTTTTTTAAGGAGCTCCTAGACAATTTTGCGAGGCAGGGGGGCATTCTCATCCTCACTCGACCCCATTAGCTCATGTAGAGCGGCGTCCTCAATATACACCTCGTCATGATCAGCGGCACCACTGGGGCTAGGATCGGCGGCCTGTTCTTCAATATCAGACATCCCCCTTTCACCAGCCTCGATAGTGCTTGCCCCTTGGGCTCGTGCCATTTCCTTGCGACTCTTCTTACGTCACGGGACGGGGTCAGGGAACATAGAATCCAAGTCAAATGGATCGTCGCCCACTCGAGCTGCGGCCTCTCCACCGACTATCTCTTCAAACGGGTCGACCCCGGCGGACACTTCGGGACTAGAGGGGTCATCATCCTCTTTCTCATGAGCATAGTCATATGCCTCATGTTCTTCGTCGGAGTCGCCTCTCACAGAATACTCTCTGTCGGACATCCTGCAAAAACAATAGGAAAAGGTGGAGCTTTCAGACATGGGATAATAAGAATTAAGCCAGGAAGGTAATCGCACCCATCTCGACGCCTTCCCCTCCATTTTTACAGGAGAAAATGAAAAGCAATGTGCAAAAGAAGGGAAGTGTAAGCAAACATAGCCAAGAACAGGGGTTTCTGGGCTAAATCGCCTGCCTCTCCCCATTTTTCCAGAAAAACAATCCCCCACAGTAAGAACACCAACCCCCCAAAAGCCTTATATTTTTCCCTCAAACACCTTACACATGAACTCATCCCCATACAGTGAATCAAAACCACTAAAAAGCTCGAAATTCAGCGAGAAAAGTAAGGAAAAAGGGATAAGGATGGAAGAATTTACTTGTTTGTGGGAGGAAGATGAAAAGAGCAGCCTCAAAAACACGCCGGAACCTTCAAACTCTCGCCAGAAACCTCGTACTCTACTTCAACCACCGCCAAACCCTCCTTGCTAGCCTTCGCCGGAAACCTTTATCAAATCCAGAAGAGAAAAAAAGGAGAGAGCACTTGGAGAAAAATTATGGAAAAATAGAAGAGGGAAAAGTGAGGAGGTATGAAGGAGGCCATCTTTATATAGGCAAGCAAGTTGCGATCGTGAGGCTGGGAGTTGATCCATCCAACGGTTGGGGTTTGCGCGGTCGATTCGAATTCCAAAATTCAAAAACCGCAATCATGACAAAGGCTAATCAATGCCCACGTGCCTACTCTGGCAGTTACCCAGGGCGTTACGCCCCACGTAATTGCAGTTATCAAGGGGGCCGACGTCAGCCACGATCTGACTAATAAACTGCCCCCAACAGCCCGTGAAGGATAAGATGGCCTTGCGGACGACAAGGTCGCAAAAACAGGCCCAGAGTTGCTTCGAAGACCGCTTGCTTTGAAAGCACGGTCCTTAGTGAACAAATCGCATCAGACGACAAGGTCGCAAAAACAGGCCCAGAGTTGCTTCGAAGGCCGCTTGCTTTGAAAGCACGATCCTTAGTGAACAAGTCGCATCAAACGATGAGGTCGCAAATATATTGTCCAAGAGCTCACTACTCCACACTCGACATTTTCACGAAAAATGACCAAGATATGGAGTAGGGGGCCATTGATGATACAAATTATATCGCCACCATTTAGTCTCGGAAACAGCCTGAGGAAGGTCTGCGACTACATCTTCGGCGACGTCAAATGGTATTAAGTCAAGGCCGCCGCCAACGACCCTTCCTAGAGCTTCGTCAGAGCTAGGGGGCCGGTGGACGACCATGGACACAAGGCTCTCTAAGGGCCGCACAAGACTTGAGAAGAAAATAGGGAGCGAAGGCCAGACAACGAGGCTGGCGGCCTTGGCGACTACAAAGGGTCGCCGCCTGGATATTACATCCACTTGCTGCTAGATATTATACCCACTTGTTGTTAGATATTTAGTATTTGCTTAGCTATTAAGACTAGTGACTAAGCTGCCTCGCACCGCCAGTCTTTTACTTCACCCCTAAGTTTAATCATCCTATAAAAGGAAGTCTTGTGTAACCTAATAGAGAACATTCTAATATACACAAAAACGGGCCAAAGCTCTGTCAAAGCAAACTCATCTCACCGTCCTCCTCTCACCGCCGCATATCTCCGGCTAACATACAAACAAACTACTCACAAACAAGCCAGATATCCACAGCATAAACACCGCTACGCCACCGTGACGATTTCTGCATCGTCAGTAGTAGCTTTAAGTCAGAACCTGTATTCGGCATTTGTGATCCTAGTGTTGATAATCCAGTTTTGCTAAACCAGATTATCATCTCTAAAGATCTGCTGATAGTTCAAATTTTTTTTGTTGGTGTTTATCAGACTTGTAATTTGTATTGTTGATCCTGCTAAGTCTGTATTAATTTGTGTAATAACCTGCTCTGATCTTCTGAACACTATATTATTAATTTCTGATCTGAACAGTGTGCTATTATTTACAATAAATTTTTTTTTGCCGCAAATTTTGTTTTTTTTGCTGTACTATAAAATTAATATACCTGCTGTACTTGTTTTGTAATAAGTTTAGACACTTGCATTTGCAAGTTGCCGTATTGTGCATTCGGTGGTTTGATCAATTAGTTCAGCAGTATATTTATTCTGTTGAAACTGAATTTGCATATTAAATTCCAACACTCACCTAAGTATCAAGTGGTTAATCAGTGCTTAATCATTTTTATCAAACTATTTTATAAACTTGATCTAGGTATATAGTTAATCACTTTAAGCTTAGATTTAAGTCCTGCTTCCAGATTTTATCTAAGTGTGATAAACTATTCATAATTTCTGATTTTGTGATATATATTTGCCTGGAAATTTGTTTTAAATGCTAAATTTTTAAAAGGCAAAAAATTACGACACACTCTATTCACCCCCCCCCCCCCTCTAGAGTGTGTCTGCGCAATATCGATCCAACATATAAATGGCTATGTAGTGTAGTGGTAAATTTAGTGGTGGCCAAAATAACCGGACCGGCGGGTGGAGTAACCGGCGGGTGGAGTAACCGGCGGTTGGGTGAACCGCCGGTTGGTGGAACCGGCGGTTAGGCGGTTAGGGTACGGTTGGGGTTTTGGTGGAACCGGAACCGGCCCGGAACCGGCAGTTGAACCGGAAAGGCCGGAACCGGAACCGCCGGTTGAACCGGCCCAACGGTCATATTTTGCAACGGCTAATTTTATTTTATTTTTTTTTCTTCCAAGCACCTCAAAAAATTCTATAAATACTTCCCAAATCCATTTCAAATTTCCTATACCATTCTTACATCTTCTTCCCTAATTTCTTACATCTTCTACTCATTTCTTTGATTATCAAGTTGGTTTAGTTGTTAAAAACAACAATCAAATTTCTTTACAATACCGATTTTTGAAGTTGTTCTGATTTAATCGTTACTTCAATACGGTTTTAGTTACAAGTAAATTTGTTTGTATTTTATTCAACTAATTTATTTACAAGTGTATAAAAAATTTAATTTTATAATCAAATTTACTTGACTAGACCGAAATTTGAAGTTGTTCTGATTTAATCGTTACTTCAATTCGGTTTTAGTTATAAGTAAAATTGGTTAGATAAATTAAATTTTTTTTTTGATATGTAATTTTTTATTTTTTTATATAACCGTTAGATTTAATTTTGATTTTTTACAATGTCGACAAGAGGAAGAGGTGAATCATCAAGAGGTAATCGAAATGTTACTTTCCGTGAAGACACGGTTGTGCCGGAATCGGATGAATTTGTTGGTGGCTATAGACCCCAATATTATACAGACCCTGTCACCGGTAATCACATTTCGATTCCTCAGTTTGACACACCTTCAGGTTACAATCAAGATGATTTTGATAGTCATTACGACGATATAATGTCTCATCCCGGAAATTTTAACATCAATCTTAACGAAGGTGAAGATAATGATGAAGACGACGTTGATGAAGATGTATTTACTAGGGATGCTTCCCGTGCTAGACAAGCCCGTGGTGGGAGTCGTGTGCCTATAAGAACACCGCGTGATGCTAGTGATGATGCTACTCCTACTCCCGAGTCAGTCAATTTAGATGTTGATGAAAGTACCCGATCCAAAGCACAAGAAAAAAGGTTAAAACCGAAAATTTTTACAGAATTTTTCACAAAGGTTCCTCCGACTGATGATATAGCATTAGCTAACCCCGGAAAGTTTTTCTTCGCGGTGTGCAAATTCTGTGGCACAAAATACCAATTTAAACATTCCGGTGGTTACGGATCGATGCGGACTCACATGTTAAGTAAACACCCGGAAAAATCGGAAGACGGCGCGTCTCAAGCCCAGCTAAACATGCCGAGCTCCAGCGGAGGTAACACTAATCCACTCTTTATTTACACTCGTGATAACTGTAGAGATTTAACCACGGATCTTATTGCGCGGATGGGTCTTCCTTTTAGCTTTCCTGAGAATCCTTTTTTCGAAAGTTACGTACAAGGGGCTTTGCAGCCGGCATTTACTAAGATCCCTCGTGCAACGGTTACTAGGGATTTCAAAAATAAATTTATTAAACGACAAAATATTATTAAAGAAAGTTTGAAGACAAATAAATTCCGAATATGTGTATGTGCCGATATTTGGGAGGATAGTAGGACCAATAATTTTTATTTGGGCGTGTCGGCTCACTGGATTGACAACACTTGGATTGTCCAAAAAAGGTTACTTGCTTTTCATTTATTTAACGAAACTCATAATGCTTCTAACCTTGCATCTTTATTAGTTGATATTTTTGAGGAATACGATTTAAAAGATAAAGTTTTTTCAATTGCGTTTGACAATGCTTCAAACAACACTGCTTCTATTCCCGATCTATCCCGATTTTGCGAACCTGTTTGTAATGGTCAATTTTTTCATGTTAGATGTTTATGCCATATTTTTAATTTATGTGTAAAAGATAGTTTAAAAGTTTTTGACCATAATATTAATGCGATAAAAAGTTCTATTTCACATGTGTTAGGTAGAAATAGTCTTGTTCATAAGTGGTATAAATTTCTAAACGAGAAAGGTCATCGCCATATCAAACTGCCGCAAGATGTACCGCATAGGTGGAACACGACTTATGATCTTTGGAAAAAAACAAACAAAATTAAAAATACCTTTTGTGAATTTTTAAGTGAACATTGTCCGAGCGAATATCGTTTGTATCCCTCTTTTTGGACTGCATGCAAGAAACTGATGGATGTTTTTGAATTATTCAAAAAATATACTGAATTGTTTTCAAAATGTTATCAACCCACTGCACATTTAGTCTTGCCTGCTAGTGTAGAAATAACTGCCGAGTTTGAAACCTTGGAACATGACGCTACATTATTTCAATGTTTAGAGCCGATGAAGGAGAAATGGAATAAGTACATGTTGCATATTCCTGACACTTATCTCAGTTCTTCTATTCTCGACCCTCGTTTAAGACTATTAGGTGTGTCTAACATGTTAAGTGCTTACTATGATGCTTTGTCTAATACTCATGGTGTGCCCCCGGTAGATTATAAAGTTGAAGTAGATAGAGTTGAAAATTTATTAAACACTTTGTTTGTTGAATATGAGCGTATGTATGGATTGAGAAACGACGCGGTTCGCAATCCATCCGCAAGTGCTTCTACTAACCCTGCAGGTGCCCTGCGGGGACTTAAAAAAGTTCTGGATAAAATGAACGCGAAAAAACAGAAGGGAGCGACAACGTCATCCGATCAACGTACAGAGATATCAAAATTTTTAAACACAACATTTGAAGGCTGTGAAACCGATGATTCCTATGATTTCGGCTTCGACTTATTGAAGTGGTGGAAGAGACATGCTAAAGAATTTCCAGTGCTATCAATGATAGCGGTCGAGTTTTTAAGTTGCCCTGTTTCGACCGTCACTGTTGAACGATGTTTCAGCATGGCAGGATATGTGATTAACAATAAAAGATGTTCGCTTCATCCCACCGATTTAGAGAAGCAAATGTGTTGTCAAGATTGGGTACGAGCTGAGAAGAGGGTGCAAGACATTGTGTCAGAAGATGATGAGTCACAGTTCGAAGGCGGTGATACTGAAACTTCAGGAGCAGAAGCAAGCGGTCGAAATACCGACATCGATTAAAGGTACGCAATTTATGTCTTATTTATATATTTGTTACAATTATTACTATACAACAGTATATAAAAAGAACAATACTATACAAAAAAACAACACTATACAACACTATAAAAAAAGACTATATAAACAATATAAAAAAACAACACTATACAACACTATATAATAAAACAACACAATATAAACACTATAAAAATACAACACTATACAACACTATATAAAAAAAAACACTATATAAACAGTATAAAAATACAACACAATATAAAAACAACACTATAAAACACTATATAAAAAACAACACTATATTAAAAAAAAACAACACTATACAACACTATATAAAAAAACAACACTATACAACACTATATAAACACTATATAAAAAAACAAAACTATATAAAAACAACACTATACAACACTATAAACACTATAAAAAAAACACTATATAAACACTATAAAAAAACAACACTATATAAAAAACAAAAACTATATATAAAAACAACACTATACAACACAATATAAAAAAACATCACTATATAAAAAACAACACTATACAACACTATATAAAAAATATACTAACATATCAAACAAACTATAAAAGACTATATAATAAAATAAAAACAATAAGAACTACGTTCGCTTTGATATTTTTATATGTATCGTGTCTCCGACACGATTACATATAAAAGATACGTAGGCAACCGAATTTTTGGTACAAGCGTTGAAAAAATAACACAATTTACATTAAAAAAACCATAGTATCTCAAAGAATATTTAATTAAACAACATTTTTAATCAATGTATACTTAAAACCGACTAAAAAAACTTATAAAAAAACTATAAAATACAATAAAACAATAATAATAAAATAATATAATAACCTATCAAACAAACTATAAAAAACTAAAAAAAAAAAAAACAATAAGAACTACGTTCGCTTTGATTTTTTTATATGTATCGTGCCTCCGACACGATTACATATAAAAGATACGTAGGCAACCGAATTTTTGGTACAAGCGTTGAAAAAATAACACAATTTACATTAAAAAAACATTATATCTCAAGTAATATTTAATTAAACAACATTTTTAATCAACGTATACTTAAAACCGACTAAAATAACTTATAAAAAAAACTATAAAAGACAATAAAACAACAATAATAAAATAATATAATAACCTATCAAACAAACTATAAAAAACTAAAAAAAGAAACAATAAGAACTACGTTCGCTTTGATTTTTTTTATATGTACGTATCTGATGTTGCGTAAAACACCAGATTTGCGGTAATAGTGTTTATCTTGAGGATAAGAGGCTTAGTATGAGTGATTTCTCCGGTGAAAACACGGTGGTGGGTAAGAATAATGGTGGCGGATAAGCGTTTATGAAGAACAAGTGAATGTGTCGGCAAATTGGCAGAATGTATCTGCTTGTATTTAGATCTTTTAATTAGGGATTAGCTTTCTATTACATTGTGATCCCATATTTATAGGTAAAAGCCAAGTCGGTTTACTGTTCATTGACAAGACAATTAGAGTACATGACTAAGATAAGTATGCATGCAATACAAGTGTCCTAGCCAGCTGTCATGAGGAGCCAGTTGGATTGGCTAGCTGGATCGATAAGTATGGCGAGCAGCGAACATCGGACTCATTTGTGCCTTGTCTTGGAATCAGCTTGACCATATGGGTAGAAATTACACGGAGAATATTGGTCCCGCTTACGGCTAGCGGACAGGTTCCCTCTTATTGTCGGCGGCTATGACCCAGCTTGTAGCTAGCGAGTAGGAAATGGCTTGTGGCAGCGGACAGGGGAGATAGAAGCCCAATATCTATGTTGATGGGCCAAGATAATAGGCCCAATTTAGATGAACAGGGCCCCATTCCGATCCGGATATATCAATGGCCCCCTACTCTGTGCCTGGCGTGTCCGCCAAGGCGGAGAGTAGAACTTGAAGAATTTTTAGGAGCAGCTCCTTTGCGTTGTCGCCCGTGACAGAGGTATGCCGATAATGTTCTACCGGGCTTGAACTAGTGTTGGTGAAAACCACCAGCCATATGCTGTGCATTTGTAGCGGACAGGCTTGATCGCCGATAGTGTTCTATCGGGCTTGAATCAGTGTTAGTATCGCGTAGCAAATTACCGATTATATGCTGCGCATTGTAGCGGACAGGCTCAATTGCCGACAACGCTTTGTCGGACTTAATCAAGTGATAACGTTCTATCAGAGATGTTTTGTTGAATAGGCCACAGTGGGCATTGATAAATGGTGGCCGCTTGAAAAACTATTTGTGGATAGTGATATGCTGAGGTCATACGTGCGGACGGGTTGATGGTCGCCAGGAGGGATTTGAACGGTTGGGAAGGGTAAACGGATGAATCGGTTCATGAAACGTCTCGTCAGCCACGTGCTCTGACATAGCGGTTGGACTGAACCGTCTCTTGCTCTGATTGGCGGAGGAGAATTGGTAACCGTTCCAGTCATTATTACATTCAAATTTCGAATCTCCCAAACGTCTTTCCCTCTTAAATTTCCCTCTATAAATAGAGGCATTACCCCCAACTCTTCCACTTTTCCCCTTTCTCCCTTCTGATAATTTCTCCGGTGATAAAGCAAGGAAACTCCGGCGATTCGCAAGCAGGTTCCGGTAAGCGTTCATTCCAAGAAAAGATCAACACTTTACCTCTTTTTTCATCAATCAGGTATGATATCACCAATTATTTCTTTATCTATACAAATTTCAATACAAAATTTCAACTTTATAATTATTATTTCATTAAAATTTCTCTCACAAATCATTTCATAATCTACAAATTTCAATACAATATTTCAACTTTATAATCATTACTTAACTTTATTTTATTTTACTTTCTCTATCCTAAACCCATTAAACCCCAATCTAACCCGAAGCCAAACGATACAAGGTTTTGGACACACCGAAAGAATGCACCGGTTCATCTCCCGAAATACATCCTCACCCTTCAGCTTTTTATTTTTTTTTTTTTTTTCTTGTTGTTTGCAAAAGACATGGAAGACACAGATTGCTTTCGGTATCTTTGTCGGTACGAATTTTTTGTGCCAAAATCATTTTCTTTTTGGTATAATAATTGAAAATGATGTGGGCACCGGATTTTGGCACAGAAAAAGTCACCGACCCTTTTGTAAACCATACACTTTGATCTAAAAAAAAAAAACAAACAAAACAAAACAGCAGCCGCACATTTGGACATCGGTACTCAATCTCGGTGCACATTTGCGGTGCCAAAATCATTACCCATAATAATTTGACCGCATCTCCCAAAAAACCCATAACTCAATTGTTTCGAACCGACTGAAAACCTACTACGGAAGACTTCGGCGGCACGGCGTCTGAAAACCCTAAGTATGCCTAAGCAGGTGAACGGTCAGGAAGGCGACCTCGGAAAGCCATTAGCCGGACAGAAACGTGATCTGGGAAAGCGATTAGCCTTGAAGAAATGTGAGAAAGGAAAGCGAGTAGCCCTAGAGAAAAAGATGCGGGGAGCCGGTGAGATGGTGGCGGGCCGCATGGCTACAAGATCGGTAACAAGAGCTTTATCAAATGTATGGATTTTGTCGTGAATTGTGAGCATAATACTGCACGTATCCATCGATTTCTTGTCTGACTTTTAAACAACATTGCGCTGTTCTTGGTTTAAACTGATTTGTCTGCTTTATGCCTGTAAATTTTTAGATACCGAGGCTTGTTTGACTACCTGAAAATACTGTGTTTCCATAGCTCTGTCGAATTGAAATTAGGTGTATTTGTTTTATTTCTTCATTATCGCCCTGATTTTGATGTATATGAGAACTCTACCTTTCTCTCGTGTAATGTCTTGTGGTCAATGTTCCCTGTAGCTAAACAATGCAACAGACCATTTGAGTTGTGTATTGCTTCATTATTTAAATTAGGTGTATTTGTTTTATTGCTTCATTATCACTCTAGTTTTGATGTATATGAAAACTCTATCTGTCTCTCATGTAATGAAAATTTCATTGGCTTGTGTTAAATTCCTTGTAGCTAAACAATGCAACGGACCATAAGAGTTGTGTATTGTCTAGGGACTTGGGATGTTAGTCGTGGGTGTTATTGTCTCAACTGTCTTCCTTATTTGTTTTAATGTCTACAAAATGGTAGGCTAAGCGTATGGACAAGCGTCACTCACAGAAGCCTGGTTACATATCATCAGATTTGAACATCTGTGCAGACATGACGGTGTCAGAGGGAGCGGAGATGCATGGGGGTAAGTCTCCATACTCACATGGACCTTGGTGTATACTAATGTCAAAGGCTATAATGTTGGGTAACATTATGTCTGTTGGCTTATCTGTACTGTTTTCCAAGTTGAATAGTTGTCTTATTGCATCTCCTGGCACATAGTATAGCAATTCTGGGCTTTGGAGTTTGGAGTAAGACATCTTGCCCTGCAATAATCTAGAATTTTTGTTCGGTCCCACACCTCCCTACAAAACCTATTCTCCCGGAAAATAAAAAGAAGGGTGTGTGGACGTGCCATTATGAGTTCTGCACTTACTCATCACATCCAAAGTGTCTAATCTGGAACGATTATGAGGGTTAAATTGGTTAATAACTTTACTATGATGCAAGAAGTTAAATTGGAATTGTAAGATTAAGGAGGAAAAAAACAGCATATTTCAGAACAGTTATATTTTGGTTCATTCTTGTATTAGATCAGATTCAAAAAAATCCTGCTATGGGTATTAAATTATTCAGTGTCTCTATCTTTTAGGTGCATTGAATCCAATAACGTTCAGTTGCTTTCTTAGGCGAGTTGATTTATCTTTTGGTCTTTGAACTTTTGAGTGTAGTAAAGTTCATGTAAACCGCACAGCTGATTCGTTTGAATTGCTTTTAAGGCTTCTAGATTTTGCTGTCTGGATTTTTGATGTCCCATAGCCAGATGGGTTTCATGTTGACAATGAGTTCTCCTAGATCTCGACTAGCGTTTGGTGTTAAAGTTTTCCAAGTAGGAGACGACGTTATTTTACAGTTTCTCTAATATTTTCACCATTCGTAGCCTTAATTGCATTAAAATAATACCTATCAGTTACCTTTTCTTTCGTATTGTAACGCTTATTAGTATTCAATGAAATGCTTGATTGATTTTGTGCTTTTACTATTGTTAATAATTTATCATTTTTACCATTGTTAACAATTGATCAATCTACGTGTCCCTCTCTGTCTATCCACCTAACCACCAACGTCTATACCTATGTCTATATGTATGTACATATCAATATATGTATGCATGTGTGTTTATGTGTTACAAATGGCTTGGACTTTCTTAGGGTTGTATATCGGTTACAAATCCTTATCATTACACATCACCCATGACTCTGAAAGTCAAAAATCAAGAATCCTGACATTGAATCTGTCTTTATTTTAACCCAAAAAAAATGCATAGTAATATATATCAGAATTGTACCTTAATTGAGTTCTACTAAGTACTAAGTAAATAAACCTTATAAAAATGAGCCAAAGTAAAATTTCTACTACTTTAAATGCTCAAACTGGTTTGTTAATACTCCCTCCGTCCCATTTTATTTGTCATGTTTGACTTTTCACATAGATTAAGAAAAGTGTAGTTAATGCTTTGAATCACATTAAATAATCCAATATTTTTACACTAATGCCCTTTAAGTTGTTGTTGGAACATTTAATGTTACACACTTTTTATTGTAAATATTGTAAAGAGTGAAGGGTATTTGAAGAAATTTAACAATTAATGCACAAAGTGGACACTTATTTTGGGACAAACCAAAAAGGAAACATGGACAAATAAAATGGGACGGAGGGAGTATACATTAGTTTGAACTTGCTGCATTTTTCATTCCAGCCAGCTTCTCAAAAGATCCGTATGAAGGCCGCCGGCCATTTGTGAATTTAATTAACACGGAGAAGGAATTGGAAGAGGGGAAAAAAGCGGTAAGCATGCTCTTGCAAACTATAAAACTAATCTTCTGAATATTTATTATTACTTCGGTTATTGTGCAACTTTGCAGAAGTTTTATTGATAATACTGTATAGTCCCCCCCCCCCCCCCCCTCCTCCTCCCCCCCTTTGATATGGCAAAAGAAAGAAAGATATGTTGACAGGTCTGTTGTTGGCGTGAAAGTCTGTTGTTGGCGTGGATCAGATGATCAAAATTGACAAGTCTGTTGGTCAATGTTCCTTGTAGCTAAACAAAGACCATTTGAGTTGTGTATTACTTCATTATTTAAATTAGGTGTTTGTTTTATTGCCTCATTATCGCTGTAGTTTTGATGTATATGAAATTCTCTCTTGTAATGTAAATTGCATAGGCTTGTGTTAAAGTTCCTTGTAGCAGCTAAACAATGCAATGCATTGCACCATAAGAGTTGTGCATTGTCTAGGGACTTTGGAAGTTTGTCGCGGGTGCTATTGTCTCAACTGTCTTTCTTACTTGTTTTAATGTGTACAAATGGTAGGTTAGTTGTGGACTATCATAATGCATGCCTTCCAGTTTCCGTCTTTTTTTGTTTTCAATTTTCTTATCTGGGCAGAAAGGAAGTCAAGATCCTTTGTCAAGCTCGGAGAGTGATGAGTTGCTGCTCAAGATGTTTCTTGAGTGGGCAAAAAAGTTGATCAAAAATTACAATTGTGAGGAAGAGAAAAAGAAAAGGTTTCTGATCTGGTGTTCCACCAAGAAGCGTATGGACGAGCGTCACTCACATAAGCCTGGTTACATATCATCAGATTTGAACGTCTTTGCAGACATGACGGAGTCAGAGAGAGCTAAGATGCATGGGGGGGGGGGTAAGCCTCTATACTCACTTGGACCTTGGTGTATAATAATGTCAAAGGCTATAATGTTGGGTAACATTGTGTCTGTTGGTTTATCTTTACTGTTCTACAAGTTGAATAGTTGTCTTATTGCCACTCCCGGCACATAGTATAGCTATTCTGGGCTTTGGAGTTTGGAGTAAGACGTCTTGCCTTGCGATAATCTAGAATTTTTGTTCAGTGAACACCCCACACCTCCCTACAAACCTATTCTCCCGGAAAATAAAATGAAGGGTGTGAGGACATGCCATCATGAGTTCTGCACTTATTCATCACGTCAAAAGTGTCTAATCTGGAACGAGGATGAAATTGGTTAATAAATTTACTATGATACAAGAAGTTATATTGGAATTGTAAGGTTAGGAAAATATCAACACAAAGAACAACATATTTCAGAACAGTCGGAGTTTGGTTCATTCTTGTATACGATCAGGTTCAAAAAAGTCCTGTTATGGGTATTAAATTAGTCAGTATCACTTTCTTTTAGGTGCATTGATTCCAGTAATGTTCCGAATCAGCAATTATGTCAGTTGCTTTCTTAGGCGAGTTGTTCTTGTGGTCTCCATGTTTGAACTTTTGAGTGTATTAAAGTTCATGTAAACTGCACAGCTGATTCGTTTGAACTGCTTTTAAGGATTCAAGATTTTGTCGTCTGGACCTTCGATGTCCCATAGCCAGATGGGTTTTAAGTTGACAATGAGTTCTCCTAGATCTCGACTAGCGTTTGTAGTTAAGTTTTCCAAGTAGGAGACTGCGTTAGTTTACAATTTCTCTAATATTTTCACCATTTGTAGCCTTAATTGCTAAAATAATAATACCTACCAGTTACTTTTTCTTTCTTATTGTAGTGCTTATTATTATTCCATGAAATGCTTGATCGATTTTGTGCTTTTACTACTGTTAATAATTGATCATTTTTACTGTTGTTAATAATTGATCAATCTATGTTTCCCTCTCTGTCCATCCACATAACCACCAACATCTATACCTATGCTATCAATATATGTTGGCATGTATGTTTATGTGTAACAAATGGCTTGGACTTTCTTAGGGTTGTATGTCGGATACAAATCTTTATCATTACACATGCAAATGTTAAGGGGGCCGAAAAGTTATTTGGAGGCAACACTTACCCATGACTCTGAAAGTCAAAAATCAAGAACCCCTGACACCCAAAAAAAATGCATAGTATCTATCAGAATTGTACCTTAATTGAGCTCTACTAAGTAAATAAGCTCTATAAAAATGATTTATTGCCAATTTAGAATTTCTACAACTTTAAATGCTCAAACTTGTTTGTTAATTTACATTAGTTTGAACTTGCTGGATTTTTCATTCCAGTCACCTACTCAGAAGATCCGTTTGAGGGCCGCCCGCCAGTTTTGAATTTATGGAAAACGAAGAAGGGATTAGAAGAGGTGAAAAAAGCGGTATGCATGCTCTTGCAAACTATACAAATAATGTTCCGAGTATTTATTATTACTTCTGTTATTGTGCAACTTTGCACAAGTTTTATTGCTAATAGACTGTACAGTTTACCCCCCCCCCCCCCGCTCTTCCCTTTGATATGGCAAAAGAAAGAAAGATATGTTGACAAAGTCTGTGTTGGCGTGGAACAGGTGATCGAATTTGAAAAGTGGGTAGAAGAGCATAAAAGAAACTATGGCAGCAGGAAGGAGCGAGAGAAAAAGTTCTTGGCCTTTTTGGATAATAAGAGAAGGATTGATACATTCAACAAAGTAAACCCTGGCTGCTGGACTCATGGATATAACTTGGATAACATGGACAAGTTTTTTTGGGAAAGTAAGCTTATTCCGAGTAAGGTTGCTCCATGCAAGGGCTGCTCCGAGTAAGGTTGCTCTATGCAAGGGCTGCTCCGAGTAAGGTTGCTCCAGTGGAACCATCACGGAAGTTGGTCTATGAAGTCCTGGTCTGCCACTGGAAGGATTATTACTGTTTTTCTCATTGGAAGTTTTTTGTTGCATAAAAGTTCAACTCTTGGTGTGCACTTTGTTTTTTTTCCCCTTCATTTCCCAAGATGCAATTTGTATGGTTTCGCTTTTGGCTCTGGAGGAATGCTTGCTTTCTTCTGGGCGGTTGCAAGCTAGTACAGGTTATTTATTTGGTTGCATGTTGTGCTTTTCTAAAGTGGTTGCAACTAAGATACAAAAATGCCTGAGTTTTGTAAATTCCTTGTACATTGCTTCAACTGTTTTCTCCCATGGTGCTGGAAAGATAAACTTGGCTTTGCTTTTGAGCTCGCTCTTATCCGCCAATCCCACAAAATTCTCCCTTTTAGTATTATATTCCTGTTTAGATTGAAAAAAAAAAAAAAAAAAAAAAAAAAACCTCGAGAATGTCTTTCGTATCTTGGAGGCCCCCTAACTAACCTTGTTCAGATTTCCAGTCTATTCCACAATGTAAAATTGGTCTAAATCTCTCCCAATAATTTTGATGAATTGTTTTTTATGTCTTACAATTCATTAATTTAGCGATGAGGTTGAGGTTGGAACTCTGTTATGAGTTAGGATCCTCCAATTTTAGAATTCCAGCTCATCTTTTGCTAACTTTTGCTGTCTGATGACTTGAAGTTTAAATTTTATGTGTGTGTGTTGGTGGGGTAAAGATAGAAAAGCTTGAACTTGCAATGCAGGCGATGACATGTCTAGGATAGATTAAATCTAGAAGAAATGAAGTATAGTACCTCTGTCAATATTTTAAAAGATTTGTATCACTTATTACAAATTTCTCAAATCATCAACACAAAAATCTGGAACCAAACTTCAAAAAATGAAAGCCTGTGCTAGACTTTGTCAAACAAAAGAAGATCCACTACTCATTTTTGCAATCCAACCCGCAAGAATAAAGGAAATACTTTGCCTTTAAGGATCCTAGACACCAACAGACCAGGCAAAGACTAAAATCCTCCAAAGCAATTTAATAAAGATTGGCAGCTTGTACATTTAGACCGACCACTTGAAGTGAGATTTTTTTCTTTTCATTTTTTTCAAAACCCCCATTCGAACCGGTGACCTCCCTAAGCATTTTCAAGTCACAAACTCGTAAAATAGAAAACTTATAAAATTGTACACTTACTCGTAAAATAAGAAACAAATGACGATAAAAGCATACATACATACAACATAAATAAGACAACACAACACAATATAAAACTCGTAATACATCATTGTTTTCAGAAGGGGCTGGGCTTATAAAGATGGTACACAATTGCACCAAAGAAAGACAGAGAAATTAAAATATGCACTATGCCCGATACATCCTAGGCACCACAGAAACACATACACAAAGAAGACTATTAGATCAATACAAGGGCGGGTGAGCAAAAACAAACCAACTTGATCTAGAGTATCAAGTAGATGATGCGGCCGGCCAAACTTGCATTAATTAGATGACATTTGTCCCATCATGCACTTTGGCCCCAGGCCTTTAGCAGGCAGCATCCAAACAAGTCAAGACATCAGAATGATAAAGCTAGTAACAACACAGTCAAAGCAAAACTTGATACGCAAGATTAGCGGTTATAAAGATGCGAAAGATGCTTGAAATATTCCATCAGTTGACCGGAATATTCGCCAGAATATTCCTGGTTGACCGGATATTCCCAGGAGTATTCCGTTTACTTCGCTCGCATTTAAACTCTTCTTTTTATTCAAGTGCTAACCAACATGGAATATCAGGGAACACAAATGTATAAATAGGAAGGTCTATGTACAGAAAATCCAAGTTGAAAATAAATAGTTTACACAGTTAATTCTTTTTTACCCGGTTTTATCCTTTTTCCTCATGGTATCGGAGCTTGAACTTCAATTTTAAGCTTTTGAATCCATGGCAAATCAAAATCAGCAGCAAATTGTTCCTCTTAGCCCCTATTACCTGCACCCAAACGAAAATCCATCATTAGTTTTAGTACAACCACCTATAAATGGAAGCAATTATCATGCATGGGCACGATCAATGCGTATGGCACTCATGTCTAAGAATAAATTAGGATTTTTCAATGGCAACATTGAGGCACCACCAGCTGATCATGCTGATGCTTGGGAGCAATGCAACAACATGGTCCTATCATGGCTCCTAAATTCAGTGTCTGCATCGATTGCTCATAGTGTGATGTGGCTGGACTCTGCAAAAGAAGTCTGGACATATTTACAGGAAAGATTCTCTCATGGAGATCATTTCAGACTCTCAGACCTACTTGTGGAGGTAAATTCTGTTAGGCAAAATGATCTCAGCGTTACCGATTACTATACTAAGCTGAAAATTATGTGGGAAGAACTGTTAATCATCGGGCCATACCCTAACTGTACTTGTACACCTGTGTGCAATTGTGGAGCTGTAAGGATTTATAGAGATTACTTTGAATCTGAATGTGCCATCAGATTCTTAAAAGGTCTTACTGAGAATTTTGCCCATGTTTAGGCACAAGTCATGTTGATGCATCCTTTGCCTCCTATAAATCAAGTGTTTGGAATGACTGTGAAACATGAAAGGCAATTAAGCTATTGCCTAGGTCATCCTGATAGGATTGACAATCCTGTAATGGCTACACAAAGGACTAATGGTTATGGATATTCAAACAGTCAGTCAAGCCAAAATGCAGGTCCTAGTGGAGGTGTGCAATATCCTAAGAGGCCTTTACCTGGTAATAGAAAATTTCAGTGCACTTATTGTGGCATTCAAGGACACACTGAGGACAAGTGCTACAGAAAGCATGGTTTCCCACCAAGGGGCAGAGGTAGAAATGGCCTTGGTAGGGGTGGAGGCGGGATAACAGCAAATCAGGTCGATGCAACTGAAGAATCTATGGTGCAAACCAATCTGTTACCTCCTTCTTCATTGCAGAACAGAAAAAAGAATTGAGGAATTTGTTAAACAATGCACCAAATCTGCACATTCTAACTCAGGTAAATGGATTATAGACTCAGGTGCATCTGATCATATAATATGTACTCTTGAACTTTTTTTCTCTTATATTTCCATTCCTCATACCAATGTCACTCTTCCTAATGGAAATCAAACAGCTGCTACACACAAAGGTATTGTTAGAATCTCACCTGATTGAATGCTCTTTGATGTTCTTCACATACCATCCCTTAAACGCAACCTGCTCTCCTTAAGCAAACTATTACAACACGCCAAATTTACTGTTACTTTCACACCTGATTTGTGTTTGATTCAGGAACCTATGAGCAAGAGGATGATTGGATCAGCTAGGCATTACCATGGACTCTATTACCTAAACCTACATGACACTCAGCATCATCCAAGTTCTATTGTTGCTTCCAGTCAATCAAAAACTGCTATGTCTTCTAATGATCCAGATGCCTATACATGGCATCTTAGGTTATGACATATGTCAAATAAAGTAGTCAATGATGTAAAGATCCTGGAGCAGTCTGTTTGTCCTTTTGAAATCAATAAATGTATTGTGTCATCTTGCTAAGGAAAGAAAACTATCTTTTCCCTTAAGTGATTCTATGGCAACTTCTGCTTTTGATTTGGTCCACATGGACATTTGGGGTCCCTACAAAAGGGTCACTATCTATAATGAACATTATTTCTTGACTATAGTGAATGACCACACAAGATACACATGGCTCTTTTTACTTAAAGCCAAATCTCAAGTTAGTTCCCTAATCAAACAGTTCTGTGCTTTTGTCAAAAATCAGTTTGATAGGCAAATCAAAGTTATCAGGTCTGACAATGGCCTAGAATTCAAATTAATATATTTTTATGGAATAAATGGGATTACACACCAAACTTCCTGTGTTCATACCCCTGAACAAAATGGGATAGTTGAAAGGAAACATCAACATATCCTTAATGTTGTTAGGGCACTAAAGATTCAATCCAATCTTCCCTTATCCTGTTAGGGATTATGTGTGGAGCATGTTGTTGCCCTTATAAATCTCACACCTTCTCTTAAAATTCAGCATCAAACTCCTCATCAAAGACTTTTTCTCAAACCACCGGTCTACTCCAACCTTAGGGTGTTTGGTTGCCTAGATTTTGCAAACAATTCTGATGTCCACATAACCAAATTTGATGATAGAAGTATACCACATGCCTTTCTAGGATATCCCTCTAATGTTAAGGGATACATACTTCTAAACTTGCAAACCAGAACCATTCTAATTTCCAGACATGTCATATTTCATGAGAGCATCTATCCATTAACCCTAAAAACAACCAAGCAACCTCATCACCTCTCTTACTCTTATCATCTACCTGCCAGTCACAACCACCTTCCTTTTGATCTCCACTCTAGCCATACACAAGCACCACAATCACCACATCCATCCACTTCAAGGCCTACATCACCACCTACACATCACACTACTGTTTTCTCTAATTCACCTACAGTATCTATGGACTCCTCCACACCTCCCTCCACACCATTCAGTTCTTCTCATAGTCCTCAATCCTCAGCCACATATGAGCAACAAAATATGGAGCAACCTCCACATCCTTCTAGACAATCCACAAGAATCAAGCAACCACCCCACTATCTACAGGGCTATGTTTGTCACAATGCCTCCACTCAACCTAAATATCCTATTCAAGGGTATGTATCATATGATTTACTTGCACCTCACTATAAATCATTTGTCTTGTGTGTGAATGTTGCAGATGAAACTGTCACCTATCAACAAGCAGTCAAGGACCCTAGGTGGAGGGATGCTATGACAACTGAGATTGAAGCCTTACAACGCAACAACACTTGGGACATTGTATCTCTACCTAAGGGAAAGATCCCTATTGGATGCATGTGGGTCTACAGAGTAAAATATTTACCAGATGGAAAAATGGATCGTTTTAAAGCTCGTCTGGTGGCCAAGGGATACACTCAGCAGCTGGGGATTGACTATCATGACACTTTTGTACCAGTTGCAAAGCTTACCACAGTCAAAGTTATCATGGCTGTAGCAGCTGCTGCTAATTGGCACTTAAAACAACTGGACATCAACAATGCATACCTTCATGGTGACTTGTTCGAAGAGGTCTACATGAAGGTACCACCTGGGTATGACACACCTATCCTTAATGCTGTCTGCAAACTAAAAAAAATCACTATACGGGCTTAAACAAGCAGGGCATCAATGGAATGCTAAACTGACCTCCTACCTTATCAAATTGGGGTTCCACCAATCAAAGAGTGATTACAGTCTGTTTACTAAATGGATGCAAGACACTTTTATTGGACTTCTGGTCTATGTTGATGACATCCTACTCACGGGGCCAAATTTGCAGATTATCCAAGATATCAAAAATGATTTAGACAAGGAATTTAAAATCAAAGACCTGGGCAAAATGCACTACTTTTTGGGGTTGAAATAGCACGAAGCAGCAAAGGCATTACCTTGCCACAACGAAAATACGCCATGGACCTTTTATCTGAGTATGGTCTTCTGGCTTGTAATCCGGAATCCACTCTAATGGTCACAAGCACCAAACTAGCCAAAGACGACTCTCCACCATTGCCGGATAACAACAGCTACCGCAGTCTGGTCGGAAAATTGATTTATTTAACCTTCACCAGACCGGATATCAACTTTGAAGTTCAACAGTTATCACAATTCCTCGATTGCCCCACTATCAACCATCAACAAGCGGAACTTGCCTTCTCCGATTTCTTAAGTCTTCTCCCGGTTAGGGTTTTTTGTATCCAGCCGGATCGAATGTAAATCCTCGAGCTTTGGCCACTTCCGGTTCTGGGACCGCATCTAGATTTGAAAGCCTACTCCGACTCCGATTGGGCATGGCTGCGTTGATATGAGACGATCTATTATGGGTTGGTGCATTTTCCTGGGAGAATCTTTGATCTCGTGGAAAGTCAAAAATCAAAGTAAGGTGTCACGAGCTCGGCGGAGGCAGAGTATCGGGCACTCGCCGCTACCTCTTGTGAGTTGCAGTGGCTAGTGTTTTTACTGGCCGACTTGGGTGTTAACCCTAAATTGCCCATCACCTTGTTTTGTGACAACACGAGTTCATGTTACATCGTGGAAAATCCCGTGTTTCACGAGCGCACAAAACACATCCAGCTCGATTGCCACTTCATACGGGACAAATTCCAAGCTGGATTGCTCGTCCCCACCTCAATTTCCACCGAGCATCAATTGGCTGACATCTTCACCAAACCGTTAGATGCCCCACGATTCACTCAACTTACAAGGCATCTCGGCATATATTCCATTTACTCCAGTCCAGCTTGCGGGGGGTGATAAAGCTAGTAACAACAGTTTCAACACAGTCAAAGCAAAACTTGATACACAAGATTAGCGGTTATGCAGATGCGAAAGATGCCTGGAATATTCCATCAGTTGACCGGAACATTCCACAGAATATTCCTGGTTGACCGGATATTCCCAGGAATATTCCGTGCTAACCAACATGGAATATCAGGGAACACAATGTCTAAATAGGAAGGTCTATGTACAGAAAATCCAAGTTGAAAATAAAAAAGTTTACACAGTTAATTCCTGTTTACCCGGTTTTATCCTTTTTCCTCACAGAAGGCACCATGCCACAACAACCTTCAACCTATCTATCTCCTTCAGAAATCAACAAGTCAAGACATCGTGTCCTAATTTTTGAAAATTAAATTGTGTCACGTCCATGTCTGGTCACATGTCCGTGCCCATATTTTGAAGGAAGGATTCAAAAAAGGAATGACCAAGAAATGCATGTCAATTCAAATGTACCTTCCATATTGGGTCTCAAGCTAAACTCCAAAACCTGGCAGAATAACTACAGACTCTATCGTCACCAAATAAAAATCGGGTCCAGAATACAGGCCATTGCAATCCCCAAAAGAGAAAATACTACCACTATATCCTTCACAATCACACGAGTTCTAGTGTGTGTTGCAATTGTGTTATCAAGGTGCCTCTACAAATCAGCATTTTAAGTGATAGGCTTATATGCACAATATTTTTTGTCCATACATAGAACTTCAAAATTATGAGCATAGGGCAATCCATCGAATATATCCCAATCTATAGGATAACCTATCTAATATGGCTTTCCTTGAAGCTTGTTAGTAGTATAAACCTTCAGATTTCATCATGTTTCAGAAACAGTAGAAGATACAAAGTCTCTAATAAATAAAATATTCACAAACTGTATGCAAATGTGGGTAAAAGATTATCAATGACTGACTAAATAATAGCAATTACTATTCCAGGCACAATAACTCTTATTTCCCTGTCAGTTACCTTTCTGAGTTTCTCCAACAACTTATGAAGCAATAATCTGAAAATGAATGCAACTAAAAGCAAAGTCCATATTAAAGCAGTAAACGGCTTGCCCTGCATTTATATATTCTCGTGACATTACTAGTAGAAAGTACAATACGAGTATCTCTCTGAAAGACCAATATCAAAATTACAGATTCCAGCTCGTTTATTCATCTATTTTTGGGTAACAACAAAATTTTATAGCCAATCTGGCAGAATAGTGCCTTATAGGCATCCAAATAATGACAAGACTGATAATAACATATGAAACACAAAATTTAACAAATGGTGAACCCTAAATGAAGATGAATTGCATTTCAAAAAGGAATACAAAACCAGTTTGTTAAGCCCATATAAACGAACATCAAAGCTTGAAATGGCATAGCAGCATAAAACAGATATACCCACACTCCACAGAATGGTAACTTTTTTTATTGATAAAAAAGAAAACCGCTTTAACTTGGAAAAATCAACATTAACAGAGAAAAGTAAAAGCTACTTCCTATAACATAAGCTTCAATAATTATTTATTAGTGGGTATGATATCGTACCTATGAGCACAAGAAGCAGATGGAGCAGCCAAAAGGAGAAGAGCGATCAATCTGAGAATTGATTTCTTAAATTTACTCCTTTCTAACAATAATGTAGTGAACGTCTATGACCTCGAAATTAGATCCCCTCATGTACATATGAGGGGTATGTGATATTCACACTAGTGTATTCAAGGAGTTGGGTATTTTGTTCTAATTTTTTTTATTGGTTTTTAAGGATGAAAATGCACATAAAGGATCAGTGCATAGGAGGTGATCTTGTTTCCTATGACCTCTGGCGGGCAGACCCTTTTGGGTGTCATGAAAATATTTGAATCTCCTATCTGCAATCGCAATAGGTGATGAGGATTGACGATCCAAAAACTCGTCTGCATCAACTTTAAAGGCTTTTTCTCTTGATGATAACCCAATGATGCTCATTCAATATAGAAAATAGTGAAAAGAGGGGTGTTTTAGGGATGATTTAGACTGCACTTGATAGTGATCAAGCTGCCTATGTATCCAATGCGGGGATTGGAATCAAGCCTTCGTAGTTCCTTAGGGATTGTTTATATAGGGCTTGTGCCCTAGAGTTAGCGTGTGGCGTGTCTATGATGGACACTGATCAACGTGTTCCCTAAGGAAAAGATTGTGTTTTGTTAAACTCCTTGATTTTAAGAGATAATTATGATATTCAAATATGCGTATTAAGTGATAAGGATTGGAGCCTTTATGACTCAGGATTCTTTTCATAGTTATCTGATTTATTACTCACGTGGGAAATACGATTAGAGATTAACTCTGGCCGATTTAGACGGCCCGAGCTGAACTGGTTGAACCCTTCTGTGTCTCGGCCGACCCGTGAAGGTCGGGGAGAATGGCCGAGTTGGTATCAACTCGGACTCTTAGGTGCGTGGAACGGGGGTCTGAAAGGGACTTGATCCTACTAGTAAGTTCGGACATGGGTAGGTTAGAGTACAAGTGTAAGCCAACCTGCGGAAGTCGGGATTTAACTCAGGCGTGTCGGCTATTCAAGGTCCTAAGTATTGGTTGATCTGGAGGAGACATGATCAACAATCGAGCTACTCTAGTCTGGCCACTGGGACATCCGGCACCGTTTCTCTCTATACTTAAGGTTGAGCCACTGAGGAGGTGCCACGTAGGTAAGTTCAATTCCTGGCATCGTCATAAGCCCCCAGGTCCAGCCGATCTTTGGTTAGTCGGCTAAGATCTACCAGCGTGGCGGCTCGACTCGGGTGTTTAACTTATAGGGTTTGGATTCGCATTGCCAGGTGGAAAATCTAGTTGTGAGGACATTACAGCTGTATCGGGAATCGAGGCGTCGTTGCCCACTAGGCTACTAACACTAACTGAGGCCGTTTTTCGAGATAAGCGGGGGGTTATAACCCCGTCAGATCAATCGTTTCATAACAGGGTTCCTTATTAAACTAGAAGATCTACTGCCAGTTGCCGATTTCCATTCTTCGTCTCATAATATTTACTTTTGCAAGTAAGTTTCTTTTCTTCTCGCAATTTAACTTCATGGCTTGATTTCCCTTGTCCTTAGATATAAACCTTATTTTCGCCGGAACCCTAAGCTCAACTTCTTCGAGATGGCTATTGCGGATAGTAGAGATGTTAGGTCTATTTTGAATCAAGAAGACCTGGACGAGATATGCGAGAGGTATGGGGTTGACAAAGAAATATTTGCTCCGAAGTTGCCTTCGGAACATCATTTATTTGCTCCGGACTCACCGGAAGGTTTTTGTACAGTTCACCGGGAATACCTCAAGGTAGGTTTGAGGCTACCTTTCCGCCCTGCACTCCTCGAGGTACTCCGGCACTATGGACTCAGAATTTCCCAGATAGCCCCCAATGGCATCAAGGCCATCATAAGGTTTGCTATCTGGTGTCGGCTGCTAAACCTGAAGTTTACCGTGAAGAAGTTCAGACACTTTTACCACCGGGTAGGGGTAATAGACCACCCCTACCGGTACTACTTTTCTAGAAGACAGGGCCGGTCATCCGACATTCCCATACTTCCTACAGGCAAGGGTTCTTTCAAACGATGGAAGGAGAGATTCTTCTATGTGCGTTATGAAGGTCATCCGGAGTTGAGTGTGTGAAATATGTCCGATTTGGATAAATTCGATGTCCGGAGCTGCCGGACACCTTAGTGGGGAAGATTCGAGAGTCTAGGTACTCTATCGAATGGCAGAACTTGTACGATGAGCTGATTACAACAGCTCGGTTAGATGATGCGGGGCCCGACCCCTACGTGGAATTTTCTAATACCGAGTGGAAGACATGTAGGATCTTTTCCCTTGTAGTTTTGCTTTGCCTCTGTACTTATGTATTTGTCCGACTAATATTTTGTTCATACTTGCAGTGGCTGAGTTTGCTGACCTACTTACTAGAGCAGAGAGAGAGGTGATGGTTCGTCAGCCCGAGTCAACGACGTCCGTCCGGATTGCATCCGTGGAGGGTCCTGTTATGGATGCTGTTACGGTAGGTGTTTCTTTGCCTGCTCCACCTCAGGGGCAGGCCGATCAAGATGCTCCTAAGAGAGCTATCGAGAAAGGGCTGGTTGCTGGAAAGACGGTGCGTCTGAGGCCAACCTCGCATGAGGGTCGTTCCTAAAAAAAAAGTAACTCTAAAGCTCCCGAGGGAGCTCAGGAAGAAGCTACCTCCAAGCAGCAGCGGGTCGCCAATATGTCCGATGAAGAATTGGCGATTATTGGCTGCAAGACAGTGGAACTGGTAGGCGTTCTGTCCTTACTTCCTTTTGTTTTAGAACCGAGCTACTTATGATCCTAATATTTCTCTCTCTGTTTGTTTAGGGGGGCACGATTGGCCAGGAGGTTTTCAAGAGGTTAGGCAAGGCCTCTACAGACTCGGTGGCCCAGAAGATTAAGATTGCCGAGCTGAGGCAGACTCGAGAGAAACTCAAGACGGCTGCTCGAGCCAGGGATACGGAGATGAAGGCCCTGCAAGCTCAACTCATAGCTCAAGAGGGTGAGCTGAAGTCCTTGGCAAGCGAGATGGTTGAGGAGAAGAAGACGAAAGATAAGGAGGTCGCCGACCTCCATGCAAAAGTGGCCGATCTGGAAGCCACGATTCCGATTTTTTATGCCGAGGCTATTCAGGAGTACAAGGCTTCGGCGGACTTCGCCGAGGCCTTAAAGGTGCTGCTAATCCCTGTCCTCAACTATGGGTATTCCCAGGGAATGGACGAGGCGAGGATTCAATATTCTTCCCTTGTGCTAGATGACCTTTCTAAGAAGGTCTACTACAAGCAATGAATGGGCGCGGTCTACACCGAGCATATGCAGGACTTCAAGGCTGGGGTGGACATAGTGTCTAAGTATGTCATCCAACCGGCTACTACCTCCGGCTCGGCTCCATCGTCCGAGACTCAGAAGAGTCCTACCATTGATTCTTAGAGCTGAGAAGTTTATTAAAGAATTTGTTTGATACTTTGGTAAAGAATTAGATCTTTTGAACATCGGTTGTTTTTTATTATTGTTGATTGTTGTTTTTTGTTTGGTGTAGTGTTCTACTTGTTTTGAGTTGTTTGTTACTGTTGATGGGTTGGTTATTGTTAATGGGGTGTTGTCCCCCAGTATGCCATTCATTATTCTGAATTTTTGGTTGACATACTTTTGCTTGTGTAGTTGTATTTATGAGGCCGAGCCCAACGCGCGGGTTCGGATATTTGTAAGCCTTATCAAGTTACTTGTTAATTTGTGAGGGGCAAGGCCTAGTTAGTTATTGCGATGGAGAGGGGTATGCCCCCAAGTATATGACCCTGTGTTTTTAGATTGCACACTTATGTTTGTATATAAGGCCGAGCTCTATTCGCGAGCTCGGGTAACTATAAGTTAAGCATTGAATTTTCACAAGTCAAGTTAGCTTTAATTCTATGTTAGCCAATGACAAGCAGGACTAAGTCGAACTGACCTTAGGACAAACTAAGTAAGGTTAGACGGGTTAACCTTAACAGTACGGCGCGACTTCTAACGTGAAGTTTGAAGGACAAGCAAGGCCAGGCTAGTGCTGACTTCTCGTTTAAAAGCATGGCGAGTAGGCCCAGGTCGGACTGACTTCTCGCATGAAGCTTGAAGGACGAGCAGGGCCAGGCTAGTGCTGACTTCTCATTTAAAAGCATAGCGAGCGGGCCAGGTCGGACTGACTTCTCGCATGAATTTTTATCGTGGGGTATATTGTTAGATGACCCTTAGGGAATTATAAAACGAGGCAAAGGAGCACGTAAGCGACGCAAAGTAAAATTTATTCAATGAAACAAAGATATCCAGTGCTAATAGTGAAAAGGATGAAACCAAAGTGCGGAATTGAAACAGAAATATCCAAGACAGATAGTGAAAACAGACAAACAGAACTAAAGTGTTGAAATGAGAAATAGCCTGGAAAAAGAAATAAATGATAAAAACTTGCCGAACCGGTCAAGCTAAAACGATCCCTTTGTCTTTGATAGTGGCCGCGTAGCTACTTGAGCAACCTCCAGGTCCCCTTTGATCTCAACCGATCCGCGGGCGGTCGGGAACTTAAGACTGATGTGAGCTGGGGAGATCATGACCCAAAGGTCAATCAGGGCAGGCCTTCCCAAGATAATGTTGTATGCTGACGATGATTTGACCACGACGTAGTTGACCATTAGAGTTCTTCCCACCGACTCTTTCACGAACGTTGTCGCGAGCCGCACCATCCCCATAGGATTAACATGAGGACCAACAAATCTGAACAAGGTTGCTGAAACAGGAGTCAGTTCGGAATCCTTGAGATTCATAGCCTGAAAAGCTGCAAAGTATAAGACATTGACGGCGCTGCCAGTGTCAACGCAAACTCTCTTCACCAGGTTATTGTTAACCACAACTTCTATGACCAAACCTTCATTGTTCGGAACCAAGGTGAGTGAGTCCCTTGGTCCATAGCTTACTTCCTGAAAAGGGATTTGACTTTCTCTGTTCGCCTGTACGCCCCCGTTCGGGCGCTTAGGTTGCCTACCTCGAATACGCAGGGCCTCCCACGATAGTGTTGATGGTGTTGACTGGCCGATTGTCCAACCGTTGGCCTTTTTCTGGAGACTGGTCTCTTCTCCGCTAGGGCTCTCCCTACCAATTGCGATCTTGGTTGAAATCTTCATCGTCCTCGGCGTTCACCATATCGAGGTCGTTCCACAACCTCATATAACTTCCCTTCCGCAATTGTTGCCTCCACATCGCGTTGAAAATCTCGTACAGTTGTCCAGTTTGTGCCCAGTGTCTTGGTGGTAGGTGCAAAACTTACTCTGGTCCCTTCTGTCCAAGGGACTTTGCAGCGGCGTTGGAGTCTTTGCCAAAAACCCTTTCTTTCAACGATCTCTAGCACTTGCTCCCGAGGCCTGTTTAACATCGGGAAGTCCCACTGCTGCAAGGCATTTCTCTTCTCGGATTGGCCCATGGCCGATCCGCTTGTACGGTCTCCAAACGACTTCCTTTTCTTGTCAAATGCATGTTCAGCCTTATCCTTCTTGGACTCTGACTTTTCCACTTCTCGCTTCAACCGATTGGCTTCTTCTCCTTGACAGTGTTTGAACGCTATCTGTTGGACTTATTTTTAAGTTTTAGTGATGAGTGCCAGACTAGCTATTATAGAGCAAAGGCAAAATGATACCTAGATCAAATGTATAGGTTTATTAGAGTTTGATTTTGTATAGGTTTGATCAAACAAGCACTGTAAAAGGTCAGCTGACTTTCATCAGCAGGCCTGTCTAGATCAGTAGGGCACCTGAGTCAGTAGACTAGTTTAGGAACCCGCTCGAAGAGGCGAAGGCTGAGGGATCAAACTCAGTTATTGAAGGCGAAGGGATCAAACTTAGTATTTAAAGTCAAGGATATGAAATCAGAATTTAGGGAAGTCTGTGATGACCTAAACTGATTCCATATACCTTGTGTACAAGGTCTAAGTTCCATAAGTTAAGTGGTGATTGGAACTTAGTTATGATCAAAATGGTGTAATCTAACTTCACAATAAAAGGTTAGATATAAGAGAAGTTAGCTGGAGTGTTTTATGAACACAACAACTTGTATCAGCTGACTGATATGTATATCAGCAGACTTACATACACAGGAACCTGCTGAACATATATTTCGATTTAAATCAAAGGTTACATTGGAAGATTACAAGGAAAAGGACAGATAACAACTCTTGATTTTATCAACAAATCAATGGCTAAGATTAAATGGATGTTGGAAAGAAAAAGAGGTTTATCGAATGGATACAAGTCAAAGGGTGGACAGTCTAAAAACTGTCAAAAAGCAATCTGACAGTGTCAGTACTATGTACAAGGACAGAAAGCAAGTCAAGATGGGACAAATCTGAAACGGCTATGTTTGAATTTCAAACTTAAGTCACAAGGATTCCTACCTATAAATAGAGGACTCCTAATTCAGATACATGTGATGATTTTAGAGAGAAAAATAACAGATAATCTTGAGCTTCAGATTCTTATCTAGAAATCACCCTGCTGACCGTACTGAACTTAAAGCTACTGATCCAGTAAACTTCTTCAAGTGTAATCTATCATCAAGCTACATCAAGTTTACACACTTGAAGAATCCAAGCTGCTAATCATATCATCCTGATCAAGCTGCTGAATGCTGGATCACTTACTTGATTCAAACTTTCTTTTACAAGAAATCTACCGAAGACAGTGAAGCATCTTTGGGTGTCAAGGACTGTTGTTTGTGGTGGAGCTGGTGAAGAGGCAATCCTAACCTTCAAGGACCAGTGGAAGACTTTGGAGCAGCAATCCTACTTGTTCCAAGTGTTCTGTTTGTGAAGCCATAGTTATTGGTGAAGGACAAACAACTTAGGGATTTTTGTAACTGCTACCTCAAGGATCTCTAGCGAATTACCTCCAACATCATAGGAGAAAAGTGGACTGATAGGATTACACCACCTGGAACCACTATAAAATTTGCCTACTTACTTTCTGCATTTATATTCTGCATTTAGTATATTTAGCACATCAACCTACAGAACTAGCAACTGAATCACACATATACACTACTGAGTATTTAATACTTGGTATTATATTTTAACAACAAGTAATAAGGCTTAATTTAAATATATTCTGCTGCAACAAATTCAGTAAAGTCAATAGTCCGCGAGACTGCGAGTGTCGACGGACCGAGTGTCTGCAGAGACTATGCGAGCAATCGCAGGCCGTCGAAGTTGCTGAGTTTGTTAACTCCAAAAGTTTTAAGTGTTAAGTTTATTCACCCCCCTTAAACTTAACCAAATCCTTTTCAAGGCACCAACAATTGGTATCGGATCAGTGCTTCTGTTCTGAAGTAATCCTACTTGATGTGCTTGTGAAAATACTTTGAAAACTTTTTCAAGTTTCTGATTTTCAAAGGTTTGCATCATGGATAACAACCAGTATGCTAGAACAATGTTGATGTGTTCTTTAGAACGATTTGATGAGTATAAACGTCGTATGCAGGCTTTTTTAGCTGCAACACATGATGAGATGATGGATGTGCCGACTAATGGACCACTGGAAATCACAAAAGCTATAACAGTAGATGGTCAAACACAGTACATTCCAAAATCAAAAAGAGAATGGAATGCTGAAGATAGAAAAAGAGCAAACCTCAACAATATTGCTATTGATATTATATACAGAACCTTGGATAGCAATATGTACATGAAAGTGAAGGATTGCAAGACTGCAAAAGAACTTTGGGATAAGTTGCAATTAATCTGTGAAGGCACTGATGCAATCAAGAAGAACAAGATCAGTGTGGCAAAGAAGAAGTTCCAGGAGTTAAAAATGAAACCAAATGAAACTATTGAACAAATGGAGTCAAGATTCAATGCAATCATGGATGAACTCACCCTACTGAGTGTGAAGTACTCAAAAGAAGTGATCAATTCAAAAATCTTGGAAGCATTACCTGCAAAAGAAGTTTGGGAGATGAAGGTGACTGCCATAGAAGAAATGAGAAGCTTACATGAAGAAGACACCTTCAAATTGTTTTCAGATCTCAAGGCATATGAATTCAGTAAGAAACTTGTACCTGAGACAGAAAAAGAAGAACCAAAGACCACTGCATTAGCTTCTACACATCAAGAAGAAACATCAGGAGCTCAAGATGATCTACTGGATGAGATGCAAGAGCAAATTGCCCTACTGAGCAAGAAAATCAGAATGATGAAAACTGGAAAGGGTTCTCCAAGGAATTTCACAAAGAAGTTTAGTGAAAAGAAGAAGGATGAATCCAAGAAAGACAATGATTACTTGTGCTATCAATGCAAGAAACCAGGACACTTCAAACCTGACTGTCCTGAACTAAAACAAAAGAAGGAACCCGATTATCTTTGCTTCAATTGCAAGAAGCCTGGACATTTCAGACCTGATTGTCCAGACCTACTGAAGACCAAAAGTCAACAAAGAAGATCTGGCAAGAAAGCTATGGTTGCTGAAGATGAATCAATATATGAAGTAGAATCAAAAAAAGGAAATGAATCTGATGATACTGCACTTGTTGCTGATATGGATGATTATGCTTTAATGGAAAACATGGATGAAACAGAGGAGGTATACAATTCTGTATCTATAAATACTCCTGCTGGAAGTGATTGTGAATCAACTTGTGGTTCAAATCCAAAAAATTCTGACAATGAAGAAACTTTGGATGCCATCCTTAATCAACTGAGGATAATATAATCTGGTTATGAGATTGTGAAGGCTGAAAAGGAAGATCTTCAATCAGAAGTTGAAAGAATAAAAGTTGAATTGAGAATTCTCAAAGGAAAGGAAAAAGAAGTTGGACAGAATCAGCATAAGCCTGTTGTACATTCATTAGCAGTTGAATCTGCTGAACAATCTTGTTCCTCCACTGCATTCAAATCTGGAAAGCCTTATTGTGATAGAACAGGGCTTGGATTTGGAACTCAACAATCCAATAAGAGTGGATCCAGTAAGGTTACTGAACCTAGTACCAGAATTGGTCCTAAGTTTGTACCTGCACAAGATCCAACTCCAAAAAGGGTTGCTGAGGCAGTGAAGCCTACTGAGAGGACTTTCAAGGAAGCAAAATCAGAAGTCAAAAAGGTCAACAGCACCTAACAAAAAGAATAAATCCAAAAATGGGACTGTTGTACCTTCTAGACCTGCTGATAGCAGACCTGCTACCAAGTCTGCTGGACCACATAAAGGCAAAAATCAGAAATATTCCAAGGATAAGAATCCTAAGCCTAAAAATGTCAATCATTCTAGGGATACTTATCTCAGGGGGAAAGGTAGATTGTTCCCTACTGATGATGATTGGAATATTCCTGCTCCTACTGCTAGAAACAACAGATATAACCATACTGCTAGGGTAAAACCTCAGCAATGGAATCAGCAGAGGACTCAGCAGAGGACTTATTTAAGACTTCAGTAGAGACCTCAACAGACTCCATACTACAGGGCTATTCCTAACAGACAGCAAACTAATGGTTATGCTAGTGCTTCTAACAAAAGAAATCACTCTAAAAAGCATTACATACCAAAAGGCCAGAAAGCATATGTGAGTCCTACACAACCAAATGTTAGACCTTATGGATGTGTAGAATACATGTATGAACAAAAGTATGATACCTTTCAAAGAAGACTGTTAAGGGTGAAAATCTATGTTTTATTATGATATATTTTATGGTATTTTCCCCCTTAATTGGATTAATTGCATAATAAATGGCCCTTATATGGAAATATTGAGCATTCTAGGTTTTTAAGGACTTAATTGCAATATTGAATAAATTATGTGTTCTCATCGTGAATTATAATTAATTGGACTTTATTACAGTTTGCGATGTTTTCCCATGTGTTATAGGTATGCTTATCGTGCTCAAATGATGATCAAAAGGGTTAAAATTCGAGCTATAAAGATTTAAGAAGAGATAATGATCGAATGGAGTGGGCGTAAAAGAGATAGAGATGATTTAATCAAGTTTTATTCAAACTAAATCGGCGTCCAAGTCCCGTCCGGGGAGTGGACGGGCGTCCGATAATCCAAACGGGCGTCTAGAGGAAGAATTCAATACCGAGGCATCATGAACTTACCGAACGAACGTTCGAAGAAGCGAACGAGCGTCCAAGGTGCAAAAAGAAGATCAGAGAGTTTGGACGCTATCCAGACGAACGTCCGCGTTGGAGTTCAGAACACCTGGACGAGCGTCTACTTAACCAAACGAGCGTCCGGATCGCCGACTTAGTGAAACCGCCTCAAATCTCTATAAATACTTGCCTATTTTCACACATTGAGACACCAATTCTACAGTTCTCGAACCCTAAACCCTAGGGGCGGCTATAGGCTGCGTTTTTACTCAGTTTTTTCCCAGTTTGATGTTCTTAAATTCTTAGATAAAATTAGTTTAGTTTATGCAATTTACTTCAACAATACAAGCTATTCAAGGATGCTAAGAGGCTAGGCTTCAATCAAACGAGCATTGTGAAGCCATCCAACTTACATTACTTTTGACTCTTCGGTTATTTTGTAAGTTTTTAATCAAGTTGTTTCCTTTATCATGTCTTATGTTGATTAATTGCATTTATATCGAAAGATGTGCATGTATGATGTGTTATATTTGATGAAAGTCTTTATAAACATTAGATCACCATGATTTAGGAATAGATCTTAAATCTATGTCAAATGAAAGTTGATAGGTTGGAAATCTAGGTTAAAACGTTAAAGTTTACATCTTTGTTTATGTTATGACGCGTTAATTTCCGTAAATCGAAAGATAGAAATTAATAGGCGAATCATCTACGAAAGTAGGATTCATACCTTTGATAAGATGAACCACAACTTGGTAAAAACTGCAATATAATCAGGATGAGAGGTTAGTGTTTGTTGGATAGGTGGATCAATACTCGTTTGCCCACATTAAACTTGATTTAACCCTTGAGACTTGAACTCGTTTAGTTAGTTTATTTTCTATTGCACTTCTAGAGTAATTTGTTCGCAACCAAACCTTCCTAGCTTTGGATTCGTCCTCTCGTCTAGTTTATATTCAGCATATATGTTCGAGTTTAGTTTTGTTTAATCGCCGTTTAGTTTAGTTTTTCGTGACATAGTTTAGTTAGGCAAAAACTAGGATTTGCATTCGTCTAGTTCCCCGTAAGATCGACCCGGAATTAACCACTAGTACTACGATCCTTATACTTGGGGTTAACCGGATTATAAATTTATTACTTGTTTGTTTCGCATAGATAAAAATCCGTAGACAAGTTTTTGGCGCCGTTGCCGGGAACCGGACGGTTGCCTAGTTTTTGTTCTAGTTTTTATTTTGCTTTTAATTCTGTTTTTAGGTTAGATATTTTCAATTTTCGTTTGTGGTTAGTAGTGTAGTTGTTTTTGTTCAATTGTCCGTCGCTTTTAATTGTGTTTTTGTTAGTAGTTGATAGAAAATCTTAGCTCTTAACCTATACTCGTTTTTCGTTTACCGTACTCGTTTTACTAATCGTTTATTCCCGAGTTGGACGAGCGTCCGTTTTACCGTACGCCCGTCCGGTTCTTGCTTCGTCGACGAGCGTTTAGTTTACCGGACGCCCGTCCTCCGAAAATTCTTCAATCCTGAATCACATCCTGACCTGCAGACGAGCGTTCATACGTCTGGACGCCCGTCCACAGGAAGTCAGAAATAACGGACGAGCGTTTACATTTCAAACGCCCGTCCATCCTGAAAAACTGGTCAGACGCTCGTCCATAAGTTTGGACGTTTGTCCGTTCCTCCTTCCCTCTATCATCTTCTTCTTTTCCTCTTTTCTTTTCTCTACGTTTTAATCTTAGATTAGATTATAAGTCTTTAGTTTTAGTCGTTAGTTTCTTAGTTTATAGTTCTCTTTCTCTCCTTCTTTCTTTCTTGCTCAACAACTTGATCTTGGAGCTCGGTGTATGCAAACTCGTAGTCAGAAGGGACCACTAATCTATTCCCCTGACCCCGAGCGGACCATAGTCCGACCCAATAGGCGGAAACTTCGGTTCGACGAAGGAAACGCTCTAGATCAAGAATTTGAGCATTATCTTTCGGGAGAAATCGAAAGAATAGTAATAATGGCGCCGGAAGATAGACGGACGTTGGCCAACTATGCCATGCCCGGCACAAATCACCATCAACCCCGCAATCGTTATGCCGGCCATTACGGCTCCAACTTTCGAGCTTAAGCCAGGACTTATTCAAATGATGCAGCATGCGTCGATTTTTCACGGCTATCAATCAGAGAACCCCCATACTCACCTACACACATTTCTACATATATGCGGTACTACCCGTATCCAAGGTGTAAGTGAGGACGCAATCAAGCTCAAACTTTTCCCATTTTCCTTGCGAGGGGAAGCACTAGAGTGGTATCACTCTCTCCCTTCGGAATCCATTACGACCGGGCCGGACTTGAAAAAGAATTTTTGAGTCAATATTTCCCTCCATCAAAGACGGCCCGAGTGTTTGAACGAAATCTTCACATTCCATCGGCGGGAAAATGAATCTTTCTTTGATTGCCGGAAAAGGTTCAAGTCCCTTCTCCGAAAATGTCCCCACCACGGCTTGCCGATGCAAAGGCAAGTCAATACATTCTTTAGCGGATTGACCGAGCTCACTAAAGGCATGGTCAATAGTTCATCCGGCGGGGCATTTTTGAAGAAGACTCAGACGAAGGATGGGCATTGTTCGAAGACATTGCCAAATACAACTATGCCCCATCCTATCAAGCTATTCAGGCACCTCCTCCCCCTCCCAAGGTCGAGGAAGTGACTATGCAAAATCCGATTGCCATGTTGCAAAAGCAAATGGCTAATTCTCGACAGACAACATCCCAAATTGTTCCTAATCCGAGTAATCGACTCTTTCGTTTCCACAGAACTCTCGGGTTACGTATTGCGAAAAGTCGCTATCAACCTGGCCACATGTCCAGCCAGTGTCAGTTTCAATCCCCCGCTGCTCATCAAGTCAACGCTGTTCATAATAATGGACAGTATAATACAATCACATGCCAAGTATGTGATGATCCGGGGCACACTGCTCGTTTCTGTCCCATGATTGGACAAAGTGCAGAAGTGAATGCTTTTTCTGGCCAGTCTAATCCTAGGTTCAACAACCAATTCTCCGGCCAGAATAATGCTCAAAATCAGGGCTTCGGCCGAATCCGAGTTTCAATCGAATCCAAACTCGAACTTCAATTCTAACCCGAGCTTCAATAGAAACCCCGGTTTTGGTTCGAACCAAAGCTCTAATTTTTCCAATCAAACACAAAGGTTTAATCGAATTGGCCCTCCATTTCCAATTCCAATTATCGAATCGGCCCGGCCCACCACAAAATCAAAATTTTCCAATTCTCAAGGCCCCTCGAATTCCAATGACCTCAAGGCCGAATGGAACTCATTCAAAGAGGAGCAAAACAAGAACATTCAGCTCCCGATGAGTACCAATAAGAACCTTGAAAGACAGACAGATAGGGCTGGCCGAGCAGCTAGCATCAAGACCCCCCGGGCATCCGCCCGCGTTTACCGAGAAAAATCCTAAGGGCGGTCATGTTGCTCGGGCCGATTTGAGCAAGCCGACCAATGTACCGACCTCGTACCAACAATGCATTATGGACAAGAGGAGGCCAAGACAATGAATTTATGAAGCGGTACACACCGAGTGGTCCCCCCGGCTTCCGGGGAAACCACTAGCCCCTCCCCGCCATTGATAAGGCGGGGAGGGAAGTTGAGCACCTATCATCCCCTTGGCCGCAAGCAAGTAATCGTGGCCGATCCCCCGATAGGTGAAAAGGTTGGAAATCCTCGTGGTTGTTCCCCCGAGGACCGAAAAAGTTGGAAACCCTCAAGTGGCCGATCCCCGAGGACCGAAAAGGAAAAGGAAGTCGTGGGCGATCCCCGACTACGAAAGCTTCGAAAAGACGGTTCGGTGGAAGGATTTGGAAGACAAAGCTATCAAAGCACATCCTCAAAGAGAGTCTTTTCCGAGAATGACTCGAAGAAGCTTCCGTTTCCACCGAGGAAGAGCAACATTCCATTGGTTGAAGACAAAAAGTACGAAAAGATGCTAAACCTTCGAAAAATACTCGGGTAAATGCCATTATCCGAGGTCTTGGTCGAGATGCCTAAGTATACAAAGTTCATCAAGGATGTTGTATCTTCCAAGAAGAAGTTAGCAGGAATGGATCAAGCAATTGGTAAGGAGTGTTCTATGGTCAATTATCAAGACTTACCAACCAAGAGAAGCGACCCAGGCAAATTTGTGCTCACATTGCGGATGGGAGGCCTAGTCTTCCCGAATTCCTTATGTGACTGGGTGCATCCATCACTTGATGCCCTTGTCCGTTTGCAATCAGCTTGGTTTGCAGAATCTTCTAGAACCCACTACCATGAACCTGCAGTTCGCTGATAGGTCCTCTAAGAAAGCTTCAGGGATCCTAAGGGACGTATTGGTTCAAATAGATAGGTTTACCTTTCCAGTTGACTGGTACGTCTTGGATATTGAGAAAAGTGAAAGTGTCCCTTTGATTCTCGGAAGACCTTTTCTATCTACAGCTAGAGCCCTCATCGATTGTGATGGTGGGCATGTCACCATTCGAGTTGGTGACCAGGAGGTGAGCTATAGTGTTTCGAAATCTATCAATGTACCTTCTGGATCTCCAACCGGCTGTTCCATTGAGGAGACGTCTGATGACTTCAATGACTTCATGGATAAGCAAGTCTTGGTCGTAGAGGCGGAATATGAGCGATTGATCGATAATCCGAATAATCATGGTGTGGTCAATCTAGACCGGTTAGTACCTGAATTTGAGGATGAGCTAAAAGAAGAAGCCTTGCGTAGGACCACCGAGTAAGCTCGCCGATGTTGAGTTGAAGAGCGGTGATCTTAAATCAAGTCTAGAGGATCCTCCCGTAGATTTGGTACCGAAGCCGTTGCCTAAACATCTTAAGTATGTGTTTTTAAGAGAAGGTGACAAGCTTCCTTTGATCATCTCTGCCAAGCTATCTCGTATAGAAGAGCTTAAATTGTTAAACGTCTTGCGCAAAAATGAAAAAGCCTTTGGATGGCAGGTGGGAGATATCCGAGGGATATCTCCCGACATCTGTATGCACAAAATCAAGACTGAGGAGGGTGCAAAACAAGTTAGACAGCCTCAGAGAAGGCTCAACCCTCACATGCAAGAGGTAGTCAAGAAGGAAATTATCAAGCTTCTAGATATGGGTATCATTTACGCCATTGCAGACAGTGAGTGGGTATCCCCAACTCAAGTAGTTCTCAAAAAAGGTGGAATTACTATTGAAAAGAATGAGAAGGGCGAAGAGATAGCATTGAGGCTCGTTACGGGATACAGAGTATGTATCGATTATCGAAAGCTCAATGAGGTCACACTGAAAGATCATTTCCCCCTTCCATTCATTGACCAGATGCTTGAGCGTCTAGCGGGGCACGCATTCTACTGTTTCCTGGATGGATATTCAGGATACTTCCAGATACCCATCGATCCTGTTGACCAAGAGAAGACTACTTTCACTTGCCCTTATGGGACATTCGCCTACGGGCGGATGCCATTTGGTCTCTCGTAATGCCCCGGCCACCTTCCAAAGGTGTATGATGGCAATCTTTGACGGGCTAGTTGAAAAGTGCATGGAGATTTTTATGGATGATTTCTCGCCTTTGGTCAATCCTTCGATGACTCGCCTCGATAATCTTGATCGGTGTTGTCTAGATGTGTGGAAAAGGACTTAGTGCTTAATTGGGAAAAATGCCATTTCATGGTAGATGAAGGCATAGTCCTTGGCCACAAAGTGTCACCAAAGGTATAGAAGTAGATAGAGCCAAGGTAGAAGCCATTGAGAAGATGGGTTATCCTAAGAATGTACGCGAAGTCAGAGGTTTCCTAGGACATGTCAGTTTCTATAGGAGATTCATCCAAGATTTTTCCAAAGTAGCCAAGCCCCTATCTACTCGCTCAAGGAAGACGTTGAGTTCAATTTCGATGAGAACCGCAAGCAAGCGTTTGAGGAGCTCAAGAATCGGTTAATATCCGCCCCAATTCTTATATCGCCGACCGGAACTTGCCCTTTGAACTTATGTGCGATGCATCCAACTATCTTCGTTGGTGCGGTCTTAGGACGACGAATCGAAGGAAAGTTCCACCTATCTATTATGCCGGTCACACACCGAATCCTTCTCAAGTTAACTACACGACCACCGAAAAGGAATTATTAGCCGTAGTCTTTGCTATGGATAAGTTTCGTAGTTACCCGCCGGGTGCTCAAGTGATTGTGTGGACCGATCACGCCGCTTTGCGTTATCTCATGACCAAAAAGGAAGCTAAACCGCGCTTCTTGCGTTGGATACCGACCCTCCAAGAGTTTGACGTTCAAATCAAAGATAAGAAGGGCAGTGAGAACGTAGTGGCGGATCATGTTTCTAGGATGATAAGTGAGGAAAAGGGTGATCCTGAAGATATAGATCTTTACTTTCCTCTAGAAAACATCATGTTGATCGATGGCCGCTCTCCTGATGTTCCATGGTATTCGTCTATTGTGAATTACCTTCATGCCCGTTACCTTGACCCCGAAATGACGTATCAAGAGAAGAAGAAGTTCTTCTCTCGATATGAAATATTTCGTTTGGGATGAACCTTATACGTTCAAGATCCGCAAAGATGGTTTGCTTAGAAGATGCGTTCTCGAATCCGAGCAACAAGAGATTATCGAGCAATGCCATAGTGGACCAACAGGTGGTCACTTTGGTCCTTGGAAGACGGTTGCTAAGATCTTCCAGTCCGGTTTCTATTGGCCTAAAATCTTTAAGGATACAGAAGCTTTCTGTAAAGCTTGCGATAGATGTCAAAGAACCGGAACTCTGACAAGGCGTTTCGACATGCCTTTAAAACCCATCTTAGAGTGCGAAGTCTTTGATGTTTGGGGCATCGATTTTATGGGACCTTTCCCGTCATCGTGTGGCAACAAATACATCTTAGTCTACGTTGATTATGTTTCGAAATGGGTGGAGGCAGTGGCCACTCCTCACAATGATCATAAAACGGTCATGAAATTTCTGAAGAAGAACATCTTTGTGAGGTTTGGATGTCCTCGAGCCCCGATCGGTGATGAAGGAACGCATTTCGCAACCGACCTCAGAGAAAGTCCTTGAAAAGTATGGTGTTCGCCATAAGACCGGCACACCATACCATCCGATGACTAGCGGTCGGGTTGAGCGGAGCAACCAAAGCATCAAGCAAATCCTGGAAAAGACAAAGTGAACAGGTCATAGAAAGGACCGGAGTTTGAAATTGGATGATGCACTATGGGCGTATAGGATCGCTTATAAAACCCCTATGGGTACATCTCCATATCGATGGTTTACGGCAAGCCATGTCATCTGCCAGTTGAGTTAGAGCATAGGGCTTATTGGGCGACGAAGTTTCTTAACTTTGATTCCCAAACTTGTGGAAAACATCGACTGCAGCAGCTGCATGAGTTAGACGAATTCCGGCTCCAGGCTTACGAAAGCGCAGGATAAGATGAAACTCCTCCATGACGCAAAAATTAAGAAAAGAGAATTTCAAGTAGGGGAACAAGTTCTTCTTTATAATTCCAGATTACATTTGTTTTTTGGAAAGCTAAGGACACGATGGTCCGGGCCCTTTACGATTCTCAAAATCATTCCTGGAGGCGTTCTAGAACTACTCGGTTATAAAGATCAGCCGTTTCGAGTTAATGGCCAGAGGTGCAAACACTACATTGGAGAACCTACGTGCAAGCCTTTGATTGTTAAATTTCTCGATATCCTTGGATGCGGTGTAAATGAAGTCGAAGACTCTGACGAGATTTCACCCAATCTGTTTTCTGAGGATAACGGTAGTGGTCTATCACAAGAAGTTCTAGCCGGTAGTTGGGATATGGAGGACTATGCAAGGGAGCAACAACTCAAACGTCAGCAGAGAAATCTACAAAAGCGAAAGTCGACCATGGGAAAGGTTCAACGTATCTGGAAAACTGTCAAAGCTTTAATCCAATGCGTTAAGTGTCGTTTGTGCAGCCACAATCCTGATCAGAACTTTCACGAGGTAATGGCGGGGAGAAAAGTCAAATGGCCTGACCCAGGCAACATTCAACTGGTGTCGAGCTAACGACATAAACCAAAAGCGCCACTAGGGGGCATCCTAGATATCCAATCTTGTTTAAGTTTTTCTTAGTTCTCTGTGCTTTAGTATGTTATTTTGGTTAGTTTTACTAAGCTTCTATGTTTCTATCTGTCAGTAGTTGCTTTCTCGATATGGATCTCTACGGAGTTCGCCCTGAGGAGTTCCCACTCATTAGTCGAATCCCGCTGATCACAGTAGATGATGGACCAGGAGGCACGATAGTTCTTCATGTAGATTTTGACATTAGCACTCAGGTTAAGACCATCACGTACGTTATCATTGTTCCACCGTGTTCGGGAGGCAGCGATTTCACGACTGAGGAGTTGCAGGAGGCCATAGGACGTCCTTACACGATCCTTAATGATCCTATGCTGACGGATTTGGCACTAGTGCTGCGGGCTGAGCATTTTAGGGGTGTTGAGGTAGCTGGCGAGGATTGGTGTTTGCAGGATGAGTACGACTTCCCTCCGGCTATCGACATGCTTCGACGTCTCATTCGCTTAGTGGATTGGGACGAGATCTACGCATTAGTGTTTCCTCGCTAGTTTAGCTTTCGTCGAGCCCCGACGTAAAACGGAAGCGCTTGGTGGGAGGCAACCCCTTTGTTTTATTTTTGTCCGTTTTATTTTCAAATTCTCTCATGATTTTCCATATTGTACTTTTGAATTTTAAATTATCAATAATAAAAGTTTCGCATTTAGTTGTTTTATATGATGAGTTTTAAAAAGGGACAATTTTGTGTTTTTCTTTGACCGGACGCCCGTCTAGTGATACCGGACGCCGTCCGGCTCTCAATTTTCCCGGACGCCCGTCCACGTTATGGGACGCCCGTCCGGAAACAAGCTTTTCCATCCCGTATTCAACTTCTTGTCCGTACGTTCGTCTAAAACTATGGACGCCCGTCCGGATGATTCCCTCCAATCCCGTATTCAAATCAAGTCTTAGGACGAGCGTCGGTACTGCGGACGCCCGTCCGATTCATCACATTTCTAGACGGACGCCCGTCCGCCGAGTTGGACGAGCGTCCACCACCTCGTCTATATATACCCCCTCATGCCATGAAACCTCATTCCTTCGAATTTCAAACCGCCTCACCCGACTTTTGCCCTCCTCACAACCTAAATCCATTGATTCAACACCAAATTGGGCGATTTCAAGTGCTATAGGACGCCCCTGACACCCTCTCATCAATTTTCAAAGCCGAATCCCCCAACATTCCATATTTTTAGAGAATCGGCCACCTATAGAGTCCGACTTTGTTCAAGAAAAATCGGATTTTTGGGGTCCATTTGGGTTGTTTTGGACGTCTACGAGCATTATCTTCATCTACTCATCATCTTTGGTAAGTTTGTAGCGACTTTTCTTGATTTCTTTCACGTTTTTGTGAGTTCGATCTTCGGGTCGGCTCATTTTCTTGAAATTTATCTCATTTTGTTGCTTTTTCTTCCGTTTTGGTGTTGTGATGATGTGGTGATGATGGTTGTGGTGGATGGGTTGACATTGTTGAATTGAAATCCCGATTTGGATGTTAAACGGGTACCCTTTGTTGTGCCGTGAATTGTTTTAGTGTTTGTGGTTTTTCAAGTTTAAATCATGGTGCGGATGAAGGGAGTTCAGAAGCGGTTTGGTAAGGGTGTGGCTAGGGAGAGTGGTAAAAAGCGTAAAGAGTTGGACCCTCCCATAGTTGATCCAAATAGGGGCGTAGTGATCCGAGAGCAACCCTCAGGGCATCACAACAAGCTAGAGCCGATTTGAGAGACGAGTCAACCTCGGAGTCCGGCGATTTGGATGTGCCCTTGGCACGGTTTACTAAGACCGCCCGAGGTGGTGAGCCGTCTAGAGATGAAACCGCCGAGGAGGTTGCTAGGGAGGATGCCGATGAACCTAGGGCCGAGGGACCCCGAAAGAAAGTGAGACCAGCTGTGCCTATCCCTATGCCTCGTCGGTTTGTCAACTCTAAAGCACATGAGGCCTATACCAAACACTATTTCGCTCGGAATATGTTGGTTGAGCGGGCGGTGATAGAGACAAAGGTGGATCCCGTTTTTGTGAAGTTGTTGAAAGATAGGGAATGGGATGCATTGATGAAGATCCCGACTACCCCAGTTAATGATTCGTTGGTTAGGGAGTTTTACGCTAATTTTTCGGAAACCGACTTGAACACGGGGGTTGTGTTGGTTCGAGGTGTTAAGGTTTCCATTTCCCCACAAGTTTTTAATGCAAAATATGGGTTGGCAGCGTTTGAAGGGTTGGATTATAAGGAGGAAATTAAGAGAAGGCAGGATTTGGGACAGGATCCCTTGGAGGAATTGAGATTGCAAGTTTGCCCCGATGTTGCTTGGACGCACAGGCCGGGTGGGGACCGTAAGGAGATTGTTACTACGGCGTGGTCTGAAGATTGGAGAGTCTATTGCCGTTTCATCCAGAGTCGTTTATTGCCGAAGAATAATCTGACACACTTTCACATAGGCGACCTTGGAATGTTGTATGCTTTGGTTTTCAAGTTAAATGTCGATGTTGGCCAAGCGATTTATGATGAGTTGGTGTTCAGTCAGAAGAATTACAAGCGGAGTTTGATTGTCCCACATTTGATTCATCGATATGCATCGATGCCGGAGTGCCGGAGTATAAGCAGGATCACAGGCCTAAGAACCCGAGAGGTATTCAAAGAGAAAAACCTCCGCCTGCGGGTGAGTCTGAGGCCGCCCCACCTCCGGTACCTCCTGTCCCTACCATTTCTCCATCGATGCGGATGCGGCTCAAGCATGGCCCACGGTTTTAGGCGGTGGATGCTCGATCGCCGAGACATGCGGAACAACATTGTCACTTTGCTTCGGTGTGTGTTCGAGGGTAGGTCGCCGAGGGATGAGCGGATTTATGCCCCCAGCCGTGGTGGACTATAGTTTCGATGACGACATTGAGCGGTGCGATTGCCGTGATTCGCGAGTCGTCCGACGATGAGGAGGATGAGCCCCCGGTAGACCCTGCTACTGCTTCTACTATGCAGCCTGAGCCTACACCGACGACGTCCACTGTTGCTGTACCTACTTCAGATCCTCCTCGTGCTGATGCCCCTGCTGGTGATCCTGCTGTTATTCCTCCGTCTGATGTGCCGATTCCGCCCAAGTGATCTTGAGATTTTTATGCATTTTCTGCTTGATGTATTTTTTTTCTTTTTTTGCACATTCGATCTGGTTGTACGATGACTATTACTACTTTCCTTTTGATGCTTCCATGATTTCTGTACTTTCTATTATTCTCGCTTCTGTTGCTATTTTTCTTAAATCATGTCCACTGTCTAGCACCACATACTTGGATTGCGCTTTCATTGGTATTATGATCATTTTTAGTTGACGTTTGTTGTTCTATCTCTTTCATTCTTTCCTTTCGCATTATTACATTATTGTGCCCCGTTTTCCCCCGAGACTCTGTTGTTTTGTCGAGTAGTGAAGATCTACTCTTGGTTGAGTTCGGTTTGGACGTTTTTTTCGACGCTTTTGCGAGTGTTGTTTCTTTCATGCTCCGGCCTGACCAACACCTCGATTTTCTACGCGCATACAGCTAAGTTTCTTATCCTTTTACTTTCTGCACAACATGAGGACATGTTGAATTTTTAAGTGTGGGGGAGGGGATAGTTCGATTTGTACTTGTACCTATGCGTACACGTTTAGCATGTTTAGAGTACACGTTTATGCGAAATGAGCGAAATTTCAAGATTTTCCGACACCTTTGTTTTTGTTTTGTCCCGAGTAGGCAGTTCGATTTGAGGTTCATTGTTTTTATAGTCATCTATGCGATATTTCATGTATTTGATAAGTTAGTTGTTCCACCTGACACTATTTTTCACGAGCCATAGTGAATGATGAGCTAATTTATAAAGTTATACCCCGTTTTGGATTGGTAGTTTTCGATTTTCTTATAAGTCATGTGCTTAGTGCTACGCATATATCTCGAGATTTATGATAGTTTGTATTTAGATCCGAAGTATGAGATACTGTGAATATCTAGAGGTTTGAATGTGATAAGTAACACGTAACTAATGTCAAATGAGAAGTTGAAAAAGTTAAATGAATCTATGTGTGTGTCGAAAGCTAGTCGATGATTTGAGTGAGGTAGGGTATACCACGTATGTCCTATACCACTATGATGACTAAAAGCTCACGACAGTTAGGGAAAGCTTCCTTATGATTGGAGTAAGGTAGGGGATTATCTCGAAATGTCCTATTCTGCTATGAGGGCAAAAGCTCACCCTAATGTGTGTTTAAAGTGAATGAATTCAATCAACTTAAGTTATGAAATGAAGAAGGCTTAGTTTTCGTTAATCTTATCCCCGTATAAAGGCGATAGATATGTTGTAGGGATTATCCTCTCGAGTATTTCAGAAAGGCCCTAGATTCATTCGATCATCCTTTTCGGGATATGTCACGTTTGTAGGGTACATCTTATGAGTATCATCTATTACTAATCTACGAGGGGGTATTAGCTAGTTTTGCTTTGAGTTATTCAAGCGTGGTTTAGTGGAAGTTTCCTATGGCTATGCACTTACACGATGGTGACACCTAAGTTATTGAATATATGTTGTATTTGTTTAGATGCGTTTTCCTTTCTCGAGCCTAATTTTTCGTTTTGTTTTGCTCGGGACGAGCAAAAGCTAAGTGTGGGGGAGTTGTTAAGGGTGAAAATCTATGTTTTATTATGATATATTTTATGGTATTTTCCCCCTTAATCGGATTAATTGCATAATAAATGGCCCTTATATGGAAATATTGAGCATTCTAGGTTTTTAAGGACTTAATTGCAATATTGAATAAATTATGTGTTCTCATCGTGAATTATAATTAATTGGACTTTATTACAGTTTGCGATGTTTTCCCATGTGTTATAGGTATGCTTATCGTGCTCAAATGATGATCAAAAGGGTTAAAATTCGAGCTATAAAGATTTAAGAAGAGATAATGATCGAATGGAGTGGGCGAGTAAAAGAGATAGAGATGATTTAATCAAGTTTTATTCCGGCTAACCGGCGTCCAAGTCCCGTCCGGGAGTGGACGGGCGTCCGATAATCCGAACGGGCGTCTAGAGGAAGAATTCAATGCGAGGCATCATGAACTTACCGAACGAACGTTCGAAAAGAAGCGTACGAGCGTCCAAGGTGCAAAAAGAAGATCGAGAGTTTGGACGCTATCCGGACGAACGTACGCGTTGGAGTTCGAACACCGGACGAGCGTCTACTTAACCAAACGAGCGTCCGGATCGCCGACTTAGTGAAACCGCCTCAAATCTCTATAAATACTTGCCTATTTTCACACATTGAGACACCAATTCTACAATTCTCGAACCCTAAACCCTAGGGGCGGCTATAGGCTGCGTTTTTACTCGGCTTTTTCCCGCTTGATGTTCTTAAATTCTTAGATAAAATTAGTTTAGTTTATGCAATTTACTTCAACAATACAAGCTATTCAAGGATGCTAAGAGGCTAGGCTTCAATCAAACGAGCATTGTGAAGCCATCCAACTTACATTACTTTTGACTCTTCGGTTATTTTGTAAGTTTTTAATCAAGTTGTTTCCTTTATCATGTCTTATGTTGATTAATTGCATTTATATCGAAAGATGTGCATGTATGATGTGTTATATTTGATGAAAGTCTTTATAAACATTAGATCACCATGATTTAGGAATAGATCTTAAATCTATGTCAAATGAAAGTTGATAGGTTGGAAATCTAGGTTAAAACGTTAAAGTTTACATCTTTGTTTATGTTATGACGCGTTAATTTCCGTAAATCGAAAGATAGAAATTAATAGGCGAATCATCTACGAAAGTAGGATTCATACCTTTGATAAGATGAACCACAACTTGGTAAAAGCGCAATATAATCGGGATGAGAGGTTAGTGTTTGTTGGATAGGTGGATCAATACTCGTTTGCCCACATTAAACTTGATTTAACCCTTGAGACTTGAACTTGTTTAGTTAGTTTATTTTCTATTGCACTTCTAGAGTAATTTGTTCGCAACCAAACCTTCCTAGCTTTGGATTCGTCCTCTGTCTAGTTTATATTCAGCATATATGTTCAGTTTAGTTTTGTTTAATCGCTTGTTTAGTTTAGTTTTTCGTGACATAGTTTAGTTAGGCAAAAACTAGGATTTGCATTCGTCTAGTTCCCCGTAAGATCGACCCGGCATTAACCACTAGTACTACGATCCTTATACTTGGGGTTAACCGGATTATAAATTTATTACTTGTTTGTTTCGCATAGATAAAAATCCGTAGACAAAGACCTTATGGAAACTTGCCAAGGGTCATGCTTACCACTGACCATCATGGACCCAAACAGTTTTGGGTACCTAAAATACATTAACTTTGTTTTGTAGGGTGTCTGGTACTTTGACAGTGGATGTTTCAGACATATGACAAAGAATAAGCACTATTTGTCAAATTTTGTGACAAAGGATGGTCCAAGAGTGAATTTTGGCAACAAGAACACACCATGATACACAAGAGGATATGGCACACTTGTGAGAAATGGATTAACAATCATGAATGTTGCATTTGTGGAAAGACTGTACTACAACCTACTGAGCACTGGACAGTTTTGTGACATGGGTTACAAGGTCACTTTTGACAAGGGCACCTGTATTGTCATTAGTGAAAGAGGTGATCAAGTTGTGTTGGCTGGAAGAAGACAACAAAACTTGTATGTTGTGGATTGGTCTACAGCTATTCCAGAAACATGCCTGATTGTGCATACCAAGTCAGAACTTAATTGGTTATGGCATAAGAAGTTGAATCATCTAAACTTTGATGATATCAATCAATTGGTGAAGAAGAAACTGGTGATTGGTTTACCTGAGATCACATTCAAGAAGGATGCTATATGTGATGCCTATCAGCAAGGTAAACAAACAAAATCAAGCTTCAAGTCAAAGACTAAACAATCAACAAAAAGAGTTTTGGAGCTGATGCACATGGATATTTTTGGACCAGTAACACCAACAAGTGTGACAGGAAAGAAGTACACTTTAGTAGTTGTGGATGATTATTCAAGATACACTTGGGTAGTATTCATGAACAAGAAAAGTGAAACACTTTAAAAGATGCCTGAACTTTTGAAGAGATTGCAAAATGAGAAAAGTTTGACAGTAGTGAAGATCAGATCAGACAAGGGTACTGAATTTCTCAATAAAGTTATAAGAGAATATTGTGAGCAGAATGGTGTGCTACATCAACTAGCTGTTGCTGGTACACCTCAGAAAACTGGGGTGGCTGAGAGAAGAAACAGAACTTTAAAAGAAGCAGGAAGAACTATGATTTGTGAAGCATTATTACCTGAAAGATATTGGCTGAAGCAGTCAATACAACATGCTATACACAAAATAGGACCTCAGTGAACACGAAGCTGCTGAAGACACCTTATGAGATTTGGAATGGAAGGAAACCTAATATATCCTATTTTCATCCATTTGGAAGCAAATGTTTTATATTAAATCATAAGGAACAATTGAAGACATTCCAACCTAAATCAGATGAAGGAATTTTCTTAGGATACTCTTCTGTCAGCAAGGCATTCAGGGTAATGAACAAAAGGACACTGAAACATGAAAAAACAATACATGTTGTATTTGATGAACCTAAGTTCACTGGAATGGAAGATGAAGCTTCAGAACCTGCTGAGAATCAACAAGTCACTGATCCAGAATGTGTTGATGTTTTGGAAAGGATTAACGACTTAAAGGTTTCTGACTCTGCCCCTGCTGAACACCCTGCTGGTAACACTACTGATGCAACAACTGAGGCAGTTCAAGGATCTGCTGAACCTATTTCTGAAGCAACAACAGAACCTACTGAAGATGATGTTCCTGAGAATCAATCTAACCAAAATCCACAATGGTTAAAGGATCACCCTGCTGAGCAAGTTATTGGCAACATACAGCAAGGTGTGAGGACTAGAAGACAACTAGAAGCAATGTTTACTTGTTTTCTATCTCAAATGGAACCTAAAGTTGTTGAAGAAGCTATATCAGATCCAGATTGGATAATTGCTATGCAAGAAGAATTGAAAGAATTCGAAAGAAATCAAGTTTGGACACTAGTGTAAAGGCCTAATCATGCAAATATAATTGGAACCAAATGGGTATACAGAAAAAAAAATTGGATGAATCTGGTACCCTTGTAAGGAACAAGGCCAGACTAGTAGCAAAAGGCTATTCTCAAGCAGAAGGAATAGATTTTGATGAGACATATGCACCTGTTGCAAGATTGGAAGCTATAAGATTATTCTTGGCATATCGCTTATAAAAACTTCAAAGTATATCAGATGGATGTCAAGAGTGCATTTTTGAATGGCATTCTGGAAGAGGAGGTCTATGTTCAGCAACCTCCTGGTTTTGAAGTTAAAGATCAAGAAGATAAAGTGTACAGACTCAATAAAGCACTTTATGGTTTAAAACAAGCACCAAGAGCATGGTATGAGACCCTATCTCAATTCTTGGTGGACAATGGTTTTACCAAAGGTACCATTGACAAGACTCTTTTCAAAATCAATGAAGGAGACAGCACCCTGCTGGTACTGATTTATGTTGATGATATAATTTTTGGTTCTGAAAATGAATTGCTATGTGAAAAATTTGCTAATCTTATGAAAAGTAAATTCCAAATGAGTATGATGGGAGAAATGAACTACTTCTTGGGATTGCAAGTTAAACAGATGAAAGATGGAATCTTCATTCATCAAACCAAGTATACCAAGGAGCTGCTGAAGAAATTTGGTATGGAAAACAGCACCAGGGTATCAACTCCTATGAGTACAAACATTAGATTGGATGAGGAAAAAGAAGGCAAAGATGTTGATCAGACTTTATACAGAAGGATGATAGGCAGTCTGTTGTACATTACTGCCAGCAGACCTGATATATCCTTTGCTGTAGGTGTTTGTGCAAGATTTCAATCAAAACCTAAGGAAAGTCACTTAGCCGCAAGTCAAAGAGTTCTCAAGTATCTAAAAGAGACTTTGGATGTAGGAATATGGTATTCAAAAGATGGAAGATTCAAGGTTATATCCTACTCGATTCGATTATCTTGGATGCAAGATTGATAGAAAAAGCACCACAGAACCCGTCAGTTGATGGGAAATAGATCGGTTTCCCGGTTCGCAAGAAACAATTCAATATCAACTTCCACCGCTGAAGCTGAATATATTGCTGCTGGAAGTTGCTGTGCACAAATACTTTGGTTAATACAACAATTAAGGGATTATGGAATTGAAGAAAGAGAAATTCCTATAATGTGTGACTAACACAAGTGCAATTGCAATCACAGAAAATCCTGTTTTGCACTCAAGAACCAAACATATTGATGTGAGACATCATTTTATAAGAGATCATGTTGAAAAGAAAGATGTGGTGGTTCTTTACATCCCTACTGAAGATCAACTTGCTGATATTTTCAGAAACCATTGGATAGTGAAAGATTTGCTAAACTAAGGACTGAACTTGGAGTTATAAAAGTTGACTGATACACCTATGGTCAGCAATGTACTTGAATTCACCAAGGGGATTAGTCTTTGCTATGTTGGGTGAGCTCACTTAGCAGATTAGTCATTGGTATCAACAATTCCATGTACTTATTTATGTTTGGACAATTGAGCAAATGAAGTTGCCAAGGGGATTGGTCTTTGTCCCTGTTGGGTGAGCTCACTTGACGGACCGAGTCATTGGTATTAAACTTCATCTTGTATTATCAGTTGGAAAAAACAAGAAGAATTGAAGATCAGCAGAGTTACTTTGTCAGCAGGCTGCTGAGGCATTTTTGCCAGCAGGCTGCTGAGCCAAGTCTACTGATGGCAAAGGTTGCTGAAGCATATGCTACGGTCAAACTTTAACAAAAGTCAAAAAGCAAAAGCCCGGGATATTTATTTTATCTTTATAACCGCAGTTACACGATCTGACGGTTACAAATCTTTATAGATAAGTTATGGGCCACGTGTCAAGATCTCATTAACTCAAATTTAATCATGGTTAATGCTACAGTACACTATCTGACAGTTTTTACCCCTACTCTCTGATATATATACGACATATTGAACACAGACATATTGAGCACAGTTTTTACCCTTACAAACTTTCAGATTGATTTTCTCTGCAAATATACCGTGTGAACACAGATTTGAAAGCTATCTTCTTCATCTTTTTCTTAAATAATGGCAGATAAGGATGATATTCACATTGGAACAAGCCAAAGTGTCAGAGGCTTTGTTGTTGATGCTAACAAAACTGAGTTGGCTATCAATATTGGTCGTAGAATCAAAAGATACGAAGGACTGGAAGATGTGCTCAATATAAGACTGGAATGAATATCTTACACGAATGTTGTTAGTTTCTGGAGAAACATTGTGATAAGAGAAGGAAGAGAGGCATTTACTACAACAGTGAATGGCCAAGAGATTGAAGTTTCCTCAAACCTGCTGAGGGAAGCTTTTGGTTTTGCACCGGTAATCGATGCTCCAACTAACCCTGAGGAAATGGGACTGTCAAAATTGGATTTTGTTGACAGAATAAAGACCAATGATTCTGTTAAATCAACACTGAGCATCAATGTGAAACATATAGGAATGGAGTACAACCTGTTGAGTAAGATAATAGCAAAGAACATCTTAGGACTCAGTGGAAGCCTGGATACTTTATCAGGACCCAAGATTGAACTGTTAATCATCATCTGCAAAAGCATGAAGTTTGATTGGGCTAGATTCTTTGTCCACTATATGAAGAAAGTGATAACAGAGGAAAGAGAGGGGACAAGGAAATCCAAGGCTTTACCTTTGGGTTTGTTGGTTCAGGCCCTGCTGAATCATTTGGGGAATGCTGATGTTGCACCTGAGAAAATAAACAAGTCTAGAAATAAGAAGGAGATTGGCTATCTCATCCCTGGTTTGGATGATGATGAAGATGTGGATGTTGAAGCCACTGAAAGTGATAATGATGGAGATGGTGATGCCGGTGGTGAGCAGATTAAGAAAGTTGTTAAATCTGCTGCACCCAAGAAAGTTGCTGAGAAAAGGAAGGCTGCTAACACCAGAAAAATCACAGAGATGTTACAGCCTAGGAAAACAAGGAAGCAGACAACAGAGACTGCTGAGTCTACTGAAGGCCCAGTTGAAATTGAAGTCACTGACCCTGCTGTAGTTGCAAAGAAGAAGTCTGCTGCTGAAATTTTGAGAGAGCAACAGAAGAAAGACAGTAGAAAGAGGAAAGCTACCGAGGTTGAATCTGAACAACCTTCTAAGAGAATGAAGGAGATTGTTACAAAGAAGAAGCATGGAAAAGGCAAGGAATTGAGAGTCCTAGAAGAACAAATGGAAGAAGAAGAAGAACAAGAGGCTATTGAAGCTGAACCCTTAAAAGCTGTTTTGCCTACTGAGGTTGGAGAGGTTGTTGTTGAGCAACCTACTGAGCTTACTGAAGAACCACAGCAGACTACTGAGTCTGCACCTGCTGTGGATATTGATACAACAGTACAAGACCCTGCAATTTCTGCAATATCTCAGGGGGAAGAGCAATCTATTGCTGACCCTGCTGATGAGCATGTAAGTCAGGGGGAACCAAGTGTGGAGCAGATGAAGGTGATAGGTACAAATGTACAACAAGAAGAACCTACTGACCTAGAAGCATCTGTTGAGGAAACTCTGAATCTACTTGTTAAGACCTTTGGAGGTCAGCAAAGTGGACACACAGCTCCCAGGAAGCCAACTATGCCCTTTGAAAGGAAAGAAAAGAAAAAGAAGGAAGGGTATGTTGATCCTAAAATCCTGCTGGTTGCCAACTACTTTCAATGGAAGTTTGGTTATTACAAGAAGCAAAAATCAGCTGCTGAGCCTATGACAGAATTTGAGGAGTGGGCTTTTGAAAAGTTAGGAGTTGAGAACTTGCTTGATCTAGTTGATACTTCTTTGCTGGAAATGAGACTGATGGACCTCATTGATGAACAAAAGAAGGAAGAAGGTATCATGTTCAAGGATCCTAGAGATGGATCAGATAGTGATGATTCATCATCTGACTCTGATGATGGTCAACCCCCACATCAAGGAGAAGCCAGTGGGATTGCTATGTTAAATGAACCAAGAGTAGAACAGTCCACTGATGCTAGCAAGTCTACTGAGGGCCAGCAGACTGGTCAAATGGATGAGGATCTGGAAGATCTCACCATAGATGATTTGAAGGCCTTAATCAACGATGGCATAAACCTTGGAGGTAAAAGGATGGTTGGCACATCTGATGCATTTAAGGTTGTAGAGGCTGATATGAATCCTGAGGATCAGCAGACAGAAGATTTGGATGAAGAGAATGTTATTGAACATAGTGAACCTGATGTCAGTTCTGAAGATTCAATTCAATATCAGGAGTGGATTGACACTCAGGACACTCCATCAAAATTTGTTGAAACTTTACAGATGGTTGCTGATGCTGGAGGATGTCTAGAGGAAAACTTGGCTACTTTTCCTTTCATTTGTGTGGAAGAGAGGGTCCTACTCACTGAGGAACAGACAATGATTGGACAGAGATTAGATATGGTGATGGGTATGGAAGAATCACCATTACACTTCGAGGAGGTTCAGGCCGCTGAGGTTCAAACAGCACCTGAACAAAGGTCGGAACTAGTGGTACAGGTTGCTGAGGACCAAACAGCACCTGGACAAAGGTTGGAACTCTCTACGGGTTTGGAGGAAACCCCTGCTATTATTGAAGAACATGTTGCTGTAATAGAGCCTACTGAAGGAAAGATCACTGAAGGGAAGGATGGTCAGCAGACTGCTGTTATTGATGAGGATGAGCAGCTGTTGGACTATGACTTCAGTGATGAGGAATTTCAAATGCCTGAGGAAGAGCCCATTGATGATGAACCACAACAGGCATTTGTACCAATTTTGGAAGAACCTGCACAAGATCCTATTATGGAGGATATTCTTGGTGCTATGGTTGAAGAAGGACATGCCCCTGCTGGAAGGGACATGAGTAGAGCCATGGTTGTCAGCAGACAGAGGGCACAATACAATGTAGAAGAACCTGCTGGACATATGGGTGGAGGAATGGCTGGTGGGGTATCAGCACAGGTATTGGATGAGTTGAGGGCTGTCAGAAGTGACATCACAAGATTAAGAACTCAACTTGACAGGCAAGAGCAGAGGTTTGAGGATTTGATGAATCTAGTGGAAAATAGAGGGAGAACCACTGAGACTGTTGCTTCCAATATTACTTCCACTCCGTATGCTCTTGCTGACCTTGCCCAAGTTGTGAAGGGGGTTAAACAAGGTAATACACTGAAGGACAAGTTTTTGAAAGACCAATTTGCCTCAATTCATCAAAAACTTGACAAACTTACTGAGGCACCCAAGCCTGATGTGGCTGAACCTGCTGGAACACTTCACCCTGCTGGATTGGATCCTAAGTTTACTGAGAGGATCAATCTACTGGAGCAAACAATGCAAGAAAGGATTACTGCAGTTTGACACTAGAACGGAAATTATGGAAGGTCAATGGAATAATCTAGTGATCACACAGAGAGTGTTCATGGCCTGTTGTCCCGTTTTGTTGATGATGTCAATAAGGGGGAAGAGAGCCAAACAACAGTAGCAAAAGAGGCTGCCAGAATCTTTGCACAAAAGAGATGGGTAGCTGACACCAATGCATACAGAGAACCTGCACCTGGCCGACTTCCACTGACTTATGATCTTTTCAAGGAATACAAGAAGCTCTACTACAACAAAAGAAGACCTTACCATGACAAGGGCTTCCATGAGGGACTAAATTCCTTCTTGGGACTTAAGTTTTAGGAAACAAGAGTCAAAGCCTTAAGAGCTTCACACAGAGGTGGAAGAGGTGGAAGAGGTGGTAGAGGTGGTAAAGGTGGAAGGAGTCTACCTACTACATCAGCTAAAGATTCACTGAATGAATTCAAAGAGTTATACATGCGTTTAGGCTTGAGAGTACATCAGATCAACCTTACTCTACCAGAGGCATGGAAATGGTGGAAAGAAGTGAATCCCCATATTGATTTTTCCCTTATTGAAAATCAGTGGATGAGAGAAATGGTAAGAGATATAAGGGAATATCATGAGCAGCAAGACAAGGAAAGGCAGGAAAGAGAAAGAAGAAACTAGATCATCATACTTACACTTGCATTTTATTTTTGCTGAACTAGATTGTAATATCTTTTGAACAAACTGATTATAATGAGAAATGACAGAATTTGTTTTGTTTTTGTTTTTACTCTTTTTTCTTTGCTGTAAGGAGGGTATTGGCATCATCACCAAAAATGGGGAAATTGTTGGACTTATTTTTAAGTTTTAGTGATGAGTGCCAGACTAGCTGTTATAGAGCAAAGGCAAAAAGATACCTAGATCAAATGTATAGGTTTATTAGAGTTTGATTTTGTATAGGTTTGATCAAACAAGCACTGTAAAAGGTCAGCTGACTTCAATCAGCAGGCCTGTCTAGATCAGTAGGGTACCTGTCAGTACACTAGTTTAGGAACCTGCTGAAGGCTGAAGGCTGAGGGATCAAACTCAGTTATTGAAGGCTAAGGGATCAAACTTAGTATTTAAAGTCAAGGATATGAAATCAGAATTTAGGGAAGTCTGTGATGACCTAAACTGATTCCATATACCTTGTGTACAAGGTCTAAGTTCCATAAGTTAAGTGGTGATTGGAACTTAGTTATGATCAAAATGGTGTAATCTAACTTCACAATAAAAGGTTAGATATAAGAGAAGTCAGCTGGAGTGTTTTATGAACACAACAACTTGTATCAGCTGACTGATATGTATGTCAGCAGACTTACATACATAGGAACCTGCTGAACATATATTTCGATTTAAATCAAAGGTTACATTGGAAGATTACAAGGAAAATGATAGATAACAACTCTTATTTTATCAACAAATCAATGGCTAAGATTAAAGGGATGGAAAGAAATAGAGGTTTATCCAATGGATACAAGTCAAAGGGTGGACAGTCTGAAAACTGTCAAAAAGCAATCTGACAGTGTCGTACTATGTACAGGGACAGAAAGCAAGTCAAGAAGGGACAAATCTGAAACGACTATGTTTGAATTTAAAATATAAGTCACAAGGATTCCTACCTATAAATAGAGGACTCCTAATTCCGATACATGTGATGATTTTAGAGAGAAAAATAACAGATAATTTTGAGCTTCAGATTCTTATCAAGAAATCACCCTGCTGACCCTACTGAACTTAAAGCTACTGATCCAGTAAACTTCTTCAAGTGTAATCTGTCATAAAGCTACATCAAGTGTACACACTTGAAGAATCCAAGCTGCTGATCATATCATCCTGATCAAGCTGCTGAAAGCTGAATCACTTACTTGATTCAAACTTTCTTTTACAAGAAATCTACTGAAGACAGTGAACCATCTTTGGGTGTCAAGGACTGTTGTTTGCGGTGGAGCTGGTGAAGAGGCAATCCTACCCTTCAAGGACCAGTGGAAGACTTTGGAGCAGCAATCCTACCTGTTCCAAGTGTTCGGTTTGTGAAGCCATAGTTATTGGTGAAGGACAAACAACTTAGGGATTTTTGTAACTGATACCTCAATGATCTCTAGTGAATTACCTCCAACATCACAGGAGAAGAGTGGACTGACAGGATTAAACCACCTGGAACCACTATAAAATTTGCCTACTTACTTTCTGCATTTAGTATATTTAGCACATAAACCTACAGAACTAGCAACCGAATCACACATATACACTACTGAGTATCTAATACTTGGTATCATATTTTAACAACAAGTAATAAGGCTTAATTTAAATATATTCCACTGCAACAAATTCAGTAAAGTCAATAGTCGTCGTACAGACTACCGAGTGTCGACGAGACTATCGAGCAATCGCCAGGCCGTCGAAGTTGCTGAGTTTGTTAACTCAAAAAATTTTAAGTGTTAAGTTTATTCACCCCCCCTCTAAACTTAACCAAAGCCTTTTCATGGGACCAACACTATCTCCAAGCACTCTTCCATAGATGCGGGGAGCTTGATGCTTAGCTTGGCATATATCCTCCATTCACGTAGTCCTGCCATAAAGGATGAGATCCAAACCTGAACATCGGCGTCTCATACTTGCAATGATTCTACACTGAACCGCTTAAGGTATTGCAGCGTAGTCTCGTCTTTCTTCCGTTTGAGGTAAAATAGGTGGGTAGCATTCTTCTGGAACGGCTTCGCCGTGATAAACGCGTTGAGAAACATATTTCCTAAAGTATCAAAACTGTAGATTGTCTTGGGCGGTTTCTTCTTGAACCATTCTCGAGCTCGACCGGTGAGCAATACTGGGAACACCTTGCACTTCATCTCTTCCGGGGCACTGTCGAGATTCATATGCGTAAGATATTAGAACAAGTGATCCTGGAGGTCTTTTGTTCCATCATAGGGCACCAACTTTGGGATCTTGAACCTCGTTGGTCAGGGGTAGTTGTCAATCTGCTTGAAAAAGGAGATTCGAGATCCAGGAGCGCTGATTTTCTTCCGGCTATGGATTCTAGCTCGGTGCGAGCTGCCTCCATCGGTTGGGGCATGACCAGCTGCTTTCTCAGATTTGATGAGGTCAATGGGTCATCCCTCTTGGATCTTTTGTGTCTAGGGGGAGAAAGAGTGGCTACCAGGTCCCATCATTGGGGTCATCCTCCTCCAGATTTTGTTCCTGTGAATTTTCCACTGATGGATCTCCGCCCTGCAGATCCTGATCTTACGAGTTCTCCTCGAGGGGATTCTCTTCCTCAAGACCTTACAGGTCTTCATCTTCTTCATCATCTTCTGCCAGTACCGCATTGAGGACAACCTCTTTTGTTGCGTCATCTAAAGCTGTGAGTTGATCTACCAGTGCCTGGTGGGTTGCGTCAAGAGAGACTTCTTCTTGCTACTGGCTGTGATTGTTGTTAGCATCTGATTCCGTCGCATGATTGGCGTTACTGCCATTGGCGCCTTGTTGTCGTGTGGGCACCATACTGTCTCTGAAGCTTTCCTGAGATTATCAAACAAAGAGGGCCTCATCTAGCACCAATTGACGATCCAAAAACTCGTCTGTATCAACTTTAAAGGCTCTTTCTCTTGATGATAACCCAAGGGTGCTCCTTCAATATAGAAAATAGTGAAAAGAGGGGATGTTTTAGGGTTGATTTAGACTGCACTTGATAGTGATCAAGCTGCCTACGTATCCAATCCGGGGATTGGAATCAAGTCTTCGATGTTCCTTAGAGATTGTTTATATAGAGGGGCTTGTGCCCTAGAGTTGGCATGTGGCGTGTCTATGAGGGACACTGATCAACTTGTTCCCTAAGGAAAAGATTGTGTTTAGTTAATCTCCTTGATTTTAGAAGATAATTATGATATTCAAATATTCGTATTAAGTGATAAGGATTGGATCCTTTATGACTCGGGATTCTTTTCATAGTTATCTGATTTATTACTCACATGGGAAATACAATTAGAGATTAACTCTGGCCGATTTAGACGGCCCGAGCTGAACTGGTTGAACCCTTCTGTGTCTCGGCCGACCCATGAAGGTCGGGGAGAATAGCTGAGCTGGTATCAACTCGGACTATTAGTGCGTGGAACGGTGGGTCTAAGAGAGACATGGTCCGACCAGTAAGGTTGGACATGGGTAGGTTAGAGTACAAGTGTAAGCCGACCTTCGGAAGTCGGGATTTAACTCAGGCGTGTCGGCTATTCAAGGTTAAGTATTGGTCGATCTGGAGGAGACGGGATCAACAGCCGAGCTACTCTAGTCCGGCCACTGGGACATCCGGCACCGTTTCTCTCTATACTTAAGGTTGAGCCACTAGGGAGGTGCCACGTAGGTAAGTTCAATTCTTGGCATCGTCAAGGATCCATCCTTACAGCTCACACCGGTAAGCAAGTCCCGAAGAACTACAAGAACAAGAAAAAGTGAAAAAAAGAACAAATTAGGCGCCGATGTAGTTTATTACTGTTAGTAAATCAACTAGTTTAACGCAACGAAATATAAAATTTTATTTCCGATCTCAAGATCGACTCCGTTTAAAACAATAAACACGTTAAGTAGTTGACGGTGATTACCTTGCTTGATCTAATAGATCGACGCTTTGACCGTCAATGGAGAGTAGTACTGCGCGTGAGCCGTCCACATGTCCGGCCTCTATCGATATCCACACGAACACCTCACCGGAATCCTCCTTGGATAGCTACTAGAAAAATCCGATTGTTAGACCAGCCTTTTCTCTTTCTCTATCTCTAAATCTCTCTCTAAGAAGCTCTCAGTTTTTCTTTGTAAATTAGAACTCTTCTAATTGTAATGTATAAAAGAGCTAGCCAACCCATTTCTTATATATGAAGATCAAAGTCCTAATCGGTAAAGGATCTTCATGACTTCCCGTAATTATATTATATTATAAACACGTGCGTATTTTGGATAAGGGAAGCTCTGGCCGACCTGCGTCGAGCCCCTTAGGTCATCTCGGCCCGAACTATGTTTACCCGTCCTCCATGACGACCGAGCCGACCTGTGGTGGTCTATATGGGAGAACATGCCAGACCTCCCTCCTGGGGCGTAGGTCTGCCCTTAGACATGAAGTGGGGCTCTTGGCACTTAATAATACATTTTCTCTGTCTTCATTTAATGATCTGCCAATAAGGATATGACACATGGACAGGGCTAGTCCGACATCCGTCATAAGCCACCCAAATCTAACTGAGCTTTAATGGTGAGTTCAGATCTGTTAGAGGTGTTGCTCGGCTTCTGTCATTTAGACTTGTATATTTTTATAATGACCTACACTGCCAAGTGGTAGATTTACCGTTATGATGTTGTCATAACTTCTCCGAGATTCGAGGCGTTTTTGCCCACGTTGTATGACGTAACACATCATTTAAGAAAATGTTCTGCTTGGGGGTTATACCACGTCTAATCAGTTGTCTTCTTATTTGCTGTTTAAATATCAGAAGTTCAATACCAATTGCTGATTTCTCTCCTCTCCTTTCAATCTTTAATCTACTTACAAGTAAGCTTCTTTTCTCATTCTTGTTCTTTGTTTTTCGTTCATGTTCGTATCGAGTGCTTCAATAGAGAGACTATTTGAATCAGAGCCAGAGGTAGAAGAACCCATAGCTAGGATTTTTGAGCTTGATCCAGAGTTAGGGGAATCAGTAAATAGGTTAAAGATAGAGGAAATTCCTTGGGTTCCTCCTATTTCTGTTTCTCATCCTTCATCTGGGACTTCCGCCTTTGTTTTAAATCTCAAAGCCCATAGAGCCACAATGGCTATTATAGGAAGCCATGAAATGGAATCAATTCTTTCCCAGGAAGGAATAGTCAACTTTTGTAGGGAATACGGAATAAACCTGGAGATGTACTCTCCCTTAGTCCCAACTACCTCTATTAGGTACTCCTACCATCCGCCGGATGGGTATTGCGCCGTTTACCAAGCCCAATTCGAAAGTGGGTTAAGGCTTCCCCTGTGTACGGACTTCCTGGCCGTGTTTGACCATTACCGAATAGGCACCTCTCAAGTTTCCCTAAATGGAGTTAAGAGCATCATAGGATTTTCCATCTTCTATCGGATGGTCGGAGTTCAATTCTCCATTAGTTTATTCAGAGCCTTCTACCTAATAAAAAAGTAAGGAATTCACCTGGGTGGCACTATTTCGCACACGGAACAGGTCTTTGGAATAGTATTCCGGTGCTCTCAGATGGGTCGTCTTCCTTCAAAAGGTGGAAGGAGAAGTTATTCTTCATTCGTCATGAAGGGAGACCCCAACTGGGGGGATGGAGGTCAGACGATCAGCTCAAAGACGTCTGCTTGACCAACATCAGTGTGGAAGTACTATGGGCCGTCCTTGACTCAGGGGTTTCTTTGAAGGCCATTCAGTTCCTTTCTCAACTGATCGACGATGCTCGGCTGGCCAAAGCAGGACCTGGCCCCCTACGTGGCCTTTAACGTCGAGGATGCCCGTAGGAGCTTTTGCCTTTCTTGTACTTTTGATTTCATATGCTTGACTTTTTCTTGTTCACTAACTGTTTCCTTGTTTCCTATTTTGCAGTGAGGGCTTTGGCTATGCTACTGTCTGTTGTCGGAGGTGAGGCCGAGGAGGATCAACCTCTGGAGAATGCTTCTACTGAGGTGACGCCTATTAGGGATGCCTGCTCCTGATGTCCGAGCTGCGAGTTTGACCATGGACGCCTCTACCTCTCAACCATTGGCCGACCTACCAGATGATGATGTGACCCATCCTACTTTGGGTGAGACATAACTCACATTGATTTGGATGGCTCTAATCCGGAGGGGATCCCCTAACTCATGAGGAGGGGTAGAACTGAAGTTGCTGTGACCACCCAAGAAGGAAGGTCAAGGAAGAGGGAGCAGATCTGATGCCCTTCCTGAGGCAACCCAAGATCCTTTTGTTCAGGAAGAGGAGGATGAAGAGGAAGCCCCTGGTGAGGACCCAATTTCTTAGCTGACCAATCAGCAATTGGTTGATGCTGGCCTCAAGGACGTTGTTTATGTAAGTCCTCTATACGTGTGGGATTTTACATTTTTTGTCTTTGATTTGCTTGGTTTTCTTATGATTCTTTTGTCGATTTTCCTGTGAAGATGGGCTCATGGCCCTTGATAATACATTTTCTTTGTCTTCATTTAATGATCTACCAATAAGAAGGTGACATGTGTCGAGGGCTAGTCTGACCTCCATCAATGGCTTAAAGTTGAAAGAAATTATAAAATGAAAAGCAAAGATTAAACGGTTAACAAATATTTATATTTACTAGCATCAATGCACATCACAATAGTAATATATATAGGGTATTGCCACCTACTAAGATAATGATAAAATCTTAACTATTGTTCAAACTAAAATTACAATTCAAATTTCTTATCTCTATCTATCTATTGCGTACAAGGTTCTTGTTAGCTGGGATGGTTCTGTGTCTTAAGCAATATGAGGGGAATCTGTTAATCTAACATCCCTCGGTAAGTTGATGGGCAGTTGTATGACCGGAAGCTTGGAATAAAAAAGTTGTGATACCCTTATTGGCCAACTGCTCGTTGGTCATTTCCAAAACAGGGTCAGGTCCCGGCTCTTCCACGTCCTCGACGTCATTACTCTCATCGGCTTCAGCATCCAGGCCAATCGACTTAGGAGATTGATCCAAAGAAACTCGGTTCTGCTCCTCTTCCTTTGCCGATCACCGGACTCGGAACGAATCCTCCTTATCAGAGGGGTACCTTCATCCTCTTCCTCAACGTCTTTCTCCGGGATTTAAATAGTAAGAGCTATAATGTTCATCCTCGGAGCCGAAGGAATGGGAACACTCTCCTCATGATGAGTTGGCTGGGATCCAGTCAAGACAGTACTGAGAGGCACAACGTTAACGACTATATCCACAGTTCGGGAAAGAAGACGCTCATCAGAATGTGTCCTTTCGGTAGACGTACTCACTCTGATCAGCTCCCCCCGCAGCGCTAGGTGGATACAACAGGGCAATCATTGTAAATAGGGACAAATATAAATGTCAGGCCATGAAAATCAGAAGAGACAAAAAAAATATAAGGGTGAAGTTTAGATTTCTACAAGAAGCATGCTCCGTAACATTTAAAGGCTCAAAGGGCTCCGGCCCAGCATCGTACTGTCGGGCTGCGTCAATCAGCTCCGACGACAACTCCTTATCAGGAATAAAGAAGTTTCTGTTGAGAATGGTATGCACATCGGCGAAATCCCCCAAGTCGGCCGCGGGATCCTTGTCCAGAGTGACCGTTACCCACTGGCACAATTCAACCTGATTCCCACACCTTACGAAGAAGAATCGTGTTCTCCAGTTATTGGCCGGCAAAGCACCATCAACAATGTAGTCTTGAACACCGGGACGGCGAGGGAAAGTATACCACCCATTCGGTCCTGGATTCTTCTAGATGTGATGGAAACATTGGAATTGATGGACCGTAAAGCGAACATTCGCCATCCTTTAGAGGATGGCGAACCCGATGATACTCTTGACCCCGTTAGGAGTTACTTATGCAGCTCCAATCTTATAGCCTCTTAGCACATCCAGAAACATAGGGCACTGGGGTAGCCGTAATCCACCCTTTAATTGGCCCTCGTAGATAGCACCAAACCCCTCAGGGGGATGACAGGCATATGGCCAGGGTTCCGCCAGAAGTGTGGGGGTATAAATCCCCCGATTTATGTTATATTCATAGCATATGTAGTCCAGGCTGCATTCAACGAGGACGAAGGCTCTCTTGAAACTACCCATTAGGCGTTGAGTGCCCTCTTGTATCCACGAGACGGGTTTCCGGGTCAAATGTCCCAGAGTAATGGTAAGAGGAAGCACCGGCGAAATCGGCAGAGGCACTCTCTACCTCGAGACCATTCTCCTTCTCCATAGAGTTTTCCACGGAAACACTTGTGGGATTCGAAGATTTAGCCTTCACCATCAAGAGAAAATAGAAGGGAAGTAAGATCTAAACGGAGAAAAGAAGCAATTAATACTTACGTTGAAAATCGTCAGATGTAAGTGCTTTATGCCTACCAAAACGTAATGGAACGGTTGATATGACGGGGGCTATAAGCCTCAACTTGTTCTCGAAAACCGTCCTTTGAAATGGGCGGGAGACACCTCGTATTTCAAAAAACATTAAGGCAGAAGTTATGACGTGACAATGCCACCAAGAATCGTTGACTATATCCATCATGTTAAAGTAGAAGCCGAGCTCCGGCGACCGGAGTCAAGCCAGCCTAAGAGCAACAGAGAACCTCCAACTCAGAACCGACCTAACCTCAAGAGTTCAGCTAGATCTCGGGGGCTTATAACGATACCAGATATCACCACCCCACATACACATGACACCCGAATAATGACGAGAATAGACCTAATACCCTAACTGTAAGGGCCAGGAGCCCCATCATAGTCCTATGGGCCGAACTGAGTCCTCATGAAGGAAGGATGTTCAGGTCATCTCCCGATTCACCGCAGTTCGTGTTAGGAAATCTACGTGCGAATACAACGGAATTCAAAAATTTATTTCCTTTGACCAGGATCGACTTCGTTTAAGCAACAAACATAATAAGACAGTTGAAGGTGGTTACCTTGGCTGATCTAAAAGATCGGCGCTTTGACCGTCTTAGGAGAGTAGTGGTGCATGGAGCCGCCCCAGCGTTCGGCCTCTACCACTAGTCCACACGAACAACCCGCCGGAATCCACCATTGGGTTGCTATCCGGTTGCTAGACCGACCTTTTCTCTCTCTCAAATATCTCTCTAAGAAACTCTCTATTTTTCACAAGAAACTATTAGTCTCTTGGAATTGTGATGTCCAAAAAAGCTAGCCAACCCTTCTCTTATATAGAGGGTGGGGCGTCCCATGTGTCTCCCAAACTGATTGGGATTAGCTTCCTAGTAGATTGAGGAGAAAAAAAAACTTTTCCCTAATAAAATAAGAAATATATATTTGATTAATTTATCTCATTTAATTTAATATCCTATATTAAATATTTCCAAGATATATATTGAAAATATCTTATATTGAATATTTATCTTATTACCATAAATCTGTTTTTCCAAAAATCAATTAATATCCAATATTAATATTATGGTAATCTCATTAATTAAATTACACAATCCAAATGTATCCTATACACTCAAAATGGCGCCACCCTCAACCAATAAATTCACATCCGGAATATTCTTTGATTAATATAATGCTATGATTAATTAATTTGCAAAATACCTGTGTATCAATATACACAAATAATTTCGACACATGTATACATCATATGTATATTTAATTAATCAACATAATTAATATATTGTATTTAATTTATTCATAATAAATAAATACCACCATATTAATTTACCACTATAACCTTTATAGTATGAGATAAATTCTTTCCTTATTTGGTTATCAACTATAACCACATTTTAATCCGACTTGATGTTCATATGTGTGTGACCCGATAGCCTTCCGAATATGTTGGACGTAGACACAAAGTGCAAATTATGAAAATGCCCTTGTTACCTAACGATCACGGGATAGCGTCTAGCGACACACCGTGGACCCCAATCACCGGAAGAGTAAAATGAAATGACTACTACCTTTCATATGAAACGGTTACCGCGTAAATAGAATCCTATCGCTATAATAATATCCATAGGGTCGCACGTCGAGTGTCAAACATTAATGACAGTATCTTATAATCTGGATATCATGCTCTCTCGAAGAAACTCATTTACTTCCATTTTGCAAAGATCCATGAGAGTAAGACATTCCTTATAAGAAGGCCCTTTCGGATATTCACCCCTACTAATAGGGTACGCGATTTCCAGACGAACAAACATGTATACTCCGCTTACTTCAGTATCACACCCAATCACTACCGTATGATCGCCCTGTGGCTAGGGAAACCTCAACAGTGTCAAAGCATGACAATCCACACCGTGTTGCAATGAAGACTCCAGTCCTAAGGATAATTACACAACCGCCACATAGTGTGACACTTAACAGTGTAAGTGGGTCAGTTTAACGTACGCATTCTCTAATACACGTCCACGTACAGTCCAAGTGTCTATACACTTCAATAGACGAGATCTATCCCTGCCCTTAAAGACAGAAGACATCTAATACGTGCTAGCATGTTTGTACTATCAATGCCCTGTTTAATAGTACATCAGCCTAGAGACATTTAAGTATCAAACTTATTAAAGTGATTAGATATCTCATCAACCATAATCACCTATGATTATTTCTCTATCACAATTTAATACTAAGGACATTATCATATAACAATTCACAATTGGTTCTTTAAAAGAACAAATATATGACAACAGAAAAAGCCATTAATATATGTATAAACATAAAGAAATAGTAGAAATGATCCGACCCGGTCGGATCCGGTCCAACCTGTTTGGGTTTAGGACACTATTCCAACAATCTCCCGCTTGGCCTGAAACCAATCACTCGTACACACAAGACCAAGTTGAAACACAAGAATCTCATTCAATACTCGTAACCAGCCCTAGCCGTGAACGGATCACTATCCATGGGGACTCAGACCATTTTCATACCATGCTCCAAATGACCAAATCAAAGGAACCGCCTCAACACACACATTAATCTCCGATGAGACCCTGGTCCTTGATTCAAGCCATGAATCCACTTACTATATCAGCTATATAGAAAAGGTGGAAGAACCGTACAAAGTTCAGGAATGAACCTTCTAGATACATTTACTGCTCCCGCTGCGCCTCCAAGGCACTACTGTGTTTTGGCCTAGTTGTAGAATCTTCAGTGATTTCTAGCTAAGACCATTTCTCACTATATCACTTAACTATAGTGACTGCAAACCTAGGCTGTAGCTCCCACTCGCCTTCATAAGACTCAGGATACACGTCTGTACATCTATATTTATCTGATTCTAAGTTTCGTTAAACTAGGAAACCATCTTTAACTTGTTTAAGGATATTCTCGACATTCACCAGATTTACTTTCATACTTGCTCATGACTCTTCATGGACTATGAACATCTGGCATTACTTTTATGATGGTTTCTATCGCAGTAGCAAAGGAAACCTTCCATAACCATCATCTTCCACCTTATCTTTAGGACTAATGTCCCAACATAGATAGATCTTGAGAACACCGGCTAGTAGTATCTCCTGTCGTGATCTATGCTAAACTCTTTAAGCATCACATCTATATAGGTAAACTATAAACTAACAGGAGTTAAATCTATCACTATAGATTCTTATTTCTAAAATAAGAACTGCTAATCCAAGTGATTTCGTAAAGACCTGGAACTACCAAACATTAATTGACTATGACATAGGGTGATAATTCTTGAGAGATATCTAATACCTTAATCAAAAATCGTAACACGCTCCCACTAACCCTCTTGCACATTGGGCATATCTCTTCTTTTGACTAAATCAAACTCCTTTGATTATCAAACAAGAAATTGACTAGAGACACTTGTCTGAGTCCATAAATGGATCTCGTGGGATCACATATCATGTTATCGTTTATGAACATCGAGCTGTTTGCCCAACGTCCTCAACACTATCATATAGCCATGATACGAAGTTATAACAAGCATAGTCTGAATAGAACTAGGCTCAGTTGGCAGTACAAAGATAATTTCAAGGTTTACACCCCGTGCCCTTCAGCTGTCACTATAGCCTTATGGTAATCATATTACTTTCCATGTCAGCATTTCAGGGACATTCCCTCTAGGTAAGACCGACTAGGTTCACAACCTGGTTGTCACTGATGGAATCTAATTCAGATATTATGGCTCCTAGCTATATCTCTCAATCTTGCCTTTCAAACATTCCTTCATAAGTCGTGAGATATTCATTCTTCAAGATGAACATACCAGCAGCATTTTCAGGCCTGAGGTTATCCACGGACTTATAGAACTTTTGTGTGCACTGAACAATTTTCTACACCTCATCACTATGTGGTGTCTGCTCATGTTCCTATGGTTGAATCTTTCCTTGTGGTTCTCAAACTCTTTTGAGATTTCAACTTACTCTCACTGTTTCTTTTGGAAGAAACACTTTCTCTAGAAGACAGCATGTTTGGAGACAAACACATTTTGCTCCGCGGACAAGTAAATAGTTTCTAGCGTACTTGCTAAGATATTCCACAAAGTTGCACATGTCATACTAGGCTCCAAGCATTTCAGACATTGCCTGCTTGCTAGAAGCATGACAACCCTAAATCATCGGTTAAGATGGATTTGATGTTATTGTCTTTCATATCTGTTGGACTTATTTCTCAGTTTTGATGATGAGTGCCATACTAGCTGTTATAGTGCAAAGGCAAAAAGATGTCTAGATAATATGTATAGGTTTATTAGAGTTTGATTCATAAATAGGTTTGATCAAACAAGCACCGTAAAAGGGCCGGCGATTGTTTATCGACGGATCGATCTAGGTCGATAGGGTAGATAGGTCGATGGGCGGTCCGGTACCGCCGAAGACCGAAGGCCGAGGGTTCAAACTCGGTGAATGAAGGCTAAGGGATCAAACTTAGTATTTAATGTCAAGGATATGGAATCGAATTTAGGCAAGTCGTGATGACCTAAAGCGATTACATATACCTTGTGTAGAAGGTCTAAGTTCCACAAGTTGGATGATGTTTGGAACTTGGTTATACTTTAAATGATGTAATCTAACTTCACAAACAAAAGTTGGATAAAAAGATTCACTCGCATTATATTTTACGAGACAAAAATATGATGTTCGCAGGATCGATTGGTTTTACGACAGACCGATGAACCCGCCGATATATACCTCGATTAATTCAAGATTATTGGGAAGTTACATGGATAAGAACAGCCAACTACCTCGACTTATCAAGCAAATCAAAGGTGAGATTAAAAAGACGTTGGGATGATCCATATTTTTATCCATTGGATACAAGTCAAAGGGGTGGACGATACTTGCACTTGTCAAAAAGTAATCCGACGAGTGTCGATCCATGAATAGTGACGAGAATGCGGTGCGGATGGGACAAATACAAGGAACGGTCACATTTGAATTTCAAATTCAAGTCACATGCATTCCTACCTATAAATAGAGGACTTTCAACTCAAGAAGAAGATGATGAATTTTGGGATAAACTTTAAGTGATAACAACGAATTTGAAAAACACCTATTTGAACTTACCGAGCTTAAGGCCGCCGATCTAGTTATTTTCTTCAAGTGTATTCTCGTGTTCAAGTTTGCATCAAGCATACACACTTGAAGACCGCAAGTCGCTCGATTATATCATCCTAATCAAGTGCGCCGCAACCGAATCATTTACTTGATTCATTCTTTATTTTATAAAGAACCTGCCGAAGACGATGAAGCATACGTTAGGTGTGAAAGACTTGTTGGTTTGTGGTGAAGTCGGTGAAGAGGCAATTCTACCCTTCAAGGACCGGTGGAAGACTCGGGAGCGACAATCCTACACGTTCTTAGTTTTCGGTTTGTGAAGCCATAGTTATTGGTGAAGGACAAGCAACCTAGGATTCTTTGTAACGAGATAACTCAAAGATTACTAGTGAATTTCCTCCAACATCACGGGAGAAGAGTGGACGTACGGGATTACATCACCCGGAACCACTATAAAAATCTCTCTACTTACTTACCGCATTTATTTTACGCACTTAGTCATTATTCTTATCAACCCGTTGAATCTAGCAAGCGAAATCACACACATACACTACCGAGTATCTAATACTTAGTAACATATTTAACAACAAGTAACAAGGCTTAATTTTGATATTATTCCGCCGCACAAATTCAAGACAAAGCGAAGCGTCGTAGACTATCGTTTATCGGCAGAGCTGCGAGGTCTCGACGGACTGCGAATATCGGCGGCCGCCGAAATTGCGTAATTTGTTAACTCCAAAGTTTTAAGTGTTAAGTTTATTCACCCCCCTAAACTTAACTAAAGCCTTTTCAAGGGACCAACAATTGGTATCGGAGCGATTTCACGTTCGAAGGAATCCTACTTGTTGTGCTTGTGAAAATTCTTTAAAACTTTCTTTCAAGTTACCGATTTTCAAGACTTGCATCATGGATAACACACGGTATGCTAGAACCATGTTGATGTGCTCTCTTGATAGATTTGATGAGTATAAACGTCGAATGCGGGCATATCTTGTCGCTACTCATGATGAGATGATGGATGTACTAACCGAAGGACCACTTTGGAGATTACAAAGGCAAGTAAAGTGGGTGACAGAAGCGAGTACATTCCTAAACCAAAGAGAGAATGGAATGCGAGAAGACGGGAAAAGAGCAAACCTCAACAACATTGCTATTGATATCATCTACGAACCTTGGATAGCAATATGTACATGAAAGTCAAAGATTGCAAGACCGCAAAGGAACTTTGGGATAAGATTCACTTAATGCGTGAAGGCAACCGATGCAATAAAGAAGAACAAAATCGGTGTGGCGAGAAAAAGGTTTCAAAAGTTCAAAATGCTACCTAATGAAACCATTGAGCAAATGGAGTCCGATTCAATGCAATCTTAGATGAACTTACTCGCCGAGTGTAAGTTATTCAAAAGAGGAAGTAAACACCAAAATCTTGGAAGCTTTACCGCAAGAGATGTTTGGAAAATGAAGGTGACTGCAATTGAAGAAATGAGAAAGCTGCATGAGGAAGACACCTTCAAACTGTTCTCTGATCTTAAGGCCTATGAATTTAGCAAGAAGTTAGTGCTCGAAAGCGAAAAGGAAGAGCCAAAGACCATCGCATTGGCTGCTTCACATCATGAAGAAACATCGGCAGGACAGGATGATATGCTAGATGAAATGCAAGAGCAAATTGCCCTACCGAGCAAGAAGATCGAATGATGAAGGCGGAAAGGCCCCTACAAGAAATTTCACAAAGAGGCCTACCGAGAGAAGGAAAGAAGAACCAAAGAAAGATAATGACTATCTATGCTTTCATTGCAAGAAACCGGGACACTTCGACCGATTGTCCCGAATTGAAACAAGGCAAGGAACACGATTATCTTTGCTTCAACCGTAAGAAGCCCGGACATTTTAGACCCGATTGTCCGGACCTACCGAAGACCAAAAGTCAACAAAGGAGACATGGCAAGAAGGCTATGGTTCCGAAGATGAATCGGGATATGAAGTGGGATGCGAAAAAGGAAATGAGTCGGATGACACAAGACCGGTTGCGATATGGAGGATTATGCTTTGATGGCCAACATGGATGAAAGCGAGGAGGTATACAACAACGTATCTATAAACACTCCCGCTGGAAGTGATTGTGAATCAACCCGTGGTTCAAATCCTAGAAATTCGACAACAATGAGACTTTGGATGCCATCCTTAATCAAGCGAGGATAATACAATCGGTTATGAGATTGTGAAGGGTGAAAAAGAGGCTCTTGAGTTAGAAGTTGGAAGATTGAAAGTCGAATTAAGGATTTTCAAAGGTAAGGAAAAAGATGTTGGACGAGAATCAAAGCATAAGTCTGCGCACATCCCGGCGAGCCCTGCGAATCCGCTCGAACCATCTTGTTCCAATACTACATACAAATCGGGAAAGCCTTATGGAGATAGAAGCTGGGCTTGGATTTGGAAATCGCAATCTAACAAGAGTGGATCCAAGTAAGGTTACCGAACCTAGTACCGAATTGGTCCTAAGTTTGTGCCCGCACTAGATCCATCTCCAGCAAGGCTGCTTGAAGCGGTAAAACCAAATGAGAATGCCTCAAAGAAGCAAAATCGAAGTCTCGAAGTCAACGGCTCTAGTAAAAAGAATAAATCCAAAAATAGATTCGCTGTACCTTCTAAGCTGCGATAGCGGACCCTGCTACCAAGTCTATTTGGACCACGAAGGAAAGAAACGAAGTATTCCAAGAATAAGAATCCTAAATCCAAAAATGTTGATCATTCAAGGGATACTTATCTCGGGGAAAGGTAGATGTTCCCTGCTAATAATGATTGGAATATTCCCGCATCTAATGTTAGAAACGATCGGTATAACCATACCGTTGCTAGGGTAAAACCTAGACAATGGAATCGACGGAGAGGACTTACATAAGACCTCGGCAAACTCCATATTACAGGGGCTCCTAACAGACAGAAGACATCTATGGCTATGCAAATGTTTCTAACAACAAGAATCATTTCAAACAACATTATGTACCAAAAGGCCGGAAAACATATGTGGTTCCTACACAACCTATCGTTAGAACTTATGGATGTGTGGAATACATGTATGAACCAAAGTATGAACCAAAGTATGACACATTTAGGAGAAGACCTTATGGAAACATACCAAGGGTCATGCTTGCCACGACTACTATGGACCCAAACGGGTTTGGGTACCTAAAAAGCATTAACTTTGTTTTGTAGGGTGTCCGGTACTTTGACAAGTGGATGTTCCGGACACATGACAAAGAATAAGCACTTGTCTATCAAACTTTGTGGCAAAAGATGGTCCAAGGGTAAATTTTGGCAACAAAAATACACTGGCTATACAAGAGGATATGGCACACTTATCGAAATGGACTTACAATCAAGAATGTTGCATATGTGGAAGGATTTGGATTACAACTTGCCGAAACCTTTGGACAATTCGTGATATGGGATACAAGGTCACTTTTGACAAAAACAATTGTATTGTCATTAGTGAAAGAGGTGATCAAGTTGTACTTCTTTGGTAGAAGGCAACAGAACATGTATGTTGTGGATTGGTCTCTGCAGTTCCGAAACACGCTCGATTGTGCATACCAAATCGAACTCAATTGGTTATGGCACAAGAAGTTAAATCATCTAAATTTTGATGATATTAATCGGTTAGTGAAGAAGAAGTTAGTGGTTGGTTTACCCGAGATCACATTCAAGAAGGATGCTATACGTGATGCATGTCGGCAAGGTAAAGAGATAAAGTCAAGTTTTAAGTCAAAGACTAAACAATCAACTAACGAGTGTTGGAGCTTATGCACATGGATCTTTTTGGACCAATAACTCCAACAAGTGTGACGAGGAAGAAATACACCTTAGTGGTTGTGGATGATTTTTCTAGATACACTTGGGTGATATTCATGAACAAGAAAAGTGAGACACTCCAAAGCTTACCTAATCTTTTGAAAAGATTACAAAATGAGAAAAGTCTAACGATCATAAAGATTAGATCGGATCGAGTACCGAATTTCTCAACAAAGTTATAAGAGAATACCGTGAACGAATGGTGTACTTCATCAACTTGCTGTCTTCGTGGTACACCTCAAAGCAAAATGGGGTTCTTTGAAAGAAGAAACATGACATTAAAGGAAGCGGGAAGAACAATGATCCGTGAAGCTTTGCTACATGAAAGATATTGGGCTGAAGCAGTAAATACAGCATGCTATACACAAAATAGAACATCAGTAAACAAGAAGCTGCTGAAGACACCTTATGAGATCTGGAATGGAAGGATACCTAATATATCTTATTTTCACCCATTTGGAAGCAAATGTTTTATTCTAAATCATAAAGTTCATTTGAAAACATTCCAACCAAAATCAGATGAAGGAATTTTCTTAGGATATTCTTCAGTCAGCAGAGCATTCGAGTCGAACAAAAGAACAACGAAACATGAAGAAACAATCAATGTTGTGTTTGATGAACCTAAGTTTCTTGGTATGGAAGATAAAGAGTGTGAACTGCGAAAATCAACAAATCACGATCCAGATTGTGTTGAAGTTTTGGAAAGATTCAATGACCTAAAAGTTTCGATATCGCCCCCGCTCGAACACCCCGCCGACAATGTTACCGATGCAACAACCGAAGCAATTCAAGGATCCGCGACCCCCCCGTAGAAGAAACTACGGCGAGACCCTGCGAAGATGATTTTCCCGAAAATCAAAATAACCATAATCCACAATGGTTAAGGAATCACCTATTTGAACAAGTTATTGGCAATGTACAAAGCAAGGTGTGAGGACTAGAAGACAACCGGAAGCTATGTTTACTTGTTTTCTATCTCAAATGGAACCTAAAGTTGTTGAAGAAGCAATTTCGGATCCAGATTGGATAATTGCTATGCAAGAAGAATTAAATGAATTTGAAAGAAATCAAGTTTGGACACTAGTTGAAAGGCCACTCATGCAAATATCATTGGTACTAAGTGGGTATACGAGAAATAAACTTGATGAATCGGTACCATTGTAAGAAATAAGGCCGGACTAGTTGCAAAAGGCTATTCTCAAGCGAAGGAATAGATTTTGATGAAACTTATGCACCCTGTTGCAAGATTGGAAGCTATCAGATTATTCTTGGCACATGCTTTGCATATAAGAACTTCAAAGTATATCAAATGGATGTCAAGAGTGCATTTTTGAATGGTATCCTAGAGGAGGAAGTGTATGTTCAAGCAACCTCCCGGATTTGAAGTTAAAGATCAAGAAGATAAAGTGTATAGACTCAACAAAGCACTTTATGGATTGAAACAGCACCAAGAGCATGGTATGAGACTCTATCTCAATTCTTGGTGGACAATGGTTTTACAAAAGGGACCATTGACAAGACTCTTTTCGAGAATCGGTGAAGGGGACAACACCCCGTTGGTACAAATTTATGTTGATGACATAATTTTTGGCTCGAAAATGATTTACTTTGTGAAAAGTTTGCAAATCTAATGAAAAGTAAATTCCAAATGAGTATGATGGGAGAAATGAACTACTTTTTGGGATTGCAAGTCAAACAAATAAAGGATGGAATCTTCATTCATCAAACCAAGTATACCAAAGAGCTGCGAAGAAATTTGGTATGGAAAACGACACTAAGAGCTCAACTCCTATGAGTACAAACATCGATTGGATGAAGATAAAGAAGGCAAAGATGTTGATCGACTTTATACGAAGGATGATAGGCGTCCTTTTGTATCTCATTGCCACAGACTCGATATATCCTTTCTTGTAGGTGTTTGTGCAAGATTTCAATCCAAACCTAAAGAAAGTCATTTAGGTGCGGTTAAGAGAATTCTCAAGTATCTTAAAGAGACTTTGGGAGTAGGGATATGGTATTCCAAGGAAGGAAGCTTCAAGGTAATATCCTACTCGGATTCGATTATCTTGGATGCAAGATTGATAGAAAAAGCACCTCGGGAAACGTCGTTAATGGGAAATAGACCGGTCTCCTGGTTTAGCAAGAAACGAATTCTATTTCAACTTCCACCTCGAAGCCGAATACATTCTTCTTTGGAAGCCGTCGTGCACAAGTACTATGGTTAAGACAACAATTAAGGGATTATGGAATTGAAGAAAAGGAAATTCCAATCATGTGTGACAACACAAGTGCAATTGCAATCACGAGAAAATCCCGTTTTGCATTCAAGAACCAAGCACATTGATGTGAGACATCATTTTATAAGAGATCATGTTGAAAAGAAAGATGTGGTGGTTCTATACATCCCTACCGAAGATCAACTTGCGATATTTTCACTAAGCCACTTGATAGTGAAAGATTTGCCAAATTAAGGATTGAACTTGGAATTATAAAGATTGACTGATATTCAAGAGGTGTCGGAATTCACCAAGGGGATTAGTCTTTGCTATGTTGGGTGAGCTCACTTAGCAGATTAGTCATTGGTATCAACAATTCCATGTACTTATGTTTGAACAATTGAGCAAATGAGGTTGCCAAGGGGATTGGTCTTTGTCATGTTGGGTGAGCTCACTTGACAGATCAGTCATTGGTATTAAACTTCATCTTGTATTATCAATTGAACAAAACAAGGAGAAAACAAGGATCAGCAGAGTCACCTTGTCAGCAGGCTGCTGAAGCACATTATCAGCAGACTGCTGAGCCCACCCTGCTGAGGGATACCTTGCTGAAGGAAATTTTACTCAGTCAAAGTCATTAAAGTCAAAAAGCAGTTTGGCGGGATATTTATTTTATCCATTATTACCACAGTTAAACCATCCAACGGTTACAAACGTTATGGAGGAGTAATGGACCACGTGTCAAGACAGCATTTAACCAGATTTAATCGTGGTTACCTCAATGTACGTGCTATGACAGTTTCAACTACCCACTGTCTATATAATCAAACTGTTACATAGCAGATTCACCACTTGCATCTTCTGCTTTATCTCTGCAAATTCTACTTCGTGTGAACACAGATTTGAGAGGAACTCTTTTTCATCTTTTTCTTATTTCAATGGCGGAAAGAGTTGAAGTTCAAATCGAATCAAGCCAAAGTGTAAGAGGCTATGTTGTTGATGCAAATCAAACAGAACTGGCCATCAATATAGGTCGAAGAATAAGAAGATTTGCGGGGATCGGAGAATATACTCAACATCGATTAGATACGATATCATACACCAATGTTATTGATTTACGGAAGAATATGATTATAGAAGAAGGAAGCGAATCTTTCAAAACCTTCGTGAATGGTGAGGAGCTTGTAATCTCCTCCCGGTCTGTGAGACAAGTGTTTGGTTTTGAAGAAGTTGTTGATGGTTCGGTCAATCCGAAGCTATGGGATTGGACAAGATGGTTTTTGTAGATCGATCAAGACGAAGCAACTATTAAATCGGTACCGAGGCATCAACCGCAAAAACATTGGTATTGAATATAGTCGTCGAGCAAGCTCATTGCAAAGAACATACTTGGACTAAGCTGGCAAGTATGGATACTCTATCGGGACCCAAGATAGAGCCGATGATTATCATCGGGAGCATGAAGTTTGGTCTGGGTGGATACTTTATTCATTATATGAAGAAAGTTGCAAAGGAGGACAAACTAGGGAAAAGGAAATCAAAGGCCTTACCCTTAGGTTTGATGATTCAAACCTATTTGAATCACTTGGAGGTTCCCGACATTGAACCAGTTGATATAAATCGGTCCGAGATACAAAAAGGAGATTGATTATGCAATCCCTGGACTTGATGATGATGAAGAGATTCTTTGGAGAGGTCGCCGATGATAATGATGATGGAGATGATGGTGATATCGGTGGTGAGCGGGTTCAACAAACTAAGAAGATTTTTATCAAACTCCGCCGCACCAAAGAAAAGCTTTGGAAAGAGAAAGAGTGCCGATGTTAGGAAGACTTCGAAGTCGTGAAATCAAAGAGAACAAGGAAGGAAACAAGCACGGATCGATGAGTCTGCGAGGGTCAAGTGGAGGTTACCGACCGCTTTGTGGCTTCAAGAAAACTGTTGGTGAAATTCTTAGAGAACAACGAAGGAAGCAAGTAGAAAAAGAAAATTGACTAGAAAAGATGATGATGATGAACCCCTATCCAAGAGGATGAAGGAAGTTGCCAAAAAGAAGAAATATGGCAAGGGAAAGAGTTAAAAAATTTGGAGGCACAGAGGGCCCAAGAAGAAGCATCGGTAGAAGAGGAAGAAGAGGTCGTTGAAGCTGAGCCTCTAACTATCATTCCACCAGTTGTTATCGGTGACTCCTCCAATGAAGAAGTTATCAAGTCCACCGATCGAACGGGTTGTTTTTGAGCAATCGTAGAGGATGTACAAAGCAGATCTACCGACCCCGAGCTCGCCGTAGCATCCACCGATGAATCACAAAGCAAACCACTGAACCTGAACCTGCTGTGGTGGTTGAAGAGGTGATTAGAGACTTGGTTGAAGACCCTGCAAATTTGGCAATAGTTCAGGGGGAAGAGCGATCCGTCGCTAACCCCGGCGATGAGCATGTAAGTCGGGGGGAACCAAGTGTGATACAGATGGAAGTAGTAGGTACAAATGTACAATCTCAGCAACCTGCTGACTTTCAAACATCCGTAGAAGATACTATGAATCGCTTGTTGGAACCTTTGGAGGTCAACAAGCTACTGGAGCTGCTCCCAGGAGATCGTTTATGCCATTTGAAAGGCATGCAAAAAGGAGCAAGAAAACTGAAGAGTATGTGGATCCCAAACTTCAGCAAATTGCCGACTATTTCCAATGGAAGTTTGGTTTCTATAAGAGACAAAAGCCAGCTGCTGAACCAATGACAGATCTTGAAGAATGGGCTTTTGGCAAACTGGGAGTGGAGAACTTGGTGGATCTGATTGATACAACCTTGCTGCAATCAAGATTGATGGATTTATTTGATGAGCAACAGAAGGAGGAGGGTATCAAATTTAGAGATCCAAGAGATGGTCCTGATGATTCTTCTTCATCATCAGATAGTAGAGGAGATTTTCCCTCTGGACCAGGAGAATCAAGTGGGGCTGCACTGGCACATGAATCATCTGTACAACAGCCAACTAATACTGGTAAGTCTGCTGAGGGCCAGCAGACTGGAGAGATGGATGAGGATCTACAGGATCTCACCATGGATGATCTGGAGGCATTGATCAATGAAGGCATTACTCTGAGTACTGGTAGGCTGACTGATGAACCAAGTACATTCCATGTTGTAGAGCCTCCGCACAAACTGGCGATCTTTGGACGAGTGAGGATTTGGATGGAGAAAAGGTTGCGATTTCAATGAACCTAGTGCCGGCTACGAAGAGTCAATTGAATATCAAGACGGATTTGACATTGAAGGCACTCGACTAAAAGCGCCATCATCCTACACAAGATCGGTCATGCCGAAGGTTTCCAAGTGGATAATACCAATATATTCAATCCACGGGAAGTTGAAGAGGAGGTACAGAAAGCTTTGGGGTACAAACAAGCACACCGCACAAAGGTTGGAACGGGAGGTACAAGGCCGCCGAGTCTCAAACAAAGACACCGGACACGGAGTTGGAACAAACTTTGGGTTTGGAGAAACCCCTGTTGTTGATGAGGCCGCGCGTAGTGGAGCTGCTGGAGCCAAGGCCTTTGTAGGAAAAGATAGTCGGCAGACCGCTAGCGTTAATGAGGATGAGCAACCGCTGGACTATAACTACGGTGATGAAGAATTTCAAATTTTTGGAGAAGAAGAAGTTGTTGAAGAACCCGCACAAGATCCTATCATTGAAGATGTTCTTGGTGCAATGGTTGAGGAAGGACCTCCCCCGCCGGGAGAGATTTGAGTAGAGCTATGGTCATCGGTAGACAAATGGCACAATATAGGGTTGAGGAGCTCGCCGATGAATCTACCGACGATAGAATGGCCAGTGGAGTGCCAATTGAAGTTGTCAATGAGTTAAGAGCTGTAAGAAATGACATGCAACAGTTAAGAACTCAATTGGACGAGCAAGAACAAAGATTTGAAGAACTAATGAAGATGGTAAATGATAATAGACAATCTCCGATACGGCTTGCTTCAAACTTTGCCTCTACTCAAAATGCTATAAATGATATGATATATGATGTAAGATATATCAAGCAAGGGAACACACTGAAAGACAAGTTTTTGAAAGATCAACTTACATCCATTCATCAAAAACTTGACAAGCTTGTTGAAGCCGCCGAGCTGCAACTTTGCACAACAACTTCTTGTGCACGATCCCAAATTTACCGAAAGGATCAACGGACCGGAAGAGACCCCGCAATCAAGGATTACTTCACTTGATACTAGAAGCGGAACTATGGCGGGTCAATTACACGAGTGATAGTATCACGGGAAGCTATTCATGGCCTCATCTCACGTTTTGTTGATGATGTCACTAAGGGGGAAGAGGGCCAATCAGCTGCAGCAAAGGAGGCTGCCAGACTCTTTGCACAGAAGAGATGGACTGATGATACAAATGCTTTTAGGCAACCTGCACCTGGCCGAGTGCAACTTACTGATGATCTCCTATCACAGTACAAGAAAGAGTTTCATAACAGAAGGAGACCCTATCGTGACATGGGATTTCATGAAGGTCTTAACTCTTTCTTGAGTTTGAAGTTTTGGGAGGCAAGGATTAGAGCTTTAAGAGCAACTACCAGAGGCGAAGGAGTAGCGAGAGGTGAAAAGGTGCCGCCAATTACAAAAGCAAAAGATTCACCGGATGAATTTAAGGAGTTTGTATATGAAGTTTGGCTTCGGGGTGAATCGAGATCAATCTTGTACCGCTCGAAGCATGGAATTGGTGGAAACAAGTCAATTCTTATATTGACTTTACACTTATTGAGAATGAATGGATGGTTGAAATGATAGAAGAGATCGAGCCTATCAAGAGCAAGCCGAGAAGGCTAGACAAGAAAGAGAAAAGAGACAATAGATCGGCTACTTTTCATTGTTTATCTTTTTTGTATCTAGTTGTAATAGCTCGTGAACAAATATTTATAATGAGAATTGACTAAATTTGTTCGTTTGTGTTTTTATCTTTTTGCTTTTCGATTAGGTGAGGGTAGTGGCATCATCACCAAAAAGGGGGAAATTGTTGGACTTATTTCTCGTTTTGATGATGAGTGCCATACTAGTCGTTATTATAGTGCAAAGGCAAAAAGATGTCTAGATAATATGTATAGGTTTATTAGAGTTTGATTCATAAATAGGTTTGATCAAACAAGCACCGTAAAAGGTCGCCGATCGTTTATCGCCAGACCGATCTAGGTCGATAGGGTAGATAGGTCGATGACCGGTCCGGTACCTGCCGAAGACCGAAGGCCGAGGGTTCAAACTCGGTGAATGAAGGCTAAGGGATCAAACTTAGTATTTAATGTCAAGGATATGGAATCGAATTTAGGCAAGTCTCGTGATGACCTAAAGCGATTACATATACCTTGTGTAGAAGGTCTAAGTTCCACAAGTTGGATGATGTTTGGAACTTGGTTATACTTTAAATGATGTAATCTAACTTCACAAACAAAAGTTGGATAAAAAGATTCAGCTGCATTATATTTTACAGACAAAAATATGATGTTCAACAGACTGATTGGTTTTACAGCAGACTGATGAACCTGCTGATATATACCTCGATTAATTCAAGATTATTGGGAAGTTACATGGATAAGAACGACCAACTACCTCGACTTATCAAGCAAATCAAAGGCCGAGATTAAAAAGACGTTGGGATGATCCATATTTTTATCCATTGGATACAAGTCAAAGGGGTGGACGGATCGCACTTGTCAAAAAGTAATCCGACGAGTGTCGATCCTATGAATAGTGACGAGAATGCGTGCGAGATGGGACAAATACAAGGAACGGTCACATTTGAATTTCAAATTCAAGTCACATGCATTCCTACCTATAAATAGAGGACTTTCAACTCAAGAAGAAGATGATGAATTTTGGGATAAACTTTAAGTGATAACACCGATTTGAAAAACACCTGTCGAACTTACCGAGCTTAAATTTCCGCCGATCTAGTTATTTTCTTCAAGTGTATTCTCGTGTTCAAGCCGCATCAAGCATACACACTTGAAGGCGCAAGTCGTCGATTATATCATCCTAATCAAGCCGCCGCAACCGAATCATTTACTTGATTCATTCTTTATTTTATAAAGAACCCGCCGAAGACAAGTGAAGCATACGTTAGGTGTGAAAGACTGTTGGTTTGTGGTGAAGCCGGTGAAGAGGCAATTCTACCCTTCAAGGACCAAAGTGGAAGACTCGGGAGCAAAGCAATCCTACTGTTCTTAGTTTTCCGTTTTGTGAAGCCTTAGTTATTGGTGAAGGACAAGCACCCTAGGATTCTTTGTAACAGATAACTCAAAGATTACTAGTGAATTTCCTCCAACATCACGGGAGAAGAGTGGACGTACAGATTACATCACACGGAACCACTATAAAAATCTCTCTACTTACTTACTGCATTTATTTTCTGCACTTAGTCATTATTCTTATCAACCTGCTGAATCTAGCAACTGAAATCACACACATACACTACTGAGTATCTAATACTTAGTAACATATTTAACAACAAGTAACAAGGCTTAATTTTGATATTATTCCATTTGCACAAATTCAGCAAATGGAACCGTCGCAGACTACGTTTATCAGCGGAGCTGCGAGGTCTCACAGACTCATGAAGTATCGGCCGCCGAAATTGCAGAATTTGTTAACTCCAAAGTTTTAAGTGTTAAGTTTATTCACCCCCCCCCCCTCTAAACTTAACTAAAGCCTTTTCAAGGGACCAACAATATCTAATATGGAATTTATTCAACCTTTATACTTTGGAACTCGGTTAAGTATGTGTTTTGATTAAGGGCACTATCCCAAACGGGTAAGGGATTCTTTGCATGGCTTGCGTCACATCTTTATCATATAAAGTGTTGTTTCCATTTTAGGAACACAATCTAATTGCATATCCCAAATATGGTATCCTTCAAGGGAGAATCTTATTCATTTTCAAATGACTGCTGAAACACCATCCAGTTATTAATTGCTTCAATCCAATTGAAGATTAATTCCTAAGTTTCATTTATCTCATATTCGTACTGGCTCAAACTTTTCGGGCTTTCATAATTTTCGTACTTCAATAAGTACATTCAACTATTTCTAAAATAGTCTAAGAGAGAGATAAACAATTATTTATGGTATAAATTGTCATAAGCCAACAAATATCAATAAGTTTAGGCTCTAGTCAATTTTTCTAGAAGTTATAACCATTTTCATAAAATGGTATTTTAGTCCTCTTTGGATAAGATACGTATATCCCACATGATTCATAACATATGGTTCAGCATCATCAGAATGACGTTTGATTACACGCTTCCCTTCCATAGAGACTGTGTCTAGAACAGCCATAAATAAAGGATAACATCCATATAAATGTTTAGTTGAGATTTCATCACTCATATCAACTATATGGTGACAATAATCTAGCATGTTAGATTCAGTGATTGTTCAACCTTATCGGAATAACATTTATTCCTTACAATTGAATTTGTCCATTAAATCCTAATGTATAGCTGAAAATATGTTCTTCATAAGAACCGGAATGTAATAACATTTATTTCCTTCCCTTATCAGTTTACTAGATTCAGAATATGGTAAGTGTTACAGCGCTTGCTTCACCTTCCAAATCTGTATTCAATCTTTCTAATTTAATCATAATCGTAAGATATCATATATCCAAGAGTTGACCTGAACTTAGATGTATTCATCTCAACACACTTGCCTACAGTAGAGAATTCGATAAGATATCTTATTTTAAGCACATGCCCTAACTTCCCTTTTAATCCTTTAAGCACTTGTAAATATTTCATAGTGTAGTCTTCATAAGACTTAAGAAAGATCACAAGAGCTATGTCTTTAATTTCCTTTCATAAAGAAATTCTAAAGTTTATTAAATAGTTTATTTAACCTTTTGAATCGTATTCAAAACATTAACTATCTAATTAACCTTTAAGCAATGATTAAAGAATTAAGTCAATACTTAAATCTTTCAATTTTGAAAACAGCCTTTCCAAAATTCGATGCGGTCATTCTTATTCAACGTTTGAATTAATTGTCATCGTATGATAGAATTATCATATTGGATCGTATCCAACATATGATTAATGCATTGAAACTTATTTCATGTGATTCAATCATATCATGAGCTTCCGGTTTTCATTAATAATTAAAGTCTTGGAGCACTGCATCAAATATGTAGTCTCATTTTCTCTAACTACTATAACGGAGTTGCTCGCGTCATTGCTTATTTAAAAGGATTAAATTACTTAATCATATTTGAGAACGTTTCAAAAAAAGGTAATAGTCATAATTTGGTTTTACTAATCGAGAATAAAAACATAAATATAAAAATTTGCTAAAACTACAACATAAAAATAAAGATAAAAGAGTGTTGTTGTTTATACATACAAAATCAAAATTGGTCTTTTGGTTTATGATTTTGCTTCTACTAGTCAACTACTCCCAATTGACTTTCAAGAATTTTCCAAAACTCTTTAGTGGCCAAGATCCCATTAAACTACCGCGACCCCCTGCTTTGGCTTATGGGCCGAAAATAGTCTTGTAGGTAGGCAACTCTTTGTCAATCGTATCTTATGCGACTCTTGTTGTTTGACTAGTCAACTCTTTGACAATATTTATCTTATGAAATAGTCAAACCCTTGCCTCTAAAATCCAAACGACCCCGCTTTGGCTGGTGGCTGAGAGAATTCTTAGTCAAGTCACAACCCCAATATTCGTGAGATCTCATATAATCATATCTCGATAATGATGATATACCCGAGGTAGGTCAACCCCCTGCTTTGGCCGATGAGTTGGATCCGAACAAGGGCTCTTCACCGTCATTATAATATGGGGAGGCAATTTCGACTTGATTCTTCTGAGGTGGAAGTATTTATGTAAATTAATTCACGTAATTAATTTTAATTATGGTCTCATCAAGTATATCTATCTCTATAGACATACATCCTACACATTCATCTAGATCGTGCCTAGTTATGCATCTATCGTATCATATATAATAAATACAAGCACAAAATAAATAAATGCATAAAGTAACCGGTATGATCATTGATTTTTCCTAGGTGCGGTTTCGATACAAACTGACGAAACCGCGGGTCACAATCTAAGGGTAGCTGCAACCGCCAATAGGATCTTTAATGCGCCATCTCCAATGGGATCTGTATTCTTCTTTCTTTGGTCTCCATCTTCTGCTCCATTCTTGTTACATTTAATTATATCTAATAAAATAAATACACCCACCGCACACGGGGGAGCTAACGAGAATGGGATAAATGCAGAAGATAAACTAGGTCACGTTCTTCATAACGGCCAAGGGCGATTTTTAAACCAACAGAAAAATTAAATCATTCACATCTATCCCATCGGTCGAGTCCATGATCAATCGGGGTCCATATAATCATATTATATCTACTATATCTAATCCATACAATAACATCTTATGAAAAAGATAAAATTAAAAACTAACAACTTGCGTCTTAATTAATCGATTAACGTTTAATCTATTAAATAATATTATCTAATCAATTAACTAATTAACATTTAATTAATTAAATGATTTTAATCGAAATAAAATTAACGGTTAATTTTAAACGATTTCAATTTTAATTTTAATCAATTAGACTATTCAAAAATAAATCAAAATTAAAATTAAGCCTCTTTTTTTTCTTTCCTTTTGATTTTCATAATCAAAAGGGATGCCTTTGGTTTCCTAAATCAAAAGGCATCTCCCTTAGCCCTTTCCTAAATCAAAATATTGAAAAGGACCTAGGCCTAGGCCTTTTTCAAAATTAAAAATTTTCAAAATGGCCTAGGCCTATTCCAAACAAAATTTGGAATGGCCTAGATTATTTAAATGCAAATCATATTTACCAAATAATGCCATGGGGCATCCAAATGGTCCAAACTATTTGAACAATTAGTTGGCCACATAACATTAACTTAAACAAAAGAGGAATTATCAATTACAACTATGAACCATAAAGAAACAAAAATACACAAAACAAAAAATTGGAGATCCACCACCTTTGACCAGTCAACCGACGCCGGCAGCAGGTTGCCCTGCCGCCGACGCCGACCAGCCTCCGGTGGTGGTGCCGCCGCCAGTCGGCCGAGCACCACTCGATCTCGTTTTTTTTCTTTTCGTGTAGAGTTTTGCGAATCATAAATGTTTCATCTTTTAATTACGTGAATTAAACGATAAAATTTACTATGCAAATCAACATGCTTATTGCTTAAGCTCGAAGCTCGCTCTGCTACCACTGTTAGGAAATCTACGCGGCAACGCAGTGGAATTCAAAATTTTATTTCCTTTGACCAGGGCCGACTTTATTTAAGCAACAAATATAATAAGACAGTAGACGTATGGTGGTTATCTTGCTTGATCTAAAAGTTCGACACTTTGACCGTCTAAGGAGAGTAGTGGTGCATGGAGCCGCCCAAGCGTTCGGCCTCTACCGCTAGTCCACACGAACAACCTGCTGAAATCCACCATTGGATTGCTATCAGAAAAATCCGGTTGCTAGACCGACCTTTTCTCTCTCTCAAATCTCTGTCTAAGAAACTCTCTATTTTTCACAAGAAACTATTAGTCTCTTGGAATTGTCATGTCCAAAAGAGCTAGCCAACACTTCTCTTATATAGAGGGTGGGGCGCCCCATGCGTCTCCCAAACTGATTGGGATTAGCATCCTAGTAGATTGAGGAGAAAGAAAACTTTTTCCTGATAAAATAAGAAAAATATATTTGATTGATTTATCTCATTTAATTTAAAATCTTATATTAAATATTTCTATGATATATATTGACAATATCTTAAATTTAATATATCTTTATCTTATTACCATAAATCTATTTTTCAAAAACTCAATTAATATCCAATATTAATATTATGGTAATCTTATTAATTAAATTGCACAATTCAAATGTATCCTATACACTCAAAATGGACCACCATCAACCAATAAATTGACATCCGGAATATTCTTTAATTAATATAAGGCTATGATTAATTAATTTACAAAATACATGTGTATCAATATACACAAATAATTTCGACACATGTATACATCATATGTATATTTAATTAATCAACATAATTAATATCTTGTATTTAATTTATTCATAATAAATAAATACCACAATATTAATTTACCACTATAACCTTTATAGTAAGAGATAAATTCTTTCCTTATTTGGTTATAAACTATAACCACATTTTAATCCGACTTGATGTTCATATGTGTGTGACCTGATAGCCTTCCGAATATGTTGGCCGTAGACATAAAGTGAAAATTATGAAAATGCCCTTCATACCTAATGATCATGGGATAGCGTCTAGCAACACACCGTAACCCCCAATCATCGGAAGAGTCAAATGCAATGACTACTACCTTTCATGTGAAACGGTTACCGAGTAAATAGAATCCTATCGCTGTAAGAATATACATACGGTCGCACGTCGAGTGTCAAACATTAACGACCGTATCTTATAATGTGGATATCATGCTCTTGAAGTAACTCATTTACTTCCACTTTTCAAAGATTCACGAGAGAAAGACATTCTTTATAAGAAGACCCTTTCGGATATTCACCCCTACGAATAGGGTACGTGATTTCCGGACGAACAAAAATGTATACTCCGCATGCTTCAGTATCACACCCAATCACTACCGCATGATCGCCCCTTGGCTAGAGGAAACCTCAACAGTGTCAAAGCATGACAATCCACACCGTGATGCCATGAAGACTCCGGTCCTAAGGATAATTACACAACCGCCATACAGTGTGACACTTAACAGTGTAAGTGGGTCAGTCTAACGTACGCATTCTCTAAAACACGTCCTCGTACAGTCCAAGTGTCTCTACACTTCGATAGACGATATCTATCCCTACCCTTAAAGACATAAGACATCTAATACATGCTAGCATGTTTGTACTATCAATGCCCTGTTTAATAGTACATCAGCCTAGAGACATTTAAGTATCAAACTTATTAAAGTGATTAGAGATCACATCAACCATAATCGCCTATCATAGTTTCTCTATCACAGTTTAATACTAAGTACGTTATCATATAACAATTCACAATTGGCTCTTTAGAAGAATAAATATATGACAACATAAAAAGCCATTTAATATATGTATAAACATAAAGAAATAGTAGAAATGATCCGATCCGGTCGGATCCGGTCCAACCCGATTGGGTTTAGGACACTATTTTCCAACAGCTCGGTCAGGACCGGCGATGAGCAGACCTACGCGGCCCGGTCCACCCGGCCTTAGCATCTCGCCGCAGGTCGGCTAGAGAGTATAATAAGGATAATAGTTATACGATAATTATAGGAAGAATCCTAAGCCTTTAAGGCTCCGATCCTTATCATGTAATACGAATATCTCAATTATCTCCTAAAATCAATGGATAATCCCAGAATTATCTCTAACTTGAATAACACGAAAATATAGTCCACATTGGACATGGCCCACGGAAGCCTAGGGCACCATCGTGCTGGATATACAGAAACCCGAATCCGGATCCAATCCATAATTGGATTGTCAGATCTGATTCACAGCACCGATCGAGACGCTAGATCATGCACAACGGAAGCTACAAATTAAATTCGCATGCGATTTTACCACGATTTAATTCACATAATAAATTAATTAACTACAAAAGGTTGAAGATTTACCCAACAGAAGAAGGAGCCGCAATCGACAAAAGAGAAGCCGCAGTCTTCCGGATTGTATCTCCAAGCGACAACTGGTGAACGTCGATCCTCATAGTAAAACCTCCTTGAATATTCTCTTTTTCTTCTCTTAGTGGATAGAACAAGAAACTAATTTTTCCTTTCCTTTTTATAAATGTGGCGCCAATATTGTATTAGTCATTGTGTTGGGAGGAACTCTCTTTATATAGGAAATTAACTAGTCAAGAGAGATTTATCATTTTCACAATACAATTACCCTTTTCCATAAGGAAAATATATTTGCAATAAAATAAGAGATAATCTCCATAAATGAGATAATGATTTTAAAATCAATATCTTATTTTTCCATTAATTATCTAACAAATAAATAATTAATTAATTACACATATGACATAATCTAGGAAATTTTCTTTTCCTAATTTTCTCAACATGTGTGGCGGCACTTTGCCAATAAAATTAATAGAAAATGACTTTTCTATTTTACATATTATTTACCAAATAAATAATATTGCATATTCATTAAATACACCAACTATTTAATTTATTCTCGAGGTTCCACAAAACGAGAAAACACTCGCGTGTTAGGAGCCAACCGGGGGACCATGGACCTATAACCAGTAGCTACAATAAATTGAATAAAATATTCATCGAACATAATATTTCTACTCAACTTACTAATTTCGGAATTACGCCACCATAATCCGAAACTGAACTCTATCGATTATAGATATAACTTATTCTCAGAAAGTCGAGTCAATAAGTGTCCATTGATATAATCATTACATATAGACTAACCCTCGATCCGTAGACTATCCATAATGAAGCGGGAATATTTCCATAAACATTCTTCACTACATCTTATCCTTATTTACCATCAACCCACTAGTGATCAATTAGTTCATAACCAATATGAACTCGACCGATCGATCAGTTTCTAGGATCAACAAATAAGGGCGATTTCCGGACGAGCGACATGAATCCTACGCATGCTTCAGTATCACACCCAATCACTACCGCATGATCGCCCCATGGATAGGGGAAACCTCAATAGTGTCGAAGTATGACAATCCACACCGTGATGTCATAAAGACTCCGGTCTCAGGATAAATACACAACCGCCACATAGTGCGACACTTAATAAAGTAAGTGGTCAGTCTAACGTACGCATTCTCTAATACACGTCCACGTACAGTCCAGGTGTCTCTACACTTTGATAGACGAGATCTATCCCCTGTTAGGAAATCTACGCGGGAATGCAGCGGAATTCGAAAATTTGATTTCCTTTTACCTATGATCAACTTCGTTTAAGCAATAAAAAAATAAGCTAAAAACGGTGGTTACCTTGCTTGATCTAAAAGATCGACGCTTTGACCGTCTAAGGAGAGTAGTTCTTCATGGAGCCGCCCAAGTGTTCGGCCTCTACCGGTGATCCACACGAACAACCCGCCAGAATCCCATCATAGATTGCTACCAGAAAAACTCGGCTGCTAGACCGACTTTTTCTCCCTCTCAAAACCCTCTCGAAGAAGCTCTCTATTAGCTCTTGGAATTATGGTGTACAAAAGAGCTTGACACCCACCTCCTATTTATAGTGGATGGGGCACCCCTAGTAGATTAGAGAGGAAGAAAACCTTTTACTAGTAAAATAAGTAAAATATATTTGATTGATTTATCTCATTAATATTCAATATCTTATATTAAATATTCTTCCAAGATATATATTGACAATATCTTATATTGAATATATCTTTATCTTATTTCCATAAATCAATTTACACATGTGTGCAAATCTATAGTCAATAATATCTAATATTAATATATGACAATCTTATTAATTAAATTGCACAATCCAAGTGTATCATAATACACTTATAATTGGCGCCACATATCCCAAAGATTTGGCATCCGGAATATTCTTTAATTAACATAATACTATGATTAATTAATTTACAAAATAAATGTGTATCAATATACATATATATTTTCGACTTACATGTATCTATATACATATTTAATTAATCAACATAATTAATATCTTGTATTTAATTAATTCATAATAAATAAATACCACCATATTAATTTACCACTATAACCTTTATAGTCGTGAGATAAAACTTTCCTTACTTGGTTATCATCTATAACCACATTTTAATCCGGCTAGATGTTCATATGTGTGTGACCCGATAGGCTTTCGAATATGTTGGCCGTAGACACAAAGTGCAAATTACGAAAATGCCCTTCATACCTAACGATCACGGGATAGCGTCTAGCAACACACCGTGACCCCCAATAATCGGAAGAGTCAAATGCAATGACTACTACCTTTCATGTGAAACAGTTACCGTGTAACTTACAATCCTATCGCTGTAATAATATCCATACGGTCGTTAGTCGAGTGTCAAAACATCAACGACCGTATCTTATAATCTGGATATCATACTCTCTCGTAGTAACTAATTAACTTCCACTTTGCAAAGATTCACGAGAGTAAGACATTCCTTATAAGAAGGCCCTTTCGGATATTCACCCCAATTGATAGCGTACGCAATTTCCGGACGACCAAACATGTATACTCCGCATGCTTCAGTATCACACCCAATCACTACCGCATGATCGCCCCGTGGCTAGGGGAAACCTCAATAGTGTCAAAGCATGACAATCCACACCGTGATGCCATATAGACTCCGGTCCTAAGGATAATTACACAACCGCCACATAGTGTGACACTTATCCGTGTAAGAGGGTCAGTCTAACGTACGCATTCTCTAATACACACCCACGTACAGTCCAAGTGTCTCTACACTTCGATAGACGAGATCTATCCCTGCACTTAAAGACAGAAGACATCTAATACGTGCTAGCCTGTTCATACTATCTATGCCCTAGTTAATAGTACATCAGCCTAGAGACATTTAAGTATCAAACTTATTAAAGTGATTAGAGATCTCATCAACCATGATCACCTATCATGGTTTCTCTATCACAGTTTAATACTAAGGATGTTATCATATAACAATACATAATTGGTTCATTAAAAGAACACACACACACACACACACACACACACACACACACACACACACATATATATATATATATATATATATATATATATATATATATATATAACAACATAAAATCCATTTAATATATGTATAAACATAAAGAAATAGTAGAAATGATCCGACCCGGTCGGATCCGGTCCAACCCGATTGGGTTTAGGACACTATTTCAACAATCTCCCACTTGGCCTAAAACCAATCACTCACACACACAAGACCAAGTTGAAACACAAGAATCTCATGCAATACTCGCAACCAGCTTTAGCCGTGAACGGATCACTATCCATGGGGACTCGGACTATCTTCATATCATGTTCCAAATGGCCAAGTCAAAGGAACCGCCTCAACACACACATGAATCTCTGACGAGACCCTGGTCCTTGCTTCAAGCAATGAATCCACTTACTATATCAGCTATATAGAAAAGGTGGAAGAACCATATAAGGTTCAGGAATGAACCTCCTAGATCCATCATGTACTGCTCCCGCTGTGCCTCCAAGGCACTACTGTGTTTTGGCTCAGTTGTAGAATTTACAGTGACCTATAGCTTAGAACATTTCCAGCTCACTTTATCACTTAATCCAAGTGACTGCAAACCCAGACCGTAGCTCCTACTCGCCTTCGTAAGACTCAGGATATACGTCTGTATAACTATATTTATTCGCTTCCAAGTTTCTATAAACTAGGAAACCATCCTTAACTTGTTTAAGGATGTTCTCGACATTCACCAGATTCACTTTCATACTTGCTCATGACTCTTCATGAAGTATGAACATCTGGCATTACTTTTATGATGGTTCCTTTCGTAGTAGCAAATGAAACCTTCCATAAGCATCATATTTCACCTTATCTTTAGGACGAACGTCCGAACATAGATAGATCTTGAGAACACTGGCTAGCAGTATCCCCGGCGCAATCTATGCTAAACTCTTTCAGCATCACATCTATATAGGCAAACTATAATCTAACGGCAGTTAAATCTATCGCTATAGATTCTTATTTCAACTGCTAATCCAAGTGCTTTCATAAAGACCTTGAACTACCAAACATTAATGGACTGTGACATGGGGTGGCAATTCCCGAGAGAGATATCTAATACCTTACTCAAAAATCGTAACACACTCCCACTATCCATCTTGCACATTGGGCATATCCTTCTTTTGACTAAATCAAACTCCTTTGATTATCAAACAAAGAAATCGTCTAGAGAAACTTGTTTGAGTCCATAAATGGATCTCGTGGGCTCACATATCATGTTATCGTCTATGAACATCGAGCTGTCCGCCCAACGTCTTCAACACTATCATATAGCCATGATACGAAGTTATAACAAGCATAGTCTGAATAGAACTGGGCTCAGCTAGCGGCATAAATATAATTACAAGGTTTACACCCCATACCCTTCAGCCGTCAGTATAGCCTTATGGTAATCATATTACTATCCATGTCAGCCTTTCAGGGACATTCCCTCTAGGTAAGACAGACTAGGTTCACAACCTGGTTGTCACTGATGGAATCTAATTATGATATTATGGCTCCTGACCATATCTCTCAATCTTGAATTTCAAACATTCCTTCATAAGACGTGAGATATTCATTCATCAAGATGAACATACCAGCAGCCCTTTTGGGCTTGAGGTTATCCACGGACTTACAGAAATTTTGTGCGCACTGAGCAGTGTTCTACACCTCATCGCTATGCGGCGTCTGCTCATGTTCCAATGGTTGAATATATCTTTGTGGTTCTCAAACTCTTTTGAGATCTGATTCACTCTCACTGTTTCTTTTGGAAGAAACACTTCCTTTAGAAGACAGCATGTTTGGAGACACACATTTTGCTCCGCGGACAAGTAAATAATATCCAGCGTGCTAGCTAAGACATTCCACAAAGTTGCATATATCGTACTAGGCTCCAAGCCTTTCTGACTCTCCCTATGACAACTTCAAATCATCGGTTAAGATAGATTCGACATTATCCTATTCCATATCTAATATGGAATTTATTCAACCTTTATTCTTTGGAACTCGGTTAAGTATAAGGGCACTATCCCGAAACGGGTAAGGGATACTTCGCATGGCATTCTTCGCACCTTTATCATATAAAGTGTTGTTTCCATTTTGGGAACACAATCTAATTGCGTATCCCAAAGATGGTATCCTTCAAGAGAGAATCCGATTCTATTTCAGTCGTCTTCTGATGCTTCAATCCAATTGAAGATTAATTCCTAAGTAGCTCATCAATCTCATGTTCGTACTAGATCGAACTTTTCGGGCTTTCTGAATCGTAGTACTTCAATAAGTACATTCAACTATTTCTAAAAATAGTCATAGAGATTAATAAACAATTATTTGTGGCATTAATTGTCATAAGCCAACAAACATCAATATGTTTAGGCTCTAGCCAATCTTCTAGGTTTCGTAACCTTTTCTTAAAAAGATATTTTAGTCCTCTTTGGATAAGATACGTATAACCCACATGATTCAAAATCATATGGTTCAGCATCATCAGAATGACGTTTGGTTACACGCTTCCCTTCCATAGAGACTGTGCCTAGAATAGCCATAAATCAAGGATAATAGCCATACAAATATTTAGTTGATATTTCATCACATATATCAACTATATAGTGACAACAATCTAGTATGTTAGATTCAATGACCTTTCAACTTTATCGGAATAACATTTATTCTTTACAATTGAATATGTCTACTAAATCCTAACAAGCAACTGAAAACATATTCTTCATAAGAATCGGAACATAATAACATTTATTTAGATCCCTTATCAATTTACTAGATTCAAAATATGGTAAGTGTCACAACGTTTGCTTCACCTTCCATATATGCATTTAATCTTTCTAATTTAATCACACTCGTAAGATATCATATATCTTAGAGTCGACTTTGAACTTAGATAGATTTATCTCAACCCACTTGCCTACAATAGAGACTTCAATAAGTTCTCTATTTAAGCACACGCCCTAACTTCCTTTTTAATCCTTCAAGCACTTGTAAATATTTCTTAGTGTAGTCTTCATAAGACTTAAGAAAGATCACAAGAGCTATGTCTTTAATTTCCTTTCATAAAGAAAATCTAAAGTTTATTAAATATTTTATTTAACCTTTTGAATCGTATTCAAAACATTAATTACTTAATTAACATTTAAGCAATGATAGAATTAAGTCGATACCTAAATCTTATAATTTTGAAAAGGATTAGATGTGGTCATTCTTATCCAACGTTTGAATTAATTGTCATCGTATGACAGAATGATCATCTTGGATCGTATCCAACATATGACTAATTCGTTGAGACTTATTTCAAATGATTTAATCATATCATGAGCTTCCGCTTTCACCAATAATTAAAGCCTTGGAGTACTCCATCATATATGTAGTCTCCTTGTCTTTAACTACTATAACGGGATTGCTCGTGTCATTGCTTATTTTAAAAGGATTAAAATTACTTAACCATATTCGAGAACGTTTCTCAAAGGGTAACAGTCATAATTTGGTTTTACTAATCGAGAATAAAACATAAATATAAAGTTTCCTAAAACTACAACAAAAATGAAAATAAAAGAGTGTTGTTGTTTATACACGCAAAATCAAAAATGGTCTTTTGATTTATGATTTTGCTCCCACTAGTCAACTACTCCCAATTGACTTTCAAGAATCTTTCAAAATTCTTTAGTGGCCAAGATCCCATATGGTTACCCCGATTCCCGACGAGGGCCGATCAACCGGAATAATTCGAAAGGTATGTAACACTTACCAATCACATCTCTATGTGACTCTTGGTGGTTGACTAGTCAACTCTTTGACAATTCACATCTTTATGTGGTAGTCAACCCCTTGCCTCTAGAATAAGACGGTCCTGACGAGGGTCAATCACCGCAATACTCTAGTCAAGTCATAACCCAATATTCGCGAGATCTCATACGATCATATCTCAATAACGACAATATACCCGTGGTAGGTCAACTCCCGACGAGGGCCGATCAATCGGATCTGAACAAAGGCTCTTCACCGTCACTATAATATTGGGAGACAATATTTCGACTTGATTTTTGTTGTGGAAGTATTTACATAAATTAATTCACTTAATTAATTATAATTACGGTCTCATCAATATATCTATCTCTATAGACGTACATCCTACACATTTATCTAGATCATGCCTAGTCATGCATCTGTCGTATCATATAAAATAAATACAAGCACAAAATAAATAAATGCGTAAAGTAACCGGTATGATCATGGACTTTTCCTAGGTGCGGTTTCGAATACAAACTGACGAAACCGCATGTCACAATCTAAGGTAGCTGCAACCGCCAATAGGATTTTTAATGCGCCATTCTCCAATGTGATCTTTATTCTTCTTTCTTTGGTCTCCGTCTTCTGCTCCATTCTTGTTACATTTAATTCTATCTAATAAAATAAATATACCCGTCGCACACGGGGGGGGGGGGGGGGGGCAATAGGAATGGGATAAATGCAGAAAATAAACTAGGTCACGTTCTTCATAACGGCCCAGGACAATTTTTAAACCAACAGAAAAATTAAATCATTCACATTTATCCTATCGGTCGAGTCCATAATCAATCGGGGTCCATATAATCATATTATATCTACTATATCTAATCCATACAATAAAATCTTATGAAAAAAGATAAAATTAAAATTTAACAACTTGCGTCTTAATTAATCAATTAACATTTAATCTATTAAATAATTTTATCCAATCAATTAACTAATTAACATTTAATTAATTAAATGATTTTAATCGAAATAAAATTAACGATTAATTTTAAACCGATTTTAATTTTAATTTTAATTAATTGGAACTATTCCAAAAATAAATCAAAATTAAAATTAGGTCTCTTTTGTTTCTTTCCTTTTGATTCCTAATCAAAAGGGATGCCTATGATTTCCTAAACCAAAAGGCATCTCCCTTGGCCCTTTCCAAAATCAAAATGTTGAAAAGGGCCTAGGCCTAGGCCTGGCCTTTTCCAAAATCAAATATTTTGAAAATGGGCTAGGCCTATTGCAAACAAAATTTGGAAAGGCCAATATTTTAGTTAATATGTCTGGCCACCTTCCAAAATCAAAATTTTGGAAGTGGCCTAGGCCTTTTCCCAAATCAAATATTTGGAAAAGGCCTAGACTTATTCCAAACAAAGTTTGGAAAATCCGTTATTATTTTAATGCCATTTGTCATCTCAATGACTCAAACTATTTAAACCATTGGTTAGGCCACATGACACAACAAAACAAAAGAGAAATTACCAATCAAACCAATGAACCATATTGAAACACAAAATACACAAAACAAAAGGAAGAGGCCCGCCAGGCAGCCGCCAGGCAGCCGCCGACCGGCGGCCGCCGGACGGTGGTGGTGCCGCCGCCAGTCGGCCGAGCACCACCCGATCTTTTTTTTTCTTTTATTCTTTTCGTGTATCGTTTTGCGAATCTAAAAATCTTTCATCTATTAATTACGTGATTAGAACGATAAAATTAACTATGCAAAATAACATGCTTATTGCGAATAACATTTTAATCCGGCTAGATGTTCATATTTGTGTGACCCGATAGGCTTCCGAATATGTTGGCCGTAGACATAAAGTGAAAATTACGAAAAAGCCCTTCATACCTAACGGGATAGCGTCTAGCAACACACCATGACCCCCAATCATCGGAAGAGTCAAATGCAATGACTACTATCTTTCATGTGAAACAGTTACCGTGTAACTTACAATCCTATCGATGTAATAATATCCATACAATCGTTAGTCGAGTGTCAAAATATCAACGACCGTATCTTATAATCTGGATATCATGCTCTCTCGAAGTAACTCATTTACTTCCACTTTGCAAAGATTCACGAGAGTAAGACATTCCTTATAAGAAGGCCCTTTCGGATATTCACCCCTACTGATAGGGTACTTGATTTCCAGACGACCAAACATGTATAATCCGCATGCTTCAGTATCACACCCAATCACTACCGCATGATCTCCCCGTGACTAGGGAAACCTCAATAATGTCAAAGCATGACAATCCACACCGTGATGCCATGTAGACTCCAGTCCTAAGGATAATTACCCAACCGCCACATAGTGTGACACTTATCCGTGTAAGTGGGTCAGTCTGACGTACGCATTCTCTAATACACGTCCACGTACAGTCCAAGTGTCTCTACACTTCGATAGACGAGATCTATCCCTGCCCTTAAAGACAGAAGACATCTAATACGTGCTAGCATGTTCATACTAACAATAGTACATCAGCCAAGAGACATTTAAGTATCAAACTTATTAAAGTGATTAGAGATCTCATCAACCGTGATCGCCTATCATGGTTTCTCTATCACATTTAATACTAAGGACGTTATCATATGACAATTCATAATTGGTTCTTTAAAAGAACATATATATATGACAACAGAAAAGCCATTTAATATATGTATAAACATAAAAAAATAGTAGAAATGATCCGACCCGGTCGGATCCGGTCCAACCCGATTGGGTTTAGGACACTATTTCAACATCCCCATCATCAATAAGATGGAAGACAATTAATACGTGCTAGTATAATCATACTATTAATGTCCCATTTAATAGCACATACGACTATAGACATTTAAGTATCAAACCCATTAAAGTGAGTCGAGATCTCATCAACCATAATCACTATTGTGATTTCTCTCTCACGGTTTGACACTAGGGACGTTATCATATCACAAATTGGTTCATAAATAAACATAATATATAATAACATAAAAGTCATTTATCATGTGTATAAACATAAAGAAATAGTAGAAATGATCCGACCCAGTCGGATCCGGTCCAACCCGATTGGGTTTAGGACACTATTTCAACAATCTCCTACTTGGCCTAAAGCCAGTCACTCGTACATACAAGACCAAGTTGAAACACTAGAATCTCATACAATACTCGTAACCAACCCTAAGCATGAATGGATCACTATCCGTGAGGACTCAGACTATCTTCATGTCATGCTCCAAATGACCAAGTCAAAAGAAACCGCCTCAACACACACATGAATCTCCGACGAGACCCTGGTCCTTGCCTAAGCAATGAATCCACTACTATATCAGCTATATAGAAAAGGTGGAAGAACCGTGCAAGGTTCAGGAATGAACCTTCTAGATCCATGCACTCCTCCTGCTGTGCCTCTAAGGCAATACTGTGTTTTGGCCCAGTTGTAGAATTCACAGTGATCTTTTGCTGAGAACTCCAGCTCACTGTATCACTTAATCAAAGTGACTGCAAACCCAGAACTTAGCTCCCACTCTCTTCATAAGACTCAGGGTGCGTATCTGTATATTTACTTTTATTCCATTCCAAGTTTCAATGAACTAGGAACCCATCCTTAACACTTTTAAGGATATTCTCGACATATACCAGAATCTCTTTCACACTTACATTTCAGGATTGACGTCCTATCATAGATAGACCTCAAGAACACTGGCTAGCAGTATTCATTGACGTGGTCTATGCTAAAATATTTTAGCATCTCATCTATAAGGGTGAACTATGATAGTTAAGCAGTATCCAAATCTATCACTACAGATTCTTATTTCTAAAATAAGAACTGCTACTCCAAGAGCTTTTGTAAAGATCTTGAACTACCAAACATTAATTCACTGTGACATGTGGTAACAACTTTCAAGAAGGATGTACAACACCTTACTCAAAAACTGTAACACTCCCACTAACCCTTTTGCACATTAGGCATATCATTTCCATTGATCAAATCAAACTCTTTTGATCATCAAAGTAAAGAACTTATAAATAGAAACTTGTTTGAGTCCATAAATGGATCTCATAAGCTTACACATCACGTTGTCGACTACGAACATCAGGCCATTGGTCCAACGTTTTCAACACTATCACATAGCCGTGATGCGTAGCTACAACAAGCACTATCTGAATAGACTCAAACTTAGCCGGTAGCATAAGGTAATTACAAGGTTTTTCACCCTGTACCCTTAAGCCATCAACTCAGCCTAACTAGTAATCGCATTACCTTCCATGTTAGTCTTTCATAAAGACATGCTATACCTTTCAGAGACATTCCCTTCAGGTAAGTGAGACTGGTGATGAGAGATAAATTTATGATCATTATTACGACATTTTACCCCAATATTGATACCATTTTGAGCATTATTGTATCAAATCAAGTCATAAATACTAAGTTTTATCAAAATGTATGAGTAGTAATTATTATATAAATTATCGTGTTTTTATGGTATTTTTATAAGTTTTTTATCGATTTAATAACCGGATTGTCGTGATAAAAATTACTATATTTTATAAACGTTTTATTTTTCACTATTATGTTAGATCTAAAAATATCATAGCTAAAGACTCGTAATATTAACCTAAAAAGAGTCGGTAAAATTCAACGCGGCTTACGAACTTTTGTTGTCGATTTACTCGCGGTTCGTTTCTTTGTGTTCGGGTAAAAAAGATAAGATTTACTACGGAGACGGAATTGAAGGCGAATAACGAGACGAGAGTTATGTCGATTGAAGAAATGGCCGAATGGATATTTATTATCCTTGCGCATATTCCAAGATATTCCTTGGATATTTTCGCGCATATTCCAAGCATATTCCTTGGATATTTTCTTGGCATATTCCAAGATATTCCTTGGATATTTATTTGATCACCAAAATAAATATCCTTGATATTTTGCTCACCAAACTTGGAGCCCAAGGCCAAGTCAAAATACATCACTTTTGGGCTTAAAAGATGTCTTTTGAGGGATAGAAGAGGGTGCCCGAAGCATAAATGTTCAAACGCATCAAAACGCAGTGGTACTACAACTATACTGTCATTGATCTGCATTTCGACCCAACTTAGAGGCATTTTCAGAGGAAGAGTCCTTGATGAAAGTTTTAGATCTTCACACGAGCTTTCCAACGGATTTTGAATCACGTCAATCGGAGGTCTACAACTCAAGTTATGGTCGTTTTACCAAACAAATGAATAAGTTCGATTCGGTTTCGACTCGGTTCGAATATTTTGCCTATAAATACAAGCCAAGACCCATCACTTTCCTTTGCCCCATCTTGGCCACTCTTGGCCAATATCTCTCTTCTCCACCTCCTCCCATTTCTTCCATTCCCCTCTTCTTCATCTTCGTTCCTCATCTCTTTTCTCGTTTTATTTTATTTTCGGGCCCGTATATACATATGTCTATGTATGTATATATGTTTTTATAAATAAAAGTAGTACTGTTGTAATGCTCGAGAGAATTACCGAGAAAGTTGTTATTGAAGAAGTTGTTATTTTCAGAGAATACGGCTTTGATTTGCACTTAACGGGTAATTTTATCAAGTTATTACTTTTGTTGTTTGTTTATATATATATTATATCTATCACTATGTTAAACTAAAAATATATCTAGCCAAGATATGAATCTGAATTAGTTAATCTTTTGGTAAAATGAATGATCGACTCTGGTAATCATGATTAAAACCAATTATAATGAATCTTTTTCTATTTTGCAACGTATTGATAATATATTCGGATTGACGTAATTAATCAAGATGAATCGCAACATATAACCTGGCGATGAACTGACCAGAGAAGTTAGGATATGAGATAAAAAATAGAAAAACCGGAGGGTAAAAATGGCCGTCTGATTAACGGAATCCTATTTCCTACCCGGGGGCAGATTTGTCCTGGAAAGATGAATCTTATTGAAATTTGTACTCGAGATCTTAATAATGTTAAAATCACGGTTTAATTGAAACTACACCGTTTGTGTTAAATCGATCCGCCCGACAACCGGAGCCTTTTGAATAACATCGGCCGTCGACGAACGGAATAACCTCTTTTATCCGGGGTAGATTTGTACTCGGTACTGTTCGGACTAACTAAGATTAGCATGGGGCGGTTGTGGACCTTGGACCGATGACATTTGACATATGACAATTTCATACGCTCGTGTGAGGAGGAGTTGTCTAGCTTAGGAGTACACCGATTCATATATAATTTACACCTTGAATAAAGGAAGATCTGTCTCATTTATTTCTACTAAAAGATATTGATTCAGTAAAGTATTCTTGGCTAGATCCAAAAATATATATATTATCTATTTTTATATTTATATATTTATTTTCGCTTTACTAACAATCTAACTAATCTAACGATCTAACCCGATAAAGCGATAAAGCTGCGACTTAGATCGAGTTAATAATAGCTTCTTGGTGTTTAACCACACTTTGAATTATGCCTTCATTTCCACGAGGATACGACTCCGACTCACCGAGACTAGCACTACAATTTGACCCGGTACACTGCCGGTAAGGATTGATAGCCTAGAAACAGTCCGTCAACTGGGTTCATAACCCATTCACCGCACATGGAATCTGCTTCAGACATTATGGCTCCAAGCCATATCTCTTAATCTTTCCTTTCAAGCATTCCTGCATAAGTCGCAAGATCTCATTCTTCAAGATGAACATACCAGTAGCCCTTTCATGTGTGCGGTCATCTGTAGACTCATAGAATACTTGTGTGCATTAAGCAGTGTCCTGCACCTTATCGCTTATACGGTGCATGCTCGTGTTCCAATGGTTGAATATCTCTTTGTGGTTCTCAAACTCTTTTGAGATCTAATTTACTCCCACTGTTTCTTTTGGAAGAAACACTTCCTCTAAAAGACAGCATGCTTGGAGACAAACACATTTTGCTCCGTGGATAAGTAAATATTATCTACCGTACTTGCTAAGATATTCCATAAAGTTGCACATGTCATACTAGGCTCCAAGCCTTTCAGACATTGCCTGCTTGCTAGAATCAAGACAACCCTAAATCATCGGTTAAGATGGATTTGATGTCATCGATTCCATATCTGATATGGAATTTATTCAACCTTTATTCTTTGGAACTTGGTTAAGTACATGTATTAAATAAGGGCACTATCCCGAAATGGGTAAGGGATACTTCACATGGCTTACTTCACACCTTTATCGTATAAAGTATTGTTTCCATTTTAGAAACACGATCTGATCGCATGTCCCAAAATGGTATCCTTCAAGGGAGAATCTGATTCCTTTCAGACATCTTCTAAAACACCCTTCAGAGATTAATTATTTCAATCCAATTGAAGATTAATTCCTTAGTAGTTCAACAATCTCATATTCGTGCTAGCTCGAACTTTGCGGCCTTTCCGAATTATTCACTTCACTGAGTGCACTTGACTACTTCTAAAAATAGTCATAGAGATTAACAAACTGATATTGTGGCATTAATTGTCATGAGCCAGCAAACATCGGTATGTTTAGGATTTAGAAAACTTTCTAGATTTTATAACCTTTCCATAAAAGGGTATTTCAGTCATCTTTAGATAAGATACGTATTACCCACATGATTCATAATCACATGGTTCAGACGTCATCAGAATGACATCTGATCACACGATTCCCCTTCATAGAGACTATGTCTAGAACGACCACAAAATATTAAGGATAACAGCCATACAAATACTTTGTTGAGATTTTCATCACCCTATATCAACTATATAGTGACACCAATCTAGTATGTTAGATTCTGTGACCGTTCAACTTTATCGGAACAACATTTATTCCTTACATTTGAATATGTCTACTAAATCCTAACAAATAACTGAACTCGTGTTCTTCATAAAAACCGGAACACAATAACATTTATTTAGTTCCTTTATTATTTTACTAGACTCAGAATACAAAACCGAAAATGTCGCAACATTTTCTTCACTCTTCGTGTCTTGGTGTATTATATATTTTAATCTTTCTAATTTAATCATACTCAAAAGATATCATATGTCTAAGAGTTGACTTAAACTTAGATAGATTTATCTCAACACACTTGCCTAGAAATAGAGACTTCGATAAGATCTCTTATTTTAAGCACATGCCCTAACTTTCCTTTTTAATCCTTTAAGAACTTGTAAAATATTTCTTAATTTAGTCTTCACAAGACTTAAGAAAAATCACAAGAGCTATGTCTTCAATTTCCTTTCACAAAGAAAATCCAATGTTTATTATATAGTGTATTTAGCCTTTTGAATCATATTCAAAACATGAACTATTTAATTAACCTTCAAGCAATGATTAAAGAATAAGTCGATACTTAAATCTTATAATTTTGAAAACAACCTTTCCAAAATTCGATGTGGTCATTCTTATCCAACGTTTGAATTAATTGTCATCGTATGACAGATTGATCATATTGGATCGTATCCAATGCATGATTAATTCATTGAAACTTATTTCAAGTGATTTAATCATATCATGAGATTCCGTTTTTCATTAATAATTAAAGTCATTGAGAACTACATTAAATATGTAGTCTCCTTGTCTCTAACTACTATAATTGGGTTGCTCGTGTTATTGTTTATTTTAAAAGGATTAAAATTACTTAACCATACTTGAAAACGTTTCTCAAAATGTAACAGTCCTAATTTGGTTTTACTAATCAAGAATAAAAACATAGAAATAAAAGCTTGCTAAAAACTACAACATAAAAATGAAGATAAAAGAGTGTTGTTGTTTATACATCCAAAATAAAAAAAAATGGTCTTTTGGTTTATTATTTTGCTCCAACTAGTCAATTACTCCCAATTGATTTTCAAGAATTTTCCAAAATTCTTTAGTGCTTAGATCTTATCTAGTTACCCTGATTCCCGACGAGGTCCGATCAACCGGAATAATTCAAAGAGTAGGTAACGCTTTACCAATCACATCTCTATGTGACTCTTGGTGGTTGACTAGTCAACTCTTTGACAATACACATCTCTATGTGGTAGGCAACCCCTTACCTCTAGATAGGCCTGAGCAAAAAAACCGAAAAACCAATCCGAACCGTAAACCAATCCGAACCGAACCGAAATAAACCAAACCAAGAGAAAACCGATCAAATCGGTTTGGATTGAAACCAAACCGAATTTAAATGGTCTGGTTTCGGATTACCCTAATTAGAAACCACCCAAACCGAAACCGAACCGAATTCCCAACCATATATATATACCCAATATTACTCAACCCAAATAAATCCTAGTAGTAGTACATTAGATGTTGTACTAATTAGGCACAAGAGTTGCCAGTTTTGTACATTTTGTTGTATTAATTAGGGCCATGAATGAATTGATGATGTACGTTTGCTGTTGTAATACATGTAATTACAACTAACTAGTAATTAGCCCTGATGTATATTTGCTATATGTTATTAAGTGGCTTTTGAATATGTTGTGTGCACTAATGTTATTAAGTAATTAGCCCTGATGTACCTTTAATATGTTTTTACTTTATATTTAAATACATCAGGTGAAAATTGTGATTTATAATAATGTGTAGTTCAGACTTGTGAAACCGAAACCAAACCGGATCCAAACTGAAACCAACACAAACCAAACCATTGGGTTCGACATAGTTTGGGTTTGGTTTGGGTGGTAAAATATGTCAACCAAACCGAATAACTATGTGTAAAACCCGAACCGAAACCGACCAAACCGAGCCACGCTCAGGCCGGCTCTAGAATAAGACGGTCCTGACGAGGGTCAATCACTGCAATACTCTAGTCAAATCATAACCCAATATTCACGAGATCTCATACGATCATATCTCAATAACGACGATACCCGAGGTAGGTCAACTCCCGACGAGGGCCGATCAGTTGATCCGAACAAGGGCTCATCACCGTCATTATAATATTGGGATACAAAATTTCGACTTGATTTTTGTTGTGGAAGTATTTACGTTAATTAATTCACTTAATTAATTTTAATTACGGTCTCATCAAATATATCTATCTCCATAGACATACATCCTACACATTTATCTAAACCGTGCCTAGACAAGCATCTATCGTATCACATAAAATAAATACAAACACAAAATAAATAAATGCGTAAAGTGACCGGTATGATCACGGACTATTCCTAGGCGCGGTTTCGAATATAAACTGACAAAAATCTAAGGGTAGCTGCAACCGCCAATAGGATCTTTAATGCGTCATCTCATATGGGATCTTTATCTTCTTTCTTGGTCTCCGTCTTCTACTACAATCTTGTTACATGAAATCTATCTAATAAATTTATACATCCGCCGCAAATGGGGGGGAGCTAACAAGAATGGGATAAATGAGAAAGTAAACTAGGTCACGTTTTTCATAACGGCCTAGGACAATTTTTAAATCAACAGAAAAATTATATCATACACATCTATCATATTGGTCGAGTCCATGATCAATCGGGGTCCATATAATCATAATATATCTAACATATCTAATCCATACAATAAAATATTGTGAAAAAGATAAATATTAAAACTAACAACTTGCATCTTAATTAATTAATTAACGTTTAATCAATTAAATAATTTTATCCAATCAATTAACTAATTAACATTTAATTAAATATTTTAATTGAAATAAAATTAACTATTAATTTTAAACTATTTTAATTTTAATTAATTAGAACTATTCTAAAAATAAATTAAAATCAAAATTAAGTATCTTTTCTTTCTTACCTTTTGATCCCTAATCAAAAGGAATGCCTTTGGTTTCCAAAACCAAAAGACACCCACCTGGGCCCCTTCCAAAATCAAATATTTTGAAAAGGGCCTAGGCATGGACCCTTTCCAAAATTAAATATTTTGAAAGAAGCCTAGGCCTATTCCAAACAAAGTTTGGAAGGGCCAAAATTTATTAATGCCATGAGGCATCCCAATAGGCCAAACTATTTGAACCATTAGTTAGCCACATGACACCAACTAAACAAAGAAATATTAATCACAACTATGAACCATATTGAATCACAAATACACAAAAAAAAAATATTGGAGATCCACCACCTTCGACCAGTCAACCGACGCCGCCAGCAGGTTGCCCCGCCACCACCGCCGCCGACCAGCCGCCGGTTGTGGTGCCGCGGCTACTCGCCCGAGGACCACCCGATCTCGTTTTTTTTTCTTTTCGTGTATAGTTTTGCGAATCTAAAACCCTTCATCTTTTAATTACGTGATTTAAACGATAAAATTAACCACGAAAATTAACATGCTTATTGCTTAAGCTCGAAACTTGCTCTGATACCACTGTTAGGAAATCTACACGGAAACGCAGCAGAATTTAAAAAAATTTATTTCCTTTTAGCCCAAGATCGACTTCGTTTAAGCAACAAACAAATAAGTAGTAGACTGTGAATACCTTGCTCGATCTAAAAGATCGACGCTTTGACCATCTAAGGAGAGTAGTGATGCACGGAGCCGCCTAAGTGTTCGGCCTCTACCGGTGATCCACACAAACAGCCCGCCGGAATCCCATCATGGATTGCTACCAGAAAAACTCGGTTGCTAGACCGACATTTTCTCTCTCTCAAAAACTCTCTTTAGGAAGCTCTTAATTTTTCTAGTAAATTAGAACTATTCTAATTGTGATAATACAAAAGAGCTAGTAAACCCCTCTCTTTTATAGAGAAAAGTGGCAGCCCAAAGCCCCCAAAAACTGATTGGGAGAAGTTCCTAGTAGATTGAGGAGAGATAAAACTTTTTTCTAATAAAATATGGAAAGTATCTTTGATTGAATTATCTCATTTAATTTAATATCTCATATTAAATATTTTCAAGATATTTGTCAATATCCAATATTGACTATATCTTATTACCATATATCAATTTACACATATGTGCAAATCTATAGTCATTAATATCTAATATTAATATATGATAATATTATTAATTAATTGCATAATAAAAGTGTATCTTAATACACTATTATTGGCGCCACATATATACATATATTGGCATCCAGAATATTCTTAATTAATTAATATAATACTATGATTAATTATTTTGCAAAATACATGTGTATCAATACACACGAATATATTTCAACATACATATACATTGTACGTATATTTAATTAATCAACATAAATAATATCTTGTATTTAATTTATTCATAATAAATAAATACCACTATATTAATTTATCACTATAACACTTTATAGTCGAGATAAAATTTTCCTTATTTGGCTATCGCTATAACCGTATTTTAATCCGGCTAGATGTTCTTATTTGTGTGACCCGGTAGGCTTCCGAATATGTTGGCCGTAGGCACAAAGTGCAATTATGAAAATGGCCTTCATACCTAACGATCACGGAATAGCGTCTAACAAAACACCGTGACCCCCAATCATCGAAAGAGTCAAATGCAATGACTACTACCTTTCATTTGAAACAGTTGCCGTGTAAATAGAATCATATCGCTGTAATAATATCCATACAGTCGTACGTCAAGTGTCAAACATCAACAACCGTAACTTATAATCTGGATATCATGCTCTCTCGAAGTAACTCATTTACTTCCACTTTGCAAAGATTCACGAGAGTAAGACATTCCTTATAAGAAGGCCCTTTCGGATATTTACTCTTATTCATTGGATACGCAATTTCCGGACGAGCGACATGAATCCTACGCATGCTTCAGTATCACACCCAATCACTACCGCATGATCGCCCCTTGGCTAGGGGAAACCTCAATAGTGTCGAAGTATGACAATCCACACCGTGATGTCATGAAGACTCCGGTCTCAGGATAATTACACAACCGCCACATAGTGTGACACTTAATAAAGTAAGTGGGTCAGTCTAACGTACGCATTCTTTAATACACATCCACGTACAGTCCAAGTGTCTCTACACTTTGATAAACGAGATCTATCCTCATCTTCAATAAGATGGAAGACATCTAATACGTGCTAGTCTAATCGTACTATTAATGTCCCGTTTAATAGCACATACGACTAAAGACATTTAAGTATCAAATCCTTCACAGTGAGTCGAGATCTCATCAACCATAATCACTATTGTGATTTCTCTCTCACAGTTTGACACTAGGGACGTTATCATATATACAATCACAAATTGGTTCATATAGATAAACACAATATATAATAACAGAAAAGCCATTTATCAGGTGTATAAACATAAAAAATAGTAGAAATGATTCAACCCAGTCGGATCCGGTCTGATGTGTCTAAATATGCCGCCACCTATGTGTTAACGGAAACGGCCCATCTAGTCACCCGGATGGAGCCGACCGCGGCCATAGCGTCAGAAGCAACAATCTGGTTAGGGTCGCAGGGTGGAAACCTCATGATGAGCGTGCGAACCTATAAGGTCTTAATCGCTCGGGGGGCCGCCCAGCATCCTAAGTCGGAGATCAACAAGATACGGCATGAGTCCGGGAAAGGAGCGACCAAGGGGAAGTCGAGATAGAGCGAGGAAGCGAGCTCGCAGATCGCGACTCGAGCAACCTCATAATGACGTCGCCAGTTGTATTCCCCGCTTAACATCATTGTATACTGTGCTTATCTATCCCTACCCCGTACCCCTAGCTCTTGCCCTTGCCTATAAAAGGAAGGCTTGTGTAATTTCATAAGGGATATATGCAAAAATAGACAAAGAGGACAAAAATCTTGTCAAGTTAATTCTCTCTTACATTCATTCATTCCACCACATCACCGCCGTGCCTCTCCGGCCACCACCATCACAAATCCATCAAAAACAGCCAGATATCCACCCTCACGACCACCGCTAAGCCACTGTGATAATATTATGCATTATCAGTTGGCTCCGTTACCGGGAACTTCATAATCTTCTAGCCGTCCGGTGAAGAAATCACCCAGAAAAGCCTAAATACGGCGGAGAGGCTGATCATCACCTTCATCGCCCACCCAGAATCAACAGAGTTATCACCCGAAGAAGAAATCACCCAGATGGCATCATGTCGAATGAGGTAGTGTTATCACGAGTTTGCATCGGAAAAATCATCTCTCGTAGTGCTCTTCAATGTATACCTCTCCTACCGAAGGTTATACCAGTCTCTGGGATGATTGCGTTTGAATCATCACCTTTTTTCCCAGAAATTGGTATCGACTGACCGGAGCTCGCCTGAGTTACCACCGTCCGAGCACATTCTCCCACCAACTCTCATAGGGCCGTACAACAACTAACAACACTCCAAACCACTTCGGCAGAAGACTCTGTGCAGAGCAGTTAAATCTGTCATACGGAGTAGTTCACGAACCATGAGCAGGTTGTCAGAGTAGGTAACAGTCAGTGAATCGACCCCATTTTCAGGCTCGCTATCTTGCATCCCTAGCGACGGCAGGAAGTAAGGGCACGCTGATACCCCCTACTCCAGATAAAGGGGGCGCAATCAATCAAAGCCGCGCCGAGGGTGCTGGAGAGACACTGGACAGCCCCACCGCTGAGGGAAGTAGGCCGCAAAGGGATCCCCTAGCCACCGCCGATGCTCGAAACATTATAAATCAGAAATCAAACTCCAGAGAAGCCCAAGCGGCCCTAGAAGAGGCCCTCAGATAAAAGAACGCCATTGGGGCACCAAGGCCGCAACGCAGCCGGGACATGCCAGAGAAAGTAACAGGGTTGCAAGAAGAGTCTAAGATCGCGGAAATGATAGAGTATGCCAAGTATGTCGAAAGAATGTACTTAACCAACTCCCGACTAGTGGCACTAGGCCGAGAACCTTTGCCAGTTCGGGAGGCGATTCAACCTAGGGGCGAGCCGCACCACAAGGCACCAGAGAAAGAGCGTCAAAGTCAAAGGGTAGAAGTTGAGCAGAGCATCTAGTCCTCATGTCGCAAAGGTCGCCGGGGAGAGCAGGAGATCATCCAAACCCCTGCCCGACCTAGCCACGAAAACTCCAAGAAAAGTAGAGAAACAGGCTCCGCCTTTAAAAGGCTAGGTGAGAAAGAAAAGGGTCGGGCTCTAAGCCGATTAAGCCTCCCAGAAAGGGGGGGGGTGATACCTAGGCAGGAATGAATGAATGAAATGGACGCTCGGTTGATAATAAGGGAAAAGCAAGCCCAACAGGAGGAGTCGTGAAATCAAGCGGTCTCAGAGCACGGGATTGAGTTAGCGGCCAGTCTACCCCTGCCTACACTGGGACACGATTCAATCCATGCAGAACAGATGGAAATAATGAAGAAAGAGCTCGCTGAGCTCAAAAAGTCGAGGCCTGCCGAAAAACCCGCTCCTATCTCCGGGATCGACGTGCTTGCCAAGAAGATAGTCGAAACTTTGCCCACCAACAAAGAAAAGGTCATCTACCCTAGCTACAACTACTACAGTGGAAACACTTGCCCACACGATTGGCTCACAGCTTTCCAGGGTCGCATCACTCTAGCAACCCAGAACAAGTCTGCCTGGTATATCGCTCTAGTCGGAAGTATGCAAGATAGGGCCGCCTCCAGGGTCCGTGGGCTCCCTCGTTGATCGATTGAAAGTTGGGAGGATCTATCTGGAAAATTCGTGAGAGAATTTGAATCACCAAGCAGACCAAAGAAAACCATCGAGGATCTCTATGAGGTTCGCATAGGCGAAAATGAATCAGGAAAGGACTATTACGAACGGTTCGTCAGGATCTATGATCAAACGAGGAATATTTCCGACGACGCCATCATAACTTGCTTCCTCACAGGAATTGCCAAGGGTCCGATGAAAACGGAGTTTAACCTGCGGCCCCTTAGAGCGGGCCTAAGGGAAATGCTAGAAAGGGCTAGAATGATGGGGGTAAGCGAAGCGCCGTCTCTCACAGGAAAATCAAAACCTAAAGCCGAGCCCAACTCCCATAAAGAGGATCGCGGTGACGATCGCAAGAATGAACGTGGTAAGAGTGCGAACACAGATCGCGAAACCAAGGTGCCATACAAATTCAATGAAAATGATTTTACCCCCCTCAACATGAAACCATCTCGGATACTTTTCAAAATTCGTGAGCAAATTGAGAGACCTAGGCCTATGAAAGGCCACGGCAGCACTCGTGATAAATCTAAATACTGTGACTATCACAGAGATCACGGGCACATTACAGACGAATGTTTTACCCTAAGAAGGGAAATCGAAAGGTTGATAAGGGACCTGCTGCCAAGTATAAACGCGATGGTGATTCAGGTGCCGGTAAGGGGCGAACGACTCGCACTTATCAAAGGGAGGTGCAGGTTATTCACGGAAGCCTCCCCAGCAACAATCAGCTGAAGTCGCAAATACACTCGATCAACACGCGAGGTTTCAAGAAACTGATAGTCTTGGGAGAAAAAGAGAAAGGAATCATGTTCACTAAGAGTGAACTAACAAGCATAGAGGGCGTCATGGAGGTGCCAATCATCCTCAAGATCGGAGTTAATGAGCTGCACAGGGTTAACCGGGTAATGGTCGACACCGGGGCAGGTCGCGACATCATCTACTTTGAGTGTCTCAAACAAATTGGATTCGGCGAAGCAAAATTGAAACCTTATTTGGGAATGTTAAAGGGTTTCACCAACGACACCGTAAAAGTCAAAGGCACCATCGATCTCAGCATCACCCTCGGCGATTACGAGCCTTACCGGACAGAGATAATCACTTTTTTGGTCATCGATCTCCCCTCCTATTATAACATGATTTTGGGGATTCCAACCATGAAAAAGTTCCAGATGGTGGCGTCTATACCGCACCAAAGGGTAAAATTTCACGTAGGAGACGATATTGGGGTCGCCATGAGCCGACGGGGATTTTTCCTCGACTATATGACCAAGAATAGGGTCGATTCCAAAAAACCAAGAATTGAAGAATTCCACGTCAATATCATCCAGGTTACCACGGTAAAAGAAATCATTGAAAAGCCCGTGGAGGTTGAAACACTGCAGGTGCGAGACCAGCCAGATTTCATAGCCGAGGACGAGTTGATCGATGAAGTCATAAACGAAAAGTATCCCGACCAGAAAGTAAAAATCGGATCACAGACCACAGAAAAAGAGAGGGATCGGAGGAGCTAATCGAGCTCTTGAAAGATAATAGGGACGCTTTCGCTTGGGAGGTAACTGATATGAGAGGTGTGGAGCCGTCACGCTCTACTATATGAGCGTCGATCCCAACTTCAGACCGATCCAACAGCGAGCAAGAGATCGCCATCAAAGGCGAGGTGGGTAAACTATTAGCCGTAGGTATAATCAAAGAGCTTCAATACCCGACTTGGCTGGCTAACGTAGTAATGGTCAAAAAGCACAACGGAAAGTGGTGGATGTGCGTAGACTTCACCGATTTAAACAAGGCTTGCCCCAAGGATCCTTATCCGCTGCCTCGAATCGACAAGATGGTAGATAGGATCGCAGGTTTTGAGATGCTGAGCTTCCTGGATGCATACTCCGGGTATCACCAAGTAAAAATGGCAAGCGAGGACAAGGAAATGACCGCGTTCAGAGCCGCAGGTGGACTCTATTACTATGAGATGATGCCATTCGGCCTGAAGAATGCAGGGTCCACGTATCAAAGGATGGTCAATGTTAAGGGTGAAATTTATGGTTTATTCTGCGTTATTTCCGTAACAATATCCTTCGTATCTTTATGGTTTTTATAGAAAATCATTGGTTTTATCTAAATATTGAGCAAAAGAGTTTAAGAAGTGTCTAAGTGCAAAACCGCGCTAATTATGTGATTTTATCGATAAATATCGTTATCTCCGTGATATTACGTTTTGCATGTCTTTATCGTGATTTTAGGTACCTAAATATGTCTTGTGAAGGATGGAACGAGCTTGAATGAAGATCTGAATGAAGGCAAGGGAAGAGATGAGAATGAAATTGATGGTTTGAGAGAGTGAGCGGCGTCGCAAGCAGCAAACGAGCGTCCACCATGCATCAGCCTTGAACCAGCGTTCAGTATCCTAAACCAGCGTTCAGGAGGCAGAATTTACATCAGAGAGTTCAGACTGTGAGTAGACTGGCGTCCACTCTTCCGTCCAAGATCCGGACGGGCGTTCAGATTGTAGAACGGGCGTTCAGCACCGCCATACTCACAACCGACTTAATCTTCTATTTAAGCAGGCATAATTGCAACCCTAAATCATACAATACAACGCAGCAGCTCTTGAGGAACCCTAAAGTCGATCATGAGAGCAGCAGCCGGCCGGCTGAGCTTCATGCTTGGCCGGCCGGTGGTGGTTAGATTAGGTTTCTTTTTCGTTTTTTTTTCGTTTTCCTTCCTTCTTGTTCGACTAGAGCTTGAAGGCTGAGGCAGCCATGAACACAGCTTTGTGAAGCTTTTTCCAGCAGCACTCTTGATTTCTTATTCATGGATATTTTGTAAGTTTTAATTATAATTGTTTCGTTTCCTATGTTTATTTGTATCGTGCAATTTTATATCGAAAGATGATTGTATGATTTGATGCTACCGTATGACGGAAGTCGGTGTAGTTTAGATCACCATAGGAAAGATTAGATCTTTAATCTATACATAACGGAAGTTCGTAGGTTAAATATCTAGGTTTACGAGAGGACCACAATTTGATTAATTCGATGCAATATTTTCTTAGAATTGAATTGAGGGATATCACCGTTACCGGAAAGATATGATTTTTCACGTGTTTATTTCATTAAGTTGTTCTTGTTTTCTTTCATGATTTATATGGTTATATGTTAATCGAATTTAGATAACGAAAGTTACAATTATTATTCCAACAAACGGAAGTTGAGGGATAATGTTGTTAGATTAGGATTTCATCCATATCTTTGATTTGTATCGATATTAGTTAAGACCGGAAGGTAAACTAATTAATGGCGTGATAAATCGGAAGAGGAAACGCTCCTTTAGATAAGATAATAATCCAAGATAACTTGTGAATGAATGTGTGTTGATCTTATTTCTTTCGGTGGGGTGATGGTTGTTGGGAAGAGGTTGATCATGGTTCGTTTATGGTTGTTCAGTAGATAGATTTACCGCTTCCGTAGATGTAGTTTTATTTATGTTTTTATCGCTTTTATCCTACCTGGCTTTGGATTAACAATCCTCTGTCCAGTTTATTTTCCGTTTTAGTTTAGGTTTAGGTTAATAAAGAAGAATTAATAAGCTAGATTCAATAGCCCTTTTCCCTGAGGATCGATACCCGTACTTATCCAACTTTACTAGCAACTACCCGGTATTCGGCCGGTTAGGAGGTAGTTTTGCATGGTAGTATAGGTTTTATAAATTTTCTTTTGTTTTAATGATGCAAAATCTCCCCAACAAAAGTGGCGCCGTTGCCGGGGAATCGGTACGGTTGTCTAGTTTTATTAGTTTTTCTAAGCTGTTCCGCTTTTCTTGTTTTAATTTCTTTATATTTCTTGTTTTTAGGTAGACTTTAGTTAGGTTATTAGGGTTTTTAATCGTTTAGGTTTTGTAGTATTCTATTAGGTTTCTCCCACTTTATCTCGTTTTTATTTTCCTATCTCGTTTTCGTTTTTTCCGTCCTTTTCGTCCCCCGTTTTCCCCGCTCGTTTTTTCGTCTCGTTCTCGTTTTTTTTTTCCGTCCCGACGGGCGTCCGAACAATCAAATGCCCGTCCGTTTTAAAATTCTCAACTCGTATCGTTTTTACCAAGTCGACGAACGTCCATCAAATTTGGACGCCCGTCCCGTTCTTCGCCTTCCGGACGAGCGTTCGGATTTCCAAACGCCCGTCCGTCCTCCCGTTTCGTTGTCTTTTCGTAGGTAGGGTTTTTGTTTCTATCTTTTCTAGTTTCCACATTAATTCGGGGACATCTGAGGTTGAATTATCTGACCCCACGTTTTTAACGATCAAATTTTTGGGATAAAAGGGATCGTTTTAGCACTCTTTAGTATTTTGGCCATAACTTTCGGCTCAAGTGTCGGATTGGCGCGCAGGACCCCAATTCGGAAAGCTCGTTCCGATGCCGACGACGTGGCAGACGCCGGAAGCCGTCCGACACCGTTTTCGAGGTCAAAATCCACTATTTTCCCTTCTATTTTGGGCTCAGAAGATTTCAACACGTTTTTAGTGTTTCCTGTTTTTCTGTTTTAAATTTTTCGTAGTTTAGGTTTCTATTTTTGTTTCATACAATCTTCCATCTAGGATTGAGGACATGGATGAGCAAAGTAAGATCGCCATGCTGAAACAGCAGATGGCATCTCTTCAAATGTCGCTTAATCCTATGAATCCGACCCCGTCTTTTCCACAGAACTCTCCTGTTCTGTTCTGTGGAAGATGTTGTCGACCTGGCCATGATGTTGGCCAGTGTCAGTCTCTTCCCCCGCCGGATATCAAGTCAATTCTTTCCATAATCGGGAAATTTCGGTACCCAGTCACATGTCGAATTGTGACAACGTGGGACATATCGCTCGTTTCGTCCTAATAGTGGACAAGACGCTTTCATTGGCCGTAACAATCGACATTTGATAATCAATTCTCTGGCCATAGAAAATTTCAAAATCAGGGTTTCAATCCAAATCAGAATTTTTATCAAAACCCGAACTTCAGTCAGGATCAAGATATCAATTTTTCCGATCAAAATCAAAGTTGGTCTGACCAATCTTTTCCACAACACTTTCAGAACTATCCAGACCCCTCTCAATCTGACGATCTTGAAGCTAATTTGGAGGAGCAAAACAATATTATCCAATTCCTTCTGAGCACAACAAAGAATCTTGAGAGACGAATCGGGGAAATGGCTCAAAACCAAGGCATTGACCTAACTCCCACACTCCCTTATGGTGGAGAAGATGCTTACGATGATGATGGTGCAAGTCATGAGAATCAATTCCAATATGACCACAACTATGCACCAAAGATACAATGGTGGGAGTAGTAACTATCCTTGTTCTCCGTTGGGTCAAGATCGAAGCCATGGGCAACAAGGGACGATTGATGAGCTAGAACCGATGTGGGTCGGCTTAAGTTACAAAGGTTAGAGACTTCCTTCCCTCCTGCAGGGTGTGATGATGAAGACGGTTGTCCTAGGAAAGATCCGACGTTAGAGATAGTTGAAGATGTTAATCACCCGGCGGAAGTCACATTAGAGGAGCCGTTGAAGCCACAGAGTGTTGAGGTGATTGTGGATAAGAGAATGAAGGATGAAGAGGAGGAAGAACCTGAAGATTTAGACCTTTACCTTCCTCTCCAAAATGTTATGCATCTAGACAAGTGCACTCCTAAAAATCCTTGGTATGCTTCTATCGTAAACTACCTTCATTCCCAATATCTTGATCCGAAATTGTCTTATCAAGAGAAGAAGAAGTTCTTCTCTGATATGAAGTCTTTCGTTTGGGATGAACCTTACCTCTTCAAAATCTGTAAAGATGGTTTGCTAAGGAGGTGTGTTCCTGAATCTGAGCAACGCGATATAATCGAGCAATGCCATAGTGGACCCACGGGTGGTCACTTTGGTCCTTGGAAAACGGTTGCGAAGATCTTCCAAATCCGGTTTCTATTGGCCCACGATCTTTAAAGATACGTGCTTTCGTAAAGCTTGTGATAGGTGCCAAAGAACCGGTACTTTAACAAGGCGGTTCGACATGCCACTAAAACCCATTCTTGAATGCGAAGTCTTTGATGTTTGGGGGATTGACTTTATGGGTCCATTCCCATCTTCCTGTGGTAATAAATACATCTTAGTCTGCGTAGACTATGTATCGAAATGGGTGGAGGCAATAGCCACTCCTCGCAATGATCATAAAACGGTCATGAAGTTTCTAAAGAAGAATATCTTTGTGAGGTTTGGATGTCCACGTGCCTTGATCAGTGATGAAGGGACGCATTTCTGCAACCGACCCCTAGAGAAAGTTCTTGAAAAGTATGGTGTTCGTCACAAAACTGGCACACCATATCATCCGATGACTAGTGGTCAGGTTGAAAGAAGCAACCGAGTTTGAAGAAGATCCTGGAGAAAACAAAGTGAACGGTCATAGAAAGGATCGGAGTCTAAAGTTGGATGATGTACTATGGGCATACGAATCGCCTATAAGACCCCCATGGGTACATCACCCTATCGATGGTTTATGGAAAATCATGCCACTTGCCAATCGAATTAGAGCATAGAGCGTATTGGGCCATTAAATTCTTAAACTTCGATACCCAATCTTGTGGAAAACATCGACCGCAACAGGTTGCATGAGTTAGATGAGTTTAGACTCCAAGCCTACGAGAGTGCCGGGATCGGTAAGGCGACGTAATGAAACTCCTTCATGATGAAAAGATCAAGCGGCCGAGAATTTCAAGTCGGGGAGCAAGTTTTATCGTATAATTCCGGGTTGCATCTCGTTCCCTGGAAAGTTAAGGACACGTTGGTCCGGCCCCTTTGAGATTCTACAAATTATTCCTGGAGGCGTTTTAGAGTTAAGAGGTCATGGTGACCAGCCGTTCAGAGTGAATGGTCAAAGGTGCAAGCATTATATTGGTCAACCCAAAGAGAAACCTTTGATTGTTCATTTCCTCGACATCCTCGGGTGTGGTACCCCGAAGTCAACCCGGTTTGACGAGTTTTCGCCCGATTTGTTTTCTGAGGGTGACGGCAGCGGTCCAGTAGAGGAAGTTCTGGCTGGTAGTTGGGATATGGAAGAGTTTGCAAGGGAGCGAAGGTTAAAGAGAAGACTGAAGAAGAAGAAGTCCACAATGGGGAAAATTAAACGTGCTTGGAAAGCTATCAAAGATTTGACCCCATGTGTGAGATGTTGTTTCTGCAGCCACACCACTGATCGAGCTTACACGATGTAGTGGCTGGAAGAAAGGTTAAGTGGCCTGATCCAGGCTGAGTTTCAAGTGTGTCTAGCCAAAGACACTAAAGAAAGGCGCTTGTTGGGAGGCAACCCAATATTAAGAAAAGTTTTTGCTATTATTATTATTATTATTTTTTTATTTTATTGTTTTTGTTTTTCGAATAAATACGGAAGATAGTTCTCTTCTCGTTGCATTAGATAGTTTTCGTTTCGTTGTATTAGGGTTGTTTTGTTTTGTCTTGTGTCGTTGTGGGTTTTGGTGTCGGTTTTTGTGATCAGATAACTTGCATGAGCTGAATTTGAAAAAATCCATATGACCTTCCTCCCCGCCGACATTATATCCGTGCACTACATTTCACATAGGTTTGGTTTTTATCGTTCTTGCATCGCTTATGCTTTGTTTTATGATATTGCCTCGTCTATAATCTTTTGTGCCCCTATCCCCGAGGTACGTTTTGTGTTGTTTTTCATGTATGCGGGATATTTGCTATAGCACTTGTGAGCTTTCGGATGATGTCGTTTTCCGGTGGATGGTCCACAGTTTACTGCTTTCATCAAGCCTTTCTGGAGTTGATACGTAGCACTTCCGGAATTGCCACTTTAGAACTACAATCAGCTAAGTTTCTCTTATTCTGCACAACATGAGGACATGTTGATCTTTAAGTGTGGGGGAGGGGAATGTTCGATATGTATCTATACATTTGCTTAATGAGTAATGTTTCTATGCAAATGAGCTAAAATTTTCGAAATTTTTCGACACTTTTGTTTCTGTTTTGTCCCGAGTAGGCAATTCGATTCAATGTTCGCTATTTTTATAGTCATTTAAGCTTTATACCATATTTTTAGTGAGTTAGTTGTTTCACCAAGATTTATTTTCCACGAGCCATAGTGACGATGAGCTATTTTATAAAGCTATACCCCGTTTTGGATTAGTGATTTTTTGATTTTCTTATAAGTCATGTACTTAGTGCTACGTATATATCTTGAGATTTATGATAGTTTGTATTTAGTTCCGTAGTATGAGATACTGTGAATATCTAGAAGTTTGAATGTGATAAGTAACACGTAACTAATGTTGTTAAGAAAAAGTTGAGTTAATAGTTGAATAGTATGGGTGTGTCGAAAGCTAGTCGATGATTTGGGTGAGGTAGGGTGTACCACGTATGTCCTATTCCACTATGATGACTAAGAGCTCACGATAGTTAGGAAGAGCTGCCTTATGATTGGAGTAAGGTAGGGTATTATCTCGAAATGTCCTATTCTGCTATGAGGGCAATAGCTTCTTCTAATGTGTGTTTAAAGTGAATAAGTCGAATCAACTAAGATATTGTTATGAATTGAATATAAGGCTTAGTTTTCGTTAATCTTATCCCCAGTATAAACTGAAAGATATGATGTAGGGATTATCCTCTGAGTATTTCAGAAAGGCCCTAGATTCATTCGATCATATTTTTCGGGATATGTCACGTTTGTAGGGTGCATCTTATGAGTGTCATTTATTGCTAGTCCACGAGGGGGTATTAGCTAGTTTTGCTTTGAGTTTTTCAAGTTTGGATTTAGTGGAAGTTTTCTATGGCTATGCACACACACGATGGTGAACTTCTAATTTATTGACTATGTGGTATATGTGTTGAGGTGTCTATATTCTTTCCGAGCCTTTCTTTTGTTTTGCTTTGCTCGGGACGAGCAAAAGATAAGTGTGGGGGAGTTGTTAAGGGTGATTTTGTACGTTTTATAACGATATATTTTACGATGATTTTCCCCATATTTATATTATTTGCATAAGAATTGGCCTTTATATTGAAATATTAAGCAAGTGATGTTTTTAAGGGTCTAATTGCAAAAGTGATTAAATTATGTGTTTACTTGGTGGTTTTATGATTATTTGGATGATGTTACACTTTGCAATGGTTTTGATGTTTGTAGATATGCATATTTCGAGTGAAAAGGGGATCAAAAGATGATACGAGTCGGATTTATTTGACATATAAGAGATAAGGAAGTGTTATATGAAGAAGAGAAGAGATAGAGATGAGAAGAATGAGATAAAGATGAAGATATCTAGTCCGGACATACCGGACGACCGTCCATGTCCCGTCCAGTAGTGGACGGGCGTCCATAGAAGTAAACTGGCGTCCAGAGGAGATTTAAAAGGCTAAAGTTGGAATCATCTCTATTTTTTTATCTTTACTAGGGTTAGGTTTTATTTGTTTTAGGAAAAAGAGATAATCCTAAAACCCTAAGTCGGTTTAAGCACTTATATAAGACGGGCATGCAGCAGAACGATCAAGAACTTAACCTAGAGATCAGAAACGACCGAAAAACCGAGAAGAAGTACACTCGGTCGACCGAGTGCCTCTGCTCGGTCGACCGATCCATGTTTTCTTTTTTTTATTTTATTTTTCTGTTCTTCGATCCTGAGGATGAGCTGAGGCTGTCCTGAGCAAGCATGTGAAACTGTTTCAGCAACTCGATTTCTTCACTTTGGATGTTTTGTAAGTTTTATTTAAAGCTTGTTTCTTTATCATGTTCTTAATGTTATTTTGCAATTAGATCGAGAGATTGTTGCTGTGTGATGTTTAATGTGATGAGAATCACTGTTAGACTAGATCACCATGATGAAGATTAGATTTTTAACCTAAAAATAACGAGAGTTGATTAAGTTGAATTTCTAGGTTGCTAGATTGAGAAATCTTACACCTTGTTATGGAAGCGTTAATCTTTAAGATCGAAAGATAGAAGATTAATAGGCGAATTATCTACGAGAATAGAAATTCATACCTTTGATAGGTGAACCACAACCTTTATTAAATCTTTACTAAACGATCTAGGGTAGAAATTGAGAGTTGCGAGATAGGTGGATCATTGCTTGTTCCTCGTTAACATAAATTGAAATTATCTTTGTGCCTTGTTCTTCGTTGTTTTCTTAGAAGTTTATTTTCTTTTTAGTTTATAGATTAGAGTTATTTTCGTTCGCAATTATCTTTCCGGCTTTGGACCGACAATCCTCTTGTCCAGTTTATTTTATCGTTTTTAGTTTCGTTTTAGTAGTAACAACCTTAGGAAAATTAATGAACTAGATACCCCGATTCCCTGTGACCGACTCCGGTATTAATCGCTATACTACGATCCCTACACTTGGGGAATACCGGATTTATAAATTTTATTACTTGTTTGTTTTGTTAGATAAAATCCGTGACAGTCAACAGGGTCTTCAGCTCACAGATAGGCAAAAACATGGACGCCTACATCGATGACATGGCCGTGAAGTCAAGCCGTTGGGATCATCTGGCGGACCTTCGCGAAACCTTCGCTAACGTAAGAAAACATTCGATGAAACTCAACCCCGCCAAATGCACGTTCGGGGTTCAGGCGGGAAAGTTCCTTGGATTTATGGTGAACCAGAGGGGAATCGAGGCTAACCCAGAGAAGATAGAGGCTCTAGTGAACATGAACGAGCCGACCACGACCAAAGAGGTGCAGAGACTTAATGGCAGAATCATCGCTCTCGGGAGGTTCATCTCCAAATCCGCCGAAAAAAGTTTGCCTTTCTTCAAAATCCTCAAAGGAAGCAAGACCTTTTCATGGAAAGAAGAATGTTTGCAGGCCTTCAAAGATCTGAAGACGTATTTGGCCAGCCCTCCACTACTAGTCAGTCCTAGCCTAGGAGATTCTTTGCTTTTGTATCTCGCGGCCTCAGACCGGGCTGTAGCCGCGGAACTTGTCAAGGAGGATGGAACCCTCCAAAAACTTGTTTATTATGTCTCTAAGGCTCTCAGTCCCATTGAGAGTCGCTATTTCAATATTGAAAAGTTGGCCCGCAAATTAAGGGCTTATTTTTCATCGCATACAATCATTGTACTGTCCGACGACCCGTTGCGCCAAGTCCTACACAAGCCGGATCTCTCTGGGTGATTGCTGCGGTGGGCCATTGAGCTCACAGAATTTGATATTCGATACGAGCCTCGGAAGGCCATCAAGGCCCAGGATTTGCCTGACTTCATTGTGGAAACAAGCTTCAACGAGCAAGCGGATGAACAATCCAATTCTCCATCCAACGCCATTACAAGTACGGCCCCGCCACCCGGGCCTCAAAAGCCTAGTCACTGTTGGCAGCTCTATGTTGATGTGGCCGCTAGTCACAAGGGTTGCGGCGCCGGAATTATCTTGCTAGAGCCAGGCACCTCGGAGGAAATCGAAAAAGCATTAAGATTTGACTTCACCGCTTCTAACAATCAAGCAGAATACGAGGCTGTCATAGCAGGGCTGGAGCTCGCTAAAGACATGAAAGTCGAAAACGTGGAGGTATTCTGCGATTCACAGCTGGTAGTGAATCAAGTCAACGGATCGTTTAGGGTCCACTGCGACGTTCTCCAAAAGTACATTGATCTCGTCAAAAAGCTCAGGAGCGAATTTAAATATTGTAAATTCACCAACATTCCTCGAAGAGACAATCACTGAGCAGACTATTTATCGAAATTGACGGATGATGACGAAATGAGCAATCCCGCGATCATGGTCGAGCACCTATCGGGGCCTGCGGTCAACCAGGCCGAGGTCATGGATTTCCAACCCACCAGTCCGTGTTGGATCGACGAAATAAAAGCGTATATTGAATCAGGAACTCAACCGTCCGACCCTAAAGAGGCCAGGGCCATGATCAGGAAGGCCGCCCGCTACACCCTCATGAACAACGTGTTATACAGGCAATCTTTCTCAAAACCCTTGTCGCGGTGTGTGCGACCTGAAGAGGTTCAAGGGGTACTCACGGAACTGCACGAGGGAATGTGCGGTGGCCACCCGGCTAGCCGCACTCTCGCTCAGAAAGTTTTACTCGCCAGATATTACTGGCCAAAACTAACAGAGGATGCTCGAATATACGCCAAGAGATGCGTCAAATGTCAGAAGTTCGCAGACATCCCCAGACTACCGTCAGTTGAACAAAGCATTGTCGTTGTGGCATGGCCGTTCGACATGTGGGCTATCGATTTAATAGGACCGTTTAAGAGAGGCCGCTCTGGATGTGAATACGTGGTCATGGCCATGGACTACTTCACCAAATGGATCGAGGCTAAGGCCTTGGCAAAAATCGAAACCAAGAATGTGATCCACTTTCTGCTCGATCAGGTCTGGACCAGGTTCGGGATGCCGCGGGTAATAGTGTCCGACCATGGGCCACAGTTCCGGGAGGAATTCGACGAGTTCTGTAAAGAGGACAACGTCAAGCACTGACAATCATCAGTATGCTATCCACAAGGCAACGGGCAGGCCGAAAACGGTAACAAACAGGTTCTAAGCGTGCTGAAAAAGAGTCTGGACGAAAAAGCAGGAAAATGGCCGGACCACTTACCCGCGGCCTTGTGGGCTCTTCGGACGTCGAGAAAAACTACTACAGGGGAGACATCTTTCGCTTTAACCTACGGGTCGGAAGCTATGGCCCCGGTAGAAATGGCCCTGCAAAGTCTTAGGGTCGCTCATTTCAATGAGGCCGAAAATCCACAAAGCCGACAGCTTGACATCGACTTAGCGGAGGAAAAGCGAATCAATTCTTATGGTCGTCTGCTCAATTCCAAACAGGCCGTGAAACGACATCATGACAAGCGTATCCACGACCATCACTTCGCAGTAGGAGATTACGTTTTGCGCAAGAGATAAGCTACGGGTCACAAGGCCCAAAAAGGCAAGTTATCGGAAAACTGGGAGGGACCACTTCAGGTCGCAAGGATTGTCAAAAAGGGAACTTATGTATTGAAAGACAGTCAAGGTCGCGAATACAATAGGCATTGGCATGCTGATAACTTGAAAAGATATTATATGTAAGCCCAAACAATTTATTCAGAAAAGTAAAGGCTAGTTCCGACTAATACCATTCAGCTACAGAGCCTCATCGCTGTTTCCGGTAAGCTTGCGGACACAACTCCCGCAAGCTTAACCAAAAATAGGGGGCCGCAAGATAAAATTTTCAAGCATTATTGCGAACAACGGAAAAACATCGGAAAACATCGATAGGACCGATTAGACTAAATTTCAAGAAAGCCCGCCGCGAACCAACGAATTAACCGGCACTCTGGCTACATCAGTACACAATTTAGAAATCAGTGACCCATACGGAATGCGGCGATCAGGGTCCATAGAAATAGCAAACGCAACAGCTTCACGATGGATCAGGATCCCCCAGTCAATATCTACTTGGGGGTCGCGAATAGCGCGGAGAAGTAAAGCCTCAGCCTCGGTAACCACCTCAAAATCTGCTGACGGAAGAGCTCGCGAGTTAATAAACCTTTTCCACTCACGATAACTACGAGACAGCTCAGACGCGGGACCCAAAGTACGAGGACGGCGACGGTTGGGGAATAGCTCACGAATTGCGTGTCGTAGGTGAATTCCCTAGTTTTCTTCATCTCCAAGGCCCTAAGCTACCTCATAATGAGCAGAGGGATTGACGGAAGGAATGCGAAGGGCAGCGTTGATAGTCTCCGGAGAAAAGTCAACTGAGACACCCCGGAGAGCAACGGAACTAACCGTCTCCCCCGGTGAGGCCTCCGACAACACGGAGTAAAATTCCTTAACCAGGGTAAGGTTGAAAAGTATCATGGGCGGAGAAACAAAATCCGACCACCCAGAAAGCCGAATCTGGAGCAAAGAACCATCACCGTCAAGCTTGTCCTCATTCAGGCCTCTCTCCCTCACCAGCTTCACAACATCAAAATAATGCCAAAAATGATCCTTGCCAATAGGGGAGGCAGTAAGGAAAAAAGGAGAAACAACACGCACAGTACGAGCCTTGTACACACGTATTGAACTACCACCTACAGATGGAGAAGACATGAACAAAAACAAATTGGGAGAGGTAATAGAGAACAAAGGAATCACCCCCTCCCCTTCTTATAGAGGCTCCGAGCGGGATTAGCGGACAGCACTCACGCGTTTATCAAAATTTAGAAATTCAAAAACGTGGTCAAACGTCTAACAGTTGAGCAACCCGAGATTCAGGGCTACTTGGACGGTGCAATTACCGAGTGGGTCAAAAGACCATCAGGGAACTGTCCAATCAAGTCAGAGCATCAGCATTCCAGAGTCACGCCCACTGCTCACCTCGGGACAACAAATTTTTATCCCAGTCAATGTTCGCCCTCGACTTGCTCAAAAACTAAGGAGCTGGAACTTGGAATTTTCAAAAGCAAGACACTATTTCCTTGAGATCGCCTTAGCCCTTGTGCCAAACAGGGGGCCGCGTGTCAGAATTTTTGAAGTTATTCGGCACAAGATCGCAGCGACCTCACAGAAATAAGGGGGCCACGTGAAATTCTGAACCCATGGCCAAAGGGATTTTTATTTTAGCGAGCTAACACTTTTAATCTCACCAAAATAAATGGGGGCGCAGACACACAACATACAAGAACAAAAGGAAACGAATCAAGAAAACAAGACAAGTGTATAAAACAAATCATCGAAAGACGGCCCTAAAGAGAGCCCGTCAAATTACAAAGTTTAAAACTCAAACACAGAATAAGTTACAAATCAACAAATTATTTGAAACAAAAACAGGAGAGTATAGATCGCTTAAATCTTGCAAAAACAGGCATAAATTTTAAACTTGGCCAGCAGGAACGTCGGTGTGGTCGCCTTCTCCATCGCCGCCTTCCTCATCGTCGGTGACCGGAGGGTTCTTCAAAATAGAGAAATTGATATGATTAACCGGGGGAGGATCCCATACCGGCTCACCATCCTTTACCTACCCAGTTTGGATGGCGACAATGTGATCAAGAGCATAAGGAATATCCGGATGAAGAGCCAACAAGTCAAGATTCCGTTGGGGCATGTTAACCCACTTGAGCATTTCCTCGAAGCTGAGCGACTCTCTGCCATAATATGCCCAAAGGCAGCGAGCGAGATGGTTGAAACCTTGATCAAAACTCGCCTCTAAATGATAGAAGAACTCGTCCGTCTGCTGATAGGCCGCAATGGCCACAGGACCAGCTTCCTCGGCGGCTTTGTTGGCGACAACAAGTTGCTCCTTCAAGATCGCAACCTCCTGTTCAGCGGCCTTTAAAGCCTCAACGGATTTCTGAGAATGATCACTCAAGATCTTCATTTTCTACTTCAACTCCTCCGATTGTAGGATCTAGATCAAAGCTTCGACTTTTATTAATTCAGCTTATACGAATCCAAGCTAGGGTTTTTCCGATCTGATTGTATAAACGTGGACTATTTGGAAATAAAAACGAAAGCAACAACAATAATCAATCTCTGATTATTGTCTCGTGATAATCCTATCTCAGGAAAACCACCCAACTATTCTATCTCAGAATAATTGAAAGAAACTCCAATCTCTGAAAAGTTTCTTGATTATAAACTAGGGTTTAATCTCCAAAATAATCTGAATAATATGTTCAAGTCTGACAACTATAAATAGCAAAATAGAAACCTAATTCCTAAAGAAAGGAGGCGCCACTTTATCAATTGGGCCTGAATATTAACTTCCTAATTAAATAAAAAGGCCTAATTAAAAAATAGCATAATTAAATGTCCATAAAACATTCAGCAAGTATGATGCATAAAACGCCCCACACTTGGGCCTTTCGCACATTAAGCCCAATCAGCAACGAATAGGCTTAAAGTAGTTGGATCATCAATCCTCAAAGCCTCATTCTCCTTTCCAACATCTTGGACCAGCTTTGCATAAGCTTCTCGAGCCTTCTTCTCTTGAAAACGTGTGATAGGGCCATCTCGAACAATGATAGGATCCTTGGGCTTGTGAATGCATGGGTGATCATCTTGGAGTGCATCATTCCCTCCCGGTTCGGAAGGATCTGACCTCAGATCATAATGAGGATCATCAAACGGGGACAAGTCCTTAACGTTGATTGTTGAAGACATAGCCCAATCCGGTGGCAAATCTATGACATAAGCGTTGTCATTCACCTTGCGTAGCACTTGAAATGGTCCATCACCTCGGTAATTCAGCTTGCTCTTCCGGTGATGTGGAAAACGCTCCTTGCGTAGGTATAGCCATACCCAATCTCCCGGTTTGAAGATCATTTCTCTGCGCCCTTTATTAGCCTGCTTGAGATACCGCTCCGTAGCTTTTTCAACCTCCAAACGAGCTTTAGTATGCAATTCACGAACAAGTGCAGCTTTGTCCTCCGCATCTAAGCTCACGTGCGTACCTGTAGGAAGAGGAACAAACTCGAAAGGAGCAGAAGGCAAAAAACCATAAACAACTTCAAACGGTGCAGCCTTAGTAGCTGAGTGAGGAGCACGATTATAAGCAAATTCAACAAATGGAAGACACGTCTCCCACGTCCTAAGGTTCTTACCCACCACAGTTCTAAGTAACTGACCCAAAGTACGGTTGGTAACCTCTGTTTGACCATCGGTTTGTGGGTGAAAAGAAGTGGAATATAACAAGGATGTACCTAGTTTCTTCCATAACACTCTCCAAAAGTGGCTAATAAACTTGGTATCTCGGTCACTAACTATGGATCTAGGCACACCATGCAAACGTACTATTTCCTTAAAGAACAAGTCAGCAATAGCAGAAGCATCATTAGTCTTATTACATGCAATGAAATGTGCCATCTTAGACATTCTATCAACAACCACAAAAATCGAATCATGACCATTCCTAGTTCGTGGCAAACCTAAGACAAAGTCCATGGAAAGATCGGTCCAAGGTGAAGTGGGAATAGGAAGTGGTGTGTATAACCCATGTGGTTGTGACCTAGCCTTAGCATGCTTGCAAACTAAACACGAAGAACAATATTTAACCACATCAGATTTCATCTTAGGCCAATAAAAATGTTGCTTAAGCATGTCTAAGGTCTTATCTACTCCAAAATGTCCCATCAAACCTCCCCCATGAGTTTCCTTAACAAACAACTCACGCATAGAACAACGAGGTACACATAACTTAGCATTCTTGTAAAGGAATCCATCGAAAATAGAATATTCAGGTTGATCACGAGAAGGACACGCATCAAATATTTTCCCAAAATCAACGTCATGTTCATACATATGCTTAATAGATTCAAATCCTAACAACTTGGTTTGCATAGAAGTGATAAAAGAATAACGCCTAGATAAGGCATCAGCAACTATGTTATCCTTACCCTTCTTATACTTAATCACATAAGGAAATGACTCTATAAACTCAACCCATCTTATATGACGCTTATTCAGTTTCCCTTGCCCTTTTAAGTACTTGATAGACTCGTGATCAGTGTGGATGGTGAACTCTCTAGGCCGTAAATAGTCTTTGCCATGTTTGTAAACAACGAACCAACGCATACAACTCTTTATCATACGTTGAATAATTAAGTGCAGCCCCTTTTAGTTTCTCACTAAAGTACGCAACAGGCCTACTTTCTTGTATTAAAACACCACCAATCCCCACACCCGATGCATCACATTCAAGTTGGAACATCTTATTAAAATCAGGTAATGCAAGTATTGGTGCAGAAATAAGCATAGATTTAAGAGTTTCAAAAGCTTCCCTGTGACGTTGTTCCCACACAAATGGTGCATTCTTTTTACGAGCTCATTGAGGGAGCCGCAATGGAGCTGAATCCCTTCACAAAACGTCTATAGAAGCTTGCAAGGCCATGGAAACTACGTACTTGTGCGGCCGTGGAAGGTTCATGCCACTCTTGTATCGCCTTGATCTTTTCTTGGTCCACTTCCACACCTTTAGCACTAATAACAAAGCCAAGAAAGACAACACTCTCCAAACAAAAATTACACTTTTTGAGATTAGCATATAATTCGTGTTCCCTAAGTGTATGCAAAACAACCTTCAAATGTTCAACATGATCATCAAATGTAGTGCTATAAATAAGTATATCATCGAAGTACACAACTACAAACCGATTTATAAATTCCCTAAGGACCTCATTCATAAGTCTCATAAACGTGGAAGGTGCATTAGTTAAACCAAATGGCATTACAAGCCACTCATACAAGCCAAAAGTGGTTTTAAAAGCTGTTTTCCACTCATCACCCTCCCGAATACGTACTTGATAGTAGCCACTCTTCAAATCAATTTTAGTAAAGAAACGACTACCATGTAAATTATCAAGCATATCATCTAGTCTAGGGATAGGATATCGATACTTTACCGTTATTTGGTTGATGGCGCGACAATCGTGCACATACGCCATTCTCCCGTCTTCTTGGGGACTACAATGACCGGCGCACAAGGGCTCATGGACTCGCGAATCTTTCCCTTTTCTAACAGCTCCTCAACTTGCTTTTGTATCTCCATGATCTCCGTGGGGTTGGCTCTATAGGCTGGCCGGTTTGGTAGCACGGAACCGGGTATAAAGTCGATTTGATGCTCCACTCCTCTTATTGGTGGCGGCCCCTTGGGTTCCTCCTCCGGAAAGACATCCTTGAATTCCGCAAAACGAATAAATCGCACTAGGGAGAGAATTGGTTAAATCGGATATAGAAAGTAAACAAGGGGTAGGGGAGTCGAATTTTTAAGTACAAGAATATAAATTGGATTTCCGGCCCTACGGCCTTTATCATTAAATTCCGATTGACCTTACTAGTGTGTGAGGTGGCGTGCTTACCTTGTTTATTAACTTTAGGATCAGATTCAACCTTATCTACCCGAGCTACAACCCCTTCCTTACCCACGGCTTTATTAGCATTTTGTGATGCTTGGTGACGCAACCGGAAAGCCGTCATCTTAAGTTGTTCATCATGCGCTTCCTTAGGGGTCATTGGGTGCAAAACAATGGTCTTGCCTTTATAAGGCAGTGAATAACGGTTTAGGTAGCCATCATAAGAAACACGTCTATCAAATTGCCACGGACGACCTAAAAGTAGGTGTGTGACGTGCATAGGAAGAACATCGCAAAGCACCTCATCATGAAATTTACCAATCTGAAAATTAATGAGTGCTTGTGAGTTGACGCGTGTTTCCCCTTCATCACTCAACCATTGTAGTTGATAGGGTTTGGGGTGTGGTAACGTGGGAATACGCAAAGTCTCAACAAGTAACGTACTAACCACATTAGTGCAACTACCCGAATCAATAATCAAGTTACAAGTTCTACCCCCAATACCACACGTGGATTGAAAAATGTTATCACGCTGCATATTGTCATCAATTTTAGTTTGTGCAGCCAATACACGTTGTAAAACACCACATACACCCGAACCATAAGAAGAAGTAGCACTAACATGCAGCAAATTATCATCATCGCTATCACTATGTGCGCTATTATCATCCTTGTCGGAGTCCGATTCAAAGTCATGAGGTTCTAACTCAACACCAACAGCCCTTAAAACACGCTTATTAGGACAATCACGAGCATAATGACCTCTACCACGACACCTAAAACAAGCCATATCACGTGCACGTTCAACACTAGGAGCACCCTTTTCACGCATGTCTTTCGTTTTAGCATCAGAATAAGGATAATTCAATTTACGTGGTTTAAAATCATCTTTAGGACGTGTATTAGGTGATTGGAAACATTGGAAGACGAAGATGTAGTACCTCGTCCAAAAGAAGAATAAGTAGAGCGAGTGTTACCATAAGAAGCTTTATATGCAGCCCGTTCAGCCAAGCGCTTTTGCACCATGATTGCACCTTGTAGAAGCTCGGCTTTGGTGCGATAATTCTGTAATTCGACGTGGCAAGCAATATCGGGTCGAAGGCCACATTGGAAATGCTTTGCATTGTCGCTTCGTCATCCTCTTCTACATTGGCTTTAAGCGAGTGAGGCTCAAATCTTCAACAAACTCCTCTACGGTGCGATTTCCTTGACGTAACGTTTGTAACTTGCGGAGCTGATCCCTATAGTAATGAGTAGGTACCCATTGTTGTTTCATAATCTCTTTGAGCACCGCCCATGAAGTGATCTCACCATCACGTCTTCTTCGACGTTGGGCCTGGAGTTGGTCCCACCAATGCATGGCCGTATCGGTAAACTCCATCGTCGCAAGTTGTACCTGTTTAGCATCACTAAAATTTGTGCAAGAGAAAACTTGAGAAACTTTCATCTCCCAAGCTAAATACCTGTCCGGATCGGCCTTACCATCAAACGGTGGAATTTTGTATTTCACATTACGTGAATCGTCATGTGGGGGAATTTGGACAGCCCCAGTATCGTTGGGAATGAGAGCTCGACCTGCATCAACAACACGGTTAGGTTGGGGGGGATTTACCTCGGTTGGCCGTTGACGTATTTTGAGTGTAAGTGCATGGATGGCATTCAGAACGTCCTGATGTTTACGTTCATATTCAGCATGGCGACGTTGGGAGTCGTCACGAACTGTGTCAATTTTGTCAGACATTTGAGCATTTTCTTGAGCCAGTGCTCGTTCAATTTTGTCAGACATTTGAGCATTTGCTTGAGCCAGTTCTCGTTCAAGTTCATCAGCAATATCTTGCCGTGTGGTTTCGATTGCCTGAGCAAGTTTATCGTCGAGAGCTTTCCGGAGAAGTTTATCATCAGCCATAGCGTGAGGCTTATGGTGACTTAACTCACGGTCACTCGTGTTTAACTCACAAAGAGAAGAAAGAAAATTTATTTTCCCGCCAAATTTCGTGGAAAATGAAGCAAAAATTTTCCTGGTAAAATCAAATTTTGTTCCAGGACTCCTGACACCGTACTAGTCACAAAAACACAAAAAAATTTCTTGCCTATTTTTTTTTTTTAATTTTTTTTTTCTGAAAACAGAACGTGAAGCTCGTGTGGTGTGTGTAGAGACAATGAAATTTTCTGGAAGTGCTTCGTCAAGATTGATCGGAGTACTACTCTTTCGATCGAAAATCAAGAATCCGGTTTCCTTAAATCCTTGATAATTCTTGAGGTTCTTGATTTGGGTTTTGGAGTGTCGATCAAGAACGAGGAAGATACCAGTATTGATTAAATCCCGTAATTTTGTGCTTCGTTCTACTCTCTTCTTCTTCTTTTTTTTTTCTTTGTTTTTTTTGTTTGTTTTGGAAAAGAATCGGCCTTACAATAAATTAAAGACTTTACAGCAAATCAAGAAGTAAATGATGAACAGAAATATTGATTAATTGAAATCGAACTAGTCCAAAAACCTGAATCCGGATGCGATAATATGCAGCAAATAGCAGGAATAATTCTGTCCGGATGCGATGAAAATCAAACGCAGCAGTAGACGTGTAACGCAGCAGCAAATTTCCAAAGGAGCCGTCCTAGAACAAATTAGGGTTCTTGGATTGCAAGAACGTCTAGGGTCACGAAAAGAGCAGGAGAAAATCGAGAGTAGTGCAGCAGACGTTGAAGCTTTAATCCCTTAAGCTCGATACCACTTGATACCAAAGCGATTGTAGGATCAAGATCAAAGCTTCGACTTTTTTGATTAAGCAATTGACTAAAGCTTATACGAATCCAAGCTAGGGTTTCTCCGATCTGATTGTATAAACGTGGACTATTTGGAAATTAAAACGAAAGCAACAACAATAATCAATCTCTGATTATTGTCTCGTGATAATCCTATCTCAGGAAAACCACCCAACTATTCTATCTCAGAATAATTGAAAGAAACTCCAATCTCTGAAAAGTTTCTTGATTATAAACTAGGGTTTAATCTCCAAAATAATCTGAATAATATGTTCAAGTCTGACAACTATAAATAGCAAAATTGAAACCTAATTCCTAAAGAAAGGAGGCGCCACTTTATCAGTTGGGCCTGAATATTAACTTCCTAATTAAATAAAAAAGGCCTAATTAAAAAAATAGCATAATTAAATGTCCATAAAACATTCAGCAAGTATGATGCATAAAACGCCCCACACTTGGGCCTTTCGCACATTAAGCCCAATCAGCAACGAATAGGCTTACAGTAGTTGGATCATCAATCCTCAAAGCCTTATTCTCCTTTCCAACATCTTGGACCAGCTTTGCATAAGCTTCTCGAGCCTTCTTCTCTTGAAAACGTGTGATAGGGCCATCTCAAACAATGATAGGATCCTTGGCCTTGTCAATGCATGTGTGATCATCTTGGAGTGCATCACCGGTGGGCAACCATTTTTGGGCCCCTCCAGTTTGACTCTAGCCCGCACCCACTAGGGTCACTGTCGGAGCTTGAAGATTGGGGTTATAAGCTTCATCAACAGCTAAAGCGTCGACCGTTCGAGGGATCCTTCCCAAAGCTTGTTTCAGCGCCGCCTCCCTGCCTTTTGCGGCATCATCTGGCAATTTCTGCCTCTGAGCTCGCCTCTCAGTAGCATCCATCTCGCTGACTGAATGTTTAAAAGTTTATCAAAAGCTAGAAAAATAAACAAAAAACAAAGCAATAAGGCAGGAAGAATAATGAAGTAGAAAGCAAAGAAAAATTACGGCGAGGCCTCTTGCTGGGATCACCCTGACATGCTGCACACTCTGAGGGAAAGCAACGGTTAATATGACACTCTCCGACCCAATCAGAATCGCTCTACTCAGATGCAATAGCCACCAGAGGTTGGCCTTTCGCCGGCCCCACAATACCGGCTCTGCTCGCATATGGCTCCGCCATGTCTAGGAGATCGATCCAGGACACATTCCTCTTCGAGGGTGCGGCCCCATCAGAGTCTATTATCTCCAAATGTCCTCGGAGGAATCGAAACTCGTCCACAAAAGGATCATCAAAACCAATCATAGAAAATTTCCCCTTGCGGGGAGGGGAATGAGGGAAAGGCCAACCAACTTTCGACTCGACCTTAAAAACGCGATCCCCCCAGTTGTGTATCTTGTTGGGGAGATGGAAGAATAAACGGGGAGTCTGGGCCCTCACATTGGCCTGCCCCGGGAAAGAAGTACCACAGAGCAAATGAAACTGTTTGAACATGGAAAACGTAGGCTCTTGCTTCATCATTCGACAGAGAACAATGAAAGACATGATCTGAATGGCGGCCCCAACGGCCAGGTCGCATGGCAACACTCGCAGCTCGCGCAGCAGCTTAACCAAAAAAGGATCAAAAGGGGGCCGGAAGCCGGCAAAGAAGTGTTCAAAGTGAAGAATTATGGCATCCCCAGGTTGGCGAGCACAAATAAAATCTTCTCGATCGCCAGGCCGTAGCTTGTCTTCCTCCTTATTAAAGTTGATCAAGGAGAACCGGTAGATATTGGGGTCAATATTGTAAAATCGCTGAAGGGTTTTGACGAGGTTTGTACTCTTCCGGATCCGTCGCCAATGCTTCTCTACATCCTTCTCATACAGATTCACGAGGACAAATTCCCTTAAGGCCTCAGGATTATTAGGCTTTAAAGGCTTCCCTTTAGCCCCCGCTTCCCCTACCGTCATGGTCGAAGGATCAGCCTTTTTTCTCTTGGGTTTTTTGGGGAGCTCCAGAGGTTTGCGCAGAACCGATTCGAGATCGTCCTCACTGGATCCCATCAGCCTATGCAAGGCGGCGTCCTCCACATACATTTCATCATCGCCAGGCACCCCAACATTACTTGCCACCTCCACCGCCAAAATATCATCATCGCAGCCGCGACCACTAGCACTGGCCTCGCCTTGGCTACGAGCCGCCTCCTTGCGACTTTTCTTCCGCCTAGGCACCGGATCAGACAACAGATTCCCTAGCCCGAAAGGTTCCTCAGGGTCATATCCCACAGCTCCCCCTCCATCAACTCTTGTAGGTCATCGCGTGCGACCACCTCGGGGCTAGACTCGGCAAGCTCATCCTTCTGGGTGTTGTCATACGCCTCTCGATCTATTTCAGAATCGCCGCCAGGGCTGAAATTGTCATCCGACATCCTGCAAAACAAGGAAAGGTGGAGCTTTAAAATCACCTGGGATAATGTAGATCGCCAGGGAGGTGATCGCACCCATCTCGACACCTTCCCTGCGGTTTTGCAGGACGGGATGCCACAATGAAAGGAAGAAGTACAAAAGAGAAGGAACTTCACGAATCGTCAAGAAAAATACCATCTTTTTCCCCAGAAAATGCCCAGTTAGGGCCAAAGGAAAACCATACCAAAACAAGAACATCAATTCAAAAACTCAAGCCTTTACTCCCCCGAACACCCCAGGTCACGCATGATATGCTAAATGAGGGAACAAACGCAAAAAATGACTGGAAATATTGCAGAAAAAACCATCAGAAGAGCTTAACGGATGAAGAATTACCTTGTTTTTTAGCTAAAAGATGATCGGAAACTGCAGAAAGCAAACGGAAACCTCAGGCTCAGCCGCCGGAAACTTCAAATCTTCAACGGGAAGCACTCGAAGCTGACGAACTCTAGAAACCGTGAGAGAAAGTGGGAAGGGAGTAGTATGAGCGAAAAAGTGCTGAGCGAATGGGGTTTGGACCCTTATATAGAAAAGAAGATTTGATCCAGGTGGGATTTATCCAACGGTCCAGATCCAGGCAGTCATCTTGAGGATTTTGAAATTCAAAATCGCCATCATTACGGCGGGTCAATCAATGCCCACGTAATAACGCACGTCCATCAAAGACTGCGCCATTATTAGAGCAGTTATCAAGACACCATCAACACCCACGTTGCTGCAGTTACCTAGAAACCAAAAGGACCACGATCTGACGGTTCAACTGCTCCAATACCCAAGTTTGACACTCAACGTCGCCAAACGCAAGCTCGCACTGTTCAGGCTCGCCACCATCGTGACACAACACTTCGAGGCAAGACGCACTAAAAGCGCGGCCCTTAGTGAATAAGTCGCTTCAGACGACAAGGTCGCCAGACCCTAAAAAATGCTTCGAGGCAAGACGCTCTAACAGCGCGGCCCTTAGTGAATAAGTCGCTTCAGACGACAAGGTTGCCAGACCCCAAAACGCTTCGAGGCAAGACGCACTAAAAGCGTGGCCCTTAGTGAATAAGTCACTTCAGACGACAAGGTCGCCAGACCCCAAAAAACACTTCGAGGCAAGACGCACTAAAAGAGAGGCTCTTAGTGAATAAGTCACTTCAGACGACAAGGTCGCCAGACCCCAAAAACGCTTCGAGGAAAGACGCACTAAAAGCGCGGCCCTTAATGAATAAGTCGCTTCAGACGACAAGGTCGCCAGACCCCAAAAAGTGCTTCGAGGCAAGACGCTCTAACAGCGCGGCCCTTAGTGAATAAGTCGCTTCAGACGACAAGGTCGCCAGACCCAAAAGACGCTTCGAGATCGTCCACTTAATAGCGCGATCCTAAACAAATAATGGGAGGACGCCAGCAATCTGCACAATCTGGGTACTCTTTACTCTATGCTTAGCCTCCTCGAAAACGCCCAAGACATAGAGTAGGGGGCCATTGATGTGTCTAAATATGCCGCCACCTATGTGTTAACGGAAACTGCTCTAGTCACCCGGATGGAGCCGAGCCGCGGCCATAGCGTCAGAAGCAACAATCTGGTTAGGGTCGCGGGGTGGAAACCTCGTGACGAGCGTGTGAACCTATAAGGTCTTAATCGCTCGAGGAGCCGCCCAGCATCCTAAGTCGGAGATCAACAAGATACGGCACGAGTCCGGGAAAGGAGCGACCAAGGGGAAGTCGAGATAGAGCGAGGAAGCGAGCTCGTAGATCGCAACTCGAGCAACCTCATGACGACGTCGCCAGTTGTATTGCCCGCTTAACATCATTGTATACTGTGCTTATCTATCCCTACCCCGTACCCCTAGCTCTTGCCCTTGCCTATAAAAGGAAGGCTTGTGTAATTTCATAAGGGATATATGCAAAAATAGACAAAGAGGACAAAACTCTTGTCAAGTTAATTCTCTCTTACATTCATTCATTCGACCACATCACTGCCGTGCCTCTCCGGACACCACCATCACAAATCCATCAAAAATAGCCAGATATCCACCCTCACGACCACCGCTAAGCCACTGTGATAATATTATACATTATCACGGTCCAACCCGATTGGATTTAGGACACTATTTCAATAATTATATTGTTATTTCATTGAATATTTGGTTATATATTGTCAAAAATGTATTCCTAATTCAATTCACATGTTTCACGGAAAATTTGGTTACAAAGAATGTGGGAATTCGCTAATGTCAAAAAATTTATGGATAAAAATATTCAATTGCGGAGAATTGGATGTGAATACAATACGTGAGTTAGGGGCCGTTTGTTAAATCTTATGTCTGAAATCTGAAGTTTGAAGTTTAAAATCTGAATACCTTAAGTTACCGAAGTCTAAAATCTGAAACTAATTACACTATTTGGTAGCCTATACATTTGAAATCTGAAAATAGTTAATTTTATGATTTTACCCTTACAATGTCTTTATATATTAGAAAAATTAGACGATACATTCCAAACATGCATATATTCTTAAACACAAAATTACAACAAAGTTATTATAAATATAATTATGTAATAGCAATATTTACTTATCAGTAATTCACAACATATAAATGATTAAAAAGAAAATGATGAAACAAAATTCGTCGGGTATAAAATCTGAGTTGTTTTATCTAGGGGCAATTGTATCAAGGAAGATAAAACAAGGACAATATGAACGAGGGATGGATTTTGGGGGGGTTTTAGGCTGATCCTAGGATTTTCTCCAGGGTGCCTACGCATCCAATGCGTATGTTGGAATCAAGTCTCCGTACCTTAAGGATTGTTTATATAGAGGGGCTTGTGCCCTAGGCTTTCGTGGGTCGGGTCCTTGTTGGACTATGATTTCGTGTTCCTTAAGGAAAAGATAATTATAATTATTTTAATGACATTTAATGATACGATCATAGTCCTAATAGGAGAAGGATTCTTATAATCTTCTCATAATTATCGCATATTTTACACATGCGTAAATCAGATAAGGATCGGAGCCTTAATGGCTTGGAATTCTTTCCATAAGTATCCGTATAAAAAGATATAGTTATCATTATACGCCCTAGCCGACCTACGGCGAGCAACCGAGGTCAATATGACGGAACTGCGCAGGTGGACTGAGGAACGACCTGGTCAGCTCCCCCCTCGAGGGTGGATATCGGCATTTTGGCCTATACTAGGGCTCCTGGCCCTTAAGGTTAGAATCTTGGGTCCACTAATATTACTATTTTGGGGTGTCGTGTGCATGACACGTGAAGTGGTGAAATCCGGTATCGTCATAAGTCCCTCAAATCTAGTTGAGCTCTTGAGGTCAGGTCGGATTTGAGTTAAGTGTCTTGTCATTCCTTAGGCTTGCTCGGCTCGGTCATGCCGGATCTCAGTCCCTGCCTTAACAGAGTTGGTGTAGTCAACTATGTCAGGTGGCACAGTCACGTCATAGCTTGTGCCATATTGTTTTTTGAAAAATGAGGCGTTTCCCGCCCACTATAGGGGTGGTTTTCGAGAAAAGGCTGAGGCTCATAGCCCCCTGTCGAATCAGTTGTCTTTATCAGCAGTTGGCTAATGCTGGCTTTAAAGCCAAAAATTATGTAAGTCTCGCTTCTTCAATCGTACCGTGTATGTAACTTGGTAGGATTTCCCATACCTGATGACTTGTTGATGCAGGGATCTCTTACTAGCCAGGAGGCCTTTGCAAGGCTTGCTACATATTCGGCCAGCAAGGTGAAGTTGAAGAGGGAGATTGCCGACCTGAAGGAGACGGCCTCCGATCATCGAGAAAAACTAAGGACACCTGCCCCACTGTTAGTCAGGAATCATTAAGAGGTATCCAAATGTTGGGTATCACCGTGGACGTCAAGGACTTCTTCACCGAGCTGATCTTCGCTGCTCGGTTAACAAATACTGGGCATGACCCTTATATGGCCTTTAGTGATGAGGAGAGGGATGCCCGTAGGACTTCTCTTCTTCTTTCCCCTTATGCTTGTATTTGTCTCTGTTTTTTGTCTAACCATGTTTTTGTTTGTTGCAGTTGCCGACTTTGCTGCATTACCGGCTGATACTGAGGCTGAGGATAGTCAGCCCGAACAGAGCCAGGATACTGAGAGGACCGCAAGTGTGGAGCCTCTTATAGCCCCATCTACGGGCATTACCATGGATGCTGAAGGGGTCCATACACTGCCTGGTTACCCTGATGAAGCTGATCAGGAAGGAGAATATGGCTAACTCCAAAAAGAGGGGTCAAGCTGGGATTCCAGTGAACCCTTGATGATGTCAAAAATATCACCAACAAGTTGAGTGGATTTATTGGTGGATATCTGGCTAAAGTGAGTGATTTCACCGGAAGTTGTGCGGCGGTGCTCAAGAATAAAGATGATCTTTTAAGATCAAGGTGGGGGAGATGTTGTGTTTGTGAGTTTGGGCTGAACCTTGAGTGGCTGCCTACGTACCCTTTGCACGGGATCAAGCCAATGCGTAGTTCTGGTAGTGAAGCCCCATTTTCAATGGAGGTGATGCTCCTATTTATAGAGGTGATGAGCCAGTGGTCGCCAAGCGGGTAGTGACAGTTGTCAAGAGCAGTCAGGCCGGCGAGCTGGAAAGCTGAGAGCTAAGATCTGCCGAACTGAGATCTGGCCGATCTGGGAGACATGGCAAGCTTCTTGCAAACGATGTTTATGAACTCTATATCCTAGTTGAGCTGGTTTTGTCCGTTGCCTTGGCCAATGACGGGAATCGTGATGGTACGAGGCGGGCTTGATTATGCTTGGCTTGGTCCGGCTTGTTAAGGGACGGACTGGCTGGACCGGGGACCCTATTCATATAGCTCTTTATGGCACTGTGGGGCGGCCTGATTTGACATATCAATGGCCTCCTACTCTTTGAGCTTTCCTCCGTGCAAGTGATGGTCATGGTGTAAAGCTGTAACGACTTGATATACCGTTTGCTGAGGTGACTGTTTGCAGAGCGATCTGCTAAGATAGCGTAAGGCTTATTTAGCGTAGTCTGTCGGTACCGTGCTTTAAGCACGTCATGCTTGAGAGCGTAAGGCCACAATTTCGAGAAGACTCGCTCAGGGGCGAGCTCCAAATATGATTCCGAGCTAAGGTCGGTCTTGAGGTGCCGAGCCGAGGTCGGTCTTGAGGTGCCGAGCCGAACTCGGTATTAAGGTACCGAGCCGAGGTCGGTCTTGAGGTGCCAAGCCGAACTCGGTATTAAGGTGCCGAGCCGAACTCGGTATTGAGGTGTCAAGCCAAGCCGAGGTCGGTCTTGAGGTGCCGAGCCGAACTTGGTATTGAGGTACCGAGCTGAGGTCGGTCTTGAGGTGCCGAGCCGAACTCGGTATTGAGGTGCCGAGCAGAACTCGGTATTGAGGTGCCGAGCTGAGCCGAGGTCTGGAGGTGCTGAAACCAAACTCGGTATTAAGGTGCCGAGCCGAACTCGGTCTTGAGGTGCCGAGCCGAGGTCGGTCTTGGGGTGTCGAGCCGAGGTCGGTCTTGAGTTGCCGAGCCGAACACGGTATTGAGGTGCCGAGCTGAATTCGGTCTTGATGTTCCGAGCCAAACTCGGTATTGAGGTGCCAAGCCAAACTTGGTCTTGAGGTGCTGAGCCAAGGTCGGTATTGGGGTGCCGAGCCTAGGTCGGTCTTGAGGGCCCGAGCCGAGGTCGGTCTTGAGGTGCCGACCCGAAATCGGTATTGAGGTGCCGAGCCGAACTCAGTCTCGAAGTGCCGAGCCGAACTCAGTATTGAGGTGCCGAGCTGCGATGCAGGTGAGCAGAACTCCAATTCCGGAGCGTCTTAAGCTTTGGCTTGTAAATTTTTGCTCTTGAAAAACTTCAAAAATTGTAGCATGTACAAAAGCTATAATATATGCAGATTTTTGCAAGTTTTATTGTCTTAGCTTTATTTTCATCATTTACTTAGAATACATTAACATGTAGTAGGGTGTTTTGTCCCCTAGTGTGCCATGTAGTAACTTATAGGATTTGGGTGGCATACTTAGTAACGTGTGTAGATTTTTTATCTCTGAAACTTACCTGCAGGGTTTTGCAATTCGATGTTTGTCCTGCAGACTTTGTTTATTGAGTCTGACATGCAGACTAAATTTTTTGAAGTCTGTCCTGCAGACTTAATCTTTTGAGTCTGAGGGCAGACTTTATTTTTTGAGTCTGGCTTGCAGACTTAATTTTTTGGAGTCTGTCCTGCAGACTTAATTTTTTGAGTCTGAGGACGGACTTTATTTTTTGAGTCTGACTAGCAGACTTAATTTTTTGAGTTTGGCAGGCATACTTATTTTGTTTTTGTTTTTGGGGGGTTTCTTGCCCCCCCCCCCCCCCCAGTATGCCATGCATTAACTAACAAAATTTGGATGGCATACTTAGATTTTTGTATGATTTTTTATTTGAGTCAGACCTGCAAAGGTCGGATAGTGAGTCTGACCTGCAGACTCGTGAATTCTTCTTAGTCCGTCATGCGGAGCTCAGTTGCATGTCTTGCAGACGTAATGCTTGTTACGTATTATACACAATAAAGAACAGAAATATAATATTGAAATAATACTGGTAAACTGAAATGATTTATTGAATTCTGGAACATGTTTTAGATGTAAAGCTTGCGGGGATTGTTTGTTTGCCGGCTTTGTGGAATGGTCCTGCCATGTGCCATAAATTTATAGAGGTGTCCTGCGGACGTAAATTTCTTGAGTCTGACCTGTGAAGCTCTAATGTAGAGCTTTGGCGAAGTGGGTCAGAAGTTTGGCTGACTTCACATTAGCTTTGGGCGAGCTGGGCCAGATTTTAATGACTTCCCGCATTAAGTCTAAGGCGAGCAGGGCCAGATTAGACTGGCTTCTCACGTTAAGTTTACGGCGAGCAGGGCCAGATTGGACTGACTTCTCGCATTAGTTTTTTGTCGAGCAGGGCCATATTAGACTAACTTCCGGACTTTGTTGAGCGAGTTGGGCCAAATTTCATTGACTTCCCGTATTAATTTTTTGCCGAGCAGGGCTAGATTAGACTGACTTCCCGGACTTTGTTGAGCGAGCTGGGCCAAATTTCATTTACTTCCCGCATTAATTTTTTGCCGAGCAGGGCCAGATTAGACTGACTTCCCGGACTTTGTTGAGTGAGCTGGGCCAAATTTCATTGAATTTTAATTTTTTGCCGAGCAGGGCCAGATTAGACTGACTTCCCAGACTTTGTTGAGCGAGCAGGTCCAAATTTCATTGACTTCCCGCATTAATTTTTTGCCGAGCAGGGCCAGATTAGATTGACTTCCCGGACCTTGTTTCTCAACAGCTTGGCTTTGAGCTATATTGTAGAACATGTAATAAACATATAGTTGCAATAAACGTGACAATACAAAGTAATTAAGAATCGACGAAAATAAAATGAACTTATCTAATAATCTCCTTATTATGGAGAGCTCCGATCTTGGAGATCTGGAAATCTTTTCGGCGACGATCGGGCATTGAGACGGACTCCGATCGGCATGAAATGGGGAGGGCTTGTTCATCCCTCCTTCTTCTTCAATCTGAACGCTTGAATGTTTGCTTCAACGGTTTCTGGGAATATGTAGCCGACCGGACTGCTGTGTTTTGGTGATGCAGCAGAAACTTTCCGGCGATGATCGGGCAACGGACTCCGATCGGCATGAAATTTGGAGGGCTTGTTCGTCCCTCCTTCTTCAATCTGAACTGTTGAGTTTTTATTTCAAAGGTTCAATTTCAGTCGCCGACCGGACTGCTGCGTGTTTTGCCATTAATGCGAGCATGAAAAACCTCAACCAATTACCGATAGAAGGCCCTCCTTCTAGCGCCATTTGACGAAACAAAATTCGTCGGGTATAAAATTTGGGCCGTTTTATCTAGGGGCAATTGTATCAAGGAAGATAAAACAAGGACAATATGAACGAGGATGGTTTTTGAGGGATTTTAGACTGAGCCTGGGATTTTCTCCAGGGTGACTACGTATCCAATGCGTATGTTGGAATCAAGTCTTCGTAGTTCCTTAGGGATTGTTTATATAGATGGGCTTGTGCCCTAGGCTTTCGTGGGCCGGGTCCTTGTTGGACTATGATTTCGTGTTCCCTAAGAAAGAGATAATTACAATTATTTTAATGGCATTTAATGATAGGATCAGAGTCCTAATAGGAGAATGATTCTTAGGATCTTCTCATAATTATCGTATATTTTACACATGCGTAAATCAGATAAAGCGGAGCCTTAATGGCTTGGAATTCCTTCCATAATTATCCGTATAAAAAGATATAGTTATCATTATACGCTCTAGCCAACCTGCAGCGAGCAACCGAGGTCAATATGACCGAACTGCTCAGGTTGGCCTCTACTTCGTCCTGACCGACCTGCGGTGGACTGAGGAACGACCTAGTCAGCTTCCCCCTGAGGGGCGGATATCGGCCTTTAGGCCTATACTGGGGCTCCTGGCCCTTAAGGTTAGAATCTCGGGTCCACTAATATTACTATTTTGGGGTGTTGTGTGCATTACACGTTGAGTGGTGAAATCCATCGTCAGAAAACGTGTTTTCTATTAGGGCATTGTTAATGGCACCACACGCGATTTACTCGGACACAACACCTATGTAAATTTCGACTTTGTAGAGGTCGAAATCTGTTTTCAACCCCCTCCAGAGTCAAAATTTGCATAAGGTATGGTGTCCGAGTAAATCGCGTGTGGTGCCATTAATAGTGTCATTTCTATTAATATAGATGAAAACAAAGGGTTATCACATTTAAAGTAAACAAATACATTATCAAAGCAGAGCAAAAACGAAACTGAATAAAAAAATATAAAGTGTACTGACAAAAATTAATAGGCAAAATAATGACCTTAAATACCATAAAAATAGTTACTGGATAAAAGGTTTGAGAATAAAAGGTTTGAGTGATTGGGTTTTCATATTTCTAATAATTGAGTGACGTGAGGTATAGAAATGGAAACACGTCCTCCTTCAAACCAGGAGATTGTTCCCAACAAAAAAAAAAAAAAAAAAAAAAAAAAAAAAAAAAAAGAAAAAACAAGAGGAGAAGCAACAGATTTATTTTACAGCGTTAAGAGCCGTAAATGAATCTAAGTATTCGATTCGATCCGGAGTATTCGGCTCGAAAAAACTCGATTCGGGCTCGTTTCGTGGGTTCGAACTTCGAGCCGAACCTTACAAATTAGATATTCGGTGGTCGAGCCGAACATGTTCGGCTCGGATATCATAAATTCATATACAGTTCGAGCCGAACATGTTTTTTAAAACCGAGCCGAACATGTTCTGATTTTTTTTTTAAAACCCAGTTCGAGCCGAACATGTTCGAACGGTTCGACATGTTCGAGCCGAACCGAGCCGAGCTTTTTTCCCCAAATACCAGACCGAACCCGAGCCGAATAATGAAAATATAAGGCTCGGCCATTTCGAGCCGAGCCGAGCCTAAGGTTCGAACACACCGAGCCGAGCCGAACCCTGTCAGGGTTCGGTAGGGTTCGGCTCGTTTACAGGCCTAGTCATGTCGGTTAAAATTTATAAAGTAAAAATAAGAGGTACTCCCTTCGTTCTTAATTATTTGTCGTATTTGACAAAAAACACACAGATTAAGAAAATGATTTATTGTGTTGACTTTCATTACAAAATTCTAAAAAAAATATTGAAAGATGTAGTGGTGTATTGAATATGAAAGATTGATTGGTTGAATAAGTCTAAAAAGTTGAAGAGTAATATTGAAAAGCGGAAGGTATATTAAAATATGTATTGGACATGTAACTACGACATATAAATATGAAATACTTAATTAATTCAATGGTGGTTTAAACATTATCAAACATCTCTAAATTTAACCATCACTTAAGCATTTCAGAATAAATACTTATTTCAGTTAACAAACAGGCCCTTAGTGTTTAATCAACTAATCCGAATTCTCTCATACCTTGGAGTTTTCTTTCACCCTTCTCGCTCTGCTTAATCGATGGTGTGATATCTTGCATGTTATGCTCCTCCTTGTCTTCATGATGTTGTTATGGTTCTATTGATATAGTTGCATACGGTTTTTCTCTTCTTTCTGCTGCTATGTGGTTTGGTTGTGAGCTCTTGTTTGTACGGTTAAAAAAATGTACAGATTCTGTTGGGTTAAAGAACGTTTTAGATCATGTTATTTGGCCTTTCAGCCTCTTGAACTAGGATCTAATATGTTTCATGTTCAGCTGCTTAAAGTGGAAGGGGATGTTGATCATGTTTTAATGGGATGGGATGGGTTGGGTTGGGTTGGGTTGTCTTCGGTATTTTGATAATTATTTTATGGTTATTAAAGAAGAGTGTAGGTTTGTAAAAGGATGAAAAGGATTTCTGTTTTGCTCCATATTTCGGGTCATCCTTTGCATTGGGATAATGAAAGATTAGTGCTTTCTTAGCTAAACCATTAGGGAAAGTTTGAGTGTGCTTGTTCCGGAAGATGGTAGTCGGCAAGGGAGGTTTCTGAGAATTTGTCCGTCTTCTGTTATTATTATTAATAGCCGAAATATTCTTGTAGATATTTTTAGTAAGAATATATTGTAAATCATTATTTATTAATGTAGAATATTTCATAGCCTTAATTCTAGGACTTGATTCTAGGTGTTCAAAATTATAACTCTTGTATATATTTTGACAATTGTACAGGAATACGGAAGGAAAACAATTTCTCATATCAATTCTTACATGGTATCAGAGAGATTTTCTCCCTAATGGCGTTTTCCTCTCATTTCATTACCTGCAAAAATCTCGCATCCTCCTGTTCTTCTCATATCACCTACACCATGGCGGTGCAAATGGAAGATTTTGACGCTTCGTCGTTGATGATGTCGGATATCACCTACGGATCCAAATAACCTCTAGGGCGATTCAAACTAGAACAGAGACAATTGGGATGGTGATTTGGTGTGATTAAGACCGAGCCCGAGAGTTAGTTTCTCCCAAGTTGCCTACGTATCCAATAGCTAAATTGGAATCAAGTCCTTCGTAGTTCCTTAGGGTTGTTTATATAGGAGGCGTCTCACCTCTTTTCTTGTCAAACAAGTCGTATCATCCTTAAACCCTAAGGATCATCACGTGTTTATCTCTAGCCAAGGATAATTATGACTATATCCGAATTATGGGATTTCCTTCCGGTATTCCAGGGATTCTCCTATAATATAGGCACATGTGTTATTTATCACTTAAGAAAGAGCCGCCGGCCCCGGATAGGCTTCTCATGCCGACCGACCCGATCCGCCTATCCCGCTCCGACTAGACCGAGCCGCACCGCAAAGGCGGTAGCCGAGAGGTCATGAACGCACCTCCCTCCCGGGGTAGGGTCTTATCGGTGTGGGGCTCCCGGCCCTAAATGCTTCCCTCTTATCCTTCACTTCCAATCCCGGGACGTTATAAGAGTGACACGTGGTCGTCTATTTCCACCATCGTCATAAGCCCCCTGTGTCCGGCCGACCGCCAGAGCCGGGTAGACCCGAGATCGCTCGGACGTCTCAAGGTAATATGCCTACCATGACACGTGTCCTTGCTACCGTTTAGATCGCCGTATTAAGTGCGTGAAACGAAGCGTCGTGACACAATAACGGGGCGGTTATTCCAAGACTTCTTTTTGGGGTTCTATAACTCCTAGTCTCATCAATCCTTTCGTACGTTACTCTTTAAATCAAGTGTGAAGTCGGGACGGTTGCCATTCTATTCTTCCATTCCTTCGATTTCTCAAGTAAGTTTTCTTTCTTCTCTTATTTCTCTAAGTCTTTTCCGTTGTTAATGAACGAACCTATAACTCTTACCGATAGTTCCATCGAGGCGTTGTTTGAATCGGAGCCGGAATTAGAGGAAGAAATCACCACTACCGGGGTCGATACCGAGAGACCTGCTCTTTCTTTTTTCAATCCTCCCCCTTCTTCCTCATCTTCTAGGTTTGTCCTTTCCCTTAAAGCCTTTATGGCTCTGAAATCGCAGGCGGCCTGCCATGGCATCGATACCAAAATAACTCCTACAGACTTGACCCGCATCTGTAAACAATACAACCTAACAAATCCACTTTTCAAACCCATTATCCCGGCTTCCGGTGTTTACGCTTATCAAGCTCCGGCAGGGTACTGTGCTGTGTATAGGGAGCAGCTTTTATGTGGTTTACGGTTCCCTATCTGCCCGGCCATTTTGTCTGTCCTGGAGCATTACGACCTAGGGTTAGCCCAGATCGTGCCTAACGGAATAAGGGCAATAGTGGGTTTTGCCATTTGGTGTAGATGTGCCTGCATCCCCTTCAAAGTCCAAACGTTTCGATTGTTCTTTCGCCGCAAACAAGTGCCCGGGCAGCCGGGTATTACCGCTTCCCTCGTCGGGGGGATTTTATGCCCGATGTTCAATTTACGTAGCCGGGAGATACTTCGTATAAAGGTTGGAAGACCGCATTCTTCTTCATATGTCCGAGGTGACTCGGAATCGGGTAGTGGAACTCCTCGGACCTAGACAACGATCCGCGACCAACCGACGTGGATCGGAAACTCGCTAGACGATATTCGTAGAAGTGGGGTGTACATCGGGAGAAAAATATTCTTCCGAGTTGATTCGGCCGCCCCGCTTGCCATCGCGGGCCCTAACCCCTACAAGGAGTTAACCAAGGAAGAGTACAAGATGTGTAGGACTTTAAAGTCTCCGTTCCTTATCGTATTTTGCTATTTGTAAAACATCCTCTAACATTTCTTGTTATTTACATTGCGCGTGTCTTCCTTTGCCGATCTCTTGGAGGACGTGAACGATGAAGCGGTTCCTTCTGTTAACACTGACGATCCTATCCAGGAGACTGAGCAGCAGGAACACATACAGCCGGAGCCTCTCCGAGCTGCCGGGACCGTCCTGACCCCCACCTCAGTCCAACTCTTATCCGAGCAACCGACGACTCATCCGGGGAAGTGGAAGTGGAGGATAGATGGGATGAAAATCGGAGGCCGAGAGGATGCGATCGAGCCCACCGGAAGAAGAAGATAGCCTCTTCTTCGACTCGGAAGGGTCGATCTAAGAAAAGGAAAGCGGGTCGACGCACCATGCAGAACGTCGAGGACTCTCCCGAGGAGCAAACTTCCCCCGGGCACAACCGGTTGTACGAGCCGTCGATCAGACCTCGCCGCCGTGGTAAGCTCTAGTGTACATATGTCGCTTATTCCTATGCATATTGTTTCCTTCTTACCTTTCCTACGTCTTTTCCAGTGGTGCCTGTGTCGGTCGAATTCCCGGACCGCCTTGCCGAATCTCGCCGCGAGTAAGGAGGCTTTACAGGGACGATCGAGGAGCTCCGGGCTGCACGTGATAGGCACAGAGAAGCCTCCAAGACTAAAGATCGTGAGAGATTGCGGCCCCGAAGAAGGAACCGGTCGAGACTAGGCTGTGTGCACCGCCGAACTCCGTGCCAAACACGACGAGTATGTGGCGGAGAACTCGAGCTCGGCGGTGCGCCGGCCAAGGTCCGGGCCGAGCTCACTACTTTGGAAGCTTCTCTTCCCGCTCGGGATGCCCGAGTTGTGCATGAGTACAAGTCCTCCGATCATCTAGCCGGAGCTCGAAGGTCTTCCGAACCCCGTCATGCGCATGGGTACACGACCGGTGTGGACGAGGCAAAAGAACGGCGCCCCGAGCCGGTTCTTTCGTACCTTAGACATTACCGCTCTATGTACAAAGAAGGGCGGGTCGATCTATGACGATCGTTTGAGAGAGTTCAGGGCAGGTGAAGACATCGGGTCAAAGTATGCCAGACGTCGTCCTGCTTCTCAAAGTGCTGGTCCAAACCCATCTTCGTCAGAGCAGGCTCCAAGGACCCAGACCTGATTGTTTCCAGACCGATTGTTTATCCTTGTTATCTCTTTTTTTTTTTTGAAAACTTTGAAACTTTTTGTTATCCAAGTTTCTGTACTTTATTTTATACCTTATGGTGCCCTGCCCACTGTATTTTGTACTTTGAATTCACTTGGTTTATTTTGTGCTTAGTTATTCGCATTCTGCCTTATAGATGTCCCCTATTTCCCCCCAGTATGGCATGCATTACCGATAGTTAGGATGACATACTAAGTCTTGATTAAATTCTGGCCTGACCTGCAGACTTAGGAGGTTTGACTTTTGCAAACCTTCCGAGTATAACCTCGACTCGCTAAAGCCCCGTCCCGGCTTGAGGACTCGGGAAGCTTGTGGTATTCAAGCTTTCGAGTCCGACCCGCAGACTCGCTAAATTCCGCCCGACTCGCAGACCGAGGAGGTTTGACTTTTGCAAACCTTCCGAGTATAACCTCGACTCGCTAAAGCCCCGTCCCGGCTTGAGGACTCGGGAAGCTTGTGGTATTCAAGCTTTCGAGTCCGACCCGCAGACTCGCTAAATTCCGGCCTCGACTCGCAGACTGAGGAGGTTTGACTTTTGCAAACCTTCTGAGTATAACCTGACTCGGCTAAAGCCCCGTCCCGGCTTCGAGGACTCGGGAAGCTTGTGGTATTCAAGCTTTCTCGAGTCCGACCCGCAGACTCGCTTAAAAATAATCTCACTACGAGCATAATAATAAATAACATGTAAGAAATCATATATTTATTAGAAATCAAGTATCTTTGATCACACTTTTATTGAAAAAGACAACATAAAATGAAAAGATAGAATCAAGCCCGGATTCATCTCGTGCATAAAACTTCCTAAGGTTGCTAGCATTCCAAAGCCTTCTCGGTATGGTCCGTCCGCCGGCGCGCCTAGCCGGTAAGCACCTTTGCCATGAACCTTTACTACCCCGTACGGACCTTCCCGGGGCCGGGTTAAGCTTCCCCCGGGGAATTTGCTTGCCGACCTCGTTTTTCCTCAATACCAAGTCTCCTTCCCCGAAGTATGAATGCTTCACTTTGAGTTGTAATACCGGGATATCTTTTGCTTGTATTTTGCCATCCGGATGTAGGCTACTTCCCTAGCTTCTTCCAAGTTATCCTTGGCATGTCCGAGCTCGGTATCCCGGTCGCACTTGCACGGAGCTCGCCCCTCGGAGAACGGAGCCCCACTTCACCGGAATGACCGCTTCACAACCATAAGCTAAGGCAAAGGGAGTTTCCCCAAAGAGCCGAATTTGGAGTCGTTCGTATGCCCAAAGAACGTTAGGCAAATGCTCGACCCATGCTTGTCCCTCTTCTTCCAACCTCTTTTTCAACCCAACCTCGAGCCGCCCGTTTGTTTGCTCCACCGGCCGTTGGCTTGAGGGTACCCGACAGAGGTGAAATGTTGGACTATACCCACTCGGCACACCATGACTTGATCGCCCTATCTTCAAATTGCGTTCCATTGTCCGACACCAGGATCTTGGGTATTCCAAAACGACAGATAATATTCTTCCATAAAAATTTCTGTATTGCTTTCCCCGTGATAGTGGTCAAGGCTTCAGCCTCTACCCACTTAGTAAAGTAATCGATGGCCACGACTAGGTACTGTAGGTTACCTGGAGCTCGGGGAAGGGGTCCAACCAGATCTGCCCCCCATTGATAAAAGGGCCAAGGAGAAACCAAGGGAATCATGTTCTGGGTTGGCTGGTGAAACAAATTATCATGCACCTGGCATGACCTACATCTCATTACTAGATCGTCCGCATCCGCTTGCATGGTCGGCCAATAATACCCGAACAAACGGCATTTACGTGCTGTAGTCCGGGCTCCCGCGTGGTTTCCACAAATGCCGAGGTGGATTTCCCCGAGCGATAATTTCCTTCCTCCCGGGTAGCACACCTAAGCCATGGTGATATAAACGATCGTCCGTATAGGATATCATCAAAGAGAGCATACCCGCTAGCCCGTAACCCGATCTTCCCGGATTGAACCTTGTCGTTGGTAGAACACCGTGCTTTAGATAGACGTTGCGGGATCCATCCAGGTGGCCTCGTTGGCGATCGGTTGAACTTCATTCTTTCGTAACTTCGCTCGGCCAACCGCTCCACCGAACTTTTTTATCCGAGAAAAAATTGGATGCCGCTTCGATAGGCATCGCCTTTTGTTCCCGGACCGAGAGACCTCGCTCTATATGAACCGACTTGAAGTTCTTCAAAGCAAATCCGAGCGGCCGCCAAGTATTTCTTCATTGATTCCTCCTTTGCTTCATATTCACCCTTAATATGGTTAACCACCAACCGGGAGTCACCGAATACATGCAGTTATCCGCCCCGCCTTGCCGGCTAGTCGGAGCCCGCAATCAAAGCCTCATATTCTCGCCTCGTTGTTTGTAGCCGCAAAGTTGAAACGCAGCCGCATATGGGAATTCTTCCCCCTTCGGACTAAGGAGCAAAAGGCCTCGCTCCCGCTCCTTCCTTTCCCGATGCTCCATCCACAAAAAGGGTCCATGTATCGACCCGACCCGCCGGTCGTTCTTTACGCGTCTCGACTTGAAGCCCTTCGCCCAGAAGTCCGCTGAGCCCGGGCTTTGACCGCCGTCCCGGGTTGGTAGTCCAGTCATACTCGCGCCTCGATAACCCATCCGGCTAATCTTCCCGAGGTGTCCGGTCTCGCCAAAATCCGACGCAGGGGTTGATCTCGTAACCACAATGATTGAATGTGCCCGAAAGTACGGTCGCAACTTCCTAGAGGCATGGACTGAGCCGCAGCTAGCTTCTCGCGTTGGTATACCCGAGCTCGGTCCATGTAAAGCCCGGCTCACATAAAACACGGGTGTCCGCTCGTTTTCCTCTTCTCTAATCGGGATCGCACCGATTGCCTCATCAACTACCGCCAAGTATAAAAGGTAGTTTCTCCCTCCCGGGGAGATGTTGGGTTGGCGCTCGGCCAAGTACTCCTTTAAATCGTCAAATGCCTTCGACCGTCCTCATTCCACCGGAAGGGACTTGCTTTCCTCAGATTTTAAAAATGGTAAAGCACGTTGTGCCGACTTGGATAGGAACCTACTCAGGGCGGCCATGCGGCCGGTTAACCTTTGCACCTCCTTGATGCTTCTGGGTGGTGGCATTGTTCTTAAAGCTTCAACTTTGTCCGGGTTAGCCTTAATTCCTTCTTTTGAAATCATGTAACCCAAGAATTTTCCTGACCTGACCCCAAATGTACACTTTTTTGGGTTAAGTTTCATTTGGGTCTGCCTGAGTACCCCAAATACTTCCCGGACGTCGATCATGTACTGATTTAGAGACCTGCTCTTGATCAGGAGATCATCCACATAGACTTCCATGCATTTCCCGATCTGTTTCTCAAAGATCTTATTCACTGCTCTTTGATAAGTGGCTCCTGCGTTCTTCAATCCAAACGGCATAGTAACATAGCAGAACGTTCCTTCTTCTGTAATGAATGCCGTCTTTTCCGCATCGTCCGGGTCCATGGCAATTTGGTGGTATCCTTTGTATGCATCTAGAAATGCAAAGATTTCAAATCCAACCGTTGAGTCAACTAACCTGTCAATCTTAGGTAGTGCTGGTAACAATCCTTGGGGCAAGCCCCGTTCGTGTCGGTAAAATCTACACACATTCGCCGCCTACCATCCGGCTTTTTTACCAGGACGGGTTGGCAAGCCAGGTCGGGTAAAACACTTCACGTATGATCCCGGCCCGTAATAACTTTTCTACTTCCTTTTGAATGGCCTCCATTCGGTCTTTTGCAAACCGCCTTTTCTTTTGCCTAATCGGTTTCCGGGCCGGATCCACATGCAACCCGTGCAGCCGCTCGGGGGACAAGCCCGGCATGTCATCCGTCTTCCATGCAAACACGTCTTTAAACTCCTTTAAAATCTCAACGAGCTCGTTTTAAACCGATCCGGGATCCATGATCCTATGTTGACCGACAAGCTTTCTTGCTCCTTTCCCAAATTTACTAACTCGATCTTATCATCTGATGACCAACTCTCTTCCTCCTCTCGGGAGTAACTCTTCCACGTATACCCGTTGTACCATCATTTTTCCATTTACAAGTGGCCGTGTAACATGCTCCCCGGCGTTTCGACATCACCTTTGACTTCGCCGTCCCCTCCCGTGTCGGGAACTTCAAACCGATGTGAGCCGGAGAGATCACGCTCGCAGATCTATTAAAAGGTGTCGCCCCATAATAACATTGTAGGTCGATGGGGCCCCGACCACCACATAACTCACCATGAGGATCCCGTCCCGAGGTGCTTTCCCAAAGGTGGTTGGTAAGGTGATCATGCCCACGGGGTGAACCGGTGGCCCCGCAAACCCGAATAGCGGGGATGATACAGTGCTAGCTCGCATCCTTTAACTTCATGGATTGAAACACATTGTAGTACAAGACATTGATCGCACTTCCGTTGTCTACACAAATACGCTTCACCGTATGTTTGTTGATTACCGCCTCGATAACCAAGCCTTCATTATTGCCGACGAGGGGAAGAGGATCGCGAGGGCCATAAACGACCTTCCCCGACAACCTTTGTCTCTTTCCCCGAGTCGGTGTTAGTCGCACTCGGCTACTACTCGCTCCTCGGTCGGGACGGTGTACTCGGACCACCCGAGATGGTATTAATGGTATTGATGGGGCGATTATCCGGCGCCCTTCCGGTCCAGGGGACGGGTCCCTCCTTCGTCCGTAATCATCTTTTCGGTCATGACCGAAATCTCTCCTCTTGTATTCCCGCCTTCCCCGAGGTTCGGGTGACGAGACCTATCTATTACCTCATCGAGTTTACCTTCCATAACAAAGAACCGTCGATCTCTCTCTCGTAAATCCCTCGCACCGCTCCGAGTCGTGACCAATGTCCTCACGAAACTTACGTATTTGGTTTGATCCCTTTTTTCCCGGGGACCCTTCATAGAGGTGGAGTACGGGCAATGCCTTTCCTCTCGCATTATGGCGAGGACCGCTCGCGTGATCGATTCAAAGGGATAAAGTCCCTCTCTTGCGGTGGCCCCTTTCTTTCCGAGTCGGTCGCCATGCGGGCGCGGCTACTCGGTCCCATATTGGTTTGCGCTTTTATCGATCCGTCCTCCGCCTTCTCTTTCTTGGGGCTTCCGACTCCCTCTTTAAACGGTTGGCCTCTTCACCTTGACAAGTTGTTTATATGCCGATCCATACACTCATCCATAGATTTCGGAAGTCGACCATTGAGCTTTGCATACAATCTACCTTCTCGCACCCGCTACGAAAGAGGTGATCGTGAGGTGTTCATCAAGATTCCCGACCCGCCTAGATTCCTCATTGAATCTTTTCGTGTACCGCAAAGACCGTTTCTTCTTTTTTTCGACGAATTGTGAGGAGGTACGTGACATTCCTCGGGAAGGGTTTAGCGGTGACAAAAGCCCGCAAAAATTTTCTTGCCAGGGTTTCAAAATTCTCAATAGACCGAGGTGGTAACTTCCGGAACCACTCACGAGCCCCCGCCCGTGAGTAAGGCCGGGAAGGCTTTGCACTTCATCTCCTCGGGTGCACAAGCCTAAATTCATGTGCGTTAGATACCGAAAGAGGTGGTCCCGGGGGTCTTTCGTTCCGTCGTATGCTTCTAGTTTTGGGATCTTAAATCTCTCCGGGCGTGGGTAGTTCAAAATCGTTCCGAGAACGGTGATTCGATAGAGAGATCATTCGTTTTCTTTCCTGTGATCCCATCTAGTTCGCCCGGCAGCCTCCCCGGGCCCGAGCCTTAATCGTCCGTGTTGCGTATGAGAGGTAGAGGAGAGAGTTTCTCCTCTATCTTCTTTATTTGCCGCGTTATCTTTTGGGTCCACGTTTTGTGGAGCTTCTTCTTCTCGCCCCTTTGTGGCCAATCCCAAGACACTTTTGAACGCCGGTACGTCCAAATTACGTAATGCCTCAAAGCAAGGCTCCGCCGTGGCCGGATCCGCCAATGTTTCCTCCGGATTGGTTTGCGGCCGGCCAGCGCAGCCGTGGGGTCTATGTCTCCAGTATCTCTAGCCGCCGCGGTTTGAGTCCTTTTTCCGGTATTTTTTGGTGGTACCATCGCTGTTTCTTGATCAAATCGCAACTTGAGACCCCTCCTTCTAGCGCCAATTGATGATGTCGGATATCACCTACGGATCCAAATAACCTCTAGGGCGATTCAAACTAGAACAGAGACAATTGGGATGGTGATTTGGTGTGATTAAGACTGAGCCTGAGAGTTAGTTTCTCCCAAGTTGCCTACGTATCCAATAGCTAAATTGGAATCAAGTCCTTCGTAGTTCCTTAGGGTTGTTTATATAGGGAGGCGTCTCACCTCTTTTCTTGTCAAACAAGTCGTATCATCCTTAAACCCTAAGGATCATCACGTGTTTATCTCTAGCCAAGGATAATTATGACTATATCCGAATTATGGGATTTCCTTCCGGTATTCCAGGGATTCTCCTATAATATAGGCACATGTGTTATTTATCACTTAAGGAAAGAGCCGCCGGCCCCGGATAGGCTTCTCATGCCGACCGACCCGATCCGCCTATCCCCGCTCCAGACTAGACCGAGCCGCACCGCGGTGCGGTAGCCGAGAGAGGTCATGAACGTACCTCCCTCCCGGGGTAGGGTCTTATCGGTGTGGGGCTCCCGGCCCTAAATGCTTCCCTCTTATCCTTCACTTCCAATCCGGGACGTTATAAGAGTGACGTTATAAGTCGTAGCCAACATTTGACACGTGGTCTCAAACGAACGACTCGTTCTTCAACTCTATTTCCACCATCGTCATTCTCAGCCATGGTCAGGGACATGGCAACCATGGTCTTTGCCGCCTTGCCCCTACCCAACATCCCCTTGGCCACGCGCTCCATCCAGGCCACATCAGGGGATCCTCGGTCCAAGGCCACAACAAGCCAATCTCGCCGCCGCTTCCACTCCTCAAGCAGATCAGCCCGACCAAACATATGCGGCTACAGATATATAAGTGCCATTCACACTCTCTCTCTTACCCCGCCTGATGAACAATGGTATATGGATACCGGGGCCACATCCCACATGACAGGTAACGGGAACATTCTTATGTCTTATTTCAATACGAGCGCAAATCGTAATATAACTGTCGGTAATGGCCAACGTATCCCGATTGTAGGTTGTGGTAATACTGTATTATCCAAACCTTATCCTCCCCTTAATTTAAATGACGTCTTACATGCTCCACATTTAATCAAAAATTTAATCTCAGTCCGTAAATTTACTATGGATAATAACGTCTCTGTTGAATTTGACCCATTTGGTTTCTCTGTGAATGATTTTCAGACGAGGACCCGTATACTGAGATGTAACAGCGTCGGGGATTTATATCCACTTACCACCCGTCCCACCAATGGCCATTCACCACAGTCTGCTTTTGCCGCTACTTCTCATGATTTATGGCACACTCGCCTCGGTCATCCGGGCACCCCGGTTTTCCATTATCCTTACAAAAATAATTTTATTCCATGTAATAAGATAGATGACAATTTCTTTTGCAACTCTTGTCCGCTTTGTAAGCAAATTAAGTTGCCTTTTTATCCGTCTTTTTCATCTACTGTTATGCCTTTTGACATTGTGCACAGTGACTTATGGTCATCACCTACACTTAGTTCTGAAGGCCACAGTTATTACATTTTATTTCTCGACGACTTTTCCAATTTTTTGTGGACCTTTCCTCTAGCGAGTAAATCCCAAGTATACAACACATTCTTATCATTTCGGGCGTAAGTCAAAACTCAATTTGAACGAGAAATTAAATGCTTTCAATGTGACAACGGGCGCGAATATGACAACACTCATTTCCGAACATTTTCCCAAACCCATGGTCTCTATTTTCGCTTCTCGTGTCCTTATACATCCTCACAAAATGGCAAGGCTGAACGCAAAATACTATCCATCAACAATATTATCCAAACCCTCCTTGTCCATGCATCTCTCCCCTCCTCTTTTTGGTACCACGCCTTAAATATGGCCATTTATCTCCTCAATATCCTTCCTTCCAAACTTTTGGATTTTAAAACACCCACAAAAATTCTCTACCAAAAGGACCCTTCATACTCTCATCTCCGAACTTTCGGGGGTCTGTGTTATCCCTTAATTCTCCGAACTTTCGGGTGTCTATGTTATCCCTTAATTCCGTCTACATCGATCAATAAACTTCAAGCCCGGTCCACACCTTGTGTCTTCATCGGTTACCCAACAAATCATCGGGGATATAAATGTTACGATCTCACAAACCGTAAAATTATTATTTCCCGACATGTCATATTTGATGAACATGCCTTTCCATTCTCCAAAATCAATAATCCTGTCCCCTGCTACAAATTTCTAGACTACATTCCCAGTATTCGACCGGCCCACAATATGGACCAAAGCCCACCCATCCACCCCTCCTTGCCTACCCCTCCAGATTCCCCTTGGGCCTCCCCATCTCAATCGGCCCAATACTCTCCTTCTCCCTTAGTCCAGCCCTCTTCCCCTCCAACGGCCCATCACTCCCCTTCTCTCTCACAAGCCCACAACTCCTCCCCTTCCTTCTCATCAGCCCAAAGCCCCTCCCAAACTCCACCGGCCCACTCTCATTTCCCCTCCCTTGCCATTTCAAATACCCATGTTGCCGCCACCCCTTCTCCTCACATTACATCACCATCACCACCACAACACCCCACCTCCTTCCCGTCACCACAAATGACTACACGGGCACAACACATAATGTTTAAACCACGAAAAAATCTCAACTTCCATACCACTACCTCCCTGACCATTTCACCACTCCCCACAAACCCACTCCACGCCCTGCACGATCGCAATTGGAAACTGGCCATGAAAGACGAATATGCCGCTCTCATTAAAAATAAGACGTGGGAACTCGTTCCTCGTCCTGCTAACGTTAACATTATTCGTAGTTTGTGGATTTTCAGGCACAAGACAAAATCTGACGGTACTTTCGAACGACACAGGCTCGTCTTGTAGGCGACGGCGCTGGCCAACAGACTGGCATTGATTGGTGACACTTTTAGTCCGGTCATCAAACCAGCAACTATACGGGCCGTTCTAAGTCTTGCTCTTTTCAAATCATGGTCTCTACATCAGTTGGACGTTAAGAATGTTTTCCATCATGGTAATCTGAATAAGACTGTATACATGTATCAACCTCCTGGTTTTCGCGATCCGGCTCATCCAGATTATGTCTGTCTACTCAAGAAATCTCTATATGGGCTCAAACAGGCACCTCGTGCTTGGTATCAACGTTTTGCGGATTATGTGGCACGCATGGTTTTTTTCTCACAGTGTTTCTGACCACTCATTATTTATTTACCGACGTGGCACTGATATGGAATACATTCTTCTATACGTCGATGATATCATTCTTGCCACCTCCTCCGACGATCTTCGCGAGTCCATTCTCTCCAAACTCAATTCAGAATTTTCAATGAAAGATTTAGGGCCACTGAGTTATTTTTTGGGTATTTCCGTCACACGCAACTCTGCCGGTCTCTATCTTTCACAACGGAAATACGCCGAGGAAATCATTCACCGTGCGAATATGGATTCTTGCAAACCCTCCTCAACGCCAGTTGACTCTAAGTCAAAGCTGAGCATCTCATCGGGCAATCCGTATCACGACCCCACTGAATATCGTCGACTCGCCGGCGCCCTGCAGTACTTAACCTTCACCAGGCCGGATATTACTTATGCGGTACAACAAGTCTGTCTGTTCATGCATGACCCCAAAACGTAGCACATGTCGGCCCTCAAGCGCATTATTCGATATATTAAAGGAACTCTTGAGCTCGGACTACAAAGTTATCCCTCCACCACCAACAAACTACTTCCTTATACGGACGCCGACTGGGGTGGTTGCCCCGATACTCGTCGGTCCACTTCTGGTTATTGTGTCTACCGCGGGGACAACTTAATCTCCTGGTCCGCCAAACGCCAAGCCACACTATCCCGTTCTAGTGCTGAAGCAGAATACCGTGGCGTGGTCGTGTTAGATTCGAAATCTACTTTTAGAACTCCATTGTCCAGTTATGACCGCCACACTCATTTATTGTGACAATGTCAGTGCCGTCTATTTATATGGAAATCCAGTCCAACACCAACGCACAAAGCATATTGAAATGGATATACATTTTGTTCGCGAGAAAGTCGCCCGCGGTCAAGTTCGTGTTCTACACATCCCTTCCCGTTACCAGATTGAAGATATTTTTACAAAAGGCCTTCCAACGCAGCTCTTTGAGGATTTCCGTGATAGTCTCAATGTCCGGATTCCTCCCGCATCGACTACGGGCGTGTAATAGCCGAAATATTCTTGTAGATATATTTAGTAAGAATATATTGTAAATCATTAGTCATTAATGTAGAATATTTCATAGCCTTAATTATAGGACTTGATTCTAGGAGTTCAAAATTACAACTCTTGTATATATTTTGACAATTGTCCAGGAATACGCAAGGAAAACAATTTCACATATCAATTCGGACATTCTGCTAGCTATGATGACCTCTCCATCAAATTTTTTTTTTTATGAAAACCCCTGAACATAGGAGCTAATCTTTTTAGAGAGGGTAAATTTAAACGTTACAAATGGATAACCAGACCAAACCATCATTCTTAACAACTTTAATCTTCTGCAAAAGCCTAAACATTGAACCCCCATTAACATTAACCTGAACATTCCAAATGCCCCTAACAACATCAACAAAACAAAAAATTAAAATAATAGGCTCATAATCTCTTAGCAGCCTCCAGGTCCAAAGTGCCCCAAAAAACACAAATAAAAAAGAGAATTAGCAGCAGTAACACAAAAGATCCAGTCAGGAGACATAAGCCTATTAGTCAAGGGGCAGGCATAACAAAAGCGCCCTCAAAGTACACAGCATAACCAAACATGTTTTTGAGATCTCTGTGCAATTTCATACAACCCTTATCCCCCATTCTGGACCCCACGAGTTACGCAAGATCCAATAAGGCTCACCAGCCCCACCATCATCGCCTTCCTCGGTGCCATAGCCAACAAGAACAGCAACATAACCAATAACTTTGTCCTCCAGCTCAGAAGGATACAATCCTTTACATTTTACATTATCTTCCTTACTATACTCAGAAAACTCATCGCTGCAAAAAAAGGTCACTACTACAGGCCTTTCTTTGACGGCATTCATCAAACCCCTCTCAGACATGTCCTTGACAAAGCTATATTTTGTATCTTCACCTTTGGACGTATCCTCTCATCAGGGGCGGCTGCAGGAATTTTGACAAGGGGGTCGGAAATTTATCAATTTTTTCCCGTATCACACATATATTTGTATATTTACCTCTGTACATGTAATTATAGAGTAACAGATAAAAAATAGGGGGTCAATGCATAAAAATAAGGGGGTCAGTTACACATAGATATGCGTTTATTAAAAAAAATCTCCAATGTTGTTAAAAAAAAAATTTATTTTAGGGGGTCGGCCGCACCCACAAGCTTGTGGGTGGAGCCGCCCCTGCCTCTCATGACATCTCTTACAACGGACTTGGTCTTGGAGTGACGTTGGATAGTCGGTGGTAGTAGTAATTCCTCTATTCTTAATATGTTGAAAGGCTGCAATAATATTTCCCCCATCGGTTCCACCAGGAACACGACAGCAATCGATTAGCTCCTGTACACTAGGCTTCTCGCTAATCCTCTGCATTTGCAAGTCAGCCTCAACTGCCGCCACCACGGCGTAGGCCCAGCATGTACCCGGTTTTTGTGTCGGAGGGTCATCATGTAAAACTCCATGTTCCCTCCAATCCCATTTTTCGTCTAAAAACCTTTGTTTCCTTATCCTTGCCAATGACGCTGGCGATACCATAGTCCACGTCCTCCAATATCTACCTAACAAGAAAAGACAAAAACAATCACATTTTATACACATTCTGTATATACACAACATATAACTACACTTAATTTAATCAACATATAACTACACTTAATTTAATCACATCCTAAAACCCTTCGTTAATAAAAGACATTTGTCATGAGCCTCGATACAAAGGTATAATTATACCAAAAAATATTATAACCATGCATGTATCTGTAAATTAACAATCTTGTAGTAATTCATAAGGAGAACCATACATGGCATAAGGCACGTGCATTTCTAATGGTATAGTAATTCATAAGGAGACCCATCCATATGGCATAAGACACAAAAAGGTTTCAATCACTATACAATAAAAAGGAAAGTATGATGGTTTATGTTGAATATCAGCCCGACATCTACATTATCGGCCGGGCGAATTAACAGTTCAAAAGAGCAGGAGAAAATGTTGGATCGAGAACGCGCAAACAATACTCAAGAGGAGGTGAATAGAGTATTATGGACTTTTAGAAATTCCTCAACCACTTAAATAACACTTGTGCAGATTTTAATACAAAACAGGTGGTTAACACAAAATCAGAGTATACACTTAACTTAGTTCAGTTAAAAAACCTAGGGGGAATAAGTTCAGTCTGTTATGATAAACACTATGCTATGCAAACAGAAATTTAACTAGACGAATCAAACAGGTTTGAACACAAAGTCAGGTTACAACACTTGACCAAAATCAGAATAGCAAACCTGCAGATTCAGATTTTATGTTGTTGGCCTATAAAATGCATAAACAATATCACAGAATTGCAGATTCAATTTTTAAGTTATTTAAGCATAAGCATGCAATTCTAAGGTGTCAACAAGTAACAAACTATCTAAAGCACATTTGTGTGATCTACTAGAGATCACAGCCACACACAGGCTTTCAATTTGATACAAAAAAAGATTAAAAAAAATACCGCTCGAGTCTTATACAAAATACAAAAAGAGATAAAAATGATAGAACACTTAACTTTAAAAGTGTAAATAATTGGATAACCAAATTAGTGTTGGCCTTGAGTGAAGCCACACTCCTACTAACACTAAGATGTACTAAACACTTCGTAACAACATTCAACCGATTTCTACACTCACCAAAGGAGTAACCCTCACCAAGGACAAGGAGTACTTACCAAGAATTAGGACCCGGATTCTTGAACTCGAATTCAGCTCCGTGAATTCGTGTGAATACGTATCTCGGCAGATGCGATCCTAGTCGCGAAGTTGTGCCCTTGTTATTGCTCCTCAATAACAAGTGTGAGAACACCTCTATGCTACAACAAAAACTCACAAACAATTTCCTTGTAGAGCTATACTCTACCACACTCACACCTCACTTTACTTCAACTCTCTATATAAACTAAAACTGTTTAAGTTAGTGAAAAACTGAGGCTGTTCTGCTTCTTCGATTAAGACTGGGGTAGTATTTATATAAGTGGCATACCAGTCCAGCTTTAGCTTTGCATCCAATGGTCCGTGTGATTTGTACTGAGGAGAGAGAATCTTTTAATCAGGGCTGATTCAGCTTTACAATTTCATCTGCACATCCAACGGCTATAATGAAGCTGTGACCAAGAGAGAGTAATTACCTGTGGGCTGTGGTAGACAAGACAAAATAGGTGCAGGGATAGGTGAAAAAACCAAATGACTATATTAGACTCTAGGGAAAGTAAATATCACATTGACCAAGAACAAAAATACACACAATAATTAAGGCAAGAGATAGCAGATCTGGAAAAAATACACATTAATTAATACATGTATATATACGTATAAACACGTAATATGTATATAAATATATATTACATTACATAAAATAAGCCAACTATACATATATGTGCATACATAGACAGAGATCAAATTATGGCAGAAAGAGACAAAATATATATATTTTTCAAATTACCAGGCATGTCAAAAAAAATTGAGTAAACATTACTGCATATAAAACACGTACATACCTCAGACGAATTAGCAGATAAAACATTAAAACTCGATTCATCAGGCACAAAACATTTAAATCAAGAACAGCTTATCAATTTAGATCTAAACACGATTAAATCGCAAAATTAGACATATAATAACAGATCTTAAACATGCATTTCAATTAAGCAATTTAATCACTAAAAGCTGAAACTTTAGCACTCAGACTTGTCAAAAAGGACCTCAGATCTAAGATGGAGAAAGAGACAAAACACTTGTGAAATACGCCCTTAACACATAGACTTAGATAAAATACTTATAAAATAATTTATGACACATATAAAGGTTGATAGAAATAAAAATCAATGTGACACACAAAGAATATTGATTAAGAAATTATAATCTCATAAGATATTTTAGTCACATATAAAAAATAAACATGATATGACTTAGATAATTTTCAAATTCAATGTATGAAACCCTGAACTTTTAATAAAGGGTATTGTTGTCGTTTTTGGATAATTGATTTTTATGAATTAGTAAATCACCGAAAAAGATGCGTTTGACCGGGATTGTGACTCTTTTAATTATAGAGATATTGTTAGGATCCGATAATAAGAATTTGGTTGAGATTGGATTAAGACAAGTATTTAGTAAGTTGATTGAGAAAGGATTACACATATTATAAATACCATTGTATTGTGTGTATATATATATATTATGTATAAAAAATATATATAGCCGGGAGCAGGGAGTTCGGCCGAAGGGATCAGGATTGGTCAATTTAGGATTTTGTGCTTAAGGTATGATATATGAATTCCTTTGAATATGTATAAGGTGTTTAAGGCAATCAATGAGGTCTGCCATTATTTATCGGTGATATAATCAGTGGCGGCCGTGTGTAAATTAGGCTTGGGGCAAAAAAAATTTAGATCCTTCTTAAAGAAAAAGAATAACCAAAATTTTTGCGCCTCACAAGACTCAAATCCTGGTCACTTAATTGGTTATACTATATTGCTCATCACTAGGATAATACATTGCTATTTGGTAAATTATTGAAGCTTAATGTAGAAATATAAAATATATATATACTATTGGGTAAAAAATTGGCATGACCCTTAAATTCATTGATTTTGAGGGGGCCGTGGGTCATGGCCCTGTTGGCCACCCTCCAGGGGCGCCCCTGGATATAAGGATGGCAAACGACATGGTACAATAGAAAAGAGGAGAACATGATCACGCGCTCGGATAATAAAAGGAAACAGACACAATCCAAAACACCGATTTTCGATCCGTTTCACGAGTGGCTTGCGGGTAAGTTTAAATTATGATATTTATTGTCTTCTAAGTGTTCTAAAGTAAGATTTGGAGTTAAAGGTTGGATCTTTAATTGTTAGGGTATTTCCATCACGGTGTTCTTCGTAGATTTGGAAGTAATATGTTGTTCAGTTCGTAATTCGTCTCGTCTTTAAGGTAAGAAGTTCTTCTTATCAAAATGTTTTGTTTTTAGTTTAAAGATTATGTCTTTTAAGTTGTTTTAATACAGTTTATGTTAAGCTGCACGAAACGAGACATAATTATGTGCTGCTGGGTATTTGTCAAACTTTATTTGCAGAATGCTAATTTATTTTCTATTTACTTTCATGTTGTATGCGTTTAAGTTAGCAATAGTGGAGATATGATGGGGTTCGGTGTTGGTACGGTCTTTAAATGCTCACATATGTTAGATATGTACTTTAATATGAATCTATGTGTTTTATGTGCTCCTATTTGTTTATAGTAAGTCACCTTGCGACGTACTGAGCGGAGTACCATGGTACTGAGCGTAGAACCATGCCGGATGTATGACGAGTGTATTACCCATGTCGTCCCATGACGATGTACCAAGCGGGGTACCGTGACCCAGACCCATGTTGGATGTACGCTAGTCATATTACCCGTGTTGCACCAAACCCATGACAGGTCAGCAAGAAACATGAACAGGACAGTGAAGACAAGAACAAAGATATGTTAAGTAACTAAGTAGACATGAAGTATGAACTGTTGGGAGTAGCGCCCGAAAGACAATTTATGTAATTGTTTTTATAATTAATAAATGACAGTTTTATTCTCATCTTATTATTTGCTTTGTGCTTATAAGAAATACACTGCTGAAACCCCCAAGTCGTATCATATGTAGCCATATAACTTAGTGTGTGTCACTCTTGAGGATTAAGTTTATGGTGATACACTTGAACTAGTTGTCCATGGTGAACATAATCAAAGTATGGGGTCTATTGATTAAACCACCATTAATGCACCCAGAACACTTTAAGGTGTGACCATCTTATCCGGACCGTCGATATTGGTTATCTAAGTGGGGCATTTATATATGATGTAGTCATATAGGACTGGACCGATTTAATCTGCATTTCTCATATAATTCTGTGATTGAGAAATCACATTGTTAAGGGTGTTTTTATATGTTTTATAAGGCTATATTTTATGATAATTTCCCCCGTATTTGTATAATTTGCATAAGAAATAAGTGTTTAGATGGAAATATTGAGCATGTGGTGTTTTTAATAAGTTAATCGCAAAATTAGTCAATTTATGCGTTTTATTGGTGAATTTATATTTAATTGGACATTATTACATTTTGCGATATTTTTATGTGTTATAGATGCACAAATTCGAGATCAATAGGTGATTCAAAGATGATCAAGTCGGATTTAATTAAAGAGGAAGAGATAATGATGATTTACATTGAAGAAAAAGAGATAAAGATGGAAAAATCAAGATGAAGTTGATTCTGGACTGGCGTCCAGAAGCTTGAATCAGCGTCCAGGTTGGACGGGCGTCCATCAAAGCAAACGAGCGTCCAGTTGAGAAATTTGATACAGAGAGTTTGGACGCTGAGTGGACGGGCGTCTGAAGCAAGTCCAAATCCATCTGGACGGGCGTTCACAAGAATGGACGGGCGTCCTTCGGCCGACTTAGCAGCGCCGCCTTTGTTTTCTATATAAACGGCACGTTTTCTCTACCTTAAGGAGAGCATATACTCATTATTCGAAACCCTAAACCTAGGGGCGGCTTTAGGCTGCGTTTTTACTTCTTTTATTCCAGTTTTTATGTTCCAAATTCTAGATTAAAAGTAGGCAGTTTTATGTTAGTTTTCCCGCAATTTCAAGTTTCCAAGAGGATGTTGAGAGGCTAAGCTTCATCAAACGAGCATTGTGAAGCCATCCAACACGTTTTGATTCCGTTTCTGCGATTATATTGTGAGTTTTACCTAAAGTTGTTTCCTTTATCATTGTTTATATTGTTTAATTGCAATTGTATCGAAAGACTTGCATGTTATGATTGTTTATGTTGATGAAAGTCTCTATAAGCCTTAGATCACCATGATAAGGAATAGTTGTTTAATCTATCATAACGAGAGCTAATAGGTTGGATTGCTAGGTTAAAGTTTACACCTTTGATTAGTAAAATCGTTAATCTTAGATCGAGAGATACAGATTAATATGTGAATTACCTAAGAAATTAGGGTTCATGTTTTAGACAAGGTGAAACCACAACTTGGTTAGAAAACGCAATATAATCGAGATATGAATTGATACTTGTTAGGATAGGTGGATCAATCGCTCGTTTGTTCATTAAAACTTGAATTTAATCCCGTGAAACTTGAATTGTCTAGATTAGTTACTTTATTTCATATTAGTTTTAGTTTAAATAGTTCGTAACCCGTATCTTTCCTGGTTTTAGATCATATTGTCACGGATTTTATCTAACAAAGCAAACAAGTAATAAAATTTATAAATCCGGTATTCCCCAAGTGTAGGGATCGTAGTATAGCGATTAATACCGGAGTCGATCACAGGGAATCGGGGTATCTAGTTCATTAATTTTCCTAAGGTTGATACAATTATTCCTAAACCTAAACTAGAACGGAAAATAAACTGGACAGAGGATTGTCCGTCCAAAGCCAGGAAAATATCGTTGCGAACAAAAGCAAATAAAATAAAACTACAACTAAGAAAACAATAAAACTAACTCATGACTGAAGCAAATCAACATAGAACAAACATGATCCACCATCCCGCAACCCTTAATTCTTCCCTAGATTATCTTATGATGATTCAATCAAAGTTGTGGTTCACCTAATCAAATGTATGAATTCCTACTTCCGTAAGTAATCCGTCTATCAATCTCATCATCTTCCAATCTATAGAGATTAACGCTCTCAAAACAAGGTGCAAGATTTATTAGATCTAACAACCTAGAAATCTAACCTATCAACTTCCGTTATGTCAAGGTTAAAAGTCTAATCTTTCCTATGGTGATCTAAGGTTTACACCGATTTCCATCATACGGTAAACATCAAATAGCAATACATCTTCCGATATCGATTGCATAAACAAATAAACAAAGGAAAGAAACAAACTTTAAATTAAACTCACAAGATTATCCAAGAGAGAAATCAAAAACGCTACTGAAAAGTAACCATGGATGCTCCAGTTCACAGCTTGAAGACCATCAGCATGGACGAACAAGAACAGAAAAAGAACGAAAATAAAACATAATCTAACCGCCACCCCTGCCTCCCAAAAGGGGACTGGGGCGCCTAGGGCTCCTCTCTAATGTTTGTGTGTCAAGAGGGATCGAATTGTATATCTTTAGGGTTGGAATCCTCGTGCTATTTATAGATATTTAAGTCGGCCAAGGCTAAGTCGGCGGACGGACGCCCGTCCACTTCTTTGGACGCTCTTTCGGTCCTGTAGGACTTCCTTCAGACGCCCGTCCAGGCTGCGTCCAAACTCTCTGAATCAACTTTTTCTCCTGGACGCCAGTCCACTATTCTGGACGCCAGTCCAGACTGGACGGGACTTGGACGTGCGTTCAGCTCTTTTTCTTCCAAATTCATCTTGATCTTCATTCCAACTTCATCTCTATCTCTTTCCTTCCATGCAAATCATCACTTGAACATCTTTTAAGCTCCTTTCATCCCTCTCCATGACATGTAAATGTACCTTCAAAACCATAAGAACACGCAAAGTGTAAAACCATAGATAACTACCAATAAAATCACGAAATTAGCTCAAGTTTACACATAAAGACTTTTAAAACCCATTTGCTCAATATTTCAATATAAAGCTCGATTTCTATGAGAAACATACGAATATGGGGGGAAATTGATATAAAATATATCCTTATAAAACGTACAAAATCACCCTTAACAACTCCCCCACACTTAAACCTTGCTCGTCCCGAGCAAGACAAAACAAATTCAATACTCGAGACATATAAACATTTATGCAACCATAAAGCATATTCAATAGTTTAGAGGTTCACCCAAGTGTGTGTGCATAGCCATAACAAATTTCCACTAAATCCACACTTGAAATTGATTCAAGCAAAACTAGCCAACATCCCATTTAAAATAGAAATATAAAAACGATTATAACATGCACCTCACAAAACATACATATTCGAAAAGGATAATAAAATGCGCTTAGGATCTTTCCGACATACTCAGAGGATAATCCCTACAACATATCTTTCAGTTTATACTGGGATAGTTAGAAGATAACTACGGTTTTTCACCCATCTTTTCACATTGCTATTTGCTAATTTTTCTTAAAGTGCTCTTAATTACACACGTATAGCATATGCCCTCATTCCCATCAATAGGACGTTTCGTGATAACACCCTAGCTGGACTACTATCATCAGGCAGTCGGGAGCTATTAAACCTCATAGTGGTATAGGACATTTCGTGATAATGCCCTACCGCACTCAAATCATCGGCAGCTACTTCCGACACTCATATATATATATATATCTTATTCATATTATTCATCTTAGATTGGTATACAAACCTTAAATTATATCCCTCCTATCACATTCAAACCTTCAGATATTCACAGTATGTCATACTTTAATTCTAAACACAACCTATTAAAATTTTCAAAATTCGTATGTAAGCAAAGAATCATGCGATAATCATCAAAAATCTCTAATCAAATGGGCATAGCTTTAAAATATAGCTCATCATTTACAATGGCACGTGAAAAATAGTATTGGGTGAAACATCTAAATTTATTAAATATGCAAAATAATGCACCAATGATATAAAAACTCAAATAAAGATATGCCTTTGCTCACTTGGGACAAAACAAACAAAATTTTAAAATTTAGCACTTTTTCATAGAAAGATAATAGTATGGCAAATGAATGTAGATACATAAAATCATTTCCCTCCCCCACACTTAAATTACAACATGTCCTCATGTTGTGCAGAATTAAAGAAAAGATAAAAGAACTTAGCTGATTTGGTAATGATATGAAGATGGGCTGAAGAAGGATAGATAATCGATCCGCATTTCCGAGGCACGAGATGTCATAGGTATTCCTCTCCAGATTCACTTCCAAGGCCAGCTTCAACAAAAACAACTAAAAATGTACCTGCACCACTTGAAAAACATGGCAGTATCTCGGGGACACGGGGGGAAATATAACAAGCAACAATAATGATATAAGCACATGGTATAATTGCTCAGATGGAAAAATCACCACACAGTTAAAACACAGGACATCTAAGTGTCAAACATAAAGCCACAGAAGCTTGTAGAATAATATAGACCACATGTGCAAACAGAAACATCAAACTCCAACTAATAAGGATAGAGGATTATACATGGAAAAGAAGTCATAGAGATTTTTCAAATTAAGCCCATACAAAGATGGAAATTATACATGGAACATTACAAAACAGTAGGGCTAGGTGCAACTACATGAAAAAGATATTACAATGCAATCTACATGATAAAGTGGTAGCGTACGGCAAGCCGACAGTAACTACCCTCAAGAAAAATAAAAGAAAAATAGAGAAACAATGCAACTAGATGACATGCAACTAAATGATATGCAAAAATAAAAGAAAATAAAAGAAAGAAAACTAGCCCACTCATTTGCAACACGACATGTATATAATAAACGTCTACCAAATAATGATAGTTTACGATAAACGACAGTACTATTCAGTATATGCAGTGTAGACGCGCCTTAAGACTCATCAAAGGTGATAGCATTATGGAAAACCAACAGTTAGCTATACTAAACAGATATAACTCATAAGAAGACATGGTAGCATACGGAAAACCGACAGTAGCTACCCATATGAGTTACAAGAATAACAAGAAAGCACATAGGTCTCAAAGCTCACAGGATTCATCACAACGATATGTAGCATACGGAAACCGACATTAGCTACTAAATAACAATAAGAACAGTTATAGCATACGAGAACCGACATTAACTATAACATGCATAGATGAATCCTAACACCCTAGATAGACGACAACAGGAACAGCATAAGTCATATTAGAATCACGTCTAGCTAGGTGAATTACTCAACATGGTGTTGGGGAGATTTTGCATCATTAAAACAAAAGAAAATTTATAAAACCTATACTACCATGCAAAACTACCTCCTAACCGGCCGAATACCGGGTAGTTGCTAGTAAAGTTGGATAAGTACGGGTATCGATCCTCAGGGAAAAGGGATGTTAAATCTAATCTTATTAATCCTTAAATTGTTACTTATTCAAAACGGAACCGAAAACGAAAAACGAAAAGTAACCGGATGAGAGGATTGTTAATCCAAAGCCGGGAAGGATAAAAGCGATAAAAACTAAATCTAAACTACTAACTATAAAAGGAAATAAACAAGAAGATGAACATGGAGATTAACAATGAACAAACAAAATCATCCAATCCTTCAAACCCTCTATCTCTATCTAAGGTTATCTTGTGATGATTAACTAAAGATGTGGTTCACCTAATCAAAAGTATGAATCCTACTTCCGTAGATAATTCGTCTATCAATCAAAACAAGGTGTAAGATTTATTCAAATCTAGCAACCTAGATAATCAACCTATCAACTTCCGTTATGTCAAGGTTAAAAATCCAATCTTTCCTATGGTGATCTAAGTCTAACATGACTTCTGATAGGAACCAACTTTACAGTACATTTCTGTACAGTTTAGCCCACGATTATCACATTTATGGCATGTTTCGGGTGAGTTTAGACCCTATTTTGAGTATGAAATGAGGTTTTATTGCACGGCGAGTGACTGTCGGTTTTCCGTAAACTCGACCTTATTTTAGCGTTTTATACTCGTTTTTCCGAGCACCCGTAGTTTGCAGGGTTACACGTTTGCTTGTTGTTTCATATGAATGCAGGACTAGGGTGTCTCGAGAACCCGGAAGGCGAATATTTATGATGATAAGTGTGATCAAGGTGCAAGAATGAGCCAAGGAAGAAGAAAAATGAAGAAAAGGAAGAGAATAGATGTTGCTCTCACCCTATGTTCACTTCATCAGCATTTTGACCCATCATGGAAGCATTTTCTGGACTTGTGGTCTTCATGGAAGTTGTAGAGGATCGAAAGATCTTTCCAAAACATGTTGAATCACCTCATTTGGAGCCCTAGAAGTGAAGTTATGAGCAAAATACTGAAGCTGGGTTACGGCGCGTCCGAAATGTGGACGGGCGTCCGGGAGCGTAAAATCGGTTCGGAGAGTTGAGATTTCTACCAAACGGGCGTCCGGAAATGTGGACGGGCGTCCCGAAGGCCAAATTTGATTCAGAGAGTTGAGATCTTCGGTGGACGGGCGTCCAAGCGATTCAAAGCGAGAACCAGTCACTTCATGGGCATTTTGGTCACACTTGGAGGCATTTTCAGGGAAAGTTGTCTTGATGAAAGTTGTAGAGGAGTGAGTCAGCTTTCCAATGCATCTTGAATCATCTCATTTGCAGCCATAGAACTAGAGTTATGGTGGAAATACTGAAGGCCATTCTGGACGAGCGTCCACTCAAGAACAGGCTTCGATCTTCATGCATTTACCAGGTGGACTGGCGTCCAGATGACCCAAACGGGCGTCCAGGCCCAGTTTGCTGCGTATTTTTCTGCTCCACCTATAAATACTCCCTCATTCCAACCCTAATAGAGAGACGCCCCCAACTTCTCTTAGGCGATTTAGGGCGATTTTGCCCATCTTTAAGAGTTAGAATTAGTACCTTATATCATTAGAAAGCTCTCTTAATCTTCTCTTTGATTGTACAACTCTTATCTTCGATCTATAACATTTCGATTGTCAAAATTGGATCTTTTTGGAGTTCGAATTTGGTGTTTCTTCAAGTAATCAAATAGGTATGTTCTCTTGTTGTTTTATTGTTGTTGTGATGCTTTTATCTTGTTTGTATAACGTAGATTCGATTATGAGTAGCTAGATTCTTCGTATGGTTGAACTATGTGAAGGTGGGTGAAACACCATTAGAGAGACGAACCGGGGGGTAGTATAGCGCGTAATTTAACGTTCTAATCGATAATTCACATCACGAAACTTGTTTTGATTGTTTTAATAGCTTTGAATGAGATTGACAACCTTTTTCATAGTTGCACACACGTTAGCTTATAAATGTATGTTGCGGCGACGTGTGGGAACGGGGTTTCGGGACCGTAGAAGTTTTGGGCTTGAAAGGTAGTTTGACACCTACCCGTGTACTAGGTTGACGCCCTAGTCATCAAGACCAATTCCAATACGGGGTTTGTCCTATGAGTTATCGTTAGACGGCAAGGTAGAGTAAGACACACCCCGGGGTAATCTTTCTAATGGTAAAGTAATCCGTTGGATCGTAGTTCGGCCATACTTCTTTTAACTGTTTAGAATTCCGAGTAGTGTAATCTTTATTTTATGCAATAGTATAACTCCATATCTATCTTGTTGACCTGAACTGAGAAATAAGTCAGTTTGTGGTACTCAAAGCCAATCTCTCGTGGGATCGACCTCGGACTCCTCAAGCACTATCCTACACTCGACCCGGTACACTGCCGGTTAGAGGGTAGATTCTGCTAAGGTTTCGAGTCTTTGTTTGACCGGACTGTAGAAATTACGTCCATCAACTTCCATCAAAATCAAACATCGATAAGCAACCATCTTCCGATATACGTTGCATAACAAATAATCGCATAGGAAAATATACAACTTTGAGATAAAATCATAAAACAAACTTTGATAAATGAACAGAAAAAAAACCTGAATGAAAAAGGATTCAAACTGTTCGAACAATTGCAGCCCCCAAGCATGGAGTACATCGCAGCAGAAAAACAGAAAAGCAAAATAAAAACCTAATCTAACTTGCCACCCCAGCCTCCCAAAAGGGGCTGGGGCGGCCTAGGGTTCCTCTCTTATGTGTGGGTAACAATAGGAATCGAATTATGTATCAATTAGGGTTGAAATCGCGCTGCTATTTATAAGAAAAAACTAAGTCGGTTCTTTGAGTCGGCGGTGGACGTTCGTTCATAATCTTGGACGCTCGTTCAAAGTGATTCTTTGCAACTCTGTACTGAATATCCTTGCATGGAATATTTGTTGGAATAAAACTTCTAAAATTCATATCTTGAGTTGTAGACCTCCAAAAATTATGATCCGAATGTCATAAAAAAGCTCTCGGAAAACTCTACAACTTTCATTAAGGACTCTTCTTCAGAAAACGCCTTTTTGACTAGCCCGTCGTATTACGAGTCGTTTTCGGGATTTTCCCAAGCTTTATTTCATCTTCATCCTCTTGTATCTCTTTCTTTCCACTTTAATCTTCAATCAAACATCATTTAGACCTCTTCCATTCCACATTTGTGCACCTAAAAGATGACAAAACCGAGCAAAACGTAAAACCATACAAAATAGATAATAAAATTTATAAATCCGGTATTCCCCAAGTGTAGGGATCGTAGTATAGCGATTAATACCGGAGTCGATCACAGGGAATCGGGGTATCTAGTTCATTAATTTTCCTAAGGTTGATACAATTATTCCTAAACCTAAACTAGAACGGAAAATAAACTGGACAGAGGATTGTCAGTCCAAAGCCAGGAAAATATCGTTGCGAACAAAAGCAAATAAAATAAAACTATAACTAAGAAAACAATAAAACTAACTCATGATAAAAACAAATCAACATAGAACAAACATGATCCACCATCCCGCAACCCTTAATTCTTCCCTAGATTATCTTCTGATGATTCAATCAAAGTTGTGGTTCACCTAATCAAAGGTATGAATTCCTACTTCCGTAAGTAATCCGTCTATCAATCTCATCATCTTCCGATCTATAGAGATTAACGCTCTCAAAACAAGGTGCAAGATTTATTAGATCTAACAACCTAGAAATCTAACCTATCAACTTCCGTTATGTCAAGGTTAAAAGTCTAATCTTTCCTATGGTGATCTAAGGTTTACACCGATAAACATCAAATAGCAATACATCTTCCGATATCGATTGCATAAACAAATAAACAAAGGAAAGAAAAAAACTTTAAATTAAACTCACAAGATTATCCAAGAGAGAAATCAAAAACGCTGCTGAAAAGTAACCATGGATGCTCCAGTTCACAGCTTGAAAACCATCAGCATGGACGAACAAGAACAGAAAAAGAACGAAAATAAAACCTAATCTAACCTCCACCCCAGCCTCCCAAAAGGGGGCTGGGGCGCCTAGGGCTCCTCTCTAATGTTTGTGTGTCAAGAGGGATCGAATTGTATATCTTTAGGGTTGGAATCCGCGTGCTATTTATAGATATTTAAGTCGGCCAAGGCTAAGTCGGCGGACGGACGCCCGTCCACTTCTTTGGACGCTCGTTCGGTCTTGTTGGACTTCCTTCAGACGCCCGTCCAGGCTGCGTCCAAACTCTCTGAATCAACTTTTTCTCCTGGACGCCAGTTCACTATTCTGGACGCCAGTCCAGACTGGACGGGACTTGGACGTGCGTTCAGCTCTTTTTCTTCCAAATTCATCTTGATCTTCATTCCAACTTCATCTCTATCTCTTTCCTTCCATGCAAATCATCACTTGAACATCTTTTAAGCTCCTTTCATCCCTCTCCATGACATGTAAATGTACCTTCAAAACCATAAGAACACGCAAAGTGTAAAACCATAGATAACTACCAATAAAATCACGAAATTAGCTCAAGTTTACACTAAAAGACTTTTAAAACCCATTTGCTCAATATTTCAATATAAAGCTCGATTTCTATGAGAAACATACGAATATGGGGGAAATTGATATAAAATATATCCTTATAAAACGTACAAAATCACCCTTAACACATATCTTCTGTCCAGTTTTACGTTTTAGTTAAGTTTGTTTTCAGTTTCGTTTAGTTTTATCCGCTGTTTAGATTAGTTTTCGTGACATAATTTAATTAGACAAAAACTAGGGTTAACAATCGCCAGTTCCCCGTAAGATCGACCCGGTATCAACCTCTATACTACGATCCTTATACTTGAGGAAATATCGGATTTATAAATATTATTACTTGTTTGTTTTTGTTAATAAAATCCGTGACAAGTTTTTGGCGCCGTTGCCGGGGAACCGGACGGTTGCCTAGTTTTTGTTTTTCGTTTTTCTTGTTTTTATTTCGTTTTAATTCCTGTTTTTAGTTGATAATCGTTTAGGTTAGTAGGATATTAGAGTTTTAGTTAGGGATTAAGATCTTCTCTTTATATAGTTCCCTTGTGATTAGTTCTTTCGTTCTATCTGTCTTTCTGGTTTTTCTGTTTTTCTTTTTCCTGCTGTTCTTCTCCATTCCTGCTTCGTTTTCTGCTTCCAAACGGGCGTCTAGACAAGTGGACGCCCGTCTGTTCTAAAATTTTCAACTCTGAACCGTTTTTAACCTGTTGGACGAGCGTCCATCCAATTTGGACGTCCGTCCACTTCTTCAACCTATCGGATGAGCGTTTGGATTTCCAGACGCCCGTCTAGTTCAAATTCCAGCCAGACGCCCGTCCAGGTTTCTGGACGTCTGTCTGTGCCCTTGTCTTAACTATTTTCATTTCTTTTTCTCTTCTTAGGCTTTAATTTTTAGTTTAGGTTTTTAATTTCTTAGTCTTTAGGTTGCTTTCACTTGTTTTTGGTCCGGTTTATGCAAACTCGGAGTCAAAAGGGACCGTTACTATACACCCACGACCCCGAGCGAACCGTAGTCCGGCCAAACGGGCGGATCTTCCGTTCTGCGGTTACGCGTGCGAGCCGAGCAAGATCTTGAGGATCGGTTAGCCAAGGAGATCACCGATTTTGTAATAATGGTCGCTAATGATAGACGTACGTTGGCGAGACTATGCCATGTACTGGCGCGATCCACGCGCTCAACCCGGCTATTGTCATTCCGGCCATCACCGCACGTACCTTCGAGCTATGGCCGGGACTTATTCAGATGATGCAGCATGCATCTATTTTCCACGGTTACCAGTCAGAGAATCCCCATACTCACTTACATACGTTCTTAGAGATATGCGGCACCACACGTATCCAAGGAGTAAGTGAGGATGCCATCAAACTGAAACTCTTCCCTTTTTCGTTGAAGGGAGAAGCTAAGGAGTGGTATAGCTCTCTCCCCTCTGAATCTATTACCACTTGGGCCGAACTCGAAAAGGAGTTCTTGAGTCAATACTTCCCACCTTCAAAAACAGCCCAGTGTTTAAACGAGATTTTCACTTTCTACCAGAAAGAGAATGAATCCTTCTTCGATTGTTGGAAAAGATTCAACTCTCTGCTTAGAAAGTGTCCCCACCATGGCTTGCCACTGCAACGGCAAGTCAACACCTTCTTTAGTGGATTGACCGAGCTTACAAAAGGCATGGTCAATAGTTCATCTAGTGGGGCGTTTCTGAAGAAAACGCCTGATGAGGGATGGGCACTTGTTTGAGGACATTGCAAAGTACAACTACGCCCCCTCTTATCAAGCAATTCAAGCACCTCCTCCTCCTAAGGTAGAGGAGGTAAACATGCAAAGTTTGATCGCCATGCTTTGCGAAGCGGCAAGCATCTCAAGTTTCAAATCCGATAAATCAAACTTCTTCTTTTCCACAGAACCCTCAGGTTCTGTACTGCGAAAGCTGTTGTCAGACTGGCCACATGATTGGCCAGTGTCAATTCAATCCCCCTGCACCTTATCAAGTGAATGATGTTCATGATTATGGACAGTATAATCAAGTCACATGTCAAAATTGTGAGGAGGTGGGGCACACATCTAAATTCTGTCCTATGAACGGGCAGAATGCGGAAGTAAATGCATTCTATGGCCAGAACAACCAAAGGTCTAATCAAGTTTCGAGCCAGAATAATTTCCAAAACCACGGGTTTAATCAATCTTCCAGTTTCAATCCTAATTCGAATTTTAATTCGAATCAAAATTTCAATAGAAACCTTGGTTTTAATCAAAACCAAAACTCAAAATTTTCCAATCCTACTCAGAGATTCAATCAGAATTGGCCTTCCAATTCAAATTCTCAATTTCAAAGTCGGCCCAGCCAGCCCTATGCTCAAAGTTTCCAAAACTCTCAAGGCCCCTCCCAATCTAACAATCTTGAAGCTAAATTGGAGGAGCAAAATAAGAGTATCCAACTCCTGATAACTACAAATAAGAACCTTGAGAGACAGATTGGACAACTGGCTGAGCAGTTAGCTTCAAGACCCCCAGGGCAACTGCCCAGTTTCACTGAGAAGAATCCAAAGGGTGGTCAAGTTGCTCAAACCGACTTGAACAAAGGCCCGTGTACAGACCTCGTACTTTCAATTCCTTACGGTAGAGAGGAGGCCAGTGCAATGAATTTAAGAAGTAGTACTCAAGTTAGTGGACCTTCCCACCAGGGAAACCACTAGCCCCTCCTGCCATTGATGAGGCAGGAGGGGAAGCTGAGCACCTACACTCCCCTTGGCCAAAAGAGAATACTCAGGTGGCTGATCCCCTGAGAGGTGAAAAAGTTGAAAGTCCTCAGGTGGCTGATCCTCTGAGGAATGAAGAAACAAGTGGAAGTGAGGAGGCTGATCCCCTGACTAATAAACAGATTGAAAAAGCTGTTAGGTGGAAGGATCTGGAAGACAAAGCTGTCAGTGCACCTTCGAAGAAAATCTTTTCTGAGAAAGATCTGAAAAAGCTTCAATTTCCACCAAGAAAGAGCAACATCCCTTTAAGTGAGGATAAGAAGTATGAAAAGGTGCTGAATCTTTTGAAAAATACTCAGGTAAATCTTCCATTATCCGAGGTCTTGGTTGAGATGCCTAAGTATACAAAATTCATCAAGGATGTTGTTTCTTCAAAAAGGAAATTGTTAGACCTGGAGAGGCTGATTGGTGAGGATTGTTCAATGATCAATTATGAAAACTTACCAACCAAGAGAGGTGACCCTGGAAAGTTCGTGCTTACAGTGTTAATGGGAGGCCTGGTCTTCCCTAACTCTTTGTGTGACCTGGGTGCATCTATAAGCCTCATGCCATTGTCTGTGTGCAAACAGCTGGGTTTAATTGATCTTCTATAACCCACTACCATGAATTTGCAATTCGTTGATAGATCTTCTAAGAAAGCAGCGGGGATCTTAAAGGACATCCTAGTTCAAATCGATAGGTTTACCTTTCCTGTAGACTGGTACGTCCTGGACATTGAAAAGGATGAAAATGTTCCCCTAATTCTTGGAAGACCTTTTCGTCTCTGACTCAAGCCCTCATTGTTGCGATGGTGGGTGAGTGACAATACGCGTTGGTGATCAAGAGGTAAGCTATCTTGTCTCCAAATTCACTCAAGTACTCTCTCGGTCCTCCAACCGGTTTTTCCATTGAGGATACATCGATGACTTCGATGATTTAATGGAAAAGCAAGTCATGGTCGTTGCAACTGAGTATGAGCGACTGGTTGATAATTTGAATAATCATGGTGTGGTAAGTCTAGAGCAGTTAGAAGCTAAATTTAAGGATGAGTTGTTGGAAGGTGAAGCTTTGGCAGTGGGACCACTCAGTAAACTCAGCGATGTTGAGTTGAAAGGTGGAGAGCTTAAATCTAGTTTAGAAGACCCCCCTCCAGATCTAGTACCGAAGCCTTTACCTAAACATCTAAAGTATGTGTTTTTAAGAGAAGGTGACAAGCTTCCATTGATTATATCTGGCAAGCTGTCTCGTATAGAGGAAATGAAATTAATCAACGTCTTGAAAAAGAATGAAAAGGCCTTTGGATGGCAGGTAGGAGATAATATAAATAGCAAACAAAATTTATAATATAAATATTACAACGCCATAAGTTGAGATAAAAACAAACAAAATGTCAAATGTTGGACATACACGACTTCCGAACATCTAATATACAAATTACACCGCTATACGTGGACAAAATATAACTACAAGCACCAAGTGCTTATACACCAACAAGTGCTTATACATTCACAAAAAATACCTACATATCTAAGGATCTATGCACTAATTAAACAACTGCACACAAATTTTATGTCTTAATAACAGCATATTATCAGCTTTGATCAATGTAAAATCTTCGTTGTGCAGCAAATGCTCAATGAACTTGTCCATGTATACCCCACAATCACCCCTGTACAGAATGTAAATTTTGATTAATCAAATGAAAAGAAGATAATGTAAACTGTATAATATGATAAATAGTTTGAAATTTATAACACTTACGGGATTGGCATTTGTGGTACGTGGTCAGCCGTAACTACTCTGACGTCAATAGCAGGCTTCGCTAGATCAAGCATTTGTGGAAGGTTATGTAGACGAGCATCCATCTCAAACACTCTCCTCAACGAAACACCGAATGTTTTGATATGATCCTTCACATATTCCCTCCCTTTATATTTATCCCCCACCAGACAATCAAACACTCTAATCCTCTAGTCGGGAATAGACACTTGGACAGCAGCCCAGTGACCACGATATATGGCCCAGGGAATGTACGCCACTATGTTTTCATCCCATTTCTTGATGCATTGAATCGCATGATCTGGAATCTCTGTTGTGTCAGGCGTCTTTCCCTGATCTATATGACCCTGGCCGCAAAATGAAGAGAAATCAGAGAAGGCAATGGCCGTATGTGGTTTAAAGCATTCTGGATGTGCTTCCATTTGGCGTTGTATAAGGGCCAGGAAGTCAGGAACGCCTCGATATGATGTACGCATGCAAAAAGAAGTTAGAGATAATGACAGTGAGAAATATGAAAATTTCAGAAATATGAACCTGAAGTCACAAGAATATACATCTCGGTCTAACTCTGTATACTGCTCATGAAGACGTTCGAACCACGCCTTGCCCGCCAGATCTACAATATGTGTTCCACCTGCGTAGCCCATTGGAATTTCTATTGGGGGTGGATTTTCTTGTTCGTACCAGGACATAAAATTGTTTTCCAACTCCCACGGAAACTTTTTCAACGGTGTCCATCAATTAACACCTGGAAAACTGACTACGTACGACCCATCAGTTAAATATGCTGGTTGTTGAGTAGTCTGACGGGTTGTCAATCTTCTATCAATTGCATGATCCGCCTTTCGTTTACCCAATTGAATAGCTGTTGGACCAGCAGCTAAACAATATTCAATACATGATCGAGTTAGATAGTTTTTCACAATGTAATTTCTAGTTTCAAAATTAAAAATCAAATAACTTACTATAATCGATCCCAGGCTCCACAAGTGATGTCTGGCTGGTGGCAGTACCTGCCCCGTCATAGCCTCGGGAGTGTCTATACCAAATATAATCGAGATAATCAATTAACGACAGCAATAAAATAAGATTTTTAATGTTAATAATACAAAAATCAATATACATTAACTTACTATAAACAATATGGAATTCGAGTTAGATAGTTTTTCACAATGTAATTTCTAGTTTCAAAATTAAAAATCAAATAACTTACTATAATAGATCTCAGGCTCCACAACCGATGTCTGGCTAGTGTCAGTAGCGGCCCCTGTCGTAGCCTCGGGAGTATCTATACCAAATATAATCGAGATATTCAATTAACGATAACAAACAATAAAATACCTATGTTAATAATACAAAATACCTATTAGGTCGTCGGGGTCGAAGGTTTGCGGAGGCGGACTATCATCAGAGGCAGCTTGTCCATCAAAACGAACAGGCTCGGGTGTGGTGAATCCAACAGCCTCGGCGGTCTACATAGGAGGTGTTTGTTGATCAAGCCTCTCCTGATTCTGAGCGGGTTCTGTATCGTGGCCTCGAGTTGTATCAGTCTCGTGGCTACCTTGTGGGATTTCAGAACCATCCTGAGAGACTCGTGGCTGTGTGCCAGCCTGGGACTGGGATGACTGATTAGCAGCCTATTAATAATTCAAATTCGTGTGTTAACAATATAAATATGGCTGTGAAATTCATATGTGCAAGATAATTCATACATGTCTAGCTGTCTGGAGTTCTAATGGCAAATTTTGAATGTTCAGCTCTAAAATATCCCAACTCACCCTTAACTTGAGCTAACCCACGCATCGTTTCACTTAACTGAGCCTTCACATCTCCTAGCTCGGATTTAGTCTTTTGTAGCTCGTCTTTGCATCTCTTAACTCGAAGTTGGCTTTTTCCAACTCAGTCTTCGCAACACTCAACTCTGAGTTAGTTTTATCCATCTCTTGTTGGATGATTTGAGTAATTACTGGCCTCAGTGCTTCCAACTGCACATCGCCTTGTAGGTTCGCGGAGGTAGACGCATAATCTGTACGCCTCGGCTGTACAGCCGTAACATCCGCCGCCGGCAACCCTAGTGAAATTACATAATCCCTATCTTCGGGGGTTCTCAGAACATCATCAGGAATTCCTTCCTGAATACATGAAAAAAAAACATGATTTTAGATACAATATATTTAAAATGTGGATTGATAAAAATGAAAATACGATACTTACCCATACAGCAAACTCTGTGGATGCCAGTCTATCGGAATACACCCCGCCGTTCGAACACTTCCACCTCAGCATGCTAGGACGATCGTTCTCATGTCCTTCTCTCAAAAATGCGAATCTCCCCTTTGGAGCGATGGCTGGAATGGCATGAAAAGCCCACACATGTAAGGCATATAGACAACCGGATGCCATTGGCTGAAACGCCTTCGCATCACTTTTCGGCCCAAGTAACCGTAGGTGTTGTACTTGTTTATGCCAGTTCCACATGAAGTTGTTAAACAGATACTCCCCCCCACGGATAAGTTCTAACCCGTTCTAGGTCCTCGACGATATAAAATATATGATTCGGTATTACAGTTCCAGGGTCTTGTCCGATTAATAAGCCAAAAATAACATACACTAAAGCCATCCGATATACGGTTTCACTGTCGCATTGCCTTGTCTTCATCGCTGCTAAGATTTTTGCCAACGTAACAGTCCCGGCGCACTTCTTAGTTCACAAGGCTCCTCAAAACACCTTGAGACTGGATGCATCTGAAGGTTTGCATCTCCAAATCCATACCCCATTGTCATTGCAAACTCTCTTTTGCTGAACTTTACTCTTTTCTCGCCAATCTTAAAATGAAGTTCTTCGGCGCGGTCGGGATAAACCATTTGGAAATACAAATATGCTATTAGCCGCCCTTTGTATGCCCAGGCTTCACGATACCATCCAATAAACTCACCAAACACTGATTCTTCCAGTCTAGTTAACAAGGTACGATCATTGCCGTCAGGATACAGCACTAACTCGGATTGTAGTTTTTCATAGATTCTTCTTTTCGAATGGAACCTCAATTTGGTATCAAACACCTTATCACACGGATGAATATATTCTCCGTGTGTCCCAGTGGAAAGCTACGAGTGATTATAAATACACATGATTATTTAATTGCAAAAAATAAAAAGTGTGCATATATATATATATACACTGTAACATTGAAAAAAAAAATTACACACCACACACACACGCACACACACACACACACCCATATATATATATATATATATATATATATATATATATATATATATATATATATATATATATATATATATATATATATATATATATATATATATATATATATACACTGTAGACTATATATATATGTGTGCGTGTGTTTTTGCGATGTTAAGATTTGATATTTTCCATAAGTAGTTGTGAAAATGATTTGATATTTTTTTTGACAAAAGACAAGGGTAATATGTATAGTATCTATATGTATATATATATATATATATATATATATATATAACCGAAATGTCATATCATTTGTTTTTGTTTTTCGGAACATCGTTGTTTTGTGTTGTGTTGTGTTGTAACGTTAGAGAGGGGGTAAGAGAAGAAGAGAGTAGTGTTTTTACCAACGTCATAGAATACTTGATGATGACGAGGGAGAACAGATGCGGGACGGAGCCGGAAGAACAGAACTTATATTGACAATGTAACGGGTGCCTCACTTCCGGCTGAGGATTTACCAGCCGCTTTGGGGACGGGAAAAAGATGCTCGGTGAGCAGACCTAATGAAATTTTCTACGAGCTACCTACCAGGAGCCCCAATACAAAGCCTGGGGATTAGGCATGACACAGCGGATCAGAAGGAATCGAAAACACCCTAGGGAAAGCATGCAATTCTAAGAACCTCATCAAGCCGAGGCGTACCATGGAATTCAGTTCGAGATATTCGTTCTTGTATTTTTAAACAACATTAATTTGTCGTTAGTTTCAATTTTTTAAATCCCATTCTTGTTACCGATATTTCAAGGGCATTTATACTAAAGGCATTTATACTAAAGACATGTACTATCATACATTACACTATCATAAATTACACTACATTATCAAACCAAAAATTATAACACTATGATACATACTCTCACATGTAATGAATTTTACATGAACACCAATAAAAAAATAAATTTACTTCTAAAAACCTCATCATACATTTAATCATACCATACATGAATTGAATTCAAATCCAACAATAAACTAACACACTATTGAACATGAAACATGATATTCTCTTAATTATACATGAATTTTCGAATTTTACATGAACATCAATATCAATAAACCCTAAACATCAATAAACCAAAAACCCTACGCTATTAATTACATATTATTGATGTTCATACATATCCATTCGAATTCTAAACATCATACATATCATTTTGATTTCTACGGTCAATAATCATACATATAAATGAATTCGAATTTAAACCCTAAATCATACATATAATCATACAATAAATGAATTCGAATCTAAACCCTAAAGCCTATAACACTATTTGAAATATCTATATGTTTCCAAAAATTCCTGCCCCAAGAATCTGCACATATATTCATATACAAAACAATATACAAAACAATATAAATATAGACAATATATGGCAATACATACAAAACAATATACACAAATAAATCAAGATTGATATACAAATATATAAAAAACACATAAGAAAACCGTAAACAATATTGATAGACCAAAAAAACACATCACAAAAAACGAAATATTAAACCATAAACACTCACAGAAGGTGCTTCTAAGCTTTGAGAAGACGAAGGATTAGCCATGGTGAAATCGTCCAAATTTGGCTCTGAGAACATGAAGGATTGAAGGCTCTGTAAATCGTCCAAATCGGCTTGCTCTGTAAATCGTCCAAATCGGCTGTTTAGGGGTTTCAAAGGTGAAAAGGTTGTGAAATGAGGAAGAAGACAGTTTAAGGGTTTCAAAATGGACGATTCCGTCCAAATTTGGACGCGGCGTCCAACTTTGGACGAATAGATCAATTGATTCCGTCCAAATTTGGACGGTCTTCATGTTTTGGCCAAAATGGACGGTAACCGTCCAAAAGTTGGACGCACCGTCCAACTTTGGACGGAAATCATCACAATTTGGACGGTTCGTCCGAATTTCGGACGGTTTCTTTCCATTTTGGCCATTGGGTGGATTGGGACGAAATTTATCAAAACTTGGACGGTTTTGACTGTATTTGGACGAAATCCTCCAAATTTGGACGGTGAACCCGAAAAAAAATGTCAGAAACTGTTTGACCTAAAAAAAATTGTCAGAGCATACAGTGGCCGATTTACCAATTTCCCTGCTCAATAGCTTCTATCTCTTGCTAATTACGCTAGGTACTTACCGCATTTGAATGTCTGGATGTTTTCCCTTCCCGAGAAGATGTGCAGGATGATCCCAAGTTCAATGGTGAGGAGGACGTTTGAGCAATGCTATGCTATGTTTAGAAGTTTATTATCATTCTTTAAAATCTATCGATGGTTTGTAATGACTATGTATTTCTCTTAAGACATGTTGTACTTTTATTTGACTTTGTTTAAGACATATGTTGTAAGACAAGTTTACCTTTGGTTTGTAAGACTTCATATGTTGTAAGTTCTTTTCATTGTTGTAAGATATATTTTCTATCTTTTAGTTGTACAGTATTGTAACTTCTTTAGATCCTTGTATGCTTTACCTGGATCCTTTGAGCTTCCGCGTTGCTTTTATTTGATATGATGACGTAATGATACGTGTAACATTAGAAATATTTAATGTTATACGTGTCAGACGTCAATTTTCGGACAAAGACTCGGTATACGGGAATGAGATGTCACAATAATACTATTGTTAGTGATCATAACGTAAATTCATCACAATCAAAGACTTAAAATCATGTTGTGTCTAAGTGTTTGTGAAGGTAGCATTACCATTAATTAGAATAAGTGTCGGTCTAATACAATTTTAGTAAGAACTTATGAAATGCTACTTTTCAATATGAAACTAGAAAACAAAACATTCATATGAATAAAAAAAAAAAGGGAAATTGTTTATGTAATACTTTCTGAAAAGATTTTTTTAAATAGTATTTCTACAAGAGTTCTTGTGTATATAGTATCGTGAACACAACCTTATCCAAAATAAATTAATATTCCCTAAATAGCCCATATATCGTAAAAACAAAAATAACCCATTTTTTTACGATATATATTTAATAAATTCATGTATAAATGGCCATTCAACAAATTGCATTCTCCTGCATTGTTGAATGTTATTAATCAGATTACAGTTTCAGCCTTCAATCCTTAGTTCATGATGTTAACATTTCTTAAATTAACATTAATGTTTTAAGGCATGTTGTCAAAAACTCAGTTGATCATTTTTCAGGGATTAATGTTTTAAGGCAATTAATTTCCGATAATAAACAATTGCCCCATGATATTTTCGATGATGAACCATGTTCAGCAATAGTTAAGGAAGACATGACGGATAGATTCAGGGGTTTAAGGAGGGTTATTCCCATATTTCACTCTCCATTCTAATAAGTTTTCTTTTTATCTCGTTTCATAAACATGTACCAGATTCATAGATCCAACACTCTAAATTAATGAATGAATATTTTCAAATAGTTAGTTCCATGATATCGGAATTAATTCCAGAAGAACATTTCGTTAATGAAAATTTTAAATTTAATTGTTAATTTAAAAAAAGAGGTGGGCGGGAGCAATAAAATTTAATATTTTATTTATTTGGGTTAACCCAGTTTAAATTAATAATTTGTCTTCAGGAAATTATTTGGATTTCTAGGCATATTTTTATGAGATAGAAAGTAGAGAGGGAAAATTTTTGGGTTTTCAACTTGGATATTACTATGGTTTTGGTGAGGACCTCAGGGACTTATATAGTCCTGGGTGTGAGCCATTTATGTAATTCCACGTGGCTCATTTCTGGCCACATAAAATCATATAATATTACTGGTTTTGATTGTGTGGCCGACACGTGTCCCCTCAGATACAGTGTATGCAATTATTCTCTTTTTTCCTGTAGCCCCGTGTTTGAATTTTTAAAATTGTAACAGTTTACTGAAGGGTATTTTTGTCTTTTCCAATTAATAATCTTTTTGCATTATTTTTTATCGACTCCATTTTGTGGAATACCATTTAGAGAAGAAATTTTGGAAATATATTATATGAACAATTGCCCCATAAAAAAATGAAAAATGAAAAAGTCTTCCTAGGTATCTGACTTTGTTTGTCTCGTTACATCAAATCATTTAATGGACGGTGCATAAGATTTAACTCATTTTGGAAAGAAAGAATATATTTACCAATTGTTGAAATCTTTCGGATTTTTATTTTATGGTGTAATTATCGTAGGAATGTTATATTAAGTGACAAATTTTAAATTCTTTTATTTTTACTTTTTGTAATATGATAAAATTTTGTTTTTCAAAAAAATAAATAAAATACAATTGTATCGCGTGTAAGATGTTACAAATGACAACCTGTAATTAGGTCGCTTGGTACAGTGGTTATTTTATAAAAAAATTTCTTTCCAACATAGAACATGGCCGGCAACAATATCCCAAAACAATGCCTTAAAATGTAAAATGTAAACGGCTTCCCGAATTTATTATTTCTCCTTTTGTTGACTTATGCCAAACAAGGCAAGCATTTTCCGTTTAAAATAGTCTTCATTCCCTACGTAGCAATGTCTTCCTCCATTTGTATTTTTTTTTTCTTTTCTTGAAACACTCCATTTGTTATACCTTTTTGTTTTTTTCTTGAAAACCGTTATACATTTTATTGACAACCGGTGTTTGTAATACATATTGTATTTATAATGTGTCTAGGTTTAATTTTAAGAAGGTAAAAAAAAATCTTAAAATTAAATATAAGGTGTATCATTTTACAATACATTAAATATACAAGATGTTAAACATTATTTATAAAGGTTTACAATATGTTATTAGTACGTTTAAAACATGCAAGGTAAACACAGACTATTATTTGAATCTTACTCGTTTTACCGCTACACCCCACCTACCTATGCATCACACCGCTTTCATGAAATTGTTCTTTTAAAATTCGATTATGAAGCCAAAAATCAATTTTTTCATGGTAGATCCAGAATCGATTCTGCGTGAAGTCGGTTTTTTCTTTTAAAATCGACTTACATAAGATCGATTCTATTATGGTGCACCAGCAGAGCGGACACCCTACCAAGGGGGAGTCACGTGACCCCACTGAGATCCATGAATTTTTGTTTAATTATACTCCTTCCGTTCCGAAATAACCGAGCAATTGTCAGAAACACGCATATTAAGAATGTGAGTAAATGTTTTAATTCGACTAAAAACCCTTAGTCTAACTAATACAATGTTGTATTTATTCTCTCACTCCTTAATAAATAATTGTAGATGTAGGAAAAACATAATAAATGTTGAATTGAAAATGTAACTGCCTCAGTTATTTTGAAACAAATCTTTTTGGCAATTGTGTCAAATGGATTAAAGACCATGTAGTTTTGTTTTTAACAAATATTGTTTCATCGTTAAAAAGCAATTTTAGACTCCTGTAACCCTATTGTAATATATTTCTGAATAAAAAAAATAGTGTTAGATTATGATAACCCCACTAGATCAAATTCTTCCGCCCGGTGCTCCGGTGCAGTCCGTGATGCAAATAAACGCACCAAAATTCCTGCCCTTTTTAGTGATTTAAAAGTAACAATTTGTCTTTTTTTTTTTTTTTTTTTTCCCAAAACGATCACTTTATTAATTAGCCTATAAAGGAGGCAACATCAAGAGTTTACAAAAAGGTGTCTGCGAGAAATCAAAATTAAATCGTGTGACTAATCTATACCCCAAGCCTATCTAAGGTTTCTGGCTCGGTCAACTACATTCGAACAAAAAAAAACAATTAACAACAATTTGTCTTTTTAACCGAGTCTTACATGGATAGTGTAGTAGTAATTAACAAATTGTAATTTTTTTTCTTGAAACACTCCATTTGTTAGTACCCTTTTGTTTTTTGTCTTGAAAACTGTCATACCCCTAGGTTTATTTATAAAAAGGTATAACAAAATATTTAGAAAAAAAAAATCAATCATAAAATTATAAGGTGTATCATTTTACAATACATTAAATATGCAAGATTCTAAACATTTTTTTATAAAGATTTACAAGATGTTATTTGTACGTTTAAAGCATGCAAGGTAAACACCGTACTATTATTTGCGTCTTACTCGTTTTACCGCTGCACCCCACCTACCTATGTATCATATCGTTTTCACAAAATCGATCTTTTAAAATTCGTTTCTGAAGCTAAAAATCAATTTTTTCAAGGTCGATTCAGAATCGATTCTACATGAAGTCTGTTTTTGCTTTTAAAACCGACTTATAAAAGATCGATTCTATTGTGGCGCACCAGCAGAGTGGACACCCTATCGAAGGGGAGTCGCGTGACCCCACTGAGATCCATTAATTTTTGCTTAATTATAAAGACCATGTAGTTTTATTGTTTATTACGGTGGGCTTACAGGAGCCTAAAATTGCTTTTTAAACGACGAAATAATAATTGTTTCTGAATAAAAATAAAAAAAAAAGATTATGATAACCCACTAAATCAAATTCTTGGATCTGCCCCGTGATCCATTAAAGTCTGCTAATTTTTTTTTTTTATTTTTTTTTTTGAGGAAGCCCTTTTTAGTCACTAAAAAGTAACAATTTGTCTGTTTAACCGTGTCTTACATGGATACTAGTAGTAATTAACAAGGTCAAAAAATTGAAAGCAATTAAGCTAAGTGCACACAATTCTCAAGTTCCTTTTCATCATTTCCTTCACTATAAATATGGCCTCAAGATCACACCTCAATATGTATCCAGAACAAAAACAACCCACCACCAAGTTTATATAGCCAAAAATTGAATTCTCAAGGATATGATGGAATTTTATTTCTGGGCTCGAGTGTTGGCAACAGCGACAATTATTCTCCTTTTGGGACTCTTGTTGCGTCTCTATAACGCACTAATTGGCAAGCCTGAAAGTCTTCGATCTGCGTTGAGGAAGCAAGGGATCAATGGACCCAGCCAAAAGTTGCTTTTTGGTAACGCATTGGAAATGAAGAAGGCTAAGGATAAAGCGGCGGCCAAAGTTAGCGGCGCCATTAATGATCATAGTAGTACTCCGGTTTTTCACAACTGCGGATCAGCTCTCTTTCCCTTCTTCGAAGAATGGAGAAAACGATACGGTACGTACTTGAATAATGGAGATTATTTTACATGTTGTTTATTTATGGATTATGTATTTATGCTGCAAATATATCAGTGTTTAATCGATCACCATTTCCTCCAAGTATGGTTTTTTTTTTTTTTTTTTTTTAGTGAATTTGTGTTTTGATATATATGCTGCAAATCTATGTTGTTTTATATATGGATGATTCTACCTGCAAATCTATTTGAATTTCTCCGACCTTACTTCTGGGAAGATATTCATTCAGCCAATAGATTGAAAATAGATTGGCAGTATCAGTTACGGAATTATTGGCATGAGTTTTTTTTTTTTTTTTTTTTGTGTGTGTGTGTGTATATTAAATATGAATATTTTCCCATCGAGAATATTAATATTAGCAGAAACTTAAATGAGGCATAGTTTTTTTTTTTTTTTTTTTTTTTTTTTTTTTTTTTTTTTTTTATGAGAAGAAATGGGGCATATATACTTATTCTTCAATTAGGTAGTGTTATTTCATATTCTTTTTATGTGGACATTTCATAATTCGACAGCACTATAGATTCGAGAAATGGCTCAATCATTGTTGTGTAACGGGAGGAAGTGTCTGCAATAATCATTCTTCGTGAGAAATTCTTAAATGATATCTCCATTTGAGGAGTTATTAATTATATGCAATTCATTTTGAAACAAACCTTTTTTTAGGATCAAGAAAACAATATTTTTGACTCGGCTGGTGTGTTGTGAGTGTGTGGACGTGGACGTGGACGTGGACGTGATTAGATCACCTAATCAAATGTATAACCCATCTTAAAAAAATCTCTTAATTTGATCAGGTGAGGTGTTCATGTTTGCTTTGGGAAATATACAAATTTTACTTGTGACTCAAGCAGACATGGTTAGAGAGATTACTACATACACATCCTTAGACTTGGGAAAACCTACTTATCAAGCTAAACAGAGGGGATCTTTGCTTGGTCAAGGCATTCTTACTTCCAATGGACCTTGCTGGGCCCACCAGAGAAAGGTCCTTGCTCCTGAATTGTACATGGAAAAAGTCAAGGTACATAATTTGGCATTGTTTTGCTTTTTTATATTCTGATTATGATATTGAAATTAAGTGTTTAATTATTTGTTGATTCTCTTAATTTAATTAGGGTATGGTAAATATGATTCAAGGGTCAACCATGACATTAGTGAACTCATGGAAGAGTATAATTGAGGCAAATGGTGGAGTTGCAGACATTAACATTGACCAGTACTTGAGAAGTTTTTCTGGAGATGTAATTTCAAGGGCTTGTTTTGGTAGCAGTTATTCCAAGGGTGAAGAAATTTTCTTAAAACTTAGGGCTCTTCAAGAAGTTGCATCCAAGACGATGCTCACCGGAGGGATCCCGGGGATGAGGTAATAAATATTTATATATACTCTCTCTCTGTACCACAATAACTGAAGCAGTTGTCAAAAACACGCAGATTAAGAAAGTAATTAATTGTTTTGACTTTGATTCAATAAAAACTAGAATACCCTTATAGAAAATAGAGTAATAATACTGGTGCATTTAAGACATTGTATGCAACAAAATAAGGGATAAGGGTCGTAAAGGAGACAATATAGAAGATGTTAGGCAAAAAACACAAAACCAACGTAATTCACTTTCAGATTCACTTTCACATATGAAATGTTCTTTTTTACAAAAATATTTTCTTATAGTTTTAAAAATCCTGACATCTTTCTAAATGTGTCATAATTGACCATTAACTAAAGAAATAAAGAGATAGGTAAAAAGGGAAAAGTGCATTAAATTTTGTTTTGGAAAATGTTCTGCCTCAATGATTTTGAAACAAAACTTTTTGACAAGCGCGCGTTAATTTTAGAACGGAGGGAGTATATATATATATATATATATATATATATATATATATATATATATATATATATATATATATATATATATATATATATATATAATGCACTAAAATCTAAGCCTAAATCTAAGCCAACTATTGTGAGCATAGAATATAACTATTTATATATAAATGTAACAGATACCTTCCTACAAAGAGCAACAGAGAAGCATGGGCACTAGAAAAAGAAATCAAAAGCCCGATTTTACGGGTGGTAAAAGATAGAACTGAAGGAGGATATGAGAAGGATCTACTTCAAATGATCCTTGAAGGTGCTAAGAGTAGTAATTTGGGACCAGGTGAAATCGATCGTTTTATTGTTGACAATTGCAAGAACATCTACTTGGCCGGCTACGAAACTACTGCTGTCTCAGCCGTATGGTGCCTTATGCTCTTGGCTGCAAATCCTGAATGGCAAGAACGCATCCGTGCTGAGGTTCTTGAAATTTGCAATAGTAGAATGCCGGATTCAGACATGATCCGAAAGATGAAACAGGTATTAATAATCAAGTTAGAAATGGTGTTAGTGGTGCAAAATTTCATCCATAACAACGTAAATCATAAAGTTCCACGTCGGTAAAGTAATGTCCTGCTCACCCTCATATAAGTGTGAGACATAAATGTCTTGTCAACTCGGGTTAGCCCTTTTAGACCAAGCGACCGGATCATTTATGACTCATTTAACGCTACCAGACCCGGGGACTGGGGGCGTTACAGAATGGTATCGAGGTCCGGCGTCATGCGGACCTACGTGACACACCGTGAGAGGTGGTGGGGGCCACATCTTCTATGGTAGGGACGAAGCGGGACAAGTTCACTAGGACAAGTCTTGGCCGTCCAGGCGAGTACGCCAGTCCCTTATAAGGGGGGAGAATGTAAAGTCCCACATCGGTAAAATAATGTCGCTCACACCCATAAAGGTCTTGTCGACTCGCTTAGCCTTTTTAGATCAAGCGAGGATGACGGTCTAAGTAGTTGACCGAACCATTTATGACTTATTTAGCGCTACCAGGCCCGGGGTCTAGGAGGCGTTACATAAATCATATATTTATTTTCAATATTCAATTACAAATTCAAATTCATGAATTGCAGTTGTCAATGGCAATCAATGAGTCACTACGACTATATCCTCCAGTGTCTGTGGTGTCTCGAGAAGCTTTTAAGGATATGAAATTCGGGGACATTGAGGTTCCGAAGGGTGCAAACATATGGACATTGGTGACTACATTGCACACGGATCCAGAAAATTGGGGGCCAGATTCGTATGAATACAATCCTGAAAGGTTTGTTAACGGAATTTCTGGTGCGTGCAAGCAACCACACCTATATATGCCTTTCGGCGTTGGGCCACGGGTGTGCTTGGGTCAAAATTTGGCTTTGGTTGAGCTCAAAATATTGATTGCTATTATTTTGTCCAATTTTTCTTTTTCTCTCTCCCCAAATTACAAGCATGTCCCAACTGTAAACTTGGTTACTGAGCCTGGACAAGGAGTAAGCCTGATGTTGAAAAAGTTGTGAAATCGTTTGTGGCTAGCTTATATATTATCTATCAAAGAGGCCATGGGAGTACCTTGGACAATGTATGCTTTCTTCACAATACATGATCGATTTAATTAGTTATAACGTGTTTTCATTGTACCATTGTATTTCCTGAATTGAATAATTCTAGTTTTTTTCTTTCTTTGGGCTCCTTTTTGAGAATAATGGACTATTTTCCTTTTCTTCATTTGGAAATCGACCACACGAAATTTCATTAATATTTTTTTTCTTTTACCTTTCGAATCAATTACATTTACACATGGAGATTGTTTATCTACCATGCTCAAAAACATGTAAATTGCATGAAAAACTACTTACCTTCAAACATTCAATGGACTATTTTCAAGAAACTGAATGTCATTCTCCACAATTTGATACTCTAAATCTGTTCCCCGGAATTGGAGGATCATCTCTCTCTAATTGCCTTTCTTTTTCTCCTTTTGTTTCGTCATCATCATCCTAATCTCGAAATTATATTCTTATTTTTCATGAAATTTGAAGGAACAATGTGGAGTAGTTTTTGACGGGTTTCTCAATGAGTTGACATTATCTGAAAGAAACATAGAGTTCACTTTTGATAAAGATTTCTTAAAGATGTGATCTTGATTTAGCTTTTTCTTGAAGGACGGTGATGCAGGCATAGAATTTAAGCACAGAACATGTGCACAAAATGCACCAGCTCCCCACAATATATTCATGGGTGAAAGGAAAAAATAAATTTGAAAAAGCACTGCCAATGGATTAACTTTCGGTACTTTTTTTTTGGTACAAATTTTTTTGACTAAATCATTATCCTTTTCTTGAAATGAGAATCCCTAAAAGTAGAGGTAGAGTTGAAGGATGCCTTTATCTCATTCGTTTAGTAGGTTTGGTCCTCAATGTTCACATAAAAGATACTTAATTCTTTGAATACAACTACCGTCAAAACTTCAAATCCATGCCAACCCCCATGTAACGGTGTAAGAGGTGCCATTAAGGAGTGCAATAGTAGAGTCAGGCATCCGGGTTATGGGTGATGGAAGATGTTGTAAGTGGATCGTCGGAGATTGATAGTGATTGTGAGAGAAAAAAACAAGTAAATAAACAATCAAACAAGTGCAAAAACAGGAAGAACGCAGATTTAAAGTGGTTTCCGACAATGAGTCGACTACTCCACGGATAAATGATGATATTTTATTATTCACATAAACTTAAACAGATGTTACAATTACATTGGTATTTATAGTCTTTGGGAATCAAACTCTAACCGCCTTAACAGCCAAAACAGGTAATGACTGAAACACTCTAGAAGTAACCATAAATAAAGAGGGAATCCATACAGACGTGTTCCCCAAGTAATGCTGAGAACCAACTCAGCTCAGTAGGCTTAGCAGACGATCAACCCTGCTCACCCCTTCAGCCGAACACCAGACTCAGCAGCAGCAACACATATTGCTCAGCTGATCAAATGGACTTCCAGATATATACTCAGCGGCATGGTCTTAAGTCACCATTACAAATTTACACCTTGACTTGAACTCCATGCAGAGTGACAGGCCAGATGCACAACCAAGTGCCAGACTTCCCCGTTCATTTAGATTTGAATGTCTCGGTGAGAACCCCAACTTTAGCAGAGTATTCCAGATTCATATTAAAATTTTTGGATGTTCAGCAAGTTCAGGCACAACTGAAACTTACCTTTTGGAACAGTCTAGAATGAAAAAATGATAGAGAACCAGATTCTAATTCCAGAAAAAAGGAAATTACACAAAATTCTCTCAAGATTCTATGAATCAAATTAGAAAACTCTAAAATTTATTTCTAAATTTGAGTAAACACGAAATGCAATGAAAACTCTCAAGTTTCAATCTCCAATAGCATTTTGAAATTGAAAACAGAACAAAATATAATGTGAAATTCTTATTACTCAGAATAATGAATGAGTTAAGTTACAATGCTCCTGATCATAGAGTATTTATAGAGTATACACCTCATGAATCAATTAAACAAAAGTTACAAGACTGTTACAATAGAATAATTGCCTAGCTACACAACTCATCTGAGTTGATATGATATTAACTGAGCTGACTGCCTCTTGAGTTGAGCTGTTCAATTGAGCACATCCTCTTGTATCAACATTTCATTATCCATATGTTGACAAGATTGATTGGATTCCATGAACCTTGATCAATAGCTCGAACAATTTCCACATTATGTACTTTCATACACAACGCGAACAAGTAAGGGTGCAATCAGATCGCCTTGACGAATGCCTCTATCAGGTGAGAATGACTCAAGTTTCTCTTCATTCCACAGAACGGACTTAAAGGACCAGATGCAATGCATAATGAGGTTATACAACTTCTCCGAAAGGCCGATGGTATCCAAAATATTCCTCAAAATATGCCATTCATCGCGATCATATGCTTTTTTTAAGTCCACTTTAATAATCATATAACATTTTTTGCCTTTTTTTGTATGTAAAAAGTGCAACGCTTCTTGAGCCAAAATGATATTCACATCACTGATCCAGTCGGGGATGAATGCACTTTGAGTTTTATAGAGAGCTTACCATTGATGTTCTTAAATCGATTACCCAAAACCTTCATGATGATTTTGATAATCACGTTAGCTAAAGAGATCAGTCAAAATTGGGATGGATATTGCGGGCATTCCACTTTCGGGATAAGGGAGATAAGGACCTCGTTCATTCTATTGGGAAAGGACGAATTATCAAAAGCAGATTTAACAAACTCAATCACCGAAGGGCCAACAACACTCCAACAACATTTGAAAAAAATTGGGGGAAAACCATCCGGACACGCTTCTTTATACGTTTCCATATCAAAGCATGCGTCTCTATTTCTTTCCACACACAACTTTATCGATGAAATTACGGTCCACATCAACAATGTGGGTAAAAGCAAAATGGTAGCGGCATATGTGATAGTTAGGTTCTTTTGCATAAAGATCAACAAAACAATTCCTTACAATTGCTATTTATTTCATCTTCGTCAATGCTCCATGAACTGTCCTCACGCTTCAAGGTGTGGATAATAGAACAATGTTTCTTCTTCACAAATGTAAGATGATAGAAATATGTGTTCCGTTTGCCTTCCATGAGGCACTACAATCTAGATTTTTGGTGCCAATAAACTTCCTCCTATAGTAAAATGTCCTCATCATCCTGAATGATTTCCTTTTCCATATTAGAAAGAAATTGAGAGGGGTGGTTGGCAATAGATTTTTGAATACCTTCCAACCTTCTCATACATTTATACTTGCGAAAGAAAATATTTCCAAAGACGGTTTTGTTCCAAATCGTAGCCTTCTTCATAAAGTCCTTGTTCGTATGTTCCATTTGGGCCGGTCGTTGCCAATTTCCTTCAAACTGTTCAAATCCCAAATATTCCATCCAAGCGTTTAAATATATAAGATTTGAAGGCTCTCGCTTTCAACGGTCACCACTGAACAATTGCAGGAGTAGTGAACTATGATCAGATTGCGTTCTCGGGAGATGTAAATAGATACATCCGGGAAAAGGGTCAACCACTGTGAAGAACACCAAACTTGATCTAACTATTCCATAATCTGCAACCCTTTAAAGAGAGGACCCTTCCACGTGAACCTAGGTCCTTGAAAATCCACCCCAAGCAGTTCACAGTTTTGGATCATTTCCCACATTGAATTCTTGTTACTACCTACCAACGGCCTACCTCATATTTTATCAACCTGGCCAATAACATGATTAAAATCACCAATAAGGCAACAACGGTATTTAATAATACTTAAGAGATGAATCAAATACTGCCAGGGCTCAAATCGGATAGATGGGGTCGGATAAGCGTAAATGGCATATATAATCCAAGGAATGCTATTCCCATTGCATATCGCAAGATTTAAACAATGTGTGAGGCACAAAAGATACTTGACATCATATACCACCTGCATAACGACACACTCCAACACAAAACTTTATTCTAACGAGAATTATTCAAATTAGACCATGCTTTATCACAAGTTGTACGTGTCTCTAATAAACATAGGATGTTGGGATTATGATGTTGGATATACAAAAACCCAAATCCGGATCCGATCCATAATTGGATCATCAGATCTTATTCACAGCACCGATCGAGACGCTCGATCATGCACAACGAAAGCTACGAATAAATTCGCATGCGATTTTACCACGATTTGATTCGCATAAATGACTAATATAACTATGAGAAGGTTAAAGGTTTACCAAAAGGAGAGGAAGAAGCAATCGACCAAGGGAGAAGCCGTAGTCTTCCGGATTGTATTTTCTAGCGACGACTGGTGGACGTCGATCCTCGCCGTAGAACCTCCTCGAATATGCACAAGAAAAACCCTAGGTTTTTCTTCTCTTAATGACTAATGCAAAAAACTAATTTTTCTTCCTTTATTTTGTGAATGTGGCGCAATTGTTCAATGTAAATTGTGTTGGGAGGAACTCTCTTTATATATGAAAATAACTAGTCAAGAGAGAGTTATCATTTCCACACCACAATTACCTATTCCCATAAGGAAAAGATATTTGCCATAAGATAAGAGATAATTCCCAAAAAATCAATCTCTTATCTCTTTTCCATTAATTATCTAACAAATAAATAATTAATTAATTACACATATGACATAATCTAGGAAAATTTATTTTCCTAATTATCCACAATAGGGGCGCCACTTTTTTAGCCATTTTAATAGAAAATGTCTTTTATATTTTACATATTATTTACCAAATAAATAGTATTCGTATATTCATTAAATAGACCAACTATTTAATTTATTCTACAGGTTCCATAAAACGAGAAAACACTCGCGTGTTAGGAGCCAACACGGGGACCATGGACCTATAACCAGTAGCTATAATAAATTGAATAAAATATTCATCGAACAGAATATTTCAACTCAACTTATTAATTCCGGAATTACGCCACCATAATTCCGAAACTGAACTCTATCGATTATAGATATAACTCATTCTCAAAACGTCTAGTCGATAAGTGTCCATTGATATAATCATTACATACAGACTAATCCTCCATAGACTATCCGTAACGAAGCGGGAATATTTTTGTAAACCTTCTTCATTGCATCTCATCCTTATTTACCATTAACCCACTAGTGATCAATTAGTTCATAACTAATACGAACTCCCAGGATCGATCAGTTTCTAGGATTAACAAATAAGGGGATTGTCTTTCTACTTCCCGCATGAAGGAATAGATTCCATATTTGTGAGACACACACTTCTCACTAATTCCATAATAGTGCCAACGTGAAAGTGATTCGGACCGTGTCTCTTAGCGTTCCTTAACGAACACTGAAACAAGTAGGAGTATGCAATCACTTCAGGATTAAGGTTAATCCATATATGATCATCTTGTGATTCAATACGATTTCTCAATCACGGAATTATATGAGAAATGCAAATTAAATCGGTCCAGTGGTATATGACTCTCATCATATATAAATGCCCCACATAGAAAACCAATATCGATGGTCCGGATAAGACGGTCACACCTTAAAGTGTTCTAGGCGCATTAATGGTCGTTTAATCAATAGACCTCATACTTTGATTAAGTTCACCACGGACTAACAATTCAAGTGTATCTCCATAAACTTAATCCCCATGTGTGACACACACACTAAGTTATATGGCTACATATGATACGACTTGGGATTTTTAGCAGTGTATTAAATATAAACACGAAGCAAATAATACGATGAGAATAAATCTGTCATTTATAAAAAAAATACATAAATTGTCTTTCGGGCACTACTTCCAACATATGTTCCATCAAACAGTCCTACAAACATATTTGAAAGTCTACCGAGCCAACACCCCAGCAGTTCCATGCCAGTGTACGCTTTAAAAAGTTTCAGGATGGTGATTGTGGTCTTTACTTACCACCATATCCACATCATCAGGAGGTTCATTCCTTGGTTGACAATTAATACACCCTGGAAAGCCTACAGATATGGATGTGAAACATCTTCATTGTTATTTAAGTCCGGCGGCTTGGATTTCCGGTTGAAGCTCATACTTTCACTCTAGTCTATACTTCGTTCGTAAATGAAATGGGTAAAACAGTTCCTCCTTTATTTGGCCCCGTGCTTACTCCTTGGAAACTATTGGATAATGTCCTTGAATCAAATCAGCGTAGATAGGGTCTTTTGCTTTGATGGCTTAAAAATGGTCTCCATTTGGAAACTATTGGATAATGTCCTTGAATCAACCACAGACCTGCCATGAGAGCCGTTTCATAGTATTCCCGGCAACCAAATATTACTACCTCCGTCCCATAAAAAAATGTCTACTTTGTGTTGCGCACAGATTATAAAAATAATTAATGTGTTGTATTTTAACACTAATGGGCACATATACTCCTATTTCATAATAAATGCTTGTTTTGGAATATGAAAAGAGTATACAAACATTGAATGATATGATATGGGTATATTTAGAAAAGTTTCATTAAATGATGCATTGATTTTCTAAATTGACACTTTTATGGGACGATTCATTTTCAAAAAGATGACACTTTTTGTGGGACGAAGTAGTACAACATAATAGCCCATTTCTAGATCAATGATGTCCAGTCATCTTTGTATGCCACATACTAGTGAATTTTTTGTGTATAATTCGAAAGGATACATTACGACCTAAAACATTTATGATGACTGCACGTCTCAATGGCCTCCATAGATCAATGCATTCCTCCTCTGGAATTTCGATTGCATCAGGATCAACTTTCATTCCTCTCCATGCCTTTGCTATATGTATGAAATTCGCAATGTATGATTCGTCTTTTCTTTGTCGCCATTGTAAAACATTGTCATTCGAGGATTTTCTTGGAAAAAATCACTGCCACTTCTTCTTGCCCACGCTAAGGATTCCTTTACCAATTTCCCGTCGAAATCTTTCCATTTATCATTACTCCGCCGGAGAATGTCATCTTCTTCCATCGACTGTCCCCCACCACCAGTTTCTATGGCAAATAAATCCATGGGGATGGAAGAGAGAGGGAACAACGCTAATCGGATGGTAAGAGTTTCCCCGAGGATGCCGCCGCCGATAATCGCGGAGATAAGTCTCAAACTTGTCTTTTTCAATATTAAATCACAAGTGCTCTAAGATGAATCTATTTATTTTCAGTTTTACACTATCATATTACCCTAAAAAAAGGGTGCCGCCTTTTAAAGACACCACATATAATCTATTTGGGCACCCAAATTGAGGGGCACGACACTTTCTCATTCTAATCTACTTTAGGCACCACAATGATTTTTACATCTACTCATTGCACCACATTATAATTATAAAATTGCCATTTATACTGAATGCACCACACATGGAAATAAAATTTCAATCTTATAAAAATAACTACAATACAACCCATTAACTTTTGATATTTACAAATTCACCCTCTACCCTAGGCACCACATTTTTTCCCTCCAAAAAAATATCCAAGATCGAACTCCCTCCCTCACCATCTCCCCTAACTTGTTCTACATATCCAACATCTCTATAGTTGGATCTTTTTTTGAATATTCTTTTATATATCCAACAATGTCACAGTCGGACCTACACATCCAACAGCTATATAGTTGGATCTACACATCCAACAACTCTATAGTTGGATTCTTTTCAAAATGTTCTGTAATACATCCAATAGTGCCACAATTGGACCTTCACATCCAACAGCTATATTGTTGGAACTATACATCCAACGGCTTCATATTTAGATTTTTTTTAGAATGTTCAATAATACATCCAATAGTGCCACAGTTGGACCTTTACATCCAACACCTATATAGTTGGATCTACACATCCAACTTCTCCACAGTTTGATCTTTTCGAATGTTCTGTATTATATCCAGCAGTGCCACAGTTAGACCTTCACATCCAACAGCTATATTGTTGGACCTATACATCCATTAGCTCCAAAGTCAGACCTAAACATCCTTCATACAGAATGATCCTAGTTTCAGCCTTGTGTTATAGATTATCAATACATGTAAAAAAGTAGTACTAAGGCAAAAAATTTAAGGGTCATCAAACTGAAAGCAGATCATAAGATATTACAAAGTACATTGATCAGAGTACAAATTTGTTTATGAACATACTCCTTAATCCAAGCAGCAACATCATGTGCCACAATATTACAATTTCCGCATACAAACTTAACAAAACAAAAGACGAAAGACTTCATGATATCTCTAATGTTTTTCCCTTTCACTTAAGGCCATTTAGCTTTCGCTTGACAACATTAGATGCTTTGCACTTCCCTTTTCCAACCTCAACATACTCATTCAATCCAACTTTAGATTTCTTCTACTGAACCGACAAAGTTGTTGGAGAAAATAGGGGAAAAATGATTTAATCGATTTTATCGAATTTTAATCATTTTTTACAATTACTTTTAAAAGCGAGTTCGATAAGTATTTTATTATAGTTATCGAGACTTTATTAAAATCATTGGAAACTACATGTTACGTAGTTGACAATAGGATTTTAAATCATTCAATTCGGAGTACGGGTGAATGAGATATTAACGCTTTAAGTTGTTATGAGATTTAGGAAGTAAAGTAGTGTAAAACTTTATCCCACATTGGAACATGAGTGTTCCAATGTCAAGTATTTATATGATGATAGTTGATGATTGGTATAAGCTCCCAGAGAAAGGGAGAGAGTTCAGAATGGTTTTAGACAGACGATGTTCTGCTAAAATTGCCATAGGTGCGCGCGCCGCCGCCCGCCCATGCCCGTTGACCTTGACCTTGACCTTGGACTTGGGCTTGGGCTTGGGAAATTGGGCCTTCGTGGGCCTGAGGGCCTTGGGCTGGGTTTGTATTATCTTTTTGGACAAACTCAGCGGGGTGGCAAGTGGCAGGTCACCGCCGAACCGAAGTTCAAGCGAGTGACCGAGTGATTGACAAAGAAAGCGAAGAAGTTCACCGAGGCTAAGTCAGCTGGACGAACTGAAGCAATTCAGCTGAGGCAAACTCAGCATCAGCAGGGGTTGATTCAGCAGACTGAGGTCGGCTGAAGCTTCGATGGGCTGAGTGTATCAACCAAGGCACTTCGGAGATGGGCGAATGTTTCGGTGGCCGAGACCTTTCATCTTCGAAACTGTCATCATTAATATTAATATCAAAGTGGAAGTAGTAGGAGTAAATGCATTAATGGTTATCAATGCAGAGACCTTTCCATTGTTTGCTCAAAGCCTCTATATAAACAAGCCTTCACATCATGGACATACACAACAGAAAAAACAAGTATTCAAGCAATACAAGATCATACATACATTCCATTGCATAAAATATTTTTTGCATTCATAGTTGAAGAGTTTCTGGGCATTGTCAGAGTTCAACGTAGTTCAGAGTTGAAGTACCTCTCCATATGAACAGGTCAACTGAGTTATCCTATGAGACAATTGCAACAACCGTGGGTACAAGCCGGGGCAAATTTGTCTTAAGGACAGAGTGCAACTCGTCTCAGTTCGGCATATCCTTTCATTTTTAGTTTACATATACATTGTAATAATATTTTGAATTGAAAATAAAATTGTTCTTCTATATTTTCTGAATATTTATTTTATTCGCATACGGGTATAACAATCTTAAGACAAATTTTTCCGAACCTCTTTGTTCTGAAACGTTTTTCTATATGCGAAATTAATAAAATAAATTTTTCAGTTGGTTCTAAACAATTTTTTTCTGGAGCTGAATATCATTCGGTGATATTCAGAAATTCGTTTTCATCTTTTCGGTCTCGTTGTGAACAAACCATATTCTAAGTGTTGATCTTCTATTTCTGAACAGAAATGAATATTGTTAATGATGCGTCATTGACATCCACTCCTAATGTTGCGGCAAGTGGAAGTGAAAAAGTTGTTGCGGCTGGTGTTTTTCATGGTAAGAAACCAGAAAAATTAAATGAGAAGAATCACCGAGGTGAATCTTAATGTGAATGTGTTTGTTGTGACACTTAATTAAGTGTTCGAGTGAGAATTGTTAAAAATAATTCTTTCTTTGATTATAGTGATATAATCTACCGTAACACAATATTATGTTGTGACTAAGAAATATTGTTTCGATGCAAGTTGTATGCGAAATAACAGTTTACCTTTTGTTTTTGAATAGAAATGAAAGAAATTCAAATAAAGATCGAGAATGACGTGGATCTAATCGATGAAGAGACATATAGTGGGTATGTAGACACGGGTCCTACTCAACATATGTGGGCGAACAAATCTTTATTCTGGGGATACCAGGAAATTAAAGAAAATGTTTTCATGGCAAATTCAACAATGTCCAAAATCATTGGATATGGGAATATCACGTTGAACTTAAAAAGTGGAAATTATCTGGTTATCCGAGATGTTCTGCATGTGCCGGGCCTAGGTGGAAATTTTATTTCTGGTCCTCAACTTACCAGCCTGGGTTACAAGTTAGAATTTGTTGCAAACAAATTGTGACTTTCACAGAATGGATTGGTAATTGGCGAAGGCACTCTGGTCAATAAATTGTTTTTTATGGACCTTCGTATTGTAAAAGAAAATTAGAATAATTTTATGTTTGCATAAATGTGATTGTGGGTATGTATGAGCTCAATGTTTTGACTATTGTACCTAAATCAAATTTGCCTGTTTAAGGCATAAATAATTAAGACATGGACCGAGACTTCATGTTTGTGGCATAATCGATTAGGACATGTAAATAATAAATCAATTCGTAGAATGATGAATTTAGATTTATTACCTAATTTAAAGTTTAATGAAACTGAAAAATGCCAAATATGTATCGAAGCGAAAATGACTAAGGCACCGTTTCCATCAGTGGAAAGAAACACAGAACCGTTGGAATTAATTCATACAGATTTGTGTGATTTAAAATTTGTGCAATCGAGAGGCGGTAAAAAATACTTTGTAACACTTATCGATGATTGTACAAGATACTGTTATGTCTATTTGCTAAGTAGCAAAGATGAGACTATCGAGGCTTTCAAAAATTATAAGAATGAAGTCGAAAATCAACTTAGCAAACGAATCAAAAAGGTTCGTAGTGATAGAGGTGGTGAAAATGATGCACCGTTTAATGAACTATGTTCAGAATCTGGCATTATTTATCAAACTACTGCTCCGTACACACCTCAATCAAACGGTATTGCTGAACACAAAAACCGCACATTGAAAGAAATGATGAATGCTATGTCGATAAGTTCGGGTTTACCTCAGAATTTGGGGGGGGAGGCAATCCTCTCAGCAAATGTCATTCTTAATCGTATTCCATCTAAAAAGATGGATAAGACCCCGTATGAGTTGTGGAAAGGCCATAAGCCAAGCTACAAATACTAAAAAGTGTGTGGGTGTTTAGAAAAGGTATAAGTGCCTAAACCTAAACAAATAAAAATTGGGCCTAAAACGATAGATTGTGTATTTATCAGTTATGCGAATAATAGTAGTGCATATAGATTTCTAGTGCACAAATCTGACATCCCTGATGTACATGTGAATACAGTCATGGAGTCAAGAAATGCTGTGTTTTTTTAGGATGTCTTTCTGAACAAAAATAGAAACAATGTAGACACGAGTCCAAATAAGCAGACACATGAATCCTTAGAGGATAACACTTCAGAAAACGAGGAAATCGAACCTCGTAGAAGTAAAAGGGCTAGGACTTCAACGTCATTTGGTCCAGATTTTCTCACCTATATGCTAGAAAACGATCCATGAACAAATGCTGAGGCTATGTCAAATCCAGAAGTGCCCTACTGGAAAGAAGCAATAAAAAGTGAAATAGACTCCATTATGCAAAATCACACTTGGGAATTGGTTAATATTCCACCAGGGCACAAAACACTTGGTCGTAAGTGGATTTTCAAGAAAAAGCTTAAGGCTGATGGATCTATTGATAAATATAAGGCCAGATTGGTAGCCAAAGGTTATCGACAAAAAGAGGGTCTTGATTTCTTCGATACCTATTCACCGGTAACTATAATCACATTGTTAAGGGTTCTTATTGCTATTACTGCAGTCTATATCTTGGAAATCCATCAAATGGATGTTAAGACTGCTTTCTTAAATGGTGAATTGGAGGAAGAAATATACATGGAACAACCAGAGAGGTTTGTAGTCCAGGTCAATAACACAAAGTGTGTCGACTCTTTAAATCACTGTATGGGCTAAAACAAGCGCCAAAACAGTGGCACAAAAAAATTGATCAAACTATGTTGTCAAATGGGTTTAAAATTAACGAGTGTGACAAATGTGTCTATATCAAGAACACTTCTAATTCCTATGTAATAGTATGTCTTTATGTTGATGACATGTTGATCATGGGAAGTACTCGTGATATAATCATGAATACTAAGAAGATGTTGACATGAAATTTTGATATGAAAGATATGGGAGTTGCAGATGTAATTTTGGGGATTAAAATATCTAGAATGTCTGATGGACTTGCTTTGACACAGTCTCATTATATTGATTCTGTTCTAAAAAGATTTAATGTCTTTCATGAAAGTCCTGTGAAAACTCCAATTGACTTAAGTTTACACTTAGTCAAAAACAAAGGTGGACCTGTGTCTCAGTTGAAATATTCACAAATAATAGGGTGTCTGATGTACATAACCAATTGTACTAGACCAGATCTACCATGTGCTGTGAATAAACTAAGCAGGTTTACAAGTAATCCAAGTGAGGATCATTGGAAAGCTTTGAATAGGGTACTGAGGTACTTAAAATATACAATGAATCTGGGATTATTCTATACAAGATATCCAGTAGTATTAGAAGGATACTGTGATGCAAATTGGATATCTGATTCCAAAGATTCTAAGGCCACAAGTGGATATGTATTCACTATTGGCGGTGCTGCAGTGTCATGGAAATCCACAAAACAAACATGCATAGCTCGTTCCACGATGGAATCTGAGTTTATTGCATTAGATAAAGAAGGAGAAGAAGCAGAATGGCTTCGTAATTTCCTAGATGATATTCCATGTTGGACTAAGCCTATTGCTCTTGTAAGCATACATAGTGATAGTCAATCGGCAATACATCGAGCACAAAACAGTATGTATAATGGTAAGTCTCGACATATACGTCACAGACATAATACTATTAAACAACTGATCTCTAATGGCGTGATTTCCATCGATTTTGTTAGATCGAAGGAGAATCTTGCGGATCCGCTTACAAAAAGTTTATCTAGAGATCAAATGTCAAAATTGATACTCGGAATGGAATTAAAGCCTATTGAGACATAAAATTTGTAATGGTAACCCAACCATGTTGACTGGAGATCCCAAGATCATGGTTCAATAGGACAACTAAGTTATGAAGATTCCGTGAACACTTACCCATTCTGTGAATAAAAGTGTTATCTGTCAGTGATGTAAAGGTTAAGTGAAAACTTTTAATGATTCCTATAACTTGATTAAATTCGAGTGGGGTATGGTAGAATACTCTTGATAGGAGGTCACCTATGTAAGTGTGAAGTGGGGCCGCTTCTGTGAGAATTTAGAGGCTAGAATTCTCTAACGCACTTTCTAAAACCAGGGGTGATTCATGGCCAAAATGAACACAATCATGAAAACCAAATACGGTGCTTAGAGAAATATTGTGTGAGTACTATTGTCTGGTTTTACAATAAAGGCTGAACAGTTGAAGACATAGTTCACTGCTAGCCGAGTAGATCCGATATTATTTCACTAAGGCAGGCTCAAAGCCAGAAGCTACCTCTCCTGATGCAATATTTTTTCTGTCAGAAATCTCTTCAAGGTCTGCATTTGCATTAATATCCATTCATGTGGGGGATTGTTGGAGAAATAGGGGGAAAATGATTTTATCGATTTTATCGAATTTTAATCATTTTTTACAATTACTTTTAAAAGCGAGTTTGATAAGACTTTTATTAAAGTTATCGAGACTTTATTAAAATCATTGGAAACTATATGTTACGTAGTTGACAATAGGATTTTAAATCATTCAATTCGGAGTACGGGTGAATGAGATATTAACGCTTTAAGTTGTTGTGAGATATGAGAAGTAAAGTAGTGTAAAGCTTTATCCCACATTGGAATTTATATGATGATAGTTGATGATTGGTATAAGCTCCTAGAGAAAGGGAGAGAGTTCAGAATAGTTTTAGACAGACGATGTTCTGCTAAAATTGCCACACGCGCCCGCGCACCACCGCCCGCCCGTGCCCGTTGACCGTTGACCGTTGACCTTGGGCTTGGGGAATTGGGCCTTTGTGGGCCTGAGGGCCTTGGGCTCGGTTTGTATTATCTTTTTGGACAAACATAGTGGAATGGCAAGTGGCAGGTCAGCTGAGTGACTGAGTGATTCAGCAAGGCAAGGCGATGGCCGAGTCGAGGACCGAATGCGAACCGAAGTTCACCGAGGCCGAGTCGGTGGACGAACTGAAGCAATTCAGCTGAGGTAAACTCAGCATCAGCAGGGGCTGATTCAGCAGACTAAGGTCGACTGAAGCTTCAGTAGACGAGTGTTTCAACCAAGGCACTTCAGCAGACTGAATGTTTTAGTGAGCTGAGACTTTTCATCTTATACTGAGACCTTTCATCTTTGAAACTGTCACCATTAATATTGATATCAAAGTGGGAGTAGTGGGAGTAAATGCATTAATGGTTATCAATGCATAGACCTTTCCATTGCTTGCTCAAAGCCTCTATATAAACAAGCCTTCACATCATGGACATACACAACAGAAAAAACAAGTATTCAAGCAATACAAGATCATACATACATTCCATTGCATAAAATATTTTCTGCATTCAAAGTTGAAGAGTTTCTGGGCATTGTCAGAGTTCGATGTAGTTCAGAGTTGAAGTACCTCTCCATATGAACAGGTCAACTGAGTTATCCTGGAAGACAATTGCAACAACCGTGGGTACAAGCAGGTTCAAATTTGTCTTAAGGACAGAGTGCAACTCGTCTCAGTTCGGCATATCCTTTCATTTTTAGTTTACATATATATTGTAATTATATTCTGAATTGAAAATAAAATTGTTCTTCTTTATTTTCTGAATATTTATTTTATTCGCATACGGGTATAACAAAAGTTTCTTCCGTCTCTACCACATTATCCATTTGGCATGCTTCTAAATCCATCAAAGGCTTTAATACATTGTAAATTTTCTTAAAATCATCATGCATGACCTTCTTTGTAAGCTTAACCCTTTAGAAATGTATTCTTCTAATAGTGAAAGAACATTTTCCTTTGCTTCAACCTAGAAAATTATGGTAATAATAATGTTTGAATTATTGAAAGTGTTACACACTTCATCATCTACAGGAGGAACACCTGGGTTGTTTCAACCACATTATCAGACATAATTTTTTTGGTCAGAAAAGTATATGAACCTTGTAGCACTCGTATGTTTTTAAACTGTGAGAAGATTGCTATAACTTATTGAAATATGTTGTTATGTATCTTTTAATGACGATATACCATTGAAAGTTCAAGTTTTAAAATGGGATAGTTGAAATCTAAAAACAACAAGAAGTTGTGTTCACAAAATGATCAAGCTTCATTCATTCCAATGTAGACAAATTGGCTTACATTCAAAAATGGTAAACACGAATTTTGAAAAAAATTGAAGGATTCTAAAAAAATGGAAGTAATGAAAAGAAACCTTTGAAAAAGAACATGCCTTTAACAAGAAAACAGAAGAATAGCTAAGTGGCCATCTATTCAAGCTTGTTGGTGGCGGACTGTGGGAGCCGGAGGAAAGGGAAAAGCGGTTGGCAGCAACAACATATCAACGGAGGTAAAAGTCGAGTGAAGTAGGGTAAATGTAATTTATTTACTTTTATAGAAGAAGGATAATAAAAATATATAAATGTAGATATTTTTAGGGACTAGTTTATAAATAATAAAATTGAAAATAGTCAAAATGTCCTGGAAATAAAATATTTGGATTTTAACAAGTGTGGTGTCTTTAGTAAGATCAACATTAAAAAAAGAATGTGGTGCCAAAGGTAATCACTTAATTTTAAAAGAGCTGTGGTGCCACAGGTAAAAAAATGGTGTTTAGTTAAATGAACTTGTCAACCAAAGTTCTAGCATAAATAAGCTTCTTATATAAATTATGGCATCCATAAGCTTGAAATATAAAAGGGATGTGAAAAACCAAAAATGCCCTTCATGGCTTCTTGATTTGGGGCTGGTTCCTAACCTTAAATCGAATTAAATCATATTCCGACCAGCCAAATACACCCCACCCCCTAAATTAAGGCGGGTAAATTATCTCACCCTAATTTACGCGCCAAATCCAGCAAAAGCCAGCCCCTATCTTCATATTTCCCCACTTTGCATAACACGTCTCTGCTCTGTCCCTTTTTCGTTCTTCTCCGACCATCATTGTCCGAGCTGCTCCGTCTCTCTCTTTTTCTTCTCTAACCATCATTGTCCGAGCTGGGTGGTGAATTGGTTATGGGTGGTAATCGAAACCTTTTTTTGGCTATCCATATCGGTGCGTGAATGTAAATTAAGCTAATACCATTCATTTTTAGTTTAAAAAATTGAATTGTGGGATTAGCTTAAACCATGTGTTTACCTTTAGTTAATGGCTATTTGATCTGAATTGAATTGAAAATTGGGCGAATCCAATTGAAATGGCTATTAGATCTGAATTCAATTGGTTATATGTTGAATTGGTGATTTGTGCAGATATTACCCGGTATGACTATCTATATCTATCTATTTGGTTATATTTTCTAGCTGCATTTCTAGGTGAATGGTAATCGCATTAAAAGCTTGATTATAGTGTGACACAAGTTTAAACTTGTTAATGGCTATTTGAACTGAATTGAAATTGAATGCAATGCCATATTTATGTATGTGTGCTTGATTATAGTGTGACACAAGTTTAAACTTGTTAATGTCTATTTGAACTGAATTGAAATTGAATGCAATGCTATATCTGTGTATGTGTGCTTGATTATAGTGTGACACAAGTTTAAACTTGTTAATGGCTATTTGAACTGAATTGAAATTGTTTTGTTGTGCTTGAAATTGAATGCAATGCTATATTGTATTGTAATCATTGTATTGTAATTATTGTATTGAATAAACCAGGATCTTGGTAAAGCGTGATGGAAGATATTGTTTGTATTTTTATATTTTACCCGGTAGAGGTTGAAAGAAACGGCAATGGTGTATGGTCTTGGAAGTAGTAGGATGTGAATCTGAAGAAGTCTCGACGATTTTGAGTGTAAAAAAAACATTACATTTGAAGAAGTGTATGACATGGTGAAAAATTAGTTGGAAATCGATACAACATTGTATGATTTTGAGATGAAACATATGGTCCCCATTAGTAAAGCTAGACCGATGGAGCTTACTTGCGATAAGCTTGTGACTCGGTTATATCTGTTTATAATTTAAAGGAAGATTCTTTATTAATATCTTTGAAGAAAAAAGAAAAGAAAAGGAAATAGAAAAGGAAAAGGAAAAGTATACCGAGGTTTATGAAAGTCAAGAAACATGTGAACTAGTATATGTGTCGGAAACTCAAGAAACATGTGTTGAAATGGATGTTAATGAAGAGACGTATGTTGATGGTGTTTATGAAGAGACATGTGTTTAAATGAATGGTAATGAAGAGATAGATGTTGATGTTGTTAGGAATGGGATGAAAGAGACATGTGTTGAAATGAATGTTAATAAAGAGACAAATGTTGATGTTGTTGGGAATGGGATGAAAGAGCTATTGGATGTAAGAAGAGAAAGCATAGAGACATGTGTAGAAGATTATCATTTGAACACGGGAAGTGAAGATATGGACATGAATGATCTACTTCAAGACTCTTTATTGTTGAATTTGGGTGAAGATGTTTATTTAGAAGAATCATGTCAGAGAATTAGCATGAACGGGGCTGATGAAATGTCAAATGAGAATGTTGATGATGGCCTTATTGTGCGAAACGAGAATGTTGATGCCTTGAATGCACCCCCAACTGTGGTTGACGTGCAAAGAATTGAAGGTTTTAGCCGCGTTGTAGATGATCCTTTAGTGTGCATTCCCGAACATAAAGACTTTCGTGTGAATGATCGGTTTAAATGCAAAAGGTTATTGGTATTCAAAGTTGAGAAGTTGGCTACGAAGTACAAGTTTGAATTCAAAACACAAACTTCCAACAAAAGCATTTATTCAGTTTTATGTGAAGCCGCCAGATGCAAATGACGTTTGCGAGGAACCAAACTTGAAGCATCTTCTAATTGATTTGTAGTGGTAAAGTATGTAAATAAGCATAGCTGCCGACCTATTGTTCCTCAAAAAGATCATAGACATGCTACGCACAAGCTAATTGACACATACTTTGCCACGAGGTTTAAAGATGCCAATCGTATTAATGCACCAAGGGACTTGATGAATGATTTCCAGCAAGATTTTGGATATGATGTAAGTTATTGCAAAACGTACAAGGCTAAGGGTTATGAAAAATGATTGATAAAGAGTAATCCAAAGAAAAGTTTTGGAGAATTACCCAAATATTGTTATAGGTTGAAGGATACAAACATGGGCACTGTGACACATATTAAAAAAAGTGATGCGAATGTTTTCCAATACTTTTTCATGGCACTTGGTCAAAGTATAGACGATTATCACTCGGCGATGTGGAAAGTCATTTATGTGGTCAGCACGCATTTGAAAACAAGTTATAAATGGACCTTACTTGTGGCAACATTTTAAGATGGAAATTATCATATATTTCCACTTGCTTGGGGTGTTGTTGATTCTGAAAGTATACCATCTTGGACATGGTTTTTTGATAAGCTAAAACCCATCATTGGTGACACGGATAAGACTTTGATACTTTCTGATCGTGTCGATAGCATTAAAACAACTTTCAAGGAGGTGTTTGAGAATGCACACCATGGGCATTGCATGTATCACATGCAAAAGAATGTGAAGAGTAAATATCGGAAACGTAAAGTGGGAATGCTCTTTCAGAAAGCTGCGGAGGCCTATACCGAAGCAAATTTTAAGTTACATTTCGACAATTTATGTAGTAAATGTCCTAAAGTTGATGAATATTTGAAAGCAGAAGAATTCCCCATATGGGCTAAAGCTCATATTAAGGGATTACGTTACAACATAATGACCACAAACCGTGCTCGGAATTTTCAATAGTTGGTTTGATTGAGCATATCCGGGAGATGTTACATGACTGGTGTGCTATAAAAAATGAAGCATCTACAAAATGTGATTTTGCTCTTACTCCAAAAATTGAAAAATTATGTGAACGAGAACTTCGAGTTAGCAAAAATATTGAAGTTAAACCACTTTCCACAGATAAGTATGATGTTCGTGACAGGGATGGTGTTTTTTTCTACATCGTTGAGTTGGATCTCATGGAGTGTAAATGTAAGAAATTCCAGTTGGATAGGTATCCATGCGTGCATGTAGCTGCTGTGTTGAAGCACACAGCGAAGCGAGCCTTCAAGTATTGTACTTGGTATTATATCACCGATTGCTAGAGGCTAGCTTATTCCAAATGTGTGTATCCACTTTGAAATGAAGATGAATGTGAGTATCCCGATGATGTGCTTAACGATAAGGTTTTGCCACTGAAGAAGCCAAAAGACAAAGTGGACGGCCATCAAAAAAGACGAAACGCTCGAGCTGGGACGGAAAGAGAAAGTATAGGTGTACCAAATACGCTCGGAATGGTCATTACGCTTCTACTTGTAAGAGTTTGATTGGTGGAGAAATGCCCGCCAACGATACTCCTACTTTGCCATGATAATTGTATGTATTAATATTTGTGTTCTTTTTCATCCAGTCATGTTACATTGCATTAAGCTTTGTTACCTTTTTTTTGACAATGTTCCAGGAAGGTGATGGGTATTGCATTAAGCTTTGTTACCTTTTCTTTACAATGTTACAGGAAGGTGATGGGATTTTTGACGATACGCACTACGAGATAAATTGATGATTTGGTTGTATCACTAAAGATTTCAAGATACATATTGTGGATGATTGTATTAATGTTGATGAACATGATGAGATGTTTACATTTTGTTGCTATTTAAACATTGAAGATGATTGGTTGATGTTTAAAATTCGAAGAAGTAAATGATGTTGTATTTTGAATAATGGAAAGTGATGTGTTGGTTGTTCTTATTTGTTTGAGTGGTTGTATTTTGAATAATGGAAAATTGATGTGTTGGTGTTTAAATTTTGAATATGTAAATGATGTTGAAAGGAAAATGTTTGAGTGTTATGAATGTGGTGTTTTGCGTCCGATTAATTAAGGGGGAATGCATTGCACAACATTGTCATCCTAGAAACAACTCTAAACTTGTGTCACCCCTGGAAACAGGTTTAAACTTGTGCCGCCTCTGGAAACAAGTTTAAACATGTGTCACACTATAAACAAGCTTAAATAAATAAAATTCCTTGAAAGTTAATACGATTACCATTCACCTAACCATTAGCTAATTAAACCAAATCCAGAGTATGAAAAATACAAAAACATAATCCAAGAACTCAAGTTTTTATTTCGTAATATGAAATATGAAATATAAAATAAAATGGTAGACAATTGATAGTCAATAATACAAGTTTCTTTGGAAAGCAATCGTTCCCTAGCCTGATCTTCTCAAACAATGTCTCCAAACAAGCAATCATTTCTCTATCCTGGAGTAACAGTTGAACAATGGAATCTTAATTGCGACCTTTCAGTAATTCAGTGACATTGATCTCAACTTGTTCAATTTTTTTTAGCATCAGTGTCTCGCGTATGCACTTTATCATTTCAATATCATTTTGAAGGACACCGATTGTGTATTCAAGTTTTCTGTTTTCTTCATCAAGTTAACAGATGTAACATGTTCACCTGGACTAGTAGATGAAGACACATTTCCATATGGCCTAGTAGATGCAGACACCTTTCCATGTGGCTCAGTAGATGAAGACACCTTGCCAAATGGCCCAGTAGATGCACACATTGTCATGCCACTTGAAAAGGTCACATCTGTATTATGCCTGCAAAATAAGAAATTCCAATTATTATACAGACATTATCCCCTAAAATAAATGGAAATGCAGCTGGAAAATATAACCAAATAGATGGTCATACCGGGAAATAACTGCAACCGTAGAACAGTCTCCCTGGGTTAGCATCTTTGTCGGATTTCACCAATATTGCAGGAATACCACATTTGCATAACAATGTACTTTCATGAGATAGCCCAGATTCATTTACTTTTCTAGAACAACTGGAAATGAGGGAAGTATTCATGTTTTGCTTCAGGTTCGGTCTAGAGAATGCAGGATCTATGAAAAGGGGAAAAACATTATGAAAACGTAAGATTAACTCAATTTCACCAATGAATACAAAGAATACAATTCATAGTAAAATGCATAAACCTAAATGATCGGGCTTACTAAATGATTCCTGATTTTTCCATTTACTAATATTGACACATACCTCAACAAAAGTACTTCTAAAAAATAGGATTGCAATACAAATGAAGCGATTAAAGGTAAAAACTTACAAAGATTAGACCAAAATTTTAACAAACCACCAATAACTTGGATATCCTCGCAAGAGGGCAATCTATGAATGAATTTGACTGCTTCTTCAATTCAAAACAGCACAAGGACTTAGAAATTCAAGTCATACTGACACATACCTCAACAAAAGTACTTCTAAGAGAGAAAGTTATAATACAAATGAAAAGATTATATCAAAATAACCATTCACTAAATCACCTTAACGAGAATATGTTCACAATATGGCATTCTATGTAAACATACTGTTGACATTAAGTAAAGTGACTGAATTTGATTGCTTCTTCACTTCAAAACAACATAAGGAAATAAAAAACTACATGAGGGCATACATGCAAAGAATATTCAAATACGAACCGCAAACAATTTCCCTATTATGATACGTGAGTATTCACCCTGGAGGAAATATACCATATATTGAAATTAGCCCACATTTCACCAAAATTTAGTGCAAATGGACAAAAATTTAGGGAAAAACTTTGGAAGAAAAGCTAAAAACAAAAGAGCGGAGTAACTCACCAAAATTAGCTCTGTTAATTCATTGATGTCTCTGTTAATTCACCTCAATATGTTAGAAATTAGCTCAGATTCACAAAAATATAACAAAATAATGGAAAAACTAAGTTACCTCGGATAGCCTCTTTGTTAAATTGTAGTATTAATTATTATTAAATTGTAGAGTGTGAATGTTTGGTTGCTTAAATGGAGATTTTGAAGGTTGAATGGTGAAGAACAAAATAGGGAAAGACATCAAAGAAAAGGGGTGTAGTTCGGTTGGGTTAGGGGATGGATGCATTAGTTGGATGCATTATGGAGAATTTGAATCAAATAATTTTAAAATTTCAAAATTTTGGGGGATTCATAGCGGGAAAGCAATTATTTGGTAGCAAATTGAAAGTGGGAGCATCATTTTGGCTTATGGGGCGGGAATTGATGATTATGTTAAGATGGCGGGAAACGAAACCAAAAGAATTGAGGGGGACGGGGACGGAGGAGTTCCGGTCACATAAATTATAAAAATAAAACAGAAAATTAAAATTAAAGATAGTCTAGTTAGTTAATACATAAGCTTACTACTACTAAATTATAGTTAATACATTAACTACTAAATAAATAACTAAAACAAAATTAATAAAATTAAAAAGAAAAATAATAGTTAATACGTCGTACTACTAAATTATTGCTATAACGGATTCATGATTCATTGCTCGATAATCTCATCAATGCCATAAGCCCCTACACCAGCTTGCTCTGCTATGCCAGTGATGAATGTCCCGTAAGGAAGTCTGACTTCACGTGTACTCTCGGTCACTCTTCTAATTTCAGAAAACATTATGTTAGTAAAATCAATAGGTGCATTAGTCATTTTAGTATGAATGAGGCAAAGCTGATGAGATGAGACGGTGTATGACTGTCGAGGTGGTAATAACCTAAACTGGACAAAACGACGCCAATATTCGCTTTCACCGGTCATACGGGTAAATGGCAACGCCATCTCGTTGTAATCATGATCCAGAATCCAACTTGCTCCCGGGAAAAAGTAAGTCGATGCAGCAAGAAGGGCACTATCATCATCTACATACTCGACATCGAGAGGATATTGAGGAAAATTAAGATAGTCGTTGAGAAAACTACAACTATAATCCACACGAACTCCGATTGCGTAAGTGTCATCATGCCTAGCGAAGCATTACAATAAAATTCACGAACCACATCGGCATTAACACGAACGCGGTGCTGAGCTAACCTTTTCAACCTCGATTGACCAACCGACGATGACCGCGTCTCATTGCGTCTGTGTTTTGACCAAGAAAAGCCATGAATTGTTCTTCTGGATGGACGTGTCACATTTCCCAGTTCACCACAAACATTCTTGCCACGAACAAGTACTCAAAACGATTAGAAGGATCGTGACTGAACACACCATCGGCTATGTGATACTGAAGTCCTTCATAGTCATGATAACAAAGAATTTGGCTGGAGTCGGGGATAACTGATGTTTCCTCCGTCGTGGCATTTTTTAAGTGGATTTTTTTGGGACTTTTTTTTGTGTTATGTTTGGGAGTAAAATTCCCATGGTGTATGATTCCCTTTACATAGGCAAGTTTCAAATGGACCTTTATCTCATGTTACTGTAGGGGTAACATACGTATCATACTCATTAAGAACACTGATGTGTGACATACTCACGTAAAATACCATAAACGTACTTCCGATTCATAAACGTACTTTTTGATTCAATTAGGACCACTTACGTGTGACATACTCACGTAAGATACCATAAACATACTTACAATTCGATTAGGACCACTTACGTGTGACATACTCACGTAAGATACCATAAACGGACTCTTAATACAACTTGTACTACTTATGTGTTACATACTCACTTTAGATATCATAAACGTACTTCCGATTCAATTAGGTATATTGATGTCTAACATACTCACGTAAGATACCGTAAACGGACTTCCGATTCGATTAGGACCACTGATGTGTGACATACTTACGTTAGATATCATAAAAGTACTTCTAATTCAATTAGGACCACTTATGTGTGACATACTTATGTTAAATATAAAAAATGTACTCGATTCAATTAGGACCACTGATGTCTAACATACTCACGTAAGATACCATAAATGTACTTACGATTCGATTAGGACCACGGATGTATGACATACTTATGTTAGATATCATAAACGTACTTTCGATTCAATTAGGACTATTTATGTGTGACATACTCACGTAAGATACCATAAACGTACTTCCGATTCGATTAGGACCACTTATGTGTGACATACTCATGTAAGATACCATAAACGGACTCTTAATACAACTAGTACTACTTATGTGTGACATACTCACGTTAAATATCATAAACGTACTTTCGATTCGATTGGGACTACTGATGTCTAACATACTCACGTAAGATACCATAAACGTACTTCCGATTCGATTAGGACCACTGATGTGTGACATACTCACGTTAGATATCATAAACGTACTTTCGATTCAATTAGGACGACTTGCGTGTTACATACTGACGTTAAATATCATAAACTTACTTCTGATTCAATTAGGACCATTGATGTCCAACATACTCACGTATGATACCATAAACGTACTTTGATTCTATTAAGACCACTGATGTGTGACATGCTTACATTAGATATCATAAACGTACTTCTGATTCAATTAGGACTACTTATGTGTGAATATTCATGTAAGATACCATAAACGTACTTCCGATTCGATTAGGACCACTTACGTGTGACATACTCATGCAAGATACCATAAACGGACTCTTAATACAACTAGTACTACTTATGTGTGACATATTCACGTAAGATACCATAAACGTACTTTCGATTCGATTAGGACCACTTACGTGTGACATACTCACGTAAGATTCCATAAAAGGACTCTTAATACAACTAGTACTACTTATGTGTGACATACTCACGTTAGATATCATAAACATACTTCCAATTCGATTAGGACTACTGATGTCTAACATACTCACGTAAGATACCATAAACGTACTTCCGATTTGATTAGGACCACTTACGTGTAACATACTCACGTAAGATACCATAAACGGACTCTTAATACAACTAGTACTACTTATATGTGACATACTTGTCGGAAGTAGCACCCGAAAGACAATTTATGTAATTGTTTTTATAATTAATAAATGACAAATTTATATTCATTTTATTATTTGCTTTGTGCTTATATTTAATACACTACTAAAAACCCCAAGTCGTATCATATGTAGCCATATAACTTAGTATGTGTCACACACGAGGATTAAGTTTATGGTGATACACTTGAACTATTGTCCGTGGTGAACTTAATCAAAGTATGGGGTCTATTGATTAAACCACCATTAATGCACCCAGAACACTTTATGGTATGACCGTCTTATCCGGACCGTCGATATTGGTTATCTAAGTGGGGCATTTATATATGATGTAGTCATATAAGACTGGACCGATTTAATCTGCGTTTCTCATATAATTCCATGATTGAGAAATCTTATTAAATCACAAGATGATCATATATGGATTAACCTTAATCCTGAAGTGATTGCGGACTCCTACTTGTTTCAAGATAGGGTTTGATGTTTTCATTAAGGATCGCTAAGAGGCCCGGCCCGAATCACTTTCACGTTGGCACTATTCTGGAATGAGTGAGAAGTGTGTGTCTCACATATATGGAATCCATTCCTTCCTACGGGAAGTGGAAAGAAAATCCCCTTATTCGTTAATCCCGGGAGTTCGTATTGGTTATGAACTAATTGAAAACTAGTGGGTTGATGGTAAATAAGGATGAGATGTAATGAAGAAAGTTTACGGAAATATTCCCGCTTTGTTACGGATAGTCTATAGAGGGTTAGTCTGTATGTAATGATTATATCAATGGACACTTATCAACTTGACGTTTTGAGAATAAGTTATATCTATAATCGATAGAGTTCAGTTTCGGATTTATGGTGGCGTAATTCCGGAATTAATGAATTAAGAAGAAATATTCTGTTCGAAGAATATTTTATTTAATTTATTGTAGCTACTGGTTATAGGTCCATGGTCCTCGGGTTGGCTCCTAACACGCGAGTGTTTTCTCGTTTTATGGAACCTCGAGAATAAATTAAATAATTGGTCTATTTAATGAATATGCAATATTATTTATTTGGTAAATAATATGTAAAATAGAAAAGACATTTTCTATTAAAAAAAATGACAAAGTGGCGCCTATTATTTGTGATAAATTAGGAAAATAAATTTTCTTAGATTATGTCACATGTGTAATTAATTAATTATCTATTTGTTGGATAATTAATGGAAAAATAAGAGATTGATTTTTTGGGAATTATCTCTTATCTTTTGGCAAATATCTTTTCTTGTGGGAATAGGTAATTGTGGTGTGAAAATGATAACTCTCTTTACTAGTTATTTCCCTATATAAAGAGAGTTCCTCCTATCACAAAAACATACACAAATTTCGCCTCTTGCAATTAAAAAAAAAAGAGAAAATTGGTTTCTTGTTCTAGTCATTAAGGGAAGAAAAACCTAGGGATTTTCTTGTGCATATTCGAGGAGGTTCTACGGCGAGGATCGACGTCCACCAGTCGACGCTAGGAGATACAATCCGGAAGACTGCGGCTTCTCCATCTGTAAATTAGAATTTTGATAATCAAAATTGGAAAATCATGAAAAGATAGGACACTAACTAGACGGTATTTGGAACCGATAAGTTGGTGATTGCTTTTCATGATTTATTGTTTTCGATTATTGGAAAATTATGAGATCCTAAATTTTTATCATGATAAAATTAGGACTTTTAAATTTTTTGGTGAATTTTTGTTTTGTAGTAATGACTACACAAGAAATTTCTAAATAATCGACAAATTGGAAAATCATGAATATAGTGTCACTAGTTAGACGGTATTTGGAACCGATAAACTAGTGGGAGCTTTAAATTTGTGATTTATTGTTTTTTGATTTAGTGGAAAATTCATAATTCCTAATATATTAGGATTATAAAATTCTTGGTGTAGCGTCTACACAAAGAATTTATAAATCCATAAAATTGGAAAATCGTGAATATAGTGACACTAGTTGGACGGTATTTGGAACCGAGATTAAATTAAATATTCATGATCTATTGTTTTTGGATTGTTAGAAAATTCTAAAATCCTAATGAGACTACCAAATTTTCAAAATAACGAGTGGGAGCGGGGAAGGTGACAACCGACCCCTCGGCCTCTACTATTGACACAAGCACGTGAGAGAAGGGTGACGCCTCGAGCCGCATTTATTATGGCCCCCTACGGATGGCCTTCACGCCTATCAAAATTCAAGGCTTGGTCTCCGAAAGGATAGGATTTTGGGTACTCGTCGAGTCAATGACCGACCATACGGCGGCATTCTCGGGGCGTACTTTGAGATCTGAAATAGTAGGTTACACTCAAAAGGATATTTTTGGAAATATCTTGGCTGAAAAGGAAGGTAATCAACAGTTAAATAAAAGATATCTGATTCTTAATGGTTAATTGTTGAGAGAGATTGTCTCAATTTAATCGTCATTATGCTGATACCGACCCTGTGGCGGCAATATAATGTGAGATTAAATCCTTGGAATGGTAGGATAAACTACATGCATGACATCACGTTTATTATTCCTAAAATCATATTTTGTTGAGGTGTATGATTTGATTTATATTTCTGTCATGATTTATTTTCGCAACTATATATCATCATCTCAAGGTATCTAAACTGGTAAACACGATAAATTGACTAATGATGACTTCGTAAAAGTGGAAAAGTAACAAGAACGTTCAACTCATAAATCGAGAATGCAAATAAATTTTTTGGAAGAGGATGTTCCTCTTGAGTCTACAAACTTAAGTGACATTGATAAGTATGTCACTGTTGTCACTCGTGATAAGCGAGAGACAAAACAAAATTAGTTCAAAGATGACGAGAATGATTTGGTATCAATCTCACAAGGCATCCCACAGTTCTCGAGTTGTGCCTACTCAAATGAACTGCTAGTTCACGGCCATTTCCTTTAAAGAAAGCCAAGAATGGGAAGGTAAATGTCTAAAGTGTAAGTCATCTAAACTAAATAAGTTAAAGGCTAAACCAAAACATTAATAAAAGAAATCAAATGATAATGAAAGTGATTTCGGATTACAAACCTATGAATCCTTAGAAACTTTCTTAACCGAGTAATTTAACTCGTAAGCTAAAGTTCTTTTATAAGAACAAGGTAGCTGGGCATTCATGATGAAGAGTAGACAACGGGCATTATTTCAGGTAAAATAGTGGGATTGATATAAGGAAACAAATTTTGGATTTTAATCCTTGAATATCGCAGAAATTTAATTTCTGTTTTCAGATTCGTTGGAACAAATGGATTCACTTTCAAACCGATAATATAGTTTCCTTAAAGAGAGTGAACATGACATTTGTAGTATGAATCTGGGACTCGGATTTTTGTCTGATAAAGTCAGAACCACTAAGTAATGCTGAAAAGTTATATGTAACACATCATAAACTATTAAGACAAATGGTTTCCGTATTTAGATAAACGATTCTTCAGTATCTATTAATTAGTGCATATATCCTAAAGATAAGATCTGAAGACTGGCTAAGGGTGATTCCTATCTCCAGTCTAAGAACACTATCTCAAAGGAAAATGACTAAGTAACTTTCAATTAGGAAAGGGTAATAGAGCTAAAGAAGTATCATAGCTTGTTCATATTGACCTTCGGGGTCTTATGAAGATACAAGCTAGTTGGAGCTTTAAAGTAGTGGCCTTTTTTGTCTGATAGCTGCTCGAAACACCGAATTAGTTTATCTGAATATCTTGAGGAATCTCTGATATTACCAGAGAAGCGAGTATTCCATGCTCAGATATAGGCTAAAGCATAGTTTTTGGCACTGATGCTCGGCCTACCTCCGAGTGAAATGATTTCACTGAAAGGATAAACCATGGATTGCCTTATATAGTTATTGATATGTTACGATACACTGCTTTACTCAATTAAGATATTGATTGCAAAATAACGGTTTACATTGGTATGTAAGAAGTCTACCTAGAAGATGCTTATGAATTTGTAGATAATGAGTGAAGTAAATTTACTCCACTTCCGCAAATAGAGGCATTTAGCATTTATGCTTGAAGGTAGGACATGAGATTTTGCATACACGTTCAGATGGTGGCTGATCGCGAAATATCTTAATACAATGAGTGAAGGTTGGTTATAAGATTCTTATGATCGGAAAGTGACGGTTGTACTGTCACTGCCTTTCTGAAAGAATGTTAAAAATAACAACCTTGGACCTTAAAGTAAAGACACTCAGGGAGTTACTATCTGATTTAATCAGACCACATCCAACATTGGTTGATGGGGATTACGCTGATAAACACTACTAAACCAGATCAGAATGTCAATCCACCCAAATCCAGTGCGAGTATGGTTTATCCATTGACTCGCTGTGATTATGCAGACTTTACAATCTGCTGGGGGTGATTGATAACCTATGGTCTTCTTTGGAGGGCGGTATAGGATTCTGATAATTAGAGGTTGGTTTAAAGCCATATACTTGTAAATGGAGTTTTGGCACTCCACGTCTGTTCATACTCTTGTAGAACCACCTGAGTGTCTCAGGCCCAATGGGAGAAATTGGATCTACGTGGAAAAGAGTCGAATGAATGAGAAATTTTATCTTTCTAAGAAAAGCCAAGTGGTATGGGGGTAATTCCCTGAGAAGTAGAGAGTTAACCAGGGGTGATGCCCTGAAACTCTCTCACCATTCGGCCTTGCTTAACTCCCTGGAAAGCGGGAAGATTACCAAGGGGATGCCCTGAAACTTTCTTGCCGAACAAAGGAGCTTGAATTCATTCGGAACGGAAGGGTTTTAGCTTAAAGCCAATGACAGATGCTTATATCCATTGGTGGATTAAAGCAAACCTCTAGGTCAATAAAAGTCACATGTTTTGAAATGTGTGGGCTTGACCAGAATACTAATGAGTCTTTTGTAGACCAGAGAATCAATATTGTAAAGTAGTAAACGCTAGTGTTAACAAAAGGTGACACTACAAAAATTGTAAGCAACATGAGTGTGTTATCTGAAATCAAGAACTGACGCGCCAAAACCTCTCTGAACTAGAGAAGTGGACTATATTCTTAGAATTTGATTCGGTCGAATTCATGAGAACAAGTTGTGGCCGTATCCTATCCATCTTATTATTAAGATGATAATGCATTTACGTATGCAATATTCAACGAGAGGTTTCCTACTTAACCCCTCACGGAATAATTCTCTCAGTCTTTGGATAAAGGGAAAATAGGATAAATTCTCTAGTGGATAGAGAAAGTCAAGTTATTAAAAGTCAATAATAGTCGAGTCTAGGATTCGAGCAATGGAGAGCAGCATAGTGCATCCTCAAGTACCTTCGGAGAACGAGGACTAATATGCATCTATATTCAGGTGCATACCTGAATATTGTTGACTACACTGATTCTGACTTATAGTCAGATTAAGGATGATCGTTAATTGATCTCGGGATCAGTGTTTTCTCATAGTGATGGAGTTATAGTCTGGAGCAATCTAGCACTACCAATTTGACTCTGTTAGTCGAATACATAGCAGCTTTTCGGAGCCGCTAAAGAGGCCGTATAGCTTGAGAAGTTCTTTGTTGGACCGGGAAGTGATTCCAGGTCTCGATGAGCCGATACCATTTTACTGGGAAAATAGTTGAGAGGTAGCTCATGCAAATGATCTTCGCAATCGTAAAAGGTCAAAAGCATATTGAAAGTAAATACCACCTAGTCAGATAGATCGTGCAAAGAGGCGACGTTTCGGTCCTAAAAGATCGCCTTGAGCCGACAACCTAGCTGATCAGTTTACCAAGTCGTGTGGCATCTAATGTCACTGAAAATCGCTTGGCGGGTATAAAATTGGGAGATATGTCTCATCTGCTTTAGAGCAAGTGGGAGAATGTTGTGGATAGAAAGAGTAAGGGTGAGGTGCTCTAAAAACAATTGTTGCTTGTCTTTATGGGAAAGTGGGAGATTGTTAGATGTAGAGTGCCTGAAATACAATTTTTCTTGTCTATACGGGCAAGTGAGTGATTGTTGGAAGTAGCGCCCGAAAGACAATTTATGTAATTTTTTTACAATTAATAAATGACAGATTTATTCTCATTTTATTATTTGCTTTGTGCTTATATTTAATACACTACTGAAAACCCCAAGTCGTATCATATGTAGCCATATAACTTAGTATGTGTCACACGCGAGGATTAAGTTTATGGTGATACACTTGAACTGTTAGTCCATGGTGAACTTAATCAAAGTATGGGGTCTATTGATTAAACTACCATTAATGAACCAGAACACTTTATGGTGTGACCGTCTTATCTGGACCGTCGATATTGGTTATCTAAGTGGGGCATTTATATATGATGTAGTCATATAGGACTGGACCGATTTAATCTGTGTTTCTCATATAATTCCATGATTGAGAAATCTTATTAAATCACAAGATGGGCATAAATGGATTAACCTTAATCCTGAAGTGATTGCAGACTCCTACTTGTTTCAAGATAGGGTTTGATGTGTTCATTAAGGATCGCTAAGAGGCGTGGCCCGAATCACTTTCACATTGACAATATTCTGGAATGAGTGAGAAGTGTGTGTCTCACAGATATGAAATACATTCCTTCCTACGGGAAGTGGAAAGACAATCCCCTTCTTCGTTAATCCCGGGAGTTCGTATTGGTTATGAACTAATTGATCACTAGTGGGTTGATGATAAATAAGGATGAGATGTAATGAAGAAGGTTTACGGAAATATTCCCGCTTCGTTACGGATAGTCTATAGAGGGTTAGTCTGTATGTAATGATTATATCAATGGACACTTATCGACTCGATGTTTTGAGAATAAGTTATATCTATAATCGATAGAGTTCAGTTTCGGATTTATGGTGGCGTAATTCCGGAATTAATGAATTAAGTAGAAATATTTTGTTCGATGAATATTTTATTTAATTTATTGTAGCTACTGGTTATAGGTACATGGTACTCGGGTTGGCTCTTAACACGCGAGTGTTTTCACGTTTTATGGAACCTCGAGAATAAATTAAATAGTTGGTCTATTTAATGAATATGCAATATTATTTATTTGGTAAATAATATGTAAAATAGGAAAGACATTTTCTATTAAAAATAAATGACAAAATGGTGCCTATTATATGTGATAAATTAGGAAAAGAAATTTTCCTAGATTATGTCACATGTGTAATTAATTAATTATCTATTTGTTGGATAATTAATGGAAAAATAAGAGATTGTTATAAAACTATTTACAATTGGTATGAAATTATCCTACATGAACAAAGAATTTAGACAAAAGGAAGATGGATCATTTTATTATTACTTCATCTCAACTTCATCTCTATCTTTTTACAACCAAGAAGGGATACATATATATAGGAAGTGAACCTTGTGTAACTTCCATTACAATTAGTACTACATTAAACATTACAAGTCTTTTGAGATTTCTAACTTATAAGGATATAATGATTAGTAATAGGATGTAGGAAGGCAAGTGGACATCCACAATAATTGTTTCATAATACTCCCCCTTGGATGTCCACTACACGATGAATATGTCTCGTTAAACCTTATTAGAGAAAAGACTTTGTGAAAGAAAAAAAAACTCTATTGAACAAAAATAATACATATTCACTTGTGCTTGTATTACTCCCCCTGATGAAAACATTCTCCAAGCTCTTTGATATTAATGTCGGGTATCGCCCTTTGGTTGTAAATCGTCCGTAAAAATATGTCGATTTGCACATACTTTGCAACATCTCTGATCTCATTTAGTAAATGAAACAGTTGGATCAATACTTTGACTTGATTCGTCCCATATCGATTCACTTCTCTTCTGAAGATCATGTGCTCTCCCACTTATGTGAATATTATTTAATTTGAGATGAACGATCTTCTTCACAAATGTAATATGTAGTAGACAAAGCTCATTGAATATAGAGCTGATTTGAATACTCTATCTATGTTGCATAACGTATATGTCATGTACTATTAACTTTGCTAGAAAAACCAGTGGGACAAAAACTAGACAAGGAAAATAGTTCATGACATATGCGTTTTATGTGTTGCACTGACTGCCTCGTTAAAAACCTTTAACTAAGAAAACCCTGTGGGAAAAAGACTTAGTTAAAGGGAAAAAGAGTACATTCATTGTTCATTCAGGACCAAAGCATCAAGATTGTTTTGAAGTTGTCGCTCCCCCTGACGACAACAGTCATTCAAATGTACGCATTCCAATACTATAAACATAATTCTCCAAAATAGATGTTGGAATGAACTTAGTGAACAAATATGTCAGATTGTCACTCATAGCGTACTTTTTATAAGTCATATCTCTTTTAGAGTCCAATTTAAATGTAGGGGCTAAAAATTGTCATACCCACTACTCATTACTCATTTGTGCAACACTTGCAACACAATCAACATTATCTTCTAAATAAAAATGGGGGATGTAATATCACACAATTCAGGTTATTATGCATGAGCTATTTATATATATCCCTTATTCATAGGGAATTTACTGATTGATTTTCTTACCTTTAACATTAATATTTTAAGCAACATAATGACATTTGCAACTCAGCAATATATACAGGTTGCGATTTTCATGTCTAAAATCAATCATACATTTTTATATAAATACGTCTAGTGACCTATAAATATACGGTCACAACGTCATATAAAAATCCTTAGTTTCTGCCAGATTTATTAAGTAGCGGAACATGATGTTATCCATAGTGGGAGAATGTAATTGATCAAAATCAATAATTGGTTATTACAGAACCAAATTCTAATCAAGATCAACCTCTATTGTTTATTTAATTTTTACCCAGTCAATGTGCTTCCAGCACTCTATTACTGACTTGGGTTCTGGATCCAGATTATAATAACAAATTATGAGGCAACGATGTCGTCGACGACTGTGATAGTATATTATAAAATTCTCCCATAATATTCATTGCTAGCATAAACCAAATCATTATCAATATATGGATCTGATTGTTTCGCAACCCCAATATTTGATCATTTGATGCACGTGCAAATTTATTTGGGGTTTTCGCCTTCAAGACGAATCTCTTCGAGATATTTCATGAGCGACTTAATATCAATATCAAATTTATTTTCCGCGGATTTTTATTTATTACACCGATCGGTCTTCTACGCTTCTCGCATAGATATTATTATCAATCAAATTTGATTTGGTGCATTTATAAATAGTCACTCTTTATATTCAATAAAGCATACGGCGTTCCTTGCTAAATACTGCAAGTTAAACTATTTACGCAACTTAATCTGAATGATGCGTAGAAGATCTTTATAAAATTTCACGGCATTCTTATATCTTAAAATGGGGTTTTCTTATCTCCCCCTAATGCCGGGAAATGATCTTCGTTAAGGATGTAGTAATTGCACCGAGCTGTAACTTGATGCCCTATCATTCGCTTCAAGCGATTTAACACATTTCGAAACACAATAGTTTGTGCTATATCAACCTCATGATCAAGTGCTATTTGACTTTTGTTTCCAATGATTATAAAATTTATTTAACTATCTCATATCTATGAGATTTATATCTTGTGGAAACAAACATCTCATACGCTTCATGCGTATAGAATAAATATCAACATAACACTATGTCATTTTAGATTCTTCAAGAATCATTCACATTATTTTTGACATTCTTCTGGGGGGTTTTGATATATAATACAATTAACTTAATGTTCATATTCTCCCCCACATGAGATTGACAATGCTTATTGTGTCTTATATATTGATATGCTATATAGCTATTTTATGACATGTCTTTCGTGATTTTTATATTACCAGAACATCAATAATTGATGACTCTGTAGAGTTCTTAATTCATCTGGTAAATTTTGTCAACACTATGTGTGTACTACGTGATTCAATCACGACTATTCAAATACGAACTTCATGTTCATTTATATTATAATGTTTGTCACGAGAATTGATTTACTTGTATTTATTATTCCTCCCGCTAATCTCGGACAATACTTTTATCACAATCAATATCCAGAATATTTGCAATAACCCGTGACGGATTCTACATTTTTATGTGATATCCTCTTATGCGGGTATCAACAAACTTCATGAATATATTTCAAGCGGGGGAATTTGAATAATCTCTTATAGAGTATGACATTTCAATATCGTTTCATCCGTTGTCTCATTTTGGTAGAACCACGGTTATTGATATCTCCAAAAGAATAATATATTTCCACGTTCACTTCATTAAATGCAATAATACATCTTAAAATTTTAATTTGATGACATTCACTTTACCGAATGTACTTGTATAGAATGATACATCTTATATAATTATATTTGATCGTATTCATTTTACGAAATGAAATTGTATAACATGATGCATCTTATGTAATATAAGACATATATCATTGCATTACTCATGCATATTATATTGGCCACATTCTCTTCTAGGAATGGACATATGTCATCATTTTCAAACATATTGTTCAAATCATCGAGAAAATGTTATTTAGCATGATCCTCCTTTTTTTTTAAATGTCTTGATATGATACTCATTTTTATGCATATCTAAATAAAATTCAATAAAAGAATTCGAGACTTGGGAGAGCATAGAGATTTATTTCGAACAATTTTGTTTCAATCGGCTAAGCCATGTTGTGTGTGAACATGAGCCACGGGATGTTCCACACCTATTCCAATTGACATGAAATAATCATCAAACTTATGTGATGAATATTCACCGGCATTATCCAAACGAATTTTCTTAATTGGATAGTCAAGAAATTGTGCTCGTAACTTAATTATTTGAGCCAACAATCTAGCAAATGCATGTTACGAGTAGATAATAAACATAAGTGTGACCATCTTGTCGATGCATCAACTAGCACCATGAAATATTTAAAAGGTCCATACGGTGGATCTATAGGTCCACATATATCACCCTGAATTAGTTCTAGAAATGTAAGTGATTCAATCTCAACTTTAACCAGTGAATGTTTAATAATTAATTTGCCCTGTGAGCAAGCAACACATGAGAATTCACTAGAATTTAACACTTTTTGACCTTTTAACGAATGGCCATGTGAATTTTCTATTATACGTCTCATCATTGTGGAACCAGGATGCCCAAGGCGATCATGCAATATCATGAAATCATTAGAAACAATAGACTTCTGGTCTACTACGTGATGAATTTTAGTTGCTGTTATTTTTGTATAATATAAGCCAGAAGATAAAGCATGCAGCTTTTCAATTACACATTTCTTCCAGAAATTGTACTTGTAATCAATAAATATTCATCACTGAACAATTTTATTTCAATGGCTCTTTTGAAGCCTTATAGAAAAATAGCTCTTGCATACATTTGCTTCTCCCATTTTTTCTAATTGAGATTTTTTTTCACGGTATAACGTGCGTTTTCGCACTCTCGATGATTCAAATGTTGTCATCATCTTTAATCAATCTCAAGTTTCATCTTCCATTTATGTGAATTTTATATTCACTTTATGCCATTCAAATGCTACTCTTGCACTTAATGTCCATATATATGTAAATCAAAATACTGATCATCTTCATATGATCATATCATTTTTTTTCTCGATTGATATCATCATATTTTTATTGATATCATCAATGTCACTAGTATCAAAAAACTTATTGTATAATCATACATAAAATTCTAAAATGAATTGAAACCAAAAAAAAAATTACCTCAAACATAAAAAAAAATTAATCAAAGATTTCCAAAACAATATACCGGAGAGCAACTCATTTGACAGGCTTTGGGGTTCCTTTATATACGTGATTCTCGCCAACAATGCGTCTTGTAATGGAATCTTAATAACTGCAACTTAAGTCAATATCTCAACAGATAAACATGTTAGCACGTAGTATATATATTATCAAACAAAGAAATATCTTCAATATCGAATAAACAATCATGCTAGAATATAAAGAATAAGAGTCCAAGTGGTCACAAACGAAATTTACTTGAAAATGATATGATGCTTCCATCTCCGCCTCGGAGAAATCCATAAGGAGAATTACATCCATCAATAGGTCATACAAAGAAATCTCATTCTGATGCCATATACTAAAACAAATAATCTCATCATTATATTCATTGTGTAATTGCTCTTAGGCACCACTTTAGGAAAAGCCAAAAAAAACTTTTATATATGGTGGTCCCTGGATATAAAATCACTGACAGATAATATGCTGTAAGAATACCATCCCATCAAACTTTATTCAATTTTATATCCGGTAACCCAAAAATCAATGCGTAGTTCAATATCATAGCTTGCAGAATCATACATTTTAGTGAATTCAATAATATGATGAGCAAATTGTTCACGAGTAATGTGTAACTGTACGGAAGATGTAAGCCTCTCAAACAATTAAACATAATCCATGTCAATTAAACATATACATCCATGTATTTATTGATACATATTCATATATCTCATGAGTATCATCTATGGATGCAGAAGATCAATATTGCAGAGTAAAAATATATATTAAATTGAAATAGTACTTTCCTGATAGACAATATCTCCTCTCTTTTTTTTTCTTTTGATAGGATGCAACCGAACAATTTATACAAATGTTAACTTTGCCTCTCTTTTGAATCCAAAATATAGAAACACTCAATTGATAGAGACTATCATGCTGATAACGTGTTATAAAACAATTTACAATTGGTATGAAATTATTCTACAAGAACAAAGAATTTAGACAAAAGGAAGATGGATCAATTTATTATTACTTCATCTCAACTTCATCTCTATCTTTTTACAACCAAGAAGGGATACATATATATAGGAAGTGAACCTTGTGTAACTTCCATTACAATTAGTACTACATTAAACATTACAAGTCTTTTGAGATTTCTAACTTATAAGGATATAATGAATAGTAATAGGATGTAGGAAGGCAAGTGGACATCAACAATAATTGTTTCATAATAGAGATTGAGTAATTGTGGTGTTAAAATGATAACTCTCTTGACTAGTTATTTCTTTATATAAAGAGAGTTCCTCCTAGCACAAAAACACACACAAATTTTACCTCCTGCAATTAAAAAGAAGAGAAAAATGGTTTCTTGTTCTAGTCATTTTCTTGTGCATATTCGGGGAGGTTATACGGCGAGGATCGACGTCCACCAGTCTTCGCAAGGAGATACAATCAGGAAGACTGCGGCTTCTCCATCTATCGATTTACTATTCCTCTTTAATTAGGTAAATCTTCTACCTTCTCGTAGTTGTATTAATTATTTATGCGAATCAAATCGTGGTAAAATCGCATGCGAATTTATTCGTAGCTTCCGTTGTGCAAGATCGAGTGTCTCGATCGGTGTTATAAATCAGATCTGACGATCCAATTATGGATCGGATCCGGATTCGAGTTTCTGTATATCTAGCAATACTCACGTTAGATATCATAAAGGTACTTCCGATTCGATTAAGACCGCTGATGTCTAACATACTCACGTAAGATACCATAAACGTACTTCCGATTCGATTAGTGATGAAGTTTGTAGAATTACAAACAAACAAAATAAAATGCGGAATTATTATTGATCGAGTGAAAGTTACAAGTTGATTACAATGTGCCTGATCATGGGGTATTTATAGCTTCATACACCTCATGAATCAGTTAGAAGTTGGTTACAAACGGTTACAACAGATTACAACTAGATAACCTATTCCTATATTACATTATACCAAATCGATCGAAGGTCACGAGTCTTTGTATTGTCAGTAGGCTACTGGTGTTCATGATGTCAGCTCGCTGCTGATATCTTCGATTGATCAGCAAAGTGCACTCAGCATTTCCATCAGCTTTTATACTGTAACACCCCCCTCAAGCTGTGAGTGGTTCTTGAACAGCTTGCACTCAGCATTCCCATCAGCTACTTGAAGTCTGAAAGATCTTTGAAACTCCCAATTTATCTAGTAGATAAGAGAAAATAGGTGCATCTAAGTCTTTTGTGAGGATGTCAGCTATTTGTTCTTTGGTATTGACTGGAAGAAGTTTGATGAGTCCTGATTTGACTTTGTCTCTCACAACATGACAATCAATTTCAATATGTTTTGTTTTTTCATGGAAGACAGGATTGTGAGCAATGTGCATTGCACTGGCATTGTCACAAAATAGGACAGCAGGCAACTGGACTAGAATTTGTAAATCCTGTAGTTAGTAGATAAACCATTGGATTTCACAAACTGCATTTGCCATGGCCCTGTACTCAGCCTCTGATAAGCTTCTAGCAATTGTTGTTTGTTTCTTTGCCTTCCAAGAGATTGGAGCATCTCATATAAACATCATGTAACATGATACTGATCTTCTTGTTTCAGGACAGCCAGCCCAATCACTATCTGTAAAACACTTAAGTAAAAGATTATTGTCTGCTGGGAAGAAGATTTCTTGACCAAGATTGGTCTTCAAGTATCTCAACAGTCTATAAGCTGCCTTCATATGGTTTTCAGTAGGAGTGTCCAGAAATTGACTTTGTTGTTGGACTGCAAAGGCAATGTCTGGTCGGGTAAAAGTGAGGTAAATTAATTTACCTACTAGGGATCTTTATATAGTGTTGTCTTCTAAAAGTGGTGAATCACCATGTTGTAAGGTCTGCTTGGACTCCATCGGTGTCTTAGCAGGTTTGGCTCCCAAAAATTCATACTCTTCTAGGAGGTTAAGTGTGTATTTTATTTGTGAAATGGATATGCCTTCTGGACATCTAGCAGTTTCAATGCCTAGGAAATATCTCAATTTTCCAAGATCTTTGATGGTGAACTGGTGATGTAGAGCATCCTTTACTTGCTGAATCCATCATTCACTGGGGCTTGCTGCTATGATGTCATCAATATAGACCAGTAAAGCAATAAAGGACTCTCCTGACCCTTTTGTAAAAACACTGTGATCATTTTTGGATTGAGTGAATCCTTGAGCCTCCAAAGATTCAGTCAACTTGCAATTCCATTGTCTGCTGGCTTGCTTGAGCCCATACAATGACTTAGTAAGCCAGCAAACTTGTTTTGGTTTGGTTGCTGCACAGTCTGGAGGTAACTGCATGTACACTTCTTCAAGCAAATCTCCATGTAAAAAAACAGTATTGACGTTCATCTTATGTAAATGCCAATTGTTGGCTGCTGCTGCAAGTAAGGCTCTAACTATAGTAATCTTGACAACATGTGAGACGGTCTCTTGATAATCAATCCCATATGTTTGAGTGTAGCCTTTTGCTACTAATCTAGCTTTATATCTCTCTACTGAACCATCAAGGTTGTATTTGATTCTGTACAACCATTTGCATCCAATAGGTTTCTTGCCTGGGGGCAGATCAACTATCTCCCATGTGTGAGTCTTTTGTAAAGCTTCAATTTCTTTGTTCATTGCCTCCTTCTATTCATCATGCTTGATAGATTGATTGTAGGTCTAGGGCTCTTTAACTGCATCAATAGCATTAATGAATCTGGCATAGTCTGTTGAGAGGTTGTCCAGAGTCATTACTTCACTCAGAAGATGTGGAGTCTGCCGAACATTATGAGCACCCCATTGATAAAAAGTTGGTGATTTCTTTTTTCTTGTGGACCTTCTTAATTGTGTGGGTTCAGCAGTCTGATTCACAGGTGCATGCCTTTCATTGGATGTATCAGCTTCCGTTGATCCTATTTCCGATTGGTCTACTGACTCATTCAGCAGATCATCAAAGCTGTCTATTACTGGCAAAGGAACATGCATGTCAGCAAGATATCCAGGCTTTCCCAACACCTACCGAAAAAGAGGAAAATAAGTTTCATGGAATTGAGTATTTTTAGCAACAAATATATATTTGTTGGTAATATCTAAGAGAATAGCACCTTTGGAGGTGGTTGAATTCCCAAGATAGACATAAGTCCTACATCTTGAGTCAAATTTGGTTCTATACTGCTGAAGTGTGCATGAAAAAACTAAGCAACCAAAAACTTTAAATACAGAATAATCTGGTTTGGTGCCATAAAGAATTTCATGTGGAGTGCTTTCTTTCGGCAGTGGTGTAGGCGTGGCATTAATAAATTTTACAGCATGTAAAAGGCAAAATCCCCAATATTCAATTGGTAGATTACTTTGGAACCTCAAACCACTTGCAACATTCAACAGATGCTTTCTTTCAACAATACCATTTTGCTTAGGTGTACTGACACAGGAAGTCTGATGTATGATACCATACTGAGCATAAAAGTCAGTAAGTTGGAATTCTGCACCATTGTCAGATCTGATTATTTTAATAACTTTGTGAAAGTGAGTAGAAAAAAATTTAACAATAGATTTAACATGGTCAGATGCTTCAGATTTAAGCCTCATAAGAAAAACCCAAGTAAATATAGAAAATTCATCTACAACAGTAAGAAAATATTGTTGTCCATTTACAGTATGTTGTCTCAAAGGACCCCAAATGTCCATATGAACATGATCAAAATTAGCATTTACTGCAGTTGTACTTAAAGGAAAAGAATTTTTCTTCAGTTTAACCATAGGGCAGACATAACAAAGATCATGATTATAAAATTTGACATCAGCAGACTGTGAACTGATGACTTGCAGTCTTTTATCTGGCAAGTGTCCTAGTCTGTAATGACATAAAAGTGCATCATCTAATCTATCAGATAGAGTGTAATTTGCTACAGAATTGGAAACAGAAAGTCTTATTGGTTGATCCATGACATAGAGTCCTCTCTGTAACTCAGCTGAACCAATCATATTCTTGTTCTTGTCCTGCAAAACACACTTGTTAGCAGAAAAGACAGCTGCACCTTTTTTATGATTAATAAAAGAAGGTAAAGACAAAACATATACTTAAAACTAGGAATGCAAAACACATCATGTAGGACCAATTGAGTGTTAATCCTCACTTGTCCTATATGTGTGACAGAAACATTATTTCCATTAGGTAATCCCATTTTTATATCAGATGAAGGTTTGGGATTGCTTAACAGATCTAATGATCCTACAATGTGATCTGTGGCACCAGAGTCCAAGATCCATTGTATTGATCTTACTAAATTTAGGTCACATGTTCCTGTAGCAGGTGAGTAGTGTGTAACAACATCAGTAGGTTGGCCAACAGTGAACCCTACATGTCTAGGAGGATCATTCAGTAGAGCCATCAACTTGTCATGTTGTTGTGCAGTAAGATTGGGAAACCCTGGTCTAGCAGACCTGCTTGGTGCCTGATCTTCTTCTGCTGATTGTTCCCCTTCTACCATATTTGCCCTTGTTGACTTGAAACCAGGAGGAAAGCCATGCTTCTTGTAACAAGTCTCCTCAGTATGGCCATTGAATCCACAGAAACTACATTGCATCTTCTTAGGATTTTTAGGCCTAGGATTTGCAGCAGAGTTAGGTCTGCTGACAATTTGATTGTGTCCCTGTCCATTTTTTTGTGACAATAAGACCATGGAATCTTGATTCTTGGCCTTGTTAGCCACATATGACTTCTGTCTCTCAAACTTGATTGCCATTGCAAAGGCATCATGAATTTTTGGAAAAGGCACCATCAACATTGCGTGTGAGACCATTGGTTCAAATTCATCCCTTAATCCTTTAAGGAATTTCATGACATGTTCAGCTTCCATATGATCCATTAGATTGCTGATTGCATTGCAGTGACATTGAGGATCACAGGAATAGATTGTCACAGGCCTGATGGTCTTGATTTCTTCCCTGAAGAATCATCAATTTTGTAAAATATTGATTGACAGAGTTTGTGCCTTGTTTCAGTAGATGCATTTCTTCAAGAAGATCTGAAAGTCTTAATGCATCAACATTTGAAAACCTTGCTGCAAGATTCTTCCATATTGCATGTGCATTTTTTAAGTACATCAAACTTTGTGCAATGGTGTTTTCAACAGAATTCAAGATCCATGATCTCACCATTGTATCACATTGCCTCCATGCATGGAAGTCGGCTGAATCTGCTTCTGGCATTTTTATTGTGTCGTCTACGAAGCCAATATTGTTCTTGGTGATCAACACCATCTCCATGGACATTTTCCAGGGATTGTAGTTATTGTCATTCATCAATGGCTGAACAAGAACCAGAGAAGGATTCTCATTAGGATGAACATAGATGGACTAGAGGGACTGATTTCTTGTTTCTTAGCTTCCATGGCTATCAAGAACTCCAGAATTGATTCTCAAATCAATAATGATGGATAAAAACCGGTCAAGAACTGATCAAAAAACAGAGAAAGAGATGACAGTTTACTCTCAAGAAACTGAAAACTCAGAAAATATGAAGAACACTCTCAAGTTTCTTCAAAAAAAACACAGGAAAGCTTTTAGAAATTCTCAAATTTCTGCTATGATACCATGATGAAGTTTGTAGAATTACAAACAAAAAAAATGCGGAATTATTATTGATCAAGTGAAAGTTACAAGTTGATTACAATGTGCCTGATCATGGGGTATTTATAGCTTCGTACACCTCATGAATCAGTTAAAAGTTGGTTACAAGATTACAACTATATAACCGCTTTCTATATTACATTATACCAAACTAATCAGCAGGCTGCTAAGTCTTTGTACGTCGTCAATGAAAGCCGCCGGTGTTCATCTTGTCGACAGGTCGCTATATCTTCGATTGATCAGCAAAGTGCACTCAGCATTCCCATAAGCTTTTATACTGTAACAATTAGGACCACCGATGTGTGACATACTCACGTTAGATATCATAAATGTTCTTCCAATTCAATTAGGACCACTTACGTGTGACATACTCACGTTAGATATCATAAACATACTTCTGAGTCAATTAGGACCAGTGATGTCTAACATACTCACGTAAGATACCATAAACGTACTTATGATTCGATTAGGACCACTGATGTGTGACATACTTACGTTATATATCATAAACGTACTTCTGATTCAATTAGGACTACTTATGTGTGACATATTCACGTAAGATACCATAAACGTACTTCCGATTCGATTAGGGCCACTTACGTGTGACATACTCACGTAAGATATCCTCTTACCCAGTTATTATATAAATATAAAAAAGAAAAAAAGAAAATTAAAACAAATTGGCCCCCATGAATCCCAAACGATACTACTACTACTTCTACCCTCGCTTAATAATATAAAATGAATGGGGAATGTACACGGTCAACTATGGCATAATCTTCAACACTTGACCGACATTCCACTGCCTCCTGCTCAGCTGATTCTGTCCTCTTTTGTCCTCTTTTTAACTGTGATTGTCACGCCTTGCATGCGGATGGGACATTTTCTCTATTTTTCTTTTGGAATGGAATATATTCCTTCTTTTGTCTTCTTCTTTTCATACAATCGATTGATTTGCTTCCCCTTCGTTTTCTTCTTCTTTATTTTCCCTATTATTATTATTATATTATAATTATTGTTTCTATTATTTTCCTGGTTTTTTTTTGTTTTCTTCTTCATTTATTATAAATTTTTTTGTTTCACATTTCTTCTTTTTTATTTTATTGAAAAAACAATTTATTTATTTATCCTATTATATAAGATATGAATGACCTTGATAATATTTAAACTCATAATTGTTATTTTCCACTTCTAACCCCATTAAACTTTACTTTGGGATGTAAAAGGGCTTTTTAATATTATTAAATGACATGATTTAATGGGGATGTAAAAGAGTTTTTTAATATTGTAAAAGAATAATTTTGTCATTCAACTCACGTAAGATATTAAACACTAATCATTTAATTTTTTTTAATCATGTGAATACACTAAAAGCAACAGATAAAAAACGGAGTAACCCTCGTTTGTATGATTTCCAAATTTATTAATCATTTAATTTTTTTAATCTGTGTGAATACACCGATTATTTTCAACATTTCCTTAATTCATATGAATCATCTCTGATACGCATATCCTGAAGATTCTTTCTGAAGCTTTTATTTGATTTTAAATATCTTCTCGTATATCCTGGAGATTTTATTTTGATTATATCATCATTTCCCTACATATATATATACTCGATTTTATTTTGATTATCTCCTCATTTCCCAAGTCTGTTAAAAAACATACGATTCAAAAACAAAAAAAAAACGGGATATTGTAAGTAGCTTAAACTCGTGATGAAGATTGACACATGCTTAAACTTGGGTAGGTAGGCAATTTTTTTCAAACAAAATATACGATTCAAAAAAATAAAAAAAACGGGATATTGTAAGTAGCTTAAATTCGTGATGAAGATTGACACATGCTTAAACTTAGGTAGGTAGGAAATTTTTTTCAAACAAAAGAAATTAGATAAATAGATTGAATAAACATGAACATAAAAAAATACCAGTTTCAGGACATCAACATAAAAAAAATCAAACAAAAAACAACAAAGTTTCATACATGAACATTAAAATTTAAAAAAAAAACAAAGTTCCTCAAACAACAACAAAGTTTCTTAAAAAATTACATATAATGCGGTATGTAGGCAATCCTTTTCACCGACGACTCGTTGCAAACCTGGACAATTTGATTGATCTTCCTCTTCTAGGTCTGCATTGTCTCTTTCACATTTGCCAACTCACAATCTCTTGATTCTACCTCCTCAACCAGCTTCATGTTGATGATTTCCGTCTCATACAAAAGTTCTCCTCTCTGTGATAGCATGTCTTGTCTTAGTTCCTCCAGTTAGTGCATGAATTCATTCCTCATCCGTTTCTTCTCTTCCTCCAGTTGTTGCTAGAATACGATCCTCATCTGTTGCCTCTCTTCCTCCAGTACTTTCATGAATTCGTTCCTCTCCATGGCCATCCTTTTTCTTTGATTTACTTTCTGATTTAGTTTGTGATTTACGTTAGTTATAATCTCTGTATTTATCTCAGCATATATAAAGGGCTAGGTTGAATGTAGCGTTGCAAACTTGCAATTAAATGGATGCGACCCATGGCTTTTCAAGAAGCAATAGTTACGTTATACTAATAGTTATCGAAACCTTCCCATAACTAAGGCGACCTTGGTAGTTGAAAACCATTCAAACGCTTCGGATTCCCAATATTGAATTCAAATCCAGAACCACTTCGTATTCACATTTTCTAAATCAAATCCAGAACCCTAATATTGTAATAAAAAAATCCATTTGAAAACCCTTCATATAATATATTTTTTGAGGAAATTTGTATAATAATTAATTAATTAATTAATCCATTCGAACCCCTTCAATTATATCACAACCCAATCAACTATGATTTTATTTTATTCTATCGTGATTATTCGATTTAACTATCGAATCTTTACTTATCCTATTATATCTATCAAAATCAAATATTGTATCGTGATTATTCGATTTAAGTTTAACTCTATGGCCACGTTTTTAAATGTGAATCTTATCACTATTTTTTTTAAATGTCAATTAAACGTGTGTAAACAATTATATGGTTTTATCACAAGTTACATATGGTTTAAACTTGATTCTGTAACAATTATAGGGTTTATATACTAATAAGGGTTTAAACTTTTTATAGTTTAACCTTGATAATCAACTCCGAATTAACCTAAGGAAGAAATGAAGTACAATTAGACGAACAACCAGAATTCTCAATGTTGAAGATACTAACCGTTGGCTATTATTCCGTCATCATGCCTTTTATTTGAATAACACACCTTAGTAGTTATGCCAAAATTCTTTAAGGCAATGATATAATCAACAAGCACTCTACTATCTTCATTCCTAGATCCACTGGCAATAGCCCTAACAGCAGAGAAAGAGTCAGATTCCACAACAACCTGGGAGACACCATAGTCCTTAGCAATCCACAAAGATTTTTTGATAACCACCAATTCCCCTTGAAAGATGAAGTTTCTTTCCTATAAAGCTCATGAATCCCCTAATTCATCTTCCATTACTGTCTCTGTAGACCCCACCAACAGCCACCTTGCCCTCACCATTCTCGTCAAACTCTATGAAGCTGGCATGAATGTTAACCTTAATCCAACCCTCAACAGGAGGTTCCTAATCAATCCAATGAGGCTCCTTCACAACAAGTTAACACTTATTAGAACATCCAATGTTATTAAATCCTTGAGAACAACCAAAAGAAAATGGATTTTAAAGAAGGCAATATTTAAATCAACAACTTTAAGCTAATTAGATTATGTTCCAATTTAATCAAAGGATTACAATTAAGAATCAAATGATGATGATCAGAATGGAATTTAGGGAGATGAGTCACCTCATACTGATGAAACAAGAGTCTCCATTCTACATTAGCCACAAAACTATCAATCCTCCGAGTAAAGGCAGGTCCAGAGTAGCCCAAATCTATCAAGATACAATTGCTAACATTGGAGTTGAAGTTAGCAATACTAGAAATATTATTCCAAAGATCAGCTTATTCGTCTTTCTCAGAGATGTGTGCATGAATAACATTAGGATATGCTACATAAGTGTTAATATCCAGCAAATCCGAATTCCAAAGGATCCAAATATCTCCAGAAGGGTATTGTATGGAACCTGTAAAACCAATCTTGGCAATGAATTTAAGGGCTTTCTTGGCCAGGACTTTGGTTTCAAAAATGACTACCACTTCAGGTCTGTGATTAAGAAGCAGCTCTTTGATGTGTCTCTTGAATTCTTTAGAGCCAGCACCTCTGTAATTCCAAGTGAGGATCTTCATGATACCAGTGTGAGGAGAGGGGATCTTCTCAAAAGAAGAAAAATTACTATGAATCATTTTTTTCCAAGATTTCCAACTTGGGATCCTCCAGTCCTAATGATGATATACTAACATTCCATATCTGCATCATCTCCTCCCATTCTATAGCTATGGAGCAGTCCTTCACTATGTGCACATATTCTAACATCACACAAGACTCCGCCTCCCCAACAAGATGTTTATCTGAGTTTAGTTTGGTCATGTGCAATAAAATTCTCGTCATTCTCTTCAATAAGGATATCTGGACGATTTTTATTAAAACTCCCTTGTTGCTTTGTTTGAGGTTTAGAAGTGCCATGTCTCCACTCTTGATATTGAAAAATGTTGGATAAACGAGTCCTATTGTCGTGTTACCAGCTGGAAGATTCCTGGCCTAGAAAAGCAAACCTAAAAAGGCAAAAAGCTAATACCTAGAAAATGCTATTATGAAAAAAAAGAGGAAATCCTAGATACTAACTGTTGGTTATTATCCCATCATCCAACCTTTTTAAGATATTTATGCAACGATCTCGTTTCTTCTTTTGGATTTTTTATTAATCGCAAATCCCCTCATTTCTTCTTTTGCTTTTTCACTAATTGCAAACCCTAATAAATTATAGAAATTTGCATGCAACAACTATAGGTATGAGGAACTACGTACATTATTATAAGAAGAAAAATTACTATGAATATGAAAAAAGATTCCTGGCCTAAACCCTTGTTGTTTTTATTACCCTTGTTATATGGGTATTTTAGGAATTTCATGAAGACCCTTTTGGTCTAAATTAATTAGTTATGCAACGATCTCGTTTTTCCTTCAGTTTTGTTATGAATTTCAAACCCCTCGTTTTTCTTCTACTTTTTATTAATTTCAAACCCACTCGATTCTTCTTCCGGTTTTTATTCATCGCAAATCCCCTCATTTCTTATTCTACTTTTTTTATTAATTGCAAACCCTAATAAATTACAGCCATTTGCATTCAACAACTACATCTCAGGGACGAGGAACTACGTACTAATATCATTCAAACAAGCAATAAAAAACGGACTGATAATATTATAAATGATTTCAAGTTGATAACAAAATTTTATAACATAATAATATTAAAAAAAATACAAATTCGTAAATGAAGTGGGGTTTGGATGGGGGGTGGGATTTGATTACAGGCTATGGTCCAAGAACTCTATAACATACTCTCTTATTGGGAGAGTTTGTGCTGAAACCCCAACTCCAATTGGGGCCAAAGAAACATTATTGTTCCCCGGCCATGGCATCATGCGATAGTGCACGAAAATGCACATGCACATCCCACTGCAATTTTGTAAGCATCATTGCACAGTCGTAACAGATCGTTGATTTTCTTTTTGACTGTTTTGATGCTGTCATTGATATACGCCACTTTAACGTACATGGCTTCCGTCTCTTGTGTCATCCCTATTTTCAGTTGATAGTTTCATAATGACATTCATGTCTTTGGGCGTCCAATTTTCTTTGCAATTCTTCAACCTGGTTTTCGAAATCGCAATTTCGTTACTATGCTTATCCATTTTCTTCTTCTACTTTTCTGATTTTTTTTTTCGATATGAATTGTACGCCTGTGGTTATACTACTATTTATAGGCCAATTTTATCTTTTTTTTAAAGGTGGTGGTGGCGTCTCTTCGATTTACCCTAGCATGAGACCCTTTAGATTCGTATCTCTTCAATTTACCCTAAGCATGAGACCCTTCAGATTCATATTTACTTCGATTTACAAATTTATCTAACTCATATTTACTACTAACGCCATTTTTCAACCAATTTTCTATAACCAACAAAAAATAAACAAAATGTATCAATCGAATTAAAGAACAAATGAATTTGAATATATTTGAAGCAAATAAGAAATTTCAATTAGTGCCAATAACTAATAACACATCACCGCCATTGTTTAAGCTAAGAAATCATTCAACACCATAAAATTTAACTAATCGCACCCACAATCATACATGCTCATACCAATATGTGTGATTTATAACCCATAAAATCATACTTTTGCAGATTTTCTCAAAGGTTCCGGTCAGCTTCTTCAAGTTCCTATTCTTGGACGATCAGCTTCCTCAACTACCGGTGAGTGTTGGAGAATAGGGAATGTTGAAGAATTTTGATGATCACAGGTTCAAATCTGTGTTGCTCCTTCAATATGAGAGGTGAAGTTGGAGCGGTGATTTTGTGTTGGTCTTCGGAGAGTAAATGTTTTTGAGTCAACCGGAAAGTAAATGTTGAGTGGACGAAATCGATGAAGGTTGGGGATTAATGGGAAAAATAGAGAAATGCTTAAGGAATTAAGGAGAGATGGGTATTTCTGTCTTTGTATTGTTTTATAAGTTTTTTCCGCATTTTCATTTTAAAATAGATTTTGGATTTTAAAATAAAATAATTAAAGTAATGATCAAAGCTGAAATGTTATTAAAATTTGTGTTGCAATGATTGAGAGAAATTTTAATGAAATATTATATCCTTGGTTGAATAAAAGGTGGTGAATAAAAAATTGATTAATATTATTTTATTTAAAAAACAACACAAAGAAATATTAATAAAATAATAAAATAAATAAAATAATGAATAAGACAAATGGAATAAAATATTAATGGATACGAATGGATAAAACTGAAATAATCTACGATACAACAAATTCGGCAATTCCATTTTGACAGTCGCCGGTCGTCTTCAACACACTCTGTTTAGTGTTCAGCAGCCATTTCATTGTAAGTCGACGGAGATCTCTGCCGATTGCTCGATGTCCAGACTTCGGCTCTATCGCTTTTTCTCTGCTTCTCACCTCCTATGCCTTCTGGTAAGTTGCCTTAAATTGGGTTTTTAGAATATTTATTTTCCTTGTCCATTACACCGGCCAAATGACTCCTACTTCCTGAATTGTTTGACGATCTTTCTTCTGTTCCAGCCCTTTCCTGATTTTTTATCGCATGCTTTTTGTGTAATCCCGATTTAATTCTGTAGTTTTTTTTTTCCGAGCTACGTGGTTTCTCCAGAATCTCTTTTGTTCAATCTTCAATTATTGTATTTCAAATGAATTTTGTGTTTTCTTGATGTTTCAGCCTATAACACTTTTGATGATTTAGTTTTTCACGATTTTTTTTTTTTATTGATGCATTTAGGTTGCCTTTGTGTATTTTTCTTCCTTGTGTGGAATGTTATTTTTTTTAAGAATCGCATGGTGCTAGGAATTTGCAAGGATGATTTACTATTCTGTTGTGATAACTTTGTTTCTGTGGGCAGTTACTTGTGAATTTTGCTCATGGATCATCGAGATTGGGAAGTAGTAAAGGTGGAGTGTCATCAGTTTTTTCACTGTTCAATCTCAAAGAGAAGAGTAGGTTCTGGAGCGAGTCAGTTTTGCGCAGTGGTAGGCTTAATATTTCCTTTAAGTTTTTTTTTTTTTTTTTTTTTTTTTTGATTTAAAAGTTTCTTGTAGTTAATTTTTTTCCCCTCATGAATGCAGGTCTTGATGACCTGGATTCATCTGTCCCTGTAAAAGAAAGTCCGGAGAATTACACCAAGGCAGGTACTTGCTACTTCTTCTTCCCTTCATAGCTGGTTCAAAGCTTTTACCAGCTGATAACATTTTTTCTGCTTCGTGTCATGGTTTTATGACTAGTTTTGTACTTATAAACTGCTTCTTCTAGTGAATATGGTCAATTTGTGTTGTTAGGTTTTTTCTCATGAGATAGCCTGTGATGTTGGCAGTAACGAAAGTGCAACATTGTTTATTTTTTGCTATGATTTTTATTTTTTTGTATAGACATACTTTCCAAAGCATATAGAGGCATTAAGCATATAGAGGCATTTATGTCGTTTTGGACAAAAAAAAATTTGAATGCCAGTTTCAAGCTGAAGGGATTGTATTGATATCAGGCTTCTGAGTTTCTCCTGTTTGCATGCATTAAGTTCTGTTTGATGAGGATATACAAGTTCTATCCGTTCAACTGATTTTGCATTACCGAGAAGTTAGATATCAATTTAATTTTCTAATAAGGATTCACAGTCCATATTTATAGCCTTTTGGTGGACTTTCTTTTGCCATTCAGTAAATAGCATAGACTTTTCATGCTCAAATTAATGACCTGACTTAGAATAATAATTCATAAGGTGAGCATATAACATACCAATAAATTTATGTTATATATCTGAAAAGGACATAAAAAGTGACAGTGTTGAATGCTCATGCCCAATGCCTTTGGAATACCCCTGATTTACTGAACATAAATGGACACATAAAGGTATCCAGCCAAAATATACATTCCTAATCCTTCTGTTGGGAAACATTACCTGTTTGGTGCTTCATAATGTTTTATAAAGTTAAACATGCTCTCAAATTGCTGATGGAGCTGGTTCTGTTAGTAGTCTCTAAGGTTTAAGATGCATTCCAGGTGGCTGTTACGGTGATGGCCTACCTATTGGAGTGGTTAATAAGTTGTGTACAGTAGAGATATTAGAGGATTTGATTTCCGGAAGAAAACTTTCTTGTTTTTATTATTCACAATTTCACAGTACAATGGGGTTTAAATAGATGCAAGTTTAATTAGTCGGTACACTAACGACTAGTTTATTAAAGGAGGCAGCTACTTAAATAATCTAACTACTAATTTAATCTGCTGCCTAACCAGCCTCATTAAGCCATAGAAATATCCACAATTTAAATAGGGGGCTATTATTTGCACCACACTCGTTCTACTCGTGCACCACTCTACATGTGTTCCACAGTAAAATCGACCTTGTGAAAGTCGGTTCCAAGAACAGACTTCCCGTAGGTGCATTGTGAGAACCGACCTTAGGAAAGTCGGTTCTTCTCGTACGAGAAGTCGGTTCTTGGTAACCGACTTCACAAGGTCGCAAGAGTGGTGCACGAGTAGAACGAGTGTGATGCAAATAAAGCCCCCCCTTTAAATATTTTGAGACGATATAATCTTCTAATGTTTCAACTTTCAACATTCCTTCAAGTTTGGTTGTAAATATTGAGGCAATCAAAGCTTGGAACATGGGTCTTGAAAGGATGATTGAAGCTGCCTTTGTTAGGATGTCTGCAATCTGGTACTTCGATGGATTGTACTCCAATGAAATGTTCCTTCAATCCATCATTTCTCGAATGAAATTGTTGGAATATGTCGGCTGCCTTAGGGCCTAGAGCCCAAGTATTGTGTTATAAGTGTGGAATAAGTTATTACATGTGGGAAATGTGATTAGTTGAGTATCCTTTAATTGTGTCCTTCGTAGCCCTATTTAAAGGAATGAGAAATTGTAATCTTTCATATCAAATCATATCAATAAAATACTTTACTGTTCAGAATTCTACATGGTATCAGAGCTATGTCCTCCTAGAATCTTTGAATAATTTGCAGCAGCAGTGACGAACTACAAGGCTGACATGACCGGTGAAAGATCACCCACCTCTTCGGGTGTAATGTCGTCGGGGACAGGAGAAGCTGCTCTGCAATTTCTTGAGCAACCAGCAGCAGCAAACTCCCGTCTTGCGGCGTTTGTTCATCCAGCCAGCAGGCTCACCGGACATAATTACCTCGAGTGGGCCCAGCCGGCCAGACTATGAAGCTGGCCATCGATGGAAAAGGTAAATTATGGTTCCTCACCGGCGATGCGAAAGAACCAAAGGCTGATGATCCACGGTTACAAATCTGGAAATCAGAAAATTCAATGGTGATGGCTTGGTTGATTAGTTCAATGGAACCGGCCATCGCTCAACCCCCATGTTCTTACCCACCGCCAAGGATATATGGCGGGCAGTGCGAGAGATGTATTCGGGTTCGGAAAACTCTTCCCAAATCTATGAGCTCAAAACAAGACTTTGGGCTGTGGAGCAGGGCTTGAAAGATGTGATGACGTATTACAATGAGATAGTGTCGTTATGGCAAGAACTTGATATGTGCCATTAAGATGCGTGGAGTTTGTGCGGACGACAGCACAAAATTCCAGAAATGTGAGGAGAACGAGGGGATTTATTCGCTCTTGGCTGGTCTCATATCCGAGTTTGATGAGGTCCGAGGCCGAATCTTAGGCTGAATGCCGTTACCTCCCTTATGTGAAGTGTTTTCTGAGATAAGGCAAGAGGAATCCAGAAAACGTGTGATGACTAAGGAGGTTCATGGGGAACCCGAGTCTTCTGCCTTGGTCGTGGGAAAGTATGATGGTAACAGAATTTTTTTGAGGAGTGATAAAGGGACTGGATACTTTAACAAATGGTTAAAAGTTTTTTATATTGAGAATGGGATTATCCATCAAAATTCATGTATCGGAACCCCTCGACAAAATGGTGTTGTTGAAAGGAAACCCGACACATACTTGAGATGGTACGGTCCCTAATGCTCAATGCTGAATGTCCGAGATATTTATGGGGAGAGGCGGGTTTAACATCCGTTTACTTAATAAATAGATTGCCCTCCAAAATTTTTAACTTTCAAACTCCGCTAGACACCTTTTTAGTTCAATTTCCCGAGTCTCGTATCATGAATGATCTCCCGGTACGGGTCTTTGGGTGGACAATGTTTTTGCTTGTTATCAAGGTAAGCTTGAGCACAGGTAAAAAAAAGTGTATCTGGGTTATTCATCAAGTCAGAAAGGGTATAAGTGTTTTGATTTTGAAACCGGTAAAATTCACGTGTCCTCAGACGTTAGCTTTGTTGAACAAGAAATGTTTTTCTAGTATAGGTTGCTAAAGTTCCTGAAGTTGTCACCTGGGAAAGGTCTGTACTTTAGGAAGTCTAGCAGGAGAAGTGTAGAAGTGTTCACTGATGCCGACTGGGATACGTGTACCAAGGATAAGGTCGGTGGGTATTGCACTTACATATGGGGAATCTTGTTACATGGCGAAGTAAGAAACAAGATGTGGTGTCTCGCAGTAGTGCAGAAGCCGAATTAAGAGCCTTAACACAAGGGATTTGTGAGGCGTTATGGATAAAATTGGTGTTGAAAGATTTGAGGCTTGATGTCACACTTCCTTTGCGTTTATTTCGTGATAACAAAGCTGCAATAGACATTGCGAATGAGCCGGTCCAACATGATCGTACGAAGCATGTGGAGATAGACAGACACTTTATCAAGGAGAAATTGGAGTGTGGTGTGATTTGTATCCTTTTCTTACCATCTTCAAGACAAGTTTGACGAAAGTCTTGGGAAAGACAGACTTTGAGGCATTTGGAAGCAAGTTGGGTATGATTGATATCTATGCTCCAACTTGAGGGGGTGTTGGAATATCGGCTGCCTTAGGGCTAGGGTATAAGTTATTATAAGTGTCATTAATATTAATGTTGTTATATTTGTAACTTAATACAGCTGTGTTATATAAAGCTGTACTAAGTAGTGCTAGCTGTCTTGCCGCCCATATCTTTATGACCTCGATCTGCTCTACCCTTTATTAGCACACACTACATTTAAGTCTTTGTCTACTACACCTTGTAATATATATCTCGGCTTCTATGCTCATATTAAATAAGAAGAATTTTATTCTCTTCTCTCTCTTTCTTCCTCTCCCTAATTTCTACATGGTAGCGAGTAGCAATAATCCGAAATTTCGGATACATTCCGCCGCCCCTCTTTTCCTATATAAAAAAAAATATGTCGAATCGAAGCGACGTACGAAATTGCTTTGTAGGAAATCCTTCCAAAAATATGAGTGGGTTAGATCATCCAACTCTCCAAATCACCCTCGTTAAACTCAAAGGAGGTTCCAACTACCTTCAATGGGCACAATCCGTTAAGATCTTCATTCTTTGGACGAAGAAAACTTGGCTACCTTACCGGCTCGATCAAGATTCCTCAAAAAACCGATGAAGAAGCCTATGAAACATGGGAAACGAGAAAATGCGGTTGTCACGGGATGGTTGCTCAACTCTATGGAAGAAGATATTCATCGGGTACACCCGTACTATCCTTCGCAAGGCTATCTCGGGACAACCTCACTCAATCCTACTCGATCAAGGGAATTTTGCTCAAGCATTCGGTGTCGGGAACACCCCGAAAAACACCAAGCAAGTGGTCCCTTGATGTCACTAGTACTTCAATTCCCTCAAAAAACAAAGTGGCAAGATTATGACCAACTAACTATCACCGAGTGGGACCGCATTGAGGATGCGGCCAAGTTCCAAAAACTCATTGAAAAAGAAAGGGTCTTTGACTTTCTAAGTGGTCTTAACCCCGTCTATGAAGCGACTAGAGAAAGGATCCTTGCACAAGTTCCCTTACCATCCGTGCAAGAGGCATTTGCTACATTAAGAAAAGAAGAAAGCAATAAAGGTGTTATGGGAGGCTTGCCGCCTACTCCGGGGGTGAGCAATCGGCTTTGAATGTTCGGACCGAGGATTACGCCTTTATAAGTGGCAATCACGGGGTCCATTCAAGAAAAATGACCCGAAAGGTAATCTTCGGTGTGACCACTTTGTAAAAAAAGGGGTCACACTAAGGACTCATCTTTGGAATCTTCATGGAAAGCCTCCACACCCGCAAAAGCGGCGAATCCCAAGAAAGATAACAACCGGAGTGATCACAAACGGGGTATGGTGCTACGAGAAAGGCAAGCATGTTCACTAAAGAACGGATGGAAGCTCTCAATCACCTCTTTGACAAAAGAATGCAAGCATAACACGAATCTTCGTTGGAGCAATTTCGCCCAAAATGGTAAGAATACTTGGATCATTGACTCGGGGCATCTAGCCATATGACGGGTGACATTTCCCTTTTTGAGTCATATTCAAAAGCGATAAAATACACTATGTTAAAATTTCTTTGATGGAACACTATCTAAAGTTAATGGAAAAGGAACGGTTAAAATAAATGACGACCTTACCCTTAAATCGTTCTTTATGTTCCTCGGTTAATTTTGACCGCAACTTATTTTACGTTAGTCAATTTCGTGAGGAGAGGAAGTGTGTTGCTAACTTTTCTCCAACCCTTCGTGAGTTTCGGGAAATGGAATCTTTGGGGAAGATTGGCGTGCTAGGAAGATTGATGGACTATATCTATTTCAAGGCACACGAGAGACAGATTGTTAAGGGTCTAGGTGTTTCGAGGATGTTAAATGTAATAATATCAAAATGCTTCATTTACGTTTAGGACATCCCAATTTTGATTATCTAAAAAAATTGTACCCTACTTTGTTTTTCGGTGTTAAAAAGGAATGTTTGAAATGTGAATTTTGTGAGATATCTAAGCATACTAGAAATCCTTTCAAAGTCGTTCCTTACAAAAATTTCGCACCTTTCATCCTTGTACACTCGATGTTTGGGGACCATCTAAAAACCCGAATCTCACACACAAACGATGGTTTGTTACTTTCATAGATGACCACACACGGCTATGTTGGGTCTATCTCATGAAAAACAAATCGATGTTAGTGTTATTTTTGAAACCTTTTACAAAATGGTGGAAACTCGGTTCCAAGCTAAAATTCGGATTCGAGATCCGATAATGGGACCGAGTACCTAAACTCTATTTTGGGACCTTTTCTTACTAAAAGAGGCATTATTCACCAAACCTCACGTGCCAACACTCCCCAACAAAATGGAGTGGCCGAAAGGAAGAATAGGCACTTGCTAGAAGTCACTAGAACTCGTTATTCACCTATAATGTGCCATCTTCTTGGGGGGAAGCCGTACTCACTTCTAGCCGCTTTCCTAATAAATAGAATGCCTTCAAGAATTCTTGGTTTTAAAACTCCTATTGAAACTCTCACTCGCTTCATATCCTAACTCTAAACTTTTGACTACCATTCCCCCGAAGATTTTTGGGTGTCCGCCTTCGTCCACATCCATTCCCAAAACGAAGTAAAGTTGAACCAAGGGCTATCAAAACCATTTTTGTGGGCTATTCGCTACACAAAAGGGTTTTAAATGTTTTGACCCCAAAACTAACAAGTTTTATGTCTCTTGTGATGTAACTTTCTTTGAAGATAAACCTTTTTATTGTAAGGAAAACGTCTTCGATCTCGAAATGTACAGATTTCGAATAATGATGCTACTTTGCCTTTAATGGATACCGATCTACATGCCGATCCATCATCACAACAGTGATTCGAATACCACTTTGCCTAAGGACAATATCATTGTCTACACTAGGCAAAGAAAGTCATCAAGAGGCCCTAGCACTCCTAATTTTTCCCATGATGTTGTTAGTACCGATGTTCCTGTGCGGGAAACTCAAACCGACACCACCGAGGCAGAACCTCTCAATTTGGAATCGATCCACCAAGTGATGAACATGGCTATCCGAGCGGAGCGGACCCCTCGATTCGGGTAATATCTCACCACCCATCTCTCTCGGATGATCCGCCTATTGCTCTAAGGAAAAGCACTAGGGCTTGCACAAAACACACCATAGACAGATTTGTGTCTTATGGAAAGTTATCTACCGATTTTAAGTCTTATCTCGTCAACATTGACACCGCAACTATACCAAAAACCATACAACAAGGCCCTTGATTGTCCTCACCTGGAAAAAGGCCGTTATGGAAGAACTCCATGCCTTGGAGGACAATCACACCTGGGATCTTGTCAATATGCCTAAAGGTGTAAAGCCCGTTGGATGTAGGTGGTTATTCATCGTAAAACACAATCCCGATGGAACTATTAATAGGCATAAAGCCGATTAGTTGCTAAAGGGTACACTCAAACCTTTGGGATTGACTTCCATGAGACCTTTGCTCTGTGGCTAGACCGAATCTTTTGTGAGGATTATTATCTCCATTGCCGCTTGTGAATAATTGGACATTACATCAAATGGATGTAAAAAATGCGTTTCTCAATGGTAATCTTAAAGAGGAGGTGTATATGCATACTCCACCTGGGTTTGTTGTCAAACCTAATGTTGTGTGTAGATTGAATAAGTCCTTATATGGACTTAAACAATCTCCCAGAGCATGGTTTGAAAGGTTTTCCAAAGTTATGAAAGGTGGGGGATATGCTCAAGGGCATAGTGATCATACCCTATTCTACAAACACACCGAAACGGGAGGAGTGGTATTGTCCTCATTGTTTACGTTGATGACATTGTCATCACCGGTAATTCAAGTTCGATATTAATAATCGAAACAACTACTCAAAAATGAGTTTGAGATCAAGGATCTTGGACCTCTGAAGTACTTCTTGGGCATTGAGGTTGCCAGATCCACTGATGGCATCCTCCTTACTCAAAGAAAGTATACTATAGACCTGCTGAAAGAATATGGTTTACTCGGGTGCAAACCAATTGATACTCCTATTGACAACACTGTGAAATTTGGGAAGAATGATGATGGAGATCCCATCAACCAAGAAAAATTTCAGAGATTGGTGGGAAGATTAATCTACTTGTCCCACACAAGACCTGACATCTCCTATGCAGTCAGTCAACTAAGCCAGTTCATGCACTCCCCAAAGCAAATTCACCTTGATGGGGCTATGAGGTTACTGAAATTCCTGAAAGGTAGTCCAGGCAAGGGCATATTGTTCAAATCACAAGGTACAACTAAAATTGAAGGCTATGTTGATGCAGATTGGGCTGGATCAGTCACTGATAGAAGATCCACTTCTGGATGGTGTATCTATCTCTTTGGGAACTTAGTATCTTGGAGAAGCAAAAAGCAATCTGTTGTTGCAAGGAGTTCTGCTGAAGCAGAGTATAGGGCAATTGCCCTAGGGATATGTGAACTATTGTGGATTCAAAGGGTTATGAAAGAATTGAAGATACCCTATTCAAGGCCAATAAATCTGTTCAGTGATAGCCAATCTGCCATCGAAATCTCTAATAATCCAGTCCAACATGATCGGACTAAACACATAGAGATTGATAGGCACTTCATAAGAGAAAAACATAGGGCCCAAGTATTGTGTCATATTTACTGTTCTACCCTTACATTTATTTTAGACATTAGACATGTGTTAAATGTGTGGAATAAGTTATTAGACATGTGGGAGGAAATGTGATTAGTTGACTTCCCTTTAATTGTGTCTTTCATATAGTAGTATTTAAAGGAATGAGAGTCTGTAATCTTTCATATCAATAAAATACTTTACTGTTCAGAATTCTACAGAAATGTCCGTCTATATCAACATGCTTAGTCTTGTCATGATGAGTTGGGTTTTCTGACATGCTTATAGCTAACATTGTCCCACTTCAGCCTTTAGGCCCTTTTCACTTATTAGTTGGCACTCATCTTAGTCTGATGCATCCATGAATTCCTAGTCTAAGAGCTTAAATTTCGGCTTCTGCAACATGCCTTGACACCAAAGGTTTCTATTTACTAATCCAGGTAACCAGATTTCCCGCGTATAGGTGTAATCACTAGATGTAGATCTCCAATCTAAAACTGAGCCAGCCTAGTATGCATATTTTGTGTGTACTTCAATCTCTTTAGATTCAATCTTTTGGAGTATAAACCTTGCCTCGGTATCTTAAGGCTTCTTATTAATATCTTATTTCCATATGCTCCTCATGGGATGATTCATATGTTGACTTTTCGTATACAATGAGGAAGTTTTCCATTTCTTCCTATTATGCTGTACACGGAGTAGGGACTCGTTCTTTTTGCCTAGAGTATTCTGGACAATTGTTAGCAGAAGGAAATCAATTTTGCCAAACTACTAATGAATGTATTGTTACATGTCTATTGTATACATATCTGATGTTAATATGCAAAACAGCTAAAGCATAATTTTTGTCACCCTATCTCAGGTACTATTGCAAACTATCTGAAGCTTTTGGAAGTTGATTCATTGTATTTGCCCATCCCAATCAATTTCATTTTTATTGGTTTTGAAGGAAAGGGAAACCAAGGTATGTTTATGAAGAATGAAAAATTGATTCTAATGCTTTGAAGCTTCAGATCACCTTTTTGCTATTGGAGGGTTTAATGCTTTATTTATGTTTCTTGTCTTATTTAGAATTTGAATTACATCCTGAAGAACTGGAGCGCTGGTTCACAACAATCGATCACATTTTTCCGCATTCAAGGATACCTCAAATTGGTGAAGTTCTCTCTCCATTTTACAAGATTAGCATTGATAGAGAACAATCCCATCATCTTCCTTTGATCAGCCACGTAAATTACAAGTATAGCTTCTTCTACTTCATAAGTTATTCCTGTGTGATCGTGTTGTGCATTTACTTCTGGATAAGAATTTCTACATGGAGTTATTATATTGTGATTTTGATACTTGGTTATGCAGTTTCTCTGCCCATGCCATTCAAATGGGTGAGAAAGTAACGTCCATATTTGAACGTGCCATCAGTGTCCTTGGGCGTAAAGATGATATTCTACACGCAAGGTATACCTCTTCTATTGAGTTTCAAAGCTTCACAACTTATTCTGGTTTTTTCCATTGACCTAGGTCATGGCCAACATATTCACCTTTGTTATAGGGATGATGAAGCTGGTATTTGGCAAGTGGATGTGGACTTGATGGCTACCCTATTTGATAGCCTTGTTGATTATTTGCAATTACAAGATGCTTACAACATATTTGTTCTCAATCCCAAGCGTGATACGAAGAGAGCTAAATATGGATACAGGTGGTTACGCTGATTGAGTTCTTGATTTTTGAGATGAGAGCTGGATTTGGATACATGTGTGTAGACTGATTAATTTCTTGATTTTTTAGATTGGTTCTGGTATCGTATGAAATGAAATTTGCTACCCAGTATTCCACTTAACCATGTTTACAAAGACGTGTGAATTGTTCAAGATGTCAGTAGAAGTAGTCAGGGGGTTGGGGAGAAAAGAGGAATTTGCAATTCCCTCTTATCTTGAATTCACCCCTAAATTTTCTCCTTGCCCACCATACTTTTTGAGTATTGATCACTTTAATCAGTGAGTTTTGGTACATTGAGAGGATAATTTTCAGGCTCTTATATGTCCCTTTTCAAAGATTATGAACTGACACTCATGGTGCAGCTTGTAGTGCTGATATACCTTGTTCTTGTTTGTATGCTTGGTAATTGTGGTGCCTTGTGATTGAAGAAAGTTTGTCATAGTTTTCGTTGGATGTTCTTGTTTCTTCATAATAGCTGTTCTGAGATTCCTTCTCATCAACTTTTAAAAATGTCAATTCAGGAGAGGACTATCTGAGTCGGAGATAAATGTACTGAAAGAGGTACCTTTGAATTGTTTTCATTTGGGTTTTGTCAATCATATGAAAACCAAAATAACTGTATCTGTGTTTGAAATTTCTTCTTCAGTTATGAATAGTTTTGGTGGTGATGTTACATTAAGATAATCTGTTGAACTGGTCTAGATGCCCGTGTCTTTCATCGACCATGTGTTAAATGAGTGGTTTTCTTTTTTCCTTTCCTACAGGACAAGGCTTTGCAATCAAGAATTCTCCAATCTGGAAGTATTCCAGAAAGTGTTCTTGGTTTGTTAATTCATCCTTCATGCAGATTTACTGGTTTCGATACTTCTGAATAATTTAAAAAGTTATTATGCTTGTTTTGAAATTGTTATCAGCTCTTGATAAAATCAACAGACCTTTGTACGACAAGCATCCAATGGCAAAATTTTCTTGGATTGTTTTGGAAGAAACGGACACGGTCAGTTTTGTTTTTGTTTTCATTTGTTTCTTACTCCCATGGTACCTCAGCAGTCTGAGCTTCAATAGTTATTTGGACTAAATTTCATCTGCTGAAAATGTTTAATTCTAAAATTGATTACTTAAGCCTTGTGATTATCTTATATGCAAACTTCATTTTCTTTCCCCAATTTCACTCATATTTTCCATCATTGGGGGGAAATTTCGTGTATGTTGTGTTAATTAAGCAAATGTTGTGTACATATGATAGGCCTTTTTGTCAAAAGAAGTGTTGGTACTCCCTTGACTGCTCGAGGTACTTGATCAGTGGTTGCTTCCTGGAGAATTGAGAATAGATTTTATCCCTTCAGATATACTGTTGGGTAATTTATAGATTAAGAGTATATCTTTATACATATCTATCAAATTAGGAGAGTCCATGTCAGCCCCTTTTGGCATATTATTGATGTTTTCGTAGTTATTATTAGTAACCAAAAAGAACAATGTTTTATATATAAATTCGAGCATACAAGAGGTTAGCTAATGTGCAATTTTACTTTTGAGATTAACTATGCTTGGATATTCATCAAAATTTGATTCTTGTGCGATTTCTTTCTTCTTGGGTTTTCTTATGCCTCTTAGTGGTGCAATCCTTTAGTTTCTGAGTAACAGAATGGCTCGTTCATCAGGTGATGGAGCGTAACTTGTCAAAATGAGATCTTTCACAGATTTCTCTTTTGTGTTCATTGTTGCTCTTGTTGTCTTCACTGTTGGTTGTTTTGAGGGAGTATGCTTTATTGTTGTGGAAGTACAGTTGTCTTGGTAAATGTTATAACCAATTTGAATGAATGAAGCAGAAATCTCTCCCATACTAGTATGGTTACTGTGTTGCTTGTATTCTTTTGATCAATTCTCGTCTTGGTTTTAAAGGAAAATTGCAATGGTCTAAATCATCCTAACCTTCAGTGTGTAATTTCATTATTTGTCAATCAAATGTGGACCTAGATGCCAAACATGAAACAAGGGAGGAACAATTTGTATTTGAAACAGAAAAATGGGATGAAAATGATGCCCCAGGACAAAAGAAAAAATTTAAATTAAGAATTTCAAGTTTCTTGCGGAGTTTTTTTTTCCTAGCACTATTAGAACTTATTCCCTGATATCTGGACCTACTTCCTCTCATAAACTTCCAGGTAGAGTGGTACAATCGGTGCCTGGATGCACTTAACAATTTTGAGAGATTGTATGACGGAAAAGACATGACAACAATCATTCATGGGAAAGTCTTGCAGGTATGCTATAGTGATATACAGTTTCTCTTTGAAGCAGTTTATGGATGGCTAATGAACAACCCAAAATAATTTCTCTATGCATGTCTGGTACTTTTTACTCGAAAAGAAAGAAGAGAAAAGGTGACAGTGGTATAGTTGTATAGCTAGCTGCCATGTTTATGCCTTTTATAAGAGATATTCTGATGTGTATTATACGACCAGTTTTTGAATGGTAATAATGAAGACTTAAAGCTTCTTTTGGAGAAGGATTTGAGATCTGGAGATCTTAGTGGATTTCATGCAGATTGTCTGACCGACATGTGGATTGGTAAGGAGAGGTATGTCTCATATATATCCTCTTACGGTTGGATACACCTTTACAATATTTTGAATTTTTTCGTTCCTGGTCTTACACACCACCACCCACAGAGCCAGTTCCTTTTTACATTTCCCCCTCTACCTTCCTGCCCCATTCTTGATATTTCGCTGTTAACTTGTTATTAGCAGGTGGGCATTTATTGATTTAAGTGCTGGGCCTTTTTTGTGGGGTCCTGCTGTTGGTGGAGAAGGTGTACGCACCGAACTAAGTTTACCAAGTGTTGATAAAACTATTGGTGCAGTTGAAGGTATTGTATGATTAACAAGCAGTCTGTTTGTGAGATGGTTTCGTATCTTAGAGTTAAAAACTATACGTAATGAGTTCTAGTAGTTACACACGAACAAGAATATGTCCTGAAACACCAAAATGATCAAATTGACTACTAGTTAATTACATGCATCCTATTCTGATTTCTGTGCATAAGAAATAACCTTTGATCAAGCATATTTCCTCTTGTCAGCTTCACGCTTCCGTGATGCTACACAGCATACTACTAAATGCATCGCTTTATGTTTTGGTGAAATTGCAATTCATTGAATAACTTGTAATAATTGTTAATATTTCTGCGGGGCTTGGACATGTGCCATAACAATACCCGCATTGATGAGTGATATTCCTACTGAAAGAGAAGTTGAGCCAAAACTTAAGCCTATGCTAATAGGCACTTTCAGAAAAAAGACATGACAGATACATTCTCTTAAAAGGCAAAGATAAGAGTGATGCTGACTTCCTAAAGTACTATAAAAATAAGGCTTCTTTACTAGAAGCTTTCAATCAATTAAAATGGTAAAAAATCTAGACAATGCCTTTTATCACCCTAAATTAGCACAATATGACATTGTTTCCAGACACATGCATTAGTCCAAGTAAGTTATGATCCATCAAAATCAAATAGTCCCATTTCGGTTAAAAGTATGATCATTGGATGAAGAAAAGAGTACCAAGCACCATTAGATCTTTAGTGACGACACTAGTAAAATATATGATAAATCTATTGTGTCCTTTAATTCTAGCAGTTTAGGCATAATAAACAAATTATTGTTTAGGTGAGTAATGATTATATAGACAAGACTTTATTTACGTTTGCAAGTGTATGCATACATGCATGTGTGGTTGTATGTATGCATATATGTGTGTACAGGCAGACATCTGTAAATTTAGAATATATAACTGGACTCCTGGATTTTTAATGTGTACGCGCACCCCCCTGGTATCCATATCCTACGCTTTTGAATATACATGCTGAAGCGTATCTATATCCGTGCAACCTGGTATATAAATCATAAATTTGTCTTTTGGTCTTTAAGCTGTTTGAGTGTGTTAATGTACATTTCAATACACCATTAATAGATAAACTTTACTTTCACGTACACATGTTTTTTGTAATTGAATTATCTTGTTGAATTGTGCCACCTTCGTTTATTCAGAAATGTCTGAGGATGAAGCTGAGGATCGCTTGCAAGAGGCCATTCAGGAGAAGTTTGCAGTATTTGGTGATGTATGTGTTAAACAAATCCTATAAACTTAATCCTCCTCCCACCCTCCCCCTCCCCCTCCCCCCTCCCCCTCCCCCTCCCAGTAGTCTAGTTCATCATCACTAATTTGTTTGTGCCTGCAACTCTTAAGTCTGAAAGTTCCTATTTCCTGTCTGTCCAGCTTGGCCGTTAATTATGTAATGATCCATCTAATTGACCCAAATTCCAAAAAAAAATGTTCTTATAGCTCTTATGCTGGAAGTTGTTAAGTCATGTAAGCTTATAAGTTTGCGTGTTTGCATGCCGTTGGCAGAGTAGCCTACTGTAACGGAAGTCTTTGCAACTCTTTGGTTGGCAGGTCATCTGAAGTGTAGTAAAGTAGCTTGATTCTGTGTTTAGCATCATAAATTTGGTGACAAATTGCTAGAGATGCTTTGATGATATTATTACATATGGCTACTCCTCCCAGTTGTATTGAAAGAATCAAACTTCAATTGATATGGAACTTGAAATCATTTCTATTGCTTCAATTGATACGGAACTTCAATTCTGAGATCTTTCAAGTTTTATTATTCGAAGGTTATTTGTTGTGAAGTAACATTCTCCCTCAAATCTAACTTTTATATATTTCTTCATATGTTATGAAAAGCAAGGGGGTTTCCCGATTGACAGAACAAAGATATGGTTAAAATTGGAGGGGAAAATTTTCCTCCACTTTTAGGAGTCATGTGTTTGGTATGTTTAATTGACTTTAAAAATTCCTAGCTCATTGTCCTTTTGATAGTTCACACTGTTACCACGATCACATGTGTTGTTTAAGTCTGGGTAGATTCCTAAGTGTTAAAGGGATTATCAGTTTTGTGTGTGTGTTATCCGAATGACTTAGTATTTAGTGATCAGTATAAGAGTTATGTGTGGTCATGAAGTCAAAGTCGTGTGTGTGTTCATCTTATTCTTAAAGTTTATCTAAAGTAGTATTGGGATAGGACTCTCTTGTACTTTATGTCAACACTCTGTCTATATGAATGAATAAAGAAGAGAAGATGGGATCATGTTTTATGATCCCAGTTATTCACTTGTTACAACTTTAACACGGTCATCAACTTTTCTTTTTCTTTTCTTCTCTTTAAATCGTCAATATGGAGATCAAGTCAGGGAACCCTAGCCAAAGTGTTTTCTCATCGCCAACATCAATCCCCATCATTACATCCGTCAAGTTGAATGGCAAAGATTATACACTGTGGTCCCGATCTGTTGAGACATTCTTAACCGGAAAGGGTATGTATCATCATCTTTCCAATGACAAGGCGGGAGAGAACGATCCTAGGGCTTCTTCCCGGTGACAAGATATATTATGTCCCTCATGTTGAACGATATCGAGCCAAACATCAGCTCCACTCTTTTGTATTCAAAGTCTGCCAGAGATATGTGGATATGTTTGAGACATATGTACTCTGGATCAGAAAATCTTTCTAAGACCTATTACATATGCAAACAACATTTCCATGTAGAACAAGGAAACCAGAGTTTGGAAGATTATTACTCTAGTGTGATGAGTATCTGTGAGGAAAGAAATCTGTACCAGCCTCTGTCGACAGATGTGACTCTCATGGGGAGACAAAGGAATGATATGGATGTGGTTTGATATCTTTTTGGATTAAAATCAGAATATGAATCGGTGCGTGTCCAGATTTTAGGGGGAACTCATCTCCCTACATTGCCTGAGATATTTTCCCAATCGCAACAAACATTTATTGATTCCAAAAGTTCTGGAACTCAAAGTCTAGGAGAAACTCTAGAGGAAAATTTGCCCTAATTACCACTCCTAGTAGCCGTGGAGGACGTGGTGGTATAGGTCGATCTAGTGGAGGAAGATCTGGAAGAGTTTCGGTTAAGTGTGATCACTGTGGAAGATTGAACCGCATGGTTGATAATTGTTGGGACCTTCATGGAAGGCCCATAAAAATCAAGCAAATCTGGCACAAGAAAAGGAAGATCAGATCACTATCCCACGAGAGGAATGTGTGAAATTGAAGGGTGAAAAGACAGATCTTATCTTCCACAGCCAACTTGGTCCAGTCGAATAAAGCTTCTCCTGCATGCCTGATCCTGGATTCTGGGGTCAATGATCATATGACCGGTTTGTCTCAATCTTTAATTAATTTTCAGGATTTAACCAATGCTAAATCTGTTACTCTTGCTAATGGTTCTTCCTAAAAAGTTATTGGAGTTGGTACAAAACTTTTGAACTCAAACATTTCCTCCTCATCTACATTACATGTTCCTGATTTTCCATTCGATTTGATGTCCATTAACCGATTAACTAAAGATCTGAATTGTTCTGTCAACTTTCTTCCCTATTCGTGTGTGTTGCAGGATCTCCGAATGAGGAAGACGATTGGTACGGGTCATGAACGAGGAGGACTTTATCACAATGAGGGAAAATATTCTTATTATTAGAATAGAAAGCTCATTAGGAAAGATTAAAACAAATCCTCTTCTTTATAGATGTGGAGAGGACACTCCACGTCTAGAAAAAGGTACAGGATCTACTGTTCTAACGGCTAGTTGGACAGTGGGTCACTTGGAGAAAAAACAGGAAAAAAGAGGGAAAGAACAGCCCTTTAATAAAACAATTTAAGGGGTTAACTTAGGGCAAAATATATAGTAAATAACCCTAAATTAAAGACTAATAAAAGCTGGAAAATCTAACAGAAATTTTTCGTAATTGGTTTAATAATCTGCGTTGAAGCAGTGTAGACCGAATATTCTGTTTTTCTTATGCATACATAAAATGGTTATCTCTGTCTTATTGTATATGTTGATGATTAAGTTATTACATGAGATGATGAGCAAGGTATTGCAAGACTTGAAAGGTTCCTTGTGCAGGAGTTTCATACTAAGGAACTGGGAATACTTCGATATTTTCTGGGCATAGAAGTTCTGGACTTGTTAACTGAAGTAGGTATGCTTGGATGGCATCCAGTGGACACTCCGATGGACCCCGATCAAAAGATGTGGAAAGATAAATGAGAACCTTATGATTCTCCTAGCAAATATAGAAGGCTCGTGGGACGACTCAATTATTTGACCTTCATTAGACCCAACATCTCATATGTGATCCGGATTAGGATGCTGTGTGTAGTTGGTCAATTTGACCTTCATTAGACCCAACTCTCATATGTGCTAAGTGTAGTTGGTCAATTTCTTGAGTGCCCTAGAAAACCGCATTAGGATGCTGTGATCCGGATTGTGAGGTATCTCAAGCGATCTCTAGGATTGGGTATCAGCAATGGACCAAATAATCATATAAGAGTTGAAGGATACACTGATGCAGACTGGGCAGGCTTTATGTCAGATAGAAGAACTACTTCACGGTATTGCACCTTCTTAGGAGGGAATTTGGTAATGTGGAAAAGTAAGAAGCAACCTGTGGTGGTAAGGTCAAGTGCTGAAGCAGAGTATCGAGCAATGGCTCAAGCTTGCAGTGAGCTTACATGGATTGGATATCTTCTCAATCCCCCTCTATTGTGATAACCAAGCAGCTCTGAGCTCTCTATATCACTTATAATCCCGTGTTTCACGAAAGAATTATGCATATTGAGGTGGATTGTCATATTGTTCGAGATAAACTCATGGCCAAGGAAATATGTACTCCTTTTGTCTAAACTGGAGAGTAGTTGGGTAATATGTTTACAAAGTCCATTGTTGGGAATGGATTAAAGCTCATGTGTAACGAGTTGGGCATGTATTATATATATGCTCCAACTTGAGGGGAGTGTTAAAGGGATAATCAGTTTGTGTGTCTGTTTATCTGTTTTACTTAGTAATCAGTATACGAGTTATGTGTGGTTAGGAAGTCAAAGCCATGTGTGTTTTTATCTTATTCTTAATGTTTATCTAAAGTAGTATTGGGATAGGACTCTCTTGTACTTATCTTATGTACACACTTTGTCTATATAAACGAATAAAGAAGAGAAGAAGGGATCATGTTTTACGATCCCAGTTATTCACTTTACCGTGTTACTATTTTGACACTAAGCAACTTGCCACTCGTGTTGGGAACTTAGATTTCCATTAACAGCAACATTCATTTCTTACTTATTTTCATTTATTTGGCAATTGTTGATGGATGCTATTTATTTATATCTATTTATCTAAATAAAACTTTTGTTTGTAGTTGGTCTGGAAGATATAATCTTCGTGAAAGTGTTCTCAAATGTGCTCTTTTATTTGTTCCAGAAAGATCATAATGCAATCGACATCCTTCTTGCGGAAATCGATATATATGAGCTGTTTGCTTTTAAGCACTGCAAGGGAAGGAGGGTTAAGCTTGCTCTTTGTGAAGGTTGTCTTCTTTTCTTTGATCTGATTGCTACTATATGGATTTTCGCAAATTACTGCCATTTAACATATGACCTTGCTTGGATATTATTATTATTATTATAAAGTCATGGTTTATTGACTGAAGTAATATAAATGCCGTAGTAGTTGTCACATTCACATGTGCCAATGTTACTACAAGCAATTGTAGTGTTTATATTATTGTTTACTTTTTTTATTTGTAGTTCTTTTAATTTATTTTATTCGTATCTGGCCATGCAGGCTTTGCCGGCAGGCTGTTGTATTTGTAATTTGATAGGCTATTAGTTGTTATTAGCTGTTAAAGTTGGTGTTAGTTGGCAGCTATGCTCTGGCCGCCGTATTTATGATTGGGCTTGACGGCTAGCCCTTTGTATCTTTATTTAAACTCTTCCTTCTGTTTTTGAAATAAGAAGAGTTCGTTTATCTCTTTCTCTTCATGGTATGAGAGTCATTTGTGCTCTTCTTCGTTTAAATCTGTTTTCCCTTTTGCGCTATTCAAAATGTCGGTAATCTTTGTCATCTACTCCAGAGATTTCTTCGACTAATAATGGTGCATCTCATTCTTTCGATTCCCACGCTCATTCTGTTATCATCTCAGCCCATAGACTCAATGGTAGCAACTACCTTTAATGATCGAGGTCGGTTAAGATGTTGGACAAGACAAAATGAGGTACCTTATTGGGAAAACTGCTCCTGATGCCTCTGACATAATGTTCAAGTAGTGGGATATTGAAAATAACATAGTTATGCCATGGTTGATTCATTCCATGACTCAGAAACTAGGGAAAACTTATCTTTCATGAATCTGCTCATGAGATGGGTTGCAACCAACTGATTATACTCCAAGCATGACAACTCTTCAGAAATCTATGAAATCAAAGCTCAAATTCAATGTTTGTGCCGAAAAGGCCTTTCAGTTGCACATTATTTCAATCAATTGTCAAGGGCCTTGCAGCAGTTGAATCTGTTTGAAGAATTTTCAGGGAAATGCAGTGATGATGCTATAAGGTATAAGGAGATTGTTGAACAGGAGAGAGTATATTGATTTCTCATTGGCCTTAATCCAAGCCTCGATGATGTCAGAGGAAGAATATTGAGTTTTAAACCTCTTCCTTCCTTCAAGGCAACTTTTTCAGAAGTTAGACATGAGGAAAGTAGACGAAAAGTGATGTTGGAAATGAGAATCTTCATGAAGGTTCAACTCTTACAACAAACGGGACTAGTCAGTGGATTCAAGCCGGGAAAGGAAAGAAGGATAGACAACAAAAAAGGTGCTCAGAAGGGGGGAGTAAACGAGAAAACTATGGTCAGCTTGCTGATGAAAATAAGGGAATGTTCTCTGCTCCATTTACTAAAGAACATATGACACCTAAGGCAGTGGCAATTTTATCATGTATAATACTGCACACGAGACTTGGGCATTAGCTGACAATGCCTCATAATGTATTCTTGACATATGAAGATGCCTCCAAAGTAAGACCGTTGGGAATCTATTCCATTAAGGAAAGCATTCTTGACATTTATGTAATGCAACAACCAGTTATTCATGGCTGCAAAAGGCATGAAGATCTTGATTCCGTGCATCTTGGCAACTATTGCAAAAGTTTCCAAATAGTTTATCCCAAATGTAGTACCATCTTATAATATTGGATTTCTCATCTTCAAATGCGCTAGATGGACCTCTGTTTTTTTTTTTTTTTTTTTTTTTTTTTTTTTTGTTGAGATTTTGTTCCCTTAAACTAGTGATTTGCTTAGATTCTATATAGGTAAGGAAATTATCTCACTTCGGTTGATCTTGTAGATTTCATACGTTGGGATTCCTATGTATAAATGGAAGGCTTGTACTATGCTGAATGATATATGACAAACTCGTTTTTCATCCAATCTAAGTTTCAAATTATTTATTATACACGAGGGAAATGTCTCATACTGGAAAGTTGATTTGTTGTTTTCTTTTGGCTGGGCGGTTTTAGTTGAATTAAACATGAACGAATGTAATGTCTTTTTGCCAGAGCTGGATGAGAGAATGCAAGATTTGAAAACTGAGCTTGAATCATTTGAGGGGGAAGAATACGATGAAAGTCATAAGAGGAAAGCGGAAGATGCATTGAAGCGCATGGAGAAATGGAATTTGTTTAGTGACACTCATGAGGTTTGTTTTAATGATTGCAAAATAATTACAGTTGTAAATGTTTCTTGTACCTCTTAAGTTATCTTCTATTGCAGTTGGCCTTACAGTACTAACAAATATTTGAACATTTTGTTACTTGGTTCTACAGGATACCCAGAATTACACAGTTGCCCGCGACGCATTTCTTGCGCATTTTGGTTCCATGTTGTGGGGTTCTATGAGACACATTATATCCCCTTCTCTTGCTGATGGGGCATTCCATTACTATGAAAAAGTATCTTTTCAGTTATTTTTCATCACACAAGAGGTATGATTGAAGTTGACATGTTTCCTAACAAGTGGCTTTTTTGGAAATTCATTGTTGTTTTGAAGATATATACATATTTTTTTGTGTTTTTTGGCAGAGATTTAAGAACATTAAGCAGTTGCCTGTTGATCTTAAAAGCTTGATGGACGGTCTCTCTGCTCTTGTGTTACCATCCCAAAAAGTGATGTTTAGTCAGCACATGTACGTTTTTTCTCTCTCCATCTTTTCCTTTTTTCTTGTTCTTTAGTTTTGCCGCATAGTATATAGATTTTGTCGGTTTTTATGCTCTTTTCAGTACTTTGTTTTGGATGACAATTTTGCTAGATGTGTCCTTCACTGAAATTATAGTTCCCCCGGCCTGTCTCTACTTTTACCCATCACTAATGAAATATTAGGCCAAGTATTCAAGATACACTATTGTAGCCAATTATGCTTTATTCCCAGGCTTTGGTTGTTGAGGCACTTAGCTTGTTTTTGCATTTGACTGCATCAAATTAGCTGGTTATATTGTAAAAGCTGTCTGTAGGTTGCCACTTTCAGAGGATCCTGCACTGGCAATGGCTTTCTCAGTTTCACGAAGGGCAGCTGCTGTACCTTTGTTACTTGTGAATGGAACATATAGAAAAACTGTTCGCCCTTTTCTGGATTCTTCAATTCTCCAACATCAGTTGAAGCGGCTGAACGACAAGGGTTCCTTGAAAGGTGGGTCCTTACTTTGATTATTCATGCTCACCATTCTTTTTGGTTTGTGATGATAAGTGGCTATTGCTATATCTGTACGTGTTCCATCTTTAATTTTTTTCCCTGATCCATATTGTTATAACTCAGTTCTTTTAGGTATTACCTGAATTAATGCCAGATAATTTTTGCTCCAAAAATGTCATTGCTGGAGCTCACAATGTTCAATTCTGTAAGAACTATTACTGTATATAATTGGAGTTTAATGTTGGGATTTTGTTAAATAGTAAACTCTTCAAGTTATTGTAACAATAATTTTGGTGCATCCGCTAGTAGAGTATTGATCCAAAAAAGTAGGACTCACGGTGTTAACTTAATGGTTCAGTCATATGCATTATCCATGGTAGCAATTTTAAAGGCAGTAGTTTTCATATGCTTGTCATTGCCTTTGAATACTTATTATCCATTTAATGCTGATGTGATTCTAAAGTTGCTAACTACAAAAAGAATCCTAAAAAAATAGATTACTAGGGTATGGTCATACATTAGTACTACCGCTGTCCCATATCGCTAGTCCTTTAGGGGATTTCGCTCAGATTCAGGTAGTGGGTGGATATATCATAAATTTTAAACAAGAAAGTCCGAAAATACCCCTTGATTAAGATGAAGGAAAAATGTAATAAATGCTATACCGGGACTTAAGAACATAGACAACCATCCGCTCTGGAGATTAGGGTTTAACCCTTTTGGCCAATTCCTGTACGGTGGCCTTCCGGTCATCAGATTCCGCCGGTTCCGCCACCAATTTGCTCTTCTCTGTATAAGCTTTCTCCTGATCCCTGCACTGCTGCGTCATGGATGGGTTTGGATTAAGGCTCACATTGCTTGGGGGCGCCATTAATGGAGGCCACACCTCCTGCTGGTGGTGTAGATGCCCTCTCTAGTAAATCTTTCGTGACAATGATGAAGGCCGATGAAATTCCAATGGGGTTGGGATCGCTGTCACACCAAAAGGGCAAGTCTGCTGGATAATTTTCATAGCTGGACTGCTTCTTTCCACTTAGGATTATGTAGAGCTTCCTGATTTTGGGTATCTCAGGAGTGGACAAGGCTGTTAAATAGGCTTTGTGTTTGTTGGATAATTTTTCATAGCTGAGATGGTGAGACATAGGATGTTGGGTACATTTTCTAGGTGGCTTTCGAATGGCAATGGGAACATCAAGAAGAATACCTTCTGTGTCTAATTTTACCTCTGAACTCGGTTTCTGTTCATCCTCTTGATTGTCTATCTCCGGCTGATCTGGAGGAGCAGATTGAAAGTCCGGAATTTGTTCAGATGTTGGCCCTTTCTTTCGCCCTTTCCCTTAGAAAGTTTACCAAAAGAAGGCGTCTTGGGATAAACACTGCCATGATACGGAGACACAAACCCTGACTCACTACCTTTATCCTTCGATCCTACATCCTCTGCATTTATTAAATCAAAACCGTCCATCTCATGCGATACATTAGGTTCATCCAAGACATCTATCCATTCTTCTTGGCTATCACTCCCTATTTCAAATAAACATTTCATGTTCAAAAACGGGTTACATCCATAGCTGCAAAAAAAAAAAAATAGTTTCGGGATCATAACATTTATATCCTCTTTGAGTCGGGGAGTATCCTAGAAACATGTATTTTTGAGACCTTGGTTCTACTTTACCTTGATTATTAACATGAATGAAGGGAGTACACCCAAAGATCTTCAAGGGCAAATTGCTAAGAAATCTAAACAAGTGGAAAAACAATTAAATGAGTTTTAAATTCCAAAACTTTAGACGACATCCTATTTATGAGATAAATTGCTGTTGAAACAACCTCTCCCGTTAAATGTTTAGGACATTTAGAATCAAGCATCGAGCATGTGTCGATTCTTCTTTCAACAACTCGATTTTGCTGAGGAGTTTTAACATATGAATTCTGATTAATACATTTTTCAAGGAAAAAATCTCTCAAAACTTAAAATTTTCACTGTCATCATCACTTCGGACAATTTGAATTTTAGTCTGACTGTCTGAAATTGAGCATTAGTCATTTCAAATTTTTTTTAAGAACTTGCTCAACCTCAGATTTTTCTATTAACTAGTACACACAAGGGGCTCTTGTTTGATCATTAGTCATTCAGGTGACAAACCATCTTTTCCCATTAGTAGTTTTCATTCTAGAAGGCCCCCAATTAATCGCTATGGACAAATGTAAATGGACTAGACGGTTTACTTGGTTGAGAAGGAGAGTTCCTAGTATGCTTGGTTAACTCAAATATTTCACAATTCAGAAACTCAACCTTTTTTTTTAAAAAATAATTGAGGTAGCAAAATTTTCATATAAGATAGACTTGGATGACCTAACCGTTTATGCCAAAGATGAACATTATTTTGATCCAATAGATAAGTAGATTGATAACTCTTTCCAAGGACTAATCCACTCAAAGAAGCAGACTCTTGTTCCTGGACATACAACCTCCAAACATCCTACACTTGCCAATCATCCTCCTCAACCCCCCCCCCCCCCCCCCCCCCCCCCCTGAAATATACATTCAAAACTGAGAACACCTCTCATCAAAGGTGAGTTTCGACACACATATAGTAAATTGGATGTTAAATTAGGGACATGAAAGACATCTTTTAACATGAGTGTAGGTGAAATTTTAATATTCCAGTCCCAGCAATTATGGACAAAGATCCATCTGCAAGCTTTACCTTTTGATTGCCTGCAGATGGCTGATAGATATAAAAAAGTTTCAACATGCTTGTCCTATGGTGTTTCCTGAATCAACGATATAATAGACTCTATGATTAGATTCTGGCGTGGATAAGTGTGCTGAGTTACCTGATTGGACAAAGGAATGAATCGGTTTTGATTTGGTTAATATTTGAGAACTCAAAAGCTTACTCAGTTGCTCTAGGTGTTCTTTAGTGAAAGGAAGCGCACCAGGCTAAGTTGATTGATCCAGATTGTGTGAAACCTGATTTGCCTTCTCAGCATCATTCGGACGACCTCTTGGCTTCCATGCCATTCTCTTATGAATCTTCCAACACGTTTCCTTCGTATGGCCAATTTTCTTTCAATGCTCACACTTTGGTTTCGTTCCGAGGCTCTTTTTATTCGCATCGAACCTCCTCACCGCTATTGATGCTGTGATGACATCTCACTTTCATTAACAAGCTCCTTCCTCATGACTTTCCTCCTTGCTTTTTCTGTACGGACTTCCGAGAACAGAAACCGTAGAGAAGGCAAAGGCTTCCTTCCCTAGACTCTACCCCTCACCTCATTTAGTTCAGCATTCAAGCCAGCAAGAAACGAATATACACTCTCGTTTTCTTCTCGTTGCTTGAATCCGACACTATCATTCGAACATTCCCAAACATCTTTGTGGTACATGTCCAATTTCTTCCATATTGTCACACTTTCATCGTAACATGTTGTGACATCTTCGGACTCTTGTCTCATTGCCAAAGCTTGGTCTTAAGTTTGTAAATTTGAGATGAGTTCTCAACATCTGAGTACACCTCCTTGACTGCCAACCAAACAAACATCCTTAGCAATGTTCTAAAAATCGCCCTGGGCGGCCGCCTAGGCGCTCGCCTAGGCCCTAGGCGCACCCAGGGCGTCTCGCCTTGGCTCTGGGCGACTTCGCCGGGCGACGGGGTGCCGGGCGATTTTACGGGCGCTTCGGGCCCCTCTAGGCGCTCCTAGGCCCTTCTGGGCGCTCCTAGGCCCTTCTAGGCCCTCTTAGGTCCTTCTAGGCAATTAGGGTTTCATGACTTTCATCTGGGCGAACATCTAAGTTTTCCCAAGTGTTAGACAAGAAAGAGGCATAAAACCCTAAAACCCCCCTTAAAACCCCCCGTAAAACCCTAAAACCCCCCGTAAAAACCCTAAAACCCCCTTAAATCCCTAAAAACCCCTAAAAACCCTAAAAGCGCCTGGGCGCCGCCTAGGCGCCCTGGGCCCTAGGCGCCCCTGTAGCGCGTCGTCTTCGCCTAGCGATTTTTAGAACATTGATCCTTAGTAGGGAGAAACATGTGAGGTCTAGCAATGGATGGCTCCATGGAATTGATGAGCCATGCCATTACGAGTGAATTTTCTGACTTCCAAGATCTGATCTTTGGATCATCAGAATAGGTTCTTTGACTTCTCTTGTCACATAGACCAGGCACCCAGCTTCCCTCTTCCATCAATCGTAAGTTTCATGGTCTGAGCCCATTCTAAGTAGTTCTTATCTGTCAACTTGCGTGTGGTAAGGACTGAACTTGTGTTAGAGTTCCCAGCTTTGTCTTCGATCAGAGAATTTCTGATCTCTCCTGGTGGCACATTGGAAGTGACCTTAAATGGGGCGACGGCGTGTTGCCGCCCCTCTCTCCGGTCATTGCAGCCTTGTAGTTCATCATATTTTTTCGGAAATTTCAGGATTTTTTATGAACCATGGCTTTGTTACCATTTAGCAAGTAATAAGAGAGTGAAAGTTATTTCTCATTGATAAAGAAATTCAGAGTACAAGCTTATGCTACTTAGCCCCCAAGAAACTTCCTATACTACTTGGTGCCCAAGAAACGCCTTATTAAGAAGGACAAAGCATGAAATAACACAAAAATTAAAAACAATCTAAGCCCTAGCTGACTTAGCACTTAGCAGCCCACTTAGGCCAAGATACGGCCTTCTCAACACGAATACTGTGATCATCTGCTAATACTGCTAACACTTAATTTGGATTGCTAATTGGAAGGGGGGACTGCAGGGGGGTGGGGGGAATTGACAGGGAAGTAAAAGAATGCTATTTACTTCGCTTAGGAGAATTGTACGTGTATCATCCTTTTGACTTGATAGAGGCAGTAAAGGGAGAAGTAGATGAAAATTGCTTTTGACTTGTAAATAAGAAGAGTTGTGTTTATAATTTGGTGGATGACCATTATGCCCATCAAACCCACTGTCCCATCTTGTACCGCTCGAAATTATTCTCTGTTGTTGGTAAAAAAATTCCACGACATTAATCTTAAATTAGATTGTGAATTTCAGTCTCGGAACTGATTAAATCACTGTGTGACTGAAAAAGAGGGTGGGAAGGGCTTTTTTTCTGGGGGGGGGGGGGGGGTGATATGTCCCCAAGAAAAGATTTGGGATAAGAGTTATGATTCAAACCTCTGGATGTTCTTAGAGTGTAAAAGGTCGTGATTACCTTGCATTGATAGTGGTTTTGTTTTTATGCTTCTTCTTGTAGCTGAGTCCTTCTGAAATGAGCTGATACAAACTAGATTATCAGTTATCCTGTCCCTTTCTAACATACTGCTCTTTTATGGTGTTTTAGTGAACTGGTCCATCTTTTTTGACCTTTTCTTTGATGGTGCAGGATCACATGCTCATGGCAGGTCCACACTAGAAATTCCTATCTTTTGGTTCATTCATGGTGATACATTATTGGTTGACAAGCATTACCAGGCTAAAGCCCTTTCTGATATGGTAGTGGTTGTGCAATCTGAGCAATCATCATGGGAAAGCCACCTGCAGTGTAATGGCCAGTCACTTCTGTTGGACTTGAGGTAACATGCTTTCCATTTGATTACACAGGTTTTTATTGAAGTTATTTTCAGTTATTAATTCTGATTAAGTGGCAGTGATTTGTTGTAGAATTTGAGTATGTGATTTAGTTGCTTTTTAAATAAGAAAAATCATATACAATTAATTGGTGTTATTAATAATAGACTTTACGGGTGTAATTTGCACAGTATTATTGCCCTTAAATAGTTGATGATATAAAGTCGGTCATCTGTTTCTCTAGCATTATCTAGAAGTCGCACGTGTATAATGTGTTGCAAGTGTAAAATGATGTTTGCTTGTTTAAGTTACGCTATGTCGATTTTAAGACAAGAATGAGAGAATGAAAATTCTCTTATTTCTTGATCTAAGATGAATATTACGGACTAAATAAGAAACAATGCATAACATAAAAGGCATTCTAGACTCTACTAATCTCCTGAAACCAAGGAGATAAACATAGAAACCCTGATCACCTTACAGGACAGAAAGAGAGAAAATGCAGGACTCAAAGGAACCCTAAGTAGCGCCTAAACAAACTCCAAAACCTAGTAGCCACCTTCTGAAAAATAAAAAACATACACTGTCAACACATTCTAACCTATAACACAATCTATAGAAGGCGAAAACCTTGTAGCCATGTTATTAAACATTAAAAACATACATGTCAACACATTCTAACCAATAACACAATCTATTAAAGGAAAAATCAGATCGTCAACACTCCCACTCAAGGAATACACTTCAACCCCCCATTCGTTAGATTTTCATTATTTAATGATGTCAATCTCGATGTGTTTGGTCTTGTCATGTTGGACATGATCATTAGCTATAACAATGACAGCTTTGTTATCACAATAAAGCTTCGTTGGCCATTCAAACCTCTGTTTCACATCAATCAGAACCTTCTTAACGAACATCTGTACTTCAAGCTTCCACATTTTGTTTGTTTTACTACTCTAGGTAACCGAGTTACCACATACTAAGGTGCAATAGCGTGTATTAGATATCTTCTCCTTTGGACCAATCCAATCTGCATCTGTAAAAACTTCTATACCTCTCCTGTTGCTCTTTCTGAAGTACAAACCCCTTCCTGCCATGCCTTTCAAATACCAGAAGATTCTCAGCACATCTTGGTAATGGTTTACTATCGGAGAATGCATATACTTACCGCCTTTACAACGAAGAAACATAGTTGTCAACACGTTGCCTAGACGACGCCTTAGGCGCCAGGAGAGCATCTACCATTTTTTATACTGTAAGGCGACAAAAATGCCAGGCGAGGGAAAGGCGACACCTAGGCAGACGCCTGAGCTAGATGCTTGGCGATAAAAGGCGGCCCGCTTGGCATGTTTGTGTGTAACATTTAAATTTCAGGGCTAAAAATGTAAATATCCATGTTAAATAACATTACCCTAATCTCTTAACCCCCAACCTGCCACTTTATACTGCATTTCTCTTGTGCTTCCTCTTTCTCCAAAGCTCCAATGCCCGCCTGAGAAGAAAAAAGAAGGAAAAAACTGCCGCACAAAGCAAAAGGCAGCCTGCTTCTTCTTGTAATCATCCAGGCCGCACGAGCTTAGTGACTGATGATCGTCGATTTGAATCTATTGGTACTTGTTTTTTCCTTTATTTTTAAGTCATTTTGTGAACTCTAGTAGAAGTTTAAGTGCCTTCATTTAGAACTTTTGAAACTGGAATCATTTTGATTATTGATGCGTGTGTTTAAAAGCCTAAAACATGACTTGATGACATTATGTGATCTTCTTTGTTTGACTTTTTAAGGTATTATATTTTTGTTAGAAAAGAAAAGAGAGAACTTTAGGTAATATATTTTTATTCAATCAGAAGTGTTTTATTACAAAGAGTGTTCTCTCTTAAATAGGAAAATGCCTAGAGACCTGTCTGATTTAAACTCCTTGATTTGAGGAAGCAAATCAAATCAAATCAGAATCAAATCAGACTTTCTATAAAAAGAAAATACAACCAAATCAAATAAAATCAAACATAAATGCAGAATCCCAAAACCCTACTGACACATGGAAAAATACATAAAAGACCCAAAAGCCCTCAATCTTCAACACTCCCCCTCAAGTTGAGCGTAGATATTGATCATGCCCAACTTGCACATGAAGTCTTCAAAGTTCTGCTTCATTAGGGCTTTTGTTAAGCCATCGGCCGCCCGGGCGAGATGGCATGAAGGGTATGCAAATCACCCCGAGATTCCGCTTTCTCCCGAATGAAGTGTCTATCTACTTCCACGTGTTTGGTTCTGTCATGTTGTACCGGGTCATTGGCAATAGCAATAGCAGCCTTGTTATCACAGAATAGTTTCATGGGGACTTCTGGTTTTAGACTTAAATCTTCTAGGACCCTTTTTACCCACAGTTCTTCACATATCCCATGAGCCATTGCCCTAAATTCTGCCTCTGTTGTACTCCTAGCCACCACTGTCTGTTTTTTGCTTCTCCATGTCACAACGTTCCCCCATACAAAGGTACAATAACCTGTTGTGGACCTACTCTCTTTGGATCCAGCCCAATTAGCATCTTTATAGATTTCAATGCTTCTTTTCTGACTTTTCCTGAACAACAACCCCTCACCAACGGTCCCCTCAAGTACCTTAGGATTCTGAGCACAGCCTGATAATGGGATTCGCTTGGAGAGTGCATAAACTGACTGACCACCCCTACTGCATAGGAGATGTCAGGTCTGGTGTGTGCAAGATATATTAGTTTGCCCACTAGTCTCTGATAGTGTTCCCTGTCAACTTCCTTTTCCTCATCTCTTCTCTTTGCCAGTTTTAGGTTGCTCTCCATTGGGGTGCTAGCAGGTTTGCACCCTAACAGTCCTGTTTCTTGCAAGAGATCTAGGACATACTTTCTTTGAGAGACAACCATCCCCTTGTCTGATTTTGCCACTTCCATGCCTAGGAAGTACTTGAGCCTCCCTAGATCCTTGATTTCAAATTCTTCTTTAAGTCTTTCTGTGGTGTGTTTGATACCCCAAGTATCATTTCCAGTTAGGATGATGTCATCTACATATACCACAAGAACTGTGACCCTTCCATCAGTGCCTCCTTTTGTAAATAGGGTATGATCAGAGTGCCCTTGCTTGAAGCCAATTCTCAACAGGAACTGCCTAAACCTGTCAAACCATGCCCTGGGACTTTGCTTCAGCCCATATAGGGACTTCTTCAACCTGCACACCTTGTTTCTCTGCCCAAAACCTGGAGGTAGATCCATGTACACTTCCTCCTTTAGGTTTCCATGAAGGAAAGCATTCTTTACATCTAGCTGGTGAAGTGGCCAGTCCAGATTTACAGCTATTGAAAAGATGATTCTTACTGTATTTAATTTGGCAACTGGTGAGAATGTCTCTGAGTAGTCAATTCCATATGTCTGGCTGTATCCCTTAGCTACAAGTCTTGCCTTATACCTTTCAATCTCTCCATCAAATCTGTATTTGATTGTGAACACCCATTTACACCCTACTGATCTCTTCATTGGTGGTAAATCAGTCACCTCCCATGTGTCATTCTTTACCAAAGCCTTCAGTTCCTCCTGTACAGTTGTCCTCCACTCAGGTCTCTCTAGAGCTTCATTTATATTTTTGGGAATTTTGTCTTTTGAGATGCTGGATAGGAAGGTTTGATGTGAGAAGGATAGGTTGGTATAAGTTAGGTAGTTTTGAATAGGGTACTTAGGGTGTTTGGTACATTCCCTAGGGGGTTTTCTGATAGCAATGGGGACATCTAGAAGAAGGTGATCATTTTGGGAAATAGGGTTCATTTTTGAGCATGAAGGAGATGGGAATTCTCTAACTCAGATGGTGGTGAGTTTGGGGCTGATAGGGACAGTTCCCCACCACTGTTGTCAGTCTGCTCAAATGTCTTTGGGATTGGTTCTTGGTCATCTTGAGTGACAGATGGTATATTTGTGGTGAATTTAGGGTACCTCCGGGAATAAGTCAGTCCCTCGAACCTAGTTACAGACTTGGAGTTCCTAGGAGATTGGTCCTTTGGGGACTTGCCTCCAGTAGAGCTCCCAGAATCTTCATCACTTAGTCTTTCTGTTTGGTCAGAATGTGGAATACTAGACACTTCTATCCCATGATCAATGTACACAAAATCTGTACTAGTAGAGTACAAGAAATCTGCACCATCTTCAAGAGTCATTAAGTTCTCCCCCTGAAGATGATGCTGATTAAAGTACATCTGATTTTCAAAGAAACTAACATCCATTGTTTCTATGATCTTTTGTTTTTCAAAATCAAAGCACCTATAACCCCTTTTGTGTGCAGAGTACCCTACAAATGTACATTTTGTAGCCCTGGGATCAAGTTTGCCCTGATTATATGTCTATGCAAAGGCAACACAGCCAAATATTTTTAGGGGCAAATCTTGAACCAGTCTTGTATTAGAAAAAAAAATCTTTGAGTTTATCAATAGGTTTGCAAAAGCCTATGCTACTAGAGGGAAGCCTGTTAATCGAGGTAGACTGCAGTGAGCAGTGCCTCTCCCTATAGGTATTTAGGGCATTTTGAAGCCAACAAGAGGGATCTAACCACTTCAAGCATGTGTCGTCGTTCTTTCTTTCAGACACACCATTTTGTTGTGGTGTGTTGACGCATGAACTTTGATGGATGATCCCTTTGGCTGTGAAAAACTCTTTTAAAATCTTGTTATAATACTTAGTGCCATTATCTGTTTTGAGTATTTCAATAGGAGTGTGAAATTGTGTTAAAATCATATTGTAAAAACTCTTAAAAGCTTGTTCAACCTCTGATTTTTCTTTTAGTAAGTAAACCCAGGTTACCCTGGTGTGATCATCTATAAACGAGACAAACCATCTATGTCCATTTAGAGTGATGTGTCTAGAGGGACCCCAGACATCACTATGGATCATTGTAAATGGTTTGGTTGGTTCAAATACCCAAAATTGGGATGTCCTAGCCTAGCATGCCACATTCTGATTTCACAATTAGACAAATTTGCTGAATTGCAACATCTAGTCCTAGGTTCTTCACTAATCCCCTCAGCATTCCCTTCTTCCAATACATATAGGCCATCTACCACCCTAGCATTGCCAATCTCCTTCCCCAAAGTTGCATCCTGCTACTTACAATTAGTAAAGGAGAACATTATATTGCAGTTGGCCTCTGAGACCAGCTTATTTACAGAAATAAGGTTGCAGGATAGTTTAGCACATGTAGGACTTCATGGAGAATAAGAGAGGGAGAGATAGAGACTGATCCTTTGCCTGCAATAACGAGCATAAGATCCATTTGCTATCTTCACCTTCTGATTTCCTCCACTAGGTAAATATGAAGAGAATTTGTCGGAAGAGAAAGTCATGTGGTCTGTTGCACCTGAATCAATGATCCAGTGTGCTTCAGATCTTTTTTTAAGGTGGAAAGTGCAAAGGATTACCAGAATCTGCAAGGTTGCATTGGGAACTTTTGTGGTTGGCCAAAAGTTGGCTGAGTTGCTCTAGTTGATCCTTTGTAGGGACAGAGGTACAGGGGTCTTATCACCTTGTTCATAAGACACTTGGTTAGCCCTGTTGTGTCTCCACCAGCTCCTGCTTGCCCTCTTGGTTTCCTGTTTGGGGGTTGTCCATGGATACCCCAACAGGTCTCCTTTGTATGGCTCTGTTTTTTGCAGTGGTACATACCAATCTTTGCTTCCTGCCCTTGGTGTCTCCTCCCCTTGCTGAAACTAAGACAGATGCCTCAAGGTCCTGTCCACCAGTTTTCTGATTTTGAGGGAATTCAGAGCCATTATTCATCACCTTTCTCCTGGCTTATTCTCTCCTGACTTCTGCAAAGACCTCCCTCAATGAGGGGATAGGCTTTTTGCCTAATATCCTACCCCTCACTTCATCCAAATCTTGGTTTAGACCTGCTAGAAAGGAATAGACTATCTCATTTCTCCATTTTCTGGAATTTGACACTGTCTCCTGCACAGTCCCATGTGTCCTCATGACATATGTCCAGCTCTTGCCAAAGGGTGACTATCTCATTGTAGTATGAGGTCACATCTTTGCCTCCCCGCTTCAAATTCCACAGTTTAGTCTTTAGATAATAAATCTGTGAGGAGTTCTCTAGATCAGAGTACATCTCCTTAACTGCATCCTAGATGTCCTTTGCGGTTGAGAGGAACATATGGGGTCTGGCTATGTTTGGCCCCATTGAGTTAATTAGCCAGGCCTTAATCATGGAATTCTCTGATTTCCATGTGCTGTGCTTGGGATCATTTGCAGCTGGTTCCTTTTCTGCACCAGTTAGGAACCCTAGCTTGCCACGTCCATCAATTGTTAACTTGATGGTCTGAGACCATTCAATCTAGTTCTCTCCATTCAGTCTCCTTGGGACCAGAAGATATGAAGGGGGAGGATTGGAACTCCATTCTTCATTGGTTGATCCAGAGGATTGACCAGCAGTGGTGTTGATCAATTCCCCGGTGAAGGTTGCGCGGTAATTCATAATTTTAGGTTTTAGAACAACCTACGCTCTGCTACCATGTTAGAAAAGAAAAGAGAGAACTTTAGGTAATATATTTTTAGGGGGGTTCTATTTGCACCCCCTTATTTACTACTTGCACCCACTTACTACTTGTACCACAAAAAATTAAAGAACGTCGGTCACGGTGAACCGGTGTGACCGACGTTCCCTATATAAAAAGAGAACTTTAGGTAATCATCCGAAAAAATATTTTATTCAAGTAGTAAAATCAAATAGAAACCCCCCTATTTTTATTCAATCAGAAATGTTTTATTACAAAGAGTGTTCTCTCTTAAATTGGAAAATGCCTAGAGACCTGTCTGATTTAAACTCCTTGATTTGAGGAAGCAAATCAAATCAAATCAGAATCAAATCATACTTTCTATAAAAAGAAAATACAACCAAATTAAATAAAATCAAACATAAATGTAGAATCCCAAAACCCTACTGACACGTGGAAAAATACATAAAAGACCCAAAAGCTCTCAATCTTCAACAATTTTAAAGGCTAAAACTATGACTTTATCATTGTAAGCTGGTCTTTTAGGTTTGTGTGGAGTTGCTCACCTAGCATACCGGGCAATTGCGTAGGAAATCATGCGACCTTGGCTCACATGGGCTTCGGCTAGCGCCTTAACAACTACGTGAAGGAAATATCATGTATGGTGTGAGTCAACTATATAAGCTTACTTATCAGCTTCTGATAGCCTTCCCTGTCAATTATCTCATCATCTTCAGTTTCTAGAAGCTTGAAATTTATTCCGTAGGTGTGTTGACTGACCTATAATCAGTTAGGCTAATCTTTGCCAATAGGTCCAACACATATTTTCCTTGTGACACAACCATACCTTTGTCAGAACGTTCTACTTCCATGCCCAAAAATTACCTCAGTTTCCCCAGATCTTTTACCTCAAATTCAGTGCTAGTTATTTCTTAACCTGCTCAATTCATAAGGTATCATCCTCCATAACGATGATATCATCCACATACACCACAAGAATAGTTACCCACCAGAATCACTTTTGTTATAAATAAGGTATGGTCAAATTGATCTTGACTGAACTCAAGCTTCAAAAAGAACATCATAAATCTCGCTAACCATGCTTTCCGATTTGTTTATCTGGGATTTTCTCAACTTGCACATCCCACCATTCAACTCGTTTGTAAAGCCAGGAGGCAAATCCTGACGTTGTTTAACTTAGCCATGGGTGAATATGTCTCTGAATAGTCAATGCCTTGGGTTTGACTATATTGCTTGGCATCCGATCTTGCTTTGCTCCTATCATCAGAACCATCTGAATTTTATTGATTGTAAAGATCCATTTACACCCTACAATAGTCTTCCCTTTAGACGAATCCACAATCTCTTATGTTCCATTCTTCTCTTGAACCCTAATGGCTCGTTTGGATTGATGAAATGTAATGGAATGAAATGAATCTGATGGAATGGAATGATATCATTCCATTAGTGCGTTTGGTAGGCAATGGAATAGATACATTTTTATTCCATTCCAGCCATTCCATAGCATTTTTAATGGAATGAAAATCACTCATTTTCATTCCGTTGGAATCAAAATAAATCCTATTCTTACGTTTCCAAACATGCCAAATTGATGGAATGGAATGTAAAAAGCATTCCATTCCATTACATTCCATCAATCCAAACAAGCCATAAATGTTGTATTCCACGCAACAACATTTAGAGCCTCATGTATATGTTTTTGGAATGTAGGCTTCAATGAGTTTTGCAATAAAGACTTGGTATGAAGGAGACACTTTTTGATATGTCATAAAATTACTCATAAGACTAAGGGAAATCTACTGCAAGTCCTAGGGGCCTTCTTTATGGCAATAGGAACATCAAGTTCGTTATCAGAAAAAGAATTAGGCCGTTGCTCAGATTAAGACTTACCTGAATTATCAGCTTCATGATTCTCATAGTTCAAGCTCTTGATGAGTGGAGATGGTATTGGTGTCTTCAACATCTGGAGGAACTGGAGCTTTCCTTGAATAATTCACTCCCTTGAACCTTTGAACATGAGAGGGAGGATTAAAAAGTATGTGTTCCTTATCTAGTGCACAGTCCTCACCAGATTCCAGATTACATACTACTGATTCTCCCCACGTGGTGGTGAAATTCTAGAACTAGACACTCTTGCTAACAGTTGAAACTCCCCTCGTCTTCTTCATGAATCTCCCTTTGAAGACGAGTGTTGTCAAAACACATTGTTGTTTCAGATAAGGTAACATCCATCGTTTCTAATATTCTTCTAGTTCTAGGATCTAAACACTTGTAACCTATTTTATTAAATGAATATCCAACAAAGACACATTTAGCAGCCTTTTTGTCCGATTTTCCTTGCTGGTAATTGCGGGCGAAGTCTATGCATCTTTTTTAGGGGAAGTCCTGATTCCTGAAACAATCTAGAGGAAGGGTGATATGTTTTAAAGTACTGAAGTGGAGTTTGAATATTTATGCCTTTTGATGTAAGGGTGTATAGAAATTAAGTAGGAAGATGAACTTAAGAGAAAATATAACTCTTGTTATTGAACACAACCAAAATAAGGTTGGTATAAATAGGAGATTACAAATCTAGAGCTAAGCATGCTTAAAAAGCATAAAGCATAAAGTAAAAGGTGTTTTCCTAGATAAAGTAAAAAGTAACTACATTAACTACCTAGATACCTTTTAGGGTGGTTACATTAGCATAAAAGGTAAAACCGTTTACACTACCAATTTGTACAAAAGATATTAACAAGATACTAATAATAAGTATATTCAATATATTTCAATAGGGTGTTTATTAGTTAAATAAAGGCCAACACAACTTCACCCCTGTATAGGTCATTTTAAAGACAACATTATAGCCCTCACTACTTCCAGGATGTGTCAGTTCTTTCTCTCTTCCACACCATTCTATTGTGGTGTGTTAGAGCAAGAACTCTGATACATCATCCTTGTTCAGAAAAGAAGTTCCTTAAGATGCGACTATACTATTCAGTCATTATCTGTTGAAGAAGGATTAGTATTAATCTATATTCCGTTTATTAATTCTTTTTAATTCTTTATTCTTAATCTGTAATATAGCAGTAGGGTTTCTGAAAAGGAAGATATAATAGCCATATGTAGACCTCATATATTCTAGGCAACCTGCATAATATGAATCTGTGTAGACTTCAAGCTACATTTGATCTTTTTTCTGAAAGAGAATCCCTTTTTCCTGGACAGCTTTTTAGGTAATAAACAATCCTTTCAGCAGCTTTCTGATGGCATCTTTTTGGATTGTGCATGTACCTACTACAATGTTGACTGCGAAGGCAATGTCAGGTTTTGTGCGGGAGAGATAAATGAGCCTTCTAACTAGTCTATGGTAGGAGTTCTTGTCCACAACTTCATCTTCTGGGGCTAGACTCAGGCCATGATTGAACTCAATCGGTGTCTCCATAGGTTTACAACTAGTTTTGCCATAATCTTTTAGAAGATCAAGAATGTACTTCTGCTGGGAGATAAAGATCCCTAGTTTTGAGTAAAGGACCTCAATTCCTAGGAAATACTTCTATTTCGTTAGTTTCTTTATGTCAAATTCTTGACGAAGGAATGACTTTAAGAAGGTGTTACCCTCAATATCATTAACTGTGATGATGATATCATCAACATAAACCATTACCAACATCATTGATCTTTTCCTAGAGTGATTTTGTTTAATGAACAAGGAATGATCACCTTGACTCTGTTTATAGCCTAGTTTTATCATGGCTTTGATAAAACTGCCAAAGTATGCTCTAGGTTATTGTTTTAGGCCATAGAGTCATAGAGAGCATTTTTCAGTCTGCATACTTTGCCTTTCTCAACTTGGAATCCAGGAGGAATGTCCATAAAAACAGTTTCCTCTAGATCTTCTTGAAGGAAGGTATTTTTCACATCATAGTGGTACAAGTTCCAGTCAAATTCAACTGCCTCTTCCCAAAAAAAAGAAAAGAACAAAGAAATTAACTGCCAATGAAAGCAGGATTTTTTTTATTGTGTTCATTTTGGCAACAAGGGAAAAGGTATCAAAATAGTCTACCCTATGGATTTTAGGGTACCCTTTGGCCACAAGTCTTGCTTTATACCTTTCAGGGTTTCATCAGATCTGTATTTGATGGTAAATACCCATCTACATCCCATAGTCTTAGCACCTCTAGAGGAAATACATGATCCCAAGTTTTGTTCTTTTCCAATCCAATTTTCTCATCTTTCATGGCTTTAATCCATTTTTCATCAGACAAAGACTCGGCCAGATTCTTTGGTACAGGATCATGCATTGAATTCTTCATGAAATTCCATTGATTTTTAGAAATCTTGTTATAAAACAAGAGATTCTTCATAGGCTGAAGAGTACATGATCTTGTACTCTTTCGTAGAGCAAAGGAAGCTCTTCTTCCTGTTGTAGGGAAGCATTGCTTTCATGTTCTTGATCAGAGGGATCAAAGTCCTTTTCTTTAGTATAAATAGTTCTGATGGTCCCTCCTCCTCAGATTTAGTATCCTCCTCAAGAGGAACAATGTCTTTCAATCTGACCCCGTTTTTTCTCGTGTAAATGATAGGTGACTTTTCCGTAAGAATGTCTTTCCTACTTTCAACATTCTGTCTTCTTGATTCATCATTTTTGGTCCGAGTATTTTCATTCGCACTTGGTGAATCAGTGGGCGATTCAAGAAGATACATATCCTTTCAGTACCTGAGGGAAAATTCTCCCCTTGAATTAGATCCTTTCCAGAGAAATAGGAGTTCATCTCATTGAAGGTCACATCTTTGGAGATAATGAACCTCTTTGTAGGTGGGTGGTAGCATTTATACCCCTTTTGAGTATTAGAATACCCAATAAAAACATTTAATAGCCTTTGGGGTCCAGTTTTCCTCTATTAGGAAAGAACATGAGCAAACACTTCACATCCAAGCACTTTAGGAGGAACTCTTTCAAATGTTAGAAAGGATGGGAGGAAAGTAGTTAAAGTCTCAATGGGACTCCTCTTTCCCAGAACCTTTGTAGGAAGTCTATTGATGAGACGTGCAGCTGTAAGAACTGTCTTTCCTTCAATAGTTTTTAGGGACATTCATCTGGAAAAGAAGAGCCCTAGCAGTTTCAAGTATGTGCCTATTTTTCCTTTTTCCTTTTAGCCACCCCATTTTGTTGGGGTGTATATGCATAAGAGAATTCATGTATGATTCCTTTCTCTTCAAGAAAAGGGATCAAGAGCCTTGTTGAAAAATCATTAGCATTATCAGTTCTAAATCTCTTGATTTTAACATCAAACAGAGTCAAAACCATATTATAGAAAACATGGAAAACATGTGTCAGATCAGACTTATGTTTTAGTAGGTATATCCAAGTGGTCCAGGTACAATTATCAATGAATAATACAAACCAGTGAGCACCATTGATGTTAGGTATGATAGAAGGACCTCATATATCACTATGCACGGTGCACCAAATTAAAAGGATTAAAATCTCTATTAGACTGAATAAGATAAGAAACTCGTTTATGTTTAGCAAACTCACATTCAATACGTTTAAAATTTTCAACATTTGAACCCTTAAATAATGCAGGAGACAAATGTTTAAAAATTTGAAATGAAGGATGACCTAGTCTTTTATGATACAAAGGGATCTTATCACTGTCAACCTAAGACAAAAGATAATTGTTAACAATCTATTCTTCTTTATCAACATCCGAGCCTTCAAAAATAGAGCCCGTCTTTAGCTCTAGCAAGTCCAGTCTTTCTCATGGTTGTTAGTTCCTGAATCACATAGAATTTAGTTGAGAACAACACATAACAATTGGAGTCCTTAGTTAATTTTCTGAAAGAAACAAGATTAGCGGACAACCCTGGGACATACAAGACATCTTTTAGAGTCAAAAAAATCATGTAGTATTACATTTCCAATGCCAGCAACTCTAATAGATGAGCCATTAGCAACTGTAATGCTTTTATTGGTGCTGCAAGGAATATATGAAGAAAACAAATTGAGGGAAGGGGACATGTGATCAGTGGCCCCAAAATCAACCACCCAACCATGAGTGACTTTCTGATTCAAAAGATTAAGTGAAGCCATATTTGAGAAAATCATGGAAATAAAGGGGTTTTCCCAAGTATCAAGGAACTTAATATTTCAATCTTAGACTGTCCAAGGCCATGATTTTGATTCAGAGAAGTTAGATTTTGTCCTGGGACACTGCCTTCAGTTTTGCAGGATTTGCAACATGTGCCAAGGCATCATTATTACTTTTGCCTGGTTTTCCATGTAATTTCCAACAAAACTCCTTAGTGTGCCTATTCTTTTTGCTGTGAGTGCAAAACAAAGATTCCTTATTACCCGGCTTCAAATTATGCCTTTTGATTCAAAATTGTTTTATCAAAAATCCTTCAGACTCATATGCTTAAGATATCCAGACCTATTTTGTCCAACAATTACGGCTGAACTTTCAGCAGATATGGTGTCTAACTTCTTCAACCCTTATAATGGAGATGGTTTCATTTAATGTAGGAAGATCAACCATTCCCAAAATTTGGACCCTAACAGGATCAAATTCTTGCAACTGTCCAGTCAAAAAGGGGAAGATCCTTTCCTTTTCAATCATTCTTCTGAGGGTTGCAACATCATCACTATCCTTCATCTGAATATATTGATAGTGATCAAGTTCTTGTCACATCCCTTGAAGAAGGCCAGAGTATTCATTGATGACTTGTTTCCTTGTTTGGTGTTCTGGATTCTTGTCCTGATCTCATAAATTTGGGATGCATCATTGATCTTAGATTAGGTCTGTTTTACAGTGTCCCAGGTTTCTTTAGCAGACTCCAAGAACATTCAAGTATCTCAGTTTCTGGCACCATAGAGTTCTAAAGCCAAGAAATCACCATGGAGTCTTTTTCATCCCAATTAGCATACTTGGGATCATCTTAAGAAGGACCAGTTCCCAGTAAATGGCTGATTTGCCTCCACCTTTCAAGAAGGTTCAGACAATCTGAGACCACTTAAAGTAGTTTTTCCTATTTTATCTTATAATTTTGAAGCATAGCTGTTAAGGTGTTGCCTAGGCATCGCCTGGGCGCTAGGCGAGGGTTCACCACCTTGATCTTGAAAAGGCGTCGCCTTTTGCTATTTTCATCTCTAATAAAACCATAAAAATAACACTAAATGAATATACATATATCTCGTGACGTTGAGAAACCATATGTAAACTGTGAAAAAAGTTGTTTCCTGATGAGCTTATGTTAGTATGAGCATAAATTAAAGGATTTTTTTTTCCTCCCTATTATAGGATGAAAAAAGAATGAAGAGATAGATTAAGATAAGGCTAAGCTAGTAGAATAATTGAAATTTTATTCATGCCATCATGCTACTTAAGTCTAATCCGTAGCATCTCTTCTTCCTGTTTCATCTTCTCCTGATTTTAGGTTTACTTCATGTTTTTGGTAGTCTTTTTCACTCGTTATGAATTGCTACTTTATTTGCTTCCTTAGCTTAATCATTTGTTATTGTGTTAATACACACTCCTAATAAACTCGGGAATTTTGCTTTGTTTTCTCCTCTATTTTGTTCATGTGTTAAATGCCTAAATCCTGCTTGGGTTCATCAACTAAGGTGTCGGGCAATCGCCTGGGTGACCGGGCGACCCAGGCTCGCCTAGCGCCTTGACAACTATGTTTTGAAACTAAAGAGGGACAAAATCAGAGTTTGAAAATATTTGAATTTTTCGTCCAGAAAAGGAGTCTAAGGCTCTCACTACGTAAGAATGAAGGATAGTATTCTTTGATATTAAAAATAGAAAGTATAAAGCTCATTATCTATTACAACTAAGCCTCTCCTTTATATAGGAGGAGAGGAGTCCAACGGCTAGTTGGATTGAACAGGAAACACTGTTCCAACAGTTAGTCGGGGACAGTGGGACAAGTAGGAAAAACAGAAAGAAAGGAGGGAAAGAACCTCCTATTTAAGCCACTAATTAGACACTAATTTAAATTATAATTATGACTAATAATGCTCCATAAAATAATACTAAACAAGTATGCCTAATCCAGCACATATTCTAACAGAATATTTTATGATTGTAGATATTTAGTTATTTTGATAGCCTGATATCAAGAGATTTGTCTAGATTTGATATTATTATAGGAATAACCTTTTTGTTAGAAGAATTTAGTAGATTCATAAGTTAGAATTATTTGTATTTGTATAAATAGGTGTCTAATTATTGGTGAAATGTAAGTGAATTCTTTCCTTATTCTTCTTTTCTATTTGCGTTTTCATTTAACCTTTCAACTCTCTTATTGCGGACAAATTTGTGTAAGTTTGGAAATTGCTTGTTATGTTAAAATGCAGCCTAAAGTATATTTCAATTTGTGTTTATAAGTCCCTTTTTTTCCATGATGGTGTACAGGAGGCCCATAAAGGCTGCATTGGCTGCTGTATCTGAACATCTTGCTGGCTTATTACCTCTTCATCTTGTCTATAGTCAAGCCCATGAAAATGCTATTGAGGTTTGTCAGATTTTGAGTACAGAACATTTTGGGTTATGATAATGCTGCCAAGATGATTCTCTTTCCTGTGTCAGGTTTTCTAAGTGCTCAAGTATATCTTGCATATTCTTGCAGATATAAATTCACCATTCATGTACTTGATTTGGCCTGACAAAACTGCATAACTGGAATTCAAATCTAAAACTGCATAACTGGAATTCAAATCTTAGCGATCGGCATAATATTACCATTTTGAGTAAGACTGTAAACACCATAACCAAAGGTTTTATAGAAGCCTAAGAAAGTATATAAGATTCCCAGATATTTACTCTATATTTCGCTTGGCATCTATTTTATGAAATTCAAGAAGAATATCTCTTGGAAACATTCCGCATAACTGTAAATATTTTATCGGGTAACTCAGATTATCCCCTTTTGTTGATGATTAAACCCTCCAAATCCACCAGGAGTAAACGCTTAGTCAAAGTTCATTTAATGCTACCATCTAGCTCATATCATTATTACAGGTCACAGCCATCAGCCATTTTGATCTACACTTGCACTACTTTCCATAATTTTGTGTTTTGTTTTGTTTTTCTTTTTGTGTTTTTTTGTTCTGTTTTGTTTTGTTTTGTTTTTGTTTTGTTTTTTCTCCTCCAGTTTGTTACTCACAACAGCAAAGCCACAAAGGCTTCTCTTTCCATAAGGTTTCTAGGCATGCTTCTATGCTGAAAAGATCCACTGATTTCTCTCATGCCATACACAGTAGGCACTAGGTAGTAGGTTACCATATAAAGGGTCTACAGGACCAGCTGTTTCTAGAATTTACCAACAAGGTGGTTCCTGGGCCACCATCAAATACAGCTTCCCAGGGGTCTGCCACTATAGAATCAGAAAATTTCTCAGGGTGTTTTTCCAATTTCTGCTGGAGAAGGAGCATTCAAAGAACAAATAATCATGAGATTCACTTGCTTCAAAACACTCCGTACACCATCCTGCATTAAAGGTCTATCCAGGGTACTCAACATCCTCTTACATGCTAGCCATACAGTCACAGCATACAGGAGCACCCCCCCCCCCCCCCCCCCCCCCCCCCCCCCCCCCCCCCCCTTTTTTTTTTTTTTTTTTTTTTTTTTTTTTTTTTTAACTCCGCACCATTTCTCCACCAGCTAAATTCTTCCATTTTATCCTGGGATTCTGAAGCATTTCTAAAGTATATACCTTAGTTTGAGAAGTTCAGATTTATACTGGATTGTTCCTCCTTTGCAGCAAATTGAAGGGAGTTCTGTCTATCAATCTCTGTAGGTCTGCAATCTGAAGCCAAGCCAGTGCCATCATATATTTTCATTGAACTAACCGAATCCAATCTCCAAAGCAGCCCAGTTCTCTTTTGACATCATCAAACGTTTGTTGACAGACCATCCCCCAGATTGACGTTTACTTTTTCCTGGACTAGAATTCCCAGAGCCAGCAACCCACCCTGATTCAAGAGTCCTTTGGTTTAAGCTTGACTTTCCGAAATGATTTCCCTTCTGAATTTTTATGAATAAATGAATTTCTTATCAGCTTCAGGAGCAGTCCAATACTTATCACATTCAACTGCAAAGCCCCAAACCTCCCTGTTCAGTTGGGCTTAAAATATATTTCTAGCTAACTTTTGCTTTGTGTTCTTAAATCAGATCCACTCCAGAAGAAATACCCAAATCCCTTTCAATATCCTTCAACTGCCTTTCCAGCCGAATAGTTCTGGCCCAAAAACTATGAAGGCGTTTTGCCACCATAGGATAGTTTTGAATTCGCCTAAAACATCACCTTACCTCTAATTTTGTCTGTCAAACCATTGGAATGGTGGCGTGCTAAACTGTTTGAAGTCAGTGCATGGCATTCCCACGAATCTTGCCAAAGCCTCTTTTCTGTGTCTAACTCAAGAATTGAGAACTCTGTTTCAAATCACTATTAGCATGTCCATGAGAAAATGATTTAACTGGTCAAGAAAATGATCACAAAATGTGTATATATAATTAATTAGTGAAATATTGGTATTTTTAATGTTTTAGTCTCTTAACTATTGGTTCCTTAGACAAGATCTAAAGATTAGATCTGTTTTTTTTCCTTTTTCTATTTTATAGTCTTTAGGCCCCAAAATAGCTGATGGGGGCTTGTTTCTTTAAATAACTCTTGTATTAGTTTATATCAACTATAAAGAAAAAATTCTTTTCTTCCTTGTCTATTCTTTATCACTACCTGGTATCAGAGCCTTGGTTGCTCAAATCATTCTAACTGAAAGATCTTTCGTCTTAATCCGTCATGGCAATGGAATCTTCTGCTTCCACTGGGATAAACTTTAGATCCAACACACATTCCAACTCGTCTCTAGCTGGGATTGACTCTGCCAGTGTGCCCATTTCAGTAATCAAGCTAAATGGGGACAATTATCTTCATTGGTCCGATCTACCCAGCTATTCGTTACTGGAAGAGGGAATGAAGAGTACTTAACTGTGGAGATCAGGATTCCCGAAGATGTATACTCAACGTGTAAGCAATGGAAGGTCGAAAATAGCTTAGTGATGTCTTGGTTGATTGGATCTATGACTGCAGAAATCACTGAATATTTTATTTTCCTCAGACACGGAACCTGCTACCCACACAACTCCTGATGACGTTTCAGATCCCAGGGGGGAAGAAAATCCAATATCTGGATCCCCATCCTAAATCTGTGCTCATAACCCTCCAACTATTCAAGTCTAATCTTAAAAAAACAAGGATACTCAAAATGCTGACAAATTGAATCAAGGGTCTAATTTGAGTCCAGATTAGACTGGTGATAATGCTGTTGACACACCCAAAGAATCTGAGGACACCCTTGAGGTCCCTATCAGAGATGAAAGACTTATTACCTTGAGAAAGGTGCCCAAGAAATGTACTCAGTATCCTTTGTATAACCTTATATCTTATGAAGATTGTCTGACAAATATAAGGCTTTCATTAGTAATCTTGTTTCTATTATGATCCCTAAGAATGTTCATGAAGCTCTCAGGTATCCCCGAATGGAAGGCAACACTTAATGAAGAACTACAAGTCCTTGAAAAGAATGGAACTTGGACACCGTGTGAGGTCCCTAATGACAAGAATTTTGTTGGCCGTAAGTGGATCTTCTCTCTTAAATATTATTCTGATGGCAGCTTAAACAAGTACACAGATAGACTAGTGGCAAAAGGGTTTACTCAATCCTATGGGATTGATTATCACGAGACCTTTGTCCAGTAGCTAGACTTAACACCATCCGAAGAAGAGGTCTAAATGAAAATTCCTCTTGGCTGTGAATCTAACCCAAATTAAAATCAAGTATGCATGTTGAGAAAATCTTTGTATGGTTTGAAGCAATCCCCCAGAGCCTGGTTTGGTAAATTCAACGGGTTTTTCCTTAAATGTTGGTATGTTCAAAATCACAGTGATCATACTCTATTTTCTAAAATTTTTGCTCTTGGTAAGTCTCTGTTTTTGATTGTATACGTTGATGACATAATCCTCACCGGTGATGATCTTAGTGAAATCAATAGAACAAAACAACTTATGGCACAACAATTTGCCTTGATGTAAAAGACCTGCGGCAACTAAAATACTTATGGGGATTGAAGTTGCAATATCAAGAAATGAAGTTTTCATGTCTTAGAGGAAGTATGCGTTGGACCTGCTCGGAGAAACCAAAATGACATATTGCAAGTCAACAAAGACTCTAGTTGAACCAGGGATAAAGCTGGGAGAAGACAAGGAACACCTGTTGATAAAGGGAGGTATCAAAGACTAGTGGGGGATCTACCTCACACATACAAGGCCTGACATAAGCTTAACAGTAAAGCCTTGTTAGTCAATTCATGTATAAACCAACTGAATTACATATGCAAGCTGTGTTCAGAATTTTGAGGTATCTGAAAAGCACTCCTGGTCAAGGCTTCATCTTCAAGAAAAACTTATCAAGAGACATTGAGTTCTATACAAATGCAGATTATGTGGGTGTCATACCTGATAGGCGGATATTGCACCTCTTGTGTCCTGGAAGAGCAAGAAGCAACAGGTGGTGTCCAGGAGCAGTGCAAAATCAGAACTGAGAGCCCTTGCAAATGGGATCTGTGAGGGAATATGGCTGAGACGTGTTGTAACAGAATTACGTATTCCTATATCATGACCTGCTAAAGTTATCTGTGACAACCTATCTACCCTTTGTATAGCCGAAAATCCTATTCATCACGAAATGTGGAAGTTGACAGGCACTAATAGAAAAAGGTTGACACCCAAGTCATTGAGCTCATCCACATCCCTTCAAAGCATCAGACTGCTATCTTCTAACAAAAGTTGTTCCAGTCAAGATGTTTCAAGTCCTAACTAGCAAGCTTGGATGCTCAAACATATACACCCAAGCTTGAGGGGGAGTGTTGAATGAATTGGTGAAATATTGGTATTTTTAATGTTTTAGTCTCTTAACTATTGGTTAAGAATGTTTTCCTTAAATTAGATCTAAGATTAGATCTGTTTTTGTCTTTTTCTGTTTTATAGCCGTTAGGCCCCAAAATAGCCGTTGGGCTTGTTTCTTAAAATACCTCTTGTATCTTTATATCAAACATAGATAAAATTCTTCTCTTCATGAACACTTATCACTACACTTTTTTTTTGACAGGACTGGGTATGGTCAGTGGGTTGCAATCCATTATCCATCACTTCTCAAGGTTGGCACATCTCTAAGTTCCATTCCGATACCATTGCCCGGAGCTATATAACTACAGCTCTTGAGGAATCAATACAATTAGTTAACTCAGCGATCTATGCATTGGTAAAGGAGCAAACATGTATCCTTTCTTGATCTGAATTAGTGCTGCACTTCATTAAGCATGATCTTTCTAGATTGTCTCTAAACAATCAGTTGACCTGCCATTGTTCATTTACCTGTCAGTACATGGCTTTGAGGTTTTAATTATTTATTTATTTTTGTATTAGTAGTTTAGTATGATGATAATTTGAATTTAACCTGGTGGCTGGAATGTTTTTTTACCCTTGGGTCTGGAAAGGCTGCCACTTTGCTGTCATGGGTCCTAACTATATATGTGTATTCCTTCCGTGTCATTTAATTCAAGTTTGAGGTACTTAACTGGCAGTAGCTGTGCAAACATTCAAATCCTTCCGGTCTATGGAACGAGATTTGTTGAGCAAATATAACACTGTCATCAACCTCTGGAGGAGAGTAAGTTATATATAACTGATGACATGATTTAACTGTAGTTACTGCTTTTCAGTAGTCCATTTAGTTTCTCCAAGTGTCTCTCTGATATTGCGCGTATGGTTCTGTTATCAGATATCTACTTCCACCGGGGAACTACGTCATGACAATGCCATGGGACTGCTTCACACGCTTGAGGAAGCATCGAAAGGGTTAGTAAAAACTTGAAAATATCATTTGATCATTAATGTAGTCCTACATTCTGAGTTTCTGGAGTCCTGGTATTTTCATTTACTTCTTATGAAGTCTGGAAATGGAGAAGGTTTGTTTGTATTTGGAGTCCTAAAGTAGGCCATCTGTCCTTGCATTCAAGTCAATAATGCTCGAATAATCAGGTCCTTTCCATTATTTCAATCTTCCTTGTAGATTTTAGGGTCAAAGAAATCATTTTGCTTAAATGTATTTATTATATTATGCGTATTATTCTTCTTGACCTTGTATTTTGAGAATAAAGGGGTTTATGTTCCAGACTTTTAGTTTTGCTTACTGCAGTGTCTTGGTCTTTCCAACATTGTGTAGGTTTGCTGAGTATGTAAATTCAACCATTGCACATCTTCGTCCCCTCCATTGTACAAGGCAGAGAAAAGTAGATGTTGAAGTTGACTTGACAACTGTTCCCGTATTTTTGATCCTCGCCATTTTCCTTTGGGCGGCTTTAAGACCTGGGAGACCAAAACCTAAGATCAATTAAGTTTCTCTGTCAGTCGTCGTCATCATCCGGGTGATCTCTGAGGCCTCTACGGGTTTGCGTTTGTTTGTTTCTTCAATAGAGTGAAATACCATTGCTGGCTGGCATTGAAGACATGTGAGAGGATATAGTTTTTTCTTCAATTTTTTTTTTTTTTTTTTTTTTTTTCGGTATCTTCACCGATGAAGCTTGTACGTGTAGGTTGATGGGAAAGGAAAGTTGCAATAGAATGAATATAGGCAGAATACTGAGAAAAATGTAACACTCATATTATAGAATTTTGGACAATTATTGTAACTTTTAACTTTTTATTATGATACCAATCTGCAGAATGAACACACACCCCCCCCCCCCCCCCCCCCCCCCCCCCCCTAAAGATGAGATATAACATGAGAAAAATACTAAAAACATGAACAATGCAAAATGCATAAAATTAAAGATATGAGTTTTCCTCAATTCCACGAATGGATTAGGACCAATGCACTGAATGCTGCAGATCTATAGCTCCCAAAATTGATAAGTTTTCAAAACAATTTCTGTATGATATATAATTGTATACGTCACACAGTTAAAAGATTAAAACGTCATAAAGGCAAATAAAGTTTGATTATATGTTATGACTATGTTTAACTCATTCGGACAAAACCATGTTCCCTGATTATAGGCTGTATAGGTGTAAAGTCCCACGTCGGTAAAGTAAGTGATTGCTCACCTCCATATAACGTGAGACATAAATGTTTTTTAGCGCTTTTTAGGCCAAAGCGAGGACGGCGGTCTAAAGTTGACCGGGATCATCGATAACTTATTTAGCGCTATATCTGGGGCCGGAGTGCGAGGCTTTACAATAGGACACGTTGGGTTTTCTAAACTAGTTAATGCTCTAAAAAGAAGGATGGGTGATATTCGAAAAACAAAAAAAAAAAAAAAAAAAGGAAGGTAAGGGTGAACAGGAGCTACCATGAGCCCTCGGTCTCACACATCTATCCAGGATATGCAGACATGACACTATAATTTATTTTGGGGAAAAAATGACAAGTCTATTCCTCCGTCCCACACATCTATCCAAAATATGCAAACAAGACAATATAATTTGTTTTGGGGATAAAATGACGAGTCTTTTCCACCGTAATTTTTAATCCACTTTACTACCCAATTACTAAAAATAATGCTCCCCCGTTACTTAATATCTGTCGCATTTGAGAAAAACACATAAATTAAAAAGTAATTTTTAATCCACTTTACTACTCAATTACTAAAAATAATACTCCCTCCGTTACTTAATATCTGTCGCATTTGAGAAAAACACACATAAATTAAGAAAATGAGTAATTGTATTGATTTTCATTATAAAATACTAAAAAAATCTTGAAAAGTGTAGTGATGTTTTAAATATGAAAGATTGATTGGTTGAATGAGCCTAGAAAGTTGAAAAATAATATTGAAAAGCGGAAAGAGTATTAAAATATGTATTGAAAATGTAACTACGACAGATAAAAATAAAATTTTGATTTTGGCAACTTCGACAGTTAAATAGGAACGGATGGAGTATATGTTTTGATTTAAGCGTCAAAAAATCGTAATTTTCTTTTTACCATAATTTATATTTTTTTCGTCCTCTTTATTCTGATGTCATTGATATTTTTCCTACGTCATTTTTGAAATATAAAAATAGTGAAATAGTGAAACAGTGGATTTTGGTCTATTTCACTCTAACGAGCAATGAAATTGAGGTAGCGAGCAGTGGATTGTCCTTTCACCAATTTTTTCCCACCCGATTACTATTTTTCTCACTTGCCCTTTATTCTCACCCCCTTGTAAAATTAATTATTCAAAAGAATTTTCTTGATATCAAAATCGAAAATAAATATAAGGTCAATTATTTATAGTATTCGTATTATTAATTATTTACCTCGCTCTCCAGGGCATATATTTAAGGAAGCCTGTAACAATGAATGACTGTTATGGCCTCAACCTATAATGGTACCTTACTGGCAGAGTAAAAACAATGCGGAGCTTCCGAATACTGTATTTGAAGCAGTTGTTCGGAAACAACATGTGAATGAAAGATCCCACTAATTTGAAATGGGTTCATGAATCTAAGAAATAATGAGAATTCTCGATCTTGAAATAATGATAAACAAAAGGGAAGGGGTAAAATAATTTACGAAAAGGAAATAGAAAAAAATGGTTCACTCATCCTCTTCATCATAAATGATATCGAATCAAAGCGTCGGGGATATTTTGGCTTCAAGTCGAATTATGTAATACGGAAAAGCCAGGCCTCAATAGTAAAATCAGTCGAGGGACCTAAGAGATAGTGGTTTACCCTGCAGCAGATCTCAGTGGTTCGAGCCCTCTCACAGCTCAGACACAACGACGCAATGCACATATATGACAAATATTGTGATTATCGTTTTCTTTTTTGTGACTTTCTGTTTATTTTTTCAATTCAGTCTATAGGTTCTACCAAGTTTGATTAATAGTTTGAAATCAACCCACGTATATTCCACATAAGAATCACAAATTTTAACCCCGAACTCTTGATTGCCGATATCAAGAAACTTATTGTCTTCAAAGAAGTAGATTCTGACAAACCAATCATCGGAGGCGACTGTAGTGCTTTTATCAAATGATAAACCAATCATCGGAGGCGACTGTAGTGCTTTCATCAAATGATGTATGTGGGCTGAGGCATTTCCATCCCAACCGACGGCCCACCTTTCTTCATTTATGCTAGCTGCCACGCACGAACATAAAAGGGCATTTTTCATTCAAATATAAATGACCGCGTGTAAGTCGCTTTTACTAGCAAGAGGACTAGGTCCATCACTGTATAGAAAACGAGCAAGGGTCGATCCCGCAAAGACACAAGTAACTTATACTTATCATCGTAGTTCGAGAACACAAATATTGGTCATTGACCAACATAAAACGGAAAAGTAAATAAACAATGATTAACCCTCCCAATAAGTCTATCATGTCTTGATACTAACCAATCCCATATAACTAACGACACCCTAAATCCCTCAGTTTACCAAGTTCGTAACCATCTTTTATCTTTTATACAACTATGGGTGCAATTCCCTAACGTGACTCTACTTCATTGCTAGACAATATAATCCTATGTTCAATTAGGTGTCTACCATTATAGGTTAAAATTCTAAACTTAAATTAACTGTCATCAATGGCTTCTAAACAATCTAAACTACGATTTGCACCACTTAAACTTTAGGAAAAGGTTCATAACTTAATGAATCTAAAACTAGGACAAAAACGATACCTTTCAAAGCTTCAACTTTTTGATACCAAAACATAGCTTGGTTCAAGATGATTCTGTTGCTCTGCTTTAATCTGAAATCCGATAAGAACTTAATAAGATACCATGGAGATTCTATTTCTTGCTTTTGGTTTCTGTTTTTTTTTTCTTTTTCAAAAGTCAGAGATTGAACAATTGAATTCTGATAACTTCCAAGTAAAAAAGGAAGTTTACTTCATTGCAAATAACTCCCAAGGAGTTATTATCCTTTTTTTTATAAAATTTTTCCTTTAACTTAATTCCATTAAATAAATAAATATAATATTTAGAATTTTTTATAAAAGACCATTTTGGCCTTTTTGAAAATTCAGAATAATTCCGGCCATGGGACTATCTAGAAGAATATGCCAAGTATTCTCCATATGGCTAAAACAATGGTATCGAGAAACAATATATATATATATATATATATATATATATATATATATATATATATATATATATATATATATATATATATATATATTTTTTTTGAATGATGTCATCAAGCGGGAAGTAACCTTTAACACTCACAGAATTATAGCAGAAAATCCATAGATTTGTAGCAGAGCTCCTTAGCAAGAAGAAAGACAAAAAAGGAATATTTTGTCTTATACTTAGTACAACCAAAATCTAAGGCTGGATATTATATCCAGATACATAACATGTGTCACACATAGATACACCAACAACACCTATATTCTCACCACATGGCACACATACACAAAAGGTTTTTTTTTATACAAAATTACCCTTATGTTCCAGTATCCCCTCAAACGAAATGGTCCTGGAATGGCATTAAGTTTTCTTCGAAAAGCATCAAATAGCGCAGATGGGAGAGCCTTAGAAAGGCAGAAAACAACTTGTTGAGAGGTAGGCACATAATTAACAAAGAGCTGCTTAGCCAAGACCTTGTTCCGAACGAATATCCAATTTAATATGTTTAGTTCATGCATGGTAAACAAGGTTTTGAGCCAAAAAGGTAACCCCAAGATTATCACACCAAGCCATCGTAATAGTAGATAAAAGGAATCTTTATTTTAGACAGAAGTTGTTGAACCCAGGTGAGTTCAGCAGCTAGATTAGCCAAGGATCTGTATTCGGACTCTGTACTAGACCTAGCCACCACATACTATTTTTTAAGCTCTAGGAAATAAGAGATCATCCAAGGTACACACGATAGCCAGCTACTGACTTTCTATTAGTAGGAAAACATGTCCAATCAGCATTAGAAAAACCAACAAAATCCAGATAGCCATTAGCAGCAAAGAACATGCCATAGTCAATGGTGCCTTTAACATTAAGAAGCCTTCCAAGAGCTTGCCAATGTATGCCAGTTGGGTGTTGCATAAACTGACGGAAGTAGTTAACGCAAAGGTCAGGTCTGGTCTGGTGGTGGTGAGGTACTGAAGACCTCCAATAGCATTCCTATGGATAGTGGGATTAGACAAGGGAGAACCCTCATCAGGAGAAAGGTGTTTCCTGCAGACAAAGGGGTGAAGCATTGTTTCAAGTGATCCAAATGCAGTCTCTGAATAAGCTAGACATCATAGTGAGATTGCGAAAGAAGGAGACCAGTGGTATTTTTGTGAGCATGCATCCCCATAAAGTTTGTAACAACACTTAGGTCTTTCGGAGAAAATTTAGAGTGCAACTAATGAATAAACTTGTTAAAAATGTAGGAGAATTGTCAGTAATTAGGATGTCATCAACATAAATCAAGACATAATGTAAGGTAGATCCCAAGTGAAAAACAACAATGGGGTATCAGCTTGAGACTGATAGAAGCCCCAGGATAGCATGTGAGTCTTGAGAGCATCAAACCATGCCCTATGAGCCTGTTTCAATCCATACAAGGCGTTGTTTAGTCTACAGACATAGTGAGGTTTGGAAGGATCTACAAACCCTCAGGATAGGCATGAACACTGCTTCAGTCAAGGGGCCATTTAAAAAGGCATTATTGATGTCCACCTGATTGTGCTTCAAGTTGTGAGATATAGCAAGAGCAATGATGATTCCTGATGGTGGATGCTTTGGCCACATGACTAAAGGTGTTTGTGAAATCAACACCATAATGCTGATGAAATCCTTTGCCCACAAGTTTGGCCTTGTGTTTAAGAACAATACCATCATGATGAAGCTTTAACTTGAATACACACTTATTGCCAACTAAATTTTGAGTAGATGTCCCATATGCCTTTCTGTTGTAAGGCTTTAAACTCCTCTATCATTGCCCGTTTCCCCCAAGTCAGATTCATGGCATCAGAAACCTTAGTAGGTTCAGAAAGGTGAGTTGGAAGACAGGGAAGACACCGGAAGTAGCATAAGTTTTAGGTTTAACGATGTCACTTTTAGACCTTGTTTGCATTGGATGAGAAATGGGAACTGGTGGAGGGGGGATGAGGACTAGTGTAAGATCAAGTGTTGAGTCAGGACTAGAAGTTGTATCAGCAGCAAGACTAGAAGAGTAGGTGTGGCAGTACTAGATCCATATGGAGAGAAAGGTGAAGTCACAATAGGAGCAGAGAGATCATGATCATAATCAGGTGAAGCAAGAGGAAGGAATCTATTATTTGTGGTTTGAATAGAAACAGGTTGATGAGGGGACACGGGGGGGATGAGGTAGACATATAAGTAGAGGGAGAAGGCATGTGATCATTCATGGTGGTAGTAGGTACTTGAAAGAATGAGGAAATCTGAGGGTCCAACTCAACAGTTCTGGCAGGGCCTTGAAAAAAACTTTCCTTAAAGGGAAAAGAGACTCATTGAAGACAACATCTCTACTAATATAGATTCGACCACTCTCGGCAAGACACTTGTACCCTTTGTGAATGGGATTAAGCCCAAGGTACCCACATCTGAAATTATGAGGTTGGAATTTAATAGTGTGGAAAGGTATAAGATTTGGGTAGCACGCACTCCCAAAGACTCCATACCTAGAATAATCAGGCTTGGTTTGAAACAGAACTTCAAAGTGAGATTGATTGTTTAAGACAAGTGTAGGAAATTATTAATGATAGTAATAGCCTCTTGGAAACTGTACCACCAGAATTTAAGGGGTGACCATTGAGCAAGAAGGTTAAGACTAGTTTCAGTGATGTGTCTTTGTTTCCTCTCCGCTCTGCCATTTTGGCCATAAGCATGAGGGCAAGGATGTCTGACCGAATTTAATACCATAATCTTTTAGAATAGGAAGGAAGGACATGTATTCACCCCCCAATCTGACTGGATGCACTTAATAGTGGTACTAAACTGATTTTCAACAAGTTTTTAAAGTGGCTAAAGGTGTTTAAAGCTTCAAACTTAGATTTTGGGGGGAAATTCAAGAGTACCATAGAGTAATCATCAATAAAATTCATATAATATGGATAACCATTCAAAGATTGAACATGAGAATGGCCTTAAAAATCAATATAAATAAGATCCAAGACAGATTAAACATGAAAGGCAAATTTAGGGTAAGGAAGAGAATGTGATTTACCATACTAACAAGTGTCTCGGATTTTATCTTAAAAACATAAAATAAAGGCAAATTTAGTATAGTAGTTACAAAGGAATAAGAGAATGTGATTTAATTTTTCTAAACACGAAAAATACTAACAAGAAAGGTGTAAGATTTGTTCAATCTAGCAACCTAGAAATTTAACCTAGCAACTCTCGTTATTTTTAGGTTAAAAATCTAATCTTTACTACGGTGATCTAGGTCTAACAACGATTCTCATCAAACGGTAAACATCAAATAGCAACAATCCATCGATATAATTGCATAACAATATAAAAGCATAATAAAGATACAAACTTTATTTAAAACTCACAAAACATCCAAGATTCGAAATCAAAACGCTTCACGATCGGCTTCACAAGGCTTGTTCAAATTGCTTAGCCTCTATTCATCGTTGATATGCAAATAATATAAATAAAAAGTAGAAGAAATTGTGTTCTTGATAGCAGGAAAACGCAGCAAAAGCTGGCCCAAAGGGGCCTGGGGCGGCCAGGGATCGAATTGTGTGTCTTAGGGTTCAGAAAAACGTGACTATTTATAAGTTTTGAAGTCGGTTTAGGCTGAGGCGGTGGCTGGACGCCCGTCCAAGGATCTTTGGACGCCAGTCCAGATGCTTTGAAATCTTCGAGTCGGGCCGAGTCTTCTCAAACGCCCGTCTATGCAATTCGAACGCTCGTTCAGCAAAAATCTGAAAACCCTGAATCAAGATACTCCTCCTGGACGCCAGTTCAATCCTCAAACGCTCGTTCACTCTTCATTCAGCTCAAACGCACGTTCAGGTTGCTGGACGTCCGTCCACTCTCTCTTCACTCCAAATTCAATCTCATCTCCCTCCACGTCTTGGTATGAACATCGTTAGCTCGTTCCATCCTTTCACAAGATATATTTATATACCTACAATTATGATAAAACCGTGCAAAGTGTAACATCACATATATAAAGATATTTACCAATAAAATCACATAATTAACCCGAATTTGCACTTAAATGCTTTTAAAACTCATTTGCTCAATAATTCGATTAAACCCTTAATTTCTATGCAAATTATACGAATATGAAGGAATTTGTTACGAAATACAACGATATAAATCACATAAAATCACCCTAAACAACTCCCCCACACTTAGCTTTTGCTCGTCCCGCAAAACAAGACAAGATAAAGGCTCGGAAAAAAAAATAGACACTTCAACAAATATAACGCATAGTCAATAAATTAGAGGTTCACCCCGGTGTGTGTGCAAAGCCATAGCAAACTTCCACTAAGTCCAAACTTGAAATTCATTCCAAGCAACTAGCAAATACCCCATTCAAACTAGAAATAATTGACACTTATAACATGCACCCTACAAAACGTAACATATCCTGAAAAGGATGATAGAAGGTATTTACGACCTTTCTGACATACTCAGAGGACAATCCCTACAACATATCTGTCAGTTTATACTGGGGATAAGGTGGACGATAACTAAATCTTCTACTCATTCATACCAGATTCCTAATATAAGTTGATTTAATTAACTTTCACATATAAAAACACATCAGAATGAGCTATTGCCCGTCATAGCAGAATAGGACATTCGAGATATGCCCTACCTTACTCAAATCATAAGATAGCTTTTTCTGACTTTCGTGAGCTTTTGGTCATCATGGTGGTATAGGACATTCGAGATATGACCTACCTCACTCAAATCATCGACCAGCTTTCGACACACCCAATTATTTCATTTTAAAACAACTTTTCCAAAAGCACAATAGTTACGTTTCGCTTATCACATTCAAACCTAAGATATTCACAGTATGTCATACTCCGGCTATAAACACAAACTATTATAATTCCCACGATATGTACATTAGCACTAAGCACAAGATACTTATAAGATAATCAAACATTACTAATCTAAATGGGTATAGCTTTATATTTTAGCTCATCGTTCAATATGGCTCGTGAAATATATGTCGGGTGAAACAACTAACTTACTAAACATACGGTACACAGCATCAATGAATATTAAAACCGAACAAAAATATGCATTGCTTACTCGGGACAAAACAAAAATTTGAAAAATTTAGCTCATTTCAGCATAGAATCATAATATAAGCAAATGATAGATACACATAACCATTCCCCTCCCCCACACTTAAACGACAACATGTCCTCAGGTTGTGCAGAATTTAAAAAGAAATAAAGTACTTAGCTAATTGTAGTTCGAAGGTGGCAATTCTGGAAGTGGTCATGATCCAGATCCAGAGATGCTTGAAGAAATCAGTAGACTGTGGACCATCCACCGGAAAACTGATATCATCTAAAGGCTCACAATCGCTATCGAAAATATCCTGCACACTTGAACAAACATGGCAACATCTCGGGGAACATAGGGGGATATAACATGGCAAAAATAATCATAGACAAGATAGAAGCACATGATATAATTGCTCAGATGGAAAAATTACCACACAGTTAAAACACAGAACATCTAAGCGTCAATTATAAAGCCACAGAGGCTTGACATCCGTATAGGGTCCAACATGTCCATACGAAATATTAAACTCCAACTGAAAGTGTAAACGAGAGGACACTACAAAGTAGCAGGGCTAGGTGCACTAAATAAATAAAAAAAAACAGAATATAACACAATGCAACTAAGTGATATGCAACTATACTAATAAGGCAAAAAGAAAATAAAGAAAATGCTAGCCCAACTAATTTCCATAGATGTCGCCCTAATCTATAATTCGGACTGCGATGAAACATGTCAACTACGAAGGAAGGTCAAATATATAAACGTCTTCTAAATAAAGCCACGAGAGGCTCGACGGACAAGTGTAGACGTGCCTTAAGATCCATCGAGAAAATAATAGCAACGGAAAACCGACGGTAGCTTCAACTAAAGCACGGATGAATCACATCGAGAAAAGCCAACCCCTAAACAACCCTAACACCCTAAATAGACTACGAAAGGAACATCATAAATCATAGTAGAATCACGTCTATTTGGGTGCTCCGGCGTCACCGGTAGTAGGGCCTTGCGAACTTCATGAATAAATTTCGTGACATCCTCTTATAAGCGCATCCCATGTACCCAAAGTCATAGAAACAGAAAACAACGAAAAACCTGCATGGGAGGTGGTCCACATACCAAAAGTATGCAATAGATACATGGGGGATGTAAAATAAAGAAGCCATGCCACATCAGCAGACTCGAAACACAAACAATCACTCAACATGGACCGCAATAGAGGGAGAAATAACCATAAAGGTGAAAGAACAGAACATCTACGCATATATAAAGGCCACAGAGGCTCACATTAAATCATCCATGTCAAATAACAGAAGCATGTATCAAAATCAAATTCTATTCACTAAAGCCTGATGCACTGGACGGGCATTCGGACAAGACGGACGCTCGTCTGGTGCTCTCAAACATATACAGGACTGGTGCGTTTGGTCGGACGGGCGTCCACTCCTTATGGACGCACGTTTGGAACCACACAGAGCAGACGGGCGTTTGGAAAGGACAAACGCTCGTCTGGCCCTAGCATGATGCACAATAAAGAGAAACTCAACCCCTCGTTTGATTCTCACCCTAGTCACCACGTCAGTAAATTCAAAACCTCAGAAATCCTAGCAACAAAAAAACAACTTTTTTTTTAATAAGATAAAGAAACAGAAAAAGATACGGAAAACTTAAACAGAAACCTACCTACGAAAAATTTAAAACAGAAAAACAGAAAACAATAAAAGGGAGAAAAACGTGTTGGTCTCTTCTGAGCCCAAAATGGAAGGGAAAACAGCAGATTTTGACCTCGAAAACGGCGTCAAACGGCTTGGCCATTTGTCATGTCGTCGGCGTCGGAACGAGCTTTCCGAATTGGGGTCCTGCGCGCCAAACCGACACCGGAGCCGAAAGTTATGGCCAAAATACTACCATGTGCCCTAACGATCCCTTTTATCCAAACTTATAACAGAAAATCAGAAAAATTAATAAACTAGACAACCGTACCGATTCCCCGGCAACGGCGCCAAAAACTTGTCTCGGATTTTATCTAAGCAAAATAAACAACAAGTAATAAAATAATCCGGTTTACCCCAAGTGCAGGGATCGTAGTATAGTAGTTACAACCGGAGTCGAATCACAGGGAATCGAGATTGGTCTAGTTCTTAATTTTTCTAAAGGTTGTCATGAAAAATAACTAAAAACGAAAACGAAGAAACAATAAACTGGACGGAGGGTTGTCAATCCAAAGCCAGGAAAGATAATTGCGAATGAAAATAACTCTAATCTATAAACTAAAAATAAAATAAACTTCTAAGATAACACCAAAGAACAAGGCACAAAGATAATTTCAATTAATTTTAACGAAGAACAAGCATTGATCCACCTACCCTGCAACCCTCAATTTCTACCCTAGATCGTTTAATGAAGATTTAATAAAGATGTGGTTCACCTATCAAAGGTATGAACTTCTAATCTCTTAGAAAAGTTCGCCTATTAATCTCTCATCTCTCGATCTTAAAGATTAACGCTTCCATAACAAAGGTGTAAGATTTGTTCAATCTAGCAACCTAGAAATTTAACCTAGCAACTCTCGTTATTTTTAGGTTAAAAATCTAATCTTTACTACGGTGATCTAGGTCTAACAATGATTCTCATCAAACGTTAAACATCAAATAGCAACAATCCATCGATATAATTGCATAACAATATAAAAGCATAATAAAGATACAAACTTTATTTAAAACTCACAAAACATCCAAGATTCGAAATCAAAACGCTGCACGATCGGCTTCACAAGGCTTGTTCAAATTGCTTAGCCTCTATTCATCGTTGATATGCAAATAATATAAATAAAAAGTAGAAGAAATTGTGTTCTTGGTAGCAGGAAAACGCAGCAAAAGCTGCCCCAAAGGGGCCTGGGGCGGCCAGGGATCGAATTGTGTGTCTTAGGGTTCAGAAAAACGCGACTATTTATAAGTTTTGAAGTCAGTTTAGGCTGAGGCGGTGGTTGGACGCCCGTCCAAGGATGCTGGATGCCAGTCCAGATGCTTTGAAATCTTCGAGTCGGGCCGAGTCTTCTCAAACGCCCGTCCTATGCAATTCTGAACGCTCGTTCAGCAAAAATCTGAAAACCCTGAATCCAGACACTCCTCCTGGACGCCAGTTCAATCCTCAAACGCTCGTTCACTCTTCATTCAGCTCAAACGCACGTTCAGGTTGCTGGACGTCCGTCCACTCTCTCTTCACTCCAAATTCAATCTCATCTCCCTCCACGTCTTGGTATGAACATCGTTTTAGCTCGTTCCATCCTTTCACAAGATATATTTATATACCTACAATTATGATAAAACCGTGCAAAGTTTAACATCACATACATATAGATATTTACCAATAAAATCACATAATTAACCCGAATTTTCAGTTAAATGCTTCTAAAATTCATTTGCTCAATAATTCGATTAAACCCTTAATTTCTATGCAAATCATACGAATATGGAGGAATTTGTTACGAAATACAACGATATAAATCACATAAAATCACCCTAAACAACAAGCTTTATAGAAGCTTAAATTTTGATTAGAAGACAACTTATATTGATTTAAAACATGACTAAGAACTTGCTTGGATGGATGACGAAGTCGCCTATGCCACACATCCAAATGTGTGTTTTCCACTGATGGTTTCCTTAAACTGGAACATAGTTCCAATGGTTCTTCTGTTTATTTGTCTGGGTCCTTGAGGTCTATGTCTAACACCTTGGGTGTTGGTGAAATGTGCAAAGGGAAAACCACCAAGATCAACAGTGGGATTAACCCGGCAAGAAGACCCTAATGTGTCATCAGTTGAGACTGCACTTCCTGCCTTGTCAATAAACCAACTCTGGCTATGATATTAACAATCACATGCTTTATTATCTGTCTAAACCTTCAAAGGTGTCTAGAACGACCTCAAAATTCGGAATAAGGTAACATGCAACAACTAGGTTATCAGAGAAGGACTTCATTTGAGATAGATATTCTGACATAGACTTAGATCCCTTCGAGGCTCTGGTAAGGCAAATCTTATACTGCAGCATCCTAGCTTAAGATTGGCTGTTGAAGAGAGCTTCAAAAGTAGCCAAATTTCTTTAGTAGTGTTACAACCCACAACTTCAAAAGGGCCTATTCAGTCATAGAACTCATAAACCATCCCATCAAGAATGGGTCATTAACGGACCACTCTGCCGCATTTTGAACCTAATGAAATGGTGAAGGAGAGCTCTAAAATAGACCATATCCTTGTATGGCCATGGGATTATCAGTCAATATGTGGTCCTCAAGTCTATGACTACGAATAAAAGGAACCATTGTTGATTTCCGGAGCAGATAGTTCTTCTTATCAAGTTTAACATTACATATTTGATTCAAGTGACCGGTGACGATGATGGGAATCATCGGGTAATGAATTGGGTCTTAATTAATCTTGTGGTAATTTAACAAGATAAAAAACGTAGAATAAGGTGTGAAACGAGAGGTGATTTTGAGGATGTTTAGAATGAGCCTGAGAATGCTTGTTCTCAAGTTGCCTACGTATCCAATGGAAAACCAGGAATCAACGTATCTTGTGGTTTATAAAAACCGAATCCTGTGAATCAATTGTGTCCATTGTTAGTTCTCAAGAATATGAACGTTTTTATTTTAGAAGATAATCACGGGATTCGAATGCTAAGTATAAATTATAAGATCAGAGCATTTATGGATTAATATTCCTTCCGTAATTATCTTTACGTAAGTATGCACATAAGCATGGTTGTATGCTCTAACCGACCTACGGCGAGCTCCTAAGGTTGCTATGGCCGAAATACGCACAGACCGACCCCCGGTGGACCGACCTGCGGTGGGCTGATGAGTGCATCAGGCCGATCTCCCTCTCGGAGCTGAGCTCTGCCATTAGGCTAATATTGGGGCCCATGGCCCTTAAAAATACAGTCTCACTTAAGTTTTACTTTGTTGGACTTATTTTATGTTTTAGTGATGAGTGCCAGACTAGCTGTTATAGAGCAAAGGCAAAAATATGTATAGATCAAATGTATAGGCTTATTAGAGTTTGATCTTTGTATAGGTTTGATCAAACAAGCACTGTAAATGGTCAGGTGACTATCATCGCGGACACTGTCTAGGTCAGTAGGGTACATGTGTCAGTAGACTAGTTCAGAGAACCTACTGAAGACTAAAGGCTGAGGGCTCAGACTCAGTTATTGAAGGCTAAGGGATCAAACTTAGTATTTAAAGTCAAGGATATGAAATCAGAATTTAGGGAAGTCTGTGATGACCTAAACTGATTGCATATACCTTGTGTATAAGGTCTAAGTTCCACAAGTTAAATGGTGATTGGAACTTGGTTATGATCAAAATAGTGTAATCTAACTTAATAATGAAAAGTTAGATATAAGAGAAGTCAGCTACAGTGTTTTACAAACATAGCAACTTTAGATCAGCTGACTGATATGTATTTCAGCAGACTTACAGACTACTGAACCGGTGAACATATATTTCGATTTAATCAAAGGTTACATTGGAAGATTACAAGGAAAATTATAGATAACAACTCTTGGTTTTGTCAAAAAATCAATGGCCAAGATTAAAGGGACGTTGGAAATAAACAGAGGTTTATCCAATGGATACAAGTCAAAGGGTGGACAGTCTGGAAACTGACAAAAAGTAAACTGACAGTGTCAGTACTATGTACATGGAGAGAAAGCAAGTCAAGATGGGACAAATCTGAAACGGCTATGTTTTGAATTTCAAACATAAGTCACAGGGATTCTCACCTATAAATAGAAGACCCCTGATACAGAAACATGGGATGAATCGAAAAGAAAAATAACAATCTGGCTTGAGCTATCAAGCTGCTGATCATTTCATCCTGATCAAGCTGCAAACTGTTGAATCATTTACTTGATTCAAACCTTCTTTTACAAGAAACCTGCTGAAGACAGTGAAGCATCTTTGTGTGTCAAGGACTGTTGTTTGTGGTGGAGCTGGTGGAGAGGCAATCCTACCCTTCAAGGACCAGTGGAAGACTTTGGAGCAGCAATCCTACATGTTCCAAGTGTTCAGTTTGTGAAGCCATAGTTATTGGTGAAGGACAAACAACATAGGGATTTTTGTAACTGGAACCTCAAAGATCTCTAGTGAATTACCACCAACATCACAGGAGAAGAGTGGACGGACGGGATTACACCACACGGAACCACTATAAAATCGCCTACTTACTTTCTGCATTTACATTCTGCATTTAGTATATTTAGCACATCAATCTACCGAAACTAGCAACTGAATCACACACTTACACTACTGACTATCTAATACTTGGTATCATATTTTAACAACAAGTGATAAGGCTTAATTTGAATATATTCCGCTACAACAAATTCAGTGAAATCAACGGTCGACGAGACTGCGAGTGTCGGCAGATTGCGAGCATTTAGCGAAAGTGCTGCTTGAAGTTCTTTGAGTTTGTTAACTCCAAAAGTTTTAAGTGTTAAGTTTATTCACCCCCCTCTAAACTTAACCAATGCCTTTTCAAGGGACCAACAATTGGTATCGAACGATTAGCACGTTCGAAGTAATCCTACTTGTTGTGCTTGTGAAAATACTTTGAAAACGTTTTCAAACTTCTGATTTTCAAAGCTTTGCATCATGGATAACAACCAGTATGCTAGAACAACGTTGATGTGTTCCTTAGATCGTTTTGATGAGTATAAACGTCGTATGCAGGCTTTTCTAGCTGCAACACATGATGAGATGATGGATGTGCTGACTGATGGACCACTGGAAATCACAAAAACTATAACAGTGGATAATCAAACTCAGTACATTCCAAAGCCAAAAAGAGAATGGAATGCTGAAGATAGAAAAAGAGCAAACCTCAACAATATTGCTATTGATATCATATACAGAACTTTGGACAGTAATATGTACATGAAAGTGAAAGATTGCAAGACTGCAAAAGAACTTTGGGACAAGTTACAATTAATCTGTGAAGGCACTGATGCAATCAAGAAAAACAAGATCAGTGTGGCCAAAAAGAAGTTTCAAGATTTCAAAATGAAACCCAATGAAACTATTGAACAAATGGAGTGAAGATTCAATGCAATCATGGATGAACTCACCCTACTGAGTGTAAAGTATTCAAAAGAATAAATAAATTCAAAAATTCTAGAAGCTTTACCTGCAAAAGAAGTTTGGGAGATGAAGGTGACTTCCATAGAAGAGATGAGAAGTTTACACGAAGAGGACACCTTCAAATTATCTTCAGATCTCAAGGCTTATGAATTCAGTAAGAAACTTGTACCTGAGACTGAAAAAGAAGAACCAAAGACCACTGCATTGGCTGCTACACATCAAGAAGAAACATCAGGAGTTCAAGATGATCTACTGAATGAGATGCAAGAACAAATTGCCCTACTGAGCAAGAAAATCAGGATGATGAAAAATGGAAGGGGTTCTTCAAGGAATTTCACAAAGAAGTCTGGTGAAAAGAAGAAGGAAGAATCCAAGAAAGACAATGATTAATTGTGCTACCAATGCAAGAAACCAGGACACTTCAAACCTGACTGTCCTGAACTAAAACAGAAGAAGGAACCTGATTATCTTTGCTTCAACTGCAAGAAGCCTGGATATTTCAGACCTGATTGTCCAGACCTACTGAAGAGCAAAAGTCAACAAAGAAGATCTGGCAAGAAAGCTATGGTTGCTGAAGATGAATCAGGATTTGAAGTAGAATCAGAAAAAGGAAATGAATCAGATGATACCGCACTTGTTGCTGATATGGATGATTATGCTTTAATGGCAAATATGAATGAAACAGAGGAGGTATACAATTCCGTATCTATAAACACTCCTGCTGAAAGTGATTGTTAATCAACTTGTGGTTCAAATCCTAAAAATTCTGACAATGAAGAAACTTTGGATGCCATCCTTAATCAACTGAGGATAATACAATCTGGTTATGAGATTGTGAAGGCTGAAAAAGAAGCTCTTCAAACAGAATTTGAAAGATTAAAAGCTGAATTAAGAATTCTCAAGGGTAAGGAAAAGGAGTTTGGACAGAATCAACACAAGTCTTCTGTACATTCAGTAGCAGTTGAATCTGCTGAACAATCTTGTTCCTCCACAGCATTCAAATCTGGAAAGCCTTATGGTGATAGAACAGGCCTTGGATTTGAAACTCAACAATCTAATCAGAGCGGATCCAGTAAGGTTACTGAACCTAGTACCATAATTGGTCCTAAGTTTGTGCCTGCACAAGATCCAACTCCCAAAAAGGTTACTGAGGCAGTGAAGTCTACTGAGAAGACTTTAAAGAAGCAAAATTAGAAGTCAAAAAGGTCAACAGTACCTAACACAAAGAATAAATCTAAAAATAGGATTGATGTACCTTCTAGACCTGCTGATAGCAGACTGGCTACCAAGTCTACTGGACCACAAAAAGGCAAAAATCAGAAATATTCCAAGGATAAGAATTCTAAACCTAAAAATGTCAATCATTCAAGGGATACTTATCTCAGGGGGAAAGGTAGATTTTTCCCTACTGATGATGATTAGAATATTCCTGTTCCTATTGCTAGAAACAACAGATATAACCATACTGCTAGGGTAAAACCTCAGCAATGGAATCAGCAGAGGACTTATATAAGACCTCAGCAGGGACCTCAGCAGACTTCATATTACAGGGCTGTTTCTAACAGACAGTAAACCTATGGTTATGCTGGTACTTCTAACAATAGAAATCACTCTAAACAGCATTACATACCAAAAGGCCAGAAAGCATATATGTGTCCTACACAACCAAATGTTAGACCTTATGGATGTGTAGAATACATGTATGAACAAAATTATGACACTTTTCAAATAAAACCTTATGGAAACTTGCCAAGGGTCATGCTTACCACTGACCATCATGGTCCCAAACAGTTTTGGGTACCTAAAGTACATTAAATTTGTTTTGTAGGGTGTCTAGTACTTTGACAGTGGATGTTCCAGACATATGACAAAGAAGAAGCACTGTTTGTCAAACTATGTGGCAAAGGATGGTCCAAGAGTGAATTTTGGCAATAAGAACACACCAGGATACACAAGAGGATATGACACACTTGTGAGAAATGGATTAACAATCAGTAATGTTGCATTTGTGGAAGGATTTGGACTACAACCCTGCGAAACCTTTGGACGGTTCGTGACATGGGTTACAAGGTCACTTTTGACAAGGGCACTGTATTGTCATTAGTGAAAGAGGTGATAAAGTTGTGTTGGCTGGAAGAAGACAACAAAACATGTATGTTGTGGATTGGTCGACTGTTGTTCCAGAAACTTGCCTAATTGTGCATACCAAGTCAGAACTCAATTGGTTATGGCATAAGAAGTTAAATCATCTGAATTTTGATGATATCAATCAACTGGTGAAGAAGAAACTGGTGATTGGTTTACCTGAGATCACATTAAAAAAGGATGCTATATGTGATACTTGTCAGCAAGGTAAACATACAAAATCAAGCTTCAAGTCAAAGACTAAGCAGTCAACAAAAAGAGTTTTGGAGCTGATGCACATGGATCTATTTGGACCAGTAACACCAACAAGTGTGACAGGAAAGAAGTACACTCTAGTAGTTGTGGATGATTATTCAAGATACACTTGGGTAGTATTCATGAACAAGAAAAGTGAAACACTTCAAAAGATGCCTAAACTATTGAAAAGATTGCAAAATGAGAAAAGTTTGACCGTAGTAAAAATCAAATCAGATAAGGGTACTGAATTTCTCAATAAAGTTATAAGAGAATATTGTGAGCAAAATGGTGTGCTACATCAACTGGCTGGTGCTTGTACACTTCAGCAAAATAGGGTTGCTGAGAGAAGAAACAGAACTTTAAAAGAAGCAGGAAGAACTATGATTTGTGAAGCATTATTACCTGAAAGATATTGGGCTGAAGCAGTCAATACAGCATGCTATACACAAAACAAGACTTCAGTGAACAAGAAAATGCTGAAGACACCTTATGAGATTTGGAATGGAAGGAAACCTAAAATATCATATTTCCATCCATTTGGAAGCAAATGTTTTATATTAAATCATAAGGAGCAATTGAAGACATTTCAACCAAAATCAGATGAAGGAATTTTCTTAGGATATTCTTCTGTCAGCAAGGCATTCAGGGTACTGAATAAAAGGACACTGAAACATGAAGAAACAATACATGTTGTATTTGATGAAACTAAGTTCACTGGAATGGAAGATGAAGCTTCAGAACCTGCTGAGAATCAACAAGTCACTGATCCAGAATGTGTTGATGTTTTGGAAAGGATAAATGAGTTAAAGGTTTCTGACTCAGCCTCTGCTGAACACCCTGCTGGTAACACTACTGATGCAACAACTGAGGCTGTTCAAGGATCTGCTGAACCCCTTGCTGAAGAAACAACAGACCCTACTGAAGATGATGTTCCTGAAAATCAATCTAACCAAAATCCACAATGGTTAAGGGATCACCCTGCTGAGCAAGTTATTGGCAATATATAGCAAGGTGTTAGGACTAGAAGACAATTAGAAGCAATGTTCACTTGTTTTCTATTTCAAATGGAACCTAAAGTTGTTGAAGAAGCAATATCAGATCCAGATTGGATAATTGCTATGTAAGAAGAACTGAATGAATTTGAAGAAATCATGTTTGGACACTAGTGGAAAGGCCTAATCATGGAAATATAATTGGTACCAAATGGGTATACAGAAACAAATTGGATGAATCTGGTACCATTGTAAGGAATAAGGCCAGACTAGTAGCAAAAGGCTATTCTCAAGCAGAAGGAATAGATTTTGATGAGACATAGGCCCCTGTTGCAAGACTGGAAGCTATAAGATTATTCTTGGCATATGCTGCTTACAAAAAATTCAAAGTATATCAGATGGATGTCAAGAGTGCATTTTTGAATGGCATTCTGGAATAGGAGGTCTATGTTCAGCAACCTCCTGGTTTTGAAGTTAAAGATCAAGAAGATAAAGTGTACAGACTCATTAAAGCACTTTATGGTTTGAAACAAGCACCAAGAGCATGGTATGAGACCCTATCTCAATTCTTGGTGGACAATAGTTTTACCAAAGGTACCATTGACAAGACACTTTTCAGAATCAATGAAGGAGACAACACCCTGCTGGTACAAATTTATGTTGATGACATAATTTTTGGTTATGAAAATGAATTACTATATGACAAGTTTCCTAATCTGATGAAAAGTAAATTCCAAATTAGAATGATGGTAGGATTGAACTATTTCTTGGGATTACAAGTCAAACAAATGAAAGATGGAATCTTCATTCAACAAACCATGAATACCAAGGAGCTACTGAAGAAATTTGGTATGGAAAACAGCACCAAGGTATCTGTTGGTCCCTTGAAAAGGCTTTGGTTAAGTTTAGGGGGGTGAAAATATACTTAACACTTAAAACTTTTGGAGTTAACAAACTGAGCAACTTCAGCAGCCTGCTGACTGGTCAGTAGTCTGCTGACTGTTGAGTTTACTGAATTTGTGCAGCAGAAATATATCAAAAATTAAGCCTTATTACTTGTTGTTAAATATGATATCAAGTATTAGATACTCAGTAGTGTATGTGTGTGATTCAGTTGCTAGATTCAGTAGATTGATGTACTAGATAAACTAAATGCAGAATATAAATGCAGAAAGTAAGTAGGCAGATTTTATAGTGTTTCCAGGTGGTGTAATCCTGTCAGTCCACTCTTCTTCTGTGATGTTGGAGGTAATTCACTAGAGATTCTTGAGGTAGCTGTTACAAAAATCCCTAAGTTGCTTGTCCTTCACCAATAACTATGGCTTCACAAACTGAACACTTGGAACAGGTAGGATTGCTACTCCAAAGTCTTCCACTGGTCCTTGAAGGGTAGGATTGCCTCTTCACCAGCTCCACCACAAACAACAGTCTTTGACACAAATGTGCTTCACTATTCTCAGTAGATTTCTTGTAAAAGAGAGTTTGAATCAAGTAAGTGATTCAACTTTCAGCAGCTTGATCAGGATGATATGATCAACAGCTTGATGTCTTCAAGTGTGTAAACTTGATGTAGCTTGAATGCAGATTACACTTGAAGAATTGTACTGGATCAGTAGCTTTATGCTCAGTAGGGTCAGTAGGGTGTTTGATCGATTTAATTCTGATAGCTTAAGATGGATTCTTATTTTTCTTCAAAAATCATCATTTGTATCTGAGTTAGGAGTCCTATATTTTTAGGTAGAAATCCTTGTGACTTATGTTTGAAATTCAAACATAGCCGTTTTGGATTTGTCTCCATCTTGACTTTCTTTTTCTGACTGTTCCTAGGACTGACACTGTCAGACTCATTTTTGACAGTTTTCAGTCTGTCCACCCTTTGACTTGTATCCATTGGATAAAGGTCTGAATCATCTCAACGTCCCTTTAATCTTAACCATTGATTTGTTTGATAAAATCAGAGGTTGTTAGCTGTCCCTTTCTTTGTAATCTTCCAATGTAACCTTTGAATAATTCGAAGTATATGTTTCAGCAGGTTCCTGTGATCATGAGTCTGCTGAAGTACATATTAGTCAGCTGATCCATGTTTTTCAGTGTCTATAAGACAATGCAGCTGATTTCTTTTAGGTAACTTTTATTTATGAAGTTAGATTACACCATTTAATCATAACCAAGTTCCAATCACCACTTAACTTGCGGAACTTAGACATTGTACACAAGGTATATGTAATCAGTTTAGGTCATCACAGACTTCCCTAAATTCTGATTCCATATCCTTGACTTTAATTACTAAGTTTGATCCCTTAGCCTTCAATAACTGAGTTTGAGCCCTCAGCCTTCAGTCTTCAGCAGGTTCCTGACTAGTCTACTGACCTATGTACCCTACTGATATAGACAAGTCTGCTGATGTAAATCAGCTGACCTTTTCAAGTGCTTGTTTGATCAAACCTATAAAAGATAAAACTCTAATAAACCTATACATTTGATCTAGACATCTTTTTGCCTTTGCTCTATAATAGCTAGTCTGGCACTCATCACTAAAACTCAAAAATAAGTCCAACAATTTCCCCCTTTTTGGTGATGATGCCAATACCCTCCTTACATCAAAGCAAAAAGATTAAAAACAAGAACAGAACAAACTTAGTCATCTCTCATTATAATCATTTGTTCAAAAGTATTACAGTCTAGAATCAGCAAAAATATAAAGCAGATAAAGAATGCCGATCTAGTTTCTTCTTTCTCTTTCTTCCCTTGCTTTCTCCACTTTCTCTTGATAAGCTCTTATCTCTCTAATCATTTCTATCATCCATTCATTTTAAATAAGAGAGAAATCAATGTGAGGATTCACTTTTTTCCACCATTTCCATGCATCGGGTAGAGTAAGATTGATTTGATGTACTCTAAAGCCTAAACGCATGTAAACTTCTTTGAATTCATTTAGTGACTCCTTTGCATTGGTGGTAGGTAAACTCCTTTAACCTCTACCACCTCTTCCACCTCTATGTGCAGTTCTCAAGGCTTTAACCCTTGTTTCCCAAAACTTAAGTCCCAGAAAGGAATTAAGTCCCTCATGGAAACCTTTGTCATGATAAGGTCTCCTCTTGTTGTTGTAAACTTTCTTATATTCTTTGAGAAGATCATCAGTGAGTGGAAGTCTTCCAGGTGCAGGTTCTCTGAATGCATTAGTGTCATCTTCCCATCTTTTCTTTGCAAAGATCCTAGCGACCTCTTTTGCTACAAATTTGTCGACTCTCTTCCCCCTTATTGACATCATCAACAAAACGGGACGACATGCCATGAACACTTTCTGTGTGGTGACTAGAGTACTCGGTTGTCCTTCCATAATTTCGGTTCTTGTATCAAGCTGCGGTAATCCTTTGTTGCATTGTCTGCTCCTGTAGATTGATCCTCTCAGTAAACTTAGGATCCAATCCAAAAGATTGAAGTGTTCCAGCAGGCTTAGAAGCAGCAGGCTTGGGTGCCTCAGCAAGTTTATCAAGTTTCTGGTGGATGGCTTCAAATTGATCATTCAGAAACTTCTTCTTCATTGTTCTTCCATGTCTGATCCCCTTTACATCTAGAGCAAGGTCAGCAAGAGCATACTGGGTGGAGGTAATATTGGAAGCAACAGTTTCAGTAGTTCTTCCTCTATTCTCCACTAAATTCACCAAGTCTTCAAACCTCTGCTCTTGCCTGTCCAGTTGAGTTCTTAACCTTGTTATGTCATTTTTGACAGCCCTCAACTCTTCCACAACCTCTTCTGGTACTCCACCAGCCATATGTCCAGCAGCTTCATCAGTAGGCTCTTCAACATTGTATTGTGCCCTTTGTCTGCTGACAACTATGGCATAGTTCATGTCTCTCCCAGCAGGGTTAGAACACTGAAACTCCTATAGAATAGGATCTAGGGCAGGTCCCTCAAAAATGGGTACAAATGCCTGTTGTGGTTCATCAGGAACATTTTCTTCTTCAGGCACTTGAAATTCTTCATCACTGTAATCATAGTCCAGCAGCTGCTCATCCTTATCAATAACAGGATTCTGCTGACCATCTTTCTCTACAGTGGTCTTGTCTCCAGTAGGCTCCACTACAGCAGCCTGTTCAAAAACAACAGTAGGGGTTTCCTCCAAACCCAAAGATAGTTCAAACCTTTGTCCAGGTGCTGTTTGAGACTCAGCAACCTGTACCTCCTGTTCCAACCTTTGTTCAGGTGCTGTCTGAGTCTCAACAGCCTGAACCTCCTGTTCCAAATCTACAGCCTGCTGATCATCAGTATGCTCAGCAGGTTCTTCAACAAATAAAGCATCTGAAACACCAACCAGTCTGTTGCCTCCAAGATTTATCCCATCATTTATTAAGGCCTCCAGACCATCTATGGTGAGATTTTCCACATCCCCAATCATTTGTCCAGTCTTCCGGCCCTCAGCAGACCTACCAATATCAGTGGACTGTTGTACACTTGGTTCATTTAATAAAGCAGTCCCACTGACTCCTCCTGGACCAGAGGGATAATCATCACCAGAATCAGATGATGAATCATCACTGTCTGATTCATCTCTAGGATCTCTGAACTTGATACCCTCTTCCTTCTTTTGTTGATCAAGGAGATCTATCAATTTAGCTTCTAACAGAGAGGTATCAACCAAATCCAGCAGATTCTCCACTCATAATTTCCTAAAAGCCCAATCCTCAAAATCTGTCATTGGTTCGGCAGCTAGCTTTTGTCCTTTATAAAAACCAAACTTCCACTGAAAGTAATCAGCTACCAGCTGGAGCTTTGGATCAACATACCCTTCTTTCTTATTTTTCTCTTTTCTTTCAAATGGCATGTTTGGCTTTCTAGGAGCTGTCTGTCCACTCTGCTGACCTCCAAAGGTCTCAACCAGCAGAGTCATAGTTTCTTCAACAGATGCCTCTAGGTTAGTAGGTTGCTCAGGTTGTATATTAGTACCTACTACCTCCATCTGTTCCACACTGGGTTCCCCCTAACTAACATGCTCATCAGCAGGGTTAGCAACAGATTGCTCTTCCCCCCGACTTCTTGAAAAACTTGTAGGGTCTTGTACCGACTTTTCAACTTCCACAACAGGTACAGACTCAGTAGTCTGTTGTGGTTCTTCAATAAGTTGCTCAACAACAACTTGTGCAGCTTCGGCGAGCTTAACGACCTTTACGGGAGAGGAATCGGCAACTTCTACAACAAAGGCTCGGGTGCGGCGGCTGCTTGTGATTCTTCGATGATTGCTCAACAACAACCTCTACTATCTCAGTAGGCTTAATAATTGTTAAAGGTTCAGCCTCAATAGCCTCTGCTTCTTCTTCTTCCTCTGAGCCTCCCGAGTCCTCAACTGTTTTCCTTTGCCATGTTTCTTTTTCTTGGCAATCTCTTTCATTCTTTTGGAAAGTTGCTCTTCTTCAACTTCAGCAGCTTTCCTCTTTCTACTAGCTTCCTTCTGTTGCTCCTTTAAGACTTCAGCAACAGTCTTCTTCTTTGCAACTACAGCAGGGTCAGTAACCTCAATTTCAGTTGGACCCTCAGCAGACTCATCAGTCTCTGCTGTTTGCTTTCTAGTCTTCATAGGCTTTAACATTTCTGTTATTTTTCTTGTATCAGCAGCCTTTCTTTTCTCAACAGTCTTCTTGGGTGTAGCAGACTTAGCAATTTCCTTAATCTGCTCATCACCAGCATCATCATCTCTACCATCATCATCACTTTGTGTAGCCACAACATCTACATCTTCATCATCATCCAAGCCAGGAATAGGAGTAGCAACTTCTGGCTTGTATCTGGATTGGTTAATCTTTTCAGATGAAATATCAGGTATCTGAAAATGATTCAACAAGGTCTGAATCAGTAGACCTAAGGGCTTGACCTTGGACTTCCTTATACCATCTCTATCTTCAATGAACACCTTCTTTATGTAGTGTATAAAGAATCCGGCCCAATCAAACTTCATACTTCGAGATGATGATTAGCATATCTATTTTAGGCCCAGACAGTGTGTCTAGACTCCCAACGAATCCCAAAATGGTCTTGGTAACCAATTTGCTCAGCAGGTTATACTCATAACCAATATGCTTCACATTAATGCCAAGATTTGATGCAATTTTCTTATTTGTCTTTATTGCATCCACAAACTGCATCCTTGGTTGATTCATTGCCTCTGGATTGGTGGGGGCATTATTTCCAGGTGCAAAATGAAATACCTCTCTCAGTAGGTCTGAGGAAATTTCCATTTCTCTTCCATTAACAGTTGTAGTGAAGGCCTCTCTACCTTCATGTTTAACAATGTTCTTCCAGAACTCCAAAACATTGATATAAGAAATCCTTTCCAGTCTTCTATTGATAATGTTCTCCAAACCAGCATACCGTCTGATTCTTCTTCCTATATTAATGGCCAGTTCAGTAGAGTGACAGTCAGTCACATAGCCTCTTACACTTTGACTGGTGCCAATATGAACATTATCTTTGTTTGCCATTTTGAGTGAATGAGATGAAGAAGAAAGCTTTCAAACGTGACCAATAATAACGCTCAGGGTTAGGGATAATATAGGCTACGTAACCAAACGGCTAAATGTAGGACGGTGGTCAGACCATCCTATTCAAGGCTCGGAGGGGGTACGAGGGTTAAATGTTGGGATTTTGGCTTATTTGGATCTGGTTGTGTTAAAGAAGCGCCAGGACTGTCATCATGTGTTTAACCAAGGTCAATCCTTCTATTTCGTCTCGAAGTTACAAAATGGGATCTAGGCAGTCGGAGTGTGCTCAATTCTACCATAATCGTTCACTAGATCCTAAGGCCCATGAAATTGAAGCTAAACGTGCAAAAGAACTTCCGTTTATAAGATAAACCTAGCATCTTGCTATAAGCATTTACTACTTCGCTAAGTCGTTTACCAAGAGAATGTGAAGTTTAAACATGCAAACGGACGTTAAAACCTTGGAAAATTTTAAAATCTGACTCGAAAACGGACACAGACTAAGTATATTACTGAACTGGCACATTTAAACATACAACTCAAACCAAACTAAGTCAACCACCCCACACTTTGAATGAAACACTGTCCTCAGTGTGTGAATGAAAGAGAAAGAAGACTTAGCTTTAGACCCGGCAGAAAGGCGTGAACGAATCTCGTGACATCTTCTTATAAGCGCATCCCGTTCACCTAAAGTCACATAGACAGAAAACAACGCAAACACAAACACGGGACATGGTCCACGTGCCAAAAGTATGCAACAGATACACTGGGGATATAAAATAAAGAAGCCATGCCACATCAGTAGACTAGAAACACAAACAATCACTCAACATGGACCGCAATAGATGGAAAAATAACCATAAAGGTAAAAGAACAGAACATCTACGCATATCATATAAAGGCCACAGAGGGTCACAATAAAACATCCATGTCGAGTAGTGAAAGCATGTATCACAATCAAATACTCCTCACTATATTCATCGCGAATTCCTCTTAGACACACCTAAGTTTGCTTTATTCCAAAATAGGTCGTTTCTTTTGTTTTTTTTAATCTATTTAATCGTCTTTTTTTTACTCTTTTTATTCTCCTTCTTTTATTATCACTACTATTTCTTTCTTCTTTTTATTATTTTTTTTCCATTTTCTTGACCTAACGGCAGCCCCTTTCTTTTTTTAAAACCCCTCACACACACACACACGATATTTTAGACCCCTCTAAAAGTCATGGTAGCCGAAGGCCCTAAGCCCCAGTTCTAGCCGGACTTACAACATATCAACCTAACATAGCAACCCCATAAAGGGATTGGGTTGAGTACCAAAGTCGTATTCAATCCGAGTTCAGGACAATATCACTTCAGCAACCCATGGCTCCTATCAAAATCTAAATAAAACAAGATGATAAAAACCTAGGCCCAAGTTCTAGGATAACCTACAAGATATCAACCTAATATAACAACCCCATAAAGGGATTGGATTGAGTACCAAAACTGCATTCAAACCTAGTCTAAGCAAATAATATCAAAATGTTTTCGTTTTTTTTTTCTCTCTTGACCTAACACAATTTTTGATATCGACTTTTAAACAATCTCCCCGGCAATGGCGCCAATTTGATAAGTAGAGATTTCGCAATCCGGCTCGATCAAATACAATTTATAAAACTCGAAACCTTAGGCAAAACACACTGTCTAACCGGCAGTGAACCGGGTCGATCGTAGGTAGTGCGTTCAGAGTCCGAGGTCGATCCCACGAGGAGATTGAATCGAATACAAAACTTGTGTTATAATCAGAGGGCAAAGAGTATATGAACAAGACAAAAGATCGAAGCTTTTACTATTACACGGCATAAACAAGGATCTGAATCAAGACTTTTATCCAGAGTAAATTTCATCAAACTAATGATCTACACAATCAAAACCATATTGAGAGAAAACAAATCGAAATCAGATCAGAAAACATTCAATAATGAAGATCTAAAGATTGCAGATCAAGACTTTTGAATCCTAAATCAGCAAAAACTATCAACCTTTAATTCATACAATGATCCCAGGCACGAAATCCACCAAGCTATCGATCGAATATCGTATTCTACTCTATATATAAAAATCTAAACTAAGAAATTGAAATACGGAGCCTAGTCCAGAGCTCTAATCCGACTATTTAGATGTAAACCTGTCATAACAACCGCCGAAGCGGCTGGGTTGAGCACCTAAGCCGGCCTCGAACTCAGTCTAGGACAATAAAATCAGAATATTCGTTCTCCTAGGTTTAGCTGCTCTTAAATAGGCAAAATTCGCGACCTTGACCTATTTGGGCCGACCAACTTGGCCCATTTAACTCGTCTTCAGTAAATTGGTGATAATTTTCTGTGTAGAGCTCCGATTTGAACGATTCAAGATAATTTGGAAAGCTCGTTCAATTCTGTACAACTTTAATGAAGACGACTTGACCAGAAAATGCCTCCAAGATGGGTCAAAATAAAGATTAATGAACATGCATGGTGAAATACTGTTGTCGGTGCCAAACGCCCGTTTGAGTCCCTCCAAATGCTCGTTTGCCTGGAATATATGATGATATTAGGGTTTCATGTTGGATGAACGTGCGTTTGCCCTACCTTGAACGCCCGTTTGAGTTATATGAGCTTCTTGAATCGGGCTGAATCTGCCCAAACACCCGTTTGGGGGTCATTTGGACGCCCGTCCAGCTGAAAACCCAACTTTTTGAATGAATCATTAATTCTGTGGACGCCCGTTTGAATTGGCCAAACGCCCGTTTGGGGTGGGCTTCCTGGAGACGCCCGTTTGGGGTATGGCAAACGCCCGTTTGCCTTGCTTTCACTCCAAACTTGACTTTTCTTCACTTTCATTCAACTTTCGTGCCACGAACACGTCTCTTAGTCCAAAAAATCTCCTTCTGGGTCCTCGAATCACCTATGTCCTGCAATAACACACACGAACAAACACCACGCGTAATTCCGCAAGACAAAAGTGCTCGGAAAAGAGTGAAATATCGTTAAAAAGGCGGAGTTTACTATCATTGTGACAGTTTTACCTCCCCGTACACATAACTCACGATATTGCTCTCAAACAGGTCTATATCTACCCAAAACACGCCAATAAAGTGATAAACGGGGGCTAGATCACATACAAAAGTGCAGTGAAGTTGACTCCCATCAACCACCCCACACTTAGCCTTTGCTCGTCCTCAAGTAAACATGCGTATTAAAAGAGACCAAGGGATCAACTTCACAAACGCGTATAAAAACACTCATATTGCCAAGGTAAAAGATAAGTAAAACAATGAATGCAAACATCTTAACTCAATCGATCGTTATCAGACAAACGGAATGTGTATGTGTGAAAATTAACTTCCAAGTCATAGACCAAATCACCGGTTCGGATTATAGACGCTTAGCTATCGCGACTACACTAAAGCTCATTTTAATAACACCTCCACTAATCGTGACCAACCAAGGCTAAACACGGTCCAGTAGGACTTGAAGGGTTATAATGTTAAGCTCGGGACAGAGGCTAATCGAAAGGAAATTTGGGACTGGAGAAAAGAAAATACGAGTGAACCTAATAATCTCATTTACTTTTTATTCGAAAACATAGTAAACCACACCAAACTCCTTCGATCTTTCTATACTCATTGATAAACAACCCCAACTTTAACATCATACTTTCATTTACTCAAAACATCCTCCCTTGACTTTTTTTTCGCAACTTCCATGCCACACTTGTTTCGATTTGAACGATTCAAGATGCGTTGGAAAGCTCGTTCAATTCCCTCCAACTTTCATGAAGACGACTTGACCAAAAAATGCCTCCAAGATGGGTCAAAATAAAGATTAATGGACAGGCCTGGTGAAATCAGTTGTCGGGGCCAAACGCCCGTTTGGGGTGGGCTTCCTACAGACGCCCGTTTGGGGTATGGCAAACGCCCGTTTGCCTTGATTTCACTCCAAACTTGACTTTTCTTCACTTTCATTCAACTTTCGTGCCACGAACATGTCTCTTAGTCCAAAACATCGCCTTCTGGGTCCTCGAATCACCTAGGTCCTGCAATAACACAGACGAACAAACACCACGCGTAATTCCGCAAGACAAAAGTGCTCGGAAAAGAGTGAAATATCGTTTAAAAGGCGGAGTTTACTATCGTTGTGACAGTTTTACCTCCCCATACACATAACTCACGATATTGCTCTCAAACAGGTCTATATCTACCCAAAACATGCCAATAAAGTGATAAACGGGGGCTAGATCACATACAAAAGTGCAGTGAAGTTGACTCCCATCAGAGCTCAGCTTGTCCGTCCTACGGACTTAACGAGTTTGTCCTTCGCAAACTTTATACATACGTGGATCCTGCAAACTGGATAATTACTATTCTTATTGCATAAAGTAAAATACAAAAGAGCACAACCCATATAATAAAAAGCACCTGCCAAGTGCAAACTTATTAATCAAAAATCTAGAAATGAAGCAAATCTAAAAAATAAAGTAAAATTTTAATAGAAGTAGAAATACTAAACAACTCGTTAATGCCGGAACTTGTCCCAGCTTGTGCCAGCTCAATCTTTTTTCTATTAACCATTTCCGTATAATAGCTCATTGCTGTCTCCATATCCCCTTTGACCTCCATTGAACCTTCGATGGTGGAAAACTGGAGGCTGACGTGAGCCGGGGAAATCACAGCTCGAAGTGCGATCAAAGCCGGCCGGCCTTCCCAAGATGATGTTGCAGGCAGATGGAGCTTTTACCACCACATAGTTTACCATTAGCCTCTTGCTCCTGGGTTCTTTGCCGAACATTGGAACAAGCTTTATCATCCCTATAGGATGAACTGGCGGCCCTATGAACCCGAATAGCGGTGCCGAGACATATGTTAGCTCTGAGTCTTTTAGCTTTATGGATTGGAAGGCCGAGTGATATAAAACATTGACAGCGCTTCCAGTATCGACGCAGATCCTCTTTACTAAATTTCTGTGAACTACGGCCTCAATGACTAAACCTTCATTGTTGGTTACCAGAGGGAGTGGGTCCTTGGGACTATAAACCACTAAACGTACGACCTGGACATTTAGCCCTTCCAGACTAATGCTCGGACCGCCCACTATAGTGTTGATTGTATTGATCGGGCGGGTATCTGTCTGCCTACCTGGATCGGGAGATCGGTCTCTTCTTCGTTGAGGTTCCTCTTGCATGTCTCGATCTTGACGGTATGTCCAGCGTCTAAAGTACCTATGACCTCGAGGTTTGTGGTCTTGGGATCGGATCCATGACTTTGTCCAGACTTCCCTCCATTATAGCAGCATCAATATCTCTTTTCAAATCCTACCGCTTTCCGAATCATGCCCCACGTCCTTGTGGTAGGCGCATAATTTACTTTGGTCCCTTCTTTCCGGAGGACCTCTCATTGGTGAGGGATTCGGGCCAAGCCCATCCTCTCTATGACCGTGAGAACGTGCTCGCAAAGCACCTTTCTTCCCAGCCGATTGATGAGAGTCAACTTTGCTATAATTTCGTATGCATTTTACCCCATATTTGTAGCCTATTCGATGTGTTTTTGGGGTAGTTAAGTGGTTTTTATAGACACATTTCACCACGGGTTGAATCACGAGACGATAGGATGTTTACGTCCAAAATCCAAATTTTTGGTTGAATTGTGTATGTTTTATTGGCATTTGTCACACTTGGGTTTCTTGTTTTTATTTTTATTACAGGTATGATGTGATAGAGAGCGTGACGAGGATCACAACGACATGAAAATCGTCCAAAACGGAGTTCGTATGAAAAAATAACGGAAGAGTCAAATTCAGACGATCGGAAAAAAAATAACACATCAGGCACAAGCTTCATTTCTCAAGCCCAAGCCTCTCTTTGTACCAAAAGGTGGAATCGCCCACCCCAGGCGCCCCCCACCCCCAGACCCGACCAGGTTGTGGGAGGATGTAAATCATGGTGACTCAACCAGTAACAAAGGCCGTGCCCAGCGCCTGGTGCGTACAACGGGGAGCCTCCCAAAGGATTTTTCTCCCTTTATGTTGCCGCTGTGGTCTCGAACCCGTGGCGCTGTACCAACTTCAACCCTTGTTACCAGTTGAGCTACCCATGCGGGTAAGCCCAAGCCTCTCTTTTTATCATTTCTCTCGGCTCCCTATGCCCTAGCCTGCCACAATTGAAGCCTTAGCCCTTAGCCTCGTTTTAGTCACATTTCTTCATAATAAAAAATAGATTAATAAAATATATTAAAAAGAAAAGAGGAAGCTGCAGGTTCAATTTTTTTTTTGGGTCAAAAGGGCCCCACGCCCTAATGCGGACGAAAAGCAATGAGGGCACGGATGTTATTCTGATTTTCCGGAAAATTTCTGGAAATTGTAATGAGGTCGGCTATTGTGGTATAAATACCACCTATATCAAATTTCAATATACAGACTCCTTAAAATAATTTTATTTTTTCTATGCAGCAGTTTTTATTCCCTTAGGTTTAGATCAGTTATTTTTTCCTTTGAATTTCTGCAAATACAATAGCAGTTTTCTTCCGTTATTTTACGATTTCAACACAACGGATTGACAAATCAAGTGGTGGATTGCTTCAACCTTTCTGTGGTAATTTTATTTAGCTTTTTATCATATCGTTTACCAATTTATTTATGATTTCTTGTTTTGTTCTTTCAATCATGAGTATCTAATTTTATAATAGCTAAATTATGTTATGGAATAACGAAATTGATGTCTAAACGATGATCTAGGGATGAGTAGGTCTTAAAAGTTAAATATTTTGAATGTTTGTGTTCTAAAACTTGAACTTAATGCCTTTAGTGGTGTCATGACCCATTAATTGATCATACACACGAACTTTATAAATGTATTTTGCGAGGGAGTGTGCGAACTGGAATTTTAGGATTGCCATGCACGAACTAGTCGAGTTTTTCGCAGCCTGTTCCTTGGTAAGGTTTTTCTAGCTAAGCTGTGAACTCGGTGGATGCGGAGCATCTCATAGTTCTTAATCATATTAGGTCAATTAAATCTCATAAAGAGGACTGTTGAACCGAATATAGGGTAACTAGGTTGTGGTATTAGCGCCTAGGGACCAGTTTAGGAGATTGCACCCACAATACATTCATTAGAAACTATTGGTTGGCTGGTAGGTTAAGGCTCATCCTTAGTGATTCGGTAAAGGTGTTAAGAGTAGTGTTCCTGATCATAGTTTAGCTATTCCTTTTATCATATATTTTACAGTTACAATTTTTATTTCGTTTTCTAGTTTTAGCTATTAATTTAACCCCTATTGTGAACCTGAACTAAATACGAAATTGATTGTGATACTTGATTGATTCCTTGTGGGATATGACCTTGCTCGTCACTATAGTGCTTCCGACCCGGTACTCTGCCGGTTAAAGTTGGACGTCACTGTTTTGGCCATCAAGTTTTCTGGCTCCGTTGCCGGGGAATAGGTCAATATCAATAAGTCATTCAAGTATTTAGGATTAGGTCGTTTTTATTTTACCGTTTTCGTGTTGTTTTGGTGATTGCAGTGTATGACCCGAAGTTCCAAGGAACCACTACTTCATTTGAATACGGAGATTGAAGCATTTGCGAGACATCAGAACAGTGTGAGAAAAAAGAAGTCAGTTGGAAGAGCATCGACATCATTTATTGAGTTAGAATCCCAATCAGAAGAATCAGAAATGACTTCGGGAAGCGGAGATTTAACGAATTTACGTGTTCGAGATAGTACTGAAGATGGGTTGCAGTTAGACCCGACGCTTACTCCCGAGGATCGGGAAATACAGAACTTAAATAGAGAGCCCCTTCAAAATCCGAGAGCACTTAATCTGGGACAAAATGGGGTCCAAAATCAGGGAGGTCGGCAGAATCAAGTCCGACAACAACAACAAACCCCTCAGAATCAGAACAACAACCAGGGGAATGTATTTGGTCAAATGCCTTTTGACCAGAATCAAATGATGCAAATGATGGTGCAAAATCAACAACAGAATGTGAATCCACCACCAGCCGCCCCTATTCAAGCACAAAACTTTTATGCACAACCACCAGTGCAAAATCAAGGTAATCATGGAAGGATTTTGAGAGACTATGCGGCACCGAATATTGGTGAGAGGCATAACCCTATCCGTCTACCACCCATTCCGGCTAACAATCTTGAGATTAAACAGCATGTGTGGTACCTTCTGAACGACAGTGCTCAGTTTTGGGGTAAATCAACTGAAGACCCGAATCAATTTCTAAACCATTTCATGCAAGTGTGCAGAACAGTGAAGATGAATGGAGTATCCGAGGAAGCGGTATGGATGTTGTTGTTCCTATTTACATTAAAAGAGGCCGCCAGAGCATGGTTCGAGTCACTTCCACATGATTCCCTAAACACTTGGGATCAAGTGACTTCGAAGTTTTTACTAAAGTATTGTCCCCTCTCCAGAACCTTAGACATGAAGGCCGATATCGCCAATTTAGAGCAGATAGATATGGAGAGTATGCATGAGGCATGGGATAGATTTAAAGCGATGTTGAGGAAGTGTCCACATCATGGGTTAGAGGCATGGAATCATGTACATCTTTTTTATGGTGGATTGCGAGAAACCGAACAGTCAAACTTGAATGCTGCATGTGGAGGTGATATGATGAGTGTGGAACCGGATGTGGCATTGGCGACTATAGAAAGAGTAGCAGAAAGCAACCGACAATGGAAAACTGGGAGAAGAATGTCGAGAAAGCCAATTGGCTCTGTTGACCAAGTCGGTCCGAGCGAGGAAATTATGAGGATGCAAGTCGAGTTAGCAGATCTTAATAAGCAAGTGAATGAGATGAGAGCTTGGCAGAGGGAGTCCAAAGCATGTGTTACATGTGGTGGTGATCATCTGGCCACAAACTGCCCTCAAACCCGGCATGTGAATCAGTTAACCATGAATCAGATTCTAACGGACCCATCTATTGAGAACCCCAGCAACATGAGCTACCTGGATATGAATCCATTGTGCACGAGACCCATGGTCTATCAAACTGCAGATCCAAGTTTGACTCAAGGTTGGCAGCAAGCAGAAGTGAACTTTTTAGCCAATCAGAACGGGGGGCAGAATTATCAGAATTGGCGGGACAATCCCAATCTCACTTGGGGTAGAAATCAAGGGGCCGGGCAAACCGCTCAACCGCAATTTGCGCAGCCTCAGCAGAGTCAATATGCACCACAACCGCAGACTACTCTTGTGAATCAGATGCAACCTCTACAAGGGGTTTATACGAAACCTAATCCATATTTACAATATACCCCACTCCCACAGTCAGCACCACCGCCCCTGGATCCCGCGCAACCTAAAAGTTCCACAGACATATTACTGGAGCAGATTAGCCAAGACATGAAGGAGAATAATAGGGATGTGAACAAGGAATTGAAGGAGATGAGAAACACCCATGTAAACTTGCAAACTGTGGTCAGGAATTTAGAGACGCAAATGGGGCAATTGAACCACAGGCAAGTGAATGCTATTTTTTACAAGAAGTGGGAAAGTTGTGGGTAGTGATATTGAGGCGCCTGAGGAGGTTGAGAAGAAGAAGAAGAAGATAGAAAAACTGAGAGAGGAAGATGAAGATTGGGTGGTGATCAATGAAGAGCAAGATGTTGAAGAGATAAAGAAAGAGGTGGAGAATCCGAGCGCGGAACCGTAAAAGCGGCCAGACACGACACGGGAAGGTACGAACAACTCGGGTATGGATTCTGTGAAAAAACCCTTTGATTTATCGAAATTACCTTACACCCCTCGTGGCCCTACAAAGCCAACCGTTTCTAAAAAGCAAAACAAGTTTCTCGATATTTTAAGGAAGGTAGAGATAAATATCCCTCTTGTGGATGCGCTAGTGAACATGCCATCATATGTTAAATTTCTAAAAGGGATTTTGTCGAATAAAGCTAAAATAGAGAAAGTTGTTTTCTTAAACGAGGAGTGTTCTGCTGTTTTTCAGAATAAGTTACCCCCTAAGTTGAAAGATCCGGGTAGTTTTTCCATTCCTTGCACCATAGGTCGGACGTTATTCCCTAAGGTGTTATGTGACTTAGGTGCAAGTGTAAGTTTGATGCCTAGTAGGATATATGAGAGTTTGGGGGTAGGTGAGCTCAAACGTACAAACATGACCTTGCAAATGGCGGATAGGTCGATTAGGCGCCCCATGGGAGTTGTTGAGGATGTGTTAGTTAAAGTAGGGAAACTTGTCTTCCCGGTGGATTTCGTAGTGTTGGATATGGAAGAGGATAGTCAAACCCCAATTCTGTTGGTTAGACCGTTCCTGGCTATGGGTAGAACTTTGCTAGACATCCAAAAGGGTGAGATTACAATGAGAGCGGGTGAAGATACTGTCACCTTTAATGTCTACAACCCTATTAAGCACCCGGGAAATGATTGGGGCACATAGGAGGAAGTTCAAAGGTTGGAAGTATTTGAGGAGAGCCCTCTGAGTTGTGAGATGCCCAATGAGGGAGTGAGTAGTGAGATTATCCCTAGGATGACAGTTGAGTCAAATGTAAAATTTGGGGGATACGAATCTTACCGAAGACTATAAACTCGGCACCCTATCTTGTTTTTGAAATTCAATAAGTCTAGCTAACGACAATAAACCCAAGCGCTTATGGGAGGCAACCCACCATTTTTTTGTTCTTTAGGTTTTTAGGTTTGTTTTTTTAGGAGTGTGATGAAATTTGACCTCGCTTTTCGAATTCCATTTCATGCTTTGTGATAATCCATATTTTATTTGCTCTATACATCTCCATACTTGTGCTTACCTACACTTAAGGTTTCGGCCTTTTGTCGTAGTGGATTCTTGGTTTCTATGTTGTGATTGTACAGGTACCCTGGGAGATACATTGGAGGTTGTCACTTTGCAGAGTTCCGCCCTATTGCCGGTTCAACTAAGTCTTTCATAACTTTATCACTCACACACCGAGGACGGTGTTCCGTTTTAAGTGAGGGGGGGTGGTAGACTTAGCTTCACTTTACTACCAGGTGCTTTACTTTTATTCATCGAATAAGTCATATGCTTGGTGTTTGGTCCTTATTGAGTGAAATTGAGCTATTTTTACATTTTTCATGACTTTGATGTTGTGAATCCTATGTGAGTCATCATATTCTTTGGTTAATTATTAGTCAATAGTTGAATGCTTGTGAGCCAAACCTTTATCTTGTTGTGGAAATGGAATTTTAATGCACGTAATAGCTTTGCTTTCATGAATTGTGGTTGGTTAGTGAATGATTATATTTGCCATAGACATTAATCTGTTACCTATAACTTATTTCATTAACTTCGAGGCGAAATAGTAAGGTCAATCTTGGTATATTAAGGAATGACGGTCCTGGCATTTCTTTGACCCGACCAGAACCAAATAGCCAACCATTTACATAATTTCCTCAGAAACCCCTCTAAGCCTTTGTAGGGTGGTTAGACCCCCACCCGAACCTTAGCCATTCGTTGATTAGCCTATAATTACCGACCCTTAGCCTTTATTTGTGGTCTACATTTCTTTGGAACCCTACGAGTGAGTTTTAATCTTGTTTTGAGCACACTTGCTAGCACAAGTGTGGGGTGGTGAAAATTTCTATCTAAATATGGTGTTGGTGGATCTTTTGTACTACGAATTAGGAAAAAAAAGAGCAAAAAAAAAATAAAAGGAAAAAAATTGAATAAAGTTGAGTCAACAAATGTGAAGGAAAGTTTTCGAGTTAATATTTCCAATGTAATACATGGCGATGGGATGAAGTAAATTGGAGTGGGTGTTCTTGAATTCTTGGTGAGCTTGTTCTTGGTGACGACTATTTTTGCAAGCGATCTTGGAGATTCATCTTGGTGACAACCATTTTTGCATCTTACTCCTGTTTATGATGCGGTGTTGAAAAGAGGCGAGCTGTGAAGTATATGCAAGATGTTTTGATTAGGCTCGCTCGTTTTTCTCTTTTGATATTCCTTTTATCCTTTCGTTTATCCCCGTCCCTAGCCTAACGTTACAACCTTGCAAGTCCTACCTGACCTTAGTTAGCCTTGATTTGACCTCGATTAGTGGAGATGATTATGAAGTATAAGCCTATGGTGTAACGCCATCAGTCATGCATTTATAATCTAAGCCGGTTGACCGTGATTAATGATTGAGAAGCTATGCACACACACACATTTTGTTTCCATGATGAGATGCGTTTTGGCTCGTGTTTATTCGCTTGTTGACTAGTTTTTACTCATTGAATATATTGGTTTCTCATATGATCACAACGTTGACCTCATGATTTATTTTTGAATCGCTTGATTTACACTCAAACAGGTCTAAATCTACCCGAAACATGCCAATAAAGTGATAAACGGGGGCTAGATCACATACAAAAGTGCAGTGAAGTTGACTCCCATCAACCACCCCACACCTAGCCTTTGCTCGTCCCCGAGTAAACAGGCGTATTAAAAGAGACCAAGGGATCAACTTCACAAATGCGTATAAAAACACTCACATTGCCAAAGTAAAAGATAAGTAAAACAGTGAATGCAAAAATCTTGACTCAATCGTTATCAGACAAACGGAAGTGTGTATGTGTGAAAATTAGCTTCCAAGTCATAGACCAAATCACCGGTTCGGATTATAGACGCTTAGCTATCGCGACTACACTAAAGCTCATTTTAATAACATCTCCACTAATCGTGACCAACCAAGGCTAAACACGGTCCAGTAAGACTTGAAGGGTTATAACGTTAAGCTCGGGACGGGGTTAATCGAAAGGAAATTTTGGGACTGGAGAAAAGAAAATACGAGTGAACCTAATCATCTCATTTACTTTCTATTCGAAAACATACTAAATCACACCAAACTCCTTCGATCTTTCTATACTCATTGATAAACAACCCCAACTTTAACATCATACTTTCATTTACTCAAATTATCCTCCTTGACTTTTTTTTCTCGACTTTATTCAACTTTCATTTTCTTCTTTTTTTTCTGTTTCATTTTCTTTCTTTTTCATTCTTTCAATTTTATATTTTTTCTCGAACCAACAAGCCTCATAATTGATTCCTCGAGCTTCTCCCCTTCATCATATTAGCTCGTACTAACCAACTCCTCTCGAAACACGCAACATCTCGCACCCCACACTTGATTCAGAAAGTGTGTCTAAAGTAATAATTAAGTCCACTCGTAGGGTGATCAAAAGGAACGTGACCAATAATAAAGCTCAGGGTTAGGGATAACATAGGCTATGTAACCAAAACGGCTCATTTCGGACGGTGGTCAGACCTTCCTATCAAGGCTTAGAGGGGTTACGAGGGTATAATGATGGGATTTTGGCTTATGGCTCTGGTCGAATCGAAGAAGCGCCAGGACTGTCATCCCGTGTTTAACCAAGGTCAATCCTTCTATTTTGCCTCGAAGTTACAAAATGGGATCTAGGCAGTCGGAGTGTTCTCAATTCTACCATAATCGTTCACTAGATCCTAAGGCCCATGAAATTGAAGCTAAATGTGCAAAAGAACTTCCGTTTATAAGATAAACCTAGCGTCTTGCTATAAGCATTTACTACTTCACTAAGTCGTTTACCAAGAGAATGTGAAGTTTAAACATGCAAACGGACGTTAAAACCTTGGAAAATTTTAAAATCTGACTCGAAAACGGACACAGACTAAGTATATCACCAAACTGGCACATTTAAACATACAACTCAAATCAAGCTAAGTCTACAACCCCACACTTTGAATGAAACACTGTCCTCAGTGTGTGGATGAAAGAGAAAGAAGACTTAGATTTAGACCCGGCAGAAAGGCGTGAACGAATCTCGTGACATCTTCTTATAAGCGCATCCCGTGTACCTAAAGTCACATAGACAGAAAACAACGCAAACACATGCACGGGACGTGGTCCACGTGCCAAAAGTATGCAACAGATACACTGAGGATATAAAATAAAGAAGTCATGCCACATCAGTAGACTCGAAACACGAACAATCACTCAACATGGACCGCAATAGATGGAAAAATAACCATAAAGGTAAAAGAACAGAACATCTACGCATATCATATAGAGGCCACAGAGGGTCACATTAAAACATCCATGTCGAGTAGTGAAAGCATGTATCACAATCAAATACTCCTCACTGTATTCATCGCGAATTCCTCTTAGACACACCTAAGCTTGCTTTATTCCAAAAAGAATTCTGTTTTTTTTTGTTTTTTATTTTTTTTCTTTTCGAAAATCCCTCACACACACACACACACACACGATATTTTAGACCCCTCAAAAAGTCATGGTAGCCAAAGGCCCTAAGCCCCAGTTCTAGCCGGACCTACAAGATATCACCCTCCGAAGAGGCTAAGTACCAAAGTCGTATTCAATCCAAGTTCAGGACAATATCACTTCAGCATCCCATGGCTCCTATCGAAATCTAAATAAAACAAGATGATAAAAACCGAGGCCCAAGTTCTAGGACAACCTACAAGATATCAACTTATTATAACAACCCCATAAAGGGATTGGGTTGAGTACCAAAATTGCATTCAAACCTAGTCTAAGCACATAATATCAAAATGTTTTCGTTTTTTTTTCACTCTCTTGATCTAACACAATTTTTTTTATATCGACTTTTAAACAATCTCCCCGGCAACGGCGCCAATTTGATAAGTAGAGATTTCGCAATCCGGCTCGATCAAATACAATTTATAAAACTCGAAACCTTAGGCAAAACTCACTTTCTAACCGGCAGTAGGTAGTGCGTTCAGAGTCCGAGGTCGATCCCACGAGGAGATTGAATCGAATACAAAACTTGTGTTAAAATCATAGGACAAAGAGTATACGAACAAGACAAAAGATCGAAGCTTTTATTATTTCACGACATACACAAGGATCTGAATCAAGACTTTTATCCAGAGTAAATTTCATCAAACTAATGATCTACACAATCAAAACCATATTGAGAGAAAACAAATCGAAATCAGAAAACTCACAATAATGAAGATCTAAAGATTGCAGATCAAGACTTTTGAATCCTAAATCAGCAAAAGATATCAACCTTTAATTCATACAATGATCCCAGGCGCGAAATCCACCAAGCTATCGATCGAATATCGTATTCTACTCTATATAGAAAAATCTAAACTAAGAAATTGAAATACGGGGCCTAGTCCAGAACTCTAATCCAGCTATTTAGATGTCAACCTGTCATAACAACCGCCGAAGCGGCTGGGTTGAGCATCTAATCCGGCCTCGAACTCAGTCTAGGCCAATAAAAGTCAGAATATTCATTCTCCTAGGTTTAGCTGCTCTTAAATAGGCAGAAAATCGTGACTTTGACCTAGTTGGGCCGACCAACTTGGCCCATTTAACTCGTCTTCAGGAAATTGGTGATAACTTGCTGTGTAGAGCTCCGATTTGAACGATTCAAGATACGTTGGAAAGCTCGTTCAATTATGTACAACTTTAATGCATATGACTTGACCAGAAAATGTCTCCAAGATGGGTCAAAATAAAGATTAACGAACAGGCATGGTGAAATACTGCTGTCGGCCACAAACGCCCGTCTGAGTTCTTCCAAACGCTCGTTTGCCTGGAGAATATGATGATATTAGGGTTTTATGTTCGATGAACGTGCGTTTTCCCTTCCTTGAATGCCCGTTTGATGACTCAAGTCCTGAGGGCAAACGCCCGTCTGTGTACCCTGGACGCCCGTTTGTGTTATATGAGCTTCTTGAATCGGGCTGAACCTGCCCAAACGTGCGTTTGGAGGTCATTTGGACGCTCAACTGTCCAAAACTCTAACTTTCTGAATCATGTATCGACTCTGTGGATGCCCATTTGGAATGGGCAAACGCCCGTTTGGCCTAGGCTTGCTGCAAACGCCAGTTTGGGGCGGGGCAAATGCTAGTTTGCCTTGATTTCACTCCAAACTTGACTTTTCTTCACTTTCATTCCACACTTGTGCCTTGATAAACTCTTTCACTTTAAAATATCGCCTTCTGGGCCTCGAGTCACCTAAGTCCTACAATAAACACACTAACAAAACACCACGCATAATTCCGCAAGACAAAAGTACTCGGAATAGAGTTAAATATCATCAAAAAGGCAGAGTTTACTATCGATATGACAGTTTAAATCCCCGTGCGCATAACTCTCGATATTACACTCAAACATGTCTAAATCTACCCGAAACATGCCAATAAAGTGATAAACGGGGGCTAGATCACATACAAAAGTGCAGTGAAGTTGACTCCCATCACCGATCTGTGATTGGGGTAGTCATTCGGTCCCAGACCGCTTTCTTCTTCATATCAGATTTGTCCTCTACCTTTTATTTCCTAGACTCTCCTTTCTCTTGAAGGATGTAGGATCTTAGATCTAAACGAGTTAGATCTACGCGCAGCGGATGGATCACGATTTATATACCACAATACATAAATAAAGGATTTAACTACTAAAAGGGGGTTAAGATCATATTACCAATAGTGGGAAGAGAAGCCTTGATCTTCCAATGTGTTCTCCAAACGGTGGTTGGTGGATACCCTTCTTGATATGAGAACCTCCTTGATATGCAACACCAAGAAAAACTTGGAGTTTTTCTTCTTCTAAAAACCCAAGACAAGAAAACAATTTTTTTTCTCTCTTTTTACAAGTGTGGGGCGAAATTTGCCATGCCTTTTACACTTGGAATAACTCTCCTTTTATAGGAGAGTACATCCTTGGTCTCCAAGTTTTAATTAAACAAAATAAAAGGATATTTTCCTTAATGACTAATTGGGACATGTATTGACCAATAGGAAATCAAATAACAAGTCATCCAACCAATCATATAACAAGAATATCTTTTATTTTCCATAACCCAAGAAAATTAATTCTTGTGCTAAATAGAGACATAAATGGCGCCGCATTAGGGTTAAAAAGCCCACATAAAATGTCTTTTATGTGTATTACAGTAGAAACTCTTTAAATTAATACTCGGTAAATTAATAAACTCTCTAAAATAATAAATTTGTCCGGTCCCGACTTGGGCCAATGTAAAAAATTGAAAAAATCGATAAAATAATAAGATAATAATTTTTCGGGAGATCCCTTTATAATTTTCGGTCCCAAGAAAATCATAAATTAATAATTCATAAAAACTGAAAAAAATATATTACACTCTATTGAAATATGATTCAATAGTTGTCTGTTTTCCTTTAAAGTTCAAGTCTATTTGGAGCTCATATCTAACTTTTCTTATTGCATCCAATAGCTCAGGTGTTGTATTTTTGTATTGTATCATAAAGTTGTGAAGAGTGTTCGACGCCATAAGTGCTTCCTTTCGCGTAACAGGCTCCAAAGACACCGTATCACCTTTTAGATGAGAAGCCATCTTGTGAGATATGGTTTGAATACTCTAACACATTCATGTAATTTATATATGCCAAACTTGCTTAAGAATACATTGAACACATTTGTTCCTTTTGTTTACATTTAGTACTTCAAAAGTCATTTAGTACTTCAATAGTCATTAATAGTGCTAAGTTTGGAGTCCCAAGGTTCGCTACAACGTAATTCTAAGAGGCATAGACTAATTTGGCTTTTTGTTTGGTATGTATAATTACTTAGTTTATACGGAAATATGAATTATACGTTGAATCGGTTAAAAACTCTTTAAATTAATAATTATTAATTTATCGATAAATTAATAACTCTCTAAATTAATAAATTTCTCCGGTCCCGACATTATTAATTTATAGAGTTTCTACTGTATATTATTTAGCCCAACTAAATAATATCCATGCATATCAATTAATTAGCCCAGCCAATTAATTATCACTGAGGCCCAAATAAACAAGAATATCAGCCCGAATTATAGAAGCCACATTGGGGACCATGGACCTATAATCAGTAGCTCCAATAATTAATTATTCATCGAACAGAATAAGTACATTAATTATTAATTCCGGGATTACGCCACCATAAACCCAAAACTGAACTCTACCGATTATAGATGTATACTTATACTCAACTCATAGAGTGAATAAGCGTCCATTGATATAATCACTACATACGGATTAACCCTCTATAGACTGTCCATTCTGAGTGGGAAGTCTCCGTGAACCCGACTCAGAATATCTTATCCTTATTTACCATTAACCCCCTAGTGACCAATTAGTTCACATATCTGACTAGTAGCTAATTAGTCTAAATATGAACTCGGCCGATCGATCATTTTCTTAGGGCTAACAAATAAGGGGACTGTCTCTCTACTTCCCGCAGGAAGGAATGGATTCCATATCTGTGAAAATCATAACTACTCACTCATCAGGAGATAGTGCCAATGAGAAGTGACTTGGAACACATATTTAAGTGAACCGTAACTAACACATCAAACACTACCCCGAGACAAGCAGCACCCTGTGATCACCTCAGGATTAAGGTTGATCCATATATGATCATCTAATGATTTAATAAGATTCCTCGATTACGGAATTATATCGAGAAATTTAGATTAAACCGGTCCAGTCCTATATGAATGCCATCATATATAAATGCCCCATGTAGGTACCCTCTACCGATAGTCCGGATAAGACTATCACACCCTAAGGAGGTGTTCTGGGTGCATTATTGGTGTTTTCATCAAGAGACCCTAAACTCTGATTAAGTTCACCACGGACTAACAGTTTAAGTATATCACCACTAACTCAATCCTCACGTGCATGCCATACACTGAGTTAAGCGGTTACATACTGATATACTTAGGGTTTGCAGTAGTGTATTACTTACAAGCACAAAGTAAGTAATGAGTTGAGATAAATTCTGTCACCAAAAACAATTACACAAATTGTCTTTCGGGCACTATACCTAACAATCTCCAACTTGCACGAAATGACAAGTAATAATTGTTTTAGAGCACACCCATTCTCATCTTATTCACAACACTCTCCCACTTGCTCTAAAAGCATATGAGATATATCCCTCAATTCCGTACCCTCCAAGCACTCGACTTGGTACACTGATCAGTTAGGTTGTCGGCTCGAAACGATCTTTAGGATCGAAACTTCGCCGGTCCATCTAATCATGCGGTACTCCCACTTGCACCCGAATATACAAGCACATTATTCCTCGTTCTTCAAAGATATTTGAGGACGTACTAAACCGCTATTCAAAGCTCGAATCTGGGATTCGACTACTATTGACTTGTTATAACCTGACTTGCCATTATCCAAGAGAGACTCTATCCTATTTTCTCTTTATCCGAAGATTTAGAGAATCATTCCTGAGAGGTAGGGTAGGACTACTCTCGATGAATGTTGCATACGTATATGCATGATCATCTTATTCAATAAGATAGGTGGGATAGCCAATGACTCATTCTTGTGAATTTGACAGAATCAGATTCTTAGAATATAGTCGAATTCTCTCATCCAGAGAATCTTGGCGTGTCAGTTTTCGACTTCAGATAGCACACCCATGTTGTTTCCAACCGTTTCCGTGTTATCATTCATGAACACTAATACTACTACTTTATCAATATGGATATCCAGTCTACGAAAGACTTATCAATATTCTGGTCAAGTCCATATATTTTAAAACATGTGACTTTAAATGACCGAGAGGTTTTCTTAAATCCACAAAGGATATAAGCCCCGGCAGTCATCCTTCCATTTGTTCTAACCAAGGCCCTTCTGTTCCGAATGAATCCAGAATCCGTTTTTCGGCAAGAAAGTCTCAGGGAATCACCCCTATTTTCTACTTTCTAACGAAATCTAGCAAGACTGAGTGGTGAGAGAGTTCAAGGTCTGGTTAACTCTCTACTTGTCAGGGAAACACCCCTATACCACTTAGCTTTGCGCTAAAAGTTTAAACTTTCCTATTCATTCGACTCTTTTTCCGTGTAGATCCAATCGCTCCCTCTAGGCCTGAGACACTCAGGTGGTTCTACAAGAGGCTGAACAGAACTGGAGTATCAAAACTCCATTCACAGGGTTAAGGCTTTCAAACCAACCTCTATGATTAGAATCCTATACAGCCCACTAAGAGCCATAGGTTATCAATCACCCCAGCAGACTATAAAGTCCACAAAACCACAAAACCACAATGGGTCAACGGTTAAACCATACTCCCACTGTGTTTTAGGTGGATTGACATTCTGATCTAGTAGTATTTATCAGTGTAATCATCAACAACCGATGTTGGACGTGGTCTGATTAAATCAGATAGTAACTACCTTTAGGTAACCGTACTCCAAGGTTTAAGGCTGTTACTTATAGATTCTATCAGAAGCCTTGTGACAGTTCAACTGTCACTTTCTGATCTCAAGAATCTTATAACCAACTTTCACTCGTCTCATTAAGGCATTTCACGAACAGTCAAAATCTGAATGTATGCGTAAAATCTCCAGTCCTACCTTCAAGCATTAAATTCTAAATGCCTACATTTACGGAAGTGGTGTGAACCGAAGTCACTTCTTATCCATAAATTCACTAGCATCTTCTAGGTAGACTTCTCGGTTTACATAATAATGTTAACCGTTATTTTGCAACCAATTATCGTAATCGAGTTTATCAGTGTATTGTAGTACATCAATAACTATATAGGGCAAGTCTATGGTTTCTTTCTCAGTGAGAAACATTCCACTAGGAGGTAGGCCGAGCATCAGTCCCAAGACTATGCGATAGCCTATTTCTGAGCATGGAATACTGTATTCTCTGCTTAAAATCAGAGACTCCTCCTCGTATTCTTTCGATAAACTAAATCGTGTTTCGAGTAGTTATCAGACAAAATGTCACCACTCAAAAGCTCCCACTAGCTTGTGTCTCTCACTAGACCCCGAAGGTCATGATGAACAAGCTATGTTACCCCTTCAAATCTATTACCCTCTTCCGATTGAAAGGAAACTTAGTCATTGTTCCTTTGAGATAGTGTTCCTAGACTGGGAGATAGGAATCACCCTTAGCCAGTCGTCAGGTCTTATCTCTAGGATATATGCACTAATATATATTGAAAGGTCGTTTATCTTAATACGGAAACCTTTTACCTTTAATAGTTTTGGATGTGGTACACATACCTATTCAGCTTTTCTTAGTGGTTTTGTCTTTATCAAACAAAAGTCCGAGTCTCAGATTCGTACAACAAATGTCATCTTCACTTTGTTTAAGGCAACTGTAGTATCGAGATGAAAGTGAATCCATTTGTTTCAACGAATCTGTAAACAGAAAAATAAATTTTTCTTTGATATTCAAGGATAGAATCCGAAATTCATTTCCTTATATCACTCCCACTATTCTAGCTGAAATTACTGCCCGTTGTTACTCTATTAATCGTTAATGCAAAGCTCCCTTGTTCTTCCAAAGAACTTAGCTCCCGAGTCGAGTTACCCAGTTAAGAAAGTCGCTAAGGATTCATTGGTTAGTGATCCGAAATCACTTTCCTTATCCTATTCTTTCTTTAATTAATATTTCGGTTTAGCCTCAAACTTAGTTTAGATGATTAACACTTGTAGACATTCTTTCCCATTCTTGACTTTCCTTAAAAAGGAAATAGTCTTGAACTAGCAGTTCGTTTGAGTAGACACTACTGGTGAACTGTGGGATTTCTAATGAAAGTGTGACCCAGTGAGACTAATTTTCTAATAAATTAGAAAAACAACATAAGATTAAAGCTCCACTAGTTTATCGGTTCCAAATACCGTCTAACTAGCGACACTTTAATTTATGATTCTCTAATTTTTCTATTAGAAAATTTCTCGTGTAGGCACTACACAATTAAAATTCACTAGAAGAATTTTATCGTCCCAATCATCTTTCAAACTAACTACGGTTGTCTCTCGTACTGCACGAGTGACAGCAGTGACATACTTATTTACGTCACTTAAGTTTTGAAGGCTCGAGAGAAATACCTCTTCTGAAAAATTAATCGCATGTGAGATTAATAAGTACAACATTCTAGTTACTTACCACTTTTTAACGAAGTCTTTACTAGTCAATTTTACACTAGCAGTCTAGCACCCTAGAGAGATATATAAATAGTTGTAAATAAAATTGGCAAAATATAAATCCAAATCATACACTACTAATAAATTTTAGGAACTATAAACTAAGTACTTATAGTCTATCCTACCGTTCCAAGGATTTAATCTAATACCTCAGTGCCGCCTTAGGGTAGATCAAAGATGTTTCGATTAATATTGAAGATCCGATTGAGAATTGAACATCTCATTTGTGATCGTCAATCACATTTCCTTTTTCAGCCAAGGTATTACCAAAATACCCTTTATGAGTGTGACCTACTGTTTCAGATTTTTAGGTAGACCCCGAGTATGCCACCTTAGGGTCGGTCAGTGACCCGACGAGTACCCAAAATCCTATCCTTTCAGAGACCAAGCCTTGAATTTTGATAGCGGTGAAGGCCTTCCTTAGGGAGGCCGGTCCCGGGCCGGCATGAGGCGTCACCATTCTCTCACGTTGCTTGTGTCAACAGTAGAGGCCGTGGGGTCGGCTGTCACCTCTCCTGCTCCCACTCAATATTTTGGAAAAAGTGGTGGGTTTACTGATCACGTTTTTGGACTTGATGTTACATTAAGGAACAATAAATCACAGGCCCGAATGGTGTCGGTTATGTGGGCTAGCCCACCCGACCTAATCGTTGGAACATATGTGGCCGTCGGATGGGTCAAGACTAGGGGAGCTCCGTTGAGCCGTAGTGGCTCTTCGGATGGCTCAGCCTTGCCGGACCCCCGTGCAAACGCCACACGTGGAGGGTGAAGTCGATCGAGCCGTAGCTACTGTTGACCACCCAACCGTGGTTAAACCACTTTCGAACCATGTTTGCCCGTGATTATCCAATCCTTAAACATCAAACTTTCACGTAGACACTACGGAACAAATAACGTAATCTCGTCTAGGTAAGGTGGAATTCACCGAGAATCCAACACCTTAACCACGAGGTTTCGGGATTTTAGTCCTTATGCTTTCGCAGAGTGGGATTCACCGAGAATCCATAACCCAACCTTGACGATTGAAAAAACCCGTGATCCTCGGTTTTTTTTACCCTAATTAGTTTCTAATTAATATCAAACAATTAATTAAAACTAATTGCGTGTTTTATACATGCCTAACTAATTCCTCGAATTAATTTCTACATGTATGCATATGGAGTGGAATTCATGATATGATGCATGTCATGGCAATTTTCCGGTTCTACACATACAATCTAAACATGTATTCTAGTGCGGAAAATAAACACCGAGATGGACCGTTGGCACCCCCGTATCTAACCTATTAGAAAATAAATTAACCAAAACCTAACTACGGTTTACTACTTTCTAACATAATCTGCAGCTGTTCAAATTCTTCGATGATCGGGAAACCAAACGAACTCGGATCGCGACGAAACTATCCACATCTGTTATTCACTCCTTGGGCTTCAATATGGTTGGTTGGATCGGAGTTTTGACTTGTCAATTTTCTCCAGCGAGCCACCAACTTGCTGCTGATCAGGAATCGAGATGAAACCCGATCGACCTGAAATTTTTATGCCACGTCAATGACTCCATGTTTATTAATCTGACCAGTCGGATTTGAGTGTCAACAGTCGAAACTCTTCCAGAAATTCGAGGAAGTCACAGGTAGGGTTTCTGTGAATCCTGCGTTTTTCGGTTACAGCAGCCTCTTTGCAGCAACGAACGGTTATGGATACGGATTCCGATCGACGCCAAATTTTGTGGACTTGTTCTCCATCTTCCAATCTTGATTCTGACCGGAGGGATCGTCGTTTCAACGGCTCGATCAACGGGTAAAACAGAGAAACTAAACAGCTACTAAACAGATCTATTTTCTGGAAATTAAAATTGCAATAACAAATAAATTACATAATTTCCTATACTCATATGAACGAATTTTTTCATCGTTTATATGAGTTTACAATAGATCTTACGGATAAAAAGTGCCAACCCCCAATCCATCTCTTCAACCACAACAACTAATCATTATCGATGCATAAAACAATAAATAAAATTTATCTACATGCAATTCCACTCCTTTAAATCGTTTAATTATGATTATGACTACATAAATCGTGGAACCTAGCTCTGATACCACATGAAGGATGTAGGATCTCAGATCTAAACGAGTTAGATCTACGCGCAGCGGATGGATCACGATTTATATACCACAATACATAAATAAATGATTTAACTACTACAAGGGGGTTAAGACACTACAAAAAAACAGCAGTTTTGCGACGGCATTTTTGCGACGGACCGCATTTCCGTCGCAAATTTACGTTTGCGACGGATATTTTAATGTTTGCGACGGGACACTTGGCGGGACCGATTTTTTCACTTGGCGGGCAAATTTGCGACGGATTTTTTATCATTTTGCGACGGACCATCGAATAAAAATTTATTAAATTATTTTATTATTCTAAATTTAGATAAACTTTGCGACGGACTTTAATTTCCGTCGCAAAACGGAGTTTTGCGACGGAATTTTTATTGTTTGCGACGGAATATTTAATAAATTTTTATAAGCGATTTCATTAATCCGTATGCACATGTTTGCGACGGAATTAGGTTTTGTTTGCGACGGACATTATTTTCCGTCGCAAAATGGCGGATATCGATCGCATTTCCCCCTTTTCTTCCTCATTTCACTTCTTCATCTCCCTCTTCTCTCCCGCCGCCCCCCCACCCCCACCTCCCCGCCGAAGCTCTTCCGGCAACGCCACCTCCTCCCACCACCGCCGCGCCCACCCACGGGTATGCTCTTCCCTCCCCCTCTCCCCTAGACCCGATTTCCCCCCCCCCCCCCCCCCCTCCCCCTCCCCCCGCCGCATATGTATGTGTATATTTTTTTTTTTTATTTCGTTTTATATATATATATATATGTATGTATGTATATGTATATATATATATTGTATATGTATGTATATTTTTTTTATTTCGTTTTATATATATATATATATATGTATGTATATGTATATATATATTGTATATGTATATGTATGTATATTTTTATGTATGTATGTATATGTATATTTTATGTATGTATGTATATGTATATTTTTATGTATGTATTATATGTATATTTTTATGTATGTATGTATATGTATATGTATATGTATATATATATGGTATATGTATATTTTTTATTTCGTTTTTTATAGGAAATTATATAGTGTATCATATGTAGTATAGATTTATAGATATATATGTGTAGTAATCATGAGTTAGAAAATGCTTACTTATGTATATTAGTTAGATAAGTTAGGAAAATGGTTAAGTATGTGCAAAGCCGGATGTTGGTTGAATTGGTTGAATTGGTGTGTTGAATTGGTTTGTTGAATGCTTAAGTATGTGCAAAGCCGGATGTTGGTTGAAAATGCTTAGTTTAGAAACCGGATGTTGGTTGAATTGGTTTGTTGAATTTGGATTGAAATGATGATAAGTATGTGCTTACATGATAAGCATAACATACATAAGGTCCTCAAAGGGTGCTGTTCCTACCCGTTTGGAAAATGGTACTGGGGGGTACTTTGTTATCCGGCAAAGCCTCCGAATTATTTTGACGTCGAACCTTTGACCATGAATCGAAAATTTAGGTTATAGTGTTGTTAGTTTCATAGTAAGTTGAGTAAAACCCGAGTTTGCAAAAGTGTTGAGACAACCTTCAAAGACTATTGTTAGTCTCATATTTTGTATGATATGATGTGTAGGATTGAAAATGAAGAGAATAGAACGGAGTTGGATGTACGAGAGGTTGGATGCTAACAAGAAATTTAACCCGGTATTTGTGAATGGAGTGGAGGAATTCATAAAACATGCAAAGCGATTAGATTCGTTTCGGGCAAATAATGGAATGATGAAGTGTCCATGTAGTAAGTGTAAGAACACTAAATTTTCAATCGAACATGACGTGAGATTACATTTAACTAAATATGGGTTTTGCGCAAACTACTATGATTGGGTGTGTCATGGTGAAGAGTTTCCCATTCCGATCAACGTTCAGCAAGAACGGAATGTGAACCCTTATCAGGACATGGTTAATGACGCATTACGTGATAGGATTGATCACGTAAGAGAAGAATTTCTTAACCAAGAGGAGAACAATGAGACACCAAACCCGAAGTTGCATCGTTTTTTGAAATGCCGAAAAACGCAGAGGAACTCGTATGTGATGGAAGTAGTGTCTCCGTCGCAAGCGGCTTCTAGGTTGCTCACTTTGAAATGTGATCACAACCTCTCTCACAAATGCGTTGACGGGGTTACCGGTTTGATAGGAGATATTCTTCCGAAGAATAACTTAATGACCTCGAACTTCTATCAAACCAAAAAGTTGTTAAAGGCATTAGAGCTACCCCATGAGAAAATACACGTGTGTCCCGCGGGGTGTATGTTATTTTGGGAGGAGGACGCGAATCCGGACAAGTGTCGGAAGTGTGACCTTGATCGATATAAACCGAAAACGAACGCAAGAGGTCAACGTGTGCCTAACAAAGTGATGACTTATTTCCCGATTGGACCTAGACCGCAAAGGTTGTACGCCACGAAACATATAGGCAAGGAAATGAGGTGGCACGCGGAAAACCCCGGGACAAGCGGTATAATGGCCCACCCAAGTGACGCCGAAGCTTGGAAGCATTTTGACCAAATGCACCCCGAGTTTGCTAAGGAGCCTAGAAATGTGCGGTTAGGACTTTGCACGACGGTTTTGCACCTTTTGGTAATTTTGGGAAGAACTACTCTTGTCGGCGGTCATGGTTACACCATACAATCTTCCGCCCTGGTTGTGCATGAAAAGACAGTTTATATTCTTATCGTTGCTTGTACCGGGGCCGAAAAATCCGAAAGGAAACCTCGATGTTTATTTGCAACCATTGATTAAGGAGTTGAAGCAAATTTGTGGGAAACGGGGTTGTTTACTTACGATGTATCCACAAAACGTAATTTTCATATGAGGGCCGCACTAATGTGGACTATCAATGATTTTCCTGCGTATGGCATGTTATCCGGGTGGACTACGGCCGGTGTGAAAGCTTGTCCCTATTGTGGTGATGGAAACAAGTCGTTCGGCTCAAACATAGTGGTAAATGCACTTGGTTTGATTGTCATCGGCGTTTCTCCCCGAAGACCATATTTTTCGCACCGATAAAGGTTTTTGAAGTCCAAACAAGTATGAACACGCGACTCCACCCCGTAGATTGAGTGGTGAGGAGGTATGGGAATTTGTACAACACCTACCAAGCATCATTGATGGCTCGATTCGGACTTGAAACGGCTTAAAAACTCCAAGAATGGTTGGTGGAAAAGAAGCATTTTTTGGGATCTTCCGTATTGGAAAACATTGTCGCTTCGACATTGCCCGGATGTGATGCATATTGAGAAAAACTTCTTTGAAAAACTGATTGACACGGTTATGGACGTTAAAGGCAAGGCTGCTTGTGGTCCAAAATCGCTAAAGATTTGAAAGAGCTTTGCGAAAGCGCCCCGATTGTACACTTGTTCTTGACAAGCGAAAAGAAAAGTGTTGTGTGAATGGGTCACCAAGTTGAAATTCCACGACGGTTATGCTTCGGACCGAGTAGGTGCGTAGATCATGATGAATACATTCTACGTGGTTTGAAAAGCCATGATTGTCACGTTTTTATGGAACGTTTGTTGCCGTTGCCCTTCGAGAATTGATTCCGAAAAATGAATGGAATGCATTGACCGAGATAAGTCAATTCTTTCGAGACTTGTGTGTCGCTACCCTAAAAATAGAAGACGTGATTCGTTTAGAGAATAACATTGCCGAGATTATTTGCAAGTTAGAGAAGATTTTGCCTCGGCGTTTTTTAACTCGATGGAGCATTTACCGGTACACTTGCCGTATGAGGTCGAGTTGGTGGTCCCGTGCAATATCGATGGATGTATCCATTCGAAAGGTTTTTGAATCACTTAAAACAAAAGATTGGTAACAAAGCTTTCGTAGAGGGATCAATATGCAATGCGTATTTGTTGGAAGAGATTTCAAACTTCGTTCTATGTATTACGATGATCATATTGAAACAAAAGCAAAGAATCTTCTTGTTGGTGAGACTTCGGCATCGCAATCGTTTCGCATTTACCCGAGTTATTCCGTGATCATAATGGTACAACAATCGGGAAGTGCAAGACGAGGTTCTTGGATAATAAAGAATATGACTTTGTGCACAAGTACGTATTGGCTAAGCGCGAAATCATGAAACCGTATGAACTGTAAGTACCTCATTACTACATATATACAATGCTTAACAGCTTTTTTTTCGAACAAATATACATTAACCGACAAAATGATTCATTCTTAGATTGTTCGAGCAATTTATTCGTGTTCAATGCCTCAATTGACCTCGACAGATATTTGGAATAAACATGAACATGAATTTACCAAATGGTTTGGACAACAAGCATCATTGTTGAATGATGATTTGCTAAAAGCTTTGGCAAGTGGTCCTTCTCGTCAAGTCAAAACTTGGAAACGTTATTCGATTAATGGCTACAACTTTCGGACATTCAACCGGGCAACTGATATTGGTAAATCTTCGGTCAACAACGGAGTTTGTGTCGTTCCACGGAAGGTGCCGACTATTATGGCACTTTAAATGAAATCATTGAGTTGGTGTATTATGGACATTCGATTGTCTACAAAGCCGTATTGTTCAAATGTGATTGGTTTGATAATTCGAACGGGGCATGAATGTGCATAAAGATTATAAGATAGTTGAAGTTCATCGTGGTAGGAAATATGGCGCTTATGATCCATTTGTTCGGCTTATCAAGTCGAGCAAGTCTACTATGCTCCATATCCAAGTTTGAAAAAAGACAAAGATCAATGGTCGGTTGTTTTCAAAACAAAGGCAAGATCGACTATCGATGCTCCCGTCGAGGAAACCGTTTTCCAAGAACAAGTGATCAATGATGTTTCCCGATTATCGATCCTCTTAACATTGTCCACCAAGATGTTGATGTCGATGTTGACTCCGATGTTGGGGATAATGACTTGGATGATGATGAGATGGAGGATTTCATTCAACAAGAAGATGGAGAGGAAGAAGAATCGGTTGATGATCTAGATACTGATGAAGAGGAGGAAGAACTCTTCCATTCTAGTAGTGATAGTGAATAATAATGTATTAAATATTTTATTTTGTCATGATAGTGAATAATAATGTATTAAACATTGTAATTTATTATTAATTAGTATAAACGCCTTTTTATTATAATTGCATTTATATTAGTATAAACGTCATTTTCTGTGTCAAATAGATGTCAGGTAGAGGTAGAGGTAGAGGTAGAGGTAGACGCGGTAGGGGTAGTTCCCCCTCCCCCGGAGCGTCTTCCTCCTCACAGACAGCAGGTTTGGATGATGAGATACACCAGATGAACGAGGAGGATTTTGGTGTCATTGTCAATGGTGACCTTGGATTGCCGAGTTTTGGATCCCGAGGGGAGATGGTAAGTTAATACATATCTTGCTTTAATTTGTTTGTATTTTTATTTATATTTTGATTAACCAAATATATTAACAACTTATTGTTTTCAATATGACAAAGTTTACCGACAACTATGTCAAGAAAATGGCCAAGAACGCCATAATCGGCGGCTTCAACACTTTTGCCACCACGTGGCATAATGCCGCCCGGGAGCAACGGGATAGGTGGTGGAACGCATTTAGGGTACGTCGTTCATATAAATATAACTATATATAAATATAACTATAATTATAACTATACATATAACATATATATATATAACTATGTTGCGGGGTCATTTCGGCTTCGAGTTACGCCACGAGCGCCCGGTTAGGGAAGCTTTTGAGCGGTATGCTATCAACGGGGTCCCCGATTATATGTATCGGGCTCAAACAAACCCCCGTGCTCGGCTTTGGATGACCCCGGATATTCTCCGTCGTTCGAGGAGTGGATTGGGAGTCCCGTAAGCAATTATTCAATATTTAATTAACAATACTTGTTTTATATATATATATATATGTATGTACTAACTTGTTTATCTTATGTCGGAATAGGCGTTCCAGAAACATTCGCGAAAAAGAAGCTAAACCGAGCTTCGGATCCGGTGAGGAAGGGAAGATCCCCGGGACACATGCTATGGGCGTACGCGGCGTTATCGATTTCGCTCGGGCCATGGAGGACAATAGAGGAGCGCCCCTATCAGTCGGTGATCTGGTGAGTAGTTCGAAGAAGAAGAAGTCGGGCAACTTCGTCTCGAGGAAGTTTGAGAAAATCATGGTACGTTATGTATTCTAAATATTATATATACATTATATATATATCATGTAATTATTGTTACTAACAAATTTATATCATACTTTGCAGGACGTCTTCACCTCGAAGAAGGCGAAAGCCCAGGAGACGCAGCCTGACACCCCTGTCGACGAGTCGCGTCTTTATTACGAAGCCGCTGGTGGTTACGACAAGAAGGGGAGAGTTTTTGGCATGGGGTCACCGCCTCCATGTACTACGACAGAACTCGCGTCGCTCGACACTCATCCGCTGAGACATACTCTCCGGGCATAATCACCCGTCTCACCCAGGAGATGGCGAGAGACAGACAGACTCATGCAGAAACCCAGGCGAGGTTGGAGGAGCTAGAGAGAGACAGAAAGCGTCAGGATGACAGACTAGCGCAGATGGAGGCGTGGATTACCCAGCGGTTAGGCAGCATCCCTCCGGAGGGATGCAACCCGGGTACGAGGCAGCACAGAGATGACCATTCTGATCATGGACCTGGAGGAGGTGACGTGGGTTTAGGTAGTACACCGGGTCTGACTGGGTGACATTGTTTTGATACATTTTTATTTATTTTGGCTTATCGTATCCCCTTTGACATATCGTTTTATTCATTTTTTGACATTTCCCCTTTGACGTATTTTTTGACATATCCCCTTTGATATCGTATTCCCGTTTATATTGTTGTTGTTGATAGCCGGTAGCAATTGTAATGCTACCGGGGAAAATTAAGGCTGTTTTGCAGCGGTGGTTTGGCCGGCTGCTGCAAAACAGCCATAATTTTCTGTTTATTTTTATTTTTTGCGACGGATATATCCGTCGCAATATGGTATTTGCGACGGAAAAGGCTCATTTTGCGACGGATATGAAAAGATCTAAAAATAAATAAATTATTTAACAAAAATAAGTTGCGACGGATTATACATTTTTTGCGACGGATTATACATTTTTGCGACGCAATTTTACATGTTTGCGACGGAATATTTCCGTCGCTATTTGTTATTTGCGACGGACTATACATTTTTTGCGACGGAAATTATAATTATCAAATAAAATAAAATACGGTAATTATCCGTCGCAAAATCCGTCGCAAACAATTTGCGACGGTTTATCCGTCGCAAAACTGGGGTTTTGCGACTAAAAAATGCGACAAAGAAAAATCGTCGCAAATCCGTCGCAAATCATGGTTTGCGACGGAATAACCCTTGTTTGCGACGGTAATCTTCCGTCGCAAAACTGCTGTTTTTTTGTAGTGAGATCATATTACCAATAGTGGGAAGAGAAGCCTTGATCTTCCAATGTGTTCTCCAAACGGTGGTTGGTGGACTCTCTTCTTGATATGAGAACCCCCTTGATATGCAACACCAAGAAAAACTTGGAGTTTTCCTTCTTCTAAAAACCAAAGACAAGAAAACAATTTTTTTCTCTCTTTTTACAAGTGTGGGCGAAATTTGCCATGCCTTTTACACTTGGAATAACTCTCCTTTTATAGGAGAGTAAATCCTTTGTCTCCAAGTTTTAATTAAATAAATAAATAATTAAATAAAATAAAAGGATATTTTCCTTAATGACTAATTGTGACATGTATTGACCAATAGGAAATCAAATAACAAGTCATCCAACCAATCATATAACAAGAATATCTTTTATTTTACATTACACAAGAAAATTAATTCTTGTGCTAAATAGAGACATAAATGGCGCCACATTAGGGTTAAAAAGCCCACATAAAATGTCTTTTATGTGTATTATATTATTTAGCCCAACTAAATAATATCCATGCATATCAATTAATTAGCCCAGCCAATTAATTATCACTGAGGCCCAAATAAACAAGAATATCAGCCCGAATTATAGAAGCCACTTTGGGGACCATGGACCTATAACCAGTAGCTCCAACAATTAATTATTCATCGAACGTAATAAGTACATTAATTATTAATTCCGGGATTACGCCACCATAAACCCGAAACTGAACTCTACCGATTATAGATGTATACTTATACTCAACCCATAGAGTGAATAAGCGTCCATTGATATAATCACTACACACGGATTAACCCTCCATAGACTGTCCATTCTGAGTGGGAAGTCTCCGTGAACCCGACTCAGAATATCTTATCATTATTTACCATTAACCCCCTAGTGACCAATTAGTTCACATATCTGACTAGTAGCTAATTAGTCTAAATATGAACTTGGCCAATCGATCATTTTCTTAGGGCTAACAAATAAGGGTACTGTCTCTCTACTTCCCGCAGGAAGGAATGTATTCCATATTTGTGAAAATCAGAACTACTCACTCATCAGGAGATAGTGCCAATGAGAAGTGACTTGGAACACATATTTAAGTGAACCGTAACTAACACATCAAACACTACCCCGAGATAAGCAGCACCCTGTGATCACCTCAGGATTAAGGTTGATCCATAAATGATCATCTAATGATTTAATAAGATTCCTCGATTACGGAATTATGTCGAGAAATTCAGATTAAATCGGTCCCGTCCTATATGAATGCCATCATATATAAATGCCCCATGTAGGTACCCTCTACCGATAGTCCGGATAAGACTATCACACCTTAAGGTGTTCTGGGCGTTATTGGTGTTTTAATCAAGAGACCCTAAACTCTGATTAAGTTCACCACGGACTAACAGTTTAAGTATATCACCACTAACTCAATCCTCACGTGCATGCCATACATTGAGTTAAGCGGTTACATACTGATATACTTAGGGTTTGTAGTAGTGTATTACTCACAAGCAAAAAGCAAGTAATGAGGTGAGATAAATTCTGTCACCAAAAACAATTACATAAATTGTCTTTCGGGCACTATACCTAACATCTCTGGCTCTCGCTTCGACCTGTACTCTTCGCCTTGGCAATGTTTGTATGCCGCATCCACACATTCCACCATGGACCTGAGGAGTTTGTTGTTCAGCTTAGCATGCAACCTCTCTTCCCGTAATCCGGCAACGAATGAGGCAATCAACAAGGGATCATCTGCGTCTTAAAATTGTACGGATTCTTGATTAAATCTTTTTAGGTACTAGAGGATAGATTCCTCCTTATTTTTTTGAATGTGAGAAGATGTGTAGCGTTCCTTTGGAACGGCTTGACCGTGCACATTCTACTCAACTTTGAAAACTTATAAACCTACCTTGGTGAAAGCCTCTGGAACCATTCGTGGGCCCTACCTGTCAGCAATGTAAGAAAAGTTTTGCACTTCATCTCATCTGAAGCGTTAAACAAGCTCATATGTGTGATGTACTGAAAAATGTGATCTGATGGATCCAATTTGGGAACCTTGAATCTAGCAGGTCGATCGTATTTATCTATTCGCTCAGTAAAAGTGAGGTGAATGAAAACTCATAAGACTTTTTACCCATCATGGCATTGATTTCCGCCCGTGCTGCTTCCTTGACCCGGGCATCCAGTGGTGTCTTTCCCTTGTTCAAGGCAGATGCCTCCTCTTGCTCACTCTACTCGGGACTAGACGGCATCTTTTGTTGGAAGTAGGGCCCGAAAGACAATTTATGTAATTGTTTTTATAATTAATAAATGACAAATTTATTCTCATCTTATTATTTGCTTTGTGCTTATATATTATACACTGCCGAAAACCCCAAGTCGTATCATATGTAGCCATATAAATTAGTGTGTATCGCACATGAGGATTAAGTTTATGGTGATACACTTGAACTGTTAGTCCGTGGTGAACTTAATCAAAGTATGAGGTCTATTGATTAAACCACCATTAATGCACCCAGAACACTTTAAGGTGTGACCGTCTTATCCAAACCGTCGATATTGGTTATCTAAGTGGGGAATTTTTATATGATGTAGTCATATAGGACTGGACCGATTTAATCTGCATTTCTCGTATAATTCCGTGATTGAGAAATCTTGTTAAATCACATGATGATCATATATGGATTAACCTTAATCCTGAAGTGATTGCATACTCCTACTTGTTTCAAGATAGGGTTTGATGTGTTCGTAAAGGATCGCTAAGAGGCGCGGTCCGAATCACTTTCACATTGGCACTATTCTGGAATGAGTGAAGTGTGTGTGTCTTATAGATATGGAATCCATTCCTTCCTGCGGGAAGTAAAAAGACAATCAACTTATTTGTTGATCCTAGAAACTGATCGATCGGCCGAGTTCATATTGGTTATGAACTAATTGATCACTAGTGGGTTAATGGTAAATAAGGATCAAATGTAGTGAAGAAGGTTTACGGAAATAATCCCGCTTCATTACGGATAGTCTATGGAGGGTTAGTTTGTATTTAATGATTATATCAATGGACACTTATTGACTCGATTTTCTGAGAATAAGTTATATCTATAATCGATAGAGTTCAGTTTCGGATTTATGGTGGCGTAATTCCGGAATTAAAAAGTTGAGTAGAAATATTCTGTTTGATGAATATTTTATTCAATTTATTGTAGCTACTGGTTATAGGTCCATGGTCCCCGGGTTGGCTCCTAACACGTGAGTGAATTCTCATATTTTTGGAACCTCGAGAATAAATTAAATAGTTGGTCTATTTAATGAATAAGCGAAATATTATTTATTCGGTAAATAATATATCAAATAGAAAAGATATTTTCTATTATCCCAATTGGCATTAAAAATGGCGCCACTTTATTTGGTTTTGGGAAAAAAAAATCTCCTAATTAATTATAATGTGGATAATGTAATTATTTATTTATTAAATAATTATAAATAATAAATTAGTTTTCTTATTGGATAAATATGAAATTTGTTTTCCTATTGGATAAAGATTTTTATTTTCCTAAAAGGGAAAGATAAATTTGTGTGTAAAAGATAAACTCTCAAATTATTAGTATTTTCCTATTAAAAAGAAAGTTTCTCCCAACACAAAATAGACCTAGAAAATCCAACGCCATATTGAAAAAAAAAAGGGCGCAGTCTTTTTTTTTTTTGGAAAAATAGAGAAATTTAATTTTCTTGTCTTAGCCATTGGGAGAAGAAAAACTAGGGTTTTTCTTAGGCATATTCGAGGAAGTTTTACTACGAGGATCGACGTCCACCAGTCGTCGTTTGGAGATACAATCCGGAGGATCACGGCTGTGACGCCCAATTCCGGATACCGAGTACTTATCTGTAAAGAACGCCCGGCATGCATATATAATTTTTATATTGCCAAAATTAATATATACATAAGCCTCGTAAAAATTAATCAGAGTAAAAGCGGAATAAATTAAATCTAAAAGATTACTCGGAAAAGATAGTCAAACGACAATCACAAGGATCACCAAGTCCCAAAATCTACCTCGAAAAAAACTAAAATGATAAAACAATGAAATAAATGTTGTTCGACTCATTATATCCCAAATGAAATGGAAAAGGTACTAAGGGGGTGTTTGTTTAACCCAATATGTACTTATTCATAAAACAATAAGTGGTAGTTACTATAAGTGGTGTTTGATAACAATTTTTATCCCCACTTAAATTATTAAGAGCATCTGAATTTGCTGTATAAAAATGTGGAAAATTTTAAGCGATAAACCAACGAATTAACGCTGAATTTTTTTTTACATCCCACGTTTTTAAAGTTATTCCCCATCACCTTTATTTTAATTTTTATTTTATGTCCAGCGAATTTTGTTCCTGCATCAATTGTTTTTTCTTTTTGCTTTGTTTTATTTTTACAAATCTGTTTATTTTACTGACTTTATATTTTTATAATATAATGGTAGGATAACGTGTTAATTGTTTTTTAAGTAATAAGTGCCTAATATTTATATAATATTTTCTGATTCTACAAATGTTATGAAATTAGAACTCAAAAATACCAAAATATTATATATGAAAATTTTATAGTTACACTATAGTATCGTTTGTAAAAGAAAACAAATATTTTGCTAAAGAAACCTTCAAGACATAAGTTTGTTGTAATTGAATATTTATGTATGCTTCACATGTATAATATTTATTTTCCTAGTATATAAAAACATTGTAAGGGCAAAGTCGTAAACTCAAACATTTTAATGTTTTAGATGTATCTGATTATCAAACGATCTTATTATTTTCAGATTTCAGTTACTTATTATATTCAGACTTCATATTTCAGATTTCAGACTTCAGATTTCAGTTTTCAGTTTTAACAAACGGCCCCTAAGTCTATGTCTCAAAACTGAATGACTAAAAGTGTAATATCCCGAATTTTCGACTCCCTAACTGATTAGTCAAAGTCCAACAACTTGTGAAATCGAGATGTTTACCAGTTGGATATTTTTTTATATATAATTAAAATGGGTACTTTAAAGGGCTGATTAATAATTAAAAGGGATATTTTATATAATTCCTTAATTAAAAAGAAAGGTTTGGCATTTAAAGGATATCTTTTAATTTCTTTTCCTCTCCACCTTTCTTTTCCTAAAACACGTGAGACATCTCCTTCCTCCCCCCTATTGCCGCCGCCTCCCCTGTGAAGTAGAAGGAGGGAGACCTCTCATTGGGGTTAAGGATTTTGTCGTCGTCACTATCGTCGGTAAGTGTCGTTTTCTCGCTTCCTACAATTCGAGCATGACGATTGGCCGGCCAAAGGCCATGGCCGATCCAATTATGCGTATGGAAGAAGGTGGTTTCGAATTCTAGGGCGTACTCTTGGTTCATCAGGATTTTGTTGTAATTGTGTTATCCTCCTTTCCTATGATATAAATTCAAGCTTCATAGAAGAACGGTTTTAATTCATTAGCAAGATCCTTCAAGAAACGCGGCGACGGTAAGGATATTTCTATGGTTTACGTGTTCGTTTGGTTTAAAAGATGAAGTTTTTAAGCATATGCGGGGTTGTGTATGATTTCTTGGATGCTTGGTATTGTCGTTCAAAGTTTTAAGCGTAAGTTGGGATGTTTTTTATGTGTTTTAGAGGGTGTAGATGATGTAATTATGTTTTGAAATAGAAATTATAATGCGATAATCCCGGGATGATGTAATTATGTGTGGGAAAAAGGTTTTGGGGATGTTAAACATCCAATTTAGTGTATCGATACTTGGGTTTGAAGTCTATGATGTTATGGTATCTCTACAGATAAGGAATTATGTGTTTGTTGTGTTGTTTTGTTGCTTGTTGTTGCTCGAGAAACGAAGGGGAGATCATGTTGAGTCGTTTTAGGGTTTTGCTGATGTCCAGGCTGGACGGGCGTCTGGTCCTTTGGACGGGCATCCAGCCCGGCTTCCAGTGTAGACGGGCGTTTGGTGAGCGTCTGGGGGTGGATTCGATACAGGATGTAAAATTGGTTCATTGGACGGGCGTCTGACCTTATCGGACGGGCGTCCAGGTACGAATTTGGATACGGGATGTAAATTGGTTTGGTGGACGAGCGTCCGAACTATCCGGACGAGCGTCTACCTCCGGACGGGCGTCCATAAAGTCCAGACGGGCGTCCAGGCCTTAAATTGATGTCTAGCTTGTTTTCCTTTTTCTTTCTTTGTGGATTGTTGTCTAGCCTTATAAAATGGTTGTGAGTTATGTTTGCTGAGTCAAGGATCTTGCTGTTATGATGGAACTTGGTTTTGGGCATTGAAGTTGTAGACCGTAATGGTTGGGCCGGATAGGGTAGCTCCCAAAGCCGTAACCCGGGAAGGTTTCCTTACAACTTTAATGACCTTAGCGTGTTTGGAGAGTTGCAGACAGTTGAAATGTTGGGCCGGATAGGGTAACCCCGAATCCGATAACCCGGGAGAGGAAATCCTTGCACCCCAGTACGTTATGGACCATTTTAATCATGGTACCATTGGATGACCCTTAGGAATGTGCACATTCGGGACCTTTAGGTACAGATGGATTGAGGTGTTTATATCTTCTGTGTAATGGTTGTGTCTGTTACAGTTTGGTCGCATTTGTTACGCAATGATTCTGATGTCTGTTTGGAAGTTTCCTTGTTTTGTTGATAACTTTCATTCTACGTATATTAGATTTATCCTTACTCAACGTTTAGTTGACGGTTTTACTTTTGTTGATCCTGCTATGATCCATTTTGGGGGAGCAGACTCTTAGCAGGTAGTTCGTTGGATTTGATTGCTTGATGCTGGGGATGATGCGGGGTTTGAGAGCCACATAGTCACACTCGCATATTTCTCGTAGTAGTAGATTTTCCTTTGGTTTTTTTTTGAAACGTTTTGGTACATTGTCATGTTTTCACTTTTCTTCCGAAGAATTGTATTTGATTCAACCTTTTAAACAAATAGATGGTGGACGTTTTATTTTCTGTTGTGGATTGTTGGACGTTACTGCCACGACTGTGTGTCGTGGTGTGTGGCATTGCGGTGACCAATGCCGGCGGCCGACGGGGTTGGAAACCGGGGTGTTACAAAAAGTGCATAAGATAAATGTTCAAGTCATCGTAACTTTAGAGCTCAAGCGTCAACTCTATCAACTCCATCGTCATAACCAAAATCATCATCATCCTGTCAACCACCTTCTCGGAGTGGGAACAAAAGAGAGAGAAGAGGGGTAAGTACTTACGTGCTTAGTAAGGGTAGAAGAAACGGTTAGACACAATATATAACATATCGTACATAACAAGTAAATTCTACAATCTCTACCACATAGGTTGCATTGAGATCACTCTCACCCTTTACTAGATCACATAGTACATACTAACGCACATAAATTTGTTAAATCAACATCAAAGGACACTGTGCATGGTGAGAATGCACCGAGACATATTAAACACCTCTCAAGGGGGCATGGACTTAGGTCTCCATGTGGGAAGTTACACGTTGTCCCTTGACACATAACTCAAAAGGGTTGTAAGAATCCCATGCTTCGATTTAGAAACATGTCTTACCAATGATATTGACGTTTTAGCTTTTGGACAACCACATATGTATTTACGAGTTAAGTTCTAACCACCTGGTTCATTCACATATAAGGCTCCTTAGGGACTTCTAGTCCTATACATCTACTTACACTACCTAGCACATTGTAAAAAGAATATTGACTACTAAATGTCCCAAAAGGCCTAAACAAAGCCTTCCGGTGCTCCCACTTTCTCCCTGGAGAGAGTCTCAATTGTGGTGCGATTTGATACCAAGCCTACCAGAAATCGATATTAGGCATTGTAAAAATAACATAGAATGTTCCAAAATAACATACAAACCACGTTATTGTTAGGTGTGATGCCCGAAAGACAATTTTGTAATTGTTTTATTTAATAAATGAAATGATATTATGATTCATATTTATTATTCTCATATTCACCGATGTGACAATAGTATTTACACTACAGAAAACCCTGAATATATCATTTATGTAATCACTTAACTCAGTGTATGGGATATACACGGGAGGATTGAGTTAGTGAAAATGTACTTAAAATACAATTAGCCCGTAGTGAAGTTAATCGAGAGTATCGGGTCTCTCCTTTAACGTGCTATTAATGCGCCCAGAACACAATAGGTGTGATTGTCTTATCCGGACTTTCGGTTAAGAGAACCTAGTGGGGCATTTATATATGATAGATATATCATATAGAAATTTGGACCAATTTGATTAGAGTTCACGATATAATTCCGTAATCGAGAAGTCTTATCGAATCAATCGATGATCATATTTATGGATATATCTTAATCCTGGGGTGATCACAGTCAACTGCTTGAATAAGTATGAGGTTTGACTTGACGGTTAAGGATTACACTGAGTCTGTGGTCTGAATTACCCCATCTTGGCATTGTACTTGGATTGAGTGAGTAGTCCGTGTTATCACGGATACGGAATCCATTCCTTCCATTTATGGAAGTAGATAGATAGTTCCCTTATTTGTTAATCCTGGGCGATCGATCGCGCGAGTTCATATTACACCGATTAGCTACCAAAGTGAGTTGTATGAATTAATTGATCACTAGGGGGTTAATGGTAAATAAGGATAATAGGTTCTAAAAAGGGTTAACGGTAACTTCCCGATTTAGAATGAACAGTCTATGGAGGATTAATCCATATGTAATGATTATATCAATGGACGCTTATTATTATTCTGGTGAGGAGATAAATATAATCTTATAATCGGAGGAGTGCAGTCACGGGATTATGGTGGCATATTCCTATGATTGATTTGTCGAATATAATTATTCTTTCGTAAGATAATTATTTATTTGATTTATCGGAGCCGCTGATTATTAGTCCATGGTCCCCGACGTGACTCCTATATAGCATAGCTATTCTCGGACGTCGAATCCTGATAATATTAATTTAGTTCTTGTTGGACTTTATTAAAACGATATGTGAATTAATTGTTTAATGGACTATTAAATTAATTGAGCTAAATAATTAAATATGTGGAAAAGACATTTTCCATAATCTTGGCCCAATTATTGTGTAATGGCAAAAGTAATATTGACTAGGTCAATAAGTATAATTTTCGCCCCATGCTCTTTTTATGGAACAAGAAATTATTTTCTTGTGTATTAATAAGACATGTGCATAAAATATTTATTGGATAAATATTTATGGTAAGAAATAAAGATAAATATTATTCTAGATTTGTTCTAGAATATTATGGAATTATCTTTTATTTATTGGATTATTTATTTGCAAAATAAAAATCCTTGGAGGTTAAGTTTTACTCTCCTATATAAAGAGAGTTCTCCCAAGCCTTACAACACACACAATATTTCGACCTACACCTCTTAGAGAGGAGAAGGTAAAATTCGGCCAAGGGGTGAGTAAAGGGAGAAATCTTGGAGATTTTTCAGGGTAGCATATCAAAAGGATTCGAGACGAGGATTTTCTTCCACCGGGAGTTTCTTGGATCACACGTACGGAAGATCGTGGTGCTCTTCACATCTTCTTGCAATCTTTCTTTTGCGGTTCTTCAACTTGGATTTTGAGATCCAAGAGGTATGATCTACAACCCCCTTGTAGATATAGATCTAGCTATTTTATTACGTGTATTTTATAGATCTAGATCCTTAAATCGCTTCCGTTGCGGATGGTATTACTAACAGTGGTAGCAGAGACCAAAGTGATCTATATTTATACGTATAAAATATTAGATCTAGGAGTGGTAAACATGTAGATTTTTTGTCCCAATTTTTTTTAATAAGGGCCGAAAATTATGTTTAATTTTTTTTATGTTATGAATGTCTTGGTTGAAGAAATGGATTGGGGTTGATACTGTTTACTCGTTAGATCTATTGTAGCTCCTTTGTTTAGTAACAATTGAGCATAGGAATTGTATTTTATTTATGTCAATTTTCGAAATTTATATGTAAAAGTAGCATCTTTTATTGTAATTTTGAATATCCGGGCTGGAAAAGATGAAGATCTTGCTGGAAAATTGAAGATCAAGACGAAACCCAAGGTATGAACGAGGATAAACGGATAAAATTTTATTAAAAACTGCTACAGGACTTTCTGCGACGCTGAAAAGCGTCGCTATAAGTCCTGTTTATAAATAAATGCATGCGGCTAGGGTTCAACATGCATACGGCTGCATGTAAAATTTTGGTAAACCTAATTTTTTTTTCATCTAAATTACTGACGTTTGGCAGAACAGAAAAAGTTTTTTTTTTGGAAAATAATTTATGCAGCCGCCTCATTGTATCAAAATCTTTTTGGAAATTTTTTTTTTTTGTAACAGCCGCATAGGAATAATTTTTTTTTTTAAATTGGATTTATTTAATTAAAAAGGCCTTTCTCCTCTCGGGTGTTCGTGGTTCGTGATCCGACGGCTCGAGTTCAAGTTTTGAAGATCAAGACTCGAAGACATATATTATGTAACTTACTGCTTTCCTTTAATAGGTTAGATACGGGGGTACCAACGATCCATCTCGGTGTTTAAATTTTCCTCAATTTATTTTTTTATGTGTTTGATCATAAAATAGATATAAAATCGGAATTGCCATGACATGCATCATATCATAAATCCACTCCATGCATACATGTAGAATTTTAATTTTGGTAATTAAAATAGGCATGTATACAAACTCGCGTAATTAGTTGAAATTTAATTAATACGTGGTAATTAATTAATTTAGTACCTAATTAAAGATCCGAGGACGGGTTATGAAATCGTTAAGCCTTTCGGTGTGTGTTCTCGGTGAACGGCCGTAAAAGCCCAAATTAACGAGATCACGTTTTCGATTCGTAGTGTCTACGAGATTGAATGATGGTAAAAGAACAATAAATCTTGGATAAAAACGGTTCGCCTATAGGTTGGGTGGTCAACTGAGCTAGGCTCGACCGACTTAACCCTCCTAGTGTGATGTATGCACGGGGGTCCGGCAAGACTAAGCTACACCAGCGAGCGGAGGGGTGATTCCTTCTTATCTCAATGAGGCTCTCTTGACCCGACTTTGTCCGACTGTCACATATGTTCCAACGAATAGGACGGGTAGACTTGCCTACGTTACCGACACCATTCGGAATCCTTGATTTGATGTGCTTTTATGTTAACATCAAAAAGACGTGGTTAGTTAACCCACCACCACTTCCAAAATATTGAGTGGGAGCGGGGGAGGCGACGGCCAACCCCACGGCCTCTACAATAGATACAAGTAAGTGAGAGAAGGGTGACGCCTCGCGGCGCTTTGATTTCGTCCCCTACGGATGGTGTTCACCCCTATCCACATTCATGGCTTGGTCTCCGAAAGGATAGGATTTCTGGGTACTCGTCGGGTCACTGACCTATCCTACGACGGCACACTCGGGGCGTACCTAAGAGATCCGATATAGTAGGTCACACTCATAAAGGATATTTTTGATAATATCTAGGCTAAAAAAAGGAATGTAGTCAATGAATAAAGGGATGTTCGATTTTCGTGGGATGTTTGATTCTCACAAGTTATTCATTGATGAGATTGTCTCGATTTAACCGTCATCTCTTTGACCTACCCTACGACGGCACTGAGATGCGAGGTTAAAACATTGGAATGGTAGAGTAGACTTTGTTAGGTGTGATGCCCGAAAGACAATTTTGTAATTGTTTTATTTAATAAATGAAATGATGTTATTATTCATATTTATTATTCTCATATTCACCGATGTGACAATAGTATTTACACTACAGAAAACCCTAAAGTGTATCGTATATGTAATCACTTAACTCAGTGTATGGTATATACAAAGGAGGATTGAGTTAGTGAAGATGTACTTAAAATACAATTAGCCCGTAGTGAAGTTAATCGAGAGTATCGGGTCTCTCCTTTAACGTGCTATTAATGCGCCCATAACACAATAGGTGTGATTGTCTTATCCGGACTTTCGGTTAAGAGAACCTAATGGGGCATTTATATATGATAGATATATCATATAGGGGCTGGACCGATTTGATTATAGTTCACGATATAATTCCGTAATCGAGAAGTCTTATCGAATCAATGGATGATCATATTTATGGATATATCTTAATCCCGAGGTGATCACGGTCAATCGCTTGAATCGGTATGAAGTTTGACTTGACGGTTAAGGATTACACCGAGTCCGTGGTCCGAATTACCCCATCTTGGCATTGTACCGGATTGAGTGAGTAGTACGTGTTATCACGGATATTAATCCATTCCTTCCATTTATGGAAGTAGATAGACAGTTCCCTTATTTGTTAATCCTAGAAGGCGATCGATCGTACGAGTTCATATTACACCGATTAGCTACCGAGTGAGTTGTATGAATTAATTGATCACTAGGGGGTTAATGGTAAATAAGGATAAGAGGTTCTTAAAAGGGTTAACGGTAACTTCCCGATTTAGAATGAACGATCTATGGAGGATTAATCCATATGTAATGATTATATCAATGGACGCTTATTATTATTCTCGTGAGGAGATAAATATAATCTTATAATCGGAGGAGTGCGATCACGGGATTATGGTGGCATATTCCGTGATTGATTTATCGAATATAATTATTCTATAATTATTTATTTGATTTATCGGAGCCGCCGATTATTAGTCCATGGTCCCCGACGTGCCTCCTAATATAGCATAGCTATTCTCGGACGTCGAATCCTAATAATATTAATTTAGTTCTTGTTGGACTTTATTAAAACGATATGTGAATTAATTGTTTAGTGGACTATTAAATTAGTTGGGCTAAATAATTAAATACATGGAAAAGACATTTTTCGTGGACTCGGCCCAAATTAGTGTGTTGACAATTTTGACCCAATTGGTCAAATATGGAAATTGCGTGTGACCTTTTATTTGATCAAAGGTGGCGCAAGTTTGATTAAATATTTGTTAAGAAATTAGTTTTCTTGGATAATTATTTGACATGTGATTTATCTTTTATTTGTTAAATGATAATTCATGAAATATTAGATAATAATATGATTTATCCTAATTTGTTTGGGATAATTATTTTATTTATCTTTTATTTGGAAAAAGGATTAATGTAATAATTATCTCTTAATTATTTAATCCTTGGAGGCTAAGTTTTACTCTCCTATATAAAGAGAGTTCTCCCAAGCCTTAACACACATTACATATTTCGACTTCTCCCTATAGTAGAGAGAAGAAAATTATTTCGGCCAAGGAGAGAGTGGGAGAAATCTTGGAGATTTTTCCGGTAGCATATCGGAGGGGTTCGAGTCGAGAATTCCTTCCACCGGGAATTGCTTGGATCACATGATCGGAAGACTGTGGTGCTCTTCACACCTTCACATTCATCCTTTTGCGGTTCTTCAACTTGAATTTTGAGATTCAAGAGGTATGATCTACATCCCCCTTGTAGAATAGATCTAGTTGTTTTATTACGTGTATTATATAGATCTAGATCCATAAAATCGCTTCCGTTGCGGATGGTATTACTAACAGTGGTATCAGTCGCCATGGTGATCTATATTTATACGTATAAAATATTAGATCTAGGAGTGGTAAAACATGTAGATTTTTGTCCCAATTTTTTTTTAAATGGGGCGCATGCATGATTATTTTTTTTTATGTTATGAATGTCTTGGTTGAAGAGATGGATTGGGGTTGGTACTGTTTACTCGTTAGATCTATTGTAGCTCTTTTGTTTAGTAACAATTGAGCATAGGAATTGTATTTTATTTATGTCAATTTTCGAAATTTATATGTAAAAGTAGCATCTTTTATTGTAATTTTGATTATCCGGGCTGGAAAAGATGAAGATCTTGCTGGAAAATTAAAGATCAAGGCGAAACCCAAGGTATGAACGAGGAGAAACGGATAAAATTTTATTAAAAACTGCTACAGGATTTTCTGCGACGCTGAAAAGCGTCGCTATAAGTCCTGTTTAATAAAAATATTGCGGCTAGGGTTGTTTTTTTTTGCATGCGGCTGCATGTTTTTTTTTTGGTAAACCTAATTTCTTTTATTCAATTCAGATTACTGCCGAACAATAAAAAAAAAAAAAATTAAAAGGAAGATAACTTATGGAAAATCCTTTTTTTTTTTGGGTAAACAGCCGCATCATTATAAAAAAAAAAAAAAAATTTTTTGGAAAATAATTATTAACAGCCGCATATAATTAATTATAATAAATTGGATTTATTTAATTAAAAAGACCTTTTCTCCTCTCGGGTGTTCGTGATCCGGCGGTTCGAGTTCAAGATTCGAAGATCAAGACTCGAAGACATAAAGATTGTAATTTATTTTTTCCTAGGATAGATTAGATACGGGGGTACCAACAATCCATCTCGGTGTTTAAATTTTCCGCAATTTATTTTTTATGTGTTCGATCATAAAATAGATATAAAATCGGAATTGCCATGACATGCATCATATCATAAATCCACTCCATGCATACATGTAGAATTTTAATTTTGGTAATTAAAATAGGCATGTATACAATCTCGTGTAATTAGTTGAAATTTAATTAATACGTGGTAATTAATAAATTTAGTAACTAATTAATGATCCGAGGACGGGTTATGAAATCGTTAGGCCTTTCGGTGTGTGTTCTCGGTGAACCGCCTTAAAGCCCAAACGAGATCATGTTTTTTCAATTCGTAGTGTCTACGAGAATGAATGATGGTAAAAGAACAATAAATCTTGGATAAAAACGGTTCGCTTATAGGTTGGGTGGTCAACTGAGCTAGGCTCGACCGACTTAACCCTCCTAGTGTGATGTATGCACGGGGGTCCGGCAAGACTAAGCTACACCGGAGAACGGAGGGGTGATTCCTTCTTATCTCAATGAGGCTGTCTTGACCCGATTTCGTCCGACTGTCACATATGTTCCAACGAATAGGACGGGTAGGCTTGCCTACATTACCGACACCATTCGGAATCCTTGATTTGATGAGCTTTTATGATAACATCAAAAAGACGTGGTTAGTTAACCCACAACCACTTCCAAATTATTGAGTGGGAGCGGGGGAGGCGACAGCCAACCCCACGGCCTCTACTATAGATACAAGTAAGTGAGAGAAGGGTGACGCCTTACGGCGCTTTGATTTCGTCCCCCTACGGATGGTGTTCACCCCTATCAACATTCATGGCTTGGTCTCCGAAAGGATAGGATTTCTGGGTACTCGTCGGGACACTGACCTATCCTACGACGGCACACTCGGGGCGTACCTAAGAGATCCGATATAGTAGGTCACACTCATAAAGGATATTTTTGGAAATATCTAGGCTAAAAAAGGAAGGTAGTCAATGAATAAAGGGATGTTCGATTCTCGTGGGATGTTTGATTCTCACAAGTTATTCATTGATGAGATTGTCTCGATTTAACCGTCATCTCTTTGACCTACCCTACGGCGGCACTGAGATGCGAGGTTAAAACCTTGGAATGGTAGAGTAGACTTATTTTTTAGTTTACAATTCCTAAAATTTAATATAGTAGTGTTAAACTTGAATTAATACATGTCATTTTATTTTCGGCAAAATGTACGCTCAAATTTACGCTTTCTTGTCGAAAAATTAACGGGAAACAACTTTAAGAAATGGAAGAGTAACTTAAACGTGCGTGGTGCTCACATATGAGAATGTGCAACATGTACTTACTTCTGAATGCCCTACGCTGGCGATCCAAAAACCTGGTAAAGCTGAGATCGAACAGCGTAATCGCTGGATCGAAGCAGATAACCGGGCTCGTGGGATCATCTTGGCGGCAGTGTCGGAGGTTATTAGGACCCAGATTGAAGAGTTTGAATCTGCAGGAGAAATCATGCGGAAACTTACTACGATGTTTGGATCACCTAGCAACCAAGCAAGACACGATGCCATCAGGTTGGCCGTTAACACGAAATTGAAGAAAGGTCAAGCAGTGAATGGTCATGTTCTGAATATGATCAGTTACTTCAATGACGCCGGTATTCATGGATCAAAGTTCGATGAAGCAACTCAAGTATCGATGATTTTGGAATCATTGACTCGAGTTTATCCCGTTCAAAACTCGGTATCGATGGGCAAATATGAGTTGACCATGACACGGATCTTTGAATGAACTGACTATCTACGAGGGCCTGCTATCGAAAGATAAGGTCCAAGTAGGGGATAAGAAAGCTGAAGCCAATATGGCCGAAGCCAGGTCATCAAACAAGCCTAAGGCCAAACCAAAGAAGAAGGCTAATGTTGCACCCGTGCCCAAGCCAATGAAGAAAAAGACTGCCAAGAAAGTTGACGAGGCCAAGCCAAAGGGCAAATGCTTTTACTGTAAGGAGGTAGGACATTGGCGACGCCATTGTCCCGAATATCTTCGTGATGTGAAAGATGGCAAAGTCAAGGCTGTCAGCTGGGAAAGATAAGAAAGGTAATTTGGAATTACTATTCTTGGAATCTTTTAATGTAGCTAAAGATGTGTCCACTTGGATACTTGATACTGGAGCTACTAACCATGTATGTTCTTCATTGCAGATTCTTAGTTCGTACGAGGAGTTGGAAGAGGGTTCTCAAGTGATGCGAGTAGGCACGGGGGCGCTCATTTCGGCTAAAGCAGTGGGAGCTGTGGACTTGCATTTTAATAATAGAATTTTACATTTAGAAAATGTTTATTTTATTCCGAATTTCAGGAGAAATTTGATTTCTTATTCTGCCTTAGTTGAACAATCATTTTCTGTTTCAAGTTTGAATGGTGAATTTGTTATTTCAAAGAATGGCTTTGAATTGTGTTCAACTATAAATGAAAACGGTTTATATTTTGTAAGACCACATAAAGCTCCCCTACTTAATACTGAAATGTTTAAAACTGCTCATCAAAGATCTGCAAAAAGGCAGAAAGTTTCTCAAGTAAAAGAAGATAAAACATACTTGTGGCATCTAAGGCTTGGCCATATTTCCTTGGAAAGACTCAAAAGACTTGAAAAGGTTAATGCCTTAGGTGAGTCATACGTTGATACACCGCACCTGTCTGCGAGTGTTGCCTGGAGGGAAAAATGACTAAGCGTCCCTTCTCATCAAAGGGTAATAGAGCCACAGGAACTCTAGACTTAGTGCATTCAGACCTTTGTGGTCCGATGAACGTACAAGCTAGAGGCGGATACGAGTACTTTGTGACTTTCATTGATGATTACTCGAGATTCGGTTATGTTTATCTGCGTCGCATAGAAAGTCCGAGGCTTTTGGAAAGTTCAAGGAGTTCCAAGCGAAGCCGAAAGGCAACTAGGCAAGTCATTGAAATGCCTTCGCTCGGATCGCGGAGGTGAGTATTTAGATGCGAGTTCATTGACTACTTGGCTGAAAAAGGAATTTGTTTCCAACGTTCGGCGCCTAGGACACCTCCGCAAAACGGAGTTCTTTGAGAGGAGAAACGAGGACATTGATTAACATGGTTAGATCAATGATGAGCTACGCCTCACTACCTATATCCTTTTGGGGTTATGCTTTAGAAGCGGCGGTCTACATTTTGAATGCGGTACCGTCAAAGTCGTCGAAAAGACACCCATTGAGATGTGGTCCGGACATCGCGAAAGCCTTCGTCACTTCCGCATATGGGGTTGTCCTGCACATGTGTTGATGGACAAGACTACCAAGCTACAATCACGTACGAAAGTATGTTTGTTTGTAGGCTATCCAAAAGGTACACGTGGTGGTCTATTTTACGATCCGGAAGATAACAAAGTGCTAGTCTCGACTAACGCTACGTTTTTGGAGGAAAGTTATATGAAAGACCACAAGCCTCGAAGTACAATTGTACTAGAGGAATTACTCTCCGATGACATCAGGCCTATTGTGGCTGCTGATGTTCCTGTAAACAACACTAATAAAACAACAGTCACTTCCGACATTCCTGTTCCATCCAGACGTACTGCGAGAGTGGTTCGGCCACCGGCTCGGTACGGCATGGATTTAGAGGCAAACGTAGTCGCCTCGATGGGGTGGAAGATGATCCTCCGACCTATAAGAAGGCCTTCTTGGATCACGATAAGGATAAATGGATTGACGCAATGAATCAAGAGATGGAGTCTATGTACTCTAACTCGGTACGGAAACTTGTAGAACTTCCTCGGGGTGAAAGGCCCATTGGATGTAAATGGCTCTACAAGCGAAAGAGAGGAGTAGATGGGAAGGTTGAAACCTTCAAAGCACGGCTGGTAGCCAAAGGATACACACGGCGAGAGGGTATAGACTACGAGGAAACCTTCTCACTGTGGCCATGATGAAAACCATCCGCATCCTCCTTTCGATTCTTTGCGCATGTCCGGATTATGAAATATGGCAAATGGATGTTAAGACAGCGTTTCTAAACGGCTTTCTTGACGAGGAAATCTATATGCAGCAACCAGAGGGATTCATTGAAGAAGGTCGAGAGCACATGGTGTGCAAGTTGCTCAGATCCATTTATGGGTTGAAGCAAGCATCTCGTTCCTGGTATCATAGATTCGATCACACGATCAAGTCTTATGATTTCGAACAACACTTTGCTGAATCTTGTGTGTACAAGAAGGTTATCAAAGATAGTGTTGTATTTCTAGTGTTGTACGTTGATGACATACTCCTAATTGGCAACGATAAGGGGATGATGTCCGACGTGAAAAGTTGGTTGACCACGCAATTCCAAATGAAAGATTTGGGAGAAGCGAGTTATGTTCTAGGGATCCAAATTATAAGGGATCGCAAGAACAGGATGTTAGCTCTGTCCCAAGCAATTTATATAGATAAGGTGCTGGCACGCTTCAGTATGGAGAACGCAAAGAAGGGTTTTCTACCAACCCGTCACGGCGTTTACCTCTCTAAGACTCAGGGGCCTCAAACCACGAAGAGGTGAAGCTATGGGAAGAGTGCCATATGCCTCGAGTTTGTTGGTAGTCTTATGTATGCTATGAGGTGTACAAGACGACATTTGTTACGGCGTTGGATTAGTCGGCCGTTTTCGGTCAAATCCGGGGCAACCGCAACGGGACGAGCGATAAAGAATCTCATCAAATATTTGAAGAGAACCGAAATTATATGCTCGTCTATTCGAGTGGGAGTTTGGAGCTAGCGGGGTACACCGATTCGACTTTCGGTCGGACGAGAGATGATTCTCTAAATCTACCTGCGGTTCGGTGTTTACGCTTGGTGGCGGTGCGGTAGAATGGAGAAGCCAAAAGCAATCCGGCACGGCCGATTCAACAATGGAAGGCGAGTTCATAGCGGCCTCGGAGGCGGCTAAAGAAGCGATTTGGTTAAGAAAGTTCATCGGCGGATTAGGCGTTGTCCCGAATGCGAAGATCCTATTACTCTCTATTGTGATAACAATGGGGCCATTGCCAACTCTAGGGAACCTCGAAAGCACGGTAAGTCGAAGCATATAGAGAGAAAATGCGGGTGATCAACGATTTTGTCGATAGAGGGGACATTTCCGTCAAGAAAATCGCCTCCGCCGATAATCCTGGCGATCCATTCACCAAGACGCATTTGTCGATTGAAGCTTTTAGTCGACACTTGGAGACTATAGGTATTAGAGACATGTCTCATTTGCTTTAGAGCAAGTGGGAGTGATAGTTTGCTGTATTTTAAATAATAGGGTGTGCTCTAAAACAATTAATCACATGTTTTCGTGCAAGTGGGAGATTGTTAGGTGTGATGCCCGAAAGACAATTTTGTAATTGTTTTATTTAATAAATGAAATGATGTTATTATTCATATTTATTATTCTCATATTCACCGATGTGACAATAGTATTTACACTATAGAAAACCCTAAAGTGTATCGTTTATGTAATCACTTAACTCAGTGTATGGTATATACACAGGAGGATTGAGTTAGTGAAGATGTACTTAAAATACAATTAGCCCGTAGTGAAGTTAATCGAGAGTATCAGGTCTCTCCTTTAACGTGCTATTAATGCGCCCAGAACACAATAGGTGTGATTGTCTTATCCGGACTTTCGGTTAAGAGAACCTAATGGGGCATTTATATATGATAGATATATCATATAGGGCTGGACCGATTTGATTATAGTTCATGATATAATTCCGTAATCGAGAAGTCTTATCGAATCATTGGATGATCATATTTATGGATATATCTTAATCCCGAGGTGATCACGATCAAGTTTGCTTGAATCGGTATGAAGTTTGACTTGACGGTTAAGGATTACACCGAGTACGTGGTCCGAATTACCCCATCTTGGCATTGTCTTGGATTGAGTGAGTAGTCGTGTTATCACGGATACGGAATCCATTCCTTCCATTTATGAAAGTAGATAGACAGTTCCCTTATTTGTTAATCCTAGAAAGCGATCGATCGTACGAGTTCATATTACAACGATTAGCTACCGGTGAGTTGTATGCATTAATTGATCACTAGGGGGTTAATGGTAAATAAGGATAAGAGGTTCTTAAAAGGGTTAACGGTAACTTCCCGATTTAGAATGAACGATCTATGGAGGATTAATCCATATGTAATGATTATATCAATGGACGCTTATTATTATTCTCGTGAGGAGATAAATATAATCTTATAATCGGAGGAGTGCGATCACGGGATTATGGTGGCATATTCCTGTGATTGATTTATCGAATATAATTATTCTATAATTATTTATTTGATTTATCGGAGCCGCGATTATTAGTCCATGGTCCCCGACGTGCCTCACAATATAGCATAGCTATTCTCGGACGTCGAATCCTAATAATATTAATTTAGTTATTGTTGGACTTTATTAAAACGATATGTGAATTAATTGTTTAGTGGACTATTAAATTAGTTGGGCTAAATAATTAAATACACGGAAAAGACATTTTTCGTGGACTCGGCCCAAATTAGTGTGTTGACAATTTTGACCCAATTGGTCAAATATGGAAATTGCGTGTGACCTTTTATTTGATCAAAGGTGGCGCAAGTTTGATTAAATATTTGTTAAGAAATTAGTTTTCTTGGATAATTATTTGACATGTGATTTATCTTTTATTTGTTAAATGATAATTCATGAAATATTAGATAATAATATGATTTATCCTAATTTGTTTGGGATAATTATTTTATTTATCTTTTATTTGGAAAAAGGATTAATGTAATAATTATCTATTAATTATTTAATCCTTGGAGGCTAAGTTTTACTCTCCTATATAAAGAGAGTTCTCCCAAGCCTTAACACACATTACATATTTCGACTTCTCCCTATAGTAGAGAGAAGAAAATTATTTTGGCCAAGGAGAGAGTGGGAGAAATCTTGGAGATTTTTCCGGTAGCATATCGGAGGGGTTCGAGTCGAGAATTTCTTCCACCGGGAATTGCTTGGATCACACGATCGGAAGACTGTGGTGCTTTTCACACCTTCACATTCATCCTTTTGCGGTTCTTCAACTTGAATTTTGAGATTCAAGAGGTATGATCTACATCCCCCTTGTAGAATAGATCTAGTTGTTTTATTACGTGTATTATATAGATCTAGATCCATAAAATCGCTTCCGTTGCGGATGGTATTACTAACAGACTTATCTTTTAGTTTACAATTCCTAAAATAAATTTATATAGTAGTGTTAAACTTGAATTAATTTATGTCATTTTATTTACAGCATTATCCCTTACAAAATTGCTTAAAAATTAATAATTGACTAGTATTGACTTCTTTAAAAAGTGAAAAGTAACTAGGACGTTGAACTAGTTAATCGATAATGCAATTATTTTTCGAAAGAGATATTTTCTCTTAAGCCTTTTAAAAACCAGAGTGACATATAGGTATGTCACTAGTGTCATTCGTGTCAAACGGAAGACAAACTTAGTTTGATCAAAGGTGATTTCGGACTTTGAAATTCTTATAGTGAATTTTGAGTGTGTAGTGATTACACGAGTAATTTTTTAATTGAAAAATCGGAAAATCATGAAATGTTGCTAGTTGGACGATATTTGGAATCGATGAACTAGTGGAAGCTTTTATGATTTGTTGTTTTTCTAGAACATTAGAAAAGTGTAACTGACTACACACGTAAACGTTCTAATTGAAAAAACGAAAGTCATGAAATGTCGCTAGTTGGACGATATTTGGAATCAATGAACTAGTGGGAGTTCTATGATTTGTTTTTCTAGAAACATTGGAACTATAGATTTTTCTAATCGAAAAAAATCGGAAAATCATAAAAAGCATTGCTCGTTAGACGGTATTTGGAACCGATAAACTAGTGGGAGCTTTAATGTTATGATTTATTGTTTTTTCTGGTATATTAGAAAATTTGAGAAGTCCCGACGAGTAACACTCAAAATAGACATCCCACGGTTCAAGAGTAGTGTCTACTCAAACGAACCGCTGGTTCAACACTGTTTCCATTCACGGAAAGTCAAGAATGGGAGAATATGTCTAAAAGTGTTAGTCATCTAAACTGAGAAAACTTTAAAGCTGAACCAAAAATTAATTAACTGAAAATCATAGGATAAGGACAGTCATTTTGGATCACCAACCTATGAATCCTTGGAGATTTTCTCGAGCTACGTTCTTTGGAAGAACAAGGTAGCAGTGCATTTAACGATTAAAAGTGTAAACAACGGGCAGTTAATTTTAGCTAGAATAGTGGGAGTGATATAAGGAAATGAATCTCGGATTCAATCCTTGGATATCGCGGAAAATTATTTTCTGTTTAAGATTCGTTGGAACAAAAGGATTTACCTTCTATTCGATAATTTGTTTGTCGTATAGAAAGTGAATATACCATTTGTAGTACGAATCCAAGACTCGGACTTTTGTTTGATAAAGTCAACACCACTTACAACTGCTGAAATATGTATATAAAACACATCTTAATAACTATTAAAAGTAATTGGTTTCTATATTTAGATAAACGCTTCTTCATATTCTATAGTTAGTGCATAGTCCCTAAAAGACAAGACCTGAAGACTGGCTCAGGGTGATTCCTTTCTCCCAGTTTGGTTATATTGTCTCAAAGGTTCAATGACTAAGTTTCCTTTCAATCGGGAAAGGATAATGGTTATAAAGAAGTAACATAGCTTATTCATGACGACCTTCGGGGTCTAATGAAATATACAAGCTAGTAGGAGCTTCCGAGTAGTGACTTCTTGTTTGATAACTATTCAAACACTCCGGTAAGTTTATCCAAAATATTTTGAGGTTTCTCTGTTTTCAACAGAGATAGAGTATTCTATACTCGGAATAGGCCAGTCATAGTCCTCGGGACTGATGCTCGGCCTGCCTCATAGTGAAATGCTTTCACTAAGGGAGAAACCGTTGAATTGCTTTACATTTTTTTAGATGTGCTACAGTACACTGCTTAACTCAATAAAGATATTGGAAGCAAAATAACGGTTTACATTGAAGTGTAAGACCGAGAAGTCTACCGAGAATATGCTTTGGAATTTACGGATAAGGTGTGGATTCGGTTCACCCCACTTCCGTAAATATAAGCATTTAGCACACAGTGTTTGAAGGTAAGACTGGGAATTTCGCGCATACGTTCGGTCAATGACCATTCGTGCTATATCTTTTAGCCTATTGAGAATAAAGGTTAGATATAGGATTCTTGAAATCGGGAAGGGACAGTTATACTGTTGCATCCTTTCTGATAGAGTCCATGAACAGCAAAACCTTGAACCTTGAAGTACGTTTACTCAAGGTAGTTACTAACTGATTAAAATCAGACCACATCCAACATCGGTTGTTGGTGATAACACTAAATACTACTAAACTAGATCAGAATTTTGATCCACCCAGTAAGTATTGGGAGTATGGTTTATCCATTACCCATTACAGTTCTCGCGGACTTTGTAGTCCGAGGATCGATTGACCTATGGCTCTTTTGTGAGCAAGTATAGGATTCGATAATAGAGGTTGGTTTAATAGCCATAACCCCGTGAATGGAGTTCGGTACTCCGATTCGTTCATACTCTTGTAGAACCACCGAGCGTCTCGGGCCCGGTGGGAGTAATTGGATCACACGAAAAGAGTAGAATGAATAGGAAATTTTATCTTTCAGAGCAAAGATTGAGTGGTCTAGGGGTAATTCCCTAAGAAGTAGAGAGTTAATCAGACCTTGAACTCTCTTACCACTTAGTATTGCATGATTTCGTTCAAAATCATAAAATAGGGGTGATTCCCTAAGATTTTCTTGCCAAACAAACGGAGTCTGGATTCATTCAAAACAGAAGGGTATTGCCTTATGAACTTATGACAGGATGACTGTCAAGGCTTATGTCCTTTGTGGATAAAAAGCAAACCCCTCGGTCATTGGAAGTCCTATATTTCTACAATATGTGGATTTGAACAGAATATTGATAAGTCTTTTGTAGACTGGATCTCAATTTTAGTACAGTAGTGAATATATACATTAGTGTTTGTGAAGGATAACACTGCACCAGTTGGATTCAACATGGGTGTGTTATCTGAAGTCAGAATCTGACAATACCACAATTCTTTGCAACAGAGATTTGGACAACATTCTTAAGAGTTTGACTTGGTCGAATTCATTAGAATCAGTCACTGGTTTCCCATCCATCTTATTGGTTAAGATGATGCATCTGCGTATGCAACATTCAACGAGGAAGTTCTACCCTATGCCTCAGGAATGACTCTCTAAATCTTCGGATCAAGAGAAATGGGATAGATTCTCTTTCTAGTAAGAGATGGTCAGGTTATTGAACGTCAACTTTGATCGAATCATAGATTCGGCGGTTAACAAAGCAAGTTTAGTATGTCCTTTAGTATCTTGAAGAGAACGAGGAATAATATGCGGACATATTCATGTGTGAACTTGGATATGTGTGATACACTGATTTTGACTTTAAGTCAGATTGAGGATGATCGTTAAGTCAACCTTGGACTCAGTGTTTACTCTTGTGTTGAAGCTATTGCCTGGAGGAATCCAGCAACGCCAACTCGACTTTAACTAGTTGGGTGATTAGCGGCTTTTGTAGTGGCTAGACAGGCGATATAGCTTAAGGATTTCCTTTTCATATCTGGAGTGATTCTAGTTATGGAAGCCGATACCACATCATTGTGCACACGATGAAGGGGTAGCTTATAAGGATTTTCGAAATCACTAGAGGTCAAAAGCATATTGGGAAGGTACCACATGATTAGATGGACCGGTAACGTTTCGATTCTACGGATCGTCTCGAGCTGACAACCTGACTAATCATTAAGACCCATGACATTTAGATGTAGGTACTCCCCGAGTCACTGACCTATCCTACGACGGCACACTCGGAGTGTACTTTGTCATTTGCAATGGTTATGATATGCTTAATGGGTACTAGAATACGGGATGGGTCTCCATTGCTTTAGAGCAAGTGGGAGATGTAGTTTGTTGTAGTTTAAATAATAGGGTGTGCTCTAAAACAATTAATCACATGCTTTCGTGCAAGTGGGAGATTGTTAGGTGTGATGCCCGAAAGACAATTTTGTAATTGTTTTATTTAATAAATGAAATGATATTATTATTCATATTTATTATTCTCATATTCACCGATGTGACAATAGTATTTACACTACAGAAAACCCTGAAGTATATCGTTTATGTAATCACTTAACTCAGTGTATGGGATATACACGGGATGATTGAGTTAGTGAAGATGTACTTAAAATACAATTATCCCGTAGTGAAGTTAATCGAGAGTATCGGGTCTCTCCTTTAACGTGCTATTAATGCGCCCGAACACAATAGGTGTGATTGTCTTATCCGGACTTTCGGTTAAGAGAACCTAGTGGGGCATTTATATATGATAGATATATCATATAGGGCTGGACCGATTTGATTAGAGTTCACGATATAATTCCGTAATCGAGAAGTCTTATCGAATCAATCGATGATCATATTTATGGATATATCTTAATCCTCGGTGATCACAATCAACTCGCTTGAATCGTATGAGGTTTGACTTGACGGTTAAGGATTACACCGAGTCCGTGGTCCGAATTACCCCATTTTGGCATTGTCTTGGATTGAGTGAGTAGTCGGTGTTATCACGGATACGGAATCCATTCCTTCTATTTATGGAAGTAGATAGACAGTTCCCTTATTTGTTAATCCTAGAAAGGCGATCGATCGCGCGAGTTCATATTACACCGATTAGCTACCAAAGTGAGTTGTATGAATTAATTGATCACTAGGGGGTTAATGGTAAATAAGGATAAGAGGTTCTAAAAAGGGTTAACGGTAACTTTCCGATTTAGAATGAACAGTCTATGGAGGATTAATCCATATGTAATGATTATATCAATGGACGTTTATTATTATTCTCGTGAGGAGATAAATATAATCTTATAATCGGAGGAGTGCAGTCACGGGATTATGGTGGCATATTCCTGTGATTGATTTATCGAATATAGTTATTCTGTTCGTAAGATAATTATTTATTTGATTTATCGGAGCCGCTGATTATTAGTCCATGGTCCCCGACGTGACTCCTATATAGCATAGCTATTCTCGGACGTCGAATCCTGATAATATTAATTTAGTTCTTGTTGGACTTTATTAAAATGATATGTGAATTAATTGTTTAATGGACTATTAAATTAATTGAGCTAAATAATTAAATATGTGGAAAAGACATTTTCCATAATCTTGGCCCAATTATTGTGTAATGGCAAAATTAATATTGACTAGGTCAATAAGTATAATTTTCGCCCCATGCTCTTTTTATGGAACAAGAAATTATTTTCTTGTGTATTAATAAGACATGTGCATAAAATATTTATTGGATAAATATTTATGGTAAGAAATAAAGATAAATATTATTCTAGATTTGTTCTAGAATATTATGGAATTATCTTTTATTTATTGGATTATTTATTTGCAAAATAAAAATCATTGGAGGTTAAGTTTTACTCTCCTATATAAAGAGAGTTCTCCCAAGCCTTACAACACACACAATATTTCGACCTACACCTCTTAGAGAGGAGAAGGTAAAATTCGGCCAAGGGGTGAGTAAAGGGAGAAATCTTGGATATTTTTCCGGGTAGCATATCAAAATGATTCGAGACGAGGATTTTCTTCCACCGGGAGTTGCTTGGATCACACGTATGGAAGATCGTGGTGCTCTTCACATCTTCTTGCAATCTTTCTTTTGCGGTTCTTCAACTTGGATTTTGAGATCCAAGAGGTATGATCTACAACCCCCTTGTAGATATAGATCTAGTTATTTTATTACGTGTATTTTATAGATCTAGATCCTTAAATCGCTTCCGTTGCGGATGGTATTACTAACAGTTGTATCATTTAATACTCATAAAAACAATCAACTTTTCCCACATAAAACAAAGCCCAGTTATGGGTTTCATATAAAAGATCCAAAACTTGAAGTTGAGTTCATTCCATCGTTCCAAAATAACAATTAAAGTAAATTATTCAACATGAGTTTTGAACATATAACAGTAGCATAACATTTAATATTATGTACTACAATTACTCTTCCATTTGCCTATCAAAAGCTTTTGAGAACTGAATCTTGTAATAAACATAATATTCGTTTACTTCGGCGACTAACTAAAATTCAGAATAATGGTTTGTCAAAAGTTTTATCTTAACATATTAGTTCATAAATACATTTACGGGGCACATTGAACTTAGGCTACTAAACTCCTAAGTTTGAACAATTATATATTTATATTTCCAAAAAGACAAATTGCATGTATACCCAACATAAATATCCGTTCGATGCATCTACAATTTTTTTTGTACCAATTAACAATTACTCCCTCCGTCCCGTATTATAAGTCATTTTGGACTTTTCACACAGATTAAGAAAAATAATAAATGAGTTATTTTTTAATATTTCAAGGCAAAATATTGTATTGGTTTTTGGGAGTGACTTATAATATTGCATTGTTTAGTGTGAAAGTGAAAACAATGCATTAATCTTGTATTGAAATGTGAGAAAGACTTATTTTTTAGGACACCACAAAAAAGTTAAAAGGACTTATATTGCGGGACGGAGAGGGTATTAAACAATAAAAACACCGATTAAATAACAACCCCTTACCTTAATTGCGAATAAAAACGATTCCAAAAACGAATTTGAAAGCAATCAACTTGAATCTTCGATTCAAAACTCCTACGATCAACCTACAATAATTAAACGATATTCTACGATTAAAACAACTCTTTATTCTATCAAAGCTCAGATTTTTCCTCAAAACGATCAAAAATTCTGATTTTAGGGCTAAAACGAAAACTTACTAAACTGAGAATAGTTAGTGTGGAAACGTTCGTCTTGATGAGATGATGATTTCCGGCTTCTGTGGTCTGCCCAAATTCCTGACGGATTAGCCATGCGATTGAAGATTCCTTTCCTCCTCTCCCTTTTTCTCTGCGCCGTCCTCTTCTCTGTTTTTCAGAAGTTTGCCGTGAATTATATCTGGGAATTAAGGAAATTACTTCCTTAAATACTAATTATTAAATTCTATTTAATAATTAATCCCTTTATTCCATATAATTAATTTTCAAAACTTTTAATTAAATCCTTTTTAACTAAATAAGTAGAAATTTTTTTCTCTCACTAAAATTCCTGGTAAGACTTGACTGAGATTTTCTCCGGCTACTGGCCGGAGGGGCGTAGCTCCTCCGATAGCAACAGCACACCTATGGCGTCCTCATCAACAACTCCGATAGATACACACTTGGCTCCTATTCACCCCTCGGTTGCATCAAAAACCTATGCTGAAGCACTCAATCCGGCCAAATCACCAGCTCCGGCTGCAATTACGCAGAATCTGGAACTCTCAAGATACAAAGGCGAATTGACTTTGGTTTTGCCTACTCCGGTGGTGGATTATCTGGCTGTGCCATTTCGTTATGCCCTGGTAGGTAAATTTTCTCAAGGTCGTCCATCAATGGAAGCCATTCATAAATTTCTGGTTGTCCAAAATTTTACTGCAGATTATACGGTTGGACTCCTAGATTATAAGCATGTTTTGATCAATTTCAAAGGGGAGCAAGACTATATTCGATTGTACTCCAAGCCGCAATGGTTTGTTACTAGCAAACCGATGCATATTCTGAAATGGACTCCAGATTTCCATGTAGACATTGAATCTTCAATTGTTCCGGCTTGGATTGTATTTCCTAAACTGCCAGCTCACCTCCATGAAAAGGAAATTTTGTAAGTCATTGTTGGAGGTTTTGGGAATTTTCTTCGTGCAGATGCAGCCACGAAGAGCCACAAACGGCCCTCTCTGGCTAGAGTTCAGATTGAGATAGATCTTCTCAAGCCAATCCCGGAGAGGATTTGGATCCAGCAAGGTAAATCAGAAGGATTTTGGCAAGAAATCTGCGTTGAAAGTGAACTACCTCAGTATTGCAAATTTTGTAGACATGTTGGCCATGATGAAGATTATTGTCTTTTGAAGCACCCAGAATTAAAAACACAGAGAGGGGAGGTCTATGAGACTAATAATGCTAGAGAAGTGAATCCTAATGCACAAAAGGATGCTCAAGTCTGGCAGGAGAAGAAGAAGGACACAACTATAGTTCAAGAGCAACCTTCAATCCAACAGCCAAACTCAGTTGTATCTGAACAGGGTGTGTCCCACAAAACTGTTGAAGGATCACTGGAATCGTCAGCAGCTAATGGTCCTATGTTATCACTGGACATGAGCATCATGTCTCACTTGAAAAGGGCAAGAAAAGCAAAGGACTAGAAAGAAGGAGGATGGGCTTCTGATAAGGATATGCCTAGCTCTAAGGGATATACCAGGGAAGCTGAAATGATTGAATTGCAGTATGTTAAGCAAAAGTTTGATGAGATACTACATCAGAGAGAGGTACAACTTGCACGATTAGGGAAGGTGATTAATCTAGATGACACCCCCTCTTTTGATGACCCTGATTTTATTTATGTTACTAACAGAAGAGGGAAAAAGAAGCCAGTTGGGCCAAACATAAGGGCCTTATCTATAGATTTTCGTACCAAACGTCAATCATGTTGAGATGCCTATTCTGGAATATAAGAGGGCTTGGATCCACAAGCTCTCTTAGAAGATTAAAAAAAATAATAAAAATTCATAAGGTTTCCTATGTTGCTATTTCTAAACCAATGCTTCAGGATAGTGTTTTGGATTCAATAAGTAATAAGTTAGGTTTTCAGTATTGCCATGCTGCTCCTCAGAATAAGCTTTGGGTTTTTTGGTCTTGGTCGGGTCAGTTTGTTATCTCTTGTTCTAATGAACAAGTTATTCACATAAAATTTTACGGATCCTCTACTTTTCAAATCAGTTGTGTCTATGCTAAATGTACCAGATCAGCTAGGAAAATCATTTGGGAAGACTTATGCAGTAGTATTGACTCTCAAGTTCCTTGTTTAATTGGTGGTGACTTTAATGTGATCAGATCTATGGATGAATATTCTGGGATGGCTCAGTCTGATATTGGTGCAATGGGGGATTTTAATCAAATGATTGCTCAGTGCTCTCTTCAAGAGCCTACCATGTCTGGCCCCCTCTTTACTTGGGCAGGTTGGAGGAACACAAATTATGTTCAAAAAAAGTTGGATAGGGTTTTAGTTAATGAAAGCTGGATGGACTGCTTTGGTTATGACCTGGTTAAGGTTTTAGGTAGGGTTGGATCTGATCATAGGCCTCTCATCTATGAGCCAGTCACTAATAAGAGATGCCCCTCTATTTTTAGATTTCAGAATATGTGGATTCAACACAAAGATTTTCATGCTATGGTTCAGTTGGAGTGGAATGCACATGCTGAGGCTTTCTCTATGGCAAGTTTTATGTATAAACTCAAGATGCTCAAACAGGCTTTAAAGAAGTGGAATGAGAATGTTTTTGGTGATATTCATGAAAAAGTGAAGAACCATGAACTTGCTGTCTTGGAACAAGAAAATAAGTATGATATGCAACCCTCCCTTGATAATAGAGAAAAGCTTCATCAAGTTAATGCTGATTATTTACTTGCTTTGTCTCAACAAGAGGAATTTTGGAAACAAAGATCTTAATACAAGTGGTTTACTGAAGGAGATAGGAATACCAGTTTTTTCCATGCTTCAGTTAAAGACAGAGTACAAAAAATGCAGGTGTTGAGAATTCATAATGCTGAAGGGGTTTGGTGTTCTGACCCAGTAGTATTTCTATGGAGGCTACTAGGTTTTATTCTCTTCTCCTTAGTCAAGAAGAGCAAGCTGATGAAGAGTCTATTCAATACCTTCTTGAGTTTATCCCTTCTTTAGTTACTGATGAGGACAACAGCTCTCTGATAAGACCTGTTACTTTGGATGAGGTTAAGAAAGCTGTCTTTGATTTAAATCAGTCAAGTGCCCCTAGTGCTGATGGTTTTTCTGGTGTTTTTTTATAGAGATTGTTGGGACATAATTCAACAAGATGTCTTCAAAGCTGTCCATGACTTCTTTTCTGGTACCTCTCTTCCTAGATCAGTGGGATCCACCCTTATAACTCTTATAGCTTGTAATTTTATTGATAAAAATAAAAACATTACAAGTTTATGCCATGCTTGGCCTCCTCCCATCTAAAAAGCCAGCTCCTACAACTTTTGCAGATTACAGGCCTATATCTCTCAGCACTTTTTTCAATAAAATCTGCACTAAGATCTTGACTATGAGACTGCAACCTATTTTGGGATCCATAATTTCTGAGGAGCAATCTGCCTTCTTGCAGGGTAAGGACATTGCAGATAATGTCCTTTTGGTACAAGAACTGGCTCAATTTATTCATAAGAAAGCTAGAGGTCATAATGTCATCTTCAAACTGGATATCATGAAGGCTTTTGATAGGGTGTCTTGGTTTTTTCTCAACAGACTCTTGAGGAAATTTGGCTTCAATGAAAAATTTATTCTTCTGGTGATGAACAATTTGAGTGGTAGCTACTTCTCTATTCTCATAAATGGCACTCCCTCTGGTTTTTTCCAGTCCTCAAGAGGCATTAAGCAAGGTGACCCCTCTCCCCTTACTTGTTTATAATTCTGACTGAGGCCATTTCCAGGGGTTTGAAGAAGATTATGGTACCTGGGGTTGACACTTATGCAACTCCTAGGGGTTTTGCTCTGTTACTCATTCACTTTATGCTGATGATCTCATAATTTTTGCTAGAGCTGCTAGGCAAACCATGCATAAGTTGGCAGAGTTCTTAAAAGTGTATGAAAAGGCCTCAGGACAAAAAGTTAATAGAGGGAAAAGTTCTTTTATTATGTCCAGTAGAGCTCCCAAACAAACCATTCAGGCAGTGCAAGTTATCACTGGAATGCAACAAGCTGAATTCCCCTTTACTTATTTAGGGTGTCCTATCTTCTATGGTAGGGGTAAGGCTATCTATTTCCAACATATAGTTGATAAATTTGAGGCCAAGCTTAATAAGTGGTTTAATAAATACCTATCCCCGGGGGTAGACTAATTCTAATCAAGCATGTTCTCTCTTCTATTCCTATAAACATCATGTATGCTGTCAAACTTCCTATTGCTACTGTGCATAAGCTGGAGCAGATTATGGCTAGATTTCTGTGGCATGACAGTGAACAACATAAGAGGAGGCATTATAGAAGCTGGGACAAAGTTTGCTACCCTACTGTGGAGAATGGTTTAGGTATTAGAAACATCAGGACTTTTTAGGCAGCTCTTGCTTGTAAATTATGGTGGAAAATTCATCAGCAGCAGGGTTTGTGGGCAAAGAAGATAATGGCTGGATCCTATCCCTTCTATAAGTTGTATGCTTGGAAGCTTCTAGGTCTAGTGCAAGAATATACTGATCAACACATGTTTTATCTTACTGAACCTGTTGGTAAGTGGATTTGGGCACCAGTCAGTACTGGGTGTTTTTCTGTCTCCTCAGCTTATGATGTGCTTAGGAACAGAAGAGATTCTTTATATGAACTTGGAGAAATTTGGAAGCCACATATTCCTCTCAAGATATCTATCTTTAACTGGAAACTCTTCAACAGGCTGCTACCTTTTGCTGATCAGCTGGCAAAGATGGGTATTTATGGACCCTTTAAGTGTCCTTTGTGATCATGAAGATACCATTAATCATGCTTTATATGAGTGTTATAGAGCTCAGTCTGTTTGGGATTACTTTAAACAGGTGCTATGTTTCTGTCCTGTTGCAGACTCTCTGCAAGATATTTTAGTAGCTTGGTGGAATACATCCATCAAGGGGGCACTTGGTAAGGTTATTAGAATGTTGCCTACTATAATTCTTTGGGGCATTTGGAAAGGTCGATGCAGTGCTCTCCATGAAGGGGATATTGGTTCCAGTCATGTTATTAAGGGTGTTATTGCTGATTTGCATAATATATGTCAGAATATGAGGCTTCAAATGAAACATGAAGATGATGATATTCTCATTAAGTCAGGCCTTCTAAAGCAGCTTGTGCCTAAATCAAAAAAGACTGCCATTGTAGTCATGTGGCAAGCCCCTCCTCAATCCTTCTATAAGGTTAATACTGATGGATCTTCCAATCATAATCCAGGACTTGCTGGGGGAGGGTATATTATTAGAGATGAGCATGGTGATATTATTATTGCTTGGAATGCGGGCTTATGGGATTGCTACAAACTTTGAAGCCGAGCTGGGTGCTCTTAAAGCTGGTATTGATCAATGCATTGATATGAAGCTGCAAAATGTTGAAATTGAATGTGACTCTAAACAGCTTGTTGATATGATACATGGTTCAGTTCAAGCTCCTTGGAAATATATAAATGATATCTCTCAGATGATTGAGAAGATAGAACAACAGCATTATCAGGTGACATATATCTTTAGGGAAGGGAATATGGCTGCTGACTATCTAGCTAAAATGGCTAGTACAACACAGAGTTCCAATACTATAAGGAGGGGAGGTGCAGATAGAAAGCTGAGGGATATTCTTCATGAGGATAAGATGCAGATGCCACACATAAGATATCACTTATGGGGATGTTCTCACAAATGTTTGTTACCCTTGGAAGCACCTTTTAGTATTCATTTTCTGAAAGGTGCAAACCAGGTTGTGTCTACTCCATTCTCATAATTTTTAGTACTATGCTTCCTTTTTATATGAATAGTTCATGTGTGCTTGTACTTGACCGTGCGATTTCGTTTAATCTTATTTACGGCCAACTTTGAGGGATATGAGACACCAAGGCGCTTTGGATTATTGCTTGGAGAGCTGCCTTTGTAGTATGAAGATATCTTTGGAGGTTTTGTTGTCTTGTTCATGGTTTGGATTAGCATTTGTGGAGACACGAGGGATGATTATGTTGCTTAGGGTGTTCTTCTTTGCATGAAGAATTACAGCTTGAGCTTGGACTCTTTATTTTGGTTTTTTTTTTCGTTGTATTTTCCTTATTTGGGCTGGTTTTTTGCCAATATATGAGGCCCATACTCTTTCCTTGGCACCCGATTTTTCCCGCACCGGGTTTTTCGGACCAGGGTTTTAAGGAGGTGGGGTAGCACATTGAAGACATCTTTAGTAGAGAGGAGGCCATGGATGGCAAAATCTTGTAATGGCAAAAGCTTGTAATACTTTTTATTAATAAAATTTACAAGTTTATTAAAAAAAATAATAATAAAAAAAACTAAATAAGTAGAATAAATAATAATCAGATCGTATTGAATACACCCAATTAACCCTTTCTGAAAATTCGGGGTGTTACATCCCTCCCTCATTGAAACAAGTTTCGTCCTCGAAACTGGACATAACTAGGAGGTACTTGAACTCTAGAACTTCGCAAAACATCTCATCTTCTTACTCTCATGTAGTCCTTGCCGGTGTATGACTGCTTCACTGAAACAAGACTAGCTGTACGCCTTCCTTTTTAAATTTCTTCATCTTCTATTCTAAAGTGCACATGATTCTTTTGCGTTTGTCAAGATCTCTTCAACCACTTCAAGGTCAATGCTTGCTTCCACATCAATATCGGTTAAGCATTCCATTATCATTAACACATGAATGACGTTTTGTACTCGTGAAAAGAGATTCTGGTAACTCCAAACGGATAAGCTAAAAGTCCAACTTTAGCCAATACCACGTAAGGCTTTCATAACTGGGGCTTAGTTGCATGTCGGCCTAAGACGTCTTACTCCTTTAATTGAGGACGTATTTGGATACACTTTATCTTCAACTTCAAACTCTATCATTCTTCTTCTTCCATCTTCCCAACTCTTCTACCTCTCTTGAGCCATCTCGAGGTTGCGATGGTCCACTTCAATCTTCTCGTTGGCTTGCTCGTATCAACGGTGGTCATGTAATCTATCCTTGTTCCACTTCATCCCAGAAAGCTGACGTTCCACACTTTCTTCCATGTAGAGCTTCAAATGGTGACATCGGGTGCTGGTGTTGTAACTTTGGTTGTAAGAAAATCTGCTATCTCAATCTTTATAAAAGGCCTCCAATGCTATCTTGTGGCTACATCATTCACTTTCTTCCTCAGATCTTCCATGTTCGGATCACAAAGCCGGTTTTGATGCCAATGGTTTCCATCTTCATCTCACTCACGACCACTGGCTGGTTTGGTTTCGGCCACTCACTTGTAAACGGAAACAACTAGACCTTCGTCTTGTTCCTTCACGATCTCATCAACTTCCTCGCATCTTGCAATCAACGGTACAACACACTTTACTTCCGTTTGCCGACTGAATTAGAGTTGTTTAAACTTCCAACTGGTCTGCAACTCTTGGAAATATCGACTTCTTTTCTATCTTGACTTCCCTCATTGCGGCACAAGCTTGCTGTAAAACTGCAAGGATTCCGGCTGGAGGGTTTTTGAGATTTATCGAGAATGGAGAACACGTATATTCTATACTTTCTCTCTATCAGTCTGATCCAATGCTTGTGGTGAGGTTAAAGAAAACACAACACTTCTGTAAGAAGTGTTGTAGGAAAGGGTCTCCGAGACGGCGACCTTTAGACGTTTCGATTATACCAAGGGAACTCATGCTGGAAAAAAATATGAAGATATAAAATATCTGGCAAAAAATTTATGAGGACGGAACCGATGTGGAAAACAACAAAAGCTGAAAAGCGGTACAACAACGCAAGGAGAGATAAATGTTTGACTTTTAAAAAAAACAATTGGTTTAGATTTAACCATTACCGGTTAGATTTTCTTTGGTAAAGGTTTTCTTGGAAAGGCAAAAAAGTTGAGATGTGTCAAGTTGAGCACCAAGGTGGTAAGTCAACTTGGTAAACCGAAGAAAAAGCAATGAGTTCTCAAAACAAGAGAGGATTTAGGGGTTACAAACAAAACATGGTGATTCCAGGTTGAGGGAAGTTTGAAGTCGGTTCAAGATTGAAGGATGAGCGTGATGTCATAGTATAAAAGATAACCACCAAAGAAGAAGCAAAATGATTATCTTGCAGATGAAATTCTTTTACGTAAGTTGAATCATACAAGATACGGTGGTTTGGAAAAGAACTCGGGCCACTTGAAAGGGAGATAATGAGCTCTTACATAAGACCTTAGAAGGTGTGAACGTTAAGGGAAATATCACATGATGGACTTGTGAATATCTAATATAAGGGGGAAAAGAATATTGGACTTGAGAATGTCTGGCAAGTGACCTTAGTCGTTAACGATTTGATAAACAAAACGGTTGTTGGTGAACTAGGAAGGTCCTCGGTTGCATGAATGTCGTAGAGGAATCATTCCACAATAGAAAAACAAGGCAAAAGTGCAAGGTCGAGCACCTAAAAGAATGGTCAACCAAGAAATCAAGAAGAGAGAAAGAATCTCAACGTGAAGATGTTAAGGTGCCAAAATGAGCGTACCAAAAAGGTCTTAGAATGAAATAAAAACTTGTCAAAAAGTGTCCAAGTTTGTGCAAGTCAAAAAGAGGTTATCTCAAGATTGAAATGATATAGAAACTTTCTCAAGGTAATGTAAAGAAAAATCAAAAGTATTGAAAAGAAGAGTATGCGATAACCAAGTTTTTGTGTGAACGATGAAAGACACTTAAGAAATGTCGGATAAAGTTTGATTTCGTAGAATTAATTCAAACTTCCAAAAGAGGTGTAAAAAAATCATTGACGGTCCAATTCAAGGGTTTAAGGTTGCACTACTCGAGAGGTGTAGTAAATTTCCAAAGAATAAATGCTTCAGGTTATTCCTTATAAGGTAATGAAAAGGTTAAAGTAGCAAAAACATATCAACTAGTTTAACAAAATTGTTATAGAACCACAAAGACATAAGAGGGAACGGAAAAAGGTGTGTCAGGTGGTTCATGGCTCTAAATGGCCTGAAAGAGATTTAAAGATGAAAAGGCACAAGGTGCCTTAATCTTAATTGAAATTAATAAGAATATGGTGTCCATATGTTGGTTGGCAAGATAGGTTCGGAAGGCATCTTGGTAAAGACTACCTTCTGCTTGAACTGGTCTAGCATAGATTGCCAAAAGGTTGAGGTAAGTAATTGAAAATGTATATCATAGTAGGCTTTAAAGACCTGATTGGCAAGATGGTGAGATGCATACCTTGAAAGAGAATGCAACATTAGATGAAAAGCTTACAATATCAACACTACCCTTAGGAGGGAAGATGAGAATGAACACAAGTAAGAAGAATGTTTTGTCATTATGAGATTTAATCAATTTTGGATTTGAAAGGAGGAATGAAAGTGCAATCAATGCAACATTTGAGAGAACTTGTTTCTTTGATTTTGAAAAATAAGAAGGAGTGAACTTGTTCACAAAGGAAGGCTTAAGGAGATATGTTTCTAAGATAATTCGTGACAGAAGATGGCGAGAAGTTATTGAACCCAAATACCTCAAGTGAGGAATCGAATGGAAGTAATTTACTAGAAAAGGCATAAAAGGTTTTGAACTTCAAACATGGCATACTGGAAGGTAACGACTTTGTGCTTGTTTATAACTGCAAAAGAAATCATAACGTTAGCCTTACAAACATCCTACTAAGAGACTTACTCTAAAAGAAGATCAAACTTCGAGGAAACTTCTAAAACATCACAATCATAACTTATTACTCTCTTAGCCAAACCCTAAGTCAAGGTGGTGAGGATTCCTTTTACTTGGTATTTCTTTTTCGTTGTCAATGATATTTTATTCCGGATCGATATTTATCGGAGCCTTACAAACATCCTACTAAGAGACTTACTCTAGAAGAAGTACGGCATTAACATAAATTTTCGACGAACAATCCATAATGATTATCGAGTTGATGTAAGAAGAGAAGTTGTAGATAAAACAAAAGTAAAGTTATAGATAAAAGTGATCTATCTTGCAGAAGAAAAAGTGAAAGTGTGAAAAGTTTCGAACAATCCATAATGATTATCGAGTTGATGTAAGAAGAGAAGTTGTAGATAAAACAGTGATCTATCTTGGTGAAAATTTTCAGAATTTTTGGAGCAGAGAAGATGGGTTTACAGGAAAGGCAAACACCAAAACAAATACCATTCACTTGTGTTGGATTAAGCCAACCACGAGGATGATGAAAACTGTGTGCCAAAGCAGAAGACCTTTAACACTAATAGTTGAAACGAGTGAGAAGCACTTGGAAAGGATAGAATTGTATATGGAGTTCGTGTAGAACCCATTTCGATCAAAGCAAGGTCAAAGAATTTTGGTAAACACAAACCAAACGATAGTGAGAAGAGGGAGTAGAGGATATGTAGAGTTGAGCCGGACATCATTCTCTACGGGAATAGGTCAAGCCAAAGTGTAGGGTTTGACATTGAGGTGTAGAAAGAAGTGGAGAGATCACGATAGGGAGTGAAAGGAATATTCAACCAAGAGGACCTCAACTTAAAGGTGTAGGCATAAGACTCCGATCCCAAAGCTTACTTAGAGGGGTTTCACTTAATCCTAGGTGATGTGGTTTGGTTTAGAGACTTCATCCGTAAGGATTGATTACTTAATGGACTAACTTACTAGTGCTCTTGCAGTTTTCTTAGCCATTCTGTCAAGAAGAAAGGGTCAGCTAAGCTGCTAAAGAGACTTGTAAAAATTCATCTTTGACTACGATCTTAGACATAAGATAGGAACTTTCGCTCTGATACCAACTGTGACGCCCCGTTCCGGATACCGAGTACTTATCCGTAAAGAACGCCCGGCATGCATATATTTATTTTTATATTGCCAAAATTAATATATACATAAGCCTCGTAACAATTAATCAGAGTAAAAGCGGAATAAATTAAATCCAAAAGATTATTCGGAAAAGAAAATCAAACGACAATCAAAAGGATCACCAAGTCCCAAAATCTACGTCGAAAAAAACTGAAACGATAAAACAACGAAATAAATGTTGTTCGACTCATTACATCCCAAATGAAATGGAAAAGGTACTAAGTCTATGTCTCAAAACTGAATGACTAAAAGTGCATAAAATAAATGTCCAAGTCATCGTAACTTTAGAGCTCAAGCGTCAACTCTATCAACTCCATCGTCATAACCAAAATCATCATCATCCTGTCAACCACCTTCTCGGGGTGGGAACAAAAGAGAGAGAAGAGGGGTAAGTACTTACGTACTTAGTAAGGGGTAGAAGAAACGGTTACACACAATATATAACATATCATACATAACAAGTAAATTCTACAATCTCTACCACATAGGTTGCATTGAGATCACTCTCACCCTCTACTAGATCACATAGTACATCCTCACACACATAAATTTGTTACATCAATATCAAAGGACACTGTGCATGGTGAGAATGCACCGAGACATATTAAGCACCTCTCAAGGGGGCATGGACTTAGGTCTCCATGTAGGAAGTTACATATTGTCCCTTGACACATAACTCAAAAGGGTTGTAAGAATCCCATGCTTCGATTTAGAAACGTGACTTACCAATGATATTGACGTTTTAGCTTTTAGACAACCACATATGTATTTACGAGTTAAGTTCTAACCACCTGGTTCATTCACGTATAAGACTCCATAGGGACTTCTAGTCCTATATGATATTGCGTGGAATATCAGGTTTGTGGTAACAGTGTTTATACTTGGATATGTGGCTATATATGTATGATTTCTCCGGAGATAACACGGTGATGAACAAGAACAAAGCTGTCGGAGGTATGCTTATGAGAGTAAATACGAGCGAATCGACAAATTGGCAGAGTAGCTCTGCTTGTATTAGTTCTTGGATGCTTTCTATTACATTGTGATCCCATATATATAGGCTATAACTAAGTCGGTCAGACTAAGTCGGTCTACTATTCATGACAAGACAATTAAATATATATAATTAGAGATAGTCATGTAGATAAATACAGGTGGACCGGCCAGCTGTCTGGATAAGATGGTGGACAGCGGACTCATATTTGCCTTGTCTTGATGTCAGCTTGACCATATGGGTAGAAATCACATGCAGATGAGGAGTCCGGCTTATGACCAGCGGACAGGATCCGGCTTACTGTTGGCTGATTGGACCCGGCTTACGAACGGCGGGTAGGATCCGGCTTATGAGTGCGGACAGAGGGGATAGAGGCCCCATATCTTTATTATTGGGCCATGATTGTAGGCCTAATCTTGATGAACAGGGCCCCATTCCGGTTTGGGTATATCAATGGCCCCCTAATCTATGCATGGGCGTGCCCGCCAAGGCGAAGAGTAGTGTTCCTAAGGCTGAAGTTACTCTGACGTTGCCGTTTGTGGCAAAGATGACGATAATAGCTATCGGGCTCAAATCAGTGTTGATGTTGCGTGGAAAGTTATTGACAAGTGTTGTGCTTTGTAGCGAACAAGCTTATTCGCCAATAATGCTCTATCGGGCTTAAATACCATGCTATGAAGCGAATGGTTTTGATCGCCGATAACGCTCTATCGGGCTCGAATTAGTGTTTGTATCGCATAGCGAATAACCGATTACGCTCTGCGTATTGTAGCGGACAGGCTTAGGTGTCGAAAATACTCTGTCGGGCTTAATCATTGATAACGCTCTATCGGGCTTAGAATGCCAGGTAAGAGCTACGGGTATGAGGAAAAGTCATCGACTAAGATAATCTAAGGTCGTGTGTTGATAGGTTGGTGACCGTCAGCGATGACCGGAGCGGTCAGAGATGGTAAAGGACATATGGGTTCACGAAACATCATGTCAGTTATGTATATTGACACGACGTTTGAACTTAACCGTCCTTTACGCTGATTGGCTAGGAGAACTCGATAACCGTTCCCAGCCATCATGGCGTTTGAATTTTGAAAACCGAACCATCGTTTCCCTCCAATATTCGTCTATAAATAGAGGCCCCCATCCTCACTCTCACACCTTCTAATTCTGCAAATTATGCCGGCGATAGCAAGAGAGAATTCCGGCAAGAAAGCAGTTTCCGGCAAGTGCAAGCTCATACGAGATCAATACCTCTACTTCCCATCTCATCAATCAGGTATGGATTTCCACATTTGCACTGCCCTTTGATTCGATTTTTCCTTAATTTTTTCGGTTTCTTTTGCTAGAAAACCATAAGGCTTTGGATTTGTGTTTGTAGTTTTAGGGTTTTTAAGATGAACATCATGAATTCATCCTTTATGTTTCCCTGCGTTTGTGCTCTTTTTCCCAGAAATCCCTTTTTGATGCCGCTGTAAATGCTTGTGTTTTGTGTTTGTTTAGGGTTTTTTTGGGTCATTGGGGGTTTTTCTAGGTAGTTTTTGCTAAGGAAAGTGGAGGGGCAAGGTGTCGGGGTGTGATTACTTTCACCTCGGCCCGATTTTCATACCCGGGTGATTGACTGATCCACCTTGCCCTTTTTTTTTCTAGAATGTCTTCAGAACGTACCCTGTCTCAATCGGACGAATAAGATCGGGTCGCCGCAGGCTATGGCTCAGAGGAGGTTAGCATGGAAGAAACTAGCTCAAGCGACATAGATGAGGTGGCCGGGGAGGAACAAGGGCCAATAAACATCGAATCTATATCGGAGGATGAGGATGTCCGAGTAGTCGGTGAGGGTGGGGTGAGGTAGAGGATGAAGACCGGACGCAATGCTCACGCAGATTGAAAAAGTAATAAGCCATAGGCAAGCTCGAAACGTGGAAGCCGCACTAGTGTCGAAAAAGATCGGTGTGTCAAAGAGACCGTCGTCGTCGAGGAGAGCCAGAGCGGCTAAGGATTTAGTCGCATCAGAGGAGCCTGAGCAAAAGAAGAGGCCGCCCAAAAAGAGATCCTCTGCCGTCCAGAGAGAATTGCCGGACCAAAAACGAGCGGAAAGCAATCTAATAGCTCGATGGAGGGAGTTCCAAAATCATGCGGACTATACCTCGGCGATGATAGCTTATGATATCTCGACCGACTACCGATTCGCTAGCATGGGTGCGACGAACGTATCGCGAACATGTGGTCGGGATGCTGATGATTTTGTGTGGCTACACTATGATCACTTGGTGGCCGGACTTAGACCTCTTTTTGACCCTTTCTTCATTACTTTCGTGAATGAACTAAAGGTCATGCCTTGCGACCTTACTATCGGAGTAGTCCGGGTCGTGATGTCATTCATCATAATAAGTCACCTCCGGGATCGCGAGCCGTCGATGGCGGTGGTGCTCTATTTTTATGGTTTCAAAAGAAAAGGTGATGCCGGGCAAATTCAACCGAGAAGTAAATCGAGTAGTGGAAAACCTCGACTTCTATTCAACCTTCCTGACAAGGTTCAGGACTGGGATAAGAGATGTATGCGGGTAGAATCCCGGGTAGGATGGCCGTTCCCAAAGCTCCCATCAGTGAATTCTGTGGAGACCGAATAGTTGAAAAATATCCTAGACCCAGGAAGATGATGACGAGTTCATAGCTGAACTCAAAGAACTGCTGGGGTATATCCGGAAAGGAGTCGAGCAAAAACATGCCTTTAATTGGAGGTTGCTCCTAGATGACGGTGAACCCTATCTGAGGAGGGCCGGCCTTCCTGGAGCCGGCCTCGGGGATCCCTTGGTGGTGGTTGACCCCCTTACCCACTGACCCAGACTGGTACGGAGACGCATGCCGTCTACTTGTACAGTTTGTTTCGGCAATCCTTCGATGCGGGCACCGAGTATGATTTTTACTTGATAAATTACCTCTTTTATTTTGCTTTTCTTCATATTACTTTTGTGGTCACTGATAAGTACTGTTTTCCATAGGTACCATGGACGCTCTTGAACAACGCAGCCAGCTGACCACCAGGAAGACTACCGGCGAGGTTAAAAGGGCCGTTGTGCTGGAGGGAGTTAAGACCTCATTCCCTATGGTCGATATAAGGAAAGATGGGTCCGGTGCTTCTGGGCCTCAAGCTAGGAAATCAATCCAACCTCCGGTCAAACAAACGGTTGAGAAAACGGCGGCGAGCAAAACTCTTAAACAGACTACCCTGACAAAGCCGCCGGTTGTCGATAAGAAAATGAGGGCTGTCGTTGAGGAGATCGACCCTGTAGGAGGTGGTGGTGGCGAGCAGGAAGCTCCCCCACCCAAAAAATCCAAAGTCGATGAAGCCTGGAGAAAAGATGCCTCTGATAAAGGGAAATCCGTGACCGACGAAACGTTCTCCGCGGGCACGAAGTCGATGGTGCCTTTTGCCGGTGTACCCGTTGGGCCCTCGGGTAATCATGCGGTGTGGTTAGACAAGGAGTTTATACGCCAAGGTTCCTTCGACCTTCCCAAAGCCATGGTGATTTCGAGGGGCATTGCTGATGTGGCCCCGCTGAGGCATTTGAGGTGGAGTCTCCCCAACCTTCTCCAACTAGAAATCGGCCGCGGGATCACGGATAGGATCGTTCTGGCCGACCAAGCCGATCCTCGCCGTACTTTCCTCCAAAACATAGAAGATCTGTGGGGTTTATATGGCGCCACGGTGAGCATGGTAAACCTCTCTCATTCCTTTGCTTATTTTCCCTTTCTGCTTTATTTTTGAAGTCAAGTCTGACTTCGCTGGTTGCTCTCTTTTTAGGTTCGCACAGGTTTGGCGCAGTTCATAAATGATTATAGGAGCATTATATCGCTGAGCGCAGATGCTAACAAAGAGCTGGCCGATACCCGCAAGTCTCTGAACGCCGCAAAGGAGGTAGGAGCCGATTTTGTGTCCGATTGGACACCGCTGAAGCTGAAATCACAGAACTGAAGAAATAGCTCGCTGAGGTGGAGAAAGAGCGGCAAGAGGCTCAAAAGAACTCCGAGCGTCTGGAGAAGCTTAACGCTGAACTTGCGGAGCAAGATAGATCGGCCGCTCAGTCCATGAAAGATATGTAGCGTAAAGTTAAGGAGGCCCAGACCCATTGGATGGCCGAACATAAAGTGAGCGAGGGTCTGAGAAAACAGCTGGCGGACTTGAGCTCAAGCGTTCAGGCTCAAATTGAAGATGCGTGCAAAGCTACCGCTGGAGATAATTTCCTAATGGGATACGACCAAGGAATTTATCACATCGCTAGGTTAAGTGTAGAGGGGGTGAATAAACTTAACACTTAAAACTTTTAGAGTTAACAAACTCAGCAACTTCAGCAGCCTAATGATTGCTCAGTAGTCTGCTGACACTAGTAGTCTGTTGACTATTGACTTACTGAATTTGTTGCATCGGAATATATTTAAATTAAGCCTTATTACTTGTTGTTAAAATATGATTAGATACTCAGTAGTGTATGTGTGTGATTCAGTTGCTAGTTCAGTAGATTCATGTGCTAAATATACTAGATGCAGAATGTAAATGTAGAAAGTAAGTAGGCAAATTTTATAGTGGTTCCAGGTGGTGTAATCCTGTCAGTCCACTCTTCTCCTGTGAGGTTGGAGGTAATTCACTAGAGATCCTTGAGGTAGCAGTTACAAAAATCCCTAAGTTGTTTTGTCCTTCACCAATAACTATGGCTTCACAAACTGAACACTTGGAACAGGTAGGATTGCTGCTCCAAAGTCTTCCACTGGTCCTTGAAGGGTAGAATTGCCTCTTCACCAGCTCCACCACAAACAACAGTCCTTGACACTCAAAGATGCTTCACTGTCTTCAGCAAGTTTCTTATAAAAGAAAGTTTGAATCAAGTAAGTGATTCAGCCTTCAGCAGCTTGATCAGGATGATATGATCAGCAGTTTGGATTCTTCAAGTGTATAAACTTGATGTAGCTTGATAACAGATTACACTTGAAAAAGTTTACTGGATCAGTAGCTTTAAGTTCAGTAGGGTCAGTAGGGTGACTTCTTGATAAGAATCTGAAGCTCAAGATTATTTGTTGTTTTTCTTTCAAAAATCATCATATGTTACTGTATTAGGGGTCTTCTATTTATAGGTGAGACTCCTTGTGATTTATGTTTTAAATTCAAACATAGCCGTTTCAAATTTGTCCCATCTTGACTTGCTTTATGTCCCTGTACATAGTACTGACACTGTCAGTTTACTTTTTGTCAGATTTCAGACTGTTCACCCATTGACTTATATACATTGGATAAACCTCGGTTTATTTCCAACGTCCCTTTAATATTGGCCATTGATTTGTTGACAAAACCAATAGTTGTTATCTGTCATTTTCTTTGTAAACTTCCAATGTAACCTTTGATTAAATCGAAATATATGTTCAGCAGGTTCCTGTGTATGTAAGTCAGCTGAAATACATATCAGTCAGCTGATTCAAGGTTGTTGTGTTTATAAAACACTGCAGATGACTTCTCTTACATCTAAATTTTTATTATTAAGTTAGATTACACCACTTTGATCATAACCAAGTTCCAATCACCATTTAACTTATGGAACTTAGACCTTGTACACAAGGTATATGCAATCAGTTTAGGTCATCACAGACTTCTGTTGGTCCCTTGGAAAGGCTAACACAAGTTTAGAGGGGGGTGAATAAACTTGTCACCAAAAACTAATCTGAGTGGAAAAGCCCCAGAACCGAGTTTCTCGAAACTCAAGGCGATCTTCGATTCGGTTTTGTTCCCGTCCCTTAACTTGTGCGGAGTTCGGTTAGCTCAACCGAATATAAGTTAATGCGACTTATATTTAGTCTTGTTAGCGGCGGCGGATAAAACTAGCCCTTAGTGCAATAGATGTGTAAATAGAAAACTAGACCTTCTATGTATCGGTTACGTGTCGACTCGGTGTACGGTGTTTGCCGAGTGATAATGCAATAAATAAAACAAACACAAATGCATAAAGTAAATCAACACATGATTTATTTATGGAAGTTCCGGGTGGTGTAATCCCGTACGTCTCCCCTCTCTCCCGTGGCGTAGGAGGTATCACTAGAATAATGAGATAACCGTTACAAAATCCTAGCACTATGACAGTCCTTCACGACACCCTAGTTTCACTGTCTACACAAAATGAAGAAAGGTTGAGATTGCTCCCTTCACTCGCACACTGATCTTTCGGAGGTGGAATTGCTCCTTCACCAGCTCACCACTAACATACACAGTCCTCAGACTGCACCAACTGCTGTAGCAACACCGTATGAGAAAAGGTAGAATTGCTTTTCTCAAACTATGCATGACCAACCCTTTTACAAAGGTTAGGTTTAGAATTAATCACAAGATTAATTCGGTGAAGTATCGTCCGATTCTTACGGATATGGCGTTGTAGCTCCAAGATGCCTTCTTTCCCCCTTAATGGGTTCTTGGATCTTTCTTTGAAGTCTTCAAGGCAATTCCGTTGGCTTCCCCTTTTCTAGATATATATGATCTGATTTTGTAGATCTGGATTTGGATCTTTGAATATATGCTTGTAAAGCTCTTTTTCTGATCCTCTCTCTCTCTCTGTCTCTTGAGTGATTCTCTTGTGTATTTATAGGGGTGATGTAACGGTCACTAGCTCTTGTAGCCGTTACACTTGTCATTTAGCCAACGTTCATATGTATGATCTTTTGTCGTATTGTCAGTTTAAATTCAATCAAGGACTCAGTTTTCTACTCTTCTTCAAAACTGAGTACCTTGTTTACTTAATATCTGACCTTAATTGACTAAGTCAGAGTACACCATTCAGTTTCTTCTTTTCCAGGTAGCTGATAATCTTTGTCCTTAAGATTATTCAGTTTTACATGATCTATAACTCGGTTTCGAGTCACCAGACTTGCACGAATCCGATTTATGGTCACGACTTAATCGACTTCTAACCGAGTTTGCCACCTCGGTTCTTGATTTTATGTAAGCGAGTACGTGTCCCTCGGTTCTTCAGTCTTCTAGATAAGCCAACTGAGTCTTTGTCCCTCAGCGAACTTATCTTCTTCAGTTCTTGCATAACTGAGTTTGAACCCTCAGTTCTTCAAGTGCATATTCAATTTTCTTGTTATAACTCAGCTGTTCGCCTAGTTCCTATTCTATTACAATGCTTCTCTGAAACAACCTATACAAAGTTCAGACTCTAGATAGAACTTATACATTTATCTCTAGACCATTTCTTGCTTCTTCTTTTATTATGCACTATAACAGTTAGTTACGACTTCTTCATCATGGGTTGTAAGTGATTTGTCTAATTTCGTGACGAATCATCATCAAAACATAAATAATATTTCCAACAATTTCCCCCTTTTTGATGATGTATCATAACCCTCCCTAAAAGCAATAATAAAAGAATAGTGCAAGAAATCTTAACAAATTAAGATAGCAAACTAGAACAGCCAAGTTTATTACAAGATTCAAATTGAAACAGACTGAGTTAAAAAAACTGAATAGATTACATCTTTTCTTTTTCCAGTGCTATTAACTTTTCTCCAAAAAAGATGCTTCTCTTCGTTTCCAGAAGTCTTCTTTCTTTTCCTTCTTCAACTGATTCGCCATCTCTAGGCTTGATTTCCAGATATTCATTTAGCAGTCGGTTTCCTTCTTCATTCTCTTGGTTTTTGAACTTGATCAGAATTTCTTTGATTTCCTTTTCCATCAATTTCTCTTCTTCTTCTGAAATGAGATTAAGTTTTTCTTTTTCCTCTTTACTTTCTGATATCTTTTCAGTTTCCCCCTTTGTATGTGTCTTCTTATCTGCCAACTTCTCAAGAGATTTGACATAGATTACAAGCTTCTTTCTGATACTCAACACGGCTTTAACTGAGGCTTCCTTATCATCCTCAGTTCTTGTTTCTTTAAAGTCTCCTTCTGCAATCAGCTCTTCAAACAGACTATCAACTGCTTCTTCATCAAGTTGAGTAGTTAGTAGATCAGCATCTACTTGTTTGTCTTGATCTTCCATCAGTTGTCTGGCATAAGCCTCTTCAGCCTTTTCATCTTTAGTTGCATCATCACTTACAGCTTCATCACCTACAGCTTCATCTTCCCCCTTGTTTGAAGATAAGCGAAAGCAATCTTCAAATAACTTACGTAGGGTGATGATGTTTGAGTATTTGTTCAAACCTGAATAATGTATTCTTCCAATTAATTCATGCAGGTTGAACAGTTTCTCCTGTAGATTCTGTATTAAACATTCAATGAAATCCTTCAAATTCTTCAGTTTTTCTGCTTCAGTTTCTTGAACCAGAGATTCTTCAATTTCTGATTTGCTTGTGGATGCCTCATGAGCCTGGGATGAGGTGCTGGCCTCAAGATAATAAAAATGAACATCGGGAACTGTCAGTTCTTTTTCATACTCAGCCTGGCAGAATTCTGCATCTTCCACGGCTTCTCTTTTCTCTTCAGTGTATTCACCATACATGGTAGTGGGAAATTCACTTCCTTCAGATTCTTCATCAGTTTCAGTTTCTTCAGATTCTTCAATTTCTCTTTCAGTTTCACTTTCCTCATCTTCATTCGGTTCACTCTCTTCAGTATCATCCTCAATCTGGATTACATTCTCAGTTTCAGTTTTCTTTGACTGAAGCTTGTTCCACATCCTCTTCTGCCTTCTCAGGGTTCTTTTGTCTAGATTCACAGTTCCACTTGAACTTGAATCTGAAACTTCACTCCATTCTTCTTCAATGATTTTTCTTTTCTTTGTCTCAGTGGGCACTGATTTGAGTTTTGCTTTGGTTTCTATGACTTTTGATATGGAGAAATGATCTAGTATCCTTCGCACTAGATAAGGAAATCCCTTTTTCAGTAAAAATGATTCTCCAATATCTTTTCTTTCTTTGACTCTTTCTTTCTCGTCTGAAATTTGCTTTATCAACTGATTGAGAATAAATTTATTCCAATCCAGTCTTTTCTCAAACCAAATAGCATAAATCATCTTCATTTTATCAGTTGAGAGAGTGTAGAAATTTCGAACGTGACCAATGACGTTTCTGGTTAGAAGTATTGTCAAGGCTGCGAATTCTTTATTTTGTTGATAGATGGAGCCAATGAAGTTTTTCTCCTTTTTGTTGATTGCAGTGACATTCCAAAGTTTGCTCTTTTCTTCATTTCCGAATGTGAAAGATGAAGAGCCTCCAATTATATCTAAACGAAACACCAGGGAAAGCAACTGTTCATCAACGGTGAAGCTTTTATCTTGAACAGTCGTTTTGAAGCTTTTTCCATTTTTGATGATTTCGGCATTTCTGTAGAAATCTCTGATGGCATCTGGACACAAAGTAGTGACCTTTGTATCAATCAAATTCTCCAATCCTCAAATCTTTTTGATCTTCTTTGTAATTTGGATTGAGAGAGTGGAGTTTGAGAATTTTTGACAGAAGTTGTCCAGGCTGGTGGTGATTCCATCGTCAATGTTGTATCGCTCCATTGACTTTTGAGTTAGGGATCCTTGAATGCTTGATTTTGGGTGAGCAGGATTTTGTCAAGATTTTGCAATCGTTTTGAAATGAGAGTCGTGTCACAATCAATGAGATTATATAGGGATGTACATCTACTTTTTCTCCCAGATTGACACGTGGCTTCGAGTGATTTGCCATGTCAGTCCAAACGTCAGATGGTAGCTGGAAAGTTTTTACTTCTTTTCACCAACTTGTCCTTCATCAACCTTTGCCTTCTCAGGTTTGAATATACGTCAGTTTTCTGAGGATTTTGCAAAGTGAACTGACTTTCCTGCAAAACAGTTTAAGTTTTCTTTGGTACCCATACCTTTTTGGATTCGGTGAAGTTAGTTACTGAAATATTATTTTCAGTTTCTTTGTTGAGAGAATTAAACGTTCTCAACTCTTTTCTGGATAAACCATTACGCTCAATCTTAGTTGATTTCACAAGGATTCTTTTAGATTTAACATTTTTAGTTTCCTTGTGTAATCCACTAGATCTTCCAGTATCTTGATTTCTAAAGTTTATGCTTTTTGAAGCCTCAAGACTGGGTAGGGGTGGGGGATTATCATTGCTTTTGTCAAATTTAATAGACATTAATCTATCAGCTATATTTGACACCTCAGTTTCAAGAAACTCATTCCAATTTTTTGCTTTGTCAAGTTCTCTGTCTTTTAATTTTAGTTCCAACGTAAGTTTTTCAGTTAACTTGACAAGATCAAAGTTTTTCAGACTGAGTTCAGCAAATGATAACTGATTTGAAGAATGTACCTTTCCTTGATGATTTGATGCAGTTTTGGGATTTGAATATACACTCTTTTGTTGCTGTGATGAATCTTCTATATCAACAACCACTTGCAACAACTACTTTCCTTTTTCTTTTGAGAGGACTCTTAGTGATGGAACTCCTCTGGATCTGTTAATATGAACATTGAAGTTTGTATCCACATCATCACTGAGTTGAGATTCTGGATTTGTATATAAATCCGTCGCACTGAACCTTTCGATCATTTGATCCTGAAAATCAGATATATTTTGCAAGCAATTAGTCAGGGGGTGAATAAGCCAACTTCTAGTTCTGGATGTAGACATTGAAACTAAGTGAACTGATACAGTGAGGGGTTTTCAATAATTGGTTTAAAAGGGTATTCTTGGATCTCTTCCAAATGAAAGAACTGCTCCGATACCAATTGTTGGTCCCTTGGAAAGGCTAACACAAGTTTAGGGGGGGGGTGAATAAACTTGTCACCAAAAACTAATCCCTGGTGGAAAAGCCCCGGGAAGCGAGTTTCTCGAAACTCAAGGCGATCTTCGATTCGTTTTTGTTCTGTCCCTCAACTTGTGCGGAGTTCGGTTAGCTCAACCGAATATAAGTTAATGCGACTTATATTTAGTCTTGTTAAGCGGCGGCGGATAAAACTAGCCCTTAGTGCAATAGATGTGTAAATAGAAAACTAGACCTTCTATGTATCGGTTCGTGTCGACTCGGTGTCTGGTGTTTGCTGAGTGATAATGCAATAAATAAAACAAACACAAATACATAAAGTAAATCAACACATGATTTGTTTATGGAAGTTCCGGATGGTGTAATCCCGTACGTCTCCCCTTCTCCTGTGGCGTAGGAGGTATCACTAGAATAATGAGATAACCGTTACGAAATCCTAGCACTATGACAGTCCTTCACGACTCCCTAGTTTCACTGTCTACACAAAATGAAGAAAGGTGAGATTGCTCCCTTCACTCTGCACACTGATCCTTTGGAGGTGGAATTGCTCCTTCACCGGCTCACCACTAACATACACGGTCCTCGGACTCGCACCAACTCTATGTAGCAACACCGTATGAGAAAAGGTAGAATTGCTTTTCTCAAACTATGCACATGACCAACCCTTTTACAAAGGTTAGGTTTAGAATTAATCACAAGATTAATTCAGTGAGAAGTTCGATTCTTGGATATGGCGTTGTAGCTCCAAGATGCCTTCTTTCCCCCTTAATGGGTTACTGGATCTTTCTTTGAAGTCTTCAAGGCAATTCCGTTGGCTTCCCCTTTTTCTAGATATATATGATCTGATTTTGTAGATCTGGATTTGGATCTTTGAATATATGCTTGTAAAGCTCTTTTTTGATCCTCTCCTCTCTCTCTCTGTCTCTTGAGTGATTCTCTTGTGTATTTATAGGGGTGATGTAACGGTCACTAGCTCTTGTAGCCGTTACACTTGTCATTTAGCCAACGTTCATATGTACGATCTTTTGTCGTATTGTCAGTTTAAATTCAATCAAGGCCTTAACTCAGTTTTCTACTCTTCTTCAAAACTGAGTACCTTGTTTACTTAATATCTGACCTTAATTGACTAAGTCAGAGTACACCATTCAGTTTCTTCTTTTCCAGGTAGCTGATAATCTTTGTCCTTAAGATTATTCAGTTTTACATGATCTATAACTCAGTTTCAGGTCACCACGGACTTTCCTAAATCCGATTTATAGTCACAACTTAATCAGCTTCTAACTGAGTTTGCCACCTCAGTTCTTCAGTTTTATGTAACTGAGTCTGTGTCCCTCAGTTCTTCAGTCTTTTAGATAAGCCAATTGAGTCTGTGTCCCTCAGCGAACTTATCTTCTTCAGTTCTTGCATAACTGAGTTTGAACCCTCAGTTCTTCAAGTGCATATTCAGTTTTCTTGTTATAACTCAGCTTGTTCGCCTAGTTCTATTCTATTACAATGCTTGTCTGAAACAACCTATACAAATTTCAGACTCTAGATAGAACTTATACATTTATCTCTAGACCATTTCTTGCTTCTTCTTTTATTATGCACTATAACAGTTAGTTACGACTTCATCATCATGGGTTGTAAGTGATTTGTCTAATTTCGTGACGAATCATCATCAAAACATAAATAATATTTCCAACAACTTCCCTAAATTCTGATTCCATATCCTTGACTTTAAATACTAAGTTTGATCCATTAGCCTTCAATAACTGAGTTTGAGCCCTCACCCTTCAGTCCTCAGCAGGTTCCTAAACTAGTCTACTGACTCAGGTACCCTACTAATATAAACAAGTCTGCTGATGAAAGTCAGCTGACCTTTTACAATGCTTGTTTGATCAAACCTATACAAATATCAAACTCTAATAAACTTATACATTTGATCTAGACATCTTTTTGCCTTTACTCTATAACAGCTAGTCTGGCACTCATCACTAAAACTTAAAATAAGTCCAACAATTTCCCCATTTTGGTGATGATGCCAATACCCTCCTTACAGCAAAGCAAAAAGAGTAAAACAAAACAGAACAAATTCAGTCATTTCTCATTATAATCAGTTGTTCAAAAGATATTACAATCTAGATACAGCAAAAATAAAAGCAGGTGTAAGTATGCTGATCTAGTTCATTTTTTCTCTTTCCTGTCTTTCCTTCTCTTGCTGCTCATGATATTCCCTTATTTCCCTAACCATATCTCTCATCCATTGATTCTCTATAAGGGAAAAATCGATATGGGGATTCACTTCCTTCCACCATTTCCATGCCTCAGGTAGAGTAAGGTTGATTTGGTGTACTCTAAAACTTAAACGCATGTATAAGCTGTTTAAATTCATCCGGTGAATCTCTTGCTGATGTAGTAGGTAGACTCCTTCCACCTCTACCACCTCTTCCACCTCTGTGTGAAGATCTTAAGGCTTTAACTCTTGCTTCCTAAAAATTAAGTCCCAGAAAGGAATTTAGTCCCTCATGGAAGCCCTTGTCATGGTAAGGTCTTCTCTTGTTATAGTAAAGCTTCTTGTATTCTTTGAAAAGATCATCAGTCAGTGGAAGTCTGCCAAGTGCAGGTTCTCTGAAAGCATTGGTGTCAGCCGCCCATCTCTTTTGTGCAAAAATTCTTGCAGACTCTTTTGCTACTGCTGTCTGGCTCTCTTCCCCCATATTGACATCATCAACAAAACGGGACAACAGACCATGAACACTCTCCTGTGTGATCACCAATTTGTTCAGTTGACCTTCCATGATCTCAGTTCTAGTGTCAACTGCAGTGATCCTTTCTTGCATTGTCTGCTCCAGTAGATTGATCCTCTCAGTAAACTTAGGATCCAATCCAGCAGGTTGAAGTGTTCCAGCAGGTTCAGCCACAGCAGGCTTGGGTGCCTCAGCAAGTTTATTAAGTTTCTGGTGAATGGATGTAAACTGATCTTTCAAGAACTTATCCTTGAGTGTATTGCCCTGTTTTATTCCCTTTACATCTTAGGCAAGATCAGCAAGAGCATACTGAGTGGAAGTAATATTGGAAGCAACTGTTTCAGTGGTTCTTCCTCTATTTTCCACCAAGTTCACCAAGTCTTCAAACCTTTGCTCTTGCCTGTCCAGTTGAGTTCTTAACCTTGTAATGTCACTACTGACAGCCCTCAACTCATCCAATATTTGCACTGGTACCCCACCAGTCATTCCTCCAGCCATATGTCCAACAGATTTATCAGTAGGCTCTTCCATATTGTATTGTGCCCTCTGTTTGCTGACAACCATGGCCCAGCTCATATCCCTTCCAGTAGGGTTAGGACCTTGGAATTCCTCCAGAATTGGATCTAGGACAGGTTCCTCAAGGATTGGTACAAATGCCTGTTGAGGTTCAGCAGCAATAGGTTCTTCCTCAGGCATTTGAAACTCCTCACCACTGAAGTCATAGTCTAGTAGTTGTTCATCCTCATCAATAACAGCAGTCTGCTGACTATCCTTCCCTTCAGTGACCTTTCCTCAAGTAGGCTCTACTACAGCAACCTGTTCTTCAATAAAAGCAGGGGTTTCCTCCAAACCCATTGTCAGTTCCAACCATTGTCCAGGTGCTGTTTGGTCCTCAACAACCTGTACCACCAGTTTTGACCTTTGTTCGAGTCTTTGTTTGAACCTCGGCGGCTCGAACCTCCTCAAAATGTAATGGTGATTCTTCAAATCCCATCACCAAGTCCAACCTCTTTCCAATCACTGTCTGTTCCTCAGTGAGTAGGACTCTCTCTTCTACACAAATAAAAGGAAAAGTTGCCATGTTTTCCTCCAGAATTCTTCTAGCATCAGCAATCTTCTGTAGATTCTCAGCAGATTTAGATATAGTGCCCTGAGTATCAATCCACTCTTGATATTGAACTGAATCTTTAGAACTGATATCAGGCTCACTATGTTCAATTACATTCTCTTCATCCAAATCTTTAGTCTGCTGATTCTCAGGATTCATATCAGCCTCCACAACCTTGAATGCATCAGATGTGCCAACCATCCTGTTACCTCCAAGGTTAATACCATCATTGACTAAAGCTTTCAAATCATCTATGGTGAGATCGTCCAGATCCTCATCCATTTGACTAGTCTGCTGGCCCTCAGCAAGCTTGCTAGCATCAGTGGATTGTTCTACACTAGGTTCATTTATCATAGAAGTTCCACTGGCTTCTCCTTGATGTAGGGGATGATCATCATCAGAATCAGATGATGATGAATCATCACTATTTGGTCCATCCCTAGGAGTCTTGAACATAATACCTCTTTCTCCCTTCTCTTTTTCAATAATTTCCATCAACCTTATTTCCAGCAGGGAGGTATTAACCAAGTCAAGCAAATTATCCACTCCCATCTTTTCAAAAGCCCACTCCTCAAAGTCTGTCATAGGCTCAGTAGCTGATTTTTGTCTTTTGTAAAATCCAAACTACCATTGAAAATAATCAGCAACCAGCAGGTTTCAACAAGCAGATTCAGAGTTTCCTCAACAGATGCTTATAGGTCAGTAAGTTTCTCAGGGTGTACATTTGTACCTACCACCTCCATCTGTTCCACACTTGGTTCCCCTTAACTTACATGCTCATTAGCGGGGGTCGACAATGATTGCTCTTCCCTCTGAACTGTTGCAGAAATTGTAGGGTCTTGTATCGTTATGTCAATATCCACAGCAGGTGCAGACTCAGTAGTCTGATGTGGTTCTTCAGTAAGCTCAGCAGGTTGCTCAACAACAACCTCTCCAGTTTCAATAGGCATAACAATTTTTAAAGGCTCAGCTTCAATAGCCTCTTGTTCTTATTCTTCCCTTTGTTCTTCAAAGACCCTCAATTCCTTGCCTTTTTCATGCTTCTTTTTCTTAGCAATTTCCTTCATTCTCTTGGAAAGTTGCTCTGATTCAACTTCAGCAGCTTTCCTCTTCCTTGTAATTTCAGCAGGGTCAGTAACTTCAACTTCAACTGGACCCTCAGTAGACTCAGTTGTCTCTGTTGTCTGCTTTCTTGTTTTCCTAGGCTGTAACATCTCTGTGATTTTTCTGGTGTCAGCAGCCTTCCTCTTCTCATCAACTTTCTTGGGTGCAGTAGATTTTACTATTTTCTTAACCTGTTCACCTCCAGCATTATCATCTCCATTATTATCACTCTCAGTGGCTTCAGGATCCACATCTTCATCATCATCCAAACCAGGGATGAGATAGTCAATCTCTTTCTTATATCTTGACTTGTTTATTTTCTCAGGTGCAACATCAGCAATCCCCAAATGATTCAGCAGGGCCTGAACCATCAAACCCAAAGGTAAAGCCTTAGAATTCCTTGTCCCTTCTATTTCCTCAATTATCACTTTCTTCATATAATGGACAAAGAATCCAGCCCAATCAAACTTCATGCTTTTGCAGATGATGATTAACAATTCAATTTTGGGTCCTGATAAAGTATCAAGGCTTCCACGGAGTCCCAAGATATTCTTTGCTATTATCTTACTCAGCAGGTTGTACTCCATTCCTATATGCTTCACATTGATGCTCAGTGTTGATTTAACAGCATCATTAGTCTTTATTCTGTCAACAAAATCCAATTTTGACAGTCCTATTTCCTTAGGATTAGTTGGAGCATCGTGTACGGGTGCAAAACCAAAAGCTTCTCTCAGCAGGTTTGAGGAAACTTCAATCTCCTGGCCATTCACTGTTGTAGTAAATGCCTCTCTCCCTTCTCTTATCACAATGTTTCTCCAGAAATTGACAACATTCGTGTAAGATATTCTTTCCAGTCTTATATTGAGTACATCTTCGAATCCTTCGTATCTTCTAATTCTTCTACCAATATTGATAGCCAACTCAGTTTTGTTAGCATCAACAACAAAGCCTCTGACACTTTCGCTTGTTCCAATGTGAATATCATCCTTATCTTCCATTATTGATGAATAAGATGAAGAAGATAGTTTTCAAATCTGTGTTCACACGGTATATTTGCAGAGAAAATCAATCTGAGTTTTGTAAGTATCCTCTGTGTATATGTCTGTATATATAGCAGAGACTTATGGGTAGAAACTGTCAGATAATGCACTGTAGCATTAACCACGATTAACTTTGTAATGAATGAGATCTTGCCACGTGTCCCATAACTTATCCATAAAGAGTTGTAACCATCAGATCGTGTAACTGCAGTTATAAAGACAGAATAAATATCCTGGTCTTTTGCTTTTTGACCTTTTAAAGTTTGACTGTGTAACGTATGTCTCAGCAGCCTTTACCATCAGTGGACTTGGCTCAGCAGTCTGCTGATAAGGAGGTCCCTCAGCAGACTGCTGACAATGTTACTCTGCTGATTTTCAGTTCTTCTTGTTTTGTCCAATTAATAATACAAAATGAAGTTTAATACCAATGACTGATCTGTCAAGTGAGCTCACCCAACAGGACAAAGACCTATCCCCTTGGCAACTTCAATTGCTCAATTGTCCAAACATAAATAAGTACATGGAATTGTTGATACCAATGATTAATCTGCTAAGTGAGCTCACCCAACATAGCAAAGACTAATCCCCTTGGTGAATTCCAGTATATTGCTGATCATAGGTGTATCAGTCAACTTTTATAATTCCAAGTTCAGTCCTTAACTTAGCAAATCTTTCACTATCCAATGGTTTTGTGAATATATCAGCAAGTTGGTCTTTAGTAGGGATGTAAAGAACCACCACATCCTTCTTTTCAACATGATCTCTTATAAAATGATGTCTCACATCAATATGCTTGGTTCTTGAGTGCAAAATAGGATTTTCTGTGATTGCATGTTGTCACACATTATAGGAATTTCTCTTTCTTCAATTCCATAAACCCTTAATTGTTGTCTTAACCAAAGTATTTGTGCACAACAACTTCCAGCAGCAATATATTCAGCTTCAGCAGTAGAAGTTGATATAGAATTTTGTTTCTTGCTAAACCAAGAAACCAGTCTATTTCCCATCAATTGACAAGTTCCTGTGGTGCTTTTTCTATCAATCTTGCATCCAGCATAATCAGAATCTGAGTAGGATATAACTTTGAAGCTTCCATCTTTTGAATACCAAATTCCTATATCCAAAGTCTCTTTTAGATACTTGAGAACTTTTTTGACTGCAGCTAAATGACTTTCTTTTGGTTTAGATTGAAATCTTACACAAACACCTAAAGCAAAGGATATATCGAGTCTATTGCGTAAGGTACAGCAGACTTCCTATCATCCTTCTGTATAAAGTCTGATCAACATCTTTGCCTTCTTTATCTTCATCCAATAAGTGGGGTCTGCAGCTCAAATTAAAGCCATGAAACAAGTAGCTAGTAAATTAAAATTGGAATTCTTATGTTTGTACTCATAGGAGTTGATACTTTGGTGCTGTTTTCCATACCAAACTTCTTCAGCAGCTCCTTGGTATACTTGGTTTGATAAATGAAGATCCCATCTTTCATTTGTTTCACTTGCAAACCCAAAAAGTAGTTCATTTCTCCCATCATACTCATTTGGAATTTACTTTTCATCAGATTAGCAAACTTCTCACATAGCAATTCATTTTCAGAACCAAAAATTATGTCATCAACATAAATCTGTTCCAGCAGGGTGATGTCTCCTTCATTGATTTTGAAAAGAGTCTTGTCAATGGTACCTTTGGTAAAGCCATTGTCCACCAAGAATTGAGATAAGGTCTCATACCATGCTCTTGGTACTTGTTTCAAACCATAAAGTGCTTTGTTGAGTCTGTACACTTTATCTTCTTGATCTTTAACTTCAAAACCAGGAGGTTGCTGAACATAGACATCCTCTTCCAGAATGCCATTCAAGAATGCACTTTTGACATCCATCTGATATACTTTGAAGTTTTTGTAAGCGGCATATGCCAAGAATAATCTTATAGCTTCCAATATTGCAACAGAGGCATATGTTTCATCAAAATCTATTCCTTCTGCTTGAGAATAGCCTTTTGCTACTAGTCTGGCCTTGTTCCTTACAATGGTACCAGATTCATACAATTTGTTTCTGTATACCCATTTTGTACCAATTATGTTTGCATGATTAGGCCTTTCCACTAGTGTCCAAACTTGATTTCTTTCAAATTCATTCAGTTCTTCTTGCATAGCAATTATCCAATCTGGATCTGATATTGCTTCTTCAACAACTTTAGGTTCCATTTGAGATAAAAAAAAAACAAGTGAACATTGCTTCTAATTGTCTTCTAGTCCTTACACCTTGCTGTATATTGCCAATAACTTGTTCAGTAGGGTGATCTCTTAACCATTATGGATTTTGGTTAGATTGATTTTCAGGAACATCTACTTCAGTAAGGTCTGCTGTTGCTTCTTCAAGAGGTTCAGTAGATCCTTGAACTGCCTCAGTTGTTACATCAGTAGTGTTACCAGTAGGGTGTTCAGCAGGGGCGGATTCAGAAACCTTTAACTCATTTATCCTTTCCAAAACATCAACACATTCTGGATCAGTAACTTGTTGATTCTCAGCAGGTTCTGAAGCTTCATCTTCCATTCCAGTGAACTTAGGTTCATCAAATACAACATGTATTGCTTCTTCATGTTTCAGTGTCCTTTTATTCAGTGCCCTGAATGCCTTGTTGACATAAGAATATCCCAAGAAGATTCCTTCATCTGATTTAGGTTGGAATGTCTTCAATTGCTCCTTATGATTTAAAATAAAACATTTGCTTCCAAATGGATAGAAATAAGATATATTAGGTTTCCTTCCATTCCAAATTTCATAAGGTGTCTTCGGCAGCTTTTTGTTCACTGAGGTCCTATTTTGTGTATAGCATGCTGTATTGACTGCTTCAGCCCAATATCTTTCAGGTAATAATGCTTCACAAATCATAGTTATTCCTGCTTCTTTTAAAGTTCTGTTTCATCTCTCAGCAACCCCATTTTCCTGAGGTGTACCAGCAGCAGCTAGTTGATGTAGCACACCATTCTGCTCACAGTATTCTCTTATAACTTTATTGAGAAATTCAGTACCATTGTCTGATCTGATCTTCACTACTGTCAAGCTTTTCTCATTTTGCAATCTCTTCAAAAGTTCAGGCATCTTTTGAAGTGTTTCACTTTTCATGTTCATGAATACTTCCCAAGTGTATCTTGAATGATCATCCACAACTACTAGAGTGTACTTTTATCCTGTTACACTTGTTGGAGTTACTGGTCCAAATAGATCCATGTGCATCAGCTCCAAAACTCTTTTTGTTGACTGCTTAGTCTTTGATTTGAAGCTTGATTTTGTCTATTTACCTTGCTGACAGGCATCACATATAGGATCCTTTTTGAATATGATCTCAGGTAAGTCAATCACCAGTTTCTTCTACACCAATTGATTGATATCATCAAAATTCAGATGATTCAACTTCTTATGCTATAACCAATTCAGTTCTGACTTGGTATGCACAATCAGGCATATCTCTGGAACAGCAGTAGACCAATCCATAACATACATGTTTTGTTGTCTTCTTCCAGCCAACACAACTTGATCACCTCTTTCACTAATGACAATACATGTGTTTTTGTCAAAAGTGACCTTGTAACCCATGTCACAAAATTGTCCAGTGCTCAGTAGGTTGTAGTCCAGTCCTTCCACAAATGCAACATTCCTGATTATTAATCCATTTCTCACAAGTGTGCCATATCCTCTTGTGTATCCTAGTGCGTTTTTATTGCCAAAATTCACTCTTGGACCATCCTTTGCCACAAAATTTGATAAACAGTGCTTATTCTTTGTCATATGTCTGGAACATCCACTGTCAAAGTACCAGACACCCTACAAAACAAAGTTAATGTATTTTAGGTACCCAAAACTATTTGGGTCCATGATGGTCGGTGGTAAGCATGACCCTTGGCCAGTTTCCATAAGGTCTTCTTTGAAAGGTATCATACTTTTGTTCATACATGTATTCTACACATCCATAAGGTCTAACATTTGGTTGTGTAGGACTCACATATGCTTTCGGCCTTTTGGTATGTAATCTTTGTTTGGAGTGATTTCTATTGTTAGAAGCACCAAAGATAACCATTAGTCTTTGTCTGTTAGGAACGACCCCGTAATATGAAGTCCGTCGAGGTCTTATATAAGTCCTCCGCTGAGTCCTCTGTTGATTCCATTGCTGAGGTTTTACCCTAGCAGCATGGTTATACCTGTTGTTTCTAGCAGTAGGAGCAGGAATATTCAAATCATCATCAATAGGGAACAGTCTACCTTTACCCCTGAGATAAGTATCCCTTGAATGATTGACATTTTTAAGTTTAGGATTCTTATCCTTGGAATATTTCTGATTTTTGCCTTTTTGTAGTCCAGCAGACTTGGTAGTAGGTCTGCTATCAGCAGGTCTAGAAGGTAAAACAGTCCTATTTTTGGATTTATTCTTTTTGTTAGGTGTTGTAGACCTTTTTGACTTCTGATTTTGCCTCCTTGAAGTTTTCTTAGTAGGCTTCACTGCCTCAGCAACCCTTTTGGGAGTTGGATCTTGTGCAGGCACAAACTTAGGACCAATTCTGGTACTAGGTTCAGTAACCTTACTGGGTCCACTCTTATTAGGTTGTTGAGTTCCAAATCCAAGGCATGTTCTATCACCATATGGCTTTCCAGATTTGAATGCAGTGGAGGAACAAGATTGTTCAGCAGATTCAGCAGCAACTGAATGTACAGCAGGCTTATGCTGATTCTTACCAATCTCTTTTTCCTTACCCTTGAGATTTCTTAATTCAGCTTTTAACCTTTCAACTTCTGTTTGAAGAGCTTTTTTTTTAGCCTTCACAATCTCATAACCAGATTGTATTATCCTCAGTTGATTAAGGATGGCATCCAAAGTTTCTTCATTGTCAGAATTTTTTGGATTTGAACCACAAGTTGATTCACAATCACTTTTTGCAGGAGTGTTTATAGATACAGAATTGTATACCTCCTATATTTCATCCATATTTTCCATTAAAGCATAATCATCCATATCAGTAACAAGTGCAGTATCATCATATTCACTTCCTTTTTCTGATTCTACTTCATATCCTGATTCATCTTCAGCAACCATAGCTTTCTTGCCAGATCTTCTTTGTTGACTTTTGCTCTTCAGTAGGTCTGGACAATTAGGTCTAAAATGTCCAGGCTTCTTGCAATTGAAGCAAAGATAATCAGGTTCTTTCTTCTGTTTTAGTTCAGGACAGTCAGGTTTGAAGTGTCATGGTTTCTTGCATTGATAGCACAAGTAATCATTGTCTTTCTTGGATTCTTCCTTCTTCTTTTCACTAAACTTCTTTGTGAAATTCCTTGAAGAACCCCTTCCAGTTTTCATCATTCTGATTTTCTTGCTCAGTAGGGCAATCTACTCTTGCATCTCATCCAGTAGATCATCTTGACCTCCTAATGTTTCTTCTTGATGTGTAGCAGCCAATGCAGTGGTCTTTGGTTCTTCTTTTTCAGTCTCAGGTACAAGTTTCTTACTGAATTCATAAGCCTTGAGGTCTGAAAATAATTTGAAGGTATCCTCTTCATGTGAACTTCTCATTTCTTCTATGGCAGTTACCTTCATCTCCCAAACTTCTTTTGCAGGTAAAGATTCTAGAATTTTTGAATTTATTTCTTCTTTTGAGTACTTTACACTCAGTAGGGTGAGTTCATCCATGATTGCATTGAATCTTGACTCCATTTGTTCAATAGTTTCATTTGGTTTCATTTAGAACTCTTGGAACTTCTTCTTTGCCACACTGATTTTGTTCTTCTTGATTGCATTAGTGCCTTCACAGATTAATTGTAACTTATCCCAAAGTTCCTTTGCAGTCTTGCAATCTATCACTTTCATGTACATATTGCTATCCAAGGTTCTGTATATGATATCAATAGCAATGTTGTTGAGATTTTCTCTTTTTCTATCTTCAGCATTCCATTCTCTTTTTGGCTTTGGAATGTACTGAGTTTGATTATCCATTGTTATTGCCTTTGTAAATTCCAGTGGTCCATCAGTCAGGACATCCATCATCTCATCATGTGTTGTAGCTAGAAAAGCCTGCATACGATGTTTATATTCATCAAAAAGATCTAAAGAACACATCAACATTGTTCTAGCATACTGGTTGTTATCCATGATGCAAAGCTTTGAAAATCAGTAAATTGAAAAAGTTTTCAAAGTATTTTCACAACCACAACAAGTAGGATTACTTCAGAACAGAAGCACTGCTCCAATACCAATTGTTGGTCCCTTGAAAAGTCTTTGGTTAAGTTTAGAGGGGGGGTAAATAAACTTAACACTTAAAACTTTTGGAGAATGTACTAGATGTAGAATGTAAATGCAGAAAGTAAGTAGGCAATTTTTATAGTGGTTCCAGGTGGTGTAATCCTGTCAGTCCACTCTTCTCCTGTGATGTTGGAGGTAATTCACTAGAGTTCCTTGAGGTAGCAGTTACAAAAATCCCTAAGTTGTTTGTCATTCACCAATAACTATGGCTTCACAAACTGAACACTTGGAACAGGTAGGATTGCCGCTCCAAAGTCTTCCACTGGTCCTTGATGGGTAGAATTGCCTCTTCACCAGCTCCACCACAAACAACAGTCCTTGACACCCAAAGATGCTTCACTGTCTTCAACAAGTTTCTTATAAAAGAAAGTTTGAATCAAGTAAGTGAGTCAGCCTTCAGCAGCTTGATCAGGATGATATGATCAGAAGCTTGGATTCTTCAAGTGTATAAACTTGATGTCGCTTGATAACTGATTACACTTGAAAAAGTTTACTGGATCAGTAGCTTTAAGTTCAGTAGGGTCAGCAGGGTGACTTCTTGATAAGAATCTGAAGCTCAAGATTATTTGTTGTTTTTCTTTCAAAAATCATCATATGTTTATGTATTAGGGGTCTTCTATTTATAGGTGAGACTCCTTGTGATTTATGTTTGAAATTCAAACATAGCCGTTTCAGATTTGTCCCATCTTGACTTGCTTTTTGTCCCTGTACATAGTACTGACACTGTCAGTTTAATTTTTGTCAGATTTCAGACTGTTCACCCATTGACTTATATCCATTGGATAAACCTATATTTATTTCCAACGTCCATTTAATCTTGGCCATTGATTTTTTGACAAAACCAAGAGTTGTTATCTGTCATTTTCTTTGTAAACTTCCAATGTAACCTTTGATTAAATCGAAATATATGTTCAGCAGGTTCCTGTGTATGTAAGTCTGCTGAAATACATATCAGTCAGCTGATTCAAGGTTGCTGTGTTTATAAAACACTGCAGTTCACTTCTCTTACATCTAACTTTTTATTATTAAGTTAGATTACACCACTTTGATCATAACCAAGTTACAATCAGCATTTAACTTATGGAACTTAGACCTTGTACACAAGGTATATGCAATCAGTTTAGGTCATCATAGAATTCCCTAAATTCTGATTCCATAACCTTAACTTTAAATACTAAGTTTGATCCCTTAGCCTTCAATAACTGAGTTTGAGCCCTCAGCCTTCAGTCCTCAGCAGGTTCCTAAACTAGTCCTCTACTGCCTCAGGTACCCTACTGATATAAACAAGTCTGCTGATGAAAGTCAGCTGACCTTTTACAATGCTTGTTTGATCAAACCTATACAAAGATCAAACTCTAATAACCCTATACATTTGATCTAGACATCTTTTTGCCTTTGCTCTATAACAGCTAGTCTGGCCCTCATCACTAAAACTTAAAATAAGTCCAACAGCAAGGTGCCTCTGGGTTCACGGCGGCCATACCCCAGATGTTGAGACCCTGCGGGAATGGATCCTCACCCATCCCTTCTCCGATCATTTGAGGGGTTTCCATCGCAAATCCCCTTCTCCGATTCCGAACTGCAATGATACATTCTTAAATATGTGCTCCAGATTGGGAGGTACCCCCAATTGATGAGAATAATCTCAGGGAGCTAGTGCATCGGGAAACGAAGGAGAAGTTGAGCAAGGCGAAGAAGAGGCTGAGCCACTGGCCAGTCAGAGCAAACCGAGTTGGATGCCAATGCTGACAATCTGATGCATCCTTCCCTTCGATCCGAGAACGTTGGCGATGATGACATGCGGCCAGAAGACTCTTAAATTTATTCTGATCCTGTTTTGTAAAGACTATTTTGCTTCCGTATTTGAAGTGTCTGTAATAACATTGTTTCCCTTACTTGTAACGAACAACCTTTCTTGCTTGTTGAATGCATGAAGTTTCTTTTCTGTCCGCTTGTGTAGGTATTTTTGCTCGAATTTAGTGCATGAATTGAGTCCGATTGTAGTAATACCCTCTGGCCCCCCTTGTTTGGGATAAGATTCAATGTCGAGCCCAAAAAGGCTTATCGGAAATAAACACCTCACTGAATAAAAATATTTCCATGGCTGTCCGCTTCACAAGGTAAAAATTTTGTGTAATATGCCCCCTTGAATCTTATCGCAAATAACTGTTCGCTCGCAAATAAATTTTGTGTCCGTCCCCTTGTTATAACTTGAGAAGGCGAATGGACCATTCTGAAACAATTGTCCTACGGTAGTGTAAAAAATTTTCTCAAAGATTCCTCTTGTTTCAGATGGGTGCGGAGCCGATTTTGATCGCTCGTTGTCTTGTTCGAAATTTTCCCAAATATGGCCCCCATTTATAACAAAGTTCGAGATGACTCCGAGGACTTTGTTGAAAATTTTGGCTAAAATTCCCGTTTGCACAGCTGACATGCTCGATGAATATAATAATGCGTAACGCGCTCGTTAAAGACAAATGTGAAACCGGACTTTATTAAATTCACCTCACCCCGCTAGGTGAGTGAAAATTACAAGCAAGAAAACCATAACCATATCCAATTATTACATATAGTACCTTTTGAGGTTGTCCGCGTGCCACGGCCTATTGAGTTCGAAACCAATTGATTTTTGAGGACATAAGTCCTTTTTTTGATCGCCCTTGTCACTTGGTAGGGGCCTTCCTAGTTTTCCGTATGCTTTCCTTTGTCGGGATCCATACCAGTGGCCTTTCTGTTGTGAAGAACAAAATCCCCGACTTTAAATGAGTGGTCGCGGATACGCTTATCGTGCTGTCTTTTAGCGATCTGCTTGTAATTCGCAAGCCGCTGGTATGTCGCCAATCTCTTTTCCTCTGCTAGATCCAGATCGATCTGTCAGTTCATTAGATTGTCCGTGGGATCGGGTAAGGTGACCCTGATACTGGGTAGAGCCATTTCTATACGAGTCATGGCCTTTGATCTGTAAGTGAGGGCAAAAGGTGTTTCCCCTGTTGGTGTTTTGATCGTGGTGTGAAGTGCCCACAATATGGCGGGTAGCTCATCGACCCAGCCACCCGCTTTTGCTTTATCGTCGACGCTCTTTTTAAGCATCTTGATTATCTATTTGTTGCCGGCCTCAGCTTGGCCGTTGCCCTAAGGATAAGCTACGGATGATTGCCAGTGCTTGACCTTGAACTCTTCGCAAAGATTTGAGAATTATTTTCTGAATTGCGGCCCGTGGTCGGACACCACTACCCGTGGGATACCAAAACGAGAAAATATCTGATCAAGCAAGAAGTAGCCCGCGGATTTAGCGCCTATCTTGACCATAGGCTTGGCCTCGATCCACTTTGTGAAGTAATCCATAGCCCATGATAACTTTACATCCACCTCTTCCTGATGGGAAGGGTCCCATGAGGTCAAGTCCCCACATGTCGAAAGGCCAAGGTGCGACCACAATGCTTTTTTCCATAGACGGTATCCTTGGGATGTCCGCATGCTTTTGGCACTCCGGACATTATCTGACTAGATTTTCCGAATCCTTAAGGATTGTCGGCCAATAATACCCCGCTGTAATAACCTTCTGGGCCAAGGAGCGACTAGCGGGATGGCCCCCACACACTCCTTTGTGAAGCTCTATAAGGATTATCTTGCTTTCCTCCATGCGGACACATCGCAACAAAGGCTTCGTGGTGGACCTTCTGTAAAGTATTCCGTTATTTAAAATGTATCTGGCCGCTCTCTTCCTGAGTGCGTGAGATTTGTCCACCTCAGCGGGCAAGGTGCCTGACTCTGTATAAGCTTGGATCTCGTCAATCCAACACGGAGTCGGCGTGGGTGCATTGATCTCCATGATTTCCATTATTTCGACGGCGGGCACCGCAAGATATTCTATTATTATTGATAGATCTGCGATTTCCTCCTCGAGAGATAGCTTAGAGTGATAGTCTACCCGCTCATTATCCTCTCTTCGAACTCTGATGAACTCGGAATAGTTGAAGTCGGCTCTTAATCGTCGAACAATCTCACCATATTTTTCGAGGATACCGCATCGCGTGCCATAGTCCCCTGAGATTTGGTTGATGATGAGTTGGGAATCAAAATAGACTTCAACATTTTCTACTCTCAGCTCCCTGGAGACCTTAAGTCCGGCAACAACTGCTTCGTACTTGGCTTGAGTATTCGTGGCCGGGAACTCGAACCTTATAGCTTTTTCTATTTCCTCCGTCGTTCCCGGGTTCCATCAAAATAACCCCGGCCCCACAACCATTTTGACTAGATGCTCCGTCAACGTATAACTACCAACATTGGTCGGGTTTATTTGGGACCGCAGCGGGCCCCAGTGGTACCGGCGAACTTGGTTGTGGCGAACTGAAACTTGTCTCGATAATAAAATCATGCAATGCTTGAGCTTTGATTGCCTTTCGGGTTGATGCGGTATGTCGAACTCGGTAATTTCGATAGCCTATCGGAAGAGGAGACCTGAAATATCGGGTTTATGTAGTATTTGGCGCATTGGACTATCTGTTAAGACAATTATAGTGTGCGAAGTAAAGTAACCCCTGAGTTTGCGGGCAGCAATAACAAGCGAGTAGGCTAATTTTTCAACATTAAAATAGAGACTCTCCACCGGACTAAGAGCCTTGTTTACATAATAAACGGGATTTTGGAGGGTTCCGGCCTCCTTGACAAGAACGGCGGCAACAGCCCGGTCCGAGGCCGCCAAGTACAAAAACAAAACATCTTCATCTACAGGGCTAACCAAAAGAGGTGGCTTCCCTAGATATTCCTTCAAGGCCTGAAATGCCTGTGAGCACTCTATGTCCCATGAAAAGGTCTTGTCACCCTTGAGTATTTTGAAGAAAGGGAGGCACTTCTCCACTGATTTTGATATGAAGCGACCAAGTGCGATGATGCGGCCATTGAGCCTCTGAACCTCTTTGATGGTCGTGGGTTCTTTCATGTCGAGCAAAGCCTGTATTTTCTCTGGATTAGCCTCGATGCCTCGGCGACTAACCATGAACCTAGGAACTTGCCTGCCTGGACACCAAATGTACATTTGGCCGGATTGAGTTTCAATGAGTGTTTGCGGACATTATTGAAAGTCTCCAAAAGGTCGGTGACGTGACCGCCAGCTATGGATTTTACGACCATATCATCGATGTAAGCTTCTATATTCCTCCCTATCTGCGAGCTGAATACCTTGTTAACCATCCGCTGATAAGTTGAACCCGCATTTTTCAGCCCGAAAGGTATCATTTCGTAGTAGTATAACCCCCCCGTAGCTTTGAAAGCATTTTTTTCTTTGTCGGACTCAGCCATCCACACTTGATGATACCCCGAATACGCGTCCAAAAAACTAAGAATTTCAAAACCAAATATGGATTCTACTAAACGATCGATTCGTGGAAGCTGATAAGGGACCATCGGACAGGCTTTGTTGATGTCCGTGAAATCGACGCACATTCTCCACTTGCCGTTATGCTTCTTTACCATAACCATGTTTGCTAACCAAGTGGGATAGGCGAGCTCTTTTATGATCCCTGCCTGGAGGAGCTTCCCGACCTCCACCTTAACCGCAGCCTCTTTCTCGTTTGTAAACTATCGTGCTCGCTGTTGTATCGGTTTGAAGGTGGGGTCTACATTCAGATGATGAAGGGCGACGTCGGCCTCTACCCCTCTCATATCAGTAACTACCCATGCAAATGCATTAAGGTTCTCCTTAAGCAATTTGATCAAATCCTCTTTCTCTGAAGGACTCAACCGAGCCCCAATCTTGATTTTTTGATCGAGATAGTCATCGTTAACGACCACCTCGATTAACTCATCCACCGCTGTAAAGTCGGGCTCATCCCTGACTTGTAAAGTTTCACACTCGACTTTGGTAGGCCCAGAATCGCCTACTACCCTATTCATGTTGTTGTTCTCCATATCCTCGGGTTGCTCAACGCGAGCTCTGTTGTTTCCTGCACTCATGTCATGGATATATGTGAGGACTGCGGTGGGCTCACTGACCAATGTTCCGATCCTGTCCCCGACATAAAATTTCACCCGCTGATGCGGGACGGACGTAACCATCTGAAACTTCTTCAAAGCTGGTGTTCCGATTATCATGTTGTAATTTGACAGAAGATCGACCACAAGGAAGGTTACCTTTTATGTTCCAAAAGGTGCATAATCGCCCATTTGTACATCCAGGTCGATGGACCCCTTGACATGTATCTTGTGATTTGTGAAACCCTCAAGGGTGCCATTTGAAGGATGTAGGATCTTAGATCTAAACGAATTAGATCTACGCGCTGCGGATGGATCACGACTTATATAACACAATACATAAATAAAGGATTTAAACTACTACAATGGGGTTAAGATTATGTTACCAATAGCGGGAAGAGAAGCCTTGATCTTCCAATGTGTTCTCCAAACGGTGGTTGGTGGACACCCTTCTTGATAAACGAACCTCCTTGATATTGCAACACTAAGAAAAACTTAGAGTTTTTCTTCTTCTAAAACCCTAGACAAGAAAAACTAATTTCTTCTCTCTTTTTATGGTGTAGGTCGAATTTTGCAATCCCCAATTACACTTGGAATAACTCTCCTTTTATAGGAGAGTAAATCCTTGGTCTCCAAGTATTAATTAATTAAATAAATAATTAATTAAACAAAGTAAAATGATATTTTCCTTAATGACTAATTGTGACATGTATTGACCAATAGGAAATCAAATAACAAGTCATCCAAACAATCATATAACAAGAATATTTTTTATTTTCCATAACACAAGAAAATTAATGTCTTTTATGTGTATTATATTATTTAGCCCAACTAAATAATATCCATTCATATCAATTAATTAGCCCAGCCAATTAATTATCACTAAGGCCCAAATAACAAGAATATCAGCCCGAATTATAGAAGCCACATTGGGGACCATGGACCTATAACCAGTAGCTCCAATAATTAATTATTCATCGAACATAATAAGTACATTAATTATTAATTCCGGGATTACGCCACCATAAACCTGAAACTGAACTCTACCGATTGTAGATGTATACTTATACTCAACCCATAGAGTGAATAAGTGTCCACTGATATAATCACTACATACGGATTAACCCTCCATAGACTGTCCATTCTGAGTAAGAAGTCTCCGTGAACCCGACTCAGAATATCTTATCCTTATTTACCATTAACCCCCTGATGATCAATTAGTTCACATATCTGACTAGTGATCAATTAGTCTAACATGAACTCGGCCGATCGATCACTTTCTTAGGGTTAACAAACAAGGGGACTGTCTCTCTACTTCCCGCAGGAAGGAATGGATTCCATGTCTATGAAAATCAGAACTACTCACTCATCAGGAGATAGTGCCAATGAGAAGTGGCTTGGAACACATATTTAAGTGAACCGTAACTAATACATCAAACACTACCCCGAGACAAGCAGCACCCTGTGATCACCTCAGGATTAAGGTTGATCCATATATGATCAGCTAATGATTTAATAAGATTCCTCGATTACGGAATTATATCGAGAAATTCAAATTAAATCGGTCCAGTCCTATGAATGCCATCATATATAAATTCCCCACGTAGGTACTAACTACCGATAGTCCGGATAAGACTATCACACCCTAAGGTGTTCTGGGCGCATTATTGGTGTTTTAATCAAGAGACCCTAAACTCTGATTAAGTTCACCACGGACTAACAGTTTAAGTATATCACCACTAACTCAATCCTCACATGCATGCCATACACTGAGTTAAGCGGTTACATACTGATATACTTAGGGTTTGCAGCAGTGTATTACTTACAAGCACAAAGCAAGTAATAAGGTGAGATAAATTATGTCACCAAAAACAATTACACAAATTGTCTTTCGGGCACTACACCTAACAATCTCCCACTTGCATGAAATGACAAGTAATAATTGTTTTAGGGCACACCCATTCTCATCTTATTCACTACACTCTCCCACTTGCTCTAAAAGCAGATGAGATATATCCCTCAATGCCGTACCCTCCAAGCACTCGACTTGGTACACCGATTAGTTTGGTTGTCGGCTCGATACGATCTTTAGGATCGAAACGTCGCCGGTCCATCTAATCAAAGCGGTACTATCTCTCAATATGCTTTTGACCTCTAAAGGATCGAGAAGATCCTTCTAAGCTATCTCTTCACCGTTTTCACAATGAAGTGATATCGGCTCACTAGACCTGGAATTACTCCCAGATCAGAAAGGAAATTCCTAAGCCATATCGCCACTCTAGCTGCTCCGAAAGCTGCTACGTATCCGATTAACTGAAATCGAATTGGCTGTTCTGGATTTCTCTAGACTATAGCTCTATCACAATGAGTAAACACTAAGCCCGAGATCATCCCAACGATCATCCTTAATCTGACTATAAGTTAAATCGGTGTAGTCAACCATATTCAAGTTTGCACCCGAATATACAAGCACATTATTCCTCGTTCTTCAAAGATACTTGAGGACGTACTAAACCGCTATTCAAAGCTCGAATCCTAGATTCGACTACTATTGACTTGTGATAACCTGACTTGCCGTTATCCAATAGAGACTCTATCCCATTTTCTCTTTATCCGAAGATTTAGAGAATCATTCCTGAGAGGTAGGGTAGGACTACTCTCGTTGAATGTTGCATATGTACATGCAAGATCATCTTAACCAATAAGACGGATGGGATAGCCAATGACTCATTCTTGTGAATTTGACCGAATCAAATTCTTATAATATAGTCCAATACTCTCATCCAGAGAATCTTGGCGTATCAGTTTCCGACTTCAGATAGCACACCCATGTTGTTTCCAACCATTTCAGTGTTATCATTCATGAACACTCATACTACTACTTCACCAATATTGATATCCAGTCTACGAAAGACTTATCAATATCCTGGTCAAGTCCACATATTTTAAAACATGCGACTTTTAAGGACCGGGAGGTTCTCTTACATCCACAAAGGACATAATTCCCGGCAGTCAACCTGCCATTTGTTCTAAACCAAGACCCTTCTATTCCGAATGAATCCAGACTCCGTTTTTCGGTAGGATTCAGGGAATCACCCCTATTTTCTGCTTTCTAACAAAATCTAGCAAGACTGAGTGGTGAGAGAGTTCAAGGTCTTGTTAACTCTCCACTTGTCATGAATCACCCCTAGACCACTCAGCTTTGCACTGAAAGTTTAGACTTTCCTATTCATTCGACTCTTTTCCGTGTAGATCCAATTTCTCCCACTAGGCCTGAGACACTCAAGTGGTTCTACAAGAGGCTGAACAGAACTGGAATACCAAAACTCCATTCACAGGGTTAAAGCTTTCAAACCAACCTCTATGATCAGAATCCTATACAGCCCACCGAGAGCCATAGGTTATCAATCACCCCAGCAGACTGTAAAGTCCACAAAATCACAATGTGTCAACGGTTAAACCATACTCCCACTACGTCTTGGGTGGATTGACATTCGATCTAATAGTATTTATCAGTGTAATCACCAACAACTGATGTTGGACATGGTCTGATTAAATCAGATAGTAACTACCTTTGGGTAACCGTACTCCAAGGTTTAAGGCTGTTACTTATAGAATCTATCAGAAGGCTTGTGACAGTTCAACTTCCACTTTCTATTCTCAAGAATCTTATAACCAACCTTCACTCGTCACATTAAGATATTTCACGAACAGTTACAATCTGAACGTATGCGCAAAATCTCCCGTCCTACCTTCAAGCATTAAATGCTAAATGCCTATATTTACGGAAGTTGTGTGAACCCAATTCACTCCTTATCCATAAATGCACTAGCATCTTCTAGGTAGACTTCTCGGTTTACATTATAATGTTAACCATTATTTTGCAACGAATTATCTTAATCGAGTTTAGCAGTGTATTGTAGCACATCAATAACTATATAGGGCAAGTCTATGGTTTCTTCCTCAATGAGAAACATTCCACTAGGAGGCAGGCCGAGCATCAGTCCCAAGACTATGTGATAGCCTATTTCTGAGCATGGAATACTCTATTCTCTGCTAAAATCAGAGACTCCTCCTCGTATTCTTTCGATAAACTAAATCGTGTTTCCTTTGAGACAGTGTTCCGAGACTGGGAGATATGAATCACCCTTAGCTAGTCGTTAGGTCTTATCTCTAGGATATATGCACTAATTAATAGATTTTGAAGAATCGTTTATCTTAATACGGAAACCGTTTGCCTATAATAGTTTAAGACGTGTTACATATACCTTTTCAGCATTTCTTAGTGGTTCTGACTTTATCAAACAAAAGTCCGAGTCACGGATTCGTACTACAAATGTCATATTCACTTTCTACGAGGCAACAATATATTAAGTTGAAAGTGAATCCATTTGTTTCAACGAATCTGTAAACAGAAAAATAAATTTTTCTGTGATATTCAATGATAGAATCCGAAATTCATTTCCTTAGATCACTCCCACTATTCTAGCTGAAATTACTGCCCGTTGTTACTCTATTAATCGTTAATGCTCTTCCAAAGAACTAAGTTACCGAGTCAAGTTACTCGGTTAAGAAAGTCGCTAAGGATTCATTAGTTAGTGATCCGAAATCACTTTCCTTATCCTATACTTTCTTTATTTAATGTTTCGGTTTAGCCTCAAAACTTCAGTTAAGATGATTAACACTTATAGACATTCTTTCCCATTCTTAACTTTCCTTAAAAGGAAATAGTCTTGAACTAGCACTTCGTTTGAGTAGACACTACTCGTGAACTGTGGGATGTCTAATGAAAGCGTTACCAGTGGGACTAATTTTCTATTAAATTAGGAAAACAACACAAGATTAAAGCTCCCACTAGTTTATCGGTTCCAAATACCGTCTAACTAGCAACACTTTAATTTATGATTCTCCAATTTTTCTACTAGAAAATTTCTCGTGTAGACATTACACAATTTATTCACTAGAAGAATTTTATCGTCCCAATCATCTTTCTAACTGACTACAGTCGTCTCTCGTTCAACAGGATTGACAACAGTGACATCCTTATTTATGTCATATAAGTTTTGAACGCTCAAAATATCTCTTCCGAAAAATTAATGAACGATTAATAAGTACAACGTTCTAGTTACTTAACACTTTTTAACGAAGTCATTACTAGTCAATTTTACACTAGCAGTCTAGCACTTTAGAGAGATATGTATAACAGTTACAAATAAAATTGACAGAATAAATCCAAATCATACACTACTAATAAATTTTAGGAACTATAAACTAAGTACTTATAGTCTATCCTACCGTTCCAAGGATTTAATCTAATACCTCAGTGCCGCCTTAGGGTAGGTCAAAGAGGTTTTGATTAATATTGAAGATCAGATTGAGAATCGAACATCTCATTTGTGATCTTCAATCACATTTCCTTTTTCAGCCAAGGTATTACCAAAATACCCTTTATGAGTGTGACCTACTGTTTCAGATTTTTAGGTAGACCCCGAGTATGCCGCCTTAGGGTCGGTCAGTGACCCGACGAGTACCCAAAATCCTATCCTTTCGGAGACCAAGCCTTGAATTTTGATAGCGGTGAGGACTTCCTTAGGGAGGCCGGTCCCAGGCCGGCATGAGGCGTCACCATTCTCTCACGTTGTTTGTGTCAACAGTAGAGGCCGTGGGGTTGGCTGTCGCATCTCCCGCTCCCACTCAATATTTTGAAAAAGTGGTGGGTTTACTGATCACGTTTTTGGACTTGATGTTACATTAAGGAACAATAAATCATAGGCCCGAATGGTGTCGGTTATGTGGGCTAGCCCACCCGACCTATTCGTTGGAACATATGTGGCCGTCGGACGGGTCAAGACTAGGGGAGCTCCTTTGAGCCGTAGTGGCTCTTCGGATGGCTCAGCCTTGCCGGCCCCCGTGCAAACGCCACACGTGGAGGGTGAAGTCGATCGAGCCGTAGCTACTATTGACCACCCAACCGTGGTTAAACCACGTTCGAACCATGTTTGCCCGTGATTGTCCAATCCTTAAATATCAAACTTTCACGTAGACACTACGGAACAAAAAACGTAATCTCGTCTAGGTAAGGTGGAATTCACCGAGAATCCAACACCTTAACCACGAGGTTTTGGGATTTTACTCCCTATGCTTTCGTAGAGTGGGATTCACCGAGAATCCATCACCCAACCTCGACGGTTGAAAAAACCCGTGATCCTCGGTTTTTACCCTAATTAGTTTCTAATTAATATCAAAAAATTAATTAAAACTAATTGCGTGTTTTATACATGCCTAACTAATTCCTCGAATTAATTTCTACATGTATGCATATGGAGTGGAATTCATGATATGATGCATGTCATGGTAATTTTCCGGTTCTACACATACAATCTAAACATGTATTCTAGTGCGGAAAATAAACACCGAGATGGACCGTTGGCACCCCCGTATCTAACCTATTAGAAAGTAAATAACCAAATCCTAACTAGGGTTTACTACTTTCTAACATAATCTGCAGCTGTTCAAATTCTTCGATGATCGGGAAACCAAACGAACTCGGATAGCGAAGAAACTTTCCAGATCTGTTCTTCACTCCTTGGGCTTCAATATGGACGGTTGGATCGGAGTTTTGACTTGTCAATTTTCTCCAGTGAGCCGCCTAACTTGCCGCTGAATCTGTCTCTTACAGCAGCGCATCAGTGACTTCCCGAGGCAGATCGAGAATCGAGATGAAACCCGATCGACCTGAAGTTTTTATTCCACGTCAATGATTCCATGTTTATTAATCTGAACGGTCGGATTAGAGTTTCAACGGTCCAAACTCTTCCAGAAATTCGAGGAAGTCACAGGTAGGGTTTCTGTGAATCCTGCGTTTTTACAGCAACGAACGGATATTGATACAGATTCCGATCGACGCCAAATTTTGTGGACTTGTTCTGCATCTTCAAATCTTGATTCTGACCGGAGGGATCGTCGTTTCAACGGCTCGATCAACAGGAAAAATGGAGAAACTAAACAGATCTATTTTCTGGAAATTAAAATTGCAATAACAAATGAATTACATAATTTCCTATACTCTTATGAACGAATTTTCATCGTTTATATGAGTTTACAATAGATCTAACGGGTAAACAGTGTCAACCCCCAATCCATCTCTTCAACCACAACAACTAATCATTATCAATGCATAAAACAATAAATAAAATTTATCTACATGCAATTCCACTCCTTTAAATCGTTTAATTATGATTATGACTATATAAATTGTGGAACATGTCTCTGATACCACATAAAGGATGTAGGATCTTATATCTAAACGAGTTAGATCAACGCGCAGCGGATGGATCACGACTTATATATCACAATACATAAATAAAGGATTTAAACTACTACAATGGGGTTAAGATTATGTTACCAATAGCGGGAAGAGAAGCCTTGATCTTCCAATGTGTTCTCCAAACGGTGGTTGGTGGACACCCTTCTTGATAAACGAACCTCCTTGATATGCAACACTAAGAAAAACTTAGAGTTTTTCTTCTTCTAAAACCCTAGACAAGAAAAACTAATTTCTTCTCTCTTTTTATGGTGTAGGTCGAATTTTGCAATCCCCAATTACACTTGGAATAACTCTCCTTTTATAGGAGAGTAAATCCTTGGTCTCCAAGTATTAATTAATTAAATAATTAATTAATTAAACAAAGTAAAATGATATTTTCCTTAATGACTAATTGTGACATTTATTGACCAATAGGAAATCAAATAACAAGTCATCCAACCAATCATATAACAAGAATATCTTTTATTTTCCATAACACAAGAAAATTAATACTTGTGCTAAATGAAGACCTAATTGGCGCCACCTACTAGGGTTTCTAAGCCCACATAAAATGTCTTTTATGTGTATTATATTATTTAGCACAACTAAATAATATCCATTCATATCAATTAATTAGCCCAGCCAATTAATTATCATTGAGGCCCAAATAACAAGAATATCAGCCCGAATTATAGAAGCCACAATTGGGGACCATGGACCTATAACCAGTAGCTCCAATAATTAATTATTCATCAAACATAATAAGTACATTAATTATTAATTCCGGTATTACGCCACCATAAACCCGAAACTGAACTCTACCGATTATAGATGTATACTTATACTCAACCCATAGAGTGAATAAGCGTCCATTGATATAATCACTACATACGGATTAACCCTCCATAGACTGTCCATTCTGAGTAGGAAGTCTCCGTGAACCCGACTCGAATATCTTATCCTTATTTACCATTAACCCCCGATGATCAATTAGTTCACATATCTGACTAGTGATCAATTAGTCTAATATGAACTCGGCCGATCGATCACTTTCTTAGGGTTAACAAACAAGGGACTGTCTCTCTACCTTCCACACAGGAAGGAATGGATTCCATGTCTATGAAAATCAGAACTACTCACTCATCAGGAGATAGTGCCAATGAGAAGTGACTTGGAACACATATTTAAGTGAACCGTAACTAACACAATAAACACTACCCCAAGACATGCAGCACCATGTGATCACCTCAGGATTAAGGTTGATCCATATATGATCATCTAATGATTTAATAAGATTCCTCGATTACGGAATTATGTCGAGAAATTCGGATTAAATCGGTCCAGTCCTATATGAATGCCATCATATATAAATGCCCCACGTAGGTACCCTCTACCGATAGTCCGGATAAGACTATCTCAACCTAAGGTGTTCTGGGCGCATTATTTGTGTTTTAATCAAGAGACCCTAAACTCTGATTAAGTTCACCACGGACTAACAGTTTAAGTATATCACCACTAACTCAATCCTTACGTGCATGCCATACACTGAGTTAAGCGGTTACATACTGATATACTTAGGGTTTTCAGCAGTGTATTACTTACAAGCACAAAGCAAGTAATAAGGTGAGATAAATTATGTCACAAAAACAATTACACAAATTGTCTTTCGGGCACTACACCTAACACCATTATGCGGCCTTAGATTAGAGTCGCCAAAACCAAGCTCTTTGAAACAGTTGTAATACAGAATATCCCGACATGCTCCGGTGTCGATCATTACCCGAGTGATGCATGCCCGATTGACGACCACAGAATCGTAAATACACATGTCCTCTGTGTTGACGGAAGTTACCAGCTTGGCTCGGGTAAAAGCAAGAGGTTGCTTGTTCCCACGCAGGACTGCTGGCTTCTCCACATGTTTATTAATTGAGCCAATGCAGCTCTTGATCTGGTTGTTGCTGGGTGGAGGCTCTGTTATAATCCGGATGTTCATGTCGAAGTGACGGGCTTTCGATTTTTTTCGTCCGGCCTCCCAGCATCCCTCTTATACTGATCGTGATTACCTCGGGCGAGTAGCTTTTCAATTGCCCACTTGAATTGTATGCATTCATCTGTGGTGTGACCCTTGTCCCGGTGATACCCGCAATATTTGGTAGTATCGCGGCGTGCGTCCGGAACCATAGGATAAGGCTCAGGAAGCTCATCTCTTACTTCATTTAACATTTGAGTATAAGATATTCTATGGGGCGTGAAATGCTCTTCCTTAAACCTCTTGGGCCTCTTAACATCCCTATCGCGATTCCTGCTCTAGGCGGACTACGCTCAGTCATCTGTTTGCCCTTGTTGGTCAAAGACGGTCCTTCGTTTCCCGCAGTTGCAACATATTTTCTCGTCGAAATGAGCATCTCTTGTAAGTTTGCAGGCAGAGTCAGAGCAAAGTAGGATTTCAAATAACTAGGATTCAATCCAGTTTCAAAGCTGCTCATCACCATATTGTCCGCTAGGCCTCTGGTCAGCTCATATACTTTATCAAAACGTTCATAGTTGCTGTGTGAATTTTCACCTTGTCGGACCTTATGCAAGTCGATGTGTGTCTTCTTCGGTCCTCCAACTGACTTGAATTCCGATATGAATTTGTTGATCAGATTATGCCAAGATAAGATGGAACCCGGAGGAAGACCATGGATCCACGACGCCGCCCTATCTTGCATCGATCCCACAAAAGCTATACACGATCGTTGACTCTCCTTGCCCCTCTACGCGGGTGCGGACTTGCCGAGGATTTCTAGGTCATCCTGGGGCTGCACCACGATCGTCAACCATGGGCCTTTGACCCCGCGACGAACTAAAGCCGACAATTTGTTTTTTTTATTCCACTTTAGGTTGTGAGGTCGCATGACTCTTGCCCCTTTCTTCCCGGGTTCGGGGGCTGCACCGCGTTCGACCACGGGCCCGAGGTTGGTTTGTTTTAGGTTGTGGATGTAGTGGGGGTTGTATCTATGTTGGTGTGGGCAGAGGGGAGATAAATTTGCGGATAGGTTGGGGAGGCAGACCCTCCGTAATGAGTAGCATGTTACCCACCCGCATTTCTTCAACATACTCCATGTGTGATTGAAGAGCTATTGAATGAGAACTTCGCTGTGGGGGCGCTCCCCCGTTGAAACAGCATTTTGTTCGTCGTTTGGAGGGGTGTCTCCGGCGACGCCTATCCCACGGCTCTTCCTAACCGCTGCCTCATATATCTCTCGGACTATTGTTCTTTCTCTTATGTAAGCCCGCATGTCGGGTGTGATGTCCTGGCCGGCATCAGCCCCTGCGGACAATACTCTTCTGGTCGCTTCCCAACGTTGTGTGTTTGCATGCCGTGAGGTTCCCTAGTTACCCCGCTTGCTCGGAGTAACGGGGTTCATGTGTTTTGAACCGGCCATTTCTGGTAGGATCTTTTGGAGATACATTAGTAAAGATATTTTGGCTAGTGGCTAGATATTTTTTCCAACTCAAAATATCAAAATGTTGGGGATGCTTAAAAGGGTTATTTTCCAAGTGGTTTTGTCAAATATTCCAACTTCTTATTACATGAAGATCTGAAACTGACTAAGAGCGTGTAAACCAACCTAGGTATTAAAGATGGACTCGTGTGCGAGTTTGCAGGTGCTCCTTCAAGATGAGGCGGTTTTGATGGAATTTGGTGATTTATGCTCTGCGTATGTTGCTGAGATGAGGAAAAACGATGATTTATGGGTTGGATAATCCCAGGAGATCAAAGTTTTATTGATCGGAGGATCGAAGGAGGCGGTGTCCTTGTCGGAGACACCATGGAATCGTCTTTGCGGTGGACCAAATGACCCAGAGGCTAAATGATGTCGATTTTCCCGGTAACGGAGCCAACTGATATTACGTGGAATAATACTTAGATATGTGGCTATATATGTATGATTTCTCTGTAGAGAACACGGTGGTGAACAAGAACAAAGCTGTCGGAGGTATGCTTATGAGAGTAAATACGAGCGAATCGACAAATTGGCAGAGTAGCTCTGCTTGTATTAGTTCTTGGATGTTTTCTATTACATTGTAATCCCATATATATATTCTATAACTAAGTCAGTCAGACTAAGTCGGTCTACCGTTCATGACAAGACAATTAAATAGATATAATTAGAGATAGTCATATAGATAAATACAGGTGGACCGGCCAGCTGTCGGGATAAGTATGGCGGACAGGAACTCATATTTGCCTTGTCTTGATGTCAGCGTAACCATATGGGTAGAAATCACATGCAGAGGAGGAGTCCGGCTTATGACCAGCGGACAAGATCCGGCTTACTGTTGGCGGATTGGACCCGGCACGAACGGCGGGTAGGATCCGGCCGGGTAGGATCCGGCTTATGAGTGCGGACAGAGGGGATAGAGGCCCCATATCTTTGTTATTGGGCCATGATTGTAGGCCCAATCTCAATGAACAATGCCCCATTCCGGTTGGGTATATCACTATACATATAGTTAAACTACTAGCACGTTGTAAAATAATCATTGACTACTAAGTCAATGTCCCACAAGGCCTAAACAAAGCCTTCTGGTGCTCCCACTTCTCCCTGAAGAGGGTCTCAGTTGTGGTGCAATTTGATACCAAGGCTACCATAAATCGATGTTAGGCATTGTAAAAATAATAAATAATGTTCCAAAATAACATACAAACCACGTTGTATCATTTAATACTCATAAAAACAATCAACTTTTCCCACATAAAACAAAGCCCAGTTATGGGATTCATATAAAAGATCCAAAACTTGAAGTTGAGTTCATTCCATCGTCCCAAAATAACAATTAAAGTAAATTATTCAACATGAGTTTTGAACATATAACAGTAGCATAACATTTAATATTATGTACTACAGTTACTCTTCCATTTGCCTATCAAAAGCTTTTGAGAACCGAATCCTGTAATAAACATAATATTCGTTTACTTCGGCAACTAACTAAAATTCAGAATAAAGGTTTGTCAAAAGATTTATCTTAACATATTAATTCATAAATATATTTACGGGGCACATTGAACTTAGGCTACTAAACTCCTAAGTTTGAACAATTTATATATTTATATTCCCAAAACACAAATTGCTTGTATACCCAACATAAATATCCGTTCGATGCATCTACAATTTTTTTGGTACCAATTAACAATTATTAAACAATTAAAACACCGATTAAAGAACACCCACTTACCTTAAGCGAATAAAAGCGATTCCAAAAACGAATTTGAAAGCAATCAACTTGAATCTTCGATTCACAACTCCTACGATCAACCTACAATAATTAAACGATATTCTACGATTAAAACAACTCTTTATTCTATCAAAGCTCAGATTTTTCCTCAAAACGATAAAGATTCTGATTTTACGGCTAAAACGAAAACCTACTGAACTGAGAATAGTTAGTGTGGAAACGTTCGTCTTGATGAGACGATGATTTCCGTCTTTTGTGGTCTGACCAAATTCCTGACGGATTAACCGTGCGATTGAAGATTCCCTTACTCCTCTCCATTTTTCTCAGCGTCGTCCTCTTCTCTGTTTTTCAGAAGTTTGCCGTGAATTATATCAGGGAATTAAGGAAATTACTTCCTTAAATACTAATTATTAAAATCTATTTCATAATTAATCCCTTTATTCCATATAATTAATTTTCAAAACTTTTAATTAAATCATTTTTAACTAAATAAGTAGAATAAATAATAATCAAGTCGTATTGAATACACCCAATTACTATTTTACCCTTTCTGAAAATTCGGGGTGTTACAACGGCTTCTCTCCGGTTGGGTAAATCTACTAACCTTCTTGTAGATTAATTTATTATGCGAATCATATCGTGGTAAAATCGTATGCAAATTTAATTCGTAGCTTCCGCTGTGCATGATTCGAGCGTCTCGATCGGTGTTGTGAATCAGATCTGAGGATCCAATTATGGATTCGGATCCGGATTCGGGTTTCTGTATATCCATCATCTTTTCCTCAACATGTTCTCCAAGATCGTCATCTTGCTGGACCGCCTGGAGAACCGCCTGTCTGGTGGCAGCATCCATAGCGGCCAATTGATTCACAAGAGCTTGTGTTGAATCCAAGGTGACTTCCTCGGATTGTTGAGCTTGAGTTTTGGAGTGAGTTCCCTCCGTCTCCTCCGTACCGGCGTTATGGCCATTCTGGGCTATTTCAGCGGCGATTTTCTTACGTGTCTTAGCCATTGATGCAATAAAGAATGAATCTCGAACAATTACCAGTAGAAGGCCCTCCTTCTAGCGTCAAATGACGATGCTAGAAATCATTGGGTAATGAATTGGGTCCTAATTAATCTAGTGGTAATTCAACAAGATCAAAAACATAGGAGAAGGTGCGAAACGAGGGGTGATTTTGAGGATGTTTAGACTGAGCCTAAGAATACTTGTTTTCAAGTTGCCTACGTATCTTGTGGAAAAACCAGGAATCAAGTCTGCCGTAGTTCTTATGAACGTTTATATAGGGTCCTTAAACCCTAATCCTGTGACCAATTGTGTCCATTGCGGACTCCTAATCGTACTCCTCAAGAATAAGTGTTTATCCCTTGATTTTAGGAGATAATCACGGGATTTGAAAGCTAAGTTTAAATGATAAGATTAGAGCCTTTATGGCTTACGATTCCTTCCTTAATTATCTTTATGTAAATACACACATAAGCATAGTTGTATGCTCTAACTGACCGGCGGTGAGCTCCCAAAGTTGCTATGGCCGAATTGCATAGACCTACCCCCGTTGTGCCCTGACCGACCTGTGGTGGACTGAGGAGTGCATCAGGACGTTCTCCCTCCCGGGGTTGAGCTCTGGCATTATGCTAATATTGGGGCCAATGGACCTTAAAAATACGGTCTCACTTAAGTTTACTTAGCGTTTGGTTGTTAATGAGACGACACGCGGCAAGGCTGATCCGACCTCCGTCAATCGGTAAATTGGAGCCTAAGAAGAACAGATGTACCGACAGTCGGAAGAGAAGGAAGAGTTGAAAACTAGGTTGATAGTGTTGGGAGAAATTGCCTACACTCTAAAATGAATACGGAAATATAATAGCACATTTATTAACACCAATTTGTTTTAGTACAAAGGTAAGCGCTTGATCCTATCATGGTATAGGAGCCATAGTTCATGAGAACGAACCCTGGTTGGAACAACTTTAAAACAAAATTGTGCAAGTGTTGGGAGAGATTGTCCACACTCTTGAATGTATAAAAAAAAGGGTGTTGGGACAGATTGCCAACGGTAAGCGGTTGATCCTAACAAAAACTTTAATCTATTTATTAAATTGTCTGAAAACATACTTTTCAAATGCAAGATATGTAGCAAAAAAATCATATTTGCAACACAATGGCACTAACCAACAATATTTGGTAAATCATCCACATAACTTGCATAGTAATTAAATTGACCAATAGATCGAATGGAAAAAAAAAATGGTGCAAGTGTTAGGAGAGATTGCCCACACTCTTGAATGTATAAAAAATGGGTGTTGGGACTAATTGCCAACGATAAGCGCTTGATCCTAACAAAAACTTAAATCTTTTTATTAAATTGTCTGAAAACATACTTTTCAAATGCAAGATATGTAGCAAAAAAAAATCATATTTGCAGCACTATGGCACTAACCAACAATATTTGGTAAAATCATCCACATAACATACATACTAATTAAATTGACCAATAGATCGAACGGGTGCTGGACCCTATAAATCACAGTGAACAACTTCAAACGAACTAGAACTGGCATGATCTGTTTGTGTGAAAGGTAGTTTGCTTAGTTTCTCAAGTTGACAACTTTCACACAAATAATCTTGCTTTATTTTCCCTATTACATCAATGAACTCTTTATTTTTAAAAAATTGAAGAAAAGTAAATTGTGAATGCCCTAAGCGTTGATGCCATATCGCAGTTGTCCCACTTTTATTTTTGCAAGAAATATGCTTTGTGTTGCTAGGAATATCATAGAGATCATCCATGCGATTCCCTGTCATTATTGTTTGACTTTTGTCCATTTCCTTGATACAAAAACAAGAGTTAGAAAAATCACAATTAATTTTATGTTGGTCAGTGAGTTGACTAACAAATAATAAATTTTTAGCTAACTCAGCTGGGACATACAACACGTCTTTGATACATAATGGCATGGTTTGTTGGCTACGCTATAAATCACATATGCCTTTTATAGAAAAAAATGACCCATCACCTATTTCAACACTTACAGTAGAAAAATATGGCTTTAAATTTGTAAGAATTTTTGCATTACCTGTCATATGATTGTCCACTCTAAGTCGTCCAATGTTGTGTCAAGAGTGAGTGCAGCTAATGCTTGCGGAATTTATGCATTCCTTTTGATTGTTTTTGGAGCCACCAACAAATCTTTGCTATGTGATCTTGAACTCCACAAATTTGGCATGTTTCATTGCAAAATTGCTCCATTTCATTATTTGTCATCCTACGTTGGCCTGGTGGTGGTGGTTTTCTTTGTTGTTGTGGATGGCCTCCTGTTACTCCTTTGGATTGTTGTTGAGCCTAAATCCCCTTACCAAAGAATGTAAATTTTGAATTGTGGTTTCCATTCTTTGTGGCCTGTTGCTTTACTTGTCTTTGTCCCACACAAGCCATCGATTTCTGTATGTGAATGTGTTACACTTCCATTCCCTAGGAACCAGTTACGGTGTTGGTATAAGTTTTGAAGATGTGAAACAAGTTCAACGTAGGAAGGTCTTAGTGGTTTGAGCATGGTTGTGGTAAAAGTCTCATATTGAGGGCCTAAACTCGTTAAGAGATAGTAAACTTTTTCTGCATCGGGAATAGGTTTCCCTATTGCGGCAATGCTGTAACAAAGTTCTTTAAAACACGAATGTGTTCGGAAATTGTTGTGCATCATCCTTCTGAAGATAGGTGATTTGTTGCTTTAAAGTAAATTCTCTCTCTTGTGAATCCTGCATGGACTGAGTCAAGACCAATGACAAGGCCTAGTGACTCTTCAGATTTGGAGCCAATTAGTCATCCTTTGAGAAGGCGGTCTGATTTTCTCCAAGCAGCGTAAGCAGTGGAAAGTGTTGGTGTATGTTCGTTTTGTTTGTTTCAGATCTTTATATGTATTTTTCAGGTGCTGGTGTCTCATTACAAAAGTCCAACCAGATCCTGGCTTCAGCTAGAGCCAAGGCTTGTTCACACTATAACGGATTATTTTTTGAAGATAATGTGGGCATGGCTGAACTCACACTAGAGGGCTCTGATATCATAAAGAAAAGAGGGAAATATGTAAAAAAAAAAACAAAGAATCAAATCATCCAAGAGACATTCATTTTATACAAACGGTAATTCTAAAACAACAAAAACAAAACTTGGATGACTCGCTAGACACGTCTTTCAAATTGGTTTTTTTAAAGTGCCGATGTAGCTAAATACGCCAAATCACTTCACTTTCACCCTACGAGCCTTCCGAGAATTGAATGTATCAATAACAGAATCAACATCGACACTTTGAGAGAATTTCCTTTCAATTGATGAAGGAATAGATTAATGACTTACTTGGAATGAAAAATTAAAGATTAATAGATGATGATTGCACCGTTATAGTGTCCGAAAGTGGTAGCGACCGGTGGTCATCAGCTGTGATTTGATGAGGATGATGGGTGTTGTTTGCGACATTTACCGAGCTTTTGAGCCAAGGGTTCTTCTATTATTTTTTTTATTATTTTTTTTATATCGAGAATGTTGTAATATAACATGAGAGGCTAAGACTTTTTTTTATGAATTTACGAAGTCAGTTTACGGATTATGTTTCGAAATGGATATTTCAAAAAAAAGGTTTGGAAATGATATTAGACTAGAATTGGAATGATGTTTCGAAGTCAATTTTACAGCTAGGATGGGCTTTTCAAATAATTAATCTGCTGGGCTGGTGATGCGATACGATCCCAGGAGATCGACGAAAGGATCAATGAGAGCGGGAAACCCTAACCTATCTGAGCAGCAGTCTAGGAAGAGGGCCAAGAACAACTCAACGCTTTGCTCAAGAACGCCGATAAGCTCTTGAAAGGGGTGCAATCTCTACGACAAAGAGACCACTCGCTCGCAAGCGATGTTCTTGATCAATCACAGACCAATGAAGAAGAGAAAACTCTCAATTTCATTATAAAGATTTCATCATTGGTTGTTTATAAAATTACAAGTGGTTGCCTTTATATAGGCTACAAAATAAAAGACTGACAATCTCCTAACCGATGTGGGATAAATTACAATGTAATTTTCGCCACTTTATTTTGTAACAATCCTAAATCAACCCTAATAAGCCCAAATGGCTATTATTTGCTAAAAATAAACACCTGGCCCAATATACTAACATATGGGCAACTTTTGACACGGGCCTAAGGCCGTTTTATTCATCAAAACACCGATAAATAAAATAAATTACAAAACAAATAAAATGTCTCGGGACCTCAGGATGGATCACATCAGCTGGATATCTGGTGGCCTCGATCATAGCCTACTACTAAAAAAAGAAAAGGGTGGGCTTAGCCCCCTTAAGCCCTGGGAACAACTACGTCCCTATATATATACTAGAGTGTCTCAGGTCTTGCACTTTAAGGCCTTGCACTTTAAGGCCCTGCTGGATTTAGCATGGGACCGATTATATTTGGTGGAAAAATGATGTACCAATGGTTGGAAACAAAGTACAAGGCTTAGTAAGGTAAGGGAATGAAAGTATTTTGGAATGAACATAAAAGAAGATAGAGGATTAAAGCAGCAGTAAATCTGAAGGTTAAAATACCAGATACAACACTTAAGATGTCATAAGTTCATACCACATGCATCAATAACATATAAACAAGGCCAATTGTTGAATGTGAACAACATGAATAATCTACCGATTATTTGGCATTGACCATTTTCTCCAATGCTGAAAGTGTCAGATTGTTCATAAGAAAATACTTCAGTTAAATACAACGTTGAGATAAATAGCCTCGACATGAAAAAGATATGAAATATACCTTTCAAGCTGAAAGTATAAATCTGGACTTTTGCTTTGAACGTTGAACCTGCACCGCTACTTTCACAACAACGTAATCTTTCATCCATTAGGCCGTATGCAGCCATTTTCTATGAAAATGTATACGTATTTAAGCATATCCTTCATTTCTCTTTCTGCAAATTACAATGGCAAACAATAAATGACATAATGAACAAATAAGAACAACATAATAAAGTCAATATCTTTCATAAGCAAAGACCATAAAATATAGAAAGATCAAACTAATTAATTAAAGGGTGTGAAACGCTGCGAAGATCGAAATCAATACTAATCTCTGTCAATTCCTAGAATTAATTGCCTTTCGTTGACTAAGCAGTTGAGAGCCATCCGGATTTAATAAGTTGAATTCTCGACCATAAAATAAAATTCAAACTTATTACCTGATCTTGCAAGGAGTGAGAGCTTAGTTCTTTTTCCGGGGAGCATTCTTACCGACTGCATCAGCAATCCGGTTGAAGAAAAACGACACTTGTCTCAAGAAGCAGAAATCCCAAAGGAATAAAAAAGAAAAATAAATTAAAAAAAAAACAATGGTGTAGCATTAGATTTTAGTGATGAAGAGTCAAACTTGACACATGAAAGCATGAAGAGTAGTTCTAGTGGCTGGAAGGACTTTATCTACGACACCAGCCTGAACAATAGCAAGGATATCATGCCTCATCAAATGTCTTCATGTCTCTGAGAAAATGTCTTCATTTTGGTCGTGTATGTTTTAAGAATCGGAAACCTATAATCACCTCACCATTTACACTTATGTTGTAATACTTAACAAAGCACACATCTGTGTTATCCATTTGAATTGAAATCTGACTATGAATGAATACCCATGCAAACACATAATGGGTTAGCTATTTGTAATAGACCAAACAACTCAATGTGTGAGGACAACGTTTTCAAAAGTTTATAAATATGCTTCAGAAACCTATCAGTCTAAACATTTTCTAATCGGTTCCATTCTATGGTTAACCATGTTTCGTGTGCGGTTTATATGAGTTCTTTTTTTCTTATAATACGGTTCGGTGGAAAAGTGCAAGACATATTACTTTATATAACCAAGGCCACACAAGTAATTATGCAGTTGAAGCAGAAATAATACCTCATCATGAAAACGCTTTATTTCATAATTTAATGAGCTTTTTATTCGTGCCTTTAATGGTTGTTTTCCCATCGCGCAAAGTCATCGGCAACCTAATCCGGTGAGTAAAATGTAAGAATGGTAAAATTAAAGTGAGCCACGAGTTTGGGTAAGTCTTGGGTGGTCACTCCATAAATGTTGAGTGAGGACGTGTCTAAATCTAGACCACAATTCAATTTTAGATTGAAATAATTTTAATCCAACATTAAACCGTGTCACCCAAATTTGAACACATTAGATAATGGTGATGTGCACATTCGGGATGACACGGTTTAATTTGGACACATAATTAAACTGATTTGGACAAATTCTAGATTGAAATAATTTTAATCCAAAATTAAATTGTGTCATCCTAATTTGGACACGCCATCAGTCCACAAATGTGGAGTGACCACCTAAGACTCACCCCACGAGTTCTTACTGTTGAGAAGCTATTATAGAAGTTAATTCTAGACCTTACCTAACTTCCATTGCAGAAAGAACATTGCAACGTTCCATTCCAAGCTAGCTTGAACATTTTTTTTAAAGCATACACAAACCACATACCACAAAGGAATTTTTGTCACACCGAACCGAACTATGGTTTTAACCCAAAATTTCTTGGTCTGCAAATTCAACAAATAATGGTTAATCAACTGTCGGTCACCTATAAATAGTAAAAGTGAAGCATGTAAACGAGCGTAATAGTTTAAATGAAAGGTCATCTAAGGCAACAATTAGCAAATATGACTTGCATGGTGAAAATGCAAAAATAAAGCACACATTTGAAACCTTGTAATGCATAGTAACTTTCCTTTGCATCCGTATTGTTGAGGACCTGCAAAACAACATGTAGAAGACAAACCAAATGGTAAGTGTAGAGGCAGAAGCACGATGTACAACAAAATCTAATCAAAACATAACTTTTAAACCCTCCACAATCACCTCTTCTTCAACAACATAAAACAAAATAGTTCCTACATTTTTTTACAACATGTAGAAAACTCTCTAACACAAGACACTATTTCAGCCACAGCAATTTGAGAAAATGAAGTGTATTTATTCAAGACACTCTTTTAGCCATAGCAATTTGAGAAAATAAAGTGTATCTATTCAGAAAGAAGCCGTTCAACTAAAAAATTTGGTAGTTTCATAAAGTGTAATACAAACACCCAACCCAACCCTCTCATATGAGTCATAAAACAAATGCTAATCTATAAAAGGCAAGAAAGAGCAGGACATAAACAAATGATGTGGACGGGATGAACATGAAGATGAACAGTAGTAGGAAGACACTCTTTTAGCCACCACAAATTTTAGGATGGTCATGGACCAAATCCTAGTTGGTGTACCATACCCAATAGGATTTATTGTTTTAAATTGAACCCCTACTTTTAGAAAAAAAACTACCAATGAGATGACTTGAAATTGATGACATGGTGGTCCAAAATTTACACTTGGACCACCCTAAAATTTGTCTTTAGCCACAGCAATTTGAGAAAATAAAGTGTATCTATTCAGAAAGAAGCCGTTCAACCAAATTTTTCATAGTTTCATAAAGTGTAATAAAACACCCCACCCGACCCTCTCATATGAGTCATAAAACAAATGCTAATCTATAAAAAGCAAGAAAGAGCTGGACATAAACAAATGATGTGGACGGGCTAAACATGAAGATGAACAGTAGAAGGAAGACACTCTTTTAGCCATAGCAATTTGAAAAAATAAAGTGTATGTGTTCAGAAAGAAGCCGTTCAACCAAAATTTTTTGTAGTTTCATGAAGTGTAATAAACACACCCCACCAAACCTCTCACATGAGTCATAAAACAAATGCTAATCTATAAAAGGCAAGAAAGAGCATAACATAAACAAATATTGTGGACGGGCTGAACATGAAGATGAACAATAGATGGAAGAAGAGTTGAGAAAACGGAATAAAAGGTGAACCATATACCAAAAGAACTAACACAAGCATTCTTTTAAACAGAGAATCAACAAACTCACCATACCACAATTCCAATATCTTGAAAACGGTAAACAATGAAATCATTATGTGACATGTCCATTGTTAACTCATCCTCACCGACCAATAACACACTTGGAAGTTGATTCCAACCATGTTTTGAGCACTAATCAAATTATAAACAACACAAAAGAAAAGAAATAAAATCAATGTGTAAAGGTACAATTGTGAAAGCCTAAAGCTTGGAAATGAACAAATTATGTAGAAAAAGAAAAACACATACAAATCAAATACTCACCATTGTGACACGGAACGAATTCTTGATGATCTGAAGAAAATCATAATAAAGACAAATAAGTAAATAAATTTGATCCAAAAATAAATTAGCAAAAACGTAGTACTTCAAATACAAAAAGGTTGGGCTAAAAATGATCTTGTAGAAAGACGAAGAAGAGAGTATCTGCAAAAAAAAGAAAGAACATATTCATAAACAGGTCCGGCCCTATAGTGAGGCCAGAGAGACCGCGGTCTTAAGCCCAACGGGGCCGGGAGGGCCCAACGGTACATGTGTCGCTAAAAGAAGAAAAAAAAATTCGTGTAATTCAATCCAATCCAACCTAACATAATATGTTTTTTTTATAAAGGCCCAATTAATTTTTACTCTCTTCATGAACTGATGCATGTATTAGTTTAGGTTTCGGGGGCATTGCCCCCGAACCCCCACGAGTTGGCGCTGCCCCCTCGACCCCTGCAAAGGGGCTCTGGCCCCTTGACCCACCGCGACCTGACCGGACAGGTCGAACCCGTTTCGTTGCGATAACATTATTTCGTTCGGCAACTCGTATGCAAGAGATTACAAAAAATATTTATGAGAAAAATATCTAACAAAAGGTCCCAATGAAAAAAATTTTTACTTGGCCCAAAAGACTACTTTGTATGTATGTTTTGAGACTATCAATAAATTGAATTTTGTATTTACGGATGTTAAAAACGCGATAAGTATGTTTTTCATAAAAAAAAACAACTTCAACAAAAAGGCCCAACTTGAGGACTTGTCGTTAAGCCCAAAATATGACAGGGCCGACTTGCCATGTTCATAAAGATACTTTAAAGCAATAAACATACCAAAGAAAAATAAAAAATGGAGAGCGCGTCGAAGAGATTTTAGTTCAAGTTGAAAGATTCACTACCAGAGGTTGCAACTGTTGGTCCCCATCCACTTATCCACGAAGACTGCTACGGTATGGAATGTAGTCATTTTAGGGTTTAATAACATCTTATATATGTGGGGAGGAAAACTGGAATTGGGCTGCCTATTAACGGGAAATTAAAATTTGCGTATTACCGGACCGGGCTGAAGATGAAGATGAACAAAAAAAAAAAAACAAATAAAATACGTGTCAATAGATAGATAACAAAATTGCGTTCTGTTGTACATTTTTGGGACACGTGGAGGGAAGGGGTTGAAACCCTTCCTTCTTCTAAGATAAGATATATATATATATATATATATATATATATATATATATATATATATATATATATATATATATATATATATATATGTTGTGGAGGAAAACTTTCGAGTTAATATTTCCATTGTAATGCATGGCGATGGGATGAAGTAAATTGGAGTGGATGTTCTTAAATTCTTGTTTATCTTGTTCTTGTTAACAACTATTTTAGCAAGCTATCTTGGATTTTTGTCTTGGTGGCCATCGTTTTTGCATCTTACTCCTGTTTGCGTCTTACTCCTGTTTATTTCTCTCCTGATATTCCCTTTATCCTTTCGGTTATCCCCGTCCCTGGCCTAACGTTACAACCGTGCAAGTCATGCCTGACCTTAGTTACTTTTATTTGACCTCGATTAATGGAGATGCTTATAAAGTATAAACCTACGGTGTAATGCCATTAGTTATGCATTTATAATCTGAGCCGGTTAGCTACAATGAATGATTGAAAAGCTATGCGCACACACACACACACATTCTATTTCAATGATGAGATATATTTTGACTCGTGTTCATTCATTTGGTGATTAGTTTTTACTCATGGGATATTTTGGTTTCTCGTATGATTGCAACATTGATCTAATGATTTATTTTTGAATAGCTTGATTTGCTCGAGGGTCAAATTTTCTATAATTTCGTGAGCATTTTACCCCATATTTGTAGACTATCGGATGTAATTTTGAGGGGAGTTAAATGGTTTTTATAGGCATATTTCACCACGGGTTGAATCACGAGACGTAAGGACGTTTTTGTCTGAAATCTCGACATTTTGGGTGAATTGTGTGTGTTTTATTGGCATGTATCACGTTTGATTTTTTTCTTTTTTTGTTTTCATAGGCACGGCATGTTAGAGGACGTGACGAGGATCACAGTGGTATGAAAATCGTCAAAAACGGAGTTCGTATGAGGAAATGACACGAGATTCAAGTTCAGGCGTTCGGAAAAAAAAAAAGAAAAAAAATCATAAAAACAGAAAGTATCATGCCTAGGGTGTGAAGAAAGCTATTTTCACTCTTTAAAAAAATTGCCCGAAGTTAAAGAGTTGAAACAGATCAAGCATCGTTGTTGTTTTCATGATTCTGTCACTTAATCTGTATTTTGAGTCCCCTTAAAGGCATTTTCTAGAAAAGTTGTCTTCATGAAAGTTGTAGGGAATTGAATAATCTTTCCAACTCAACATGAACTATACAAAAGAATCTCTACACGTAAAGATATCGCTGAATTACTAGAGTGTGTCGGATGAATGGCTGGCTGGCGCCGACGACGTCAACGAGGCACGGAATGACTTCAGCAGTCGCGAATTTCCGAGTTTTCCACTATTTTGGGTTTAATTTGGCCTTTTAAAAAGCCAAATTAGGTCAAATTTTCATCACAACTTCATAGCATTATTTTCTTTTCAGTTTTTTAGATTTTTCTTCCCAAAAAACTATTGATTCTGTTTAAATTTCTTGCACCAAATTTCTACGATTGTTGATTATGTTCCACGATTTCTTCCCGATGGATTAACAAACCATTTGGGGGATTGTTCCAAAACTATTGGTAACTATATTTTAGCTTTTATCATGCCTTTTTCCAGTTAATTCATGATTGCATGTTTATTCATCTCGATTATGAGTAGCAAAATTCTTGGTAGCTAAATTACGTGAAGGAACTACGAAATTAATGCTTGAATGATTATCTAGGGATGAGTAGGGCTTAAATGTTGAACCTTTCAAATGTTTTGTGTTCTAAAACTTGGTCTTAATTCTTGAGTTAGTTTGATAACCTAATTCACGATTCCACACACGAACTTTATAAATGTATTTTGCGAAGGAGTGTGCGAACTAGAGTTTTAGGATTGCCATGCACGAACTAGTCGAGTTTTTTGCAGCCTGTTCCTTGGTAAAGTATTTCTAGATAAGACGTGAACTTGGTGGATGCGGAGCATCTCAGTGTTCTTCACCATATTATGTCAATAAATCCCATAGAAGGGACTGTTGAACCGAATATAGGGTAACTAGGTTGTGGTATTAGCGTCTAGGGACTAGTTTAGAAGATTGCATCCACAACACATTCATTAGAAACTATTAGTTGGTTGGCAGGTTAATGCTCGTCCCTAGTAATTTGGTAAGGGTATTGAGATTAGTGTCCTGACCATAATTTGGCTATTCTTATATTTATATATTCCAAAGTTATTATTTTTATGTTTCTTAGCTATAGTTAATTACTTCCACCAATATTTGTGAGCCTGAACTAGATACAAAAATGATTGTGGTACTTGACGGAACCTTAAAGGATTCGATCTTGCTCGCCGTTGTAGTACAACCAACCCTTTATTTTGCCAGTTAAAGTTGGTTTGCTATAATTTGACCATCAAGTATTATTCTATTAACTAGCTAGCTAGATAGGCCGGCCTCTCAAGTCCCAAGGGAAAAAAATTGGGTGCTACCTTTATATGCATAGTAAAACATTCGAGTCTTACAAAGTAATTCATTTTTATAGGAAAACAATCGTGTTTTACGTTATAAATAAATGGTATCACCATGATACGGATTTACTAACCAAAAAGTTTCTCAATCAAAAGGAAATAAAAGTTTGGCCCTACTTCTCCGGCCACTAGGCCCTTGCGCAAAAAAAAATAATATTTCTATGGCACTGCAACATAGAATATGGTTCTTATTTACAATATAACATGTAATATTTTGTATGGCATTCCAACATTTAATATGTCATTTTCAGTCGTGATCGTTCATTCTTGTCACTTAGAAAAACCAAAATAAAAAATTTTATTCTTTTAAAAATGAATTTTAAAATCACATGCCTTCATTGACCCCCTTTATTTCATTAAAAAAATTATTTGACCATTTTATGTTTTTCAATATCTTTGTCAAGTGTGTAACGTTTCGTTTGAAAATGGAAGCCACAATTAAATAATTTTATTCATCATGCACTCTTTAAACAATCATGAAAGTACATGTCAGCGTATTCAGTAGCGGATCCTTGTTGTGGTAAAGGGGTCTACTACTTACGGAAAATATTTAATTGTCGCATAATCACATTATACATGCTGAGGTAAAAGAAAAAATATATGTCAACAAAACGTCTGAAATATCAAATCTAACTCACATCAATCACATGACACCTAGGTTCTTTATGTTGGATTGCTCCATGATTTTGTTTTTACTATTGGTGAAACTATATTGCCATGTTAGTGTATTGATGTTACTTCTCTGTGGTAATAATTCTAACAACTCTAGATTTGAACTTCACCTCAACTTGTGGTAACATCCTAGAAAACTTGATTACTCTTGTCCGAAGGTGTTGTTATATCTAATAAATCCTTGAGGTTGTTCTTGTTGAAACTGAAATAAGGGTACCTGATTTTAATGATGTCCCTGTTAATCATCGTGTTCCAACTGACCCACAACTGCTTGACCCCCCAGTCTTGAACCAAACCTTTCTTGCCGAGCCCTAGAACTTCCTATACCACTATTACCAACACCATGAGAACTTATACGGGTTCCTACCATTCTAAAGGATCAAGGAAGGTCAGAATGGTTACTAAGTGGTCTAAAGGAGCCTTATCTTAAAGGAATAGAATCCTAGAAAAGCAAAGGACGCTTCGCTCTGATACAAACTGTAACGCCTCGCTCCTAGATACCGAGTCCTTATCGGAAGAGAACGTTCCGCGAGTATTAAATAAATCTGATATTATACGCAATTCTCTAGGTCGTCGTATCAAAATAAAGTAACCAGAAGCTGAAAAGACTCGGGTAATAACCATAAATCCTACTAAGAATAGAAAACTCCAACATACTAAAGGTAGAAAGGGGTAATAGGAAACAACAGGAAAGGTTCATAAACTAAAGATTCTAAACTAGGGCTTTTCTATTACCTTATCAAAGCTTCAACTTTTTTAGTATCAACACGATCCTCTTTTCCCGCTGAATCCAATTCAATGCTTGGATCTGAAATCCGATGAACTATCATCAAGATCCTTGAAGATTCTACCATTTTCTATTTTATGTTTTCTTCCTGTTTTCCTAGAGAAAGTTCGAACGTTTGTTTTCTTTCTGATTTCTGACAACTCCCAGAGTTAATCGGGAGTTTTATTTCCCATTGTTGGTCCCTTGAAAAGGCTAACACAAGTTTAGAGGGGGGGTGAATAAACTTGTCACCAAAAACTTCCCCAAAACTGAAAGTACCCCAGGAACTGAGTTTCTCCGAAAATTCTACTGATGCTCAGTTCAGTTTTGTTCATGTCCCTTAACTTGTGCGGAGTTCTGCTAACTCAACTGAGTATAAGTCAATACTGACTTATTCTTAGTCTAGTTATCTGACAGTGGATAGAACTAGCCTTTAGATAACAAACAGTTTGTTGACTTGGTTTTAACGTGAGAACTAGATAATTAAAGTTGTAATGAAGTAAATGAATCCATGAAATAAATAAACAAGAATTATAGAGGTTCCAGGTGGTGTAATCCTGTACGTCCTCTCTTCCTCTGTGATGTGGAGGAAAATTCTACTAGAACTTCTTTGAGATGGCCCGGTAACAAAAAGTTCTAAACTGATAGTCCTTGACTAATCCCTAGCTTCACTATCTAAACACTTGTAGAACAGGTAGGATTGCTGCTCTTCAATTGTTTGAAACACCGGTCCTTGAAGGGTAGAATTGCCTCTTCACCACTCATCACAAACACAAGTCTTCGATCGCACTCAACCGTCCTTCACACCTTCTTGGTGTTTCACGATCTAGACCTTTGATGAAATCAAAGTTGAGACCTGAATCAAAAACTATGATTCAATTGTGATTTGAGCTTTTCTTTTGGATAAATAAATTTAGCACGGCTCTGTATTTCTTCAAATGATAGATTCTTGATATTGCTTGAATGTGCTTGGATACTTGAAGAAATTTCTTGATCTTGCAATTAAGTACTTAGCAGGAATTCTTTCGAAATTGGCTTTCCCCCTTAATTAGATCTTATAATTAAATCTGTTTTTAATTCCTCCTGCTCACCCCTTTTTTTTGTTGTAGAAGTAGTCTATTTATAGGGGTTTGTCTAATGTTCATCCTGCTTGAATCTTGTAACGGCTATATTTTGTGACCGTTCTGCTGTGTCAGTATTTCATCCAATAGAATTGCTTCCTTTATAACGTTCGACTGTACTATCAGCTTGTTGGATGACTGACATATAAAACTGAGTTTCCTTATTAGTTTTATAGAGAGATTATCACTTGTCAGTTTCTTGACTGACTTGGAGCCTTAACTGAGATTTTACTCTTCTTTAAATATCAGTACTCCAGTTTTTCATCTGATTATAATTGACTTAATCAGAGTACACCATGACTCATTATCTTCTAAGAATTCATTGTCCTTATGATTCTTAAGTCTTCATACAAGATCCATAAAGTCAGTTCAGGTCACCACAATCTTGCCTGATGTCTAACTTTACAGTCTCGACGTAGTCTTCATAACTGAGTTTGAGCCCTCAGTTCTTCAATCTTCTATAACTGAGTTTGTGACCCTCAGTTCTTCATCTACTTGGATAAGCCAACTGAGTCTGTATCCCTCAACGAACTTACCTTCTTCAGTTTTCATGTTGGTGTAATCTGTTTTTCAGTTTCTGATTGAGTCTCAGTTTAACTAAATCTCAGTTTCTTATTTTCTCAGTTCACAGCTTAGAACTATTGCAGTGCTTGTCTGATTTAACCTATACAAATATCAGAATCTATAAAGTCCTATACATTACTCTCTAGACATCTTTTTGCTTTGCACTATAACAGCTAGTTATGACACTTCATCAATGGGGTTAATGTCACGGATTTTATTAATACAAAATAAACAAGTAATAAAACCGGTTAACCTCAAGTGCAAGGATCGTAGTATAGAGGCTATGCCGGGTCGATCTTACGGGGAACTAGACTGTTGTGAATCCTAGTTTTTATTTATCTAACTATGTCACGATTATTAAACTAAAAAGAAACGAGAAAATAAACTAACAAGAATGTAAATTTGGACGGAAGAACAAGTTCTAAAGCCAGGGAAAACAGGGTTGCGAACCAATTAACTAAACTAAATCTAAACCTAATTATGCAATAAATCGAACTAAGCTAAACAATTCAAATTCAAGGGATTAAATCAAGTTATGACGAACGAACAAGCAATTGATCCACCTATCCTATCAACATTCAATTCTAATTCGGATTACTTCGTGATCTCTACTCAAGTCGTGATTCACCTAATCGAAGGCATAAACTCCTACTCTCGTAGGCAAGTTCGTTTTCTAATCTTTTATCTTTCGATGTTAAAGATTACGTCTTTCTAACCTAGGCGTGAAATCTTTCGATTTCTAATCTAGAAAATCAATCTAATAACTTTCGTTTTATTTAGATCAAAGATCCAATCTTTTATCATGTTGATCTAAGGTTGACACGACTCTCATCATATAAACAATCATCAAAGCAAGCATCTTTCGATTAAACATGCAATAAAACATACAAAACATGATAAAAGAAACGAACTTGAAATAGGACTCACAAAATAATCACGAACGAGAAATCAACTGTTGAATTGGACGGCTTCACAACGCTTGTTCAAAGAGGTTTAGCCTCTTAGCATCTTCTTGAAGGCTTGAATTGCTTGAATAAAATACATAAATTGAAAGATCTAATCTAGAGATTTAAAAGCATAAAATTTGAGTAAAAACTAAGTAAAAACGCACACACGGCCCCTAGGTTTTTAGGGTTCGAATAATGTCGGATTCATCCTCTTGTGTGCGAGAAATAGGCGGTATTTATAGAGGATTAAGTCGGTTCTGGCTGAGTCGGCGGACGGACGAGCGTTCGCTATGGTGGACGCTCGTTCACCTCCTTGAACTCTCCTCAGACGCTCGTTCGGCCTCAGTTCAAACTCTCTGAATCACTCTTAGCACCTTGGACGCTCGTTCGAGACTTCAGACGCTCGTTTGGATCGGACGGATCATGGACGTTCGTTCAACATGACTTGAATGCGATTTTTGCATGTTTATCTCTTTTTCTTCTCTCCCACTCGATCATTATCTCTTCCTTAAATCTTTATAGCTCGAAATTTATCTCTTTTGATCATCATTTGAGCACAATAAACATACCTATAACACATGGAAAACATCGCAAACTGTAATAATATTCAAATAATCATATTTTAACCATGAAATCACATAAATATATCGATATTGCGATTAAGCCGTCAAAAATATCGTTTGCTCAATATTTTAATATAAAGACCAATTATTATGCAAATTATACAATATAGAGGGAAAAACATCGTAAAATATATCCTTATAAACCACATAATTTCACCCTTAACAACTCCCCCACACTTAGCTTTTGCTCGTCCCGAGCAAAACAAAACGAAAAATAAGGCTCGAGAAAGGAAAACAGGCATCTAAACAGATATAACATACATTCAATAACTTAGAGGTTCACCGGTGTGTGTGCATAGCCATAGAAAACTTCCACTAAAACCAAACTTGAGAAACTCAAAGTAAAACTAGCTAATACCCCCTCGTAGAATAGTAATAAATGACACTCATAAGATGTACCCTACAAACGTGACATATCCCGAAAAAGATGATCGAATGAATCTAGGGCCTTTCTGAAATACTCAGAGGATAATCCCTACATCATATCTTTCAGTTTATACTGGGGATAAGATTAACGAAAACTAAGCCTTATATTCAATTTCGTAACGATATCTTAGTTGATTTAACTTATTCACTTTAAACACACATTAGGATAAGACATTGCCCTCATAGTAGAATAGGACATTTCGAGATAATCCCCTACCTTACTCCAATCATAAGGCGACTCTTCCTAAGCGTCGTGAGCTTTTAGTCATCATGGTGGTATAGGACATACGTGGTACACCCTACCTCACTCAAATCATCGACTAGCTTTCGACACACCCAATTAATTCACTATTAATTCAACTTTTTCATTTTGACATTAGTTACGCTTTACTTATCACATTCAAACTTACAGATATTCACAGTATGTCATACTCGGAACTAAATACAAACTATCATAAATCTCAAGATATATACGTAGCACTAAGCACATGACTTATAAGAAAATCAAAAATCACTAATCCAAAACGGGGTATAGCTTTATAAAATAGCTCATCGTCACTATGGCTCGTGAAAAGTAGTGTCAGGTGAAACAACTAACTTATCAAGTACATGAAATATCGCATAGATGACTATAAAAACAACGAACTTCAAATTGAATTGCCTACTCGGGACCAAACAACGACAAAAGTGTCGGAAAATTTTGAAAAATTACGCTCATTTTGCATAATAAAACATTCTAACGTATTAAACAAACTTATATGCATAGGTACAAATCGAACTATCCCCTCCTCCACACTTAAAAATTCAACATGTCCTCATGTTGTGCAGAAAGTAAAAAGGATAAGAAACTTAGCTGAATTCACGTGGAAAACCGAGCCGTTGGTCAGGCTGGAGCATGAAAAGGCCAACGCTCGCAAAAAGCGTGGAAAAACGTCCCAAAACTAACTCAATCGGATCTCGACAAAAACTATTGCTGCAAACGCGAGAAGCAGAAAACTCGGGGGAAAACGGGATACAATATGGCAATAGAGATATAAATCAAAACGGAATAAAAAGAAAAGATCATCGATAAACATGTCAACACAAGTCAAAGAACGAGAAACTAGAAAGTAGCAAAATGTATAGGTACAGCCAAATCGAATTAAATGTATCAAAAAGCGCAACAACAACCAGAAGGATAGATATAAAAATAATAACTCAAGGCAGCCCCGGAGTCGTCTCAGCAGCAGGATCGTCAATAGCATTATCAGCAGGAGCATCAACTGGAGAAGGATCTGAAGAAGGGACATCAGCTGTAGATGCAGTCTGTGTAGGGTCTGGCTGTGCAACAGGATCAGCAGTGGTCGGCCCAGCATCTCCATCAGTAGGAACTCTCGCAGTCCTCGGATCCACTGGAGTCTCCTCATCACCAGACTCGGGTTTCTCCTCTAACTTGACCACCTCAGCTATCACCCGCTCTATCTGCTCAGAGAAGACATAATCCATATTACTTGCATTGAATACCCGCCGATCTCTCGGTTTCCTGCCATCAACTATACATTCCAAAACCGATAAGATATTATCTTGGCCATCCCGGATATCACTCAACATCGCCCTCAAACTATGAGCCATACTATGCCGAGTAATCTCGGAAGAAGATAATCCGAAATAACCGAAGCTCGAGGCGGGATCGATATGGAACCGAGGCTCGAAACGGGAACGACCTTCTCTACGAATAGGGGGTAACTCTTGGTCTTATGGTCCCATTGCATACTCCAAAACTCCCGCATCGAGACATAACTGATGAATCAAATGTGGAACTATCAAACTCCGTGTGTATACCTGCTGGTTCATGGAAATCTCATCGAATAAGGCTTGACCTACATCAACATTCAATCTGAACGCCAAAGCATATAACATCCGAAGATCACTAATATGGAAATGTGTGAGATTATTCTTCGGGATCAAACGACTCTGAATAAAACGGCATTGGACTCTCCAATCCTCGGTCCATGTCGTAGTGATCAACTCCTTTCTTTGGCCATTGGGTCTCAATGTCCAAGCCACATCCGGACAAACTCTTAATCTCAACTCCTCCATCGGGTCACGACCATCCTCACGTTGCCTTCTCGCAATTTCCTCTTTATAATCTAAACCCTCAAAAGTTGGTAACTCGTATTTCTCATTGATGACCTTAGCAGAAAAAGGAACCTTAACACCTCGCACCATAACACACTTTTCATCTAAGTCCGCCTCAGAAAAGTTTGCATAGAACTCTCGGACAATAGAGTCATTGACAGGAGTAGGAGGAATTTTTGTTAAGGCAGACCACTTCCTAGCCTTTAACATCTGAGCGAAAGCAGGATCAACTTGAGACACTTTCACCTCTCTATCAAAAATAAGACTCCTGGTTGAGTAATGCTTAGTGTAGGCTTCATGTCTTTGAAGGATTTACAAACCGACGAGGCATCGAAAGAGGGTAACATGCTTAGACTTCTTCTTAGGAGGTGCCCTAGGTTCAGGTGCAACTTCCTCCCTAACCACATCATCAACATTCGCCTCTCGAACTTGTTCGACCCCAGATGACGCACCTTTCTTAAAACTGGGATTCCTAACCAACGGAACATCATCCTGTGTATCCGAATCGGAGGAGGATTCATCTCTCAAATCAGCTCGGGCTTGTTGAGATGCCCTAGGGGGTTGCTCACGTAAAATAACACCTCGGTTGGGGTCTAAATTGGAGGGCTCATCGTCCAACCGTTTATGTTTACCCGATTCAACAACCTTCTCTTTACCAGGCCTCTGCTTCATAACCGCTTTCTTCCCCATATCAACCTAAATGTCTAAACCAAACGATTCACAGCAACGAAGGTTACCCGTTTAACATCCAAAGCGGGGTTTCAAGTCAGAAACAACCAAACAACCAGCATCAACAACACCACAAACACCACCACACCAAGGAAGGGGAAGAAGGAGACAACAAAACGAAAGAAAACAGAAATAAGTGGATAATTCAAGAAAATGAGCCGACTCGAAAAATCGAACTCACAAAAACATGAATTAAAACAAGAAAAGTTGCTCCAACCTTACCAAACACAGAGAGGAGATGATGATCGAACTGAATTGAAGCCTAGAAACACCAGGATTGGCCCCCAAAATCCGACTTTTTGTCAAAATGGCCGCACCGAAGAATCTCTGATTCCACAATTTGTGTTGATTGTTGGAGGAAATGGATTGGATAAATGAAAAGAGGGTGCAAAGACCATTCTTTTGCAACAAGAATCGCTGAATTTGGTTCAGAAATGATGATTTTGGGGTAAAGGGGAGAAGAGAGTCGGGTTGCGGTTTGAAAATTCTGAGAAATGAAGGTTCATGCGTTGAAGGTCTATATATAGACGCTTAATGGACGCTCGTCCATCCTGACGGACGGGCGTTCACTTGGAAACTGCAGGAACTGGACGGGCGTCCATTATACCGGACGCTCGTCCTGAGGTCAAATTTTGAAACAGGATTGGAGGGAATTTTCCAGACGGGCGTCCAAAGACTTGGACGGGCGTTCATGGAAACAGAGGGCCGGACGGGCGTCCAGAAGCACCAGACGGTCGTCCAAGATAAAAAAATTGCTAAATTTTAGAAAATTTCATATAAACCAACTAAATGCGAAAAACTTTTGTCTTTATTATTATTGATAATTTAAAATGCAAAAGTACAAACAGAAATGCTACGAACATAAAAGAACTCGAAAATAAAACAAAACGAATAAAACAGTGGGTTGCCTCCCACCAAGCGCTTCCGTTTAACGTCGGGGCTCGACGAAACAAACCTAACTAACGCTAGTCTGCATAAATCTCGTCCCAATCTACCAAATGGATGAGACGACGAAGCATATCAATAGCATGAGGGAAATCATAGTCGTCTTGTACGCCCCAGTCATCTCCAGCTACCTCTAAACCTCTAAAATGTGAAGCCTGCAGCACCAGTGCCAAATCCGTCAGCATAGGATCATTAAGGATCGTGTAAGGACGTCCTATGGCCTCCTGCAACTCCTCAGTCGTGAAATCGCTGCCTCCCGAACAAGGTGGAACTATGAGAACGTACGTGATGGTCTTAACCTGAGTGCTAATGTCAAAATCTACATGAAGAACTATAGTGCCTCCCGGTCCACCATCTACCGTGATCAGCGGGATCCGACTAATGAGTGGGAACTCCTCAGGGCGAACTCCGTAAAAATCCATATCTAGAAAGCAACTACTGACAGATAGAAACATAAAAGCTTAGTAAAACTAACTAAAATAACTAAAATAACATACGGAAGCAAAAAGAACTAAGGAAAACTAAAATAAGATTGGATATCTAGGATGCCCCCTAGTGGCGCTTTTGGTTTACGTCGTTAGCTCGACACCAATTAAGCTCAGCCTGGGTCAGGCCATTTCACTTTTCTGCCAACCATTACTTCGTGTAAGCTCTCATCAGTAGTGTGGCTGCAGAAACAGTATCTTACGCATGGGATTAATGCTCTGATAGTTTCCCACACACGTTTAACCTTTCCCATGGTTAACTTCTTCCTCTGTAAATTCCTCTGATGACGTTTAAGCTTTTGCTCCCTTTCATATTCCTCCATATCCCAACTGCCCGCTAGAACTTCTTCCCATCTACGACTACCGTCATCCGCGGAGAACAAGTCTGGTGACAACTCGTCTAATTCATCGACTTGTGTAACACCACATCCGAGAATATCGAGGAATTTAACAATCAAAGGCTTATCCTTAGGTTCACCGATATAGTGCTTGCACCTTTGGCCATTAACTCGAAACGGTTGATCACCATAACCGCGCAGTTCTAGAACGCCTCCAGGAATGATTTGGAGAATCTCAAATGGACCAGACCAACGTGTCCTCAACTTCCCAGGAAACAAATGTAACCTGGAATTGTATAGTAACACTTGCTCTCCAACTTGAAATTCTCGCTTCTTGATCTTTGCGTCATGAAGGAGTTTCATCTTTTCCTTACTGATCCTGGCACTTTCGTAAGCCTGAAGCCTAAACTCGTCCAACTCGTACAGCGCTTGCGGTCGATGTTTGCCACGGGCTTGGGAATCGAAGTTAAGAAACTTTGTAGCCCAATAAGCTCGTGCTCTAACTCGGCGGCAAGTGGCACGATTTACCATAGACCATCCGGTAGGGTGATGTACCCATGGGGGTCTTATAGGCGATTCGATATGCCCATAGTACATCATCCAACTTTAGACTCCAGTCTTTTCTATGACTGTTCACTGTTTTCTCCAGGATCTTCTTCAAGCTCTGGTTGCTTCGCTCAACCTGACCACTAGTTATCGGATGATATGGTGTGCCATTTTTGTGACGAACACCATACTTCTCGAGGACTTTTTCCAAAGGTCGGTTGCAAAAGTGTGTCCCTTCATCACTAATCAAGGCACGTGGACATCCAAACCTCACAAAGATATTCTTCTTCAGAAAATTCATGACCGTTTTATGATCATTGCGAGGAGTGGCTATTGCCTCCACCCATTTCGATACATAATCTACGCAGACTAAGATGTATTTATTCCCACAAGAAGATGGGAATGGACCCATAAAGTCAATCCCCCATACATCAAAGACTTCGCATTCTAAGATGGGTTTCAAAGGCATGTCAAACCGCCTTGTTAGAGTACCGGTTCTTTGGCACCTATCACAAGCTTTACAGAAAGCTTTTGTGTCCTTAAAGATCGTTGGCCAGTAGAAACCGGCCTGGAAGATCTTCGCAACCGTTTTCCAAGGACCGAAGTGACCACCTGTGGGTCCACTATGGCATTGCTCGATTATATCGCGTTGCTCAGATTCAGGAACACACCTCCTTAGCAAACCATCTTTACAGATTTTGAAGAGGTAAGGTTCATCCCAAACGAAAGATTTCATATCAGAGAAGAACTTCTTCTTCTCTTGATAAGACATTTCAGGGTCAAGATAACGGGCATGAAGGTAGTTTACAATGGAAGAATACCAAGGAACATCAGGAGCGCAACCATCGATAAGCATGATGTTTTCTAGAGGAAAGTAAAGATCTATATCATCGAGTTCGTCTTTTCCTCGGTCAACAATCTTGAGACATGATCGGCCACTACGTTTTCACTTGCCCTTTTTGTCTTTAATTTGGACATCAAACTCTTGTAGGGTCGGTATCCAACGTAGCGGACGCGGTTTAGCCTCTTTCTTGGTCATGAGATAGCGCAAGGCGGCGTGGTCGGTCCAAACGGTGGATGCGGCTCCCAACAAGTAACTACGGAACTTGTCCATGGCGAATACCACGGCCAACAATTCCTTTTCGGTGGTCGTGTAGTTAACTTGTGCGGGGCTCGGTGTGTGGCGGCATAATAGATAGGGCGGAATTTTCCTTCGATCCTTTGGCCTAAAAGCGCACCAAGCTGCGTAGTTGGATGCATCGCACATAAGCTCGAAGGGTAGGTTCCGGTCGGGCGATATAAGAAGCGGAGCGGAGATTAATCGACTCTTAAGCTCCTCAAACGCTTGCTTGCAGCTATCATCAAAGGCGAATGTGACGTCTTCCTTAAGTAAGGTAGACAGGGGCTTGGCGATCTTTGAAAAGTCCTGAATGAATCTCCTATAGAAGCCGACATGTCCGAGAAAACCTCTGACTTTGCGAACATTCTTAGGATAACTCATCTTCTCGATAGCTTCCACCTTAGCCCTATCTACCTCAATACCTTTGGATGACACTTTGTGGCCAAGAACTATTCCTTCATCTACCATAAAATGGCATTTTTCCCAATTGAGTACTAAGTTCTTTTCCACACATCTAGATAACACCCGATCAAGATTATCGAGGCAATCATCGAAGGATTGACCAAAGACCGAAAAGTCGTCCATGAAAATCTCCATACACTTTTCAACTAGCCCGTCAAAGATAGCTATCATACACCTTTGAAAGGTGGCTGGGGCATTACAGACACCAAATGGCATCCGCCTATAAGCGAATGTACCATACGGGCAGGTGAAAGTGGTCTTCTCTTGGTCAATAGGATCGATGGGTATCTGGAAATATCCTGAATATCCATCCAGGAAGCGATAGAATGCGTGCCCCGCCGGACGCTCAAGCATCCGGTCAATGAAGGAAGGGGGAAATGATCTTTCATTGTGACCTCATTGAGTTTCCTATAGTCAATGCAGACTCTATAGCCTGTAACGAGCCTCAATGCTATCTCTTCTCCCTTCTCGTTCTTCTCAATAGTAATTCCACCCTTTTTGGGAACTACTTGAGTCGGGGAAACCCACTCGCTGTCAGCAATGGCGTATATGATACCCATATCTAGAAGTTTGATGATCTCCTTCTTGACTACTTCTTGCATGTGAGGGTTAAGCCTCCTTTGGGGTGTCTTACACATTTAGCACCCTCACTAGTCTTGATCTTGTGCATGCGGATGTCGGGAGATATTCCTCGGATGTCTCCCACCGCCATCCAAAGGCTTTTTCGTTTTTTCGCAAGACGTTTAACGGTTTCGGCTCTTTATTCGAGACGGCTTGGCGAAATGATCAAGGGAAGCTTGTCACCCTCACGTAGGAACACATACTTAAGATGTTTAGGCAACGGCTTCGAACTAGATGCGGGGGGATCCTCTAAACTCGATTTAAGCCCTCCACTTTTCAACTCGGAATCGCCGAGCTTCCTTAGTGGCTCCACGCCAAAGCTTCTTCTCTTAATAATTCATCCTCAAAGTCGGTTTTGCGAACCGATCTAGACTAACCACACCATGACTATTCGGATTATCGATCAATCGCTCATATTCCACTTCCACAGCCTTGACTTGCTCGTCCATACATTCATTGAAGTCATTGAATGACTCCTCAATGGAAAAGCCGGTTGGAGAACCAGAGGGTACTTGAATAGATTTAGAGACACTATAGCTCACCTCCTGGTCACCAACTCGAATAGTTACTTGCCCACCATCACAATCGATGAGGGCCCTAGCTGTAGATAGGAAAGGTCTTCCAAGAATCAGGGGAACATCCGCACCTTTCTCCATATCTAAGACGTACCGATCAGCGGGAAGGTAAACCTATCAATTTGAACTAATACGTCTTTTAGGATCCCCGAAGCTTTCTTGGAAGATCTATAGGCGAGCGAAGGTTCATGGTGGTGGGTTCTAGAAGATCTTGTAAACCAAGGCGATTGCAAACGGACAACGGCATCAAGGCGATGGATGCACCCAGGTCACATAAAGAATTTGGGAAGACTAGACCTCCCATATGCAATGTGAGCACAAACTTGCCTGGGTCACCCCTCTTGATCGGTAAGTCTTGATAATTGACCATTGAGCAGTCCTCACCAATTGCTTGATCCATGTCTGCTAACTTCTTTTTAGAAGAAACAACATCCTTGATAAATTTGGTATACTTAGGCATTTCAACCAAAACTTCTGAGAGTGGAAGATTAACCTGAGTATTTTTCAGCAAATTCAGCACCTTTCCGTACTTCTTATCTTCATGCAAGGGAATGTTGCTTTTTCGAGGTGGAAATGGAAGCTTTTTAAGGTCACTCTCAGAAAATACTTTCTTTGAGGATGCACTTACGGCCTTGTCTTCCAGATCTTTCCACCTCACCACTTTTTCAGACGTCTTATTGGTCAGGGGATCAGCCACCTGACTCTCAACCGAATCTTCTTGTCTTAGGGGTTCAGCCACCTGAGGTGTTTCAACTCTTTCATTTCTCGGGGGATCAGCCACCCGAGTATGCTCTTGCAGGACAGGGGATAATGGGTGCTCAACTTCCCCTCCCGCACCATAATTGGCGGGGGGAGGGGCTAGTGGTTTCCCCTGGAAGCCGGGGGACCACTCGGTGAGTGCCACTTCTTAAATTCATCGCACCGGCCTCCTCTTTACCGTATTGCATTGTTGGCACGAGGTCGGTGCATTGGTTGTTGCTTATATCGGCACGAGCAACGACCGCCTTTTGGATTCTTTTCCGTAAAGGCGGGCGGGCCACGCACGACGGTCCGGAAGCTAGCGCTCGGCCCGGTGCCCGATTTGCCTCTCAAGACTTTTCATCGTCTGCTTTGCTCCTCCCGAAATGAATTCCATTCGGCTTTTATATCATTTGAGTGGGAGGGGCCTTGAGAGTTTTGGAAGTTCTGGGGAGATGGCTGGCTAGGCCGAGTTTGAAACTGAGGATTAGAATTGGCGGGCCAATTCTGATTGAACCTTTGCTGTGGATTCGAAAAATTGGAATTCTGGTTCTGATTGAACCTAGGGTTTCGATTAAAGCTCTGATTTTGAGAATTTGAATTGGGATTGAAATTTGGATTCTGGTGAAAACCCTGGTTTTGAAAATTACTCTGGCCAGAGTATTGATTACTAAATCTCTGATTGGACTGGCCAGAGAAAGCATTAATTTCAGCACTCTGCCCAATCATGGGACAGAAGCGAGCAGTGTGCCCCGGATCATCACATACTTGGCATGTGATTGGATTATATTGTCCATTATTATGAACAGCATTGACTTGATGAGCAGAGGGGGCTGAAATTGACATTGGCCAAACATGTGACCAGTCTGACAGCAATTTTCGCAATACAGAACTTGAGGGTTCTGCGGAAACGAAGGAGTCTGATTAATCGGGTTTGGAACTTGAGGACTTGCCATCTGCTTTTGCAGCATGGCTATCAGACTTTGAACATTGACTTCCTCCACCTGGGGAGGAGGAGGCGCTTGGATGGCCTGATAGGATGGGGCATAGTTGTATTTGGCAATGTCTTCAAACAGTGCCCATCCTTCGTCAGTTGTCTTTTTGAGGAAAGCCCCACCAGAAGAGCTGTTGACCATGCCTTTAGTAAGCTCGGTCAGTCCACTAAAGAAAGTGTTTACTTGCCTTTCCTTAGGCAAGCCATAGTGGGGACATTTTCTTAAAAGAGATTTGAACCTCTTCCAACATTCGAAGAATGATTCATTCTCCTTCTGGTAGAAGGTAAAGATCTCATTCAGACACTGGGCTGTCTTTGAAGGAGGAAAATATTGACTTAGAAATTCTTTTTCAAGTCCGGCCCAGGTAGTGATGGATTCTGAAGGGAGAGAGTGATACCACTCCCTAGCCTCTCCTTTCAGAGAGAAAGGAAACAGTTTAACCTTGATCGCATCCTCACTCACTCCTTGGATGCGGGTGGCACCGCATATCTCTAAGAACGCATGTAAGTGGGTATGCGGATTTTCAGATTGGTAGCCATGAAAAATTGATGCATCGCATCATCGGGATGAGTCCGGGCTTGAGTTCGAATGTGTGAGTGTAATGGCGGGCAAGACTATAGCCGGGTTGACGGTGGCGCACCGGGCATGGTGTAGTCGCAACGTACGTCGATCCTCTCGCCGCCATTATTACTATTTCTTCGATCTCTTCTATCAACTTCCGTTCAATTTCTTGATCGGTGGACTCCCTTCGTCCGAAGGATCGGTAAAACGAAGTTTCCGCCTATTGGGTCGGACTATGGTCCGCTCGAGGTCAGGTGAAAAGAGTAATGGCCCTTTCTGACTTCGAGTTTGCATAAACCGAAACCCAACTCAATTGAACAAAACCTAAAAACTACGAAATTAAAAACCTAAAAGAAAGTTAAAAACAAGATTATTTGAGAAAAAAGGGGGGGGGGGGGTCAGACGGGCGTCCAAATATTTGGACGGGCGTCCACCCAGAATTGGGACTGGACGGGCGTTTGGATGTCCAAACGCTCGTCTGGTCTTCAGAAATCTTGGACGGACGTCCAGAATCTATGGACGCTCGTCTAAGATGAAAATTTGATACAGGTTTGAAAATTTTTTAGCGGACGGGCGTTCAGTAGTTTGGACGCTCGTCTGAGATGCGGGACGAACAAGAAAAGAACAGAAAAGTTGAAAAACTTAAACCCTAACTCTTAAACCCTACTAATCTGAACCTTAAAACCTAAAAAAAACTAACTAAAAACTAAACAGGGATTAAAACACAGAAAACAGAAAAACGAAAAACAAAAACTAGGCAACCGTCCGGTTCCCCGGCAACGGCGCCAAAAACTTGTCACGGATTTTATTAATACAAAATAAACAAGTAATAAAACCGGTTAACCTCAAGTGCAAGGATTGTAGTATAGAGGCTATGCCGGGTCGATCTTACGGGGAACTAGACTGTTGTGAATCCTAGTTTTTATTTATCTAACTATGTCACGATTATTAAACTAAAAAGAAATAGAAAATAAACTAACAAGAATGTAAAGCTGGACGGAAGAACAAGTTCTAAAGCCAGGGAAAACAGGGTTGCGAACCAATTAACTAAACTAAATCTAAACCTAATTATGCAATAAATCGAACTAAGCTAAACAATTCAAATTCAAGGGATTAAATCAAGTTATGACGAACAAACAAGCAATTGATCCACCTATCCTATCAACATTCAATTCTAATTCGGATTACTTCGTGATCTCTACTCAAGTCGTGATTCACCTAATCGAAGGCATAAACTCCTACTCTCGTAGACAAGTTCGTTTTCTAATCTTTTATCTTTCGATGTTAAAGATTACGTCTTTCTAACCTAGGCGTGAAATCTTTCGATTTCTAATCTAGAAAATCAATCTAATAACTTTCGTTTTATTTAGATGAAAGAGTCAATCTTTTATCATGGTGATCTAAGGTTGACACGACTCTCATCATATAAACAATCATCAAAGCAAGCATCTTTCGATTAAACATGCAATAAAACATACAAAACAAGATAAAAGAAATGAACTTGAAATAGGACTCACAAAATAATCACGAACGAGAAATCAACTGTTGAATTGGACGGCTTCACAACGCTTGTTCAAAGAGGTTTAGCCTCTTAGCATCTTCTTGAAGGCTTGAATTGCTTGAATAAAATACATAAATTGAAAGATCTAATCTAGAGATTTAAAAGCATAAAATTTGAGTAAAAACTAAGTAAAAACGCAGCACAGCTGCCCCTAGGTTTTTAGGGTTCGAATAATGTAGGATTCATCCTCTTGTGTGCAGAAATAGGCAGGTATTTATAGAGGATTAAGTCGGTTCTGGCTGAGTCGGCGGACGGACGAGCGTTCGCTATGGTGGACGCTCGTTCACCTCCTTGAACTCTCCTCAGACGCTCGTTCGGCCTCAATTCAAACTCTCTGTAGCACCTTGGACGCTCGTTCGAGACTTCAAACGCTCGTTTGGATCGGACGGATCATGGACGTTCGTTCAACATGACTTGAATGCGATTTTTGCATGTTTATCTCTTTTTCTTCTCTCCCACTCGATCATTATCTCTTCCTTAAATCTTTATAGCTCGAAATTTATCTCTTTTGATCATCATTTGAGCACAATAAACATACCTATAACACATGGAAAACATCGCAAACTGTAATAATATTCAAATAATCATATTTTAACCATGAAATCACATAAATATATCGATATTGCGATTAAGCCGTCAAAAATATCGTTTGCTCAATATTTTAATATAAAGACCAATTATTATGCAAATTATACAATATAGAGGGAAAAACATCGTAAAATATATCCTTATAAACCACATAATTTCACCCTTAACAGTTAAGAACAATAACTGATTAAGCGATGAATCATCATCAAAACATAAATTTTATTTCCAACAATTTCCCCATTTTTGATGATGTCAATACCCTCCTTAAAAGCAATGCAAAAATATAAAACAAAATACAGTAAATGACAAGATGAACTGAGAAACTGAGAATTTATTTGATAACTAAGTTACAATGCTGAGTAATAAAATACAACGCAAATAAAAAAAAGAACTAGAAGATAGTTTCTTTTTACTTGACAGTTAATGTAAATTGATTATCATAAGTTTCTGCAACCGTTCTCATAGCATCATTTGTAGCTGAGTTTTCAATCCCATGGATGCTTGCCCAAATGTTCCATGATTCAGATAAATTGTGTTTCCTGAAGAATTTGCTTTTGAAGAGTACTGCAAAGGTGAAGACAGTTGCCCTTAGTCTTTCATTGGTGGCTGTTCTTAGTAGATTTTGAACAAATTCATGTTCAGCCTTTTCAATTTTCTCTGATTCCTTATCAATAACACCATCTGCTTCCATTTCTTGAGTTTATTGAAGTAGTGCATGAGCAACTTATGCATATGTAGAAATGATTCTAGAGATTCTTCTCTAGATAATCCATCTCTTGCTGGTAAATCTCTGAATAGACTGAATAGGCGAGAATCCAAACCAACTCTTTTGTCAGTGGGCTCTGAGTATTTAACAATTAACTCCATTTCTTCATCAGTAAACTCTCCTCTAGCTTTCTTTAGTTCATTCAATTTATCATCAGCATTTGCAAGGATTTGTGGAATCTCAGTTGCATTGACTTTTAGGATGTCCAAACTTTCCCCCTTATTGACATCATCTTTATGAATCAGGCTTCTGATGTAAGCGTTCAGATTTTGTTGAGTTGATGCCAAAATGGTTTGAGCTACAACTGAGTCTTTCATTCCACTTTCCATTAATATCATTCTATCAACCAGATTATTGAGAATGCCTTCCCATCTGTCTTGAGTTTCATCTCTTCTTGCGTCATTCTCAGTAGTTGTCTTCCGAAGTTCAATCAAGGTGTTTTGACAGTTTTCGGTGAGAGTATCCATCTTCTTTTCAAGTTTGGTTCTTTCATCTTGACTGGCTTCTAAGGATTTTAGGACTTTTCCGAATAAGTTTGTTGTCATCCTTTTGAATTCTGATTATCTCATTGTGATAATACTTAATGAGATCAACCTGAGTGGGAACATCTTGTGAGCTTCCAGCTTGTTGTTCATTGACTTTGTTTGTCTCAAATCCAGTTGATTTAGCTTGCTTTAGTGGTGAGACAACAACTTGCTTCAATTTTTCCTTGTATTCTGCCGATCTTCTTCTTTCTTCAGATTGTTTTCTCACTTCTTCCAAGTTTGATTGATCAATATTTCTTCCAGGTGATAACTGAACATTCAATTCTTCATCTGAATCTTCTCCAGCCAACTTTGCCACTGTTCTCGCTATTTCTAACAAGGGCTTGTATGTAGGAGATTTGTAACCTTCTTTTTCTTCTTGTTGTGCATCCGATATATTCTTGGAACTAGAACTTTCACTGGATTCTTCAGAACTACTTGACTCATTATCAGTAGTCTGATCAGTTTCAGTTCTCTTTTCTTGTAAGGAGGCTAGCATCCCTTTTTGCAGATTGGCACATTCCTAAGAATCATCATCATCATTATTCTTTTTGAAATTTCCACCAACCGTGGCTTCCTCCTAGTAGCTATTTCTTATCAGTGCATATCCCTGATTCAGAAAATCTTTGGTATTGATTATCTCTGATAGACTTGTGATGTTGTATAAATCAAATACCCATTTTTCAGTAGCTTCCATTTCTACTAGCTGATTCCTTTGATTTGCAATGGAACTGAATTTCCAAACTTGATATTTGCGCAATCATTCATAATCAGCTGACATTAATTCTCCATGATCTCTTGATGATTGAGTGATGATCTTTCCTGATTCTCTCGTGACTTCCTGACTACTTTCTGGAATAATATCTTCAGTTTGCATAGGGTCAGTTCTTGAAACATCTTCAGTTTGCAAAAGATCAGTTCTTGCAATATCTTCAGTTTGCACAATATCAGTTCTGCTGATTCCTCCCTCAGTAGTAATTGGGATTTCTGACGAATCTTTTTCAATGACTGAGACTGAGATTTTCGGCTCAGTTTCCACAACTTTTTTCTCTTACAATTTCTTCTGTAGCTTGTTTTTCAGTAGGCTCAAGTTCCAATTCAGTAACGGGAACTTCTTTCATTGTTGGTTCAATGAGTTCTTCTTCATTGACTTGCTCATCCAAGTTAATGATTTTTGTTGATCTTGAATCTTCTTCGGCTCCTTTTTCCACAGATTTAGAAGTTGAAAATCATTTGGCTGATTCTTCAAATTCTAATCTAGAAAAAGATCTTTGGGGGGTAGATCTGGATTTTGAAAGTAACGACAGCATTTCCAACGTTGTTTTATCGATCAATCTTTCATCACTGTCAGAATCTTCGTCAACATGTTCAACTCTCAGGGTATGTTCCCCCTGAGTCTCAGCATTCTTCTGTAATTCAGTTTCAACAGTCTGTTCTTTGTTGACAACTTCAGTTTCCCTTGTCATCACAATTTCTTGTGAAACTGGTTCTTGAATGGGTAACACTTCAGTTACTGGAGTTGGAGTAGACTCAGCAAGAATAGCTTCAGTTATTTATGTCTATGCTGATCCTTCAGCAATTGTTGTTTCAGTTATTGGTGTAACAAGATCAGATTTATTTTTCTCTAAATCTTCCAATTGTTTTCTTCTCTTGCTTAATGCTTCAATCTGTTCCAAGACTTCATCTCCAGTTGCAGGTTTCTTCGATTTTCTGCTTTTCTTCTTCTTAGGTTCACTTACTGAACCCTCAGCTTTCCTTTTTCCGGATTTTTCTTCCTTAATAACAATCTTCCCATCAGCAACTGATGTTTCTTTTCTTTTTGCGATTCCAAAATGGTCGAGTATTCTTTGGACTACTAATGCAAGAGTTTTCTTGTGATAGAAACGACATTTCTTAACATCGGTCTTCTTCTTGGGTAAGTCAGTTGATTGTGCCACTAATTGATCAAATAGATATCTTTGCCAATTAAAATTTTCTCCAAACTAAATCACATAAAGTAAATCCAACTTTGCTCCAGATAAATTGCTAAAGTTTCATGCATTTCCAATTATGCAATTTGCCAACATCTTTGAGAGAAAATTGAATTCTGGTTTGAGAAGACTTGTGCTCCCGGTTTGTAAAACTGCGGATTCTGCATCAATTGCTATATCTTTCCATAGTCTTTCCTTTTGTTCTTTGGTCAACTTGATGGCTGCTGTTCCTCCAGATTTGTCAAACCCAAAGATTTCTGCAATCAGATGTTCGGTGACCTTGATCTGCTTATCATTGACAGTAGTGGTGTAGGTGTGTGTGTCTTCTCCTTCTATAGTTGTCCTTCCAAATTCATAGAAGTCTCCAATGCTTTCCAGACATACACTTTTCAGATCAACGTTGAAGGCAGCATCCAATCCTTTGATATGTTTAATTTTTGCAGCAATTGTTTTGGCTAAAGTTTGATCAGTGTATTTTGCAATATACTGGTCAAGAGATATGATAATTCCGGGTTCAACACGAGTGAAAGTCATTGTTTTCTGGATTTGATTGAGAATTTGAAAATTCGAAGATTGAGAAAGCAAATTCAAAATTCGAGTGTAAAGAATTATAAAAGAAAATTCTGGGTTATTTAAATTTGTAGGAAGGGTAGTTATGAATTGGGTGGGACTCATAACGTCTTGTCATAAATGTTTTGAGATTGGGAAAAGGTGGATGAGTGGGAAATATGAACGGTTTAGATTGAGAAGGACCACGTCTTTTCTTGACATCTGTAGCTAGACTGCAGTGAATAGGGTAGATGAGGTGTATCTACAGCTGTATACGTTCAGTCTTGTCCTTATACCGAATTCAAAAACTCAGTTGTGAACAAAACTCAGTTTTTCGGCTTCCAGTTACCGATATTTTCCTGCAAAACAAATTTAGACATTTTTGGTACCCATCTCTGTTTGGGTCCTAATTGGTTAGTTTTCGATGATACGATTTTATTTTTGACTTTATACCTCTCTTGACATTTTGACTGAGTAAAGTCAGTTTTTACATGTTTTTCCTGTTTTGTCCAGACAGTTTTTGATTTGATCAGTTTGTGAAACTGATATGAAGGTTCATTCCAATCTTCATCAGTGGGAAATAGTCTTCCTTTCCCTCTGAGTTTATCATTCCATGAATGATCTTCATTTTCGAATGGATATGGCTTGAAGATTTTTCTTACTGATCTCTGATCAGTTCTGCCTTTTTCAGCCTTCTGAGTCTTTCTGTAAAATCTGTTGGCTTGATGTATTCTTTCAACTGATTTTTCAGTTTTATCAGTTTGTGCAAATGGCTGTGCTGAGTAATTGTCAGTTCTAATAATTTTATCTATTTTCTGAGTTCCTGACCATTGTGCAGTCACAAATTTTAATGCAACTGAACGTGATCTGACCTTAGAGTCATTTTGATTAACAAATCCTAAACCAGATCTGTCTCCAAAAGGTTTTCCATGTTTGAACTGAACACTGGGAATTGGATCAACTGATGATTCTTTGACGTTTATTAATTCTGTCAGTTCATCAGTTGGTCGAATTACCTTGATTTCATTATTAGCCTTGATTAAATTGATCTCAGCATTCAATCTCGAAATTTTAGTTTTCAATGACTTTTTCTCCTTTTTGACATCCTCATAATTCTTTTGAATTACCTCTAATTCCTTTATGAGTATGTCCAAGGATTTATTGAAATCTTTATTTTTCTGATTGTTCATGGCAGTGTGAGTGCTGGATGTAGATGCAATTACCTCCTGATTTTTTATGGATAGATTTTCTGTTGAGGAATTATCATCAATTAAAACTTGCTTCCCATTTTCATTAGCATTTGCCTGTGCTGCTCCTAGCAGTATGATTTCCTCATCACTTTCACCTCCATAACTCATGTGTAGTATAGCATCTTTGGCCTTTGCAACGGATGGATCTTCAGCAATGTTTTCAGTCAATTTTTCTTCTATATAATCAGCTACTCGTAGCCATTCTTTTTCTGCTTCTTCTGAAATATCACTTAGGGATGGAAATCCTCTTTATTCATCTTTATATGCGTTAAGGTCAATATCTTCATCATAACTGAAATGAGGTTCCGGATTTGTGTGAGAGCTTGTAGTACTGAATCTTTCAAATACTTGATCCTGAATACCATAAACAACATTTTGCAAATAGTCAGTCAGGGGGTTATTCAGCCAGCTTCTAATTCTAGATGTATCCATTTAATTTCACTAAAGTATCTCTATGACTGATATAGTAAGGGGTTTTCAACAACTGGTTTATAAGATATCTATGAAACACTTCCAAATGGAAGAACTGCTCTGATACTAATTGTTGGTCCCTTGGAAAGGCTAACACAAGTTTAGAGGGGGGGTGAATAAACTTGTCACCAAAAACTTTCCCAAAACTGAAAGTACCCCAGGAACTGAGTTTCTCCGAAACTTAAACTGATGCTCAGTTCAGTTTTGTTCCTGTCCCTTAACTTGTGCGGAGCTCAGCTAACTCAACTGAGTATAAGTCAATACTGACTTATTCTTAGTCTAGTTAACTGGCAGCGGATAGAACTAGCCTTTAGATAACAAACAGTTTGTTGACTTGGTTTTAACGTGAGAACTAGATAATTAAAGTTGTAATGAAGTAAATGAATGCATGAAATAAATAAACAAGAATTATAGAGGTTCCAGGTGGTGTAATCATGTACGTCCTCCCTTCCCCTGTGATGCGGAGGAAAATTCCACTAGAACTTTTTTGAGATGGCCCGGTTACAAAAAGTTCTAAACTGATAGTCCTTGACTAATCCCTAGCTTCACTATCTAAACACTTGTAGAACAGGTAGGATTGCTGCTCTTCAATTGTTTGAAACACTGGTCCTCGAAGGGTAGAATTGCCTCTTCACCAGCTCATCACAAACACAGTCTTCCTGACTACACTCAACTGTCCTTCACACCTTCTTGGTGTTTCACAGTCTAGACCTTTGATGAAATCAAAGTTGAGACCTGAATCAGTAACTATGATTCAATTGTGATTTGAGCTTTTCTTCTGGATAAATAAATTTAGCACGGCTCTGTATTTCTTCAACTGATAGATTCTTGATTTTGCTTGAATGTGCTTGGATACTTGAAGAAATTTCTTGATCTTGCAATTAAGTACTTAGCAGAAATTCTTTCGAAATTGGCTTTCCCCCTTAATTAGATCTTATAATTATATCTGTTTTTAATTCCTCCTGCTCACCTCTTTTTTTTTTGTAGAAGTAGTCTATTTATAGGGGTTTGTCTAACGTTCATCCTGCTTGAATCTTGTAACGGCTATATTTTGTGACCGTTCTGCTGTGTCAGTATTTCATGCAATAGAATTTCTTCCTTTATAACGTTCGACTGTACTATCAGCTTGTTGGATGACTGACATATAAAACTGAGTTTCCTTATCAGTTTTATAGAGAGATTATCACTTGTCGGTTTCTTGACTGACTTGGAGCCTTAACTGAGATTTTACTCTTCTTTAAATATCAGTATTCCAGTTTTTCATCTGATTATAATTGACTTAATCAGAGTACACCATGACTCATTATCTTCTAAGAATTCATTGTCCTTATGATTCTTAGGTCTTCATACAAGATCCATAAAGTCGGTTCGAGGTCACCACAATCTTGCACGATGTCTAACTTTACGTCTCGACGTAGTCTTCATAAGCGAGTTTGAGCACTCGGTTCTTCAATCTTCTATAGCCGAGTTTGTGACCCTCGGTTCTTCATCTCTTGGATAAGCCAGGCGAGTACGTATCCCTCAGCGAACTTAACTTCTTCAGTTTTCATGTTGGTGTGTGCTCGTTTTCGGTTTCTGATTGAATCTCAGTTTAACTAAATCTCAGTTTCTTATTTTCTCAGTTCACAGCCTAGAACTATTACAGTGCTTGTCTGATTTAACCTATACAAATATCAGACTCTATAAAGTCCTATACATTACTCTCTAGACATCTTTTTGCTTTGCACTATAACAGCTAGTTTTGACACTTCATCAATGGGGTTAAGAACAATAACTGATTAAGCGATGAATCATCATCAAAACATAAATTTTATTTCCAACACCCATAATAAACCTCCCATTAACTACCACATTTATTTCCCTTTATTTCTTTTTTTAACTTAATCCACAAATAATTCAATATAATATTCCGTATCCGAAAAAAAAAATACGTCTGCCATTTTCCGAAAAATCGGGATATTACACATATCTCCATCTCCTCTCTAACTTTGTCAAATTACAAATTTAAGGCTTCTCTCTCCATCGTACGTTGTTAATTGTAATGTAATGTAACGTAAGGTAACACAATAGAACAATGACAAATCATTCCTACGTCTAATATATATATATATATATATATATATATATATATATATATATATATATATATATATATATATATATATATATATATTAAACTTTAATAATTATGGTGGTGATCATTTGTTGGTTTGGATTGGTTCGGTCTGGTTTTGAAAGATTCTAGTCGGTTTGGGGCACTATAATTTGTTCGTCAAACCAGACCATCTTAAAGCAAAAACAGATACAAAATGTGAACCGGAAGTAGATTGAACATCACAAAGTAGCTAGACACCAGTGCCTCAATTGAAAATAAGGACAAAAGAAAACAGATTGACAACGAAAACGAAAACGAAAATGTTAGTCCAACAACAAAACGATCAGCAGATGGCACACTTGTGATGCATTTGTTGTGTGGAACTAGCACTGCTGAATGGAAAATATCGAAAAACTGATTGACAGCAAAAACGGAAAAAGAAATACTAGTTTACGCTACAAAATGGTCGATGAAAACATACTTTCAAACCATTTAATGATAACGGCAAAACCCACGTCGACGTCCGTCAAATATAAAAAAGGTATATATATATATATATATATATATATATATATATATATATATATATATATATATATATATATATATGTTGTGTCACTCATCTCTTGCGAAAGAAAGAAGGAAAGAAAGAAGGAAATCGCGAAAACATGAAGCTTGTGAAGCAGCTGGCAGGCTCAAGTACACTGCTTCTTTGACATATCCTCAATGATCATAACTAATGTTTGCACCACGTCGATTAGGACATGCGTTTCCCAGATGATCTCTTATTGTCTTTAAGCAGTAATTACAATCATAAACAGTCGGTCCATTTTTGGCGCAAACAGAATCTTCATCACACTTTCTTACTTGGCCCCGCGGTCCACATGTATCGTTCTTAAATTCAGTGGCTCCGGAAATTCGTGTCCCTAGCAAATCATTATCAAGCTGCTTGTTAAGGTTGAACTCAAAGGCACTTCCACCATCGTAGGTATCTGAACTGCATTCTCCTTGGAATCTACCACCAAGATCCTCTGCAATGCTACAATAATATTGCCCAAACACAGGGGCGGACGCAGGATCTCGGGTAGGGGCGGTAAAAAAATTTTAAAGGCAAATAAAAAATTTAAAGAGAGGTAAACTATATGTAGCGTACAAATTTTAGTGTATTTTTTTCGGTTTAGGGGGGCAACTGCCCCCCTGGTTGTATGTAGGTCCGCCATTGCCCAAACATTACGAAGATGAAGAAGACGACGCTGACCTGAGTCGTCGTCGTAGTTGCAGCAGCAGCAGCCATCATCTTTAGAGGAAGAAATTAAAGCAATATAATTGATCTCGATCGAGAGTGTATCGTGTTTTTGTGTGTAATTCATGATCATTCATGCCCATTAAATAGGAGTAATTAATTCTTGTTGCATTCACCGGCCAAAAATTTCTCAATTACAAGTGAATTAAAAGTTTGGTTCCCTTCTCAACTAGGCCCTTACTAAAAGAAATAATAATATTTCTATGTCACTCCAACATAGCATAAATAGGAATTATGCGGCATAAGTAATTTATTGATAAAGATAACAACAACTTTAAGGATTTCCATATTGCCATTCACCGGATAAATTGGTTTTACCTAGCTATGGTTCGGTTTTGGTTTGTAAATTTTGAAACCGTAAGAAATGGTTTGGTTTTAAAAGTGGTTAAAAACCGGAAAACCGGACCATGTGCACCCCTAGCCATTCTTGATATTTTCAAGTAATTATATGCCTTCATTGACCCTCTTTTTTCATACGTGAAAAAAAAAAATGACCGTCTGACTCATGTATAGCCTAGCTAGTTTTTACCAATCTAAATCAACTTACATTATCAAATGCAACATAATTTAGAAATTCATACTTAAATAATAGCAATGATACTGTTATTACTATTTTGACCTAACAAATGCCAGAAAGTTATAATTCTAAGCCTAAAGTTTGATATAAATCAAAAGCTAAGCATAATGCACATTTTCTTAGTTGTTAAGCTTTGAATTTTATTCATTGCTTGAATGTATAGCATATATACTTTAACAATCCATGCCAAACTTTAGCCTAATTTGTAACGCCCCCAGACCCCGGGCCTGTAGCGCTAAATGAGTCATAAATGTCCGGTCAACTGCTTAGACCGCCGTCCTCGCTTGGTTTAAAAGGCCTAACCCGAGTTGACAAGACCTTTATGTCTCACACTTATATGGGGGTGAGCATTCTCTTATTTTACCGATGTGGACTTTACATTCTCCCCCCTTATAAGGGACTGACGTCCTCGCCAGGACGGCCGAGACTGTTCCCGGATCGTCCCTACCAGAGGTAACTAGAGGTCATCCTTACACCATTCTGTAACGCCCCCAGACCCCGGGCCTGTAGCGCTAAATGAGTCATAAATGTCCGGTCAACTGCTTAGACCGCCGTCCTCGCTTGGTCTAAAAGGGCTAACCCGAGTTGACAAGACCTTTATGTCTCACACTTATATGGGGGTGAGCATTCACTTAATTTACCGATGTGGGATATCACATTCTCCCCCCCCCTTATAAGGGACTGGCGTCCTCGCCAGGACGGCCAAGACTTGTCCCGGATCGTCCCTACCAGAGGTAACTAGAGGCCATCCTTACACCGTCCTCTTGTACGGTGCGCGCGCATAGTTCCGTCCGATAGTCGGCTCGAATATCATTACGTAACGCCCCGGACCACTCGGGCTGTGGCGCTAAATGAGTCATAAATGTCCGTCAGCGCTTAGACCGCCGTCCTCGCTTGGTCTAAAAGGGCTAACCCGAGTTGACAAGACATTTATGTCTCACACTTATATGGGGGTGAGCATTCTCTTATTTTACCGATGTGGGACTTTACATAATTGTTTTCTCTATCAATATAATCATCAAGATTCACATATCTAACACCAAACATATCGTTGAAAATAAAATTGTGACTTAAATTGTGCATGCTGAGTCTGCTCAACTGAGTGGTATACTAAGTTGAGTATATAGGAAACTGAGGTCTAATCAGCAAAACATGAAGTTGTCTGCTGAGTCTGGTGTTCAACTGAAGAATGTCAGTAGAGTTTATCAGTCTGCTGAGGTTGCTGAGTTGGTTCTCAGCATTACTTGGGGAACACGTTTGGTTGGTTTTCCGTTTTGGTTGAGTTACTTCTAGGTATTTTAGTCATTACATGGGTTTGGTTGTTAAGGCGGTAGGGTTGGATTCCCAATGCCTATAAATACCATCTGTAATCATTGTAAATTGTAACTTTCTCGTGATAATAAAATAATCATCGTTTGTCCGTGGAGTAGTGTGTACTTTGCCGAAAACCACGTTAGATCTGTCTTTTTCTTGTTTCGCGTATTATTTACTTGTTAATTGTTTAATCTTTATTCACAATCACCATCACTTTTTGGTCGATCCGTTATAACATAATTTTTGAAAGGAGCAGCCGTGGAGGATTAAATTGCAGATGGCACGATTATAGCAGGCTCGCCCTTGAAAGTCGATTACAAGAAGATGTTCGAAGAAAAAGATGTAGCACGAGGTGCTGGAGATGAGGTAGCGCATAGGATAGGGAGGAGCAGGCGGTGCTGTTGCCGGAGGTGGATCGGCGAAGTTGTCGACATACATGGCTTGGAGAAGGAGCCGAAACGCTTAAAAATCGTAAATCGCCAAAGCAAAATGAATGAAAAAGTGAACTCAAATAGGTTTTTATATATATATATATATATATATATATATATATATATATATATATATATATATATATATATATATATATATATATATGCCGAGATGATATGAATGTAAACATTGTATTCCATCTGTATCAGTTTTAACTGTGTTTTAATAGTTCCAAAACAAGTGTCATTATAACATTTAAGGGGAGAAAAACATCCATTTTCTATCCAAATTGCCATTATTGATCATTTCTCTCAAATACTTTTATATTAGTTCTGAATTAACTCCTACTTGATTGCAATCAACAAATTAAATTTAATAAATTTTGTGGTGCGTAGAACATTTTTTTTTTAACTTTCATTTTAAAATTTTTAATTGGTTAAAAATTATGACATGGTAGTCCAAAAAATAATCTAGGACCACCATAAAATTTGCCTAAAATCACTATATCTAGCTAGTTAGATCGGTCTCTCAAGCCACGCTCTAATTTAAGAAAATTATATCTACGTTTCTATGACACTCCAATATAGAATATGTCACATCACCAAAAGTGTCACCGTCACAATTGATGGTATCATTACTAATTAAATAAATCCTAAAATGTAATTTAGGTGACTTAAAACTCTATGTAATTACTATATCTAATATCATAATCTGGTTGTGAGTGTTTTTTCCTTCTTATTATAAATGAAAAATATATGATGAGACGATAGATATAAACATTATACTCATTTTTATAATGATGTCATATCATCTAAAGTCTTACTGTCACATCACATTGTATCATCATTATATAATCGGAAAAGACATGTTAAAACAAAATTTACAAAAAAAAAAAACCACACATTCATGAATAACCCTATTACCTGGCTAGCTAGATTTGACTCTCAAGTCCCAAGTCAATTTAACTTTTGGATTTGCTAAAAAAAAAATATTTCCATGACACTCCAACATAGAATATTGTTCTTATTTACTGTAAAACGTACTATATATATGTTTGTGGCACTCCAACATTTATTGTGTAATTTTCTGTCATACTCGTCTTTGTCACTCATATAAAAAGAACTCAAATTCAGAATCCTAGATTTTGAAAATGGAGATATGAAAAGCAACATTAATTTACCCTCTTTGCAGTTTTTAATATCATTTGTCAAGTGTGTAATCCTTCGTTTCGGAAGAACAAATAATTTTTTTCATACACTAGTACTAGTTAAACTAACATAATGGTGGATCTATGTTGTGGTAAATGCAATCTATAAGGATCCCCCTAATTGCAATCTATAATGGATGCATTCTGCGACAAAAGGAAAACCATGCGAGTAATTTCATCAAGAGTATTTCTAGCGACACAATCACTCGGCCACAACGACTAACTCAACTTGATTTTTTGATTATCATGGGCTTATAGGGGCGGATTCAGAAAAAAATTTCCGTGGGGTAAACGAACTGTATAACTCCATTTTTTATCCGTAAATTTGTTCCAGTAAGGTCACCGGAACATAAAACTACATTTTTTAACAACAAAACTACATCGATTTAATATAAAAAAATTCTCCGGATCTCGATGGGGTCACGCGACCCCCCTTGTGTCACATAGATCCCCCAATGGCTTATATCATGATCAATGGTCCTCTTTAAACATATGTCACATTATCAAAATTCTCATCCTAACGGAATGTGTTGCATATCATGACATTTTTTATAAAATTTAATAAAAAAGGGTATTGTTAGAAGTTTACACTATTTTTGTCCCGATTAATCTTCAGTTTCCTTGTATCCTGGTATATAAGTAAATCTGTTATTCTTAGCAAAAATCTATATAATATTTTCAGGGTGGTGAGTGGCAGTAACATTATTTATTTAGTAGATCCTAAGATGTAATTTACACCTAAAATTCTACTTAATGAGTAAATATTATAGCAAATGAAAAATGTACGATGAAATGATATATATGTCATTTAAAAAATTGATATACATGGATATAAACATTATACTCCCTTTGTTCTAAAATAAATTTCGTTTTAATTACGTGTTTTGGCAATAGCATTATTCTATTAACTAGCTAGCTAGATAGATCTCTCAAGTCCCAAGGGAAAAAAATCGGGTGGTTAATACGATCGTGCGGATACCTTAATTTGCATAGTAAACATTCGAGTTTGATAATATAATTCACCGTTACGTGAAAACAATCATGTTTTACGTCATAAATAAAGGGTATCCGCGCGTCACAGATTTACTACTGAAAATTTTCTCAATCAGAAGGAAAACAAAATTTTGGTTCTACTTCTCCGGCCACTAGGCCCATGCTAAAAGAAATAATATTTATATGGCACTCCAATATAAAATGTGGTTCTTATTTACTAAATAACATATAATATTTTGTATGGCACCCCAACGTTTAATATGTCATTTTCAGTCATAATCGTTCGTTCTTGTCACTTGGAAAACACAAAATCAAAAAGCTTTAATTTTTTGAAAAATGGATTTTAAAATCATATGTCTTCATTGACCCCTTTTATTTCATAAAAAACTATATTTGACCATTTTATGGTTTTTAATATCTTTGCCAGGTGTATAACGTTTCGTTCTGAAATGAAGCCACAATTAAACAATATAATTCATCATGCACTCTTTAAACTATCATTAAGGTACATGTTAGCATATTCAGTAACGGATCTTTGTTGTGGTAAAGGGGTCTATTAACCCTATACGGAAAACATTTATTTGTCACATGATCACATTACACATACTGAGGTAAAAGAAAAACTATATGTCAACAAAACATCTGAAATATCAAATCTAACTCACATCAATCACATGACAAATAGGTTCTTTAAGTTGGTTGCTCCTTGATTTTGTTTTGACTATTGGTGAAACTTTGCTGCCCTGATAGTGTATTGAGGTTACTTCTCTGTGGTAATTGTTATGACGGATCGATCAAGAATTGATGGTGATTATGAGTAAGATTAAACAATTAACAAGTAAACAAACACATAAACAAGAAGAACACAGATTTAGTGGTTTCCGGCAATGTGCCGACTAGTCCACGGACAAACGAGGATTATTTTACTATCACGAGAAAGTTTCAAAGTTACAGTGATTGCAGATGGTATTTATAGGCTTTGGGAATCCAACCCTAACCGACTAAATAGCCAAACCAGGTAATGACTTAAATACCCCAGAAGTAAACTTATACAGATCGGAAAACCATGCAGAAGTGTTCCATAAGTAATGCTGAGAACAAATATTCAGCGAACCAACCTATTTTCCACCTTTCCCACACTCCACCATAACTCCACCTCAATCCCATCAATCAAACCCCTCAAATCCCTCAACCTCATTACTCCTCTACTTACTATCCGACCAAATCCTTCCAACTTCTATCAATTCTCCTATTTAAACACCCTTCCACCACCATTTTTCAACATCCTCAACGATTATCTTCTTCTCCAATCACCCAAAACTCTCAATTTATTCTCCTTCTATAAATTTCGGCCCACATCACCACGACTATCACCACCATACCTCCACCGAAATCAAACCTTTTTCTTCCATTTCAACAACCAAAACACCAATTTTTCCATCCATGATGCTGATTTGTAGTGCTGCTGCAAAGTGAAGTTGCTACAGTTCTTTCTCTTTTATCATCAGAGCACTGTCCCAGAAGAAACTGAGAAAAATTCAGGCCGGTAAATCGGGGCATAGGGCTGGTTTACAGAGGGTCCATTTTCAGAATCAGCTTCATCATCAGTCTCTGTATCAATCAGGATGGGTCCCAAGCGTAGCAGAACCACCCATCGTCCAAGTGGTCACCAGTATGTCTACGGAGATGCTAACCCCTTGATAGACGGGGTTGAACAATTTCATTCTTTAGAGATCTATGAATCATTCTGAGGGCATTGGAACGGAAGACCGGTTGTCCGAGAACGAGGAGTAGAGTTGGATGATTGCGGTATGATTTTGCCGAGAGCCCTAAAGGTACAAGATATTTTGGATATGGCTGAGGCACCGATGCGGTTCAATGCTACAGTGGTGAGAGAATTTTATTCGTATCTGGAGCATAACCCAGGAGCTACATTTGCGATGGTCCGTGGAGTTAAGGTTGACTTTACGATTGAGCGGATCAACGAATATTATGGGTTTTGCAATCCACCCGTGGGCCAAGATGAGTATACATCCTCGACCAATATTGAAGATTTAGAGAGGATGCAGATGATTGCTAATTATTTTGGGGTGCAATGGAAGCGCAATCCTATGGGAGCCCCCATAATCTTCCTGGAAAACGAGTTATCCTGGGACAGGAAGGTGGTCAACAGATTTGTTTGTGCTCGCCTTCTGCCGACCAAGCACACAGTGTCTGTCACACCGAAGAGGGCAGAGTTGATGTTCTATCTGGAGCAGAGATCTCCAATCAACATAGGCCTACTAATGCATAGTTGTATTCATGAGATTGTAGCTACGTCTGAGCGAGAGCAGTTGCCATATGGGCCTATGGTTGATATGTTCACTATAGAGGATGAGGTTCCGGTTCTGGTTAGTGACGACCGGGAAGACCCTGAACCGATGATCAGTTCACAGTCAGTTTCACGAGTATCGAGATGGGTCGGTTAGAGAGCTGAGAGATAGTGTACTCCAGTCCTCGGAGCACCTCGATCTTAGAGAGCTTTGTTGGAGGATCATTCAAGAGAAATTGTGAATTTACATCGCAAAATGGATAGAATTATAGACTTTTTTGGCATCCCTCCTTTGACCCCACCACCTAGGACTGCCCCACGTCACGGAGCATCATCTTCCGCCGCTGCTGCCTCAAGTTCTGCACCACCTCCTAGTTTTGAGCCTAGAGATGACTGGGAGGATTATTCTGATGAGGACTAGTTTTTCTTTCTTTTTATTTTGTTGTTATTTTCCATTTTTTGTTATTTCCTATCTAATACATGTAGCAGAATTTTGATAATATAATGATTTTGACGGCTTAAATTGTTTGGAATTATTTATTTTCTCTTTTACTGCCGCAATTTTATTATACGATTTTTTGTCCCTGCCTTTCTTCTTGGATTGTTCGAGTTACGTAGCACAGATTATTCGTGGACTACTTACATGAGCCCAATGCATGATAAGACGATCCAGTTGTTCCTTTGGCTCCACCCTTAACGAAGCTAAGTTCCTTTTTATTTTCTATTTTCATCTTACACATTGGGGACAATGTTTCGATTAAGTAGGGGGTAAGGGACGTCACTTAGCTGTTTGACATTACATTACAAAATTATTAGATTATGTTGATTCTCTTTGATGCACTGTTCACCACCTAGACTTTGATTCGTTTCGACAGAATTTCGAAAAAACATGACATCTTGGATCTTTTGGAGTTAATTGATTACATCGTTGTTTCACTTGGTATAAGTAAAAGTTGTGTCCACTTCTGAAGTCGTGGCGTATTAAGCGCAAATTCTGTTATGAGCCATCATTTTTAAGCACATATAACTCACTTTCCTTGGTGTGTAGTCGATAGCGCATTACCTTGACTAGAGTTGACCCTGCTTTATCTCGAATCATGTTCCACCAACAATTATAATGGCAAAGGAATTTCAGATTCGGTAGTTTATCAAGAGTGAGACCGTGAGGATAGTTGAATTTATGAGAGTTCACCCGCCAAGAAAGAGAAGTTCATTGCAATATAGACATCTATATTCTCTTTGGCAAAAGTGAGTCGATGGAGCGTAAAACGCACGACTTTTGCATAGTCCGATAAACACGAGCCTAAGAGTAATACTCGGTTCACAATCCGCCTTGCTCAGCTACTTTGATTAATAAAAAACATGTTCGAGACTGGTTAGTTCAACTACGGTTTACGTAATGCGAGATTGTTTGCATTACTAAGCGGATGCGGGGTTAGTGCACACACACATTGGCTCATGGCATGAATATTGTTTAATGCGTTACTGGTGGATATGAGTAGCATTATCTTGATCTTGACTTTGTGAGACATAGCTGTTTATAATTAACTTGTATACTGATCAGGATGTCATTTTCTTTTCGCCTTTTTGCTCGGGACGATCAAAAGCTAAGTGGGTGGTAGTTGATAATGCTCTAAATAGTACCATTAATTATACCTTTATTCACCCCAAACTATGCTCAAGAGAGGATGGATAGGCTCATTATTATATGAAATATGTGTTAAATTCTATGTGCGTGTTCCTAGGATCGTAATTCTGCATTTGTGTTATTTTCCCGAAGATTTGGTACTATTTTGCCTCGTTTTATGTGTTTTACAAGATGTACCAAATCTGGAGCATTGGAGAACGGATCTGGATCAAAGGAAGCATGTTGGGCCAAGTAAAAGAAGTCCAATAAGAGATCTGCTGAAGAAAAAGAAGAAAAGTTAGCCCGGTTTACCGTGGGCTAGGTCCGGTAAACCGAGGTCCTTGTAGAACACAAAATTGATTCTGCCGCATTGACTAGGTCGGTTAGGGTTTCTATGAGTCATAAGTCGGCTGTTGTATCTATATAAAGCCGCATATACTGATTATTGTATAAGCACTCAATTATATTGTATCTTTAATTATATACATTATACAATTTGATGAAATAAAGTTTTCCTAAGCTTTTGGGGAGTTATTTTCTGGTTTCCTTCCCTTCCTCACCATCTCTAGCTTGAGTAGGTCAAACTAGATCTCCATCGTTGAAGGTATGAAGCTTTGAACGTTTCTTTTTGTCTTCAATGTGGTAGATCTGTTTGTATTTACGTGTTTTAGTTAATCTGCATGTTTAATGACCCCATAATTTACTTAGATTAATCGAAATTGAGCAATGTAGATCCAGAATTAAGAAAAGCCGACCCCGGTAAAACGGCGGTCTATACCGGTTTACAGAGGCAAAAATTTAGGAAACTTAATCTGGGATTCACGTCAGCTACGTTGATCGAAAGAAATAATTAAAACGAGTAATAGGTTTGGCCAATCTAGTATTCGTAATTCATAAATTAACATGAACTACTGATAGTGAAGTGTTAGTTAGGACATTGTCTCGATGGACCCTATGAACGTGCTGATCAGTGTCGACAGCTGTCTAGGCGGGTTAGCGGTATAAGTTAGCGCTCGATACCGGCAATTCTAGTTCTTTATATGTATGGGCTATTACGGACCAATTAAGGAGGGTAGCTGGCGTATAGATTATCTACTACCATGGTCGGTATAGATAGGGCTAGGAGTTGCACCCGTAGCTTAAAACTAAATTAAAAGCTCGCTCGATTAGTTTAAGGAAATTATGTGGGAAGTAAACGTAAGGATTAACTAATCCAACTTAGTAGATCGGTGGGAAGGAGGGAGGAATACCACGTTTCTTTTATGTTTATTGTTGGTGAATGACCACTAAATGTGTCTTCTTAATTAAGATTAGGATTGTTTATACTCAAAGTTTCATTGTCTCTGTGGGATCGACCTTGACTCGCACTTACTATAATACGATGGACCTAGTATTCTTGCTAAATATCGACGTTAGTGAGTTACACGCGATCAATAACGTCGTAGCACATGTTTGGACTTCTGATGAGACCTTGGTTCCTTTGACTGAGCAATTGCCCCATTGTTATCACAGTACAGTGGGTCTGGACCGTTAATAGAGGGAACCACACCAAGTTTCATCCAAACCGTTTCATTTACCGCCTCTGAGGCTGCTATATACTCGGCTTCCGTTGTAGAGTCCGTTGTAGTCTCCTGCTTGGAACTCTTCCAGCTCACTGCTCCGCCGTTAAGCGTGAAAACAAATCCAGACTATGACTTAAAGTCATCCTTGTCAGTTTGAAAACTGGCATCTGTGTAACCTCGTAATACTAAATCAAAGTTCCTGAAAACCAGGAACATATCCCTAGTACACTTCATGTACTTGAGAATATTCTTGACCGCAACCCAGTGAGCATCACCTGGATTTGACTGGTACTTACTATTCATACTCAGAGGGTACGAGACATCCGGTCTAGTGCACAACATGGCATACATGATAGACCCGATTTCCGAAGCATAAGGGATCTTACTCATATGTGCCCTTTCCTCATCTGTCTTAGGACACATTTCCTTCGACAGGTAGACCCCGTGTGACATGGGCAGCAATCCTCTCTTGGATTGCTCCATTCTGAATCTCTTCAGCATCTTGTCTATATATGTGGACTGTGACAGACCAAGCAACCTTTTAGATCTATCTCTATAGATCTTGATTCCTAGAGTATAGGCTGCTTCACCCAAGTCCTTCATAGAGAAGTTCTTGGACAACCAAACTTTAACCGACTGTAACATAAGAATATCATTTCCTTTAAGCACTATGTCATCTACATAAAGTACTAAGAAAACTACGGCACTCCCACTAACCTACTTGTAAACACACGGCTCATCTTTATTCTTGATGAAATCAAACTGTCTGATTGTCTCATCAAAGTGAAGATTCCAACTCCGAGAAGCCTGCTTCAATCCATAAATGGATCTTTGCAACATGCATACCATCCTAGCATCATCGTTTGTGAAATCCTCAGGTTGTGTCATGTACACTTCCTCAGACAGATTCCCGTTAAGGAAAGCTGTTTTCACATCCATCTGCCAGATCTCATAATCATGGTATGCTGCAATAGCAAGCAGAATTCTAATGGAGTTCAGCATAACTACTGGCAAAAAGGTTTCATCATAGTCAACTCCTTGTCTTTGCTTATAACCTTTTGCCACGAACCTTGCCTTGTAGGTAGTCACATTACCATCCATGTCAGTCTTTCTCTTAACGACCCATTTGCACCCTATAGGACTATTCCCTCAGGTGGATCGACTAAGTTCTAAACTTGGTTGTCTTTCATGGATTCCATTTCTGAATTCATGGCTTCTAGCCATTTCTCTTTGTCATGCCTTATCAACACATCCTCATAAGTTTTAGGGTCCTCATCTTTCATGTAATATACGTTAGTGTACCTTTCAGGTTCACGACATTCCTTAGTGGATCTTCGAGGTGTATGTGTCTCTAGAGCAGGTGTATGCACCTCATCAGTATGCGGTGCTTGCTCTTCTTCCATCAACTGACTGTTTTCCGTAAGTGGTTCTTGAATCTCTTCAAGATCAATTTTACTCCCACTGACCCTTTTCAGAATGAACTCTTTCTCCAAAAAGTGAACAGTCCTGGAGACAAACACCTTTTGCTCTCCTAGATGGTAAAATTGGTATCCTCTAGTTTCTCTAGGATAACCCACAAATAGACATCTGTTGGATCTAGCTTCTAATTTGTCAGGCATCATCTGCTTCACATAATCTGGACAACCCCAAGGTTTAAGATATGCCAGATTCGGTTTTTTCTTTGCCCATACCTCGTATGGTGTAGAATCCACCGTCTTTGATGGAACTCGGTTAAGTGTATAGGACGCTGTTTCTAGAGCATACCCCCAAAACGATTTTGGAAGAACTGCGTAGCTCATCATGGACCACACCATGTCTAGCAAAGTGCAATTTCTCCTCTTAGATACGCCATTCATCAGAGGTTTTCCGGGTGGAGTCCACTCAGGTAGAATCCCATTCTCTTTTAAGTAATCTTGAAACTCTCCATCTAGGTATTCGCCACCTCGATCAGATCGAAGTGTCTTAATCTCTTTACCCAGTTCCACTTCACTTCTGAATTCTTTGAACTTTTCAAAAGTTTCAGACTTATACTTCATTAATTATATGTAACCATATCTCGAATTGTCATCAGTGAAGGTGATAAAATAAGAGTATCCTCTTTTGGCTTGAATTGACATTGGACCGCATACATCAGTATGTATGAGTTCAAGCAATTCATTGGATCTTATCCCTTTGCCACTAAATGGTGACTTTGTTATCTTGCCAAGTAGACAAGCTTCGCAAGTATCAAATGATTCATAATTGAAATGATTCATGAATCCATCTTTATGGAGTTTGGAAATGCGATTCTTATTTATATGGCCAAGTATACAATGCCATAAGTAGGATTCATTCAAGTCACTCGTTTTAGCTTTCTTGTTGTTTATATTAAGCATATTAACATTCATGTCTAACACGTAGAGACCATTGTCAAGTGTGCTAGTACCATAAAATATTCCATCACGTGAAAAAGAACAACATTTATTCTTAAACGTAAAAGAAAATCCTTCAACATCTAATCCAGAAATAGAAATAATGCTCTTCATAAGAGCAGGAAAAAAATAACAGTTATTCAATTCTAGTACTAGACCACTGGGCAATGAAAGAAAATAAACTCCTATGGCTAGGGCAGCAACACTTTCTCCATTCCCAACGCGCAAGTCCACTTCTCATTTCCTCAGATCTCTAGTCCTTCTTAGTGCCTGCATATCCGTACAAATATGAGAACCACAACTAGTATCTAATACCCTGTGGTTAGACTTAGAAGAAGCAATGTTGATCTCAATCATAAATATACATGAATTCGAAGCATCATTATGCTTATACTTCTTGGTTCTCAAGAAGGCCTTGCAGTTTCTCCTCCAATGGCCAGGCTGGCCACAACGGAAGCAAGCATCCTTGGATTTGCCTTTAGCTATTTTATGCTTCGGCTTGGTAGCCTCATTCGCCTTCGTGGACTTCTTTTGGGCATTCTTCTTTCCTTTGAAAAAAGTCACGAGCAACACTTGCTTACCCTTGCCAACAGTGCCTTTAGCAGTTTTGAGCATGTTCAATAACTCCGCGAGGGAGGAATCAATCTTATTCATGTGATAGTTTATCACAAACTGCGAGTAAGAGTCCGGTAGAGATTGCACAATTAAGTCAATACTTAATTCATGCCCCATCTTATGGCCAAGCTTTTCAAGCCTCTCTATATAACCGATCATCTTTAACACATGCGACTCAACCGGGGAACCTGAAGCCATCTTGCAACGAAAAAGCGCCTTCGATACCTCGTACCTCTCAGTGCGAGACTAGGAAGCATAAAGTTCCTTCAGGTGACTCATTATGGTGTAAGCATCCATGGACTCATGATGTTTCTGAAGTTTCGGTGTCATAGAAGCAAGCATGATGCAAGTAGCATCCTTACTGTCAGAATAGTGTTTCGCATGCTTCTTAACTGACTCCTCATTTGTAGCATCTTCAGGGTCCTTAGTTAAGGGTTTATCCAATACATAGTTAATGTTTTTCATGTCTCAAAACTATTTTGAGGTTCCTTTCCCAGTCAAGAAAGTTTGTTTCGTCAAGTTTGTTGTCAATAATAAAACGAAGGTTCAATTTGTTCAACATATTCTACAACAATAAAGTAATGATAATATAAGTAAAAGTTCATGTATACAAAAAACATAAAATTGCACTTTAAAATTTTAATTAGGTTTTGCTCCCACTAGCCAACTATCCCAATTAGCCTTCAAAAAATTTATTATTCTTTAGTGGATGGAACCCCATATAGTTGACTCGATCCCTAACGTGGGCCGATCAAGCGGGTCAATTTCGAAAGATGGGTACACTTACCGGTCAAATCTCAAGCGGCTTCCATTGGTTGACTAGTCAACTCTTTGACGATTCACATCATTATGTGATAGTCAAACCCTTGTCTCTAAAATCAGACGGTCCTGACGTGGGACAATCACCGCAAGATTCTTAGTCGAGTCGTAACCCAAATATTTATGAGATCTCATAACGATCATATCTCGATAATGACGATATACCCGAGGTTGGTCAACTCCCGACGTGGGCCGATCTGTTGAATCCGAACAAGGGCTCTTCACCGTCATTATAGTATTGGGAGACAAGTATAACTCGATTTTTGTAGTGGGAATAATTTTAAATCAATTCTCTTAATTAATTTCGAATTAATTCACTTAATTAATTTAATTACGGTCTCATCTAATACGTGTATATGTCTATGTAATCAACATAAAGTAAAACATACACCATTTCGCGCACAAAATAACCGGTATGATCATAGACTTTTCTTAGGTGCGGTTTCGAATACAAACTGACGAAACCGCGGGTCACAATCTAAGGTAACTGCAACTGCCAATAGAATCTCTAATGCGCCATCACCAATGGGATTTCTTTTCGTCTTTCTTTGGTCTTCATCTTCTGCTCCATTCTTGTTACAAAAAATCTATCTAATAAATTTATACACCCGCCGCACACGGGGGGAGCTAATGAGAATGGGATAAATGCAAAAAATAAACTTGGTCATGTTCTTCATAACGGCACCTAGGAAAACCAACAGAAAACAAATCATTCACATCTATCATATTGGTCGAGTCCATGATCAATCGGGGTCCATATAATCACATTATATCTACAACATCTAATTCATACAATAATAAATCTTATGACAAAAATTAAATTTTAATTCTTCCAACTCGTGTCTTATTTTATCGAATCAATTAATCAACCAACATTTAATTAATTAAATGACTTTAGTCGAAATAAAATTAACGATTAATTTTAAATCGATTTTAATTTTAATTTTAATCAATTGGAACTATTCAGATTAAATCAAAATTAAATTGGGTCTCTTTTGTTTCTTTCCTTTTGATTCTTAATCAAATGGGATGCCTTTGGTTTCCAAAACCAAAAAGAATCTCCCTTTGTGAAAATCAAATATTTTGAAATGGGCCTAGGCCTTATCCAAAATCAAAATTTTGAAAAGGGCCTAGACCTATTCCAAACAAAATTTGGAAAGGCATGTTACAAAATAATGTCATGTGGCATACCAATGGTCCAAACTATTTGAACCATTAATTAGCCACATGACATCAACTAAACAACGAGATATCAATGCACTATAAAATAATCACAAAACAACAAAACAAAATTCGAGATCCACCATACACCACAAGCCGCCGGCAGCACCCTGGGCCGGCGGCGGTAATACAATGAGGAGCCGCCCCTGTCGGCCAAGCTCCCTATCCGATTTACTTTTTTTTGTTTTCGTTTTGGTTTCGTGAATCTAGATCTTGCATTTGTTAATTAATTACTAAGCAAATTAATTAGTGCTTATTGTTTAAGTTCGAAGTTCGCTACGCCACTGTGAGGAAATCAACTAGTTTACGCAACGAAATTTAAAAAATTGATTTCCGATCCCAAGATCGACTCCGTTTAAAACAATAAACACGTTAAGTAGTTGACGGTGATTACCTCAGTTGATCTATAAGATCGACGCTTTGACCGTCAAAGGAAAGTAGTTGTGCGCGCAAGCCGTCCATGTTTCCGGCCTCTATCGATATCCACACGAGCACCTCGCCGGAATCCTCCTTAGATAGCTACTAGAAAAATCCAGTCGCTAGACTGGTATTTTTTCTCTCTCAAAATCTCTCTCTAAAAAGCTTTCAGATTATTAAAATTATTCTAATTGTGATGTGCAAAAAGCTAGCCAACCCCTCTCTTATATAGAGGGTGGTGCGCCACTTGTGTCCCCAATCTGATTGGGAAAAGCTTCTATGTAGATTAATGAGAAAGAAAACATTTTACTAGTAAAATAAGGAAAATAGATATTGGAAAAATTAGTTTATAGTCCATTTTTTCCCCCTTAATTAAGTACTAATCCAGCTTCAAATTTTTAGTTGCATTAAGGACAAATAAATTCCACCGGACGAATATACCCCTATTTGATACAACTGTCAAACGCACACCTGAAACTCTTACCTTTCAATTTTCTTTCCTTCCCGAACAAAATCCGATTGATCGACTTCCTCTTTTCAATGTCTCTCTCTTCTTACGCCGATTGGCCACTGTTTGTGTCATCTCTCTGCTTCTCTCCATTTCTCGTGAACCTGTTTTTCTCCGCTTCTTACCTGAGAGTTTGTGGTGTTGATCAAGAAGATGTGCTTCGCAGCTTCTTGTTTGTTGAAGGTCCTGGCCTTTACCACCGTGGCTCCACCGGTTAGAACACTTTTACCGTCCTTTAATTTCCTTTTCCTTGAATTTGAATATATAATTGAACAATAGCAACCGTAATTTTGTTGTGCTGTCTCTGTTTCTGTTTAAAAGCTTCTGTCGCCACTAATTGCACAGAATTTACTTGCTTGGTGTAGTGACGGCCAGCTGCTCGATGAAATGCCGAAAAGAAAAATATTTAGTTCAATGATACTGATCAATTTGATGAACTTCACTTGAAATCAATCTTTCACACATCCTATAATCTTCTGGTCAAGATGTTGACTCTACCTTTACAAATTCAACCTCAAAATGCCAAACCTTTTCTCTCATTCCACCATAATCAGTTGTTTTTCAATCCCAATAAACATGGAAGTAGTTCCCATATGTGTCCAAGCAGAGGAAAGCCCAAAAGAAACAATGCTGCCATTACATGTACCTCAGATCCTCACAAAATATGCCATGATCGAACTCTCAGTAATTGAATAGGCTGATGCAGTGTTTGTTGCTAAATTAATCGACTTGTTTGGATAATTGTGTGTTTTGGTTTGCTTGGAAGGGTGTTCTATAGCATTGTTGGGCATGCCACTGAACTATTTCCCTATTGTACAGCCCTAATAGATTATAGATGTGTACATCCTATGTTCTATTGCCTTTCATTTCCAGCTTCATTTAAATATTGGAACCATTGAATTAAGTCTTAAATGAGCCTATGAGCATGATACTGTTTACCGATACTGTGGTTACTGATACTGTGTGCCTTATATAATTCTATTAGTGAAATTGTATGCCTTATATGAGCCTTATATGAGCCAGATATGATATTGTGTCCCTTGAATTAAGCCTTAAATGAGCCTTATATATATGTGTGCTTTGAAGTAGTCACTTGAATTAAGCCTTAAATGAGCCTGATAATGTTTATTGATACTGTTTACTGATACTGATACTGTTTACTAATACTGATACTGTTTACTGATACTGTGCTAGTATAAATGCTGCGATTAAATTCGGCTTTCAAATACAACGCCGAAAAGGTATCAAATGAGGTCTCAAAATGAAGATAAAAAAAATATGAACTTTGGTGAAACAATTTTGATGATCGGTGTTCTATATCAAAAGTTACGGTCGTTTATAAGAAAAACGCTCCGGTTAATGCAAATATTTTTTCGGCTTTCAAAATTTACGTCGGAAGGGTATCGTATTTGGGCTCAAATTAAAGAGCAAAAACAATATGAATTTTGGTGAAAAAATTTCGATGATCGGAGTTATAAATCAAAAGTTACGGATGTTTGAAAAAAAGAAAAAAAAACAAACAAACAAACAACACCAAACCTGAAGGCAGCGGAATTAACTGAAGACATGTGTGCGTCCCTTTTAAAAGGGTATTCTTGTCCGTCTGAAATTGTTTGTTATTTTTGCAACTAAAAAAGGAGTGTGTCTATTTATTCATTTTTTAATCTTTTTTGTCCTTTTCCCTCAATATCTTATATATATTCTAGATTTATCTTATTTAATTTAATTTCTTATATTAAATAAATCCAATATATTGTCAATATCTTTTCCTCTTTTACTATAGATATTGTTAATACACTATAGTCTGCGCCCCATATGCCAATTAATTGGCAACCGGAATATTCTTTAATTAACCAATCATGTATACTCCGCATGCTTCAATATCATACCCAATCACTACCGCATGATCACCCCGTGGTTAGGAGAAATCTCAATAGTGTCAAAGCATGACAATCCACACCGTGATGCCATGAAGACTCCGGTCAAAAGGATAATTACACAACCGCCACATAGTGTGACACTTAATGTAAGTGGGTCAGTCTAACGTACGCATTCTCTAATACACGTCCACGTACGGTCAAGTGTCCCTACACTTCGATAGACGAGATCTATCCCTATCTTCTAAAAGATAGAAGACATCCAATACGTGCTAGTCGATTATACTATCAATGTCCCATTTGATAATATGTAAGACTAGAGACATTTAAGTACCAATCTTGTTATAGTGATTAGAGATCTCATCAACCATAATCACTATCATGGTTTCTCTATCACTGATTGATACTAGGGATGTTACTATATATATACAACAAATAACATGAAGATAAACAATATATAATAACATAAATGCTTTTATTAATCATAATAAAGTTATTACATGAACTAAATAGACTGTAAATGACCCGGCCCGGTCGGATCCGGTCCAACCCGATTGGGTTTAGAGCACCTTTCCAACAATCTCCCACTTGGCCTAAAGCCAATCACCCATATGCCTAAGCCCGTGCAAGTGAACATGTTTCTCATGCTTAGCTTGAGACAATGCATTGGTTAACGGATCAGCTATGTTATCATCCGTGTGGACTTTCTCTATCTTTACATCTCCTCTATCTACTATCTCTCTAATCAAGTGATAGCGCCGTAGCACATGTTTGGACTTCTGATGAGACCTTGGTTCCTTTGACTGAGATATCGCTCCATTATTATCACAGTACAGAGGCACTGGACCTCCAATAGAGGGAACCACACCAAGTTCGGTAATGAACTTCTTCATCCAAATCGCTTCCTTTGCCGCCTCCGAGGCCGCTATGTATTCGGCTTCCGTTGTAGAGTCTGCGTAGTCTCCCGCTTGGAACTCTTCCACTCACCGCTCCACCGTTAAGCGTGAAAACAAAACCAGATTGTGACTTAAAGTCATCATTGTCGGTTGGAACCGGCATCTGTGTAACCTCGTAATACTAAATCATCATTCCCGAAAACCAAGAACATATCCCTAGTACGTCTCATGTACTTAAGGATATTCTTAACAGCAATCCAGTGACCCTCACCTGGATTGGACTGGTACCTACTAGTCATACTAAGAGGGTACAAGACATCCGGTCTTGTGCATAACATGGCATACATGATAGACCCGACTGCCGAAGAATAAGGGACTTTACTCATTTGTGCCCTTTCCTCATCTGTCTTAGGACTCATTCCCTTTGACAGGTAGACCCCATGTGACATGGGTAGCAATCCTTTCTTGGACTGCACCATGCTGAATCTCTTTAGCATCTTGTCTATATAGGTGGATTGCGACAGACCAAGCAACCTTTTAGATCTATCTTTATAGATCTTTATTCCTAGAATATATGCTGCCTCACCCAAGTCCTTCATTGAGAAGTTCTTGGATAACCAAGCTTTGACTGATTGTAACATAGGCACATCATTCCCTATGAGCAATATGTCATCTACAAAAAGCACTAAGAACACAATGGCACTCCCACTAACCTTCTTGTAAACACAGGGCTCATCTTCGTTCTTGATGAAATCAAAATGTTTGATTATCTCATCAAAACAAAGATTCCAACTCCGAGAAGCTTGCTTTAACCCATAAATGGATCTTTGCAGTTTACGCACCATCCTGGCGTCATTGGTTGTGAAACCCTCAGGCTGTGTCATATACACTTCCTCAGACAGGTTCCCATTAAGGAAAGCTGTTTTCACATCCATCTGCCAGATTTCGTAATCATGGTATGCTGCAATAGCGAGCAAAATTCTAATGGATTTTAACATGGCAACAGGCGAAAAGGTTTCGTCATAGTCAACTCTTTGTCTTTGCTTATAACCTTTTGCCACCAACCTAGCCTTGTAGGTAGTCACGTTACCGTCCATGTCGGTCTTTCTCTTAAAGACCCATTTACATCCTATAGGAACTATTCCCTCAGGTGGATCAACTAAGTTCCAAACTTGGTTGTCCTTCATGGATTCCATTTCATAATTCATGGCTTCCAGCCATTTCTCCTTGTCATGCCTTAATAGCACTTCCTCATAAGTTCTAGGGTCCTCATATTCCATGAGATATACGCCAGTGTACCTTTCAGGCTCACGGCGTTCCTTGGTGGATCTTCGAGGTGCTAGTGTGCTTACGGTAGAGGGTGGCCCCACATCTGTATGTGGGGTCTCCTCTACTTCCATCAACGGACTGTTATCCGTAAGTGGTTCTCGAATTTCTTCAAGATCAATTTTACTCCCACTGACCCTATCCAGAATAAACTCTTTCTTCAGAAAGTGGCCAGTCCTGGCAACAAACACCTTTTGTTCCCCAGGGTGGTAAAATTGGTACCCTTTGTTTTCCCTAGGATAACCCACAAATAGACATTTGTCAGATCAATGTTCCAATTTATCAGGCATGGTCCGTTTCACATAAATTGGACATCCCCAAGGTTTCATGTAACCTAGTGTTGGTTTCTTCCCTTTGAACACTTCATAGGGAGTGGACTCAACCGTCTTTGATGGAACTCGGTTCAGTGTATAGGATGTGGTTTCTAAAGCATACCTCAAAAATGATTTTGGGAGAACTGCATAGCTCATCATGGATCGCACCATGTCTAACAAGGTGCGGTTCCTCCTCTCAGACACGCCATTCATTTGTGGCGTCCCTGGAGGGGTCCATTCAGGTAGAATCCCATTCTCCTTCAAATAGTCTTGAAACTCTCCATCTAGGTATTCTCCACCTCGATCGGATCGAAGTGTTTTGATTTCTTTACCTAGTTGTTTCTCCACTTCACTTCTGAATTCCTTGAACTTTTTGAAGGCTTCTGACTTATACTTCATTAAGTATATATAACCATAGCGAGAATGGTCATCAGTGAAAGTGATGAAATAAGAGTATCCTCCTTTGGCCTGAATTGACATTGGGCCACACACATCAATATGTATGAGCTCAAGCAATTCATTGGATCTTATCCCTTTGCCACTAAAAGGTGACTTTGTCATCTTGCCAAGTAAACAAGCTTCGCATGTATCAAACGATTCGTAATCGAATTGATCCAACATTCCATCTTTATGGAGTTTGGAAATGCGATTCTTATTTACATGGCCAAGTCTACAATGCCATAAGTAGGATTCATTCATGTCATTTGTTTTGGCTTTCTTGTTATTTATATTAAGTACGTCAATATTCATATCCAATATGTAGAGACCATTGCTAAGTATGCCAGTACCGTAAAAGATTCCATCACGTGAAAAAGAACAACATTTATTCTCAAACATAAAAGAAAATCCATCAACATCTAATGCAGAAATAGAAATAATGCTCTTCGTAAGAGCGGGAACAAAATAACAGTTATTAAGTTCTAGTACTAGCCCACTGGGCAATGAAAGAAAATAAACTCCTACGGCCAGCACAACAACACTTGCTCCATTTCCAACGCGTAGGTCCACCTCTCCTTTATTCAGATCTCTAGTTCTTCTTAATGCTTGCATATTCGTACAAATATGAGAACCACAACCAGTATCTAATACCTAGTGGTTAGACTTAGAAGAAGTAATGTTGATCTCAATCATAAATATACCTGAAGTCGAAGCATCAGAATGCTTCTTCTTGGTACTCAAGAAGCCTTTGCAGTTTCTCCTCCAATGTCCGGTCTCACCGCAATGGAAGCAAGCATCCTTGGATTTGTCTTTTGCTATCTTAGGCGTTGGCTTAGGTGCAGCCTTCGCCTTCTTGGACTTCCTCTGGGCTTTAGCTTTGCCCTTGCTTGAAGTGACCAGCAACACTTGCTTTCCCTTCCCCACGGTACCCTCAGCAGTTTTCAACATGTTCAATAACTCTGCAAGGGAGCAATCTATCTTGTTCATGTGATAGTTCATCACGAACTGCGAGAATGAATTAGGTAGAGATTGCAGAATCAAGTCAATACTCAACTCTCGTTCCAACTTGTGGCCCGGCTTCCCAAGCCTCTCTATGTACCCGATCATCTTAAGCACGTGTGACCCCACGGCGGTCCCGGATGCCATCTTACAACTAAAACGGGGCCTTCGAGACCTCGTACCTCTCGCACGGGACTCGAAGCATAGAGTTCCTTCGGGTGGACCATGATTGTGTAGGCGTCCATAGACTCATGCTGTTTCTACAGTTCAGGTGTCATAGAAGCAAGCATGATACATGTAGCATCAGTACTGTCAGAGCAGTGCTTGTTATACTTCTCGACAACATCCGCAGCCGAACCCTCAGCGGGCTTTTCCGGTAGGGCCTCGTCCAAGACATATACAATCTTCTCGTGCCTCAAAACGATTTTGAGGTTTCTTTCCCAATTGAGAAAATTAGTTTCGTCAAGCTTGTTTTCGATGATAAAACGAAGGTTCAATTTGTTTGACATTTTTCTACAACAATAAATAAAGATAGAATAAGTAGAAGCTCACGTATAAAAAACCCTAAATTTGCACTTAAAATTTTATAAGGTTTTAACTCCCACTAGCCAACTATTCCCAATTGGCTTTCAAGAATTTGATTAATTCTTTAGTGGCTGGGATCCAATCTAGTCGCCTTAATCCCCGACGGTGGTCGATCAATCTCGGCAATTTTGAAAGGTAGGTACTCCTACCAGTCGCATCATATGCGACTCCCAGTGGTTGACTAGTCAACTCTATGACAGTCCGTATCTCTATGTGGTAGTCAACCCCTTGTCTCTAAAGTCAGACGGCCCTGACGGTGGCCAATCACCGAAAGACTTTAGTCGAGTCGTAACCCAATATTCATGAGATCTCGTAACGGTCATATCTCGATAATAACGATATTCAGTTGGATCCAAAGAAGGGATCTTCACCGTCATTATAATATTGGGAGACAATTTTTGGCTCGATTTTTGGCATGGGAATAATTTTAAATTAATTCACTTAATTAATTTGGTTTAATTATGGTCTCATCTACTATGTGCATATTACTACGATATCATATAAAGTAAAACATACACAACATTCCGCGCATAAAATAACCGGTATGATCATGGACTTTTCCTAGGTGCGGTTTCGAATACAAACTGACGAAACCGCGGGTCACAAACTAAGGGTATCGCAACCGCCAATAGGATCTTTATTGCTATATGCCAATGGGTTCTTTATCTCTCCTTGGTCTTCAACTTTTTGCTCCATTCTTGTTACATAATAATTTATCTAATAATTACACCCGCCGCACACGGGGGGGGGGGGGGGGGAGCTAACGGGAATGAGAAAAATGCAAAAAGTAACTAGGTCATGTTCTTCATAACGGCCTATGACAATTTTTCAAAAACCAACATAAATAAAACATTCCCATCTATCCTATTGGTCGAGTCCATGATCAATCGGAGTCCATATAATCACATTATATCTACACATCTAATCCATACAATTTTATCTTATGAAAAAGATTAAATTCTAATTTTAACTACTCATGCGTCTTTATTTTATCACATCAAATAATTAAATAACTTTTAATTAATTATATGACATAATCGAAAATTATAATTAACATTTAATTTTAAATCGATTTTAATTTCAATTAAATTTGAACTATTCAAAATAAAATTAAAATTATAAAGTCTCCTATTTGTTTCTTTTCCAAAACTAAATTTGGCTTAGGCCTGGCCACTTTCCAAAATCAAAATTTTGGAAGTGGCAGCAAGCAGCCTTTTACAAATCAAATATTTGAAAAGGGCTAAGGCCTATTCCAAATCAAAATTTGGAAAGGCCAAATAATTTTGGTTTAGGCTCGCCACTTTCCAAAATCAAAATTTTGGAAATGGCCTGGCTAGGCCTTTTACAAATCAAATATTTGAAAAGGGCCTAGGCCTATTCCAAATCAAAATTTGGAAATGCCAACATGCCATATGGTTTCCCAATGGTCCAAACTATTTGAACCATTGGTTGGCCATATGACACAACTAAACAAACGAGATATCTATACACAATAAATATCACAAAATGAAAAGGGTCGATCTCTCCTATTGGAAGAGGACAGCCGACGGACGGCAGCCTTAAAGCCACCGCCGCCGCCACCGCCGCAGAGGAGGGGGGCCGCCGCCAGTCGGCCGAGCCCCTCAAAACCTTTTTTTTTTTTTTTTTTTTTTAACGTTTCGTGATTTAACTCTTGCATCTATCGATTAAATACTACGCAATTAAATTATGCTTATTGCTTAAGCTCGAAGTCTGGCTCTGCTACCACTGTAAGGAAATCACTAGTTTAACGCAGCGGAATTTAAAATTTGATTCCTTTTACAAGATCGTTCTTCGTTTAATGCAATAAACACGTTAAGTAGTTTGACGGTTATACTTTGATGATCTATAAGATCGTCGCTTTGACCGTCAACGGAGAGTAGTTCAGTGCGCAAGCCGTCCATGCGTCCGGCCTCTATCGCTAATCCACACGAACCCCTTGCCGGAATCCTCCTTGGATTGCTATCGGAAAACTCCGGTTGCTAGACCGGCCTTTTTCCTCCCTCACAAACTCACTATAGGTTGATCTCTATTTTACACAAGAACTATGAGCTCTTGCAATTGTGATGTACAAAAGAGCTTTACACCCACTTCCTTTATATAGAGGAAGTGGCGCCCCTATGTGGTGTGGAGGAGAAGAAAACATTTTCCCAATAAAATAAGAAAAATATCTTAGATTGATTTATCTCTTTTATTATAATTAATTTTGCCAATATCCAATATTGAATATAATTATCTTATTACCATAAATCTATTTCTCCAAAATCAATTAATATCTTATATTAATATTATGGTAATCTTATTAATTAAAGTGCACAATCCAAGTGTATCCTTATACCCTAGATGTGGCGCCCCATATGCCAATTAACTGGCTTCCGGAATATTATTTAATTAATATAATTTATATATAATTAATATCTTGTATTTTATTTATTCATAATAAATAAATACCACCATATTAATTTACCACTATAACCTTTATAGTCTAGAGATAAACTTTCCTTATTTGGTTATCAACTATAACCGCATTTTAATCCGACTCGATGTTCATATGTGTGTGACCCGATAGCTTCCGAATATGTTGGCCGTAGACACAAAGTGCAATTTACTAAAATGCCCTTTATGCCTAACGATCACGGGATAGCGTAAAGCAACACACCGTGACCCCCAATCATCCGAAGAGTCAAAAGCAATGACTACTACCTTTCATGTGAAGCAGTTACCGTGTAACTTACAATCCTATCGCTGTAATAATATCCATACGATCGTATCTCGAGTGTCAATACATTAACGATCGTATCATATAATCTGGATATCATGCTCTCTCAGAATAACACATTTACTCCCACTTTGCAAAGATTCTCGAGAGCTAGACATTCCTTATAAGAAGGCCATTTCGGATATTCGATCTCAATCATAGGATACGCGATTCCCGGACGACCAATCATGTATACTCCGTATGCTTCAATATCATACCCACTCACTACCGCATGATCGCCCCGTGGTTAGGAGAAATCTCAATAGTGTCAAAGCATGACAATCCACACCGTGATGCCATGAAGACTCCGGTCAAAAGGATAATTACACAACCGCCACATAGTGTGACACTTGATGTAAGTGGGTCAGTCTAACGTACGCATTCTCTAATACATGTCCACGTACAGTCCAAGTGTCCCTACACTTCGATAGACGAGATCTATCCCTATCTTCTAAAAGATAGAAGACATCCAATACGTGCTAGTCTGATTATACTATCAATGTCCCATTTGATAATTTGTAAGACTAGAGACATTTAAGTACCAATCTTGTCATAGTGATTAGAGATCTCATCAACTATAATCACTATCATGGTTTCTCTATCACAGATTGATACTAGGGACGTTACTATATATATACAACAAATAACATGAAGATAAACAATATATAATAACATAAGTGCTTTTATTAATCATAATAAAGTTATTACATGAACTAAATAGATCGTAAATGACCCGACCCGGTCGGATCTGTTAAGGGTGATTTTATGTGATTTATAATGTTATATTTCGTAATAATTCCCTCCGTATTTATATAATTTGCATAGAAGTTGAGTGTTTAATCGAATTATTGAGCAAATGAGTTTTAAAAGTCTTTAAGTGTAAAGTTGAGCTAATTTCGTGATTTTATTGGTAATTATCTATGGTTTTACACTTTGCATGTCTTTGTGGTTTTGTAGGTGCATAAACATGTCATAATTGGAGATTTAATGGAAGGAGGAAGATGCAAGTTGAGGATTGGAATGAAGATTTGAAGAATCAAACGAGCGTTCACTACCCATGCGGCACGGACGGACGTACGAAGATATGGACGAGCGTCGGGAGAGGAAATTTGATTCGAGTTTTGAAGATTTCGGTGGACGAGCGTCTCATTTTACATAGAACGGGCGTTTGAGAAGACTCGGCCCGACTCGAAGAATTTACACCAACTGGACGGGCGTCCAGAAGGAGTGGACGGGCGTCCGTCCGCCGCCATGCTGAAACCGACTTACTTTTTCTATATATAGCCACATTATTTCAAACCCTAATATGATCATACACACATTACAGCAGCCGCAGAAAACCCTAAATTCTGAAGCGGAGTTGTGCTCGGTCGGCCAAGCCTTGGTGCTTGGTCGACCGAGGGTTAGATTAGTTGTTTTATTTATTTTGTTTCGTTCTCCTTCCGGATCATGAGGATGGCTGGAAGCTGATCAAACTTGGGGCAAGCATGTGAAACTTTTCTGCAGCGTTTTTATTTCTCCCTTTGGATGATTTTGTGAGTTTTAATTAAAGTTGTTTCTTTTCTATGATTATGTGTTATGCAAATGTATATCGAGAGATGTTTTGCTATTGATGTTTACTATGTGACGAGAGTCGGTGTAAACCTAGATCACCATAGGAAAGATTGGATCTTTAACCTATAAGTAACGAGAGTTGATTAGGTTGAATATCTAGGTTGCTAGATTGAATAAATCTTACACCTCTGAATTGAAAGTGTTAATCTTTAAGATCGAAAGATAAAAGATTGATAGACGAATTACCTAAGAGATTGGGAATTCGTACCTTTGTTAGGTGAATCACAAGTTTAATTAAATCATCATAAGATAACCTTAGAAAGAAAGCGAGGGTTGCGGGACGGTGGATCATTTGCTTGTTCTTTGTTGAATCACCATAGTCATTGTCATGGTTTTACTAGTTTTATTTATTTTCTTAGTTTGTAGTTTAGATTTATTTTTCGCAACGATCTTTCCTGGCTTTGGACTGACAATCCTCTGTCCAGTTTACTTTTCGTTTTGTTATTTTAGGTTTTAATAATAATGGTATCAATCTTAGGAAAATTAATGAACTAGATAACGACGATTCCCTATGACTCGACTCCGGTTGTAGCTACTATACTACGATCCCTGCACTTGGGGTATACCGGATTATTTTTATTACTTGTTTATTTTTCATTAGATAAAATCCGAGACAACAGTCCAAGTGCCTCTGCACTCAGATAGACAAGATCTATCCCTATCTTCAATAAGATAGAAGACACCCAATACGTGCTAGTCTATTTGTACTATCAATGTCCTGTTTGACAGTATATACGACCAGAGACATTTAAGTATCAAACTTAGTAAAGCAATTAGAGATCTCGTCAACCATAATCACTATCATGATTTCTCTATCACAGTTGAATACTAAGGATGTTACTATATATACGATAAAATAATTGGTTCATATAGATAAACAAAATAAATAATAACAAAAGTGTTTTTATTAATCATAATAAACTTATTACATGAACTAAATAAACTGTAAACGACCCGACACGGTCGGATCCGGTCCGACCCAATTGGGTTTCGGACACCTATTCAACACCACCAAGTTAGCCTTCTTTGACTTGAATCCGTGTGGGTAGCCATGTTTTTTTGTAGCAAGTTTCTTCAGTGTGTCCATTGAAGCCACATAAACTACATTGAAACTTCTTGGAATTCCTAGATCTAGAGCTGTTGGGAGGCACATATACTGGTCTGATGACTGCTTGATTTTAGCCCTATCCATTCTTTTGAGATAACAGAATCATGGAATCTTGATTCTTGGCTTTATTTGCCACATACAAATTCTGCCTTTCAAATTTGATGGCCATTGTAAAGACATCATGAATCTCTGGGAATGGCACCATCAACATTGACTGGAAACCATAGGCTCAAACTCATCCCTCAAACCTTTAAGAAACTTCATGACATGTTCTGTTTCCATATGATCCACCATAGTGTTAATTGCATTGCAGTGGCGTTGTGGATCACAAGAACAAACCGGAATAGGTCTGATTGTCTTGATTTCCACCAAGAGAACCATCAGCTATGTGAAATACTGATTGACAGAATCAACACCCAGCTTTAATAGATGCATCTCTTCAATAAAATCAGAAAGTCTTAGTGCATCAACATTGAAAAGTCTATCAGAAAGGTTTTTCCAGACTGCATGGGCACTCTTGAAGTACATTAAAATTTGTGCAATGGTGTTTTCAACAGAATTCAAAATCCAAGATCTCACCATAGTATGACATTGCCTCCGTGCATGAAAATCCGTTGAATCTGCTTCTGGCATCTTTATTGTGTCGTCTACGAAGCCAAACTTGTTCTTGGTGATCAAAACCATCTCCATACACATCTTCCATGGATTGTAATTATTTCCATTCATCAATGGTTGCACCAGCGCCAATGACAGTTTCTATTTCAGATGAACATAGAATAGACTGGAAGGGCCAGCTCTTGTTTCTTTGCTGCCATGGCTGTCAAGAACTACACACCAGATTAAACTAAAAATGACCAGAAAATGATCAAGAACTTGAAACAAACACAAATTTCTCTCAAGGAATTGTGAAAAAAAAACACAAGAAAGATGAAGAAAACTCTCAAGTTTCTCCATAAATCAAAGTAAAAACACAAAAAGCAACTGAAACTCTCAAGTTTCACAATCTGATACCATGTTGAAGTTGTAAACACAACGAAAAATAAAGGAAAAATACGGAAGTATTACTATTCAGAGAATAATCAAAGAGTTGAGTAACAATGATGTTGATCATGAGGTATTTGTAGGTATTTGTAGTATCATACACATCATGAATCATTTAATGGAAGTTACAAAGTAGTTATAACATATTACAACATAATAACCGTTCTAACTACAAAATGTATCAGACTATACTACAGATCACTCAAAGCACTCTGCTGATTCTTCAGTAGTCAGTTGAGTAACTCAGTTGCATGCTGCACTCAGCACTTCTTCAGCCACCAGATATTGTAACAAGTTCCACCCTTAAAATTTCGTAATACAACTTACAATTTATCTCATATCCAATTATTTAATTAAAACTTAACCTATTAAAATTATCGGGACATAAAAAAACTACAAAAGACTTTTATATCCTTAATGAGAAGTACGGGATTTCACACTTACTTACCCCCGGGATCAATATCCATTTGTGTGTCATTGTTGCCTCTGTCTATTAACACTTCAGGAGTGTATGAGGGGTTTAACTTAACATAATTTGACTTACTTGAGAGGGACTGGGTTTTGGGGTCAACATTCTCTCTTGTTCTTGTGTGGTTGTCAGAATATATAGATTTTGGTGATGAGTGTCATACTAGCTATTATAAATGCAAGCAAAAAGATGTCTAGAATCCAATGTATAGGTTTTACTAGAATTAGATGTTGTGTAGGTTAATTAGACAATCGCTGTAATAGTCAGCTAATAGGTTTTCAGTAGACTAGGACAATTTTTAAAATCTAGTAGAGTTTAGGAAACCTAAGTTAAGCTGAGCCGAGTAGAAGGTTGTGGGGACAAACTTAGTTTTGAAGAGTTGAAGGCTGAGTGATCAAATTTAGTAATGAAGATTTAAGCCAAGACTATAAAGTTATTTTCAAGTAAGTATGTAATGCTGGAACTAACTCTATAGATCTTGTGTAGAAGGCTTGAAACTCAAGCAATTGCGATGAGAACTTCAAGTTAATGAAAATATGATGTAGTTTGATCTCACAAATTAAGATCAGATTAATTATCAAGAATCCATATTCAAAAGAGCATAATCAAGACTAGTCAGATGAGTTAAACAAGACCCAAGATATTCAGTTGAGCAGTCAAGTCAGCTGAGCTGAGTAAGACATAAGATTTAGCTAAGAAGAATCATTTGCTGAGCTAAAAAAGCACATGTACGATTAATCCTTCATGCAGAACATTTTGAAGATATTATTCAAGACAATGATTAATTTGGGACGTCCGATCAAGGAGCAATCAATGGGCAAGTTTAAATGACTTATGCAGAGATCATTGGAGCAGAATATTCAAGGAATATCATTGGTTGACAACATGGCATTGGTAGAAGGACACTGGCACTAACACAAATCAGGCAGAACGGAATTTCAGAGGAATAATCAGGTTTATCCAAAAAACGGCTAATTGGATTCAAAATTTGAACGCTTGATATATGCACTATAAATAGAAGATTTGAAGACCAACAAAACTACAACACAAGAACGAGATATACAACATTTGATCAATTTCCCGAGCAATCTAGCAAGTTTTCAACTCTGCTGAGTTCTTCCTGAAATATCTGAAATTCATAAGGCATTCAAGTTTAATCAAGAACATTTAAGTGCTGCATTATTCAAAGAAATATCAAGCTACAACACTTGAATCAGAGCTACTGAACTTACAACTTATTCATCTAGATCAAGCTCAAAATAGGTTCCATATGATTTAACACTCAAACTTTGTTTCACAAAGTTCACAGGATCAGTGAAGCACTCTAAGTGTCAAGGACTGAAGTCAGCTAAATTAGTTTTTTGAGAAGGAGTTGAGTGTTTGTGTGGTGGAGTTGTTGAAGAGGCAATCCTACCATTCAAATAACATCAAAACAATTTAGTGAAGCAACATAGACACCTGTGAAGGATTGATTGTTCAGATTGTGAAGCTGAAGAATTACAGCCACGGACAATCACTTTGACTATTGTAACTATGTACAAGAACAATAGTGAATTCCTCCAACATAACAGGAGAAAAGAAGACTAAAGGATTACACCACTCTAAACCGTTATAAACCTGTGTTTTTACTTTTTGTACTTTATTTTTAGTCAAGCGGCTTACCACACACTTAACACACCTGAACACATAATCACTCATCCAGTTTAGAACAACAATTTTAAAAAGTTTTTATAATCCGCTGCATAAAACTTAGCTAAGACCTGACTAGTTAGCTAACCTAATTTCAGCTAAGTTTTAACTCTCAAATTTTAACAAGTTTACCCTTAAAATAAACAAGCTTATTCACCACACTCTAAACTTGTTTCAAGTATTTCCAAAAGACCAACCATGTGCAATGGGTCTGTCTTTGCTATAGTAGAATGGCCTTAAAAAAAGCCTTCTATAGTTCAATTCCGATCCCTTCCAAAAAAAAAAACTATTATGTAATAATATATTTTAAAAAGTCTATTAATATCGATTTATTCTGATTGATTTTATTTAATATTACGATTATTGTCTATTAATATTGATTGATTCTAATTGATTTTATGTAATATTATAATTCTAATAATTTATTGTATTCAAATTACAGATTGTATTATAAATACCTCTTATATATTTGAATAATAAAACAACAATTTATTTTTGTTCTTCCTCTACTATCTTGTTACTTTTATTTTTAGAGACTTTTTAAAAAGGACAAAAATAATTCATAAATTAGCAAAAAGGACAAGCATAATATTTTTTTAGTAAAAAGGACAAACTAACAATCAAAATGACAAAGTTACCCTTCAAATCATTTATTTTAAAAAAAAAAAACTGCCGCATGGAACCACTTTCACAGGCCACGTTCAAAAAAAAAAAAAAAAAAAAAAAAAAAATATATATATATATATATATATATATATATATATATATATATATATATATATATAAGGAATGGTTGGGGAATTGTGATGTGTTTTTTTTTTTTGGTTGTTCATTTTATCGTTAGTGCGCCGTAAGTTTCTACCCCAACCTTAATTTTTTTTTAAAATTACTGTATCGGCCCAACTGTTTCTACTGTTCATGGCACATGCATTTACTGTTCATCGTTTTGTTTTTTTTTTAAATTTTTTTTTATCTGCATATTAGCCTTAATTTAATCTTATTATGTGTGTTTTGCTTGAGATGTATCCGGTTCCAATTTAATTACATCTTGTTTTACTTTGTGTTTATTTTTTTTTTTTTTATTTTTATTTTTCAAAATTTTTTTAATCTACATATTAGCCTTAATTTAATCTTATTATGTGTGTTGTGTTTAAGATGTATCCGATTCCAATTTAATTACTACATATTATTTTGCTTTGTGTTTAATAGCACCTCATATTATTTTGCTTTGAGAAAATATTTTTTTTTGTTCATATATATCACGGATTACTAAATTTAGTAATCAATTTGGTTTTTCCACGTAATATAAGTTTTAAGAAAATTTAACACATAATGTGCTCATTCCTATCTAAAAAATTAATGTGTAAGACCACATTATAATACAACCTTATCCTAGATGTAGGCATGTCTAAAACAATTGCCTTATTGTCATCATGTGAAATGATTGATATCGGTATAATAACTTTGGGCCTTTAATTTCATCATTTACTATATTATGTATAGTCAGATTGTATGATGTTACACAATCATTTTCTGATAGGATTGCACATTTACTGGGATGTGGTATATTCACACACACTATTTTCTATTCTACTTTAACAAATAGTATTTAACTTCATAATTCATTTACACTTAATAGGTTAAATCATATAAGACGCGCACCGCGCGTCGCACGGTGCATGATCTTACTAGCATATATATATATATATATATATATATATATATATATATATATATATATATATATATATATATATATATATATATATATATATATATCAATTTTTTAATCAGCTATATCTTTTAATTTACATTTTCAATAATCATAATTTTTTCACCATAGTTTAAATTTGTTCGGGATCTTTATTTTGATATCAATATTGATATCTTTCCGATATAATTTCGAGAATCATTTTTTGTGTGAAATAATATGTCATTCAATTTGTCACTACTATATCACTGACACTAGTGAATGTGTGTCACTAATGATAATAATAAATTTCAGATATATATTGTGTCACTACTAATTATCACACTGTTAGACACTATCATTAGATATTGTGATACCATGTGACGCTTATTTGACACTACCATTTGATATTGTGATACTATAGATTGACACTCTAACAACAATAACAACACCATGTGACACTAACATTTGATATTGTGATACCACGTGACACTATTATTTGACAGTAGTGACAATAAAAAGTGTGAGTTGTCATATCGATTCATAGATAATACACAACTAGTGGCATTTTATTTGTCACTACCAATTATCACTATCACAATTAGTAGCGACACATTGTCTGACACTGATTATTGTCACTCTTGTCACAGTGAAAATTAGTAGTGTTAAAGTGATTGAAAAGTATAAAAAAAAAATCAAAATAAATATACGACTCATTAGAAAAAATTCAATAATATATATATATATATATATATATATATATATATATATATATATATATATATATATATATATATATATATATATATATATATATATATATAAAATAAGGGAAACGTGGTCCCTCAAAAAATAGTGGGTGTTTGCTTTTTATTTCCTTTGAGTAGGGATGTCAATGGGTACGGGTGGTACGGGTTTGGCTATATCCATACCCTACCCATCAAAAAATTTCTTTACCCATACCCTACCCATTACCCATGCGGGTAGAAAACTTCAAACCCATACCCTCCCCATACGGATATCCACGGGTATGTGGATATCCATGGATATCTAATTTTATTCTCTATTAAGTATCACAACTCCATATAATAAAGAAAGCCAACACACAAATCGAAACAAATGACATAGGTCGATCGACAACTCCAAGTGATAATTTTTAATATAAAAATAATTGTCCAACTAAGTTGGTTACTGTTGAAAGAAATATATGACTCAAGCATATTAATATTAATAATAAAAAGTAGTCACAAAAAAAAACATATATTAGATCAATATCATGTCAAAACATAATTTTTTTAAAACCGACATTAAATCAAACACTTATTATTCAATCTATATATTATATATCCATTCTAGCAACAAAAAAACAAAAGAGAGACCACTCTATTTAACCATCAACTTCATGTATATCACTATTTTCATCTTCAAGAATAGTCAACATACGATATGCATCGGGTAGGTAAGAGACGTAGAAGTTGTCACGAGTATAACAACACATAAACCTTAACAAGAAAAAAAGTATTAAAAAAACATAGCCATAAAACCAAAAAATGTATTAGAGTTGAAAAACTAATTAAAGAAATCAACCAAAACACAAGATATAAGAACAATTCTAATTTTCTAACATTTCTGTTGCTACGATGGAATACAAGGTTGCCGGTAAATGCAATAAGATTTAGCCAATTCGGAAGAAAAGTCACAGCAATAACTTCCAATCTTTGTAGAATACTACCAATGATCGATGCATGATTATTAATTTAATTAATATTTATTTAGTTTCTTTTTATTAGTGACAATGTGACTTGTTCTTTTTTTTCCTTTTTAAATAAGCGTGACATTTTTTTTATACAGACTATTAATTTTAATATATAAACATTATAAACAATATAGTATATGATGGGTCGGGTGGGTATTATGACGGGTATATAATAGATATCCATACCCTACCCTACCCTCGGCGGGTTTTGAAAAATAAAACTCATACCCTACCCTACCCTTAAAAATACCCTACCCTAACGGGTTGGGTCGGGTGGATATCCACTGGGTTGGATCGAAATTGCCATCCCTACCTTTGAGGAACGTGGAGTTTTATTTATTTTACTTATATAACTTGAATTTAAATAGAGGGACAAAATTGTCTTAATAAAAAGGGTTTTATCCTTTTTACTAAAAAAAAAATATGCATGTCTTTAATGATAATTTCACAAATGTTTTTATCATTTTTCATAATTTCCCCTTTATTTTATAACAAAAAAAATAAAAATTAACAAACTTTTCCGTCGCCCGTAAAGACCGAAAACGAACAAAAACCCTCGGACGCCTGCGTGTAACTGCTCTCCTCATCCACTTAAAACGCACTAGGCAAACCATGCCGGAAAACGGTTCGTCAGCCACGAAATCAATGGAACCCCAGCCGCAACCACTTACGGTGAACTCCACCGACAACGCTGTTTCCCAGGAGGAACAGATAGCCGGAGGAACAGAGCCACCTGCTAACGATTCGGGAGTGACGACGGCAGATAAAAGCAATAAAAGCCCTGGTAATAGTGATGTGAACAAATGGCCTGGGTGGCCGGGGGACTGCGTGTTTCGACTAGTGGTGCCGGTATTGAAGGTCGGAAGTATAATAGGACGGAAAGGAGAGCTAATTAAGAAAATGTGTGAAGAGACGCGCGCTCGTATTCGTGTCCTCGATGGTCCGAATTCCTCCCCAGATCGTATTGTAAGTTTCTCCTCTCCTTCCCCTCTTCTTCTCTTGCGAGCTGGAGTTAACTGAAACAAAATTGTTTTGTTCCATTAACTACTTCTTTTGATGGTAGTGTTTATTTATTTAATTATTTTTACAGTTCAATTGACCTTTCAAGTTTAAGCTTGTTATGCGTGCACATTAGTTCACAGCGTGAGGGTTTAGGTTTGGATTGTTTTTTCATATAATTTTTTTTTCCGTTCTTTTGGACTTTTGTGAATTGGCATGGCTGTAGATAATGTCTATTATTTTAAGTATGGAATGGGATTTCATTATCAGTGTTACACTTCCTGAACTGCTATTTTGGTGAGATTTGTCTTCCTTCTGGGCTGCTTCTCCACAGACGTGGCTTTTGGTGGATTGGAGTTGCCAATCTTTTTGTAGTTGATGAATAGGTTATACTACTGCATCTCAGGTGTTCGTTTTGAATGACATTTTTGATCCACACATGGCGATTTTCGGGACTGCCTATTATTGATATTAGTGAATTTGGTGTGGACATTTTTCTATTATAAGGTAATGATGGCAAGAGGATCCATGCTTGCACCGATGGAACCCTGATGAATTTAACTTATGGAATTATTTATAGGTGAAGATTTGCATGAATAAGGACGTGTAGTATAGGAGATAATGTTGGAATATGTGTAGTCACATTTGCTCAGTGTGTTTTGTAGGAAGTGGGTTAATTATTGAGTAACATCAAGACAGTTATGGTGTAGCTGAATGTGTTATTTTGTATATGATGCTGGGATTTTGAGATCGTAAAGAATGAATTGAGCTGTTACAGGAAAACAAGGCAGATATATTGTTAAACTCGTTCTCATGTTAGTGCTTGTTCTTCTGGTAGTTTTTGTTGCTCTAGGTTCTTTTGGGCTGTTTCTTGCTTACCTTAGTATTTATCCCAAAATGCATTATTTACTGGACTTAGACCGAGTGATATTTCACAGTTTGTAAAAGCATACAACATATTGGTTTTTTGGTGGGTAACCCAGTTTCAAGAAAGGATATGAATTTTGACCCCAATATCATAGGCTGCAGAGTGGATGTATTACCACAAATTAGCATCTTGTGAGTGCCATGTTTGTCCATCATAATCTTAGTAGGTCGAAACAATGGTATTTATTTAAATAAGTACACTGCCAGATAAGTTAACCCTGTTGTTTCCTTCCAAGACGAAATGTAACCTCCTGTTCTTTTTAGGGTAAATAAATAGGAGACTTTGGTGGACTTGGTGGAGGTGCGATGCTGTCAGAGATCCCTGCTCCATCATCTCCCTCAGGGTTGGTAAGTTGGGATGAGTTGGATCCTCCAGGTTCCAGATTGTAGGGAACCGCAACCCACTCCCGTTGAGAAGTCATAAGGTTCTCCCCTGACCATCAGCTCTGTAAAAGCCCCATTTTTCAAAGAAAGTTACATCCATAGTAGTGTACATCTTTTTGTTTGAGGGACAAAAGAACCTGTATCCTGCCTTTCTAAATGAAATACCCAATAAAGACACATCTGACAGACCTGAGATCCATTTTACTCGTTTGTGGTGTGTGGATTTGAACAAAGGCCACACACCCAAATATCTTGGGTGGCAAGTTGCTAAGGGTATGTTGGTTAGGAAAGGACTTCTTAAGAACCTGATAGGGATTCTTAAAGTTTAAGACCCTAGATGGCATCCTATTGATCAAATAGGTTCTTGTTAAAACAACTTCTCCCCATAGGAAGTTGGGAGCTTAGAGACCTTCCTAGCAAAGATAATGCTCCCAGCTACCGCAAAAAGATGCTTGTTGTTCCTTTCAACCATCCCATTTTGCTATGGGGTGTCGATACAGTAAGTACTATGGACTATTCCATATTCTAGGAATATTGAGCTAAGGGAGTTTTCAAATTATTCTCGTCCATTTTCTGATTATAGGACCTTTATTTTTGTCCCAAACTGATTTAAGACCATGGCAAAGGAATTTTTGAAAACTCTCCTGGTCTGAGTCTCTCAGATTTATCCTTGAGGAGGAAGGTCTATGTTACCTTACTAGGATCATCCACAAATGTCAAACTATCTAGATCCAAAAATGCTTTTTACCTTGGATGGACCTCAGATGTCACTATGGATTAGGCTGAAAAGAGAAGAGGGTTTGTAGCCTTTTTTCATAGAAGTAATTCTAGTATGCTTAGCAAGTTGACAAAGATCACACATAAAAGAACTAGGAAGCAATTTATCAAATAAACGAGGATAAACTTTCTTCTAATAAACAAAGTTAGGATGACCCAAACAAAAGTGCCTAGTCATTACATCATCATTACAAGGATTAGGTAAACTAATGACAAAACAATTAAACCTTTCAGGACACTTATTTTGCTTGAGATCAACATTGAGTGATTGAGGAAGAAGAGCCCTGATCTAGCATCAACACGCCAATCAACCTTTTCGAATTCAAATCCTAAAAAACACACTTGTTAGAATGGAAGTTAATTGAACACTTGTAGTTGTAGTCCTTAGCCAATTTACTAACAGACAGAAGATTGCACATTTGCACTAAAGGTTAGGAACAAATAGAGTATTATAGAGACGGAGACAATCATAAATCTTAACAAGACTTGTTCCCACAACTCCAAACTCAGTCTTATCAACAATCTTAACATAATGTGTTTCTTTGCTAACAGGCAATTATGAGAATAAATGAATATTGCCAGACATGTGACTAAAGGTTGGCAAGAAACAGTATTAGCCATGGCATGACTAAGCTACTCTATCCTCCATTGCTTAGAGCATCTGCAGTAGATACTGTAAAACCTTTAAAAACTGTATTTTAGAGATTACAACATATAGATTTAAGAAAATAACACTGCAGTAGATATTATATTTTTTACTGTTAAATACAGATTCCGTAAATTTTCATCTACATATAGCGCATTCATCCAAATTCTTTTAAATTTTCCTTTATATCTATTGCATTATGTAAAATAGAGCAGTGTTCTAAAAATCACAAAAAGCGATCGCCTAGGCGCTTGGCGCACCCCGAGGGTCTCGAACATACCCTAGGCGACCTCTGCTGGGCGATTGGGTCTTTTGGGCGGTGCTGGGCGGTCTTGGGCGCCGCCTAGGCGACCTAGGCGATTAGGGTTCCATCTAGGCGAACATCCAAGTTTTCCCAAGTGTTTAGACAAGAAAGAGGCATATAGAACACTCATACCTTGATAGTTGATACTGCTGGGCAATAATGATGACGTAGTGTATCAATTTCCCACAATGAGCTCCCGGCACAAAAACACAACTGTTAAAAGCTTTGTAAACTAGAATTCTTCCCATCAAGTCATCCAAAGTAAAGATATTACACTCTAGAGCTTTCCCCCAAATAGATTTAAGATATTACTCTGAATGTTGGAACTCAAAAGACTTGTACTCAGACTAGTGTAACCCTAAAACCCCTTAAAACCCTAAAACCGCCTAGGCGCCCTAGGCGCCCCAGTAGCGCACCGACTTCGGCTAGCGATTTTTAGAACATTGAAATAGAGAATCTGATGCATTTTATCTTGGATAGAGACTCTCTAACTTGAAAAATGCGTTTTTAAAACTGAATTTGTTACTTGGGTCTGATGCAAGTGCTCTTATAAGTGGACTCTCTAGCATTGGGTACTTTCCCTCGTAAGATACCGTTCCTTCCCTCTTCCGGTAATAAACAGTTGCATGGATCGGGACCATTGAAGGTAATTCTCACCATTAAGCTTGATTACTGAAATCGGTATAGTGGAGGAATCAATCCTAACAATGGACGAGTTTGTGGATGTGGTAGGACGAGGTAGAAGTCTAATAGAAGTTGAAGATTCAGAGGACATTGCAGAATAAGCGATTTTTCAGATCGAGCACAAGAGCTCTGATACGGTGTGGAATTTAGACTTGGAGAAAATGAGAGAAGAGAGAAAATATTTCATTCCACTTTTCTTTGAATTACAAGAGAGTACATATTTAAAGTTATGACTTCTAACGGCTAGTGCCAATGGCTGCTAACAGTCAACCTGAACATAAGTCAACCTTAACCATATTAACCAATAGTTAAATAAGCCTAGAGAAACAAAAATTACAGAATTGCCCGTTACATAATTCTACATATAGTCTATCCGGTAAGTGGTGTTAGCCAATTTATGCATGATTCATGTGAAGCCCACTTGCAGGATGTTTATCGGGTCTTACACTATTCAAAGGCCGACACAGGTAGGAGATTAATGTTTACAAAGACACAAAACTCATATTAGACTTCTGTGTATATACAAATGCAGATCTTGCAGGTTCCCAAGTTGCTAGGAGATCAACTACCGGGTATTGTACATTCCTAAGAGGGAATTGGTTAGTTGGAGGAGTAAGAAACATGGTGTGGTGGCAAGGCCAAGTGTTGAAGTTGAATTCAGGGCTATGACAGATGGAGTGTGTGAGCTGTTAAAGGTAAAAGCCATACTTTAAGATCTGAAGGTTAAAGGAGGAGTGCCAATGACATTAAATTATGATAAAAAGTCGGCTGTAATCATTGCTCATAATCTTGTACACCATGATATTGATAAGACAAAACACATTGAGATTGAGTTACATTTCATTGAAAAAAAGCTGGATAGTGGACAAAGGTGTACCATATGTGCCTACACAATTTCAGCTGGTAGATGTGTCAACAAAGGGTCTTAGTAGCATGACGTTTTCAAGACAACATCAGCAAGCTGGGAATGCAAAATTTGTATTCACCAGCTTGAGAGGGCATCTGTAACCAATTGTATCTTTTCTTTGATAAAAGATTAGCATAGTAAATAATTTGATAGCTTAGTTAATACCTTGATTTCAGGCATCCTAGTTGATCCTAACCTATTGTATAAAATTGTGCACTTGTGTAATACGAACACACGCGATCACTTCCAGTTTACTATTCGTTTACATCACTTCCAGTTTACTATTCGTTTACATCATTAAAGCAAGGAACCAGATATTTAAGATAGCATGGACTACTATACTTATTTGAGAACCCTGGAAATGTGATGTACTAGCCAATTTTGGTAGCACAAGAAGGATTTTGGTAGCACACAACAGCTGTTCATTGGATACATTTTATACCTCAGTTTGATTATTTTTACCAGGAGGTCGATTAAGCGTTTCTTAGGGCCTTTACTTTAGCCTGCAATTATCTTCATCTGCTCTTTTAGAAGTAACTCAACCGTTTCTGTTAAAAGGAGAAACCTTTTCAATTAAGGCTTCGATGATTTTATTCACTTCCTGAGGTGTTAATTTATACAACCAGAAAAGAGAAACTTAGTAGGCTAGGACTCCTAATCTACTAATTATTCCCACGTGCCTAAATCCACACAAAATAAAAAACAGATGCCTTATAATCTGGCTACATTAAAGATAAAATAATAATAATAACTACCAAATCTCCTTAATAATAACAAATCATGGTAATTAATGAGGGGATATTTTTCTCAACACTCCCCCTCAAGTTGGGGCAAAGATGTCTATCAGACCCAACTTGCCCACAAAGTACTCAAACTGTTTCTTTCCCAAGGCTTTAGTTAAGCCATCTGCAATTTGCTGTGTGGATGGTAGAAAGGGCACACAGAACAGTCCATTATCCAGTTTCTCCTTAATTAAGTGTCTGTCTATCTCCACATGCTTGGTCCTATCATGTTGTACAAGGTCATTTGCAATGTCAATTGCTGACTTGTTGTCACAGTATAGTTTCATAGGACCAGATATTTCTGCTCCAATATCCTTCATTACCTGTTTGATCCACAGTCCTTCACACATCCCTAATGCCATGGCCCTAAATTGTGCTTCAGCAGTGCTTCTTGCTACAACAGTTTGCTTCTTGCTCCTCCAAGTGGCTAGGTTTCCCCATACATAGGTGCAATATCCTGTTATGGATCTCCTCTCCTTGGTGCAAGTTCCCCAATCTGCATCAGTGTATACAACAACACTCCTGCTGTCACACTTCTTGAAGTATAAGCCTTTCCCTGGTGTAGTCTTTAGATACCTCAACAACCCTCTTGCTGCCCCTATGTGAGCTTCATTTGGTGAGTGCATAAATTGACTCAAGGTACTCACTGCATAGGATACATCTGGTCTTGTATGTGCTAGGTATATCACCTTCCCAACCAATCTTTGGTAGCTTCCCATGTCCACTGGATTACCTTTTGCACTTCCCAACTTTAGATTGCACTCGTAGGTGTGCTTGCCGGTCCGGCACCTTCCAATCCTGTTTCTTTTAGCAAGTCTAGGGTGTAATTCCTCTGAGTTAGTACTAGACCCTTGGAAGACCTAGCTACCTCCATTCCCAGAAAGTGTCTCAGGGACCCCAGATCTTTAATTTCAAACTCTGCTGCAAGTTTCCTTTTTACCCCTGTTATTTCTTCCTCATCATTCCCTGTTAGGATTATATCATCAACATATACAATCAGAGCAGTCAATCTGCCCTTTTCTGATCTTTTTATAAACAAGGTATGGTCTGATCTTCCCTGTACAAACCCTATCTTCTTCATGAATTTCATGAACCTGTCAAACCATGCCCTCGGACTTTGTTTGAGTCCATACAAGGACTTGGTGAGTCTGCATACCTTGTTGTCAAACTCTTCACTAAAGCCTGGAGGAGGATCCATATACACTTCTTCCTTCAATTCTCCATGAAGAAACGCATTCTTTACATCCAGCTGCATGAGAGGCCAATCTAGGTTAACTGCCACAGATAGTAGAATTCTGATTGTGTTGAGCTTAGCCACAGGTGAGAAGGTTTCTGAGTAGTCAATCCCATGAGTTTGTGAGTAGCCCTTGGCTACCAATCTGGCCTTGTGCCTCTCAATGCTGCCATCAGTGTTGTATTTTACCACAAATACCCATTTGCACCCCACTGTGTTTCTCCCTTCTGGCAATGGTACAGCTTCCCAGGTCCCATTCTTTTTCAGTGCCCTCATCTCTTCAAGAACTGCTTCCTTCCACTCAGGTACCATAAGAGCTTCATGAACATCCTTAGGTATGGTGGTGGATGATAGATTGGTGGTAAAGGCTTTGAAAGATGGTGACAGACTGGCATAGGACAAGTATCTGGATATAGGGTGTTGTGTACAACTTCTGACTGGTTTTCTAATTGCTATGGGAACATCAAGAAGGAGTTTTTCTGCTTTAGTTCTAGGAGAGTCTGGTTTTTGTTTCGGAGGTTTTTGAAGGTGATTCTGTGTCACTTTCTGATGTAGCATCTGTGTGTTCTGATTCTTCTAGGTGGTTGTCTGTTTCAATGACTGGATCAGGAGATGATAGCTGTGTAGACACTTTGTGGGACTTACCTACCTTATCAGGATACTTCCTCACATAGGTTTTACCTTGGAAAGGTCTTTCCTTGAGAGGTTTTGGAGGATCAGTATTTCTGATCTCCTTTTGATGGCAAACTTCCTCACAATTGTCCACTTGTTGTACATAATTTGAGTCCAGCCCTGTATCCCTAGTTTCTAAAAAATCATAGGATTCTTCAAAAACATCACAATCATTTTCAGACACATTTTCAGGCACACTTGTAACCCTAGTCTCCCCCTGAAATTGAGCCTTGTCAAAAAACATATTTTCTTCAACAAAGGTGACATCCATGGTAACTATACATTTTTTTGTATTTGTGTCAAAACATTTGTAGCCTTTTTGTGTGGGTGAGTATCCCAGAAAACATCTTTTTGACCTAGGATCTAATTTCCCTTGGTTATTAGTGTGAACATACACTGTGCACCCAAAAGTTTTCAATGGGAGTTTGCCTACTAGTCTGTTTTCTGGAAAAATACTTTGAAACAGGCTCAGGGGAGTTTGGAAATTTAAGGTTCTAGATGGAAGTCTGTTGATAAGGTATGTGGCAGTCAAAACACTCTCTCCCCAGAATGTTTTTGGACATTTTGAGGTGAATAAAAGTGCTCTGGCCACCTCCAGTAAGTGTGTTTTTCCTCTCTGCAACTCCATTTTGTTGTGGAGTTTTGACACAAGAACTTTGGTGGATAATACCTTTTTCAACTAGATATCCATCTAAGTACTGGTTGAAGTACTCTGTTCCATTATCACTTCTCAAAATCTGAATTTGTGTATGGAACTGAGTATTCACCATTTCATAAAACTGTTTAAAGATTATTTTCACTTCTGGTTTTTCTCTCATCAAATAAACCCAAGTTAAGCGTGTGTGATCATCTATAAGTGTGATGAACCATTTTTTACCATTAAAGGCGCTTACCCTAGATGGACCCCATACATCACTATGGATCATAGTGAATGGCTTTGAGGGAACATAGGGTTGGGCAGGATATGGTTGCCTTGTTTTCTTAGCAAGAATACAAACTTCACAATGAAAATTTAAATCTTTATTGCCAACAAAATATTCAGGAAAAAGTTTTTTCATATAATAAAAACTAGGATGTCCTAGTCTCCTATGTAGGACTAGGACTTTATTCTGGACTGACTGGACAGTTGTGTGGTAGCTTCCTCTCAGAAGGCTCTCCTTCTGTGATTCCATTCCAGATTCCAGCACATAGAGTCCTCCAATGAGCTTACACTTGCCAATCATCTTCCCCAATTCCTTGTCCTGAAACAGACAACCATTCTTAGAAAAAACAGTGTCACAGTTCTGATTAGAAGTTAACTTTCCAACTGATAGTAAGTTACATGCCAATTTAGGGACATGAAGTACATTTTTTAAGGTTATATTTTTTGATACATAGATGGATCCCTTCCCAGCAATAGTGGAAAAGGAGCCATCTGGCAGTCTGATTTTTTGGTTTCCTGGACATGGGTAATAGTTTAAAAATAGGTCAGAGGATCCAGTCATGTGGTCAGTTGCCCCAGAGTCAACTATCCACTCGGTTTTATGACTGACTCCTAACAGAGACAAAGAGAAATGGTTACCTGACTCAGCAAGGGAGCAATTTGGTTTGGCTGACATGGAGAGTTGTGAATTAAGAAGCTTACTCATTTGCTCTAGTTGGTCCTGAGTGAAAGGTAGCAGTCCTGCAGGTTGTGGTCCAGAATCAGAAGACACCTGGTTAGCCGTTCCTTGCTCAAAGTTGGCACCTTTACTCCTCCAAGTTGGCTTTCCATGTATGCCCCAACATATGTCCTTAGTGTTCCCAGTCTTCTTGCAATGTTCACACTTAAGTTTCTGTTTTTCCACCCTCTTTGTTGAATCTGATCTACTTGCCACCATTGTAGATCCTTCCATCTCAGTTTGCCTTGACCTGTGCATCACTTTCCTTCTTGATTCTTCTCTCCTAACCTCAGAGAAGGTTTCTCTAAGAGATGGTAGAGGATTCCTCCAAGAATTCTCCCCCTATCTTCATCCAGATCAGAATTCAGACCTGCCAAGAACGAGTATGCCCTTTCATTTTCTTCTCTCTTGTGAAATTTCACACTGTCAGCTGTGCACTCCCATTTATCCTCATGACACAGATCTAATTCTTGCCAGAGGGACACAATGTCATTATAGTATGATGTGACATTCCTGTCCCCCTGCTTCAGGCTCCATAGTTTGGTTTTGATCTCATATATTTGAGATGAATTCTCCAAATCTGAGTACATTTCTTTTACTGCATCCCATATATCCTTGGCTGATTTCAAGAACATGTGTGGTTTGGCAATGTTCGACTCCATACAGTTTATAAGCCAGACCCTCACCATTGAGTCCTCAGATTTCCAAGTTCTGAACTTTGGATCGGTTTCTGGTGGTTTGGCCTCATCACCAGTCAAGTATCCCAGTTTTCCTCTTCCATCAAGGTGAGTGTGACAGTCTGTGCCCATTCAAGGTAATTCTTACCATCTAGTTTTCTGGTAGGAAGTAGAATTGGACCAGAATTTTTGGAGTTGTCGTCGCTGGTTAGGAGTTGTGTTTCTGTTCCAGTTGATGATCCATCGGAGAGGGTGCCCCCTGAGGTTCCCCCAGAGTTAGGGGTCCTTTCTCCGGTGAACGCTGCCCGATAGTTCATCGGAATTATCTGCGGTGAAGAGGTTTTTGTGTGTGATGTCTCTGATACCATGTTAAAAGGAGAAACCTTTTCAATTAAGGCTTCGATGATTTGATTCACTTCCAGAGGTGTTAATTTATACAACCAGAAAAGAGAAACTTAGTAGGCTAGGACTCCTAATCTACTAATTATTCCCATGTGCCTAAATCCACACAGAATAAAAAACAGATGCCTTATAATCTGGCTACGTTAAAGATAAAATAATAATAATAACTACCAAATCTCCTTAATAATAACAAATCATGGTAATTAATGAGGGAATATTTTTCTCAACAGTTTCTTTTATTGGTATGTTTATCTTTCAGATACCCTTGACTTGTGTGAAAGTCAGGCTTCATGGTATATGCTAGAGAGACTTTGTATGTCCATGAACATATGATACTGTTTATTTTCAATCAATATATATATACCGATGTAAATAGCAGAGGTTTTAAAAAAAGTATGCCCAACTATTACTTTCTCTAGTCACCATTAATTGAAGTTAATTCTGAATTTTGGTTTATGGAATCTGTTTGCAATCTCGTATAGTTTTGATATTATAATGACGTATTTTGGGTGGGTGATTTATAACTTCTTTTTGGTTAGGAGCTGCTCGTGCATTACAAAAGTGAAATTAATACCTTATCACTACTTTGGTAAAAGGAAACACATTGATGCATACCCGTTGTGTATATAGAAGATAACAATATTGCTTTTAAAGTCCTTATTTTCAGACAAAATGGTTTGTTTTGTTCATTGTTGGTGAGTTTCAAACATAGCTAGCATTGCTTTGATGAATGTAGTCTGAAGAAACACATCACTGTCTCTTTTTGCATACATTTGATAGGTTCTAATATCGGGAAAGGAAGAACCAGAAGTGCCGTTATCACCTGCAATGAATGCTGTTATTAGAATATTCAAACGTGTAAATGGACTTCCTGAGACTGAAGGCGGTAATGCGATTTCAAGCACTGCAGGAGCTGCATATTGTTCAATACGATTGCTGGTTGCGTCAACACAAGCTATTAATTTGATAGGAAAGCATGGCTCCTTGATCAAGTCAATTCAGGAGAGCACTGGTTCCGTTGTCCGCGTTTTGTCTAATGGTATGTTTTCTGCTTTGGCTCTTGTGCTTTGATCTGACATGGACATTACTGCTTTGAATTCCTTATTTAGCTTCTTTACCACACCATTCCCATCTTTATTGATTATAGTTGCCATTGTTCTCTTTTCTGTTTATGGTTTAAGGCTTTATGTTATGTTGGTCTTTGGCACTGGGAATGACCAATGTATTGGAATTTCTTATGATTTTCTGTAGTAATGTAACAATTTGTTGTCGGGAAGTGTAATGACATCTGATCATGAACACATCATCATTCACGTAATCTCTTTTTCATATATAATGTTTTACTTGGTGAATTCCCGAGGGTGCTATTACTAGTGATGTTTATAATTAGAGGTCTTTATATTTATATTGAGTAGTAGGAGTTACCTGTACAAAAGGCGTGTATTTTAAGGACAGCTGCACAATATCATTTGCGCCAATGATTGATAGTTGTCAGAAGATATGATGTCATGATGATGTAATATTAGGTAGTTATAATGTTTCTACTGAATTATAATGTCATAGTCAGTCTAGTTAGTCAATTAGTCTTTCTTGTTGAGCTGAACAGCCGTCTTAGCTGTTAAGATTGGCAGCTGGCCTTAATTATGAAACTAGCCGTTACTTCCCATTTTATTTAAACCCTTGTAATCCCTCTTGTACGACAACAACTTAGAATTACTCCCTCCGTCCCATAATATAAATCACTCTTAACTCTTTTTGTTTGTTCCAAAATATAAGTCATTCTACGTTACCAGTGAAGCGTTTAGTACTTATTTTATCTATCTTACCCTTAATTTATTAATAATCCAACTACTTTCAATAATTTATAACCATTTTATTAATGATAGTCAAAGGATATTTTAGACATTTCTCCTTCAAATTTATGCCATTCAACCACTTTCTTAATCTTTGTGAAAACAACCAAAATGACTTATATTTTGGGACGGAGGGAGTATAATAAAAGTATTCTTCTACATTTCTATTCTTGACATGGTATCAGAGCTATAGGAGTATTTCCATCCGCTCGTTCCGCTCTTTTCGATTAAAATTTTTTCGTCTCCCCTAGCCAAGAATTTGAGAACTCACTAGCCAAGAATCCGTTTCGACTGCAATTAACATACCAGCAAATCATGGTGATTTGCAAGGTATTCAGGCAGCCTATTGATTAAATGGCAAAAATTATCCAAAATGGTCTCAGGCGGTGAAGACTTTCTTAAAGGGGAAGGGAAAACTCACTCATCTAATTGGTTCTGGTCCTGCTAAGGATGACTCTATGTTTGATGCCTGGGATGACTCTAAGTTTGATGCCTGGGACTTGTACTCCATAGGAGTACTAGACGACTTACAGTTCTCCATACCAGTCTCTTTTAGCAAGTCCAAAACATACTTCCTCTGAGATACAACAAGCTCCTCTTTTCATCTGGCTACCTCCTTGTCTTGGAAATATCTCAAAGGTCCTAGATCGTTTATTTCGAATTCTGAGGCTAAATGTGCTTTGACCCCCTCAGCACCTAACACGTTATCCCCTGTAAGAACTATATCATCCACGTACACAATGATAACCATTAGCTTACCCACGCTTGTCCTTTTTATGAGGAGTGTATGCTCTGATTGGCCTTGATGGATCCCCATCCGTCTGAGAAATTTAAGGAACCTATCAAACCAAGCTTTAGGGCTTTGTTTTAGCCCATAAAGCGAGTCTGCAAACCTTACCCTGAAACTCTGATTCGAACCCTGGTGGTTCCACCATGTAAGCATCCTCCTTCAGATCACCATGCAAAAAGGAATTCTTTTTCATCCAGTTGACGTAATGGCCAATCCAAATTTACCGCAATGGACAAGATTACCATGATAGTGTTTATTTTATCCACCGGAGAGAACATTTCGGAGTAGTCAATGTCATATGTCTGAGAGAACCCCCTTAGCCACCAGTCTGGCTTTATATCTTTGAACTGACCCATCCGAGTTATATTTCACAATGAAGACCCACTTACACCCAACAACTTTTCTCCCTTTAGGCAATTCATCTTTTCCCACGTCTTGTTTTTTTCCAGAGCCCGCATTTCTTCCAAGACCGCTCCTTTCCACTCAGGAACTGCTAGAGCATCTTGAATAGACTTAGGAATGGTTGCATTTGACATGGCTGTGACAAAGGCTTGATATGGGGTAGAGAGGTTTTCATAGGAGATGTATTTGGCTAGAGGATGTAAGGAATATGTAGTGCAGGTGCGAACGGGTTTTCTGAGAGCAATAGGTTCAAAGTATGGCCGGTTTTTTTCCTAATCTTCATCAGAAGATTCGGGTGTATAATCCTCAAGACTTTTAGATGGTGAGGTTTGTGAGGATTGTGAAGGAGAGTGAGATGAAGTACTGCTTTCCTTACCTTCATCGTTGTTTAGATCATACTCCCCTTCCGAGGTAGATTGGTGATCTTCTGGATCGAGAGCTTCGACATTTTGATTCATGCCCCTCCTATGAAAGACATTCCCTTTAAATTGGAGCTATGGAGGAGGAATAGAATGCCTTTTCAGGACAACTTGATACTTTTGAATATCAACTTGAAAATTATCATTCTCTCTTCCAGGGTTTCCAGGTTGTTGCTCAGTTCTTATTTGATCATAATTATTATCAGACCCCGAGTCAAGTTTCAAAAAACACTCAGACTCAAACTCGAAATTAGATTCACCAGACTCCCTCTTAATTTGAGTTTGCCCAAAAAACATTATGTTTTCAAAAGACGATGCATCCATAGTAACTAAAAAATCCTTGGTTTTTGGATCAAAGCACTTGTACCCTTTGCCCTCGGTTCCAACTTCCCTTGATTATATAATTTTGCAAAAATGGTACAACCAAAAATTTTAAGAGTTAAGTTACTGATAAGTCTAGACTCAAGGTAACAAGTGTTGAAATAATTCAGAGGTGTTTGAAATTTCAAAATCCTTGAGGGCATCCGATTAATCAAGTATGCACTAGTTACCTTCCCCACAAGTACTTGGGACAGTGAGTCGTAAACATCAATGCTCTCGTAACCTCACTCAAGAAGGTTCTGATTTTTCTGCTCAGCCATGTCATTATGGGGGTTTTTTTTACACACGAGCTTTGATGTATAATCCCCTTCTCATCAAAGAACTTCCCGAAGAGTTGATTTAAGTACTTCGTACCGTTATCACTCCTGAAATTTGAATTTTGACATTAAACTGAGTGTTTACCATTTCGTAGAATGTTTAAAAGTATGTGCAACTTCAGATTTTCTCTTAGTAAATACACCCAACTAATTCTAGTGTGATCATCGATAAACGTGACAAACCACCTCTTCCTCCCCAACGTCTGAACCCTTTTAGGCCCCCAAACATCGCTATGAATCATAGCGAAGGGTTTTAAGGGCTTCTAAGGTTGGGAAGGATAAATTTTCGTACTGTGTTTAGCAAGCTGACTCGACTCACATTGAAGAACATAAATATTATTATTTGAATATGATTCTGGGAACATTATTTCCATATATTCAAGACTAGGATGACCTAGTTGTTGATGCCATGACAGTTTTATTATGATAAAAAACGGAAACTGAACAACAATCTTCTTTATTAGGATCCTTATCATCTTGTTGTAGCCCCCCAACGCATTAGACCTGCCAATCGTCATCTTCGAAAGTGGGTCTTGAAATACAGAACCATTAGAGGTAAAGTTAGCAATACAATACAACCTCTATCTGAGGTAAATTTTTAGACGGAGATCAAGTTACTGGGACATGTAGTGTTGAGAGAGTAGTCTAGAAGATTAATCAATGAAGGACAAGAAATCCTCTCATAATATCTATGTAATAAAAATCATTTATAGTGTTTACAATATATATATATATATATATATATATATATATATATATATATATATACACATCCATAGTGTAATAATCTTGTGATCAATGAAATCAATATCATTACATTTCTTTTACTTTCCGGCGATTTAGAATCTTGATAGCAACTTTGTGCCCAATTCGTACATGCTCTGTAATTTTACCTTTTTCCAAAAAAACCTATTCCAACGTATTTCCCAACTGGTAGTTTGATGAAGATAAACCTACACCACCAATCCTATGAACTGATCCATCCATTTTCCTGTAATTAAACCGTTGAGAATGAAAACCAGCAAAAGTATACGGCGTTTCTTCAAGAAGAAACGGAATATCACCTCGCTTTGGGCTGCTAGAGATTCTGTTTATTCTATTGAAGGTCCGTATACTTTTGCTGGTTTTCATTCTCAACGGTTTAATTGGAGGAAAATGGGTATATCGGTACATAGAATTGGTGCTGTGGTTAATCTTTAACGAACTACCAGATGAGAAACACGCTTGGAATATGTTTGTTTGGAAAAGTTAAATTAAAATTGCAGAGCATGTACGAACCGGGCACAAAGTTGCTATCAAAATTCTAATTCGCCGGAAAGTAATAGAAATGTAATAGAGATTGATTTCATTGATCAAAAGATTATTACAGCTGTGATATATATATATATATATATATATATATATATATATATATATATATATTGTACTGATGATGTAAACACAATAAATGCTCTTTAATACATAGATATTACGAGAGGATTTCTTGTCCTTCATTGATTACGAGAATCTTCTAGACTATTCTCTCAACATTATGAATATTAACAATATATCTCAATACACCCCCTCAAGTATGGGCCTATAACAAGGAAGGAAGGTCCGTGTGAGCCCATACGAAGGGAGAGAGGCCCGTGTGGACCTATAAGAAAACATATAGGCCTAACAGTTGTAACTATAGTATTTTTTTTCGGGAAAACTGTGCTTGGAACGGGGTTTGAACCCAAGACCGATTTACCCGACAGGGCAAGAGAACATTTTGGAGCTTCTAATGTCTCCAACAGTTTCTTCAACTTCTCGATCCGAGTATTATCAAGTCCTACAACTGTGTTGTGCTCTTTTGTTTCCTCTGTTTGAGAAACAAAGCTTTAGGCAACTTCCTTTTCAGTTCCTTCCTTGAGATTCTTTCCATGAAGCTACCAGCAATTCTCCCTAGTGTGTCTCTTCTTCTTAAAATGAGTGCAGTTTAAAGAGTCCTTCTCAGAAGTCTTTGAAAGGCTTTTGGAAGCAGAATCAGTGATCTTGTCCATTCCTCCCTTTGATCCAAGATCTAAGTTTCTTCCTTTATTGAATTTGGTAGCATGAGCTGAGCTATCTTCAGTGGAAGTGTCAAGCATTACACTTCTCCTTCCCTCCTCAGCTCTTACAATGGATATAGGCTCGTTAAGAGATGTTAATTTGTTTTTCCTAGAATTTGCACCCTCGCTACATCAAACTCAGAATTGAGTACAGCTAGGAAAGCGAAGATTCTGTCCTTTTCATGAACTCTCTTTAAGATTGAAGCATCTTCATGGTCCTTCATCTGAATACGGGGGAGGATGGACGATGATGTGGTTGGGCAAGGGGTGCCGTCTATGGGGCACGTGAAAGACTTCATTTGGTACATTTTGGAGGCATGCGATTCCTTGAGGGCTGCGGTCATTTTCACTGTTCTTTGGTATATTTGGAAGGGCCGGTGTGCGTGGATCTATGAGGAGCAGCCGGTGCGGGCGACGCAGTTAGTGCTTGCAGCAGATAATGGTCCAATTCTTGCCAAAAGCTCTGTAAATGGCTAGCATATTCAGTGATGGATCTGTTCCCTTGTTTAGCAATTCCCATTTGGTCTTCAGCTCATATGTTTGGGCTACATCATTTACCTTAAAGTAGGTTTGTTTAGCAGAATCCCAAATTTCTTTGGCTGTGGCAAGGAACATACATGTATCACTTATGTCGGGGCTCATTGAGTTCCAAAGCCATGACATAACCTTGGAATATTCTTCATCATAGACTTCAAATTTAGGGTCATCTTCAGTAGGTCCAGACCCAGTAAGATGGCTGAGTTTCCCTTTTCCTCTTAGGAAGGTCCGAAGTACTTGAGACCATTTCAGGTAGTTTTAACCATTTAACCGATACACTGCTTGAATACCTTGTAAATCACCATGATCTGTAGGTGTAGTTACAGCAGTCAATTCGGATTCTTGGCTAGTAACCTCCGACATTTTGGGTTAAAGGAACACACAAAAGGTTTTGATCGAAACAAATGCGGAAAGCGGGTTGAATCAATCCTTACGCTCTGATACCGTGTCAAGAGTAGAAAAGTAGAAAAATACTTTGAATATTATTGCTTGATGATAATACAAGAGGATTACAATCATTTAAATAAGAAGTAACAAGTAATCTAACGGCTAGTTTGAGAGTCAGTCAAACGGCTATATCATTTAATGATAAGACTCTTGAGCTTCCAGATGAAAAGATGATGCCCAGCTGAGAATCAGATCAGCTGATCAGTGTCAGCTGAGTAGAGCCCTGCTTGGCTGAGATATTCAGCGGAGTTCAGCTAAGTTAAAAGAACTGACATAATGACATCACATCTTCTGACACTCATCAGATGGGAGCTCTTAGTTGCTGGAGGTAAATGCACTTCCATTTTCAGAGCTGTTCACTTGGTTTGGTTGAGGGAAGAGTACCTGATCTTGTTTACCCTACCCACCCTATGCACCCACCCATGTGCCCTACCCTACCATATTCAACCCTACCTCACCCACACTTTCCCTACCCTAACCTACCACCACCCTACCCAACCTAATCCTACCCCACCACCCATGCGTTTTGTCGATTCTCATTCCATTCCATCCATTTTCAGAGTCGTTGGATTGAAATTTCATTACATTAAATTACCTCATAATAATACCCAAACAATGGAATGGAATGAAAAATCATTCCATTCCATTCCTGTGAACACAGGCCATTGTAGCCTCCCTTAGATGCGAATAATCAATGAATACACATTTGAGAGCCTTAGGATCTAGCTTATTACGATGATGAATATGAACAAAGGCAGTACCTATAAAAACATTGGGTGGTAGATTTGAAATAAGACGAGACTTTGAAAAGAACTCAAAAAAAAAAAAAACAGTAACAAGTGTTTTGTAATTTGTCATTCTACATTCTGGATGGCAGTCTGTTTATGAGGTACGTGTCACTGGGACTTTCATTGTGAACATCAAAGTTGTGGCAACCTGAAGAAGTTGACTATTCTTCCTCTCAGTTATTGCAGAGGAGTGTCCACACAAGAACTAATCTGAACAATTCCTGCTTCCTTTAGGTATTGTTTCATTATTTTTTCAAAGTATTCAGCCCCAATGCCTGACATGTGCACTTCAGTTTTGTGTTAAAATGATTTTTTATCATATTTTTAAAGTTTCTGAAAATCTGTCCAAGCCTTATCTTCTTCTTTCATAAAAATATCCCGATGATCCTAGTGGGATCATCTACAAAACCAGCAGTATATTTTATATTATTTTTGATGGACCTAAAATATCACTATGACCCAAGGTAAAAGGTTGTGAAGGCTGTTAGGGTTTCTGAAGAAAAGTAGTTATAGTATGTTTTGAAAATCGACAAACATCACACTGATAATGACCAGGATTTGTACTACAAAACATAGAAGGAAATAGCCTTTTTATGTACCGATAATTAGGATGCCTTAATCCATAATGCCAGATCATAATTTGATCAGGACTACTTAGATCAGATACATGAAACTTGTACAATTTTGGGTTCCATGGAGTTTATTAGCCGTGCCATGATCATGGCATTTTCAGTGATCCAAGTATGGTAACTTTCATATTCTGAGGTACTGGGAGACTTGATTAGTCCAGTCAGGTATCCTATCATTCTTTTATCTATGATAAGTGAAAAATTCAACCCATTCAGTTTTAGGGTTGTGATACAGTGATATGCAAAGTTGCATTATCAGAAAAGGAAGTTTGAACCACTCCAGTAGGTGTTTGTGTGTTGGTAGTTTGGGTACATCCTCTGACTGAGGCATGGTCTTCGGTATTTTGAACGATGGCTAGTTATCAGAAGTTTTGGCCGCAGATATTTGTGTTTCTCAAACACAATTGAAATTAATTATGAATGAGAGAATTGCTTGGTTTTACTGAGTATACAAATGGACTATAAATACACATAGGTCTAACGTAGAAAGGATCTAGAAAATCTGCCTAAATGAGCCTATAATAGGTAACTCCTATACAAGACAAAATCTAATCAATCTGCCTAAATCAAGGACTTAACACTAAAATATTCAACACTAAATCAGCACTTATAAAACATGCAGAATATACGGAATTACAAAAGAATCAAAACTGATTCAATCTAGATAAATGCTCTTATTTCCTTCTATAGTTAGCGAATTTTGTTCTTTGTCTTGCCTTCTTTTTCAGATCTTGGTGCCTTATTGCGCTTTTCGCTTGTGACAATTGTCTTATTTTAGTGAAGTGTTTCCAGTATTTCTGAAATGAGTTATTGACCATTTGACCACTGAAATATATTACTCTTTTCTGTCTTGTTGCTCTAGATGGGTCTTTCTATGTAAACATTAACTAACCTTGTAATTAAAAGCCTATTAATTAAAATAGATCCACAGTTTCTAACCCATATCTTTTGATCCTAAACATGTCCGCTAGAAGATGTGCCTGCCTATGTTAGTTCCGATGAGAGGATTGTCGAGCTGCAAGGGGAAGCTCTTAAGGTTCTGAAAGCTTTAGAAGCTGTCGTGGGTCATCTTAGAAAGTTTTTGGTGGATCACAGCGTTCTTCCCCTATTTGAAAAAGATGTAAGTTTCTTGCAGGATTATTTATTTATTTAATTTTTTCTTTGCAGTTGCCATTTATATATATGATTCTTTTGTTGCTGTTGCCATTCACTTTTTGGGAGCATCTTTTCACACATCACACACTATTCTAACCAAACATAAGTCAGAATGTGGTCAATTATTCTGACTAAAAAGTCTGTCGGAACTTAATTGTTTCCCAGACCCAATACCGGTCAACAAGCCTATTTCATACATTTAGACCCAAATTCAGACAGAAAATTCAACATTCTGCTTAAATTTTGGTCAGAATAAATATGGGTGAAAATTTGAAGGATAAAATTGGAAAAAAAATATTTGTGCTTAGATATTTTGCTGTGTGAAAAGACATCGACTTCTTTTGATATATACTTTCTTTGACAGTACAATGCATCAGTCTCCTTAGAACGGCCAGTGGAGTCATCTTGGTCAGACAAGCCACCATTGCTTCACCCAACTGCACAAGCTGGGAGAGTTACAGAATATTCTCTTCCGGTGAATAGGGATTCGTTTCTATTTGACCGTGAAAGCCAATTGGAATCACAAGTCCATTCTTCACTTTCCCTATATGGGCAAGATCCTACAGTTTCAGGAATTCGAACTTCTGGTCTTAGTCGTCCCGGTGTACCTATTTTAACTCAGGTTCGTGGTATCTGCACTTTTTCTGTATTTTTGTGGGGAATCTAGTTTCTCAAATTAGATAAAGATTAAAGAGAATTTTGTTTGATGCTTTCTCTTAGAATGCTGAGTGTTGTATCGTTTCTCGCTTTCTGTTGATTGAATAAGGTTACACACACTATGCAAATACCTCTCGCTTACGCCGAAGATATCATCGGAGTTGCGGGAGCAAACATTGGTTATATCCGACGCTCAAGTGGTGCAATCCTTACTGTTCAAGAGAGTAGAGGTCTACCAGAGGAAATAACAGTAGAAATCAAGGGGACCTCACAACAAGTTCATGTAGCTCAGCAACTAATTGAGGTAATTTTTGTTTCCATTTAGTAAAAATTTGGTATTACCAAACCCATAGTGTACGACCTTTCATGCCACAAAGTTGATGGATAAACAAACAACCACCTCCCTAATTGGCAGGAATTTCTGAGCGGGCCTGCAAAATCACATACACACAGTCATGGTGGCCAACTGGACGGAGGGCTGAGGCCTTCGTCCTATTCTCAAGTGAGCAGCAGCTCCTACACTCCATCGTTGTACAGTGGACAATCCTATGGTGGGTATGGTTCATCAGGAATGGGAGGATATAATGGCTTCAGGATATGACTGGATTGCAGGGTCCAGATGCAAGGTTCAATATGTAATTTTTTTTCCCCTTAGATTTGTTAGATCCTGAGCGTACTTGATGGATGTGATATTTCTCGTTTGTAGTCTTAACTTTAGTTAAACGAGGTAGATTCTTATGCGGAAGATTAGAATTCAGTGGTTTCACCCTATGGGGGAATGAATTTTATTGATGCTTATTGTTTCCTATTTGTGTTATTGTTTAACTGTCCAAAGTGCCTAAGCCATGTTATGCATTAGGGGGTCCCAAAAACACTTAAATACTTAACCCCTTAGGAAAAAAGAACCTTATCCACCTTTAAAAATAACTAGCCGGTGTTTGTATCTTACATAAGCTGCCGTTGTGGGAGTAGTTAGCAAAATAGACAGTGTTTATGGACCTAGGGGAATAGGGATCTGGTTTTTTACATTGCTGGGGAGTAGAGTCCTTAGATATCTATGAACTTCATTCTTTTGATAGGTGTCACCGGTGCCAATGAGTCTGCATTTCAATCTTTTCTTGGTGTTCAGGTGCACTTTCTCTTGCGAGTCTGTCTTTCCTGCAGCGTGGCTGTCCTCTGTTTCCGTGTTATTTTGCGGGCGTTTTCCTGCTGAGCCTGCAGGTTAACATGTTTGTTTCGTTTAGTCAATGTTGTGGCTTTTACTAATGGTGAAACAGTAGCTGAAGTTGCACGTACATGGTACAAGTGGGACAAGTATTTAGTGTATAATTACCTGTTGTCTTCTTCTGCATTGTTTCTGTTGTGATGGTATTGGGCGTCTGATGGTGAGGTTCGTTCGGGCTCTCGAAGATAACTATGTCCATGCAAGTGTTCAGGTTGAGTCACTTAATTTACACAAGTCAATAGAATGGCATCATCCTTATTTACATTCCAAAACAGATTTTTAGTTCTTCATTTCTAAGGCTGTACTTATGTAACAAAAGATAGATATTGCCCTGCCAAGTCTATACCGAAGTACGAAATTCCATTTATTACCTCTTGTCTAGAAATTCGAACTTCACCTTTTTCGTTGGGCTGGAGTCTATTGCATTGCGTGACCTTTTTACCTTGTCAGAGCAATAAGGCTCAGAAAGTTTATCATAACACCAAGTCTTCGTCTCATTACTATTGATAACACAAAAAACATCGCAATCTGCAGAATATACATGTAAAATCAGCCACTACATTCTCCTGATGAAGTATATATAACAAGTAAGAGATCGTGCTTTTCCATGATCAGGCATAAGGGAGTTTCAGAAAATGCACCTGAGATTTTGAGGACGTATTCTGAGCAACCCTGGAAAGTGCTTTTTGAATAGTCATATCAGATAGAATGCTATTCAATGACCATATGACAAAGGAGTTATGTCCAACTTCTGAGTGTTTATTTATCCACTTAGCTGAAATGTGATTTAACATCTTTAAAAATGTGACAGAACGGAACCTGATTCAAACTTTCAATGCATCAAAATACATAAATGAAATGATCATGGCAAAAAGAAATCCACCAAGTTCCACAGAAGACAATGAGCCACCAATAGAAGCTATTGAAAACGTTTATTTCGAGAAGCTAACATCAACAATTTCGTCAAGTGAGGAGTCACTGTACAACTTCAACCAAGGAAAATGTGCAGCACTCACTGATGAAAGCACTTGTCCAAAATATTATGTGATTTTTATTAGCTGTATATCCTCTTGTGAAGCATAAGATGCCTGCCATCCAGCAAAATGCGATGCACAAAACACGAGATACGAAAACAAAATACTTACAAGTGTCATTTGAGGGCGTAAGTCGGTGAACATCTGATGCAAAGCCTAGCAGCCAATACCATTTGCTCCAAAAAAATCAAAGTCATGAGAATCATCAACCAAAGTTGGATTTTGGATCTAGCAAATCAGCAAACTTGCCTCCTTTCAATTTTGTTTCTGCCTAAAGGACATATTTTCACCAAATTTTACATAAGAGAATAAATATATTTAGCATCTAAATTTTAAGGGGAAAAGAATTGAAAGTCAATGAAAAGTCGATTCTAGAGCTCAGAATAGACTTTCAAATAGACCAACGGGAAACTGATCCTTGCCTCTAGAATCGACTGCAAAAAAGACGCTTGTTCGTGAAATCAAGGCATAAACTTTAAAGCTTTAAAGAATATATATATATATATATACCCAATAAACCAAAGTTTCCAAGCCTTTTGTATGTCGGTTTTCGATCGGCTTTCTACCAGACAAAAGCTCTAGCAGAACAACAGCATATGCATATGCATCAATTTCGTCCATCACTTTTCCATGCATAACATATTCCGGAGTCAGATAGCTGCCATAACACACATTGTGATTAATATTTTGATCAAATATGAATGAAAATATTGCTAAAAAGAAGCTTAGAGAACACGAAACTCACCCAATATACATCAATTTTGTCCATCAATTTTCCATGCATAACATATTCTGGAGTCAGATAGCTGCCATAACACACTTTGTGATTAATATTTTGATCAAATATGAATGAAAATATTGCTAGAAAGAAGCTTAGAGAACACCAAACTCACCCAAAAGTTCCTGCAACATCTGCATTGTCAATGTGGTATGAAGAACCAGAGCCTAACATCGCGAGTCCGAAATCCGATAGCTGAAATATTCAATCTGAAAATTAGTAATAAACATGATATTTCTAGAGCTGAGAATCGACATCCAACTTGGACTATATCCCATTTGTGATAAGTACCACAGATTCCAAAACAGAAGCTCTGTGTCATACATTGTGCAAAGTACCACAGCCTTACAGTGCTCTCGCTACCACTACGATTAGTCACCGTCATGCATGGAATTAATCTTTGTTTTAGTAGAATACATAGATGAGAAAGTATCAATTAGATGAAAAAGAGACGATACTATACCGAGAGATCTACGCCACGAGATGTAATTGACATCAAGAAAGCTAGGGACTCGCATTGCCGTTCAAGATTTGTAACCCACCTTTGAGCACCAAAGCCTATACCGATTTCAAAGCAAATGACGAAGCATGGATGGACATCACTCTCATCATATTCCATGTGTTCTACCCAGATGACCTGCAGATCATATTACATGTGTTTTACACAGACATACTCACACAAAAGAAAAGAAAAGGCATGTTGCCCAAAATCAAGACAATAAAGAGTCGAATACAACCCCTAAACCCATATTGAAACAGATACAACGTGAAGACTAATAGGAAGTTCATAAATCTACACATGGAATGGCAAGGCCCTAGAAAAACCAATAAAAGTAAAACAGCACATAAGTCTATACTCTGAATTTTAGGACAACATCTACACAATAAAAACACCACAAGCCTCAATTACTAACATGCAAAGCAGAAAAAGAATCACAGAATACCGAATAGGCACATGCAAAGCACCAAATGCAACACAAAGCAGTAGGCAGGCAACACAATCAAAGGAACAACAAACCGCACACTTCCAGAAGAAAGAATGCCACTCTCCCTACTCTGTGAGCCAGTATGGAGCCTACATTATCACAATTCCTTCACTCTGGTTGCCTTGGCGAAGTGAATGACAATAAATCGGACTCCCAAACCAGGAAATACCAGCATGCATGAATAAAAACCATCAGATAACTTACCAACAGAAGAACCAAAGATGAAACCTCGTTTTCAGAGGGAAGCCGGCCAAACAAATCCACAAATGATACCTGTAAAGCCAGGAGCACGCACATATTCAGAGCAACAATCAAAGAACAACCCACAAAGAAAACAACAACGAAGAAGAAGCTATTTACCTTGTCAAGCGAGATAACTATCGGTGAGCGGAAATGGATAAGAGAGTGATACAACAATCGAAACGAGAAAATGCAACCGACGAATGACGATATGAAAAGCCAAAGACTAAACTTTCATACTCGATTGGAAGCGGGGAAAAGGCCATGGTTGTCCTTTCGAGGACCCTTTATACCGCAAAATTCCAAGATGAAGCGGTGGTGGAGAAAGGCGGCATATGAAGCGGTGATGGAGAAGAGCGGCAACAAATCAGAGCTAGGTTTAGTGGAGAGCATCCAAATGACGTTTGAAAGCCAAGTCTTTATCAATTGAATGCAGAACGACGTCGTTTAGATGTACAGGTGGCAACAAAAAAAAAACGGAAAAGCAGACAAAGACCGAATAAGACAAGATAGTCAACTTCAATTTGCGTAAATAATACTATGCAGAGGAAATTGAAGATTAGCCCTTTTTTTCCCACCCCTTCATACGTCTACTGGAAAAAAAAAAAATATTCTTTTATGATCTAGAAGTCATGCACTCTTTTGGGCCTTAGTCGGGTCATATCGGTATATGGGTTGACCCAAGCTAAACCTTTTATGGAGCCTATCACTTGAAAGTTTTAGCTAAGGCTCTACCGGCCATATTTTGGACGCTCTCTGAGCTCAGATTGCTAGATCCGTGTCAGATTAGGCTCGACAAATATCGTTTTAGCTAGTGCAAGGTATCTGTAGATCCCATTAGCCGGCATGACACATGGTGCATGTGGTCCCACCTTACCGACCTGATGGTCCGCCCATCCTGATCGCCTATGAACAGAACATGTCATCTCCAACCTCCAAAGTTTGTTACCACTCATTAAATGGTGCTATCCCACGATCGATTCCTCATTAACTACCATAATTCATGCCTATGAACAAAACAAGTCATCTCCGTCCTCCAAAGACGGTTGCAACTCATTAAAGGACATGATCCCACAATCGTTTTTTCATTAACTGTCATAATCCGTGATTGACATCCCTTGATGTAAGCATGTTTGAGCAATGACAGCCCCAAGTTGGCAGCCCCATGTTGGCATCATACTGGCCCTCAACCACAGGCCCCAAGATCCGATCGTGGAAAATAATGGGAAAAAGGTTATTCATAGATACAAGGAATTTTTACAAGAAAGTAGAAACTAATGCACGAACACCAAAAGGAGCTTACATTGGCCATATGATTGTAAATTCGATCTACTAGCTCCGAGTCACTCTGGAGAATTGCCAAGTCATGGTCCCTTGGAAGGATGCTAATCTGCCCCCAAGAGTGGGCCACAAACCAGGTCATTAACATGGTCGTTTATCTTCAGCGACCATCCAAGATAGAAACTGTTAGACGAAGGGGCAGGACCTTTATGAAACTCTTTATGCAGAGGAACTTGAATCTCACCCCAAGGATTGTGAATTCTCAAGGGGATCGAGGTAGACGCCTTGGCAAGCTCTGTGCTCGTCCTAGAATCAGTCCTTGAGGTCGGGGAAGTATGCAATCCAAGAGAAGCTTCATCAGGAGCTAGGCAACACCTCCAGCAGGAACATCATCAGAAATTGTAACTCAGCAGCACCTTAGTAGTTTATATAGTAGTTTTATTTTTTCATCTTTTGTAGTTTGTAGTTTGTACAAGTAAACTAACTGAAGTAACAATATGTTCTTAATTCTTAATTTCTTATGTTATGTAGTTGTAATGAATAATATAATTGTAATGAATAATGATGCAATGCAACCATCCAAGTGAAGTGAAGTGAAGTGAAGTGACTAAGTCTAAGTCATAGTGTATTGTTTTGTTGTGTTGTTGTGTTATACTAGTTGGAGAATGGAGATTGGATTGCCTTGCCCATTGGTGACTAAATCTAAGTCTAAGGTACCAAGATAAAGCTCCTATCTATCCTTGCATGCCGGTCGTTCGCCTAGGAGACGCCATGGCGTTCGAGTGCCCGGGCGAACTTGCATCGCCTTACGCTTTGATAACTATGAGCTAAATTACCTTTGATCAATAAAATGAAGTTTTTTTCCTCATGTCATCATCTCAATGACATTGCTTTTATTTGAAAATAGGTCTTAGAGGCTTATGTGGGTTTGGCATCATAAAAAATGGGGAATTTGTTTGGAAATGTTTAGTTTTGATGATGGCCAAACCAGCTGTCATAGAAGCCTTATTGGTCTTAGATAAATTTGTATAAGTCTTTACTAGAAGCCTGAAACTTTGTATAGGTTTGATCATGCTAAGCAATGTAATAGAAATCTGATAATTTTCAGTTTTTAGAACTTAAACAATATCCAAAGATTCTACATTACATCTAGACTGAAAGTTCAGACTCAAACAAGAAGATTGAAGACCGAGGGATCAGACTCAGAGATTAAAGACCTGAATAACAACCTAAGATCAAGACAAAGCAATGTGATGACAATCAAAAGAAAATTATAGTGTATCAAAGACGAATCAAGAAAAGTCTAATGTGATGTGATGACAAAATCAAATATGGTGTAAATTAGATCAGAAGAGAAGAATCAGTGAAGTGAAGAGCTTGGATCAGATCAGATTAATAGCTAAATCAGACGAAAAGATAAATTCAAAAGAATTGCATTTCAGCTGAGATGTTCAGACCAACGAACAAGATTCAGATCAGAAAAGTATGACATGTTCAAGAAGAAATCTAGAATACAAGAGAACATAGCCAAAGAACATTTTAGATGAAAAGAATCATCAGATCAGAATAATATACCCTGATCAGATGAGAAGAAAATCTCTAATATGAAGGATCATATGAGAAGACAACTCGTGTTGATCAAAGTATTGAAGACTCAGATAATACAAGTTTAATGTTCAAATTGAAAAGATAGGGATAAGGTTGAGCAAGCATTTAATACGGCCTAGCATGTCAAAAACACTGCAATCAATGTTTTAAATTGCACAACAGACAAACAAGAGGACCTTACCATTTCGTACAAGCAACGTTCACAATGTCAGGAATCTTTCCAGAACAACGGCTAATTAATGGTGGATCAAACGGTTAGTACTTAGAAAATTCAATATTTTATCGATATGTACAACGGTTATATTATCAAGAAGTACTCAACTGAGTAAACAAGAAAGTTTAGTTGTGTAGAAGAAAATTCAGCCGAAAAGAAGCAAAACAACTTAATAAAAGATCCCAACTATAAATATTAGGACTTAAAGACAAATTCTATATTCATGCCATTCACCTAACACAAAGGGAATTCTTACCGAGATTTCTACGAACTCAAAAGCTATGTCTTGAAATTTAAGAGTCAGCATATCTAGAGCTCAAACCGAATCAATCCGGGCTACTCTTGAATCTTGAGCAAATACTGAACTTCAAAGTCTTATTTAGGAATGCTCCAAGGATCAACTTCTTGATCCAAACTCTCACTCAAAACTTGATTCAATCAACAATGAGTTAGTCCGTGAAGCTGTTGACTACTCCAAACTTGATTCAATCAAGAACGAGTTAGTCTGTGAAGCTGTTGAGGCAGTCAAGGACATATAATCAGTGAAGAAACTGAAGGTTGTTAAGGATTAAATCAACTAAGGTAGTGAAGCTGTGAAAGAGATGTGTTTGTGATAGATGTTGAAGGTTACCTCGAAGGAACATCAGAGTTGAATCAGTGAAGCATATGAGGGGTGTGAAGGACGATCACCACTGTTGTAACGGTATACAAAGAACAATAGTGAATTCCCTCATCATCACAAAAGAAGAGTGGACTAAAAGATTACACCACCCTGAATCATTATAAACCTTTGTGTTCGCTTTAAAACACTCAACATTCATACTTTGAAAATAGAACTTTAAAAAGCCTTTATTCCGCTGCACTTAATCTGACAAGTTTAATCGTGTTAACAAGTTAAAAAGTTTTAAAGTCCAAACAAGTTCATTCAGCCTCTCTGAACTTGTTGCAAGCCGTATCTCGGGACCTACACACTTGAACAAAAATTGGTGGCTCAGATCTGACATCAACCACAGAAGCTGTGCCATCCTCGACAACTTCAACATCATGAACCACCACATCCTAGGCCCCGACCCAAGTAACGAGACTTGGCTTGGTAGTTATCCGAGCGGTAGTCGGCACGACGCCGATCCGAGCCTCGAGTAGGCTCGGCTCGGCTCGTTAAGACAAAATGCCTTCGAGCTCGGCTCGATAAGAAAGAAAAAACGCTCGAGCTCGATATTCGCGGCTCGAACTCAATTCAACGAGTGTTTGAAACGAGAATCCGCATCAAACTAATCCTAAATATATAAGTGTTTACCGCTTTAGAGGGTGAAAACATAGAAACAACAAGATTTTGTAAGCCCTTGTTTCTTTGAAAAAAAATGCTGTATATATCAAAGCATAAATTAAGTAAAAATATAAATATATAGAACAATATAACGGTTCAAGCCGTACCGCGGGCGGGGAAATGGAGAAGGCGGAGAGGCAAGGCGGCCGATGTGTTGACTTCAATCGGCGTTCGGCGGCGCACCGGCGGCGGGAGTAACGTTCTTTAGGGTGAATTATGCATGAGCTCTCGGAGAAATCTTTATGTGTAAATTGTGTTTTTTATATATTTATTATTTATATAATATTATTAATATATAATAAGTCTCAAAGATGTTCGCGAGCTCGGCTCGTGAAGATAAAAAGACACTACAAAAAGAAAGCACAAATGATATATGAAACAAGGTGAAAATAAGAAGTCTAATCAAAGTCAAAACACAATAATACAAGTAGATGATGTCTCGGAGAAACTCGAAGTCTATTGCTACAAAAAGAAAGCACAAATTATAGAAACAAGGTGAAAATAAGAAGTCTAATCAAAGTCAAAACACAATAATAAATAGATGGTCACTAGACTCCTCAGAAATAGGGTCACAGTTGCGGGACTGGTGTTTCTCAGATCGGCTAACTCAAGTATCCCAGAAGGGAACGAAATGCTATTAATGCAGATGCCCCTTTGTATGATTTTCATCAGGTCCAACTGGTTCACACTCGCCAAGAATCCAAAAGAATCCTTGTCAGGATGATCATTCCTCAAACGAATCATCCTTGATAAACCTACAGTTTGGACAAAGAAAAACTTTTCCTTCCACCTCTTAGAAAAAGAGGGGAGTTTTTTAATTGAAAGCCAACATGTGTTATGCTTAGACCTACCAACAAAACTATACTAGAGTAACCTAAAATGGTATGCATACTATTTTGCAACAAATGGCAAAGCCAATGATGACCGTAATCCTATTAGGAACAATCTACATCAAGCCTAGGTTAAAGTGAATGAAAATATGAAAGACTGCATGAACTATTAGGAATCGAAGACCTGCAACAAGTTGCTTGCTATACACTGCACAATATCACTCAGGAAGGGAATCGGCTTTTTGATCCTTAGTGGGAAAAGTCAGCTTATAAATTTTTCTATCTATGTCATACTCTTTTTACATAAGGAAACCATATGCATGTTATCAAGAATGTAAGGGTGGCTTTTGTTGTACAAGGTCCGATCCCAGCGTTAGTCGTTGTTTCTACCGCCCGGGATCCCTGAGATCCCACAGCGGAACGCGACCAAGATACAGAAGAGGCGGTCGAATGTTCTTGAGCCATGCATCTTCAGGAATATCCCTGCTTAGGGCTTCATCCGACGAATCATCTAAAGAGGATCGTCGTCTACTTGAAGACATATTTTCAGATAAAATAATGCGGAAGTAAATATAGAAGCTTAGTTGTTTTGAAGATCTAAGAACATGTCTGCTACGATGAAGAAATGATTCAAAGTTCTCTCAAATATACACTCTAAACTTTGAAGATGGTAAAAAGGTAAATAAAGAAATCCACTCTCTTTTATAGCCACAGCTGATGTTGGAGACAAAAGAATTTTCTCCGTTAATCAACCAACTAAATCCGTGGTTTTTTCTTAAAGATTCGAAAAGGCTCCCCGAGATAAGCATTTGGCGTATGAATTTAAAAAAAAAACTGGTTGTCATACGTCACATATCATGCCATGTCGCCTTAATGCAAACCTAACCTACGATGATCATCACACCTCAGGCTTGTGAGGCTTTCGACATGGATATGACCCGGAAGTCATACACGTGGCACTCTTTTGGGCCTCAATCGGGTAAAATTGGTAGATGGGCCAACCAAGGCTAAGCCGAATATCGGGCCACTCACTTAAGCGTTTCAGCTAGGGTTCCACCGGTTACATTCTGGTCACTCTTAGATCTTAGGTAGCTAGACCCATGTCAGATTAGGCCGACATATAACGTTTCTGCTTAGTGCAAGCTATCCACTGATCCCAATACACATGGTGTTTGCGGGTCCCACATTACCGACCTGATGATATGCTTATCTTGGTCTATGAATAGAAAATGTCATATTTGTTCTCCATAGATTGTTACTCATTAAAGGGCAGGATCCCACGATCATTTCCTCATTAATTTCCATAATCCATGATCGATTATATCCCACGATTTAGGCCTAATTGAGCCATGACTGCCCATGTTGGCATAGTACTAGCCATCAATCACATGCCCCGAAATCAAGGGATTCATGCGTTAACTCCTCACACGGGATGCCTATATAAAAACCGTTGTCCTCTCAGAACTACGTTATTGGTTTCTTCTCATATATATTAGATACGTAGGAAGTCTGACACATCCATAATTCATTACCAAAACCACCAGATTGCTAATTGGAATTCTCTCAAAAGGATCCAATTACCCGTTCATAAACCCTGACGATTACCAAACATCGTCACATCCCTTGAAAACAGTTTTCGGATTCTCGCGTTATTCTGCCATCTTGGCTTTCCCATGTTCTTGCAAGTCATGAATGAACAAATGCTTTTCCACAATTGTACTGGTCATTGCTAATTATTTTCTTTTCTCATACTTTTTTTACAAATAGTTTATTCCTTCCATCACTTAAAAATCTAAGTGTTCACCGACTTTGACGTATTCATCATCATCAATTTTAATCATACTCTTTAAGTGATAACGGAAGGAGAGTTGGGGAGTCGTTTATACTTCTACGTAGTCTATGTGCGTTAATTTTCTAATAACCCCTTCCGCTGAATTCCACCTAAGAGCTTCCACAATGGGAGGACTTCTTTTTTTTGTTGTTGGTAAAGCTTTGGCAAAAGCTTTATACTGTTGGAGTGTGGAAAATCAATGAAAGTGCAAACTGGAAGCGTATCTGGAAAATCAAAGGCCCGCTCCGAGGTAATCACCTCCTCTGGCTCATCCGTAAAAAATCCCTCCCAACTGCAGGCACTCTTGCTACACGGCACATTATAGACGATGATATGTGTCATTTGTGTGGGCGCCACAGTGAGTCTATCATGCATACTCTTAGAGATTGTGATTGGGTGCGTGGGATGTGGAAGGATATTGTGCACCAGCAACATTGGCACGAATTTTGCAACATCAATGACGTCCCAAATTGGCTTGACAAGTGCCTCCAGAAGGATATGTACAAGAAGGATAATATCACATTCTGGAGATTTCTGTTTCGGGAGATAATTTCGAGTATTTGGTATTGGCGCAATGCAGAGATTCACAATGAAGATCAACACAGGCCCCCAAAATCGGTGTTTATATCGCAAGTCATACGGAAAGCAAGAGAACTTCATCTAGCATGGCAAACTTAAGTCCTGTAATTTAATTTTTTGAGCTCTTTTTTTTTTTGTATATTCTGGCTTTTCAGTCTTTGAAGACATTGTACAGTCTTTTTTATTAATACAAATATCCGGCTTAAACCAAAAAAAAAAAAGATTTATACTGTTGGAGTGTGGATGAGTTGACAAAGTTTTTGCAAAAGCTTTGTCTGAATAAACCAGTTTATCCAATGTCATGTAGTTTTTATTTATTTATTTAAATTTATGGTTTGTATGTAGTAGGAAAAATATTTATGTATAATGGGTCCATGATATAAACCTTTTTAAATGGTATGTATTTTAGAAAGAATGTTTGTAGATAACATGTTTATAGAATGATAACGTGGCATACATAGAGCTTTTAAAAGCTCCATGATTCGAGATGCTCTAAGGTCTTGTTCACACGGCATATTTCTATACGGTAAATACATCCAAATATTGTGATGGCATGGAAAAGAAAGGCGTTCATATGAATAAAAGTCAAAGAAAGATAAAAGAGGACGGATAAAAAGTTACAAGAGGCTGGGATGTACGAATACGGGATACGCGGATGCGTGATTTAAAAAAAAATATAGGATACAAATACATGGTGTATTTGTATATAATGAAAATGTAAGTACCGAATTGTAAATAATAAAAATATAAGAACAAAATTGAAATATAAATAACTTAAGGACCAACTTTTAAATATCATTTCTTTTCAAAGCTTGAAGTCATATGCTTAACAAAAGTACAACAAACTTGTTCAAACATATATAACATCATATTACTCTCCAACATTAACATCATCTTCACAAAGTGCAAATTCCAGTTCAGGTTCATCCAGCGTGAAACTCGCAATCTCATAGTACCCAGCCTCCTCCCTGCTCCCGAAATCGTCCCCACCAACATCCCATATTTTTTGTATTTGTGCCTTGATGCTTAGGATGATTACGTGATAAAAGTCTTCAAAAACAAAATATTGAGCTCGCCGTGGAGTTAACTAACAAGAAGAAGAAGATGGTTATCCATATAACCTAAAAGCTACCTTTTGAAGTGTGGGAGCCGATGAACCATAGCATGACCACCAAACCGGTGGATCCAACTTAAACATTCTAGCATTGACGTTTGGACCGGAAAATGAACCTTTCTTTACAGAAAATGTGTTATACTCAACAATGATAGCCTGGCATTCTTCATTTGACAAAAGTCTCTTAAAACATTATCTTCATTCTTCACAAACTTTCATCATCTGAATTTGGAGACCGCCTACCTTCTCTTTCTTGTAAGCCATTGTTCGCTATAGTACTTACATTAAAATGATATTAAGATTTTTTAGCTCTACAAAGTAACAGATAACGGTTAAAAAACAAAGAAGATTTTATTAATAATAATTACATTGGATTTAATGAGTGCTTGACAATGAATAGAGTATAATTTTTGTCCAACGTGCCACGAGAATGGAACAAATCATATTATCAAAGGGGGTGACTCATCTATTATCAGATTCTCATTTGAATGGATAACCTTCTTCACTATTTCAATCATAGTGGTGGTATCTTGTTGATGTAAACCGAATCTCGTAGGATCTGAAGCAGATTAAAGCAATATGAATTTCATTGATGTAAACCGAATCTCGTAGGATCTAGATTAAAGCAATCTTTTAGGGCGATGTGATCCGATTTTTAGGGCTTTTTTCGAATATATAAAATGTAAATAACAAGAAAGAAAAGGGATATGTAGCAACCCGTCTCGGATTACTACGCGCTTTGTGATAATCCCGTCTCGGGAAGATCACCCAATTATCCCGTCTCGGGATAATCGCAAGAAGTCCAATCTCTACGAAAACTTCTTGAAAGAAACCCAATCTACGAAAGTTTCTTATGATGAAAATTCAATCTCTGAATTTCAACCAAAATAGTTTTTTGATTCAATAATAAGCTACCTATTCAAATACAAGGAAATGCCTTATATAGGCTACAAACTTGGAGGAAAAACTCCTAAAATTCGATGTGGGAAAAATAACCACACTTAGGAAAAATAAAGATAGTATCTTCCTTGACACCCTACAGTTTCGGTCCGTATCCGGAGCTTCGGTTGTCCAAATATTGCGAGCCATATATGGATTTTATAGTCCTCAAAGAGATCTACAACTTTCATCAAGGACATAAATTCATCCGGATAAGTTATAATTGTCAAAATAGCTCAAAACCGTAGCAGATCTTCAATTTCCAGAATGTCACCATGTATCACATCATTCCCTCTCCCTTCGAAAGGATTCGCCCTCGAATCCACCTGGATCAAACACGAATATCTTGCTTCCATACGTCCACTCAACCACAGAGAAACTCAGAATCACAACATCGCAAAAACATGGAATGGCGCGAGTGAAGAAATCAGCGACAACAAAATCCAAAGGGCGGCAATGCTGTAAATATGGATCCACATATACATGTGGCGCTTGTAACGCTTTCAAATCAGCAACTAAAATTGCCGAGTGCACCTTTGAACCATCGGAGTGCACCGGTTCGGTCCCCGGATAGACCACAATCGATTCAGCAAGGAAGTCCACGGGCATAGTGATCGGGTCAACACTAATATCCACCTTGACGTCGGCAGTCTCGTCAGAATGGTCGGGTACCGGTAAAGGAGAATCAATAGTAGCAAGCTGGAACAACATCATGTGTAAGTGCATTAGGAACCTCAATGAACTCTTCCGTGGCTGAATCAACAATAAGAATGTCTTCCTCCTCGTGTACCATAGGCGTAGGGGGTTGGGAATAACTTTGTTTATTCGATTCGGCACGTGAAGGAGAGAATTTGGACGGTTTGCCATCCATAGCTTCTTCACGTGTTACACCATACGTGATAAAGAAAAGTTCATCGGCCGCCTTCCACTTTGCTTCTAATTTCCTCCAACGTTACGCACGTTCTAATTCCCGTTGTTACGCCTCTAATTTCCGTTGCGCAATACGTTCTAATTTCCGTTGTTACGCCTCTAATTCCCGTTGCGCAATACGTTCTAATTTCCGTTGTTCGCCTCTAATTCCCGTTGCGCAATACGTTCTAATTTCTTTGTGTGGAGCGAGGGTGTCATGTAATGCATCTAGGGCGACCATAATTTCGAGCATGTGTTCGATCGGATTCAACTTGATGTCGCTCGAAGTACGTATGGATGTGGTCGAATTTTGCAAGTAGTTTATCCATTGCACTTAGGGTTCTTGTGAATCAAGGATTACGACTTCAAGAACGAGAAAATTGAAACGCAAAGACAAAACAAGAAAAGAAAACGCAGTAGTAAATTTCCCAACAAAAATTTTCGTCCCAAAGCAATAATTTAGGGTTCTTGTCACGACCAAACGGTATGGAATTCGGGAAAACACAAAGAACAAAAATTGTAGAGAACGAAATTGTGGTTAAGACTGTTAAGTTTCAGAATTTTGGGACAGGTATAACCCACTCAAATCGAATTCGTAAACAGGTCACTCTCGGGTTACGGGTTTTGACAGAAACAGTCAACTAGGTGACGGCGACTATTGTGCAAAACCGGTCGAGATTCTGAAAAAACTCAAAGAATCAAAGTTGTAGAACAATGAATTTCCTATGTGCTCACAAAATTTCATTCAATTCCGACCACCACAACTCCTTAAAAACAAAGTCGACTACAAGCTGTTCCAGAAAATCGAGCAGAATATTCCGATCCAAATTTGATCAAGATAAAATCCGAATTTGCTAAAGTGCCAAAGAGACAAAAGATAGCCAATACAATGTTCTATCTACTGGTAAATTTTGAGGATTTTTAGACTTGTTTTGAATAGGGAACGATTGGAAACAAAGTCGGACAGTCAGATTTCAAGAGCAGAAAAATTAGGATTTCGACCAAGAATAATATGTCACGCCTGATTTACCTCAATACGTAGGGTTCCTTGATGTAATATGCAGCAATTCAGCGATTGTAATATGTAGCAGCAATTAGGGTTCAAACGGCGGCTGCGATTAGGGTTCTTGGGAAACAAGAACGCCGACTTCAACTCCGGAAAAACGCAAGCAGAATATATAAAATGTAAATAACAAGAAAGAAAAGGAATCTCGTTGTTGTTGCTTTAATCACCTGAGCTCTGATACCACTTGATGTAAACCGAATCTCGTAGGAAGATCACCCAATTATCCCGTCTCAGGATAATCGCAAGAAGTCCAATCTCTGAAAACTTCTTGAAAGAAACCCAATCTACGAAAGTTTCTTATGATGAAAATTCAATCTCTCGAATTTCAACCAAAATAGTTTTTTGATTCAATAATAAGCTACCTATTCAAATACAAGGAAATGCCTTATATAGGCTACAAACTTGGAGGAAAAACTCCTAAAATTCGATGTGGGAAAAATAACCACACTTAGGAAAAATAAAGATAGTATCTTCCTTCGGAGACCCTACAGTTTCGGTCCGTATCCGGAGCTTCGGTTGTCCAAATATTGCGAGCCATATATGGATTTTATAGTCCTCAAAGAGATCTACAACTTTCATCAAGGACATAAATTCATCCGGATAAGTTATAATTGTCAAAATAGCTCAAAACCGTAGCAGATATTCAATTTCCAGAATGTCACCATGTATCACATCATGCATGGCCCCCACTGAGATCCGAAAATCGACGTGTTTTTATAGGTAAAAAATGTAAAAACACTATTGATGCCCCCACTCGCCTTTCGAATTTGTTCCGGTGCCTCCACTGAGATTTTTTTCTGGGTCCGTCATATAGGGGTCGTAAGAAAGAATATAATCAATTTTTCCCACCAACTTTCACTCACTACCCAGTCATGGATAGTCTGTGCGGGTCTTTTATCATCCTCTTTATATATTCGCTTCATTCACACTCATAACCATTGATTCCAAAGAATGTTTAACTTTAAGGAGCTTAAATCTTTTAAACATCACAACGACAAAAGCGAACCGGATGTCTGCTACCACAAGCAACCTTAAAGAACTAAAACGTTTGAAAATGACCAAACACATTTGGTTGTTCATTATGAAACTCTTCACAAACAACGCATCAACACGCATTTGAGTGATCCAATAACATTCTGCATATACTTATTGTTACTTTCAACATTTTTATCCGCACATATATTTTTCAAGGCAAGGGTCAAAGCCTGCACCACACAAGGAGTCCAATATACTTGGAAAACATACTTTCAAGTATCTCTACTGCCGCCTTGCAATTATTCTTCTAATTTTTCGCCTATGGAATGTTTGTCTTTAATAACACCAGAACAATGGACTATTATACGAGACAACAATGAAACATATTATGGGCCTCCGTTGGGGATCACTCCAACCATCTGAAACAATATTCTCACCTTTCTCACTCTTGTGCTTTTTATACGTTCTAGCAACCTCTCCACGTGCGTATTTTCTTGTTGTAAAAGTGATGTCCTAAGTTTATTGTATCCAGGAGGAACATAACAACCCAAATTATGGTTTGCCGCAAACGTAAAAGCATTTATGAAATGTGTATTCTGGCCAATTTGATAAACAAACACGGCGTGTAGAACATTTTAGCAATTTCTTTGTCCAAATGAATTCTATTTTGCATGTCAAAAGCTTGTTTAACAATAGCAGCACCTTTTAATTTTTTTTGTTGATCATTGGTTGAAACTTGCAGGGATGGGGTATTAGGTAAAGTAGATGCAAAAGTAGGTAGAAGGGTCGTCTTAGGGTTTCTTCAACCCCTCTTCCTGTAGCTTGGTCATCTCCATAACATTTTCTACAGTCACTTTTAGACACGTCTCGATTCTTGTTCTGCTAATTTATCACATGTGTAATTTAACCCTACTATAACCGCTTTTGAAGCTATTTTCACCATAATTATAATCCCAAGACTTATTACCACCCGAACCTGGTAACTTTACTATGTTTAAAACATATTTCCATAAATGCTTATTTTCCTCGTCCAAGCCCATTTTAGAAGAATCAAAGTGGAAGCTGAAGATGCCATATTTGATAAATAAAACATCCGTAAACGAAATATATATCATTCAAGGGGATGTGCAACACCTAAAACCTTACAAATTAATTCTTATGATTTTAGGTGTTCCACATCCTCTTGAATTATATATTTTTCAGTTGAAAATTTCACCTAAAATAGTACAAACTAATTTGTAAAGTTTTAGGTGTTCCACATCCTTGAATTATACTTTTTATGTTTGCAGATTGCTTTATTTATCAAGTACGACATCTTCGGCTTCCGCTTCTGATTCATCTAAAGTGAGCTTGGACGAGGAATACAAGCCAATTTTCAAACATTGTGTTGGTCCATTGGAAAGGCTAACACAAGTTTAGGGGGGGGGGGGGGGGGGGGGGGGTGAATAAACTTGTCACCAAAAACATTCCTAAACTGGATTTAAAACAAATTAAGGGTTAGTTAAAAACTTGTGTGGAGTTAAGCTGACTGAGCCGAGATTAAGTCAAACTGATTTAAGCAAAAACTGAGTCAACCGGCAGCGGATATATTTCTAGCCTTTTTCCTGATCTTGTTATTCTTTTATGAAAGCTGAGAGTGGTAAACTGAATTCTGATGAATGTCAGTTTGTGAACTGTGAAGTGTATAACAATCAACTATCAAAATGTTGAGTAAATAAATAAATGCGTAAAGTAAATAAGACGAATATTATAGAGGTTCCAGGTGGTGTAATCCTGTACGTCCTCTCTTCCCCTGTGGTGCGGAGGAAAATTCCACTAGAACTTCTTGAGGTGAACTGTTACAAAAAGTCCTAAACAATAGTCCTTGGCTAATCCCTAGCTTCACTATCTAAACAGTTGTAGAACAGGTAGAATTGCTGCTCTTCAAATGCTTGAACACTGGTCCTTGGAGGGTTGAGTTGCCTCTTCACCAGCTACCACCACAAACACATCCGCTCGATCGCTTGTAACAACTTGTCCTTGACAAAACCTTCCCGGTTTGCTTCACGATCTAAACCTTTGATATAGAATCAAAGTTGGGTTGAGAATCAATGAATTGATTCTTGTTTGTGGTTCTTCAAAGTGTCTGATTCTTGATAAATTCTTTGTAGCTTGAACACTTGAAGAAATTCTTGATGTGATCTTGTTATAGCGCAGAGATGATAGCAATTCGAATGACTAATGCACTTGATAATTCTGATTGTTCTTGTTCTTAATTCGTGTTCATCTCTCCTTTTATCCTTGGTGCAAAGTCCTCTATTTATAGTGTGAGGTCCAACGTTCATTTGGCTTGAATTCGAATTGTATCAACGTCTATTTTGTAACGGATATAATTTCTGACCGTTCTGCTGTGTCAGTAACTCATCCAATAAAATTGCTTCCTTTATAACGTTCGACTGTACTATCAGCTTGTTGGATGACTGACATATAAAACTGAGTTTCCTTATCAGTTTTATACTGAGATTATCACTTGTCAGTTTCTTGACCGACTTGGAGTATTAATCGAGATTTTACTCTTCTTCAAGTATCGGTACTCAGTTTTTCATCGATTATAATTGACTTAATCGAGTACACCATGACTCATTAGTCTTCTAAGAGTTCATTGTCCTTATGATTCTTAGGTCTTCATACAAGATCCATAAAGTCGGTTAAGGTCACCACAATCTTGCTCGAAGTCTAACTTTACGAGTCTCGACATAGTCTTCATAAGCGAGTTTGAACCCTCGTTCTTCAATCTTAATAAGCGAGTTATGTGACCCTCAGTTCTTCATACTTCTAGATAAGCCAACTGAGTCTGTGTCCCTCAGCGAACTTATCTTCTTCAGTTTCATGTAGGTGTATTCTGAGTCAGTTTGTTTATCTTGATGATTTCCAGTTTTCTAAATGACTTCCAGTTTTCAGTTTTACGACACACTAACTATTACAGTGCTTGTCTGATACAACCTATACAATTATCAGACTCTAGTAAAACCTAAACATTCAGTTCTAGACATCTTTTAGCTTTTCACTATAACAACTAGCTTCAGCACTTCATCAACGAGGTTAAGATAATACTTTGAATAAGTATGATGAATTATCATCAAAACATAAATTTTATTTCCAACAATTTCCCCCTTTTTGATGATGCCAAAACTCTCCCTAAAAGAAAAGCTTAAAGATCAAAACAATGTAGCAAAATGTAAAGCGGAAAAGCGGATTTCATTAGAATGAGCAAAAGCTGGAATAGTTACATTTAGTCCAAATAATTGTGATTAAAGACTAAGCTTTTTCTTAACTGAAATAAACGTCTTCTCCTTGTCATACAGACGATAGTCATTTTCTAGCTTGGAGTCTTCCTTTGAAAATGTCTTGTTGTAGTCAACTTGACTTCCTTCCTTCCATCTTCTCCATAGAAATAGCTTCGGTAAGTCTGATTCTTTCAAGTAGTATTTTTCAAATTCTACTACATCAGCTTTCATTTGTTTAGTCTTGTCTTTAATCTTCAGTTTATCATCAATCCTCTGATTCTTCTTATATTGTGCCATTTTTTGCTTTGAGAATACATCAGATAAAAAGTAGTTCAAGGATTCTTCAAATGTCCTGTCCTTGTACTTGGCTTTGATAGGATTGTGATCTATGATAAACTTCATCCACAGATCCTTTGTAAGAGTAGCTCTCTGTTCTCCAGGTTGACTGTATTTCTCAATGAGCTGCTCGTCAGTTAGCTCTTTCCTTAAGAACTTAGGATCTGATTTGTATCTTTCCAATTCTTCTTCAAGTCGCTTCATCTCTTTAAGTAACTTCAGCTTTTCTTCTTCAGCTTCCCCCTTTTTGGCATCATACAGATGATCTACCAAAGCATGGGTTGCCTGTTGGTCGGCGGATATACGTTGCTGAGAAGCAATTACTTCCTTAAGCTGAGTTTCTAACCCGTAGATGTGCTGATTCATATGCCAGTGAGCCTGAGCATGTGTTTCCCTATCTACTGTGGTTGAGTCTTCTAGTTTCTGTTTTAGTAACAGAATTTCTGAAGCAGAACTTGAACTGGATTTGTGGATCATCTCTAGTCTTGCATGAACTGAGACATCTGTTCTAGTTCTATAATCGAGATATCCAAAAATATTTGATAGAAGGCCATTTTGTGCATCCTTGTGACTGAGCACAATCTTCAAGTTTTCATGAACTTTGGCCAACTCATCCTTTGTTAGGATGTCAGAAGGATCATATGTCGTTTCAGGTTGATCCTTGGGCTGAGTGATATCTTCAATAATCATCAGTTGTCGATTATCAGTTCCATCAGCTGCTTGCTGAGTGTCAGTTGTCTGATTTCCAACTGGCAAATCTTCTTGCTGACTTACAGTTTGCGTATCTAGAGATTGAGGTTGAATTTATGAATGCAAAACTGTAGTCACATCAGCTTCTTTCCTTGTATGATCATCTTCATCATCATCCTTTTTCCTTGAACTTTCTTTGGGAACAGATGATGTGGCTGATTCTCTCCTTTGAGCTAGTTCAGTAAATCTTTTGAAACAGTTTTCAAGAAACTCTGATATAGGAAATAGAGTATATAAATCTCCGATTTCCAATTTCTCCAAGAGTAACTTCTCTTCAGTCTGTAGACTAACATCACGAGAATCCTCTGGTTTAAGCTTCATCTTCATTAGTCTGACAATTTTATCAGCTTCAAAACTAGGGATGATTCTTTGAACCGATTGATGTTGTAATTGAGAAGTATTATCAGCAAGAGTGTTTTTCCTTGTAACTTCAGTTGTCAGTTGTTGTTGTTGTTCCCCCTCAGTTGGTGCTTTGTCTTACTTGAGGTTGCCGGGTATAAACATCTTACAACCGATCTTTCTTTGTGTTGAGTGCCTTTCGCTTGATTCCTCGTGTTCCGCTTCCGCCGAGACACGGCTTTTTCGACCGGTTTCGGGTTGGGAAGTTGTTCATTTTTTTTGTGATTTCCTTTGTAGCTGCATCTTGTCTTGCTTGCTTCCCTTCCTTGAGTCTTTCCAGATAGAATTGAATGATTCCACTGAGTGTTTTCTTCAGTCGAAATCTACCAACAGTTGCATGACCTTCAGCTTGAGCTCTTTGTACACTGTCTAATTCGGCTAAATGCTGCTTCTTTATCTGATTGACTACATAACCTGCCCAATTGAATTCTATTTCATCCCAAATTATGTTCATCAGATAAATATTTTCTTCGGATAGTGTACCGACTCCTTTGGATTTTCCAATGACATGTTTGCTGAGCCATCTGCTGAGGTGCGCAAATTCTGGCTTGAGTTTGTCAACAGGACTATCAATTTGTACTGGTTCCTTAGAGAAAGTAAGTTGCTTTAGAAAAGCTTCTTTTTGCAATGGTAGAGTAGTCAAATCTATTGATGTCACAGATGAATCCGTGAAACCGAATAATGACTTCATAACTCTTTCATTGACAGCAATACGATCTCCATGAACTGTAGTGATAGAGAGTTTCGTACCAATCGCATATTCTCCCAAAATTGCAGAATTCCTTCCACATCACGTGGTTCGTTGAATTTAACTTCTAGGAGATTTCTTAGACCTGGTTGTTTCTGGATTTTATTACAAATCCAACTTACTAACAGAGTATTGTTGCACATTGCTTCATAGATATCGAGTGAAAATTCATCTAACTCTGTGATCAATCTTTCTTGCTTTGATTTGTCTGAAGTGGCCATAACTGTGTGTGAACACAAAAATTGATTTTTGAGAGGAAAGGATTTCGAAGAGTCTGATTCTGTTTTTAGGAAAGAGACGAAGAATTTGAAATTTGATTGAAAATAGTGTGAACGAGGGTTGAATAAATAGGTAGGATATACTGGCGGTTTGAGTAGTACAACTTTTCAAATTCCATGATGGTTTGGGTAACCGATGTATGCACTGATTTGACAGTCGTGGGGTGTACACGCAATATTCTGACAAAAAGAACTGCAGTAATTAAATGCGATATAACCGCTGTCGCTTTTATCTTGTCAACCTTTGACTTAAGTTGACTGAGATAGAAACTGAGACTGAAGTCAAATTAGTCAGTTTCAGTAAAGTCTGTCAGTTTTAGTTGATCAGTTTGAAATTGTTGATGTCAATGACTAATCTGTTAAGTGAGCGCACCCAGCATAACAAAGATTAATCCCCTTGACGAATTTTTGGCTTAACTGATTTCAACTGACTTTTATTATCCCCAATTCAGTTCTTAGTTTGGCAAATATGTCTTTGTCCAATGGCTTTGTAAAGATATCTGCCAACTGATCTTCAGTAGGTACATAAAGAACTGTGATATCCTTTTTCTCTGCATGATCTCTTATGAAGTGGTGACGCACATCAATGTGCTTTGTCCTTGAGTGTAAAACTGGATTATCAGTGATTGCAATTGCACTTGTGTTATCACACATTATGGGAATCATTCCTTCTTCTATCCCATAATCCCTTAATTGCTGTCTAATCCATAACACTTGAGCACAACAACTTCCAGCTGCTATGTATTCAGCTTCAGCTGTAGAAGTTGAGATTGAGTTTTGCTTTTTGCTAAACCATGACACAAGTCTATTTCCTAGTAACTGACATGTGCCTGATGTGCTTTTTCTGTCCACTTTGCATCCAGCATAATCTGAGTCTGAATAAGATATTAGCTTGAATTCTCCTTCTTTTGAATACCAAATTCCAACTCCATCTGTATCTTTCAGATATTTTAATGTTCTTTTCACAACTGTGAGATGGCTTTCCTTTGGTTTTGACTGAAATCTTGCACATACACCAACAGTAAATGATATATCTGGTCTACTTGCTTTGTAAGATAGAGTAAGCTTCCAATCATCCTTTCGTAAAGTGTTTGATCAACATCTTTCCCTTCTTTGTCTTCATCTAATCTGATGTTGGTCCCCATTGGTGTAGAAATTCCAGTTGATTTTTCCATACCAAACTTTTTGATAAGTTCTCTTGTATACTTGGTTTGGTGAATGAAAATTCCATCATCTAATTGTTTAACTTGTAATCCAAGAAAGTAATTCAATTCTCCCATCATACTCATTTGGAATTTGCTTTTCATCAAACTTGCAAATTTCTCACATAATTGTTCATCTTCCGATCCAAAAATAATGTCATCAACATAAATTTGAACAAGTAAAGTATTTTCACCATTTTTCATTCTGAACAAAGTTTTGTCTATAGTCCCTTTGATGAATCCATTATCTACTAGAAACTGAGATAGAGTTTCATACCAAGCTCTTGGTGCTTGTTTTAGTCCATAAAGAGCTTTCCTTAGTCTGAAAACTTTATCAGCTTGATCTTTGATTTCAAATCCAAGTGGTTGTTGAACATATACTTCTTCAAGAATTCCATTCAAGAATGCGCTTTTAACATCCATCTGGTAAACTTTGAATTTCTTATGAGCTGCAAAGGCTAGTCTGATTGCTTCTAATCTTGCAACTGGTGCGTAGGTTTCATCAAAGTCTATGCTTTCTGCTTGAAAGTATCCTTTAGCTACAAGTCTAGCTTTGTTTCTGATGATATTCCCATCTTCATCAAGTTTGTTTCTGAAAACCCATTTGGTTCCAATAATATTCACATGAACTGGTCTTTCTACCAATTCCCATACTTGATTTCTTTCAAACTCATTCAGTTCTTCTTGCATAGCTAATATCCAATCTGGATCTTTCAAAGCTTCTTCTATTTCCTTAGGTTCAGATTGAGATAGAAAACATGCAATCATTGCATCTAGTTGATGTCTTGTTCGAACGCTAGTTTGAGTATCACCAATAACTTGTTCTTCAGGGTGATCTCTCATCCATTGATACGTGGGTGTTTGCATCAAAGAATCTATATCTTGTTCGACTGGTTCTTCAAGAGCTGGTTCTTGAATTTCTTCAGTTGGATCAGAAACATGTAGTTCATGTGTGGTTTGTTGAGTAGTTGGAAATTGAGCTGATCTGGATCTGAACATTCTGAATTTTGTAGTCTCCCAATGTCGACAAAAACGGTTCTGGCGAGACTGGTAACTGGACTGAGAAACTGGTTCTGGTCTGTCTTCGTTGTTTCACCAGGGAAGTTTGGTTCATCAAATACCACGTGAATTGATTCTTCATGCTGGAGTGTCCTTTTATTTAGTACTCTAAAAGCTTTGCGACACTTGAGTATCCTAGAAAAATTCCTTCATCGCCTTTGGGTGAAAAACATGAAGTTGATTTTCCCGTTGTTGTGTATGAAACATTTGCTTCCAAAAGCATGAAAGTAGGAAACATTTGGTTTTCTTCCATTCCAAATTTCATAAGGAGTCTTCTCATGCCTTTTGTTCATGAGAGCTCTGTTCTGTGTGTAACAGGCTGTGTTAACTGCTTCTGCCCAATATCTTTCAGGTAGTTTTGCTTCACAGATCATAGTCCTTCCTGCTTCTTTGAGTGTTCTGTTTCTTCTTTCAGCTACACCATTCGTTGAGGTGTTCCTGTGGCAGCAAGTTGGTGTAAAACACCATTTTCTTCACAATATTCAATAATCACATTGTTGAGGAATTTAGTTCCCTTATCTGATCTTATCTTCACAACTGATACTCCTTTCTGATTTTGAAGTCTCTTGAGTAATTCTGTAAGTCTTTGCTTGGTTTCACTTTTCTTGGTTAAGAAGATTACCCAAGTGTACCTTGAAAAATCATCTACTACCACCAATGTATACTTCTTTCCAATGATATTAATTGGTGTTATAGGTCCAAATAAATCCATATGTAGTAGTTCCAGATGTCTGGTTGTTGAATGCTGAGACTTGGTCTTGAAACTTGCTTTTGTTTGCTTTCCTTGTTGACAAGCATCACATAAGCTGTCCTTCTTATATGAGATTTCCGGTAGGTCCAATGACTAACTGTTTCTTAACAAGTGTGTTGATGTCATCAAAATTAAGATGACTCGGTTTCTTGTGCCATAGCCAATCGATTTCGATTTGGTATGCACAAGCAAACAAGTTTCAAAGAACGGTCGTTGTCCGATCTACTACATACATATTCTCTTTTCTTCTTCCTTCCGGCTAAAACAACTTGATAAGTTGATTCGCCGACGACAACGCAAAATTCTTTGTCAAAAGTAACTTTGTATCCCATATCAAAATTGAATCGGTGCTTAGTAGATTGTAGTGTAATCCTTCTACATAAGATACATTCTTGATTGTAAGTCCATTCCGGATCAAGGTGCCATAACCTTTGGTGTATCCAGGTTTGTCTTTACTTCCAAAATTAACCTTTGGTCCATCTTTTGCAATAAAATTACTGAGACGGTCTTTACTCTTTGTCATGTGCCTAGAGCAACCACTGTCAAAGTACCATATATCCTGCAATAAAAATTAAATAATTTTAGGTACCCAACTTAGTTTGGGTCCATGGGGGTCAGTTGTTAGTACAACTCTGGGGATATATCCTTTAGGTATTCTTCGGATATTGTTGCACTTGTTTTCATATATGTAAGCCACACTCCCATAGTGTCTATGTTTGGACTGTGTCTTATTTATATGATCTCTCAAATCTTTTGACTGAAATTTATTTCCATCATGCTTTCTATTAAAACTTGAATAATAACCATCATTCCTTTTGTACTGAGGTCTGGACTGACCTTGGTACTGGGGCTTTTGCTGAGAACTGAGATTAGCTCTCTGCTGAGTTTTGGACTGAAACTTGTGATAAGTTTTCGGTCTGGAATGATTGCTATTATCAGTTTTATTAGTAGATGCAGTAAAATTCCAATCATCATTAGTAGGGTATAGTCTTCCTTTCCCCCTTGAATGTGTGAGTCTTTGAATGATTGACATTCTTGGATTTACTTTGATTGAAACTTTTCTGGTTCTTGACTTGATTGGTTTTTGTGGACCTGGTAGTTGATTTCCCAGTTCGGTTTTCTTGAAATACATCTGATCTACCATTTGGTTTACCCTTGTTGGTAGATCCAGTTGTTTTCTTGGAAAACTGATTTATCCTATGTGATACTGGCTTTACTGGTTCAGCAATTTTCTCAGTTTGTGGAAGTTGCTCAGCTACAAACTTAATACCAGTTTTGGTACTAGGTTCAGCAGCTTTGCTGGTTCTATTCTTGGAAGATTGATGTGTATCAAATCCTAAACCCGTCTTGTCTCCATACGGTTTTCCTGATTTGAATCCAGTAACTGAACTTGATTGAGCAAATGATTCAGTTGCTCCTGCTGATGCAGTAGGCTGATACTGAATCTTTTCTTTATCAGTTTTAGTCAGTTTCAACATTTTTAGTTCAGACTTCAATTTTTCAACTTCAAGAATTAGATTCTCTTTTTCATTTTTAATTGATTCATAACCAGCTTGAATAGTCACTAGCTGATTCATCAATTCGTCAAGAGTTTCTTCTAATTCAAGATTTTTTGGATTGGAGTCAGCAGTCGAAGAACATGCATTTTGCATGGAAATTTGAGCTGAAGAGTATTTAGAATTTGATTCACATACCTCATTTGGGTCTTCCATGTGTGCCATTAAAGCTGTGTCATCTGATAGTCTTTCAGTACCAGCTTCATAATCTGACTCATCTCCAGCAAGGAGTGCTCTTCTACCAATTCTTCTTGGTGGGGTCTTCTTGGTCAGTTCTGGACACTCAGCTTTATAATGTCCAGGTTTCTTGCAGTTGAAACAGAGATTTTCATCATCTTTTCTTTTCTCAGGAGTCCTCTTGATGAACTTCTGAGT